>OY998175.1:39750274-41247290 GCA_963921935.1 Galeruca laticollis | reverse complement strand
TGCACTGCAAACCGAGTTATGAAACATTAAAGTTGAAATAACAATTCAATGCCCTGTATCTCATTAACGATATGACATCAGCATTGACTTAGAATCAGATTTCTAATATGATGCTGGTGAAACCAATCACAAAATTTATAATCATCATCTGCTTCTTTCAATGATGAGCGATATTTTAATAATAAATTATGTGGTAAATGAACTTCAGTTATAAAAGTTAGTTTAGTCATTACTAAAAATTATTCTATTCCCCACGGAAGTGTATCTAAAGAATTATGAAGTAATTTCCTTTTATCATTGTGAGGACTCAACGCGATTTTGGTTTGTTCAACACTATACACATTATGGACAAAGGAACGTATCGTATTTGAGTAATTGTCATCTGTTTCCAATTTTTCATACAATCGACATAATCATCAAAAGTTATTTTTTACTACACATTTTTTAATACTCTTTAACGACTTTACTCCCACACTGAACTTTGTAACCGTACATTTTGGACCAACGAAATGTGTGATGATTTGTTCATTAGACTCATCTTTCATTACGCATAATACTTTTTATTAACTCTAGGTATATTGTATGGATTATTAGTGTAGTAGTCTTATGTATCAAATTTGTCAATTTTTGTTTCAATTAAATATTTATATGCATCGTTACAAGTAAGTTGGTGAGCAAAACTGTTAGTGTCTGTGTACAATAGCTCACAATTGACTACTCCCATTGTTGGAAGCATAAAATTATAGTGAAAGTCGTACATTCCAATTTTGGAAATATCGAAAATTGCCATATTCATATACATTGGTTTATTGAAAATGGAGATTTTTAATTTTCCTTAGAGTCGGATCATCATTGAAAATTGTTCTATTGTGATAACGCTGACTAGAAATGAGATTTTTAGCACCATAACGTCCATCATGGGAAGATACAAATTCTATGATTGCATATACATTCCTTACATTTTATGTAACACACAGCAGGTGAAATCTTTTTGACCCTCCGAGAATGTCATTGTTATTTTCATATATAATCTTACCTGCCCGTCGACCGTAAATTCTCTCTCCCATACAGACAAATCACAATATTTGAATAAAATTTTGTGAGTTCCATTACTAAAATTGTTAGTTTTATAATCATGTTGTCGAAAGTGTTGTCACATTTCGGTATAATAATCCGTGCCTGAAGAGCGTAGTCTTACTGGGACTTGGGTAAAGCATATAACAGTTTAATTTTAAGAATTTACAAATACAGAAAATCATATAACTATATTAAATGAATATACAAATAACGTGATTAAATTATAAATAGCTATAATGTCTATGAAAATTATCAATATCGCCATCAGTATCATACGTCCCTCTAAATATTTGGGGTGATTCATAATGAAATTCGGCAATACAAGATTTCTGATATTTAGTTTCAAAGAGTACTGTTTGATACCAAAAATGTCAAACGTATAACGGTGATGCATGTCTGGTGCCTCTGTGGTCTATGTGTGCTAACCCTGTGATGTGTGTCTGCTGTCCCTCTGCTTGAGTTGTAAAGTTGGTTCTTCTTTCACCACATCTATGATAAAAATAACATTCAGTGTATGACAAAGTTGTGAAATCATTGCTTCATTTTGTTGTTTTCTTGGAAAATAATTCATATAAACCGAGTGTCGCAGTAAATTTGTTAGTACTAGCACTGTCAAACAGACTTCTGATGTGAGTCTGGGGTGTGTTTGTTATCCCTTCTGTTACCCCTCTGCTATCTATCTGATAGACTTCTGATGTGTGTTATCCGTTTAATAATATAATGAGTCACATCATATTTTACTATAGTGTAGTCGTACGAGCAACAAATCTCAAGCATGCAAACGCTTTGAGTGTCCTCTGTTGTCGAATAAAGTGGATTTGCTGTCATTGTCGTTGTCGTTCTAGTAACATCCTGTATGTGGAAATAATCTACCAATGCGGTTTGTTCGATGAAAATTTGAGCAATAATAGCAGAGATTCATTGTAACGTCCTTATCTTTATATACCCTGTGGCATCTTTTATGAAAAAATTCGGTATTTTTATGACTACGACCTGTATATATAAAAAATACGGTATCTTTATGACTACACCCTGTATAAAATCGCATCTTTTTATGACTACACTCTGTATATATGAACATCACATCTTTTTGACTACACCTGTATATAAAGAAAAATGGTATGTTTTATGACCACACCCTGTATAAAAAATGTGGTATCTGTATGTACGATGATGGTTTCTCAGTATCATATTCAGACATATATTTGTTATAATTTACGTAGACATCCCGCTCAAAATACTACTAAACTGTGTGTGTCATTAACTTTTATATCTACATATTTCTACAGTCTTAATAATTACAAACACCCCATGTATATATCAATTTTAATCATAACATGCCTCGTATATTGTACGTAGATATTTTCCGCAGAATAATAATAGGGATGCAAATATCTTTTAACACCTGTATTGAAAAAATATTCGTATACTGTAATGAACCTAATTTATGTATCATACAGCGGTCTATTTAATATAGAAACATTAATAATCTTTATGGTCTAAGCTCAACGTCTTGTCGTCTTCTCAAATCAACCACTATACAGAATATTGTCATTCAAATATTTTAATGCGTTCCCTACCTGTATCCCAATGAAAGAATGCAGTTGGATTTTACCAAGAATGATTACAATGGGGCATATTTCAACTATACTGAATTTTATCCTAGCTATATGAATTCGACACAGAAGCGTCCTCTGTTGGATTATTCCTCATTCAAGAAGCGTGCATTGTTTGTTTATCACATTTTGGTATAATAATCGGTGGTTTATTATTAACGTTTCAAATTATACCAATATTTCAGAATAGCTATTTTCATGAAAAGTAATATTCAATAAAACTGTACCTCTAAGTTGTGTAATTATCGCTTCAAGATTTTTCTATTTGCATTGCATTCTTTTTGAAGAGCGGCTTAATTATATTAAGTGATTAAATTATAAATAGCTATAATGTCTATGAAAATTATCAATATCGCCATCAGTATCATACGTCCCTCTAAATATTTGGGGTGATCCATAATGAAATTCGGAAATACAAGATTCCTGATATTTTTTTTAAAGAGTACTGTTTGATGCCAAAAATGTTAAACGTATAACGTGGTGAATGTCTGGTGCCTCTGTGGTGTATGTGTGCTAACCCTGTGATGTGTGTCTGCTGCCCCTCTGCTTGAGTGGTAAAGTTGGCTCCTTGTTTCACCGCATCTATAATAAAAATGACATCCAGTGTATGACAAAGTTGTGAAATCATTGCTTCAAGATTTTTCTATTAGCGTAGCATTCTTTTTGAAGAGCGGCTTAATTATATCAATTTAGTTGGGTGCAAGCCTGATGTCTTAGATGTTCTCTTCTATCATGATAGATATCCGTTAATATCAGTATCTGCAAATATGTTGCTCTTTTGTTTGTTTCTTGGAAAATAATTCATATAAACCGAGTGTTGCAGTAAATTTGTTAGTACCAGCGCAGTCAAACTGATGTGGGTCTGAGGTGTGTTTGTTATCCATTCTGTTAACCCTCTGCTATCTGTCTGATAGACTTCTGATGTGTGTTATCTGTCTAATAATATATTAAGTCACGGCATATTTTACTATAATGTAGTCGTACGAGCAACAAATTTCAAGCATGCGAAGCTTTGGGTGTCCTCTGCTGTCGAATAAAGTGGATTTGCTGTCGTTGTCGTCGTTGTCGTCGGTGTCATCGTTATCGTTGTCATCGTTGTCATCATTGTTGTTATCGTTAATGTTGTGGTTGTCGTGGTCGTTCTAAGAACATCGTGAGTGTGAAAATAATCTACCAATGCAGTTTGTCAGATGAAAATTTGAGCAGTAATAGCAGAGATTCATTGTAATGTCCTTATCTTTATATACCCTGTGGCATCTTTTATGAAAAAATACAGTGTTTTTATGACTACAACCTGTGTATATAAAAAATACGGTACTTTATGACTACACCCTGTATAAAATTGTATCTTTTTATGACTACGCACTATATATATGGATTCTTTTATGACTACACTCTGTATATATGAACATCACATCTTTTTTGACTATACCCTGTATATAAGGACAAATGGCATCTTTTATGATCACACCCTGTATAAAAAATGCAGTATCTTTATGACTATACTCTGTGTAAAATCACATCTTTTATGACTAAACCTGTATATAAAGAAAATGCGCAAGGATGCTTTGCATATTATTGCGATAAAAATGCACTTTTACACTCGTATGTTGATTGAAGCCATCGCTCTTCATTCTGAAATTTAGAAGTCCCAATCAAAATCCTTGAGATTGTCACTAAAAATAATATGTGATTTTTCTATGATTACCTACTTATGAAGGATTCTGAATATAGTCAACTGCTTGACGCATTGTTTTTGATTCACATGTTCTAGCGACTAAAATGATATTAGTACAAGGGAGTATTGAAGAAAATTACATCGTGTTGTGAAATCAGACTCTCTGTATCTTATACAGTTAGATTTCAAAACTAAAATATATTGGAGCCCCTATGGCGGAGATGTAAGGGCGAAGGCTGGGAACGATGAGGTCCCGGGTTCGAATCTCACTCAAGGCAAACATTTTTTTCGATTGATGCACAAACGGATAAAAAATGGACGACACATACAGAAAAATAGAAATCTGTAATCTACTGGAATAAAAATTGAGACAAAAAAAGAAATCTGCCGACTGGATAAAAAATGGACGACAGAAAAAAGAAATCTGTAATCGCCGACAGCGACACCAGCGCCACCGTCGACTAGCGGACGTTTTTCGAAGTAGTGGTTTAGAACCCGCATAGTTACACTACTTAACCCATGTACTACTTGCAATGTCACGTCCGACTTAGACAACATATTCTTCAATTGCAATAGATACAAAAATCAAACTGAAAAATTGATATAAAAACTCCTAAATTTAAAAGTTGAAACTCCTTACAATATTTTATATCTATTATCGACAAATAAAAAATATATATACGACTGCCTTATTAGTTTTGTTACCGAGACAAATATTAAATTGTAGTCATTAGATAATCTTGCATTCCCAAACGTCTACCTTACTTACCGTGGTCTACCTTGTATTTGTTGTTTTAAAAAATGCCCTGACAGACCCCTGGGCGAGAAGAGAGTGACCTTTGTAACTTAATCCTTTGTGTTAGGGAAAAATATTTATTTTGTGGGATATTGTTGATAGATAGGCATAATAGGCATCAACTCATTGTCACATTTAATTATAAAATTTGTCTGCAGGTTTACATATTTAGGTCAATTTTACATGATCATTCCAACATTTTACCTACTTAGTGTCTGGCTGCATGGACTATGCCTTAAAGCCAAAAAAAAAATTAGACGCTGGAATTATTTCTTCATAATAATTCCTGTTTTTTCCCCGAATACCACGTCTTCTCAAGTTATAATCATGTAATCTTTCCTGCAAATATTCTATTACACGGTCTTTAATATTCCTGTCTATATCAATTACATTACCATCGTCTAACAAGGCAAGAATTATATTGTATCCAGAGTTTGGAAGTATTTAGAATCAACGCATTTTTAAAATACTAAATGGCATTTTGTGTATTCCATTTTATATAAATTTGAAAAAGAAACCATTTTGTATTTTAAATAGCTCATATTTTCCATTTCCATTTTGCACGTAAAAGTAAAATACAAAATGCTTTGGGAACGAACTTCATACCTATATCATCTCCCAGACTTGGAATATACATATATCTATTTGGACTTTGACAAACAAACCTTCAAAGGCCAGTGAAGCATACCTAGACTTAGACATGAGTGCAAAGTGCCCTACGTCTTCTTGCACTGTAACGACACTGTCGTCTGAATAAGAAATAACGCCGGTAAATAATCAGAAAACAGAACACTACTCAAGCCAAACTAGACGGAGTTGGGCACCCAGCACCGAGAGGGCAGCACCTTCGCCGTTCCGCTAATAACTTGACCGATAATACCAAAGCAGACGAACTGCGATATACCAGGCAAGCTCTATCCTTACGTATAATAACGATAGGAAACTTCAACGGAGAATAACCAAGTGTTGCACTATATCCCGGAGCGTGTTGAGCCTGAGATTGAGAACACATAAACATCCGGCTTTGTCGTCGACCCCTCGGTGTGCGTTGAACCCGAGGCTAGACGCTAAGCAAACCCTATATATCGGACGAAGTCCTAAAGCGTGTTGAGCTTAGGGCGGACGTCAACCACCCTAGGTCAAGCCCTGCAGCGTGTTGAGTGCAGGACCGAGGCCTTCTCGATTAGCCGAAATCCCGGAGCGCGTTGAGCACGGGACGGAAGCGAACTCCCAACCTCCGAGATTACGCTGTGCGTTGAACGCGGGATCTCGACCCTGACACACCTTTGGTTATAGGAACCTATCGTCCCATTGGGAAATCCGGACAACAGAGTACAACAACGCCTGAGCAGGGTAAACCGGAGACGTGAGGGGTAGACAGTAACCGTGACAATCCGGACAACAGAGAAGAATCATCTGCGGCCCGATCCGACGACCCCCCTAGAGGGACTGCCCGCCTCCAGAACCAATAGATCGTGTATATAATTCTTGTACAGAGTATTAGATTTTATTTGTAAATATTTATGATTATTTGAACACATCACACTGTTAAATAAAGAAGTATATCTAACCATCCAGCCCTTTTCATGCTCGACCACCCTGACTAACCGTGACAAATGGCACCCGAGCAGGGTTAACCGTGACAGCATAACACGCTGGAATTCAATGTTTAATAGTATTGTGAATTGATTAAAAATTAAAGACATACTAAATAAATTAGTGTTTTAAATGAAACTCAACGTTTCTAGCTAATTCCACAATATAATGAAAAATGTTGAAAATTCTAAAAAATTAACAATTGTTTCGATAACTATCATCGTCAGAATGACAGAAGTTACATTTCATTTGATGCCTACCTGATGTTTAGTAGTTTTTTTTGGCTAGACCAAGAAGTGACCTACCTTGTGATTGACTTAATATATGGAGGGTTCAGAAGCCAAACAGTCATTATTTTCCTAAAATTGACTTATGTAGTGTAAGTCCCACGGCAATGTTCAGACTTTCGGTTGACAAAGCGCCCAAGTCACTGCTTTAATATATCAGTAATAGATGGCGAAACTTATTCTAACCACAGACTAAAAATGCCAAATTGTTCGGATGTCAGTTAGTGTAAGTCATTTTAATGTCGCACTAGGTTAATGGTATGTTATTTTACCTTTAAAATACAATAATTACGCTGTGCAAGTTATACAATCAGTGAAAATATACCTGACTCGTTGTTAGAAAATGATTCTTACTCTGATAGTGGATACGAATATGCAGCAAACAGTGAGGAAAACTCATCTGAAGCTGGTAAGTGATTTCTAACCTCTAAATAATGTACAATTTTATGAAAATACTTTCTGCGCTTAATTTTATTAATTGTTATTAATTAAAGTATTTAAATTTGTAAAAACACAGACGAATTTTTCTTTGACTCACACTGATTGACCTCTGAAATATTTTTTTTAGATTATTCAGAATTTTCTGGAGATAATGAAGCCGAGGTGGAAAATAACGAAGTCGACAATGAGGTTGGTACCAACATAGAGGCTGTAACTAAAGGTAGAAAACGCAAAAGGAACCAAAGTGTATGGAAGCGAGTAGTCAATACTACTAATAAGCACTCTGGGAAAGCTTACATGAATAGAAGCGGTAGGCATGTACCTGAAAAAACTTTTAAAAATGTTGTTTGTAAATGTGCGCGGCGATGTTTCACTAACGTACAACCTGAAGAACGACAAATTATTTTTAAGTCTTTTTACAAATTAAGTGATAATACGAAGCAAAATATTTATCTTTGTGGACTTATTCATAATAGCACTGTTTTTGATTATATTTCTAATTGAACTTCGTCAACTGGCGTGGACATTCAACTAAATAAATAATCTTAATTTGACAAAGTTAATGTAGAAATTAATAATTTATTGTGTACAAATTTACAAAATGTTACAAAGTTGAGTTGTGAACGCTGAATTTCTGTGGTTTCAGATCGGAAGACACTTTATGTTTCGATTTGATGAATTTTAAACTAACTTTGTTATTGAGCGTTGAGCTCGATTCGATGAGTGTGTAAAACTCGCGTCTAGAAGTGTAGAACTGACGAGTGAAAAACTAACTTTTGTTGTTGAGCCTTGCGCTCGTTTCGAGAAGTTAAAAATTAACTTCGTTGCTGAGCATTGCGCTCGATTCGATGAGTATGAAAAAACTTTGCTTTTGAGCGTTGCGCTCGACTCGATGAGTGTGTAACTGATTTCTTCACGTTGTGAGACGTCTTAAATAGAAATCTGCGAGGGGCGTGTTTACACGTGGATTGGGTTGACCAAACGAAAATAAATATTTCCTATTGGCCAGTATCATTTGACTTGTCGAGTTCCTAGACAAGAATTAACTATGGGTGCCGCCAACAAATAGTTAAATTTCTATGGAATACTACAATAGCAATTGTAACCTTCTTACTTAGAAAGGTAATTCAAAAATGTCTTTCATGTCTTCCGAACCTCTACCATAAAATTCATGCAGAATTGACACTAAATTTGGGGTTTTTACAATCCAATATACAAATAGGGTGAAACGTGCTTTTTTCTCACTTCTTAACTATAGGACAATGTCGACTTTCAAAAAGGTGTCATTCATCTGCCCATACAAAAGAATTTACAATCATTGTTGGAAAACGTGATATTTACAAAGCATTCTGAAAATAAAATTAAAATATCCTTTGAATTTACTACAATAGAAACATCTTATCAATTCTGCAACATATTTCTACAAAGCTATTAACTAAAATGAATTTACGCCTTAAATATATACAATAAAAAAAGGGAGGCATACAAATGTCTCACATATTTTAAAGGTATCTTAACAAATAAATTTCAAGATTTTACAATCTTGAACAAGCACTGTTAAACAGCGCCGTGCTAGGTATTCGTCAAGACCACCAAAATCAAAATCAATAAAATATTTTTTAACCACCGCAGTAATGTCAATTCGTGTGTGTAAAATTTTTTTCATGGACACATTTCAAGTTAGCGACACTCGTATCTATAAAATATCAAGTCATTCGGAGCCATCCGCCTGCATTGATAAAAGGGGCCATAGAAAACCAACCAACCAATAAAATCGATGTCACAAAAGTCAAAGAACATATTCAGTCTTTTCCTTCGTATAAAAGCCATTATTCCCGTCGAGATACTCCAAACAGGAGATATTTGAATTCAGATTTGAATATAAGAAAAATATTTGAGCTATATAAAGAGAAATGCGAACAAGAAGGCTCAGAACCAGTCAAAGAAAAAATGTATTATCATGTCTTTTCTACAACTTTTAATCTTCCTTTTAAGCCACCAGCTAAAGATACCAAAACAATGAAAAAAAACGTAAAGCAACGTCAGATAAGGAACTTTACCTAAGAAAGGCGGAACTAGCAAGAAAATCATTAAACAATGATAAACTTTCAGCTGATGAAAACACTTACGTTTTTACATTCGATCTAGAAAAGGCTCTTCCATTTCCAAAGCTTAGCACTTCTGTTGCTTACTATAAAGTAAACATGTATGTTTATAGCTTGGGAGTTCATACTTTCAATGACAATAAAGGATACATGTTTATGTGGGATGAAGCCGAGGGGTCTCGGGGTTCCCAAGAAATTGCATCTTGCTTGGTAGAACATTTGAAAGAGCATGCTAACAATTTTAATCATATCATTATGTACTCAAACTGTTGCACAGGCCAGAACCGAAATATTAAATTGAGCTTATCTTTGCTAAAGCTTGTGCAAGAGCCAGAAATAACTGCATCTTTTATTGACCACAAATTTCTCGTGTCTGGACACAGTTATCTTCCAAACGACGCCGATTTTGGAGTCATTGAGTCAAAATCAAGAAAAAAAGAATTTATGTTTGGTCCTAAGGATTGGGTCAATGTAGTTGCAACTGCCAAAAAAACTAATCCATTCCATGTAACAGAAATGAAGAGGGAAGAGTTTCTCTGGACGAAACCGTTAGAAGAGTCTATTTGCAATAGAAAAACTAATACGAATGGGGGAAAAGTTAATTGGCTACAAATAAAATGGCTTAGATATTCCAAGAATAAACCAAAATCAATTTTCTATAAAGAAACTTTGCAGCATGAGTTTCCATTTTATGAGATCAATATTGCAAAGCCTCCATCAAAAGGAAGACGTTCCAGTTTGCCTAATATTGTTCAGGAGCCACTCTATCCAAATCGCAGACCTGTGAAGGAGTTAAAAAAAAGCACATGTCTGATTTGTTGAGTTTTATTCCGCCGCACTACCACCCATTTTATAAAAGTTTGCCATTACTAAACGACAGAACACGAGCTTCAACATCAAAACAAGTTAATGTAGAAGCAGTCAGTGACAGTGAGGATTCAGATTACATAGATTAATTTTTAGAAAAATGTTCAGTGGACACTTAGCATAAGTCAGATTTTTTTTGGAAAATTTTAATTTTTTTTCAAACTTTGGTATTTTCGTGTTAGTTTTCTTGTATTAAGGTGTATAAGTATGTTATCTATCAATAAAAAAAATGCTTTGCAATTTTATAGGACTGTTATTTTTTTATAACTGATTTCACAAAAAAATTATTTATTCAATTTCTTTTTTTATAGACTTACACTGATTGGCTTCTGAACCCTCCATATATTAATAGAGAAAAGAAGAAAATGAGACATTACAAATATTGAAGCTTAGATATTATTAGCTATATGGTGATATCCTGGATATCATGTTTCCAATTAAGATCAGTATAACTGTGCAATGATATAGAAAACCAGGAAAACTATATCTGCTGATCTTTACAATTATCACTTAAGAAGACAGTTTATTAGTGGAGAACTTCCTAGATTTATCTGTTCATTAACCACTTCATATTGTGGGTTTCTTAAGTGTCTTCTAATTTCCAACTCTTCAAGGAAATCCAGTTCTTGTTTCTTATCATCTAGTTCTGTGTTAGGTGTCAATGAATGGTTGGTATAAATATATGAATATAAACTCAAATTTCCAGAATGTAATGCTGTCTATTTGGGTCAGACCCTTAGAAATTTTGAAATCCGATACAGTGAACACTTACGAGCATACAGATTAAAACAACCAGATAAATCCCATTACGCAAAACATCTACTTGACACCAACCAGTCATTGACACCTAACACAGAACTAGAAGTACTACATATTTGTGATAAGAAACAAGAACTGGATTTCCTTGAAGAGTTGGAAATTAGAAGACACTTAAGAAACCCACAATATGAAGTCGTCAATGAACATATAAATCTAGGAAGTTCTCCACTATTAAACTGTCTTCTTAAGTGATAATTGTAAAGATCAGCAGATATAGTTTTCCTAGTTTTCTATATCATTGCACAGTTCTACTGATCTTAATTGGAAAAATGGTATCCAAGATATTACCATAGGGCTAATAATATCTAAGCTTCAATATTTGTAATATCACATCTTCTTCTTTTTTCTATTAACATATATTAAGTCAATCAGAAGGTAGGTCACTTCTTGGTCTAGCCAAAAATAACTACTAAACATCAGGTAGGCATCAAATGAAATGTAACTTCTGTCATTCTGACGATGATATTCAGTTATCGAAACAATTGTCAATTTTTTAGAATTTTCAACATCTTTCATTATATTGTGGAATTAGCTAGAAACGTTGAGTTTCATTTAAAACACTAATATGAGTAAATTCCACGAAGTAAGGGTCGAGACAGTTAATTTCATTAAACTAAATAAAGCTTCTGAGTCACTTAATTTATCAAGATGGAAAGAGTTTGAGCTCCTTTCAAAATATATAGATGTATTGCGGCCATTTGCAAAAACATTGGACCATCTGCAGGGATCAGATGACACATTTTATGGTGAATTGCTTCCTAACATATTTATGATTCATAACACTTTAAGCCGGATTTTGACTATGGGATGAAATACATATTACATCTTGAGCTATATATTACATCCCGCGATTTCTGTTCACACTGTAAGATATTCTGAAACAGTTAAGTTTCGTTCACCACTGTATCATCACGTCTTTATCGAAATGGTTGAAGTCTGAATTGGATAATATGGAGATTGTTTTGCTTGATTCCTACAATAGTTCATTAGACGACGATGATGTTGTATTTGATTTACATGTATCAATATTAAGAAAAATAGTATATTATTCACCGAGCGTAAAATGAAGGTTATTATTCACAAGGTAAAGTTTACTGCCACGAGCGCTAGCGAGTGGCATAAATCACCAAGGGAATAATAACTCAACGATGAAATAAAACAATATAGTTTGTTTAAATCTTCATATATTTGAACTAATGTTCAATTTAAACTTGTTGACGCGTTTCACTAACACAGTAGCTTTGTCAAAACGAATGAAGGTAAAATATAAAAATGTCTTAATATATACAGTGGCCGATTACGACGATCAAATTTTAAAATCCAACTTGATAAATCTGGGGCATGTTATTACACCAGACGGAGTAAAGCCAAATCCTGACAAGATAAGTGCAATAAAAAAGTATCCAATACCAAAAACTCAAAAGGAAATCAAAAGTTTTTTAGGACTATTAGGCTATTATAGACGATACATTAAAGATTTTGCTAAAATAACCAAACCGTTAACTTTATGTCTGAAAAAGGATGCTAAAGTCCAACACGATCAAAATTTTATCTCTGCTATTAACACTTGTAAAATTATATTATTCAATTCACCTATACTTCAGTATCCAGACTTTTCTAAGCCCTTTGTTTTAACCACGGACGCTTCAAACGTAGCATTAGGCGCAGTATTATCTCAAGGTCCAATTGGTTCGGTCAGACCAATTGCATACGCTTAAAGAACCTTAAATAACTGTGAACAAAAATATATATAGTACTATTGAGAGGGAATTACTTGCCATAGTATGGGCTTGTAAATACTTCAGACCATATCTGTACGGTAAACGATTTAAAATATATTGTGACCATCGTCTTTTAATTTGGCTATTTAATCTCAGAGAACCGAATTCAAAATTAATACGCTGGAGATTACGTTTGGAAGAATTTGACCATGAAATAATTTACAAAAAAGGTACTTTAAATTCTAATTGCTATGTACTTTCTAGAGTAGTTATTAACGCACTCTAGAATGATTCAATGATCAATAATTCTGACGAAATTACAGATCCTCATGAATTAGACCAATTTTTTAATGACCTTATAGACGAACATATAAATGACAATATAACCGATGCCAATTTACAAACAGCTAACACAATTGACAGCGACTCAAATACACAACACAACTTTTAATGAAACAACAAATGACGGTATACGAATATATGACGAAATTAATAGTTGCACAGGAATCCTACGAAAATCATAAAATAATAAATGGTAAAATTCCGACCCAAAATAATGAAAATTTTATACTCGAATTTTTAAAAGACTGCATAATTATGAAACGTTGTTACTGCATGTATTTTCACAATGATTCTCTTTATAACGATTTCAATAAAATCTATTTAGAACACTTTTCGGAAAAAGGCCCAAAATTAATTCGATGCTTAAAACAAGTAAACACAATCATGGAAAAAGAAGAACAAATAATGCTAATAAAACATCATCACGTTGGCAAAATTAACCATCGTGGTATTGTAGAAACGTATGAATATTTAAAACGGAACTAATATTGGAAAAATATGAAAACTACCATTACTGAATATATAAACTCGTGTGATATTTGTCAACGAACAAAATATGGCAGACATCCTCCATACGCACCTCTGGTAATAACTGAAACAGCATCAAAACCTTTTCAAATTGTTCACATAGATTTATTTAATTACAACAATAAAATATATTTAATTATTATTGACGCATTTTAAAAGTTCGCACAAGCATACCAAGTCGAAGGCAAAACGCCTATTCATGTAAGTAAAGCATTAATAAAATACTTTTGTTCTTTTGGAACACCAGAAAAAATTATTCTTGACCATGGTACTGAATTTAATAATGATACTGTAAAAGAAATTTTGAATTTACATAAAATAAAAATACATTTTGGCACTGTAGGACATCACGAATCAAACAGTGTAGCAGAACGATTATTCAATTCCAGTCTAATAGAACATATCAGAATTCTAAAAGAAATGCACCCCAATGAAGACGATTTAATTGACTATGCAATTTTAGGTTACAATAGCTCAATACATACTAGCACTAAATTTACCCCTTTCGAATTAACCTTCGGACACACTATTCGCGAAATCCAAATGAAATTTTTATTCCCGCAGCATTTTACTCAGATTATGCTGCAAATCATAAAGAAACATGTATATGAAAATGTAAAAGAAACAATAGAAAAACAAAAAGATAAAATTGTAGATAAGAATAACCAAAAAGGTAATACTAATACTGATTTTAAGTTAGGACAAATAGTGTTTAAGAAAAACTTGCGTTATGATAGTAAAAAAGATAATAAATTTATAGGACCGTATAAAATAACCGAAATTTTAGATAGGAACAAAGTAGAAATAACTTCTAAGAAAAATCAAAATAAAAAGGGGATAATACATATAAAGGAACTAAAACAACCTCCAACTATTACAGGTTGTCCATTCACATCCATGAGGGATCAAACCACCCAAGACTCCATAACTTAAATAATAACCCCGGTCTTCTACCTTACAAATTAGGCAATGCTCAAAATAAAATTGATTTTTGGTCTTTCATTCAAACTTTCGATATTTCAGATATAGTAACCCATTTTGAAGCTGTACAAAATCACTTTAAAACAATTCAACAACCATTTCCAAAAGATGAAGATAAATCCGTGTTAATGCATGAATTTGAAAGTATGTGTAACCTAATATTAAATTTTAGAACAAAAAATACAAATCCAGTTAAATCCAGCTTTTAATGTAAGAATCAAAAAAGGAATAATAAACGGACTTGGCTCAATAATGAAGTCTTTAACGCGCAATCTAGATCAAAACGATGCAGAAAAATTTGATAAAGCAATTAACACACTTTCTGAGAATCAATCAAAATTAAAAAATAAGTCAATTTACAAATAACACTTCTTCAAAATTTTGTTAATATTTTAAAAAATAATACAAACACATTGGCACAAAATCAACATACTTTATTGAAACGAATGGAGGAAATTGAAACTTATTACGAACAAGAAAAAGGAAATTGTCACATTTATGTCACGGATACACTGGTTTCTCAAATCGCTCCAACTTATCAATTGATTTACAATATTCTAGAGAAAATCGAAGTAGCTATCACATTTTCTAAATTAAATACAGTTCATAATTCAATAATTGAACCTAGAGAACTTTTAAATGAAATAATGATTGTAAATGAACAATTGAAATTCAATAAGCTTCCATTTGAACCAAAAGTAGAAAATATTCTTTTATATGAAAAGGTCACAGAAGTAAAATGTTATACCAAGGGATACAAAATAGTATTTATCTTAGAAATTCCTATAGTAGAAAGCGAAACGTACAATTATTTCCACATATACTCATTTCCTGTACCCACACAAAACTCCTTCACAGTAATTCTACCTCAAGCGAAATTCCTTATCCTAAATGACCTTTCCTATATATTTTTCGACGAGAATTGTTAAGAAGTTTCATCTGAACAGTACATTTGCTACCAGAATGGACCCATTATCATCCAAGAACAAATCCCGTGTGAAATCCAGATGCTTCGCTACTTCAAGAACGTCTCATCATGCCAGCAGCTAAATTACGAATCCAAAAATTAGAGAAGAATCATTGGATTCTAATATCTCCTGAAATAAGTGTAGTTAATCAAAAGTTCGGATCTAATAAAGACAATTTTCCAATTCAGGGAACTTTTATTCTAGAACTTGATTCGGAGTGCGAAATGGACATTGATGGTATTAAAATTAAACATTTTGAAAATTATCAAACCGAACTGAAACTAATAAACCTTCCAAATTTAAAATTTCCAAGTGAAATAGCAAATTTTCAAATGGAGCCAATCCAATTATCCAATAAAATTTTATCAATTTAGACGACTTTAAATATGTTCAAAGTGCTTTAGACATTCAAAAACAAAAAATCGCCAACATTTCGTCTCCAATAATATCTGCGACTCCTAATATTTGGACTATTTTGATTAATTTCATCATATTAATAACTATTTTGTATTGGACTGTAAAATTCATTCTAACAAGAAGAACCCGAAGAAGATGCCAAGGCCAAGAAATCCATAATGGACCCAAAAATTTGGAACTCTGAAATTCAACAAATTCCTTGTCGGAGGAGTTATCGGAACGCATATGGTAATAGGACTTATATAGCATCCTAGTTGTGAAGTCTCATTTTAGTTGTAGAAATAAAAGTTATAGTCCGGGAGGTAGTGTCACTTTTTTAGCAGTCATTTTATGCACCATGAAATTCACTCAATAATGTTGTCTTTATAGTAGTAACTACCAAACCGAGCGTCAGATCGCGCGACCGCGGTGGGTAGAGTCGGTGTGAACTACGGAACATCACTAATAATTTAAAAAAAAAAGTTATTTTATGCACTTTATAATTTTTACGATTAATTTTTCACGCAGTATATTTAACTAAAAAAGTCGTCAGACCCTGATCTGCGGGTGGATTCTTCGTCAGTCACGCGTAGTAACGTATCTTGAATTTGAAAAAAAAAAGTAATAGTATGCAGTTTGAAACTTTTCCAGTTGATAGTTTGTAGTATAAAAAGGAAAAAAATAATCGTCAGACGTTGTGGAAATGGTGGAAAACCCGTCAGTCGATCATTCAAAGTGCATTTCAGCTTTCGGAAA
The DNA here is from genome assembly GCA_963921935.1 of Galeruca laticollis. Taxonomy (NCBI): domain Eukaryota; kingdom Metazoa; phylum Arthropoda; class Insecta; order Coleoptera; family Chrysomelidae; genus Galeruca; species Galeruca laticollis. The sequence continues at coordinate 41,230,316 of OY998175.1, read as the reverse complement.
AAATTAAGCGCGTGGCATCTTTTGCGGTCCAACTGACGGACTTTCCACCACATTCATGTCATCTGACGATTATATTTATGTTTTTTAAACAAACGACTATTTCTGGAAAAAATTTCAGGTTGCATACAATGATTGATAAAATAAAAGAAAGATAATATATTCATGATTAATAGAAAGACTGGAAATGATTGTCAATATTATGAAAATGATTATAAAGGTTTCTAGAGTAAGAATTTATTTTACAAATAATATATGAATGAAATCGTATAAATTAATACTAAAAACGTAAAAAATTATTAATCTGATTCTTCATATTCACTATCAGAATCACTCTCACTTAGTGAACTTTCATCGCTGCTTTCTTCCAATCCACTTTCATCACAATCTTGAGATTCATCATCATCTTGCGAATTCGTTTCGTCTGAATGATCTGAAAGAATGCATGAATATGAAGTGGAGGTTAAAGATTAACAATTCAATGTCAGAGAAAAATATGATAAATACCTATAATATCATTGCTTTCATCTTCGATAGTATTCGTGATGCTACTTATCGGAGGCAATTGATCTCCTTCGAACCATTTGAAAACATATTTATTATTCTCTTCTTTCCATCCATAATCAGTTGGAGTTGAATAAGTAGGTGTTTGATGAGATGCGCGAGTCCATAATTGAGCGATATAACTGCTTCTCAATAATTGCTGTTGCAATTCTGAATGACACGGTGGAAGAGTAGAACCCTCGAATCCTTTATTAACTTTCAAAATATCTTCATTTTTTTTATTTTGTATGTTTTCATGAATGCTGCTACCCTTGATAAATTTACATCATTTATATTATTAAAACAATACATACGGCAAACAAATTCTTCCAATACTGCGAAATTTTCTCGAAAGTTTGGATTCAATTCTTTAGATAATTCAATGAATGCCTGTATGTAACGGTTTGATTTCTTTAGTAAATCAAATGGTCTTTTCTTTCCTCTTCTGAAAAACGCAGGGTTGAAGTCACAACCTGTGAGAGCATGAAAACCTGGTAAAGATTTACATAAATCACTACCTAATTTTTCGAATAATTTGGTGATGTTTATGTATCTGCGTGCGTTTCCAGTACCAAGTAGCATAGAGATTTCTAATTTATGATGTAATGCATCCATGTTCCCAAGCATAATTACCAATATATCGGTATCAGAGCATCTTATAGTTACATGAGCTTCAAAATCCAGCTTGCACACATGAAAAATTATTTTAGTATCTGCCTTTCGTGATCGGGGCACGTTAAATGACTCTCTTCCGTTCTTATAACTTTGTCATTAATTACTTCATACTTATAACATTTTTCGTAATTTACATATAAGATTTTCCCTGAAATGAAAGGAGCCAGATGATCATTTTTCCAATCGTCACATAGGAATTTGACTAGTGCATCTTTAAAATATATATTCTGTAAATCACTAGTAAAACTACTTGATCGTTTTTGGTCAGGTCCATTGATAACAAATCTAATTCCTTCTATTCTACCTCTCATTAGATGTTCATTATCCTTGATGGATGGCGAAAAATACCGATAGAAAGCAATAATAACAGTCTTTGCATTTGTATTCATGATATCAACTAGAATTTTTTTCGAAATATTACCGAATGAATCATGAAAAAACCATCATAGATTATGACGTCACATTTTTCAGGTTCTGTACTTTGTACTTCTTTCTCTAACAAATGCGTTAGTACTGACTTCTCAGTTTTGCAAATAGCACCATCCGCATGACAAAAAGCAAGTGGAATTGGAGTGAGTGGATATGATAATACGATATCAATATTCAGTGTACTTTCCAGAGACATTCGCAGCAATTTTCCAAAGAGATCTCTCTGCATTTTTACTTCAAGTAGTTTTCCATTCACTATCATTTTTCTTTTTTCAACAGAATCAACAAACGTTGTTATTTTATTCTTCTTGATAGCTTTTTCGAATCTTAGATTATCTTCTGAACATTCTCGTATGAACTTTTCCTGTTGTTCCTCACCTAAATTTCTCACATTGAGTAAAAAATGTTCAATTTTCTCATTTGCAGCACGTCCAGTTGAAATATTATACAAATACTGTTTGTTCACATCTTCGGAAAATGGATTAACGTTTTGCTTAATATGAGAAATCAATGTTTGTAGTTGTTGCCTATGTTTTTTTATCCTACTGCTCTCAAGATCAGCGGTGATGTCTTGTGATGTTCGCAAATGCATTCTATCCATCACGTGAGTAATGATAGTTGACCGAATGCTATGACTTTTACACCAACGTTGCCTAGCCGCGATTGAATTTGTAAGATGACTTATTCCAGTCAGTTTATTTGCAGCATCGGCATTTATTGTTTGTTCTAAAGTTAAGTCGATGGCTTGCCTTGAAAAAGGTTTATCAGTTCTTTTTACGCCAAATGATCCCTGTTGCAACTGTAGTTGTAAACCTGGATGAGATTCTTCCACTTTCAACAACTTTTCATGGTACAATACCAAATAGCGAGAATAATTCTGTTGATTGAAAGTGAAAAAAATACTCGAAATCCTAGGAAGCATATATTTGAATAAATCAAATCTTCCCAATCTTATGCTCCGATTCAGCATTAAATAGTCATCAATTAGACTTACATAGATCATAAAAAATTGAGGAGTTTTTCCATGCTCACCTGCTAATGTTTCTAGTAAATACTTCTCATATTTCTGCATAATACACAAGCATTTTTCATCAACAATTGTGGGACTGACGGATTTCGATGATTTAAACTGTTCTAAATAATTCTTGATATCAGCAAGTTGTTCATAATTTGTACTATATGCATCCAGGAAAGATTCAAAATGCAGAATCTGAATTGCTAGTGATACAATAGGATGTAGACGTTTACACCTATTAAAGTGTTTTCCAGTTAAAAAGCTATTTACCGAACCGCTCGCTAACATTTCACTGTTGACCATCAAATCCGTTATTCCACAGCCGTCTATGAATTTTCCTATTGCTTTGAAGTGTGCCATTGCAATGTGAAACGATCCAATGTGAATGAATAAATTATCGAATTCTGGTCGTTCGATACTTTGAATCTGCAGCGCTATTTTCGCTATCGCTAGATCATATGTAACTTCCATATATGGCTTTCCTAATTCTGTAGCTGCTTTTTTTGCTTGCCTCATTGTTTCTACTACAACTGAATTATTAGTCGGAGAAGAATTGATAGTAGTTAGATATGAAATTTTCTGTTGACAGCTACGATCGTCAATTATCATACTGTTGTATCCTACCCAAGCTGGTACATGTTGAATTTTCAAAAAATGAGACATCATCCAAGCTAAATCAATTTTCTTATACTTTTCTAAAATACTATTATCACTCAGTCTCAAAGGACTATCATAATTTTCTAATTTTTCTGCGTATCTAGGTTTTTTGTTGTAGGCTGGTAGTTCTGGCGTTACAGCATCCAAAGATCGAAGTCTCTTTCTCGTTAGATGAGAAAATTCTTGATTATCAGAAGTAGTACCTGATATCGAAGTATCTTGGTTACCTATGACAAAAAAAAACATTTTACCGTTGTTACCAATTAGAAATTAGTATATTTCGACACTCATACGAAAAATATATTATGTAACGAAATTACCTTGGCACTCTTGAGGATTTTCAATGACATCTTGGAAAATTATACCTACAGTATCATGTAGAGTATCTTTTCCGCTAGTAGTATCAACAAACCTATCGAAATTGTTGAACGCAAGACCTACACTAAGATTTGATGTTCGTATAATATCTTCAGGACAAATCTCCGAATGGGAAACAGATGCAAAAGTTGCCTCTGTCTCTAATTCTTCCAGAACTGTATAACTGCAGCAGTGCCCCAGTCTATTAATTATATTAATTATTTTCTTACTATTCGTAAGACTTTTCAAAGTCATTCCCAGAGTAATATGCTTTGAAGGTTTAATTTTTCCATTCGACACTGCATAAATTAGATCTTCTGAGAAGGAATTACTGAGACGTTGCTTATATGAGCTACGTTGACGACGCTTCGTTGTGGAAATCACATTTGAAAAAAAATCAGATATAATTTCTGGCACTTCACATTCTCCAGATATCATAGAATTTGCCGTAATCGTACTGAGAGGCTTGTGTTTGATTCCTCCAATTTCAGATCGTAGAATTAGTGCGGCTCGATTCAAGATGTCATTTTTTTCAATATTTTCAAAATTATTTTGCACCAAGTGTCCATCGAAAGGCTTCACGATTTTCCGACGATTCATCGTGACAATGCCAATTTTCCTTGGAAAGGATTGCAATAATCTATTTTCTAAATTAAAACTTTTAAAGTTGGTATTCTCTGGATTGGTTTTCTTTATATGTTGCGTGTACAAATCATCAAGAAATGTTAAAAAAAAAGATTGTCGCCTGGTAATGACCTGTGTGAGAAGAAACGAACCAATGAAAAAAGTAAATGAAAAAAAATTCAATTTTTTTTAAAATAAATTTCTTTGGTATAATTTTTTTTTTCATAATGTGTGGGCTTTTTTATTTACTATCCCTCGTAAAAAAATTGAGATCTTACCTCTTTCATTATGAATTGACAAACTTCTCCATAGGCTGATTTGTGAACATCTCTCGATTTATGCCATTGGGTTTTCGGTTGGTTTTCCGTTTCCATTGATTTTATTTGGTTACGAATGGACACCATGCACAATCGATGATGCAACACAATTTCTTTAGCTGACTCTTTCTCATTTAGTCTAGCTAATAAATTATGATTATCAGTTTCAGCAGCATAATTTTTCAAAAAACTGATGGAGCTTTCCTCCAAAACAGAGAGTGTTTGCTCATGACCCTTGAATTTTTTCCTCCTCTTTGTACAAATTATACAGGTCTCTGACATATGAGCAACCGGCTCTCCTTCAGAAGTTTCTTGATCTACCTGATCAGAAGTTTCATCTGTAATTTCTTTTTCTAGGTCCAAAGTACTGTGAGACGAAGGTTCTGGAGTACTACACGATGTACTCTCATGAGATAAACTAAAATAAGTTAAAAAAATTACGTAAATACTCATGTATTCTCCTTTTTTAAACATTTTTTTCAAGAATATATACATATATTATTGCACAAACTGAGAGATAAATTTCATTTCAAGCAATAGATGAAATTAAAGTACACTGAGAAAAAAGTCTCTAGTCGATTTTACAAGAATGTTTTGTAAAAATAATATATCATATAATACTAGAATTTCTATTGATTTCAACAGGTGTATTATAATTTTAACAAAGTACGTTTAGTAAAATGTACTATTTTGAAATTTTGTTGCAATAACTCGAATAAATACAAAAGTTTACTAGAAAAATTATAAACTCTTACAATAAATTTCTAGTATAATGTAATTTGCGTTTTCTTGTAACAAATTATTGTTTGAGTAACTAATTTTTTTAGTGTATAATATTAAACATTTCTTGTAAATTTTACTAGAATCTACTAGTTATCACGTTTAACTACAATATTTTCTAGTAACTTTCTGGTCAAATATGCTATAAATTTTAAATCAATGTGTCGATTTTCCACGAGAATGAAACGGCTAAATAGAAATACCGTTGACTCTCTCCCGCCTTTGAATTTGAACGTAATAATGTTCAGAATCATTTATTTTTAAAATCATGAAAAATATATGTTTGGTACACATTTAAGAAAAATTGTTTGAAACCATATAATATTATATAAAATAAAAATATATCCATATAATATAATATAAAAATTAAACCATACAATATCGAGTATATACAAATATAAAAAATGCTATTAAATTATTATTCTAATTGGTGAGAAACTTCTTATAAACAACTATTGATAATACTTACCTTGGACCTGCCGATGCTTCCGATAAAGATTCATCATTTTTAACAACTCTATATTTTTTAGGTAGAGCTGTAAATACTCGGTAACACTGAGAATGATATAGAGCAATGGGTGATATATCTGCTGGAAATCGCACTTCATTCATATATAATTGGTGTTCTTGCCGAATACTTAGCACATTTTTACATTTTGCAAGAGTGTCTAATGTAAAAGACCTCAAAGATCCACTTTTTTTGGAGCAAAAAACACAAAACGGTTTTGAATCAGACATTATTCACACAAGTAGGCCTGATCACGTGAGCGGCAACGCGCAAACTAACCGAAACAGCTGCTGTAGACACTATAGTTTTGTAAACACGGCAGATGTTTTTCTCGGAATAAAGATGAAACGAAGCAGGTAGTCGAATCATAGCAAATTTCTTGTATTACAAGAGGATAAGTTTTTTTTCTACTATTCGTTTCAAAAACATTAAGTAACTGAATCATGAAAATTATGCTCATGATTTTTCAAAATTATTACCTTACACTTAATTAACTTATTTTTTTCCATTATTAATATGAAATTAATACTGAAAAATCTTATACAAAGTCATTGTATGCAACCTGAAATTTTTTCCAGAAATAGTCGTTTGTTTAAAAAACATAAATATAATCGTCAGATGACATGAATGTGGTGGAAAGTCCGTCAGTTGGACCGCAAAAGATGCCACGCGCTTAATTTTTTCCGAAAGCTGAAATGCACTTTGAATGATCGACTGACGGGTTTTCCACCATTTCCACAACGTCTGACGATTATTTTTTTCCTTCTTATACTACAAACTATCAACTGGAAAAGTTTCAAACTGCATACTATTACTTTTTTTTTTAAATTCAAGATACGTTACTACGCGTGACAGACGAAGAATCCACCCGCAGATCAGGGTCTGACGACTTTTTTAGTTAAATATACTACGTGAAAATTGAATCGTAAAAATTATAAAGTGCATAAAATAACTTTTTTTTTTTAATTATTAGTGATGTTTCGTAGCTCACTCTGACACTACCCACCGCTACTCGAGAGTCTGACGGACGGTTCAGTATTCAGGTATATGAAAACAACTTTTTTCAGTGAATTTCATTGTGCATAAAATGACTTGTTCAAAAGTGACACTACCTCCCGGACTATTATGTTTTTAAAAAGTCGTTTTTATAAATTACGAATTTAATTGAATAGTATTTTATGCAACGATCATGTAATGATAACCAATAATACACGAGCATGTTGTAGGATATATTAACAAGCGAGTGTATTAATGGCCATTACATGAAAACTGCATACATTATTTTTTCTACACCCATTAATAAATACTATTTGATTAATAATTATCATTTATTATCAAAAAACAAAAGCAATGAAGGGAGATTCAACAAACAAATTTGAAAGTTTTGACCACAATAATTCTTTAATCTGATTTGTTTATATATACCTATTTTATTTATTGTACAATTTATAAAATTTATTAGGGGGGAACATCTAAAAAAATTTTAGGATATGGGTAGGGATCGAATCCTTACTATAAAAGTACATAACTTTCACAACATACTGTTGACAGCGCTGGGATACGGCTTCTCGCGTATTTGGTGATTAAAATGGCATTTATAATTTGAAATGATTGATAAAAATTTTTATTCTTACAATTGATCTAATAAAGTATATACTTTTGAAAAAATTGATTGATTTTCAGATACTTTATCCAAAAACCTCCAAATTTCATCTGGTAAAAATATTTTCATTTTTGTACCAATAAATCCTTAGGATTTACGTTGTATTTCAGCATGCAACTTGGGGTACTTTGATATATGAACATTATTCTTTATGTCCATATGGATGATTGTCTCACTTTCTTTTGTAATTCTTCAAAATAATCTGTAAATTATTTTTAGGTATAATTATATTTGAAAATATAAAAATTGACAGTTGTCAAATTAAGTGTCAGTTTACTAAAAAGTAACTTGATTCTATTGGCTTAAAAATCTGTATCGTAATGAAAATCTATATCATAATGAACTTCATTATGATACAGAGTTTATTGTAATAAAGGTCGCAGCGCATTGATACTATAATTATATATTTATATTCCGGCGATGCCGGGCGATATATTTGATGACTGAAGGAATATGCTTTCGGAGCGATTTTTAGGATTTATATATTTCCCCACTCTTGCGTGCAAACCGCCGTGTGTTAACATGTTTTTTTCGTGATTTGATAATAGTTATTCGTAAAACAAGTGTCACAATGACTTGTTTTGTAGTACGAGGGAAGTTTGCGCAATGAACCGAGAAGCGGTGAGTTGCGCAATGAACCGAGAAGCGGTGAGTTGCGCAAATCACGAGTACCACAGAAAGTCATTGTGACACAAGTTTTACACAATATTTTTTATAATTCGCATTTATTCATTTTTTTAAATTAAAGAGATTTACATAATCCCTATTTTTAAACTAGGAGGAGTGGTTTGAAATTAAGTTGACACTACTCTAGATTCCTGATTGGTCAGATCATAGATGGATTTATTCAGCACTTTTAACTTTTGACATATTATGATTGAATAATTTTGTTTGTAAACAAACTTTCATTTAAGCAAACAGAGGATGATTATTTGTTTGAAAAAGAGCTTCTTCGTATATGCTTGCGATCTATTTATATTATGAACAGAATTATGTGTATAATACATCTTCACATAGATATCTGGTAATTTATCCCAAAAATCGAATGTTAAGTATACCTATATATTGATCCTATAGAATATAAAAAGAAACAATTGACAAGTCATTGATGAATAAACGTTATCGCACTTTATTCAATAATATTTTTAATATATAATTAATTCAAATTTATATATTTTTCTTTAATATGATAATTTGCTAGCTAAACAACGCTAGACCATTTCATAATTTGTTTCAAGGTTATAGTCACCGAATGTTTGATTATTATTCGGTGTTATAGTGAAATGTCAAATAAAAATATATACCACGTACAATAACCAACTGTATGACACTAAAAATTACTAAAAAAGTGTTCAATGACACTGCATTGTGACACTGTGAACAATGTTATAAAGAAGTCTCTTTTATATGCGAATTATAAAATTGTTATTTGTAAAACAAGTGTCACAATGACTCGTTTTATAGTACGAGTGAAATTTGCGTAACGAACTGCGAAGCGATGAGTTGCGCAAATCGCGAGTACTACAGAAAGTCATTGTGACCCAAGATAATAGTGATACACTTGTTCAGTTTAAATATATCTATATACGAGTATCTAAATCTAAGTATCTTACTCGTAAATGCTTTAGTTATAGTGAAGAAAGTAAACAGTGAAAGTATGAGTTTGTTTAGACCCAAAATACTTAAATGATAACATAAAAAGGGAATATTTTAAATTACTGACATTTGATGAAATAGCGGCTAAACTAAAATGTGCTAAATTTTTTAGTATATCAGCATTTTATCAAATTAGGTTAACAGAAAATAGTAGTAAGTGATGTACTTTTGCAGGGTATATATATATATATATATATATATATATATATATATATTATAACATATTGATTACTTAAAATATAATCCACTAAACTTTATAAGAAAAATATATTATTACTATTTCTAAATCAGGTTTAATAGAGTCATTTATTTGGGACACACTGTATACATGATCATTTGAGACACCCTATATACACATCAAAATTATTGTGACAGATAACCTACAAAGGAATTGAAAAGTCAAAAATGACATTTTAGGAAATCATGAAAGAATGTATAAATACAATTATTTTTGGAAGTAACTGATTTTACGTATTAGATTATTATAATAGATATAAGTAAAAAATTTAAGAGTTTATAAATAATTAACATGTAATAATTATAAGAGGGTAGTGAAGTTCGCGTTTCAAGTGCGCCAATAGAGATAGAGATGAAAAAAAAAACCATTTGAAGCCGGATTTAAAAAAAATGAGAGGGACTGAGAAGTAGCGGCAGGAAGGCAAAGAAAAATTTTTGGCAGATAGATGTCAATAGGAAGATTTATGAAAAGAGAGATTTATCAAGAAAAATTATAATCAAGGATTTGAAAACTACAACATATACTTTCCAAACAGAATTCCGGTAAGAGAATTGAATTAAAATTTATTGAGACTGAATACAAGTTATTATGAAAAAATAAAATTAAAATTTAGAATTTGAAAATTATAACACATACCTTGCAAACAAAATTTCGGTAGGAGAACTAAATTAAAATTTATTGAGGCAGCATACAATGGTAATTTAACTGCCAAAGAAGTGAAGGAACTTCACCTCATATACAATTGGATATAGCGTGTCATATTTCGAGCTCGTATTTATAGACATTTAATTTAATTATAGTCATTAGGTCAGTAATTTAAATAGTAAAGGAAAGCTTACCTTTTTTTAAAAAAATATGATAACTATTAAACGCATTTTCATAAAATTCAAGTGTTCGATTGTAAATTTAAAATTATTATTCTAACTGAGTAAAAACGATACAAACCAAAAAGGAATTGTATTTTAAATTCCATTTTGAAAAGTTGTATATATCGTACTCAAATTAAAAGAAAATTGTTAACATTGATTTGATTAACTATTGTAAATAAATATTCATATTAATAAATTATTATGTTCTCTAATTTTATTCAATAAGGGCATGAACCGCAACCCAGTTACTAGTCTTATCATTAATCATATTAACAGCTAGCCGATATAAAAAAAAGGAAATCAATTTTTAACCTAATTTCATTATAGTTAACCCAGTGATAGTAGTATATTACAATATATATATATATATATATATATATATATATATATATATATATATATATATATATATATATATACATATATATATATATACATATACAGGGTGTCCCGGGACTAATGGGAAAAAAGTCAGGAGCGTATAATATGAGCCAAAATAATGTTAGTATTTCATATAAATTTTTTCTATGCAGGCCCTCGTTTTCGAGTTATAGGCCTCCAAACTTTTAATTTTGAATTTGATTTTAATTTTTATTTTTTATACTAGTTATTTGATCTTTATAAAATGTACGGCAAAGCTATAATGTACAGGTATGTTTATTCTGGAAAGGTAAACAGATTCACAGTAGTGCCTTGAAGCCAGGGACGGACTACTCGCAATGGTTAGTGATTCAAAAATTTTGCAGGGATGGCACACCCTGTATGAAATTATCGAAATTGACTTCCCCACACATTAAGCTAACGAAAAGGTACTCTTGCTGGAATTTGATAAAATAAGCCGTTTGGCTAATATTTACAGTTTTATTAATGCGCTACGTACACATTTACCTAACTAACTTATTAATAGGATGTCCAAGATTTACCTACAGTACTACAAAAAAATAATTTGATGAAAGCAGATGATAAAAACATTGAGAACTTATTTAATGGGAATTAAATAGGTACGCAAACAACGTAATTAGTTGCTTTTAATAAAAATTACGAACACAACATTATTAAACCATTAAGAAAACCTCAAAAAACACAAGTTATAAAACATTGAACTAAAACTAATTTCTAATCAACAACAAAAACTAACGTTATTCTAATAAATGTTCAATATGAGCTCCTCCCACTTCCACGCACATTCTAAGTCTACGAAGGTTGTTTCTTTGCACTTGAAAAAGCAATTCCACATTATTTCTAATAACATTGCAGTGTAACACAATTCTGTCTATTAAATATTGCCTTGTTTGCACAGGTGTTGCGTATACCTTACTTTTGACATAACCCTAGAGAAAGAAATCCATAGGATTAACGTCTCCTGATCGCGGTGGACATTGAAAGGGGCCTCCACGACCAATCCATCTATTAGGAAACCTTGTGTGTAAATGCTGTCATACATCTAAACTAAAATGAGGAGGGGCCCCATCATGCATGAACCATAAATTCCTACGAGTTTGTAGTAGCACATCATCAAACAGGTTCCATAACTCATTTTGCAAAAACTCCAAATATCTCTGACCGGTCAAAGTACCGTCAATAAAGTATGGCCCTATCAAATGATTGCCCACTATTCCTGCCCAAACATTAACCATGAATCTATGCTGACTCTTGGTTTGGATAATTCCATGTGGATTCACATCATCCCATAAATGCATATTATGAGAATTTATGACTCCATCTCTGGTGAAACCGGATTAGTTCGTAAAGAGAACGTTACTAATAAATGTATTGTCTGCTTGTTGTTGTCGCAGAAACCACTGGCTATACTCAAGTCGTGAAGGATAGTCAGCCACTGTCATACTGTGTACTTTTTTCATGTGAAAAGTTTATAACAGCTGTTCTTTTAGGACGCGATGAACAACTGATTTGGAGAAGTTATGTTCTCTTGATTATTTTCGTAATCTTGTTGAGGGTTCATTATCAACTGCATTTAACAAGTCTTGTTCAACTGCCACAGTACGCACGCTTCGTACTGGACCTTCTCCAACTTTTTTTGGCAAAAAATTTCATAGAACGTAAAACTTTGTTTTGTATACATGGAAAATTACATTTACTTATTCATACCTGTTTCTCGTAACCTGGGATCAATACGCTCAAACATTCGTCTGTCTGGCAATGCTCTGTTTGCAAAACGTTCTGCATAAAGCCTTCGGGCCTCTAAACAGTTTCGAGAAACCAGTCCATACATTAAATGCATATCAGCGTACTCAATAAAAGTGAATTCTGCCATTGTAACTGTTAAATGAAGGACTTATGAATTATTGGCAAGTACTGACTACGAACTATTCTACACAGTATTTGACAACTAATCCTATGGTTACTTGATAAACGGTAAAAATACTTTTAATAAGTTTTTACCAACTTTCCAATTAATAAGTCGTTAATGTTTTTTATCTTCTGCTATCGTTAAATTATTTTTTTGTAGTACTGTAGGTAAATCTTTGACATCGTATTAATAAGTTAGTTTTAGTCGTTGTGTACTTATAAAAATGGTGAATGCGTTAATTGGTATGTAGTGCATTATATATATATATATATATATATATATATATATATATATATATATATATATATATATATAAGAAGATGTAGGAATATCGCGTGATATGTTAACAACAACAACAAAGAGAATCATGGGTAATTCACGCAAAGTAAAGGGCTACTGAAATAGAGTGGTAACCGTGGACATGCATGTTTCTGGCTCATTTTGCCTCATCAGCACGGCATAACCAAATAATGATGTGAAATTTGGGAGTAAAGATCTTAATCGAAACATGGGAAAACACAAAATAACGGATTTCAGCAGGGAAACCAAACGCTCATTTGTGTCTTCAATTGGAAGATCCCGAGTTTTCAGGACATCAACCAACATCGACACGGAGGCGCATATAGCCCCCCCGCCATGAACCTTCCGACCCATAGTAAATATTCCTACATCTTCTTTGTTATTTACTATGGGTCGGAAGGTTCATGGCGGTTCATGCGCCTCCGTGTCGATGTTGGTTGATGTCCTGAAAACTCGGGATCTTCCAATTGAAGACACAAATGAGCGTTTGGTTTCCCTGCTGAAATCCGTTATTTTGTGTTTTCCCATGTTTCGATTAAGATCTTTACTCCCAAATTTCACATCATTATTTGGTTATGCCGTGCTGATGAGGCAAAATGAGCCAGAAACATGCATGTCCACGGTTACCACTCTATTTCAGTAGCCCTTTACTTTGCGTGAATTACCCATGATTCTCTTTGTTGTTGTTATATATATATATATATATATATATATATATATATATATATATATATATATATAATAAAACTGTAAATATTAGCCAAACGGCTTATTTTATCGAATTCCAACAAGATTACCTTTTCGCTAGCTTAATGTGTGGGGAAGTGAATTTCGATAATTTCATACAGGGTGTGCCGTCCCTGCAAATTTTTTGGATCACTAACCATTGCGAGTAGTCCGTTCCTGGCTTCAATGCACTACTGTAAATCTGTTTACCTTGCCAAAATAAACAAACACGTATATTATAGCTTTGCCGTAAATTTTATAAAGATCAAATACCTAGTACAAAAAATAAAAACCAAATTCAAAATTGAAACTTTGGAGACCTATAACTCGAAAACGAGGGCCTGAATAGAAAAAGTTTATATGAAGTACTAACATTATTTTGGCTCAGATTATACGCTCCTAACTTTTTTCCCATTAGTCCCGGGACACCCTGTATATATATATATATATATATATATATATATATATATATATATATATATAAATATATATATATATATATATGTATTCATATATAGATATATATATATATATATATATATATCCATATACAGATATATATACACGTTTTATTTACTTGCCGTAGACAATTTGTATTGGGTGTGGTGGTTTTTGTGTGAGTGTACTTGCGTCACTCGGCAACTCTCGTTGCCTGTGATACCTTGAGCGGAGCTCAATTTATACATCTGCCGGTATTCTGAAACTGTGTGTATAGTAGTTAGAAATTCAGTGGTTTCTAAGGTAATAGTTTCTAAATATATCATTGGAACCGGTTTAATGGGGCTTGGGGTAATATTAAAAAGTGTTTCCGATCATGTCTTGTTATTTGACATATTTCGCATTCGTTAATTATACGTTTGATTTTATTTAGAGGATTGTCAATTAAATTGTGATTACATTTGATAAATAAAAAGTGTGAATTTTTCAAATATGATGAGAATATTTGAGTACAAATCTTTTCACCACCAAATTTGGGAAAATGTCAGACCAAATGACTCGTTCAATTTTTTTGTTAAAAATAGAATAACATAGGTTAAAAGGGGGTAAGAATATTGTGATTTTAACTGTATAATAAAATAGGCGCTATGACTTTTTGACGCAAATAAGTATATTACAAGCCTAGGCAAATAAACTTTTCATTTTAATAATGGTTGTATTTTCCTAATTGGGCATTGTATCTATTCTCTATTATTGGATGGGTACTAACTGACCCCGCTGCCTATGTATACAAGTCCCCTAACACCTTCTTGTATATCAATGGAAATTTGTTTTAGAACGTTACATGAAATCGTGAAAAATGAGTGTACTTACGTAGAAATCAAAAGTACACAGAAAACACTTGGAGTAATGAACATTTTTAAAATATTAATGAAAATTAATTTTGCAATAAAAATTTTCTCACATATATTATTGCGAGATAAGAAATATTTGTAATATATTCACTCATTTAAAAGTGTGCATGAGGTTTAAATTATGTTGAAAAATATGAAGAAACTGAGGCGATTTAGTTTCTAAAATCATACGGTGATAACAAATGTGTGTGATTAGCAACGAAAGTTATTAATTTTTATTCCATCAAAATTTATTAAGAGTTCGTCAACGGTATTGATAACAAGCATTCAGTTCTAGAATTATGTGTTTTATAAGCTAATAAGAAACAATATACACAATTATTCCTATAAAATTTTAATACTATTCATAATATGTATATTTCATTATCAAATCATCAGAACATTCTAAGCATATTTATGCAGATGTAATGATAAGAAGAAGATATCAACTAAATGACTGAAACGATGTGACAGTTTAAAATAAAAATCTTATACGCACGATTCCATAAATAATGGGACAGTTGATTGAAAAAACATTATACAGCTGATAAAGGCTAACCACAGGATCAAACAATGATGACTTTGAATGAAATCAAAACATGATTCAAAAGAAGATCAAATAGTTGATTCAATAAAAGAAAAAGCTGTCAAAGATTATTTAGCAGAAGATAAGGATTGAATATAACAAGAGAAATTAGAATTTGAACGACATGATGCAGAAGAAGATATAAAATGTGTTTCCAAAGAAGATAGAAATGACCATTTAAAAATAATTGGATTGTTGATTAAAAAAAATCAATGGCACAAGACCAAATGGACAGGCTTATTCCAAATAACATTCTTGCATAAAATCAAAAACAAAAAAATTCTAATTTTTTTAGTAACTTTGTGAATTTTCTTAAATAAATATGTCCATGTACGTTTCAGAAAAAACTTTTGGGTACGAAAGTTCTAGAAAGTGTTTAAGTTTATTAGAAAAATCATTAACTTTTTTGCGTCAGATCAAAAAGAAAGGCAATACGACTTTTTTTCAACTTTGATAGGCTTCCACCAGCAAATGCTGACGATTTCCACTTTCGTCTGGTGTTGATTTCCTTGAAAAGGAGTATTAATCATATAACAATAACAATAACAGTAATAGTGTTGGTGTTAATAAATAAAGTTAGAATTGTAATTTGTAAACTATGGATAGGACCCAACCTCTCACGTTGAGGCCCGACTGTTTGGAAACCATCTGCATTCGCAACTGAACTGTGTTATCTGAGATGTAAAATTGTTTCAAGTGAATGAACAAAGTAAATGTTTGTATTAGGTTTGTTCTCACACAAGTCACAAACAATCAGAAACAGTCAGGACTCTGCACAATCCATTTCTCCGCATTCATATAGTCCAACGTCCAGTTGTTTTCAAACAATCAGAAACTTATGTATGAACGCGGAGAAATGAATTGCGCCCAATCCTGACTGTTTCTGATTGTGACTCGTGTGAGAACAAACCTATTGTCAAATATTAACTGACCTGTCATATCAGCCAACCATCAACTCAAAGGCGTCGGCGAGGGACGTATCAAGGAATTAGAGGTTGATGAGAGGAAAGAGGCGGACGACAGGATGGATAGAGGGCCAACACGTTGGGAGGAGGGGCAAAGAGATTGGGAAGAGTGGAAGGAGGTTAGAGATGGGGACAGGGATGCTAAGCAAGGGGAGGAAATAGAGATAAAATTGGGAAATCCAACGATAGGAGATGAGAAGGCTAGAGTGGTATGGGTGACCAAGGAAGACGCTGGAATGGAGAAGGGGATTCAGAGGATGTTTAGGGATAGATACCCGATGTTAGGAGAAAAGGAGAGGAAATGGAGTAGGTAAAAGAGGTACGCACTACGGAAAGAAAAGCGGTAAGGGCGAATGCGGAGGAGTTGATCTGTCGGATTGAGGGAGATTGTAGGAATGAGGGAAAGATGTTCGAATTGATGAGTCGACTGTTTGAAGAAGTGGGGAGCGCGGACAGTGCAGGGTTCCACAGTCTCGAATCGTGATGGTAGAGGTAGAGGAAGATGGTGGCGTGGGTGAGAGGAGATGGGACGAAAAAGGTAATAATTTATACAGATAGATAAAAGGAAAGGGAGGTCAGGAATGAAGCGATAATCCTGAAGGATATTGCGGAGATCAACCAGGAGGGGATTGAGAGAGTCAAGGAGGGGCTGGGGGAGATGAAAGGGGAGTGGGTAGATAGACTCAGGGTTTCAAGAAACAGTGAGGTAGTGATAGAGGCTAAGATGGGGATTGAGGTGAGGAGAATTTTGGGGGAGGTGGAAAGGGTAACAGGAGCTAAGCCGGTGGAAGCGGGGAGGGGAACCAAAACCATAGAGATGATATAGATAGACCCGTGGATGGAAGATGAAAAGGTGAGGAAGGAAATGGAGAAGTTGATTGGGAAAGGGACAAAGGTGATAAAGATGGTAAGGGTGAGGAACGGGATCAAAATAGTGGTGGTAAGGGCGGAATAGGAAAAAGCGGAAGCCTTGCTGAGGAAAAGGGAGATTAGATTGGGGTGGAATAGGGTAACTATTATAGAGGGTAGAGAGGAGGGCAGATGTTTTGGACGTAGAGAAAGTACTGGCTATCTAAGAGCGAGGGTCAGATGGCCAGAGACTGACGGGAAGCGTTCCTTTGTAGGGTGCATGGGGAAAGGGGACATAAGCCATGGAATATAGAGTATAGTAGGGGAGGGAAGAGAGTAGAGGAAGATGATGGAAAAGAGGAGGGAAAAATGGGATGGAATCGTCCACTCTGAACTCCTCAGAGGGGTCGAGTTTGGCCAAGCAGGAGGAAGGCGTAATCAATACGCGGGAAAAAGAAATGTAGAGGAGGGATGGAGGGTGATACAGATAAATTTAGGGAAATGCAGGACAGCGCATGACATTTTAGATCGGGTGATTTTTAGGAGGAAAGTGGATGTGGTGTGTGGATCTGAGGTAAAGGCTAGATATATGGAAAAGTAAGGATGGATTCTGGACGAAACAGGAGAGGCAGGAATAAAAGTGGTGGAAGAGGAGCTGAGGGCGGATGAAGTGAGGAGGGGAAATGGATGGGTGGTAGTGCGAATGGGAGACATGTTGGTGTACAATGTATATATAAGCCCAAATGTCAGTCTGGAGACATACGAGAGGAGCATGACAGGACTAGAGGACGACCTGAGGGTGTCAAAAGGAAAAAGTCGGATAATAAGGAGAATGGTGACAGGGGATTTCAATGCTAAAAACACTGCAGGGGGGGATAAAACTTACAGAAGAGAGGATATACTGGAGGAAGTGTTGGTAACCAACGGGTTAGTGGTGCTGAATGATGGGCTCCTGCCCATCTTCGTGAGAGGTGACAGGGATTCGTCATATATTGATATACCAGCGTGTGATGAATGGCTGGGAGAAAGAGTGAGTAGTTGGAAGGTGCTGGAAGATGAGGAAAGCTTTGTGGCGACCACATTATAAAAAACATTTTTGACTTCCCGGTCTTTTAACCTAACATTATTAAAACTGACATATTAGTTGTGTTCATTTGTGTCAATCCCGAGAACGTTTTTAAATGGCAAAAAACGTAGATGACAGATATCTGACAAGCATCCGTCAGACGAGATGTTTGAGTGTCAAATTTGTCGGTGCGTTTTCAAGTGCTGATCTACGCTAGAACTTCGGCAAAAACGGAGACAATAACAAATGGTTCGCTGTCTCATAGAAACAAGAATATTGAATCATCAACGAAATTCTAATTATTAATTTAATTTTATTCAATCAACGACAATTATAGATTTCCTTTTGGAAATCTTATATTCAAAAACGATTTACAAACTTTATTGAAACAAAATAATATACAATATACGATATAAATACGTTGAAGATAAATGAACAAGAAGCTAGCAAGAAGTGTGTTACAAGTTACAAAGCAGTTGGTTTTATTAAATATAAACGCTGATCGAGTAATCTTCAATCATCTCATATTTCGCCATGAGCGTACTTTCCTCAAGACTGAAAAATAATGGAGTTATTTTTTGGTTCTGACCTTCTTTCTTCTAACAGGATTTCTTCTATCTTGCTTTGTTCTGGTCTTTTTCTGTTTCGTATGTATCTTCTTATTAAATAAAATATTGCTAGAGCAAAAAGAATAATTATTATTGTTAAAAATGTACTAATTACTAAAGGTATTTTCGAAATTTCCGCTTCTTCGATTGGTTTGATATTTCTTGCGATTTGATTAATTTCGTAGAGGCCGTCAAAGTCGATTTTCGTCAAATTTGGAGAATGAAACGTGTGAGCTTCCAAAAATGTTGAATCCAATTTGGGTAGAATGATTGATTTGCCTTTTTAAATTTGTATGTTGTGTGAAATTATTTCATCTCCTACTTGAAGTTGGCAATTTTCAGGAATTCTGTTGATTGTTGGTTGATTTATTTCTAAGTGTTGATCTGATGTACGTCATTATATATGTATTACTTTTATTGCAGGATTTGGAATGACTAGTATTTCGTTGTTGGTTATTTGTTCCACAATAGATTCTTGGAGGTTCGCATCAGTGGCGTAGCAATGTCTTGGTGAATGGCCGTCTAGTAGTTTCAGGGTGCAGTTGTCTTTGTATTTCAATTCTTGTCGGCAGTAGTACTTCTCTTCTAATATTGGGCATTCTTCCTTAATTAGTGTTACTTCTGTAGCTTTGGCCAAGTATGGTTGAAGAGGGATGATCATTTTATGATTTTGTATGATAGGATATAGGTGATTGAATTCTGCTGTTTCGGGATTTATTATAGGTATATGGATGGCAAAAATTATTTTGGAGTTAGAGAAGGTTACTTGTGAACCTAGAAAAAGTTAATATGTTAAAGCATTTTCAAATTTCGGAATTTGTTCCTCTTTGTAAACTGATCGTAAGTATTCTATCATTTCTAAAATTTCTTGACTGGATATGACTGAGCTGTGAATTGAGTTCAATTTGGAAAAGGTAATAGCATTTTTGATATCATCTATGCATGTAATTAAATTTTGACAATCTACATTAATATGTGAAATTGTGCTGTAAAAAATAATAAAATTATTTGAGGTTATTATTTTACTTTCTATAGATATTCGCAATTTTTCTAGACTATCTTGAAGCTGTTGTTGATTTTGCCATAAAGTTGGGAGATATTTGTTATAATGGTTTATTAATTTTCTATTTAAAGATATCTGCAAATTAGTTTCGTGGATTATTCGTTTTTGATTTTGTTGTAAAATAGTAATTGCTTTATCGTATCTTTCTTCGTCATCTGAATCGAGATTTCCGAAAAGCCACTTTTGTCTGATATGGGGGTAAATATTTTCTGATTTCCTGTCTACTGTGTTTATCAAAATTTTTGTTCTCTCTATCATTTGCTCTGCTAAGCTATGGTACGATATAGGATTTGTTGCGTTACTTACTATTAAATTATCTCTTAAAGTATAAAAATATTGTTTTACGGTTTATATTT
This sequence comes from Galeruca laticollis, assembly GCA_963921935.1. Taxonomy (NCBI): domain Eukaryota; kingdom Metazoa; phylum Arthropoda; class Insecta; order Coleoptera; family Chrysomelidae; genus Galeruca; species Galeruca laticollis. The sequence goes on along the minus strand of OY998175.1, from coordinate 41,209,827 downwards.
GCTCAGTTATATATATATATATATATATATATATATATATATATATATCGGTTTTAAAACGTCTTTCGACGTTGTCCGATGTCTAACTTCCATCTCTTCCTATCGTCCCATTGGCCCTCTCTCAGGTCTCGTGAGCTCATCGCCTTCGCTATTCCTTCTTTCCATGTTTTCCTAGGTCTTCCGCGTTTTCGACGATTAGGCGGCATCCTGTTCATTACTTTCTTGGGAAGTCTTTTCTCTTCCATCCTCTGAACATGCCCGTACCACACTAATTGTTTTCTCTCGATGTCCGTTATTAAGGAGCCTTCTATCCCCATTTGGAGACGTACGTCCTCATTTCGTATTCTTTGTCTTCTGCTGATTCCTAACGATCTTCTGAATACATCCATTTCTACAGCTTCTAATCGTCTTTTGTTGTTTTCTGTTATTCGCCACGTTTCTAACCCATATAATAGGCTGCTCTTTATGAGGGTTTCGTAGATATTATATTTTCTATGTTTTCCGATTTCCTTACTCCAAAATATCCCATTTAAACACCCAATTATCCGTCTAGCTTGTGTGATACGTTTATTTATTTCTTTGTCGTCCTTCCCTGTTATGTCGAAAGTTACACCTAAATATGTATATTCATCGCAAGCCTCAATTTCTTCCTTTTCCAGTTCTATGTTCATCTTCTCTTGTGCTATAGGTAAATATTTAGTTTTTTGGGTATTAAGTTGCAAACCCCATTTTTCGTATTCTTCCTGCAGTTTACGTGTCATATATTCTAAATCATCTTTGTCATTTGCTATTAAGACTTGATCATCCGCAAACTGTAAGGTATATAGACAGACACCGCCAAGGTCAACACCCATTCCCTTACACTTTCTCTTCCACAGTTTTAGTGCTCGGGCTACATAGATTTTAAATAGTGTGGGTGAGACACAGCATCCCTGGCGTAGTCCTTTATTTACTATAAATTCTGGTGACAATTTATTGCCTACTTTTACTTGTGATATCGTTTGGTCGTAGAGATTTTTCAAGGCTTTTATTAGGGTATGACTAATATTAGTTTCTTGTAGGACTTTCCATAACTTATTTACAGGAACCGTATCATATGCTTTTTGGAGGTCAATAAACATGAGATGTACATCCTGATTGGTACCCATTTTTTTTCTATCATCTGTTTTAAGCAAAAAACGTTGTCTGTGCAGGTTCTTCCAGCTGTAAAACCCGATTGCTCAACTACTTCTCTTAAATCTATGTAATATATAAATGTATAGTGTGAATTAATCTACAGGGTCCTAAACTAATGGGTAGTAGAGGGTTATATATTTTAATCACTTGAATATCTTCTGTCCGGCATCTCGTTTGGAGAATCAGGAATACCAGTGTGATTGTTGTAAAGGTGATTTTCATCATCCTGTAACAATATTGGAGGTCCACATTTTGGTTCTCTAATTATATTTTTGTGGTAATTTCCCTTGTTAGTTTCTAAAATTATGCCAGTGTCTTTTATTATTTCCGCTTTTTTAAATTTGGGAAGTTTTGAGTTTGGTTGTTTAATTTCTATATACGGTAGCGGATTGTTTGAAGCTATGTTAATTTCTGCTATCTCGGTTCTTTTGATTGAGGAATTTTCTGAAAATTTTGATCATGTTCTGTTTCGTTTTCTACAGAGTGAGAAAAATTTTCAAAATTATGTAGCATTGCTTCTTCATCAGTTTGATAAATTTGATCAGTATAATTTTCATAATTATTAGTATATAGCTCTTCGGCTATAAAATTTGGTTTTTGACCATTATTTTGGAAATATTGGTTATTATGTTGAAATTTGTTTGTATTATTCCGAAGAATGAAGTTATTATTATTCCTGGTATTATATGTAAAGTTTTTCAATATCGTTGATATCCGCTCAGGTTTTGGGAATTCATTTTGAGGAATTTGATTGGGTTTAAAAACATTTCGTGGAGGTCCAAAAACTTGAGAATTCGTTGGATATCTTTTGGGTGGCATACTTCGCGGTTGGATATTTATTGGTCGTGGGAACCATGCAGGGTTTTGGAAATTATATTGATTTGGTTGAAATTGATTCGTATTAGTATTTTGGAAATGTAAATTATGAATTGATTGGATTGAGATTGTTGATGGGTCTGAGATTATTATTCCTATCTAAATGATTTTTTGATTCGCTAGGAAATGAATCAAAGTTTTCAAATTCACTGACATACGCTATTGCATGCTGTAAAGATGCAGGCTGTTTTAGAAGCATAGCAAAGTACATGTACAACCGGCTATGTATGTATTTAAAGCAGTTTTATCACAGAATTGTATTTGAATAATTTGCTCGTTTTGGTTTAAATTAGTATCATTAGTGATGCTTTGTACTATACTACTTCTAAGCAATTGTAATTTATTTCCAAATTCTAATAAGCTTTCGTTCCTATTTGGTCTAGTTCTAGTTAACTCTTGGGTTAAGCAATCTAAGAATCGTTTGTCTGAAAAACATTGTATCAGAGCTCCTTTTAATGCATTCCAATTTGTCAGTTCCACTCTATTACCGACCATTAACTCTGCTCGATCTACAAGTTTACCTTGTATATATTCATAAATATGATCATTTAATTACGTGCACTATATGTCGGTATTAAGCTTTCGCATAATGAAATAAATTTATTTAAAGTGTTACTATCCCCATCGTAGGGTTTTATGTTTTCTATTTTGGATTCAAATAATCCTCAATTGAGTGGACGCTCTTCTGTATGAGCTGTAGCCATTTTTAAATTATCACAATTATTATCAAATGAATCTAGATTATCAGAATTATCGTTTGTCGATATATTCAAATTATTCAATCTTTTCAATAAACTTTCTAATTTATCCATAAAAGATGATTAGAATAAAAATATTCGTTTCGGAGTATTGTTAATAATAAAATAAGAAACATTCAAAAATACAAAAAACTCTTAACAAATTATCTCCCCTATACTCTAAGCAAAAGGTAAGGAAAGGCAAAAGAAACTTGGCACTTACAGTTTATCTCCGACTTCTTCTTGGCTTCTTTGGCACCGCTGAACGGCTGGGTTCTTTCTGGATCCGCACTACGATGTTGAAACACCAAAGTTATGAAAAGTTTTACACTAGATGCGAAAAGTCTTTTCATAACCCGCACGAATCCTACTGACTGCGCTAATTATAGATTTCCTTTTGAAAAGATTATTTTTAAAACCGATTTACAAACTTAATTGGTATAAAATAATATACGATATAATTACGTTGAAGATAATTTAACAAGAAGCTAGCAAGAAGTGTGTTACAAGTTACAATGCAGTTGGTTTTATTAAATATAAACGCTAATCGAGCAATCTTCAATCTTCTCATATCTCGCCATGAGCGTACTTTCTGGGCATATAACTCAACGACGTTTTTTTTATTTTATACATGTAATTTCAAATCTTTAACATCAATATACTGTTACAAATTCACTACTGGCTTTTCTTCACAACTATTTATTCACTCGAATACAAACTCTGGTTAACAACTAACTAACTGCCGGAGCTGTCTGGCCTATTTATTTTTTTAAAATCTAGAAAACTCGAGAACGTTTACAATTGTGCATCTACAGAAGTCCATAGAAAAATCGTGACAGTTCTAGAATTTAATAAATCTAATGTCAGTTAACCTCACCTACAACCAAACTTCAGTATGACAAATATGACAGGTATAACAGAAAACTGATAAAATAAGAACACAGAACACACACAAATCACTCATGGAATAAATACAAGGCTGAACAGTTCTGACATTGGCATATTCGTGACAATACTATATATTTATACATTTACTACATATTCAACAACGCAATAGTTGTGCTAAAATATTGGTGACCCCGACGTGATATTCTTCAAGCCCGACGTGATTGTCTTCAACCCCACGTGATCGTACTCAGCCGGACGTAACCGTATTTAGCCCGACGAGATCTGCAGCTTCTCCAGATTCTCCAGTTCAACGAAGACGCAGACCAAGACCGTCCACAACATCGTGTTAACACGGGAAGCGCTCTGACGAATATGCTAAGAAAACATCTTGTCACTTAGTTGTATTTGCCATTTCGTCAGTTATTAACGCTAATTTCGTGATTCGTAGTCGAAATTAATATTTGCCAATTCATGTAAACAAACATGACACTTGGTCAACACATTGATGACATTTATCAAATGGTCAGATGCTTAGATGAGTAGTTTTTTTGCAAGCAATGAAACATCTTGTTAAAGATACTTTGTTAGCTCATCTCATGGATGGCGCTAAACTATGTTTAGCCACTGATGCAAGTGGAATAGCCATCGGTAGCGTCGAACAGATACCTAGTCGATGGACACAGACAACCATTGGCATTTTATTCCAAAAATTGTCAAAAAAAGAAGCTAATCACTGATACAGAACTCTGCGATTTCTTCAGCTATATAACATTCTTGGCACATGCTCGACGAACATATTTTATCGTATCAACTAACAACAAACATCTCGACACAGCTACTTTTTTCAAAAACTGAAAAATCACCTAGGCAATTCCTCTACATAGAATTGATATTTCATGAGTAATATTTTCTATGTAGGAAGTAAAAATGTTCATGTGGTGGATTTTCTTACTCACATGAAGGAAGACGCTATCAATATGTTTACTGAGCTACAAAAACAAGCATACAAAAAACAAATTCAAATATATCTCAATTAATATTCGATATATCAAATTGTGGTGTGCAGTATCACACAACATACATAGGCCTTATATTCCTCCGAAAGATTTACGATTCAGTATTTTAGAAAAATTACATAGCTTACCTTATCCGGGATATAAATCATTCACTAAAATTAGTGTTTTAAATGAAACTTACTGTTTCTAGTTAACTCCGCAGTTTATTGAAAAATGTAAATTTGTTCATAGGAACTGAAAATGCTCTATGTATCATTGAATTATATGCCGCTAGTTTATGGGACATGGGATGATTGGAACTGTATGGAATAGTCACATCAGCGTATGTTGGTTTTAATTAATTCCTTAATCAAGTAGATTATTAACTGTTTGAATTTTTAAATCAAGAAAATTATTTGAACTATTTTCTTCAACTTTTAATGTAAATTTAACTTTTGGGTGTAAATTATTAATGTAGTTGAAAAATATATCTAATTGCCGTTCACTACCCATAAAACAAGCTAATATGTTATCTACATATCTATACCAAAATAAAACATTTTTGAAATATTTCTTTGAATGATTTTTCTTTCTAAACTGTCCATAAAAATGTTTGCCAAAATTGGCGATATAGGGCTTCCCATTGGTGAACCTTCATTTTGAATATATATCTTATTGTCAAAAGTAAAATAATTCTGATTAATACATACATCAAATAAATTAAGTATATCTGATATTATTCCTGGATTAATATATTTATCTTCTAGTAACTTTTTTAAAAGTATTAGACATTCTTTAGGAGGAATTTTAGTGAACGTATTGGTAACATCAAATGAAATAAGCTTAGAGCTATCTTGCAAGTTGAATGATATTATTTTTTTGATCAGTTCCATTGAATTTCTAATTGAATATTTAGATGTCGGTAACTATTAAGTATATTGTTCACTTTCTTTGCCAATATATTATTAGCAGTATTTACATAAGAAACTACAGGTCTAATTGATATCGTTATTCTATGTAATTTAACGGTTTCATATAATTGTGGAGGATTCTTATTTATGATGGACCTCTTTTCGTAATCACTGAAAAGATAATTTGAATTATTAACAATATCTCTAACATTATCAGAAAACTTTTTTGTTGGGTCTGCTCTAAGAACTTTTACATCGCTAGATTCTATAAAGTTATATATCTTTGAAATATAATCATTAGTTGTCAATATGATAGTAGCGTTCCCTTTGTCAGATTTTGTAACTGTTAGGTTATTATCTTCTAGTTCCTATTTTATTGAATTTAAAACTAATGTCATTTTTTGTTTGACGTTTAACTTTTGAAGGTTCAATATTTATGATTAATTTGGCAATTTTTAGTTTCTCATATAGAAAATTATTTGAATTAGATTTTGAAGCTTGAAGCTATTTCTGACTCTGTAGCCATTATCTGTTTAATATTATTCATTAAATTTGGTGGTATGCTGTACTTTAAACCTTTATTTAATAATTCTGTTTCACTGTCTGTAAAATTAGTGTCTGAAAGATTTTCATATCGTGGTGCAAAGTGCGTTGATATGTAATTACTTACAGTTTCATGATGTTTATAGTATTGAACTCTATGTTGTCTGTGTTCAAGTTTCTATAGCTTTTGTTTCTTAAATTTCTTGTGCTTCATCGTGCTGACACTTTCTCTGATATTGTCATCTAAGCAGTCAAATTCTACTGGATATAGTTGGAACGTGAATTCAGAATGTACCACTTTTATGTAGTTATCTAAGGAGTCCCTTATTCTAAACCGTTTCTTCCATTCTTCTTTAAGCCAAACTCGTTGAGCACATTTTATAGTATGTGTGCTCGAGGTGTTTTAGTATGGCATTTTATATTCACATTATTTGGTATTACCTCTTTTCTAAGGCATTCTTGGTTAAACTTAATGTTTTGTGATGCTTTGTAACGTTTTTGTTGTAACTTTTGGTACAGTCGTGTCAAATCTTCTCTCGAAGATTTTTTAATGATATTAACTGTCTCAACCCTTACATTGTGGAATCTACTCATATTAGTGTTTTAAATGTAACTCACTGTTTCTAGTTAACTCCACAGTTTATTGAAAAATGATTCTAAAACATTGACAATTGTTCCGATATTACCTAAATATCATCGTCAGAATAACATAAGTTACATTTCATTTGATGCCTACCTGATGTTTAATTATTTTTGGCTAGTCCAAGAAGTGACCTATCTTGTGATTAACTTAATATATGTTAATAGAAAAAAGAAGATATAATATTACAAATATTGATGCTTAGATATCATTAGCCCTATGGGGATATCATTTTTCCCAATTAAGATCAGTATGACTGTGCAATGATATAGAAGACCAGGAAAACTATATCTATATCTCCATATTTATCTGTTTTTGTTTCTTATCACAAATATATAGTACGTCTAGTTGTGTGTTAGGTGTCAATGAACGATTGGTATCAAGTAGATGTCTGGCGTAGTGGAATTTATCTGGTTGTTTCAATCCATATACTCGTAAGTATTCACTGTATCGGATTTCAAAATTTCTAAGGGTCTGACCCAAATAGGCAGCATCACATTCTGGACATTTGAGTTTATAGACACCAGATTTCTTCAATAGTGATATTTTTGCTTTTACATTTAAAAATTTTGTACTTATGTTACTTTCTGTTTTAAAAGAAATTGTTGTATTCGTTGCTAAAGATATTATCTTTGAAATATTATTAGAAATATTTCCTGCATATGTAATGGTTTTATATGTTTTTATTTCTTTAGTTTGTTTAGGAGATATTAGTTGTAATGGCAATTTTTCCTCTTTTTTACTAACTATTTTATTTATCATATGTAATGGGTAACCGTTGGATGTTGCTATTTTTTTAATTGTGTTAATCTCTCTATCAAAATTACATTTGTTCATAGGAACTGAAAATGCTCTATGTATCATATAATTATATGCCGCTAGTTTATGGGACATGGGATGATTGGAACTACATGGAATAGTCACATCAGTGTGTGTTGGTTTTCGGTGAATCGAATAATCAAGTACATTATTAACTCTTTGACTTTTTAAATCAAGAAAATTGATTGAACTATTTTCTTCAACTTCTAATGTAAATTAAATTTTTGGGTGTAAATTATTAATGTGGTTGAAAAATATATCTAATTGTCGTTCGAACATGAGTTTCCCATCTTAACCCGAAAAAAAACTGAGGCGACCCAATATATGAACAGGCCCTTTGGACAGGAACGTCCTTGAAAAGTTACTAGGAATATTCTAGAAGGGATATATGATTCAGAACCATCAGAGCTGGTAATTCTACTGTTTAGTCTATATGCTTCCACCACCTCAATACTTTGTTCGAAATATACTTCTGAATTTGGCCCGTTTCATTGGAAAACCCCCTCTCGGCGTTAACAGCCAGCATTTGTAGTACAAATGAGATGTAGCTTTCTTGCCGGAATGATGTGTTAAGAAGAAATTTTTTGGCGTCGATGGCGAATTTAAACGTAATTATTATCCGGCTGGGTCCTTTGTTTAATGTTTTTGACAGCTTCCTAAGGATTTTCCCACGTCCCTGGGATGTATGCTGGATATGGGGTTTAGTTGTCTGTTGGACTCCACAATACAATAAATGGTCCAAAATGTTTTTCCGAGTAACTTAATTTTATGGATATGATCACGTTAATTTTAGAACTGCGATTTTTATCTTCGTCTAAGATTTGTTCGTCTTGTAAAAATTGTTCTTTTAATGCGAGTAATTCCATGTCTAGATTTTATAGGTTATTATTAAGAAGGGTGACAGTGGTGAAAGGATCACATTAGTAGTTTGGAAGAAGGGGATACGAGATTCATTAAACGTGAATCGTTCGGGGGTTCGTCCCCCTTATTTGTTAGAAAACCCCTTTACGGGGCTTGAAAATTAAAAGTCACTCACCGAAATATAATGTTCATTACCTTATAACACTCAATAAACGTACAACACTGATTATACATCACTTGCCGGTACCACGTGGAGAAATCTCTATCAGGCGCACGCTACACGTCTTACTCCTTCAGAGGTCAAACGGAAAGTGTAAAGATTTCTATTTACCTCTTTTGACAGCTGACATTTTTTTTAAATCTCCTCACTGACATAGTCAGCCAAAATTATTTTTGGATAGAGAGTGTTTATGTTTCATTGTGACAAATTGGGTAATTTAGTTGTTCATTAAACTGAAATTGTTGTTAAGAAGTCTTCCTATACAGTGGCTTCTCAAATTGTTCTAGAAAGTTATTACCTCCGCCCTCATTATTATTTAGGGTTTGTACTTTTCGTTGGTACACCGTGTATAAATCATTTTACGGCACCAATTGACGCAAGCATATTTTGAGCATCCGTAAATAAATGTGGAATCCAAAATATTCGTGAAAATCTTATGCAAGTCGGGCATACCATTGTTTCAACATGTGTCTATTTAACGATATATCAAATTAATACCTTCCTCAATCAGTTTCAGTTTGGTTTAAATTAAGGGTAAAATTATTTTTTTCCACGGTTAAAAATCCTGTATCTATTGAAAAAAAATTACTGTGTCATTATTTATTATTCTTTAAGTTTTCAGTTGACAACATAGTCTAATAAATACGTGCTGAACTTATTAATATAATATATAATACCTTCTTATTAATTGTTATTCAGACGATTCAATTTAAAATGACTGCAAAACTTGAATACCGTGCTGGAATCCTCGTTTGGCAATAGTCCCACTTTGACATAGATTAGATTGGATTATGAAAGGACTAAAATATAACAGTGTATGTGAACAGTTATACTGCTTGCGAAATTTTGCGAATAATCATGTAATACTACACAAATGGATAAATGAGTGGGTGGATGACTAAATTTTATATGAAAATAGCGACATACTTTCTTTATCGTTCCTTATAACGGGAATCGAAAGATTATACCTAAAATATACACACTGACCTCCATAAAAACCGGCCACTGTTAGCTAACTTTAATTTAAAGCAAATTTTACTAACGAAATAGCCGAATATTTTTTCAAATTATTGATTATTTCTTCAAAGATGATCGATTTATTAGAATCTTTACTCACAAATCATTTATATCATATTAAGACTGTTTCTCTCATTTGTATATCACTCTGTGAATCTTTTTTGTAGTACATGATTTTAATTCCCTTATTAAAGTATTACTGGTGTAATGAGAGTGTTGGAGCATTGCATTGTCTCAGTGCTCACATATGGGATAGTACACGAAAAGCAAGATCCACAAATTTCATGTTATCCAACGTAGCAATATAGGGCATTGGTATAAGAAATAGAAAGACAAATGTATGGATCAGAGACCAAACAAAAATGGAAAAAATTGTGATAACCATAATAAAAGCTAAGTGGAGATGGGCTAGACACGTCGCAATAATGGACACAGACGGACACCAATAAACGCAGAATAGAAACCATGGACAGGGAAAAGAAAACCCGGAAGATCACTCACAATATGACGATATTTAGAAGATCGCAGGAAAAAGTTGGATAGTAAAAGTTCAGGACAAAGGGGGATGGAGGAAAATGAATGAGGCGTTTATCAACAAGTGGATGTCAAAAGCTAAATAGAGAACTAGTACTACGTGAACTCTGCATTTACGAATAGAGTAGAAGGCAAAAAATATTCTTCTTCCAAAATTTGTTCAAGAATGCACGTTGTTCGAAGTGAAGCAGTTTTCTTAATAATTGCTGGTCTGCAAAGACTCAAATGAGGATTATAGTGCTAGTATATGTCCACGTATAAATAACACTTCATCGCCTCTCCACGTATTAGTATTTCTTACAATTTCATGGCTGGAGCTAGTACAGTTCAGTGATGGTTTCTCTTGAGTAGAACATGCATATATTTTGAATTTACTTCAATTTTTGTGCTCGTAAACTTCCATATTTATACAATGGAAAATAATATTATTCCAGTGATATAGTGCAATAAAAATATTCTAAACCAAACATGAAAAATAGTAAGCTGTTCACCACAAAATAATCGTATTATTTTTATTGTGAAATAGACAGTTATGGTTCCACCACTGATATCATTTTTCGATGACTTATTTCAGATGTTAGTACCTAATGACGTCGACGCCAAAAAACGGTGAAAACAGTTGTTTACGTATGCGACACACACACAAATAATATTAGGTTAGAACTGTTCAAATTGGTTGAAGTGGATCTCTTGGATTGTATAATTTGCTTCACAGGACTTTGAAGGCTTCGTATGGTTTTAAAACAAAATCCTATTTAATGAAATTAACTGTATCGACCCTTACTTCGTGGAATATGCTCATATTAGTGTTTTTAAATGAAACTCACGGTCTCTAGTTAATTCCACAATATAATAAAAGTTATTGAAAATTCTAAAAAATTGAAAATTCTAAAAAATTGACAATTGTTTCGATAAATCAATATCATCGTCAGAATGACAGAAGTTACATTTCATTTGATGCCTACCTGATGTTTAGTAGTTAATTTTGGCTAGACCAAGAAGTAACCTAACTTGTGATTGGCTTAATATATGTTTATAGAAAAAAGAAGAAGATGTGATATCACAAATACTGAAGTTTAGATATTATTAGCCCTATGGTGATATAGTTTTCCTGGTTTTCTATATCATTGCACAGTTATACTGATCTTAATTGGAAAAATGATATCCAGGATATCACCATAGGGCTAATAATATTTAAACTTCAATATTTGTAATATCACATCTTCTTCTTTTTTCTATAAACATATATTAAGCCAATCACAAGCTAGGTTACTTCTTGGTCTAGCCAAAAATAACTACTAAACATCAGGTAGGCATAAAATGAAATGTAACTTCTGTCATTCTGACGATGATATTGATTTATCGAAACAATTGTCATTTTTTTAGAATTTTCAATATCTTTTATCATATTGTGGAATTAACTAGAGACCGTGAGTTTCATTTAAAAACACTAAAATCATATTTCATTTTGAAAATCACTAACTACTTTTTTTTGCTAATTTAACTTTATTTCCGATCTGCGGAAGGAATTACAATGAACACATGATTTAATACAACGAACTATTTCCTCTTCTCGACAATTTTACATAAATGAGGTTGACTAAATTTATAATTTTCAAATAATAAAAAAGGGAAATTAGGTAAGTCTAACCGATTGGGTGTTTCCTCAGGTTCCTTACCGGAGTATTAAATTTCATTAGTTTCCTTAGCCAGATAATTAGGCTGGTTACTGGGGTAGAGCTCATTTCTACGATAAATTTATAATTCGTCGCACTCTTCATTTGGTCGTCTTAACAAATCGTATTCCCAGAAGCATATTAACGTCGCTTGAAATAAGTACGAATAACTGGACTAACTATTCCTTGAATGTTGACATAATATTCAGAAGTTATGCTCCAAAGTTACATTTCATAGCTCAATGGGTTTCAGAATGATTTTTGTATTCCAGCAATTTGTTATCAATTATAATTATACCCTGTTTTTAAACTAAGGGAACTATTTTAAGGAACCTGAATCATACCACGAGAAATCACTAAAAAAGTTACTAGATTGGTAGCGATGACATAAAGTATAAGTCATACTAAAATTATACAGTCTGGAAATGATAAACCAGAAACTAAATTGAGCTAATAGACATATGGTAAAAGGGCGTAATGCATATTACCTATTGAGAACTAAAAAAATATACAAAGAATTGTAACATGAAATCTATAAAGAATTTCAAGGTGGGCGACCACTTTTGTAAGAAGGTTAATTTAATAACAGTTGTCAAATTTGGTGGCACATGAAGTTTTAAAAAGTTTTGTACTATTTAAAAAAAATGGTAAGATCTGAGTCGTTTTTGATCAAATGTAGATAATTGAGAATGAAGGAACCACATTAGAAGAAAATAGAATTATTGAAAGAGCAGAAAACCCAAAATTAAGCTATATGAGAAATATAGATCACTTGAATAAAAAAATTGTTTTAAATTAACGACTTTAAGTATGAAGTAGATATCAGAATTTGTTCAATTGTAAGAACTTGTTTAATTTAAAAATACAACAAATATTTTTTTGTTCTAGTAGTAAATCTAGTAGTAAATGATACACTTTAGCAGAATAATGTATTTTTCACCACTTCTTCTGTATATTTCTTAGATGGAATAAGCCATAGCAAGATCAGGTACCTACACCGAACAGGAAATTTCCAAATGGTGTGATAATGGGCCTAGTTTTCAATAGGTTAGAAAGTCAACCTATTATGGTTAAACGTCACAATGAAATCAGATTTGCTATAAAATAATTTAGTCATTGAACTATTTGCATAACGTTTTATTAAACACTATTTTTGTAACATTTTACAATATATCGAACTATGAATTACATTCGGCTGCTCCAAGGAAAAACACAGTAGCCAACAAAAAAATCACAATTCACTTTTCTACATGTTACCACATACTTGGTCTTTACGCATGTTATAAGCTTCGTTTGAATGGTCTATCTGTATTAGAAATCATAGTTTGACCACCCTTTAACACAGTATCTACATTAATTCTTTAAAAATACCACAGTCAAACACAGTATAGTAAAAACCAAATAAAGTTGCGTTTACGTCACCAAGGGCGTATTTCTATCGCATGTGTGGCTACATTTCTATCGAAAAGTGCATATACTTAAATTTGTTAATTAATCGGTTCTTAAGATAACCCAATCAATAAAAAAACTTTTCTACCAAAATAATGGATAATCAATATAGCTTTATTGGGTTTAGACGTCCCTCGATGTAAACATTTGTGTTAAAATTTTCATAAAGAAGCCTCCAATTATTGACGGTAAAATAGTCACTGCCACTGTCATGTTGCCGCGTTGTTTGTGACTTTTCTACTCATGTACTATCATCGATTTTTGAGGTTATAGTTACGTGCTTTATAAAATAATCTTGTGAGAAATATTTATAATCAAAACTGTTTTTGTTTTCAAAACAACAAAGCATTTTCTTCTGTGATTGTTAAAATGCCCAAACAGCTGAATAGCCGATGCAAAGAACTTGTGGCTTCATTAGTAAATTATTTTGAACATGAAAGGAATAATAATGGTCCTTTGTTGCCCTTAAATGCTGTACAAGAGGTAGGTAATACGTGAATAAAATATCCTTACTTTACTTTACGAAAATTTCTATTATTTCAGCGTGTAGCTGCTGCTTTTAAAATCAGTGTAAGAACAGTAAGCAAAATTTGTCAAACAAAGAAAAAAGGTGAAGAATTTGAGTCACCAAAGAAAAAACGTTGCGCTCATAAACGAGTAACAAATACAGAAACTTTAAATATAAGCTCTATTCGTGATACCATTTACAACATGTACCAGAGAAATAAGTATAATTACAATTGTATATTTAACATATTTTCATTTCTGTATGCTTTTAGAACAGCACATAACGATTCAATCATTGTGGTCCCAACTAAAAGAAAAAGAATTATTTAATGGTAGTACCACTTCTTTAAATAGATTGCTCAAAGAACTTGGGTTTAAGTGGATGGAGGATAATCCACGACGAGGACTTATGGAATTACCTATTGTTGTTTTAGAAAGAGTAGAATTCTTAAGATATTATAAAGAAGCAAAGGACGAAGGTATATACCAATTTGTGTTCATCGATGAAACCTGGATATTTCAAAATGGCATCATAGGTCATTCATGGCAAAATGAAAATATCAAGAGTGTTAAAACCACTAAAACGGATGGCAAAAGGTTTGTTGTATTGCAAAACATAAGTGGTTACTTAAACATTATTTAAATAATATTATTACAGATATATTATACTCCATGCTGGAAATTAAAACATATTTATTGAAGGTGCTGAAGCAATGTTTTGTTCAAAAACCCAACTTAATGATTATCATGGGGAAATGAACCAGGCAAATTTCTTGAAATGGTTGGAATATAATTTGCTGCAAAATTTAGAGAATCCTTCTCTAATTATACTTGATAATGCACCTTATCACAGCATGTTATTGCATAAAACTCCAAATACAGGATGGTCAAAATCTGCTATTCAGGAATGGTTGACAGAAAAAATCATTCCCTATTCTCACATGATGTTCAAAACAGAACTGTTGCAAATCGTTTCTCAGTAAATATACAGATATATTCTTACTTATTGCCATTTATTTTAAACATTTTTTTTGTTTTTTTTAGAAATAAACCTTTAATCAAGTATATAGTGGACGATATGGCAGAACAGTACAAACGATTATGTCTTGACAGAATTATGCCATGCCATGAAAAAAACAGGAGGGATGTGCTGCAGTGAAGGAGAATAGAAGAGTTCATGCAAAATCTACTTGTAATCGTGAACTAATAAAAGAACATATCAATAGCTTCCACCCAACTGTAGCTCATTATAGAAGACCTAATGCTCCTAATATAAGGTATCTACCACGAGAACTTACTGTACAATCGATGTTCCAAAAATTTAATTTAAAATATCCCAATGTGTGTAAAAAAGAAATTTAGAGAAAAACTCTCAAATATATACATATATCTCTGTGTATGCCTATTTCAGACAATTGTGACGAATGCCTCGCCTTGGAAAGGCAGGTGAAAGAAGCCGAGGCAGTAATAAATAACGACGCAGGAGTAAAGAATATAAATGAAAACTAAAGCTACTAAAGCTACGAACAAATACACAGACGACAGTAAAATTACAGACAATCTAACAACAAAAATATACTCTATGAATTTGCAAAAAGTATTACTAATTCCAAATATGCCTTCAATTAAAGACAGTTATTTTACAAATAGACTTGTTGTATTTAACGAGACTTTCGCAGCACTGCATAAGAACCCAATCAATAAAAATTATTGTGTGATGTTGATGTGACACGAAGGTATCGCCAGTCGAAATGCACATAACATTGTAGATTCCGTTGTGGCAATAATAGAAACAGAACGAGATACCATCGACTTTGTATTTTGGGCCGATAACTGCACGGCCCAAAACAAAAACTGGATTATGTGTACGGCATTTGTAATCCTTGTAAATGAAGAACTAGGTCCTAATAGCATTACTTTTAGATATTTAACTAAAGGTCATAACACTCATATGAATGCACATGGTATTCATGGCAACGTTGGAAAACATCTAGCATAGGTCAGAGACGTAGGGTAAAGTGGGCAAATGGCGGTCACTTAAGAAAATTTTTTTCCAAGTAAAAAAATAAGTCGTAATTTCAAATAATTTTAAGATAGCAATCACTAGTGCACTTAAAAACTCTTTTGATCTGAAAATCTTTAAAAATGTTTTCTATACTTTTATGATAACAAAAAAACATAAATGTACATTTGACTGGCATTGTCATACAGATAGGGGAATTCCGGTCACTTATGCGGGCAATACCGGTCAAGCAAAAAAATGCTTTAAATATAATTGAGTAAACTTCAAATAAGCATTTTTTACCAAAATATCGTTTATTGAAATAAAAAGGAAATAAAAACAATCTAACTATCTAAGTAAAAGGCTGACATTCATCACATGTGTATCCTACAGGTGTGTCCCATCCACTGCATTCAAAATGTGCCCATCTTCCGCATAGGGTACATCTGTACTACTGCTCAGTATTCTTTCCATAATCATTACATATCAAACATATATCTTCATCGACATCTTCATTATCATCATATTGAACATCAACATCAGAATCTGGTTTTCATCAAATAATTTTCTTTTATGGGATTCTCTCTTATTTCTTAAATTATTCCTTTTTTCATCAAGATTCATTTTAGAAGGTTGTACCTTCAATTTCTTCTTTTCCTTTACCTGTTTCCTGGCTTCCTTTTCTTCCAACTCTTTCTTCAATGGTGTAGCTGTAAGTATTTTCGCGTGCTGTTTTTGCCTGCCTGCTCTCTTCTTTTTCTCTGCTAGTTTAGGAACGGGAAGAATTTGTTGAAAAGAGAGAAATCCTGAAGAGGTTGAAGGAATTTCGTGTTGCTCTTTGTTTGTAGAAGTCTTTGGTAGAGCCTCATTGCTTGCTACAGCTTGGGGATCATTGCTGAAAGACATATCAGCTTCGTTATCTTGTATGGCAATGACGTCCTGATTCAATAACTCGAAAGGCAAAAAGTCATTAAAAACGTTGCAGTTGAGAGGATAGATATCAACGCTTCTGAAACCAGCTTCTCCTTTGCTAATTGTAGCCACAGTTGAATAAGCTTTATTGAATAAAGACGCTACTTCATAAGGAGCGATACTTTTCATTAACTGCGTCTTCATAAATAAATTGCACTGATTTCTGTATTCGGCTTTCAGGGGCCCGTAGAAGACCACATCTAAAGGCTGTATTTTATGTGAACTGTGTGGTGGAATTGATACCATAACAATATGATTTTCATTGCAAAACTCGTACGACTTCAAAGAAATATGGCTGGAGTGGTTGTCTACAATTAATAAAACCGGCTCGTCTTTCGTGGGTTTAGCGTGATTTCTAAAATGCGTTAACAGTCACAAAAAATATTTTCATCTATCCAGCCATTCAGTGAACATTTATAAAGAGATTCTGCAGGTCCATATTTTTCCAGGAGAGGGCTTAGTCTCTTTCTGGGGAAGATAAACATGGGCGGAATAAATACCCATGCAGCATTCATAGCACACATGACGGTAATATTTCGGCCTCTTTCGCCGCTAGTTACCACACCATTTCTTTTTTCTCCTTTGGTTGCGAGTATCTTTACTGGATCCTGGACATTTGTGATTCCCGTTTCATCTACGTTATACATTTTGCTAGGGGAAAAGTTATATTTTGACATCACTTTTTCCACCAGTTTATAAAATCTAGCTATTTCATCCTTGTTGAAACCAGTCAGACGATTTAGACTGGTAGCCTCAGCTTTTCGCACTGATATGGTGGGATTGCGTCTGATGAAACTTCTCAGCCAGTCTTTTCCAGCCAGCCTTTGCGTTGCGTTAAAATTATGTATAATATGGTTTCTCTCAGCAAACTCAAAAACAAACCTTGTTAGTTCTTTTGTGGTAACACCGTAAAAAATGGACGCCAAGTGTTTAATTTGATTAGCAATTTCTCCCCATTATAGGTGCTGAGTCTTTTTTATTTTTTACCCTTTCTTGTAGCGTTGAAAATGGAATTGCGTATTTCTTTAAGCTTATCTTATACTCGTTCCATTTTGAATGTCTTCTATCGCTTGATTCAAATTATCTCTGGTCCATTTTGCTTCACCAGTTAATCTTTTTCGATTTGGAGACATCTGTAACGACAATTAAAAATGAAATAACCATTAACGTAAACAGTGGGTAATGCCGGTCACTTGACCGGTATTACCCACCTGTGTTGACCGTGATTACCCGCCTGTAACAATTTTTCTTATGGGTCTTTTTTTTTAATAGAAAAAAATGTTTTTTATTCTATCTTTTCATAGGACACTAAAGAAAAAAAGTCAACCTTTATGTATCAACTAAGTTTTTATGAAAAGGGAGAAGGATTTTATTTCTAAACCTTATTTCACTTACCGTAAATCTTACATCAGAATTGCCGAAAACACGTGGTGATCTGCATTAACCAAAGTTTTAACACAAACTGAATATCAATTGGCTGTCGAAAACCGTAGGTCAGCTGGCATATTTGAGGCCACATTGCATTGTTGCCAAACCTATACTCGATAGTCGAAATTCTGTAAAGTGAGTCAGAGCTATCTAATCAACACTTTGGTTAAAGCGCAGTTGCCATATGTATTCTAGAGAGAAATGCTGTATTTTATAAATACACTTCAAGTCCATTGTGTCAATATTTCAGGTACAAAAGATGCAATGTAATTAAGTCAATACCAATTTAATATATTTATTTCAAATTTCAAGCAGACTAATAATAATTAGTTTACTTGAAATGTGAAATAAAGTGTTTATGTATATTTCTTGAACGCAAAGTTTGTTGTGAAAAACTCGCCGATTTGACAATGTTGGAGAGTCGCTTCAATGTTCCGGCTTTGAGAACGAGATAGATAGATCGAGCTACGCGAATGAGACAGTGATAGTAAACAGTTATGTGAGGTGTTTATTCTCTTCATGAACGTAACATCAGTATTTGTGTTGTGGTTTTGTGTGATAAATCGGTTATTATTGGTATTTATTGTAATATTTATATCGGTATATTTAGTGACAATAATGGCGGAGTGTAGCGGTGTTGGCGATAAAAAACGGCGTCGTAACAATTTAATTCGGGAAGAAAAAGTCCTCATATTAAATGTGTACGAAGGACTGCGTGCCATGGACAAACAGTTGGGTGTTAGTGACGCTGTGATTAAGTGTAGTTATTTAACTAAAGTTTCTGAGAGTACTATATACAATATTCTAAAGAAATCGCGGGACGGATCTTTGACAAGAGAACGAGGTGAAAACTGTAAACCGGAAAGTAGGGGAAGAAAGAAAATTGTTTTGGACGACCAAACACGGAATGCTATACGTAGGGAAATACATTCTTTTTATTTTAGGAATGAAATCCCCTCGGTAGCTAAATTGAGCAAGGTAATAGAAGCTGATGATACTTTACCAAACATCAGTGATAAAGTTTTGAGACGAACTTTAAAATTAATGAATTTTCGTTACCAAACAAAAAGTAGAAACAGTGCCTTAATTGAACGAAATGACATTGTGGAATGGAGGAGAAATTATTTAAAACAGATACGACAGTTTCGTAACGAAGGACGGCACATATATTATCTTGACGAAACATGGTTAAATGAAGGCCACACTGTGTCAAAAGTGTGGCAAGACATGAATATACGAAGCAATCGACAAGCCTTTATGGAGGGTTTCTCTTCCGGTTTAAAAGCTCCCTCTGGGAATGGACGTCGACTGATTATCACTCACATTGGCAGCGAGGAAGGATTTGTAGAAGGTGGATTACTAAGTTTTCAGTCCAAAAAAACTGTCGATTACCATGAAGAGATGGATGGTAACCGGTTTGAAACATGGTTTAGATCAATTTTAACAAAGGTAACTCCTGGTTCAGTGATAGTTATGGATAATGCTTCATACCACTCTCGTCGACTGGAGCAAATACCTACTTCAGCTAGCCGCAAGAGGGTTATAATTGATTGGTTAGAGAGTAAAAGCATTCCGCACAACGAGGCAATGCTAAAAGTTGAATTATTATCTCTCGTACGGAAACATAAAAGCAGTTATATTAAGTACGTTGTCGATGAAATGGCGAAAGATTTCAACGTCTCAGTTGTTAGACTTCCTCCCTACCACTGTGAGTTAAACCCCATCGAGCTGGTTTGGGCCCAAGTGAAAAATTATGTTGCGAGAAAAAACAGTAGATTCAAAATGGCTGACGTTGAGAAACTGTTTGACGAGGCGCTGCATACCGTTACTGCTGAGAGTTGGCGTAAATGTATTCAACACGTATTAAAAGAAGAAATAAAGTTTTGGGATTTAGACATACGTGTAGAAGTAATGACGGAACCACTCATTATCGATATAGGAGGAGAAAGCGATGATTCTGAGGAGTCGTCAGGGAGTGATACCGCTTCCAGTTAGTCAGACATTTTACAAGTGACCTCGCAACATACCTATACTTATTGGTAATTTATTTTGGTCTTGACAAACAACTTTTTTTTAGTTTTAGTAGTAGTAAGTTGGAATTGACTTTTAAACATTTTTTTATTTTGTTTTAACTTACTTATGAACAACTTGTGATAAGTTATTATTTCAAATGTTAAAAATTGAAATACATCTTATTATAGCTCATCCTTAAAAATGTGTATTATTCTTGGTAACACCCTGTATATACATAATGATACCTACCATAATAATTTCGTATTTCTGTTCTCTCAAATTTAAACGCCAGAGCGTACAAGAACATTTTCTATTTATTTTTTATTTAGGACTATTAAGAACCCTTCAAAAATGATGCGCTCATGAAGTTCGCTTCTGCAACTGATTTTATGGACAGTAAGAGCGATGAGTCACTTTACAGAATTTCGACCTACGACTATAGTAATAATCATTTTTAAGGTCTGACCGGCATTGTCCATCTGACCGGTATTGGCCCACCTTACCCTATATAACTTCAGAGATATAAAAACTGTAATTGGTACGTGTACAGTCGTAGAGCTGAATAACTTTTATGAATGGAAGAAGAAAAAAAGAACTGCACCGCGAAATAAACCAAGTCATCCACTAAATATGATTAAACTCTATTGTAGAAATTAAATTTGAGAAGGGATGTTGTTCCATGAAATACAGGACTGATTTTGACACCGATTTTGTGCCACTCGATTTTTTACAAAAGAGATTTGATGCATCAAAACAACCTGAAGTGCTCACAACACACCGAGGAATTCCAAAAAGGAAGAAGAATGTTATAATCAAGGTACTTAGGCCCTTAATGCCTGCGTCATGGAGAGAATTTTGGACCACCCTACGATAAAATGATACTGTTGAAGACCTTAATTCGGAATATGGTATAACCGAGGATGTTGATGAGCTATAAATTAATTTATATATTATATAAAATAAACTATAATTAAAACTACCACTTTTTAATAATGTATTAGTAAATTTACATGCAATTTAGTTTCGTAATTCATTCTAATATACCAAACAAGAACACAGCATACACATTGCAGTGTATTTGTTATTAAAAGTTACTAGAAAACACCATTGAAAAACACAGTATATGCTATAAAACACGAAAAAAATCAAATTTCCAAATTTAACCTTTTTGTTTACATTTCACATGTATCATAAAATAACCGGTATATAAATATCTATTCTTGTCAGCAATCAATGTTAGATACAACAGAATAAATACATTATCGCCATTTCCCGCTAATTTTGTTTTTTACACATACTGTGTTTTTCCTTGGAGCAGCCGCATTGTCTATTATTTATTAACTCAAGAAACGCTATTGTCACTACAGGAAAAAACGATCGTCCATAACCCCATCTGAATTGAACATTTTATCTTCTTTTACAACATGTGCAATACAATTTTGACAGTGAATATTGTAATAGAAGCTCATGTACATCTTTTAGTTTAGATGTAATATTATTCGCTGCTACTTAAAATCAATTTTTTTCATAACTTTATATATTAACGAACGAGATATTTGCGGTAAATCTGGGCATTTCTTTATTTCAGTCAGCATTTGATCCAAAGTTGGGATTTCATTTTTTAAAAAAGAAACTTTTGAATGATACGTTAATTATATATTTATTTGTGTCATCGAATGTTCTAACAATTTCAGGTCGACTTCCACGATGGTTAGAAGAAAGAAATGTTCCAGTGTTTCTATATTTTCTGATAGAACGTTGATTCAGCAAATGCTAAAAAGGAAAATTTGTACTCATTAATTTCACACAAAAATGCTATTTTCTTATAACTTACCCCGTTTATACAATTTTAAACACTATGGCAGTCATGTTTGTCTCTAGTTGATCCTATAATTAGATTTGTTTATACTGATACACAATTTTTTCTTTCCCTGTAGATGATAAGTAGCCTAAACCTACAAAACTCCTTCAATTTGGGGACATATGGAAAAGTCTGCTAGTACTTTGAATAGTATCCAAGTCCACTTTCAAACTAGTCCTTGTTTCAATATTTTTATTAAACAATAACAAGAAACCAAGAACGCCATAATTAAAAAATGGACATAGGGATTCCGGCTCTGACCGATAAACAGTTGTTAATTTCGGCTCCGATAAACCAGACAATTTTAGTGGTAGAACCAAACATAGATGATAAAAGTGTATAATACAGTTTAGTTAGCATCATAGTGAAAACACAGTGAGTACTTTCTGATTGTTTTCATCTGTAAACACCTAGAAATCTTAATCTGAAGAATTTGAACATTCCAAACATTCTATCGACCACATTAAATACTACCAGTTTTTGTCCTGCAAACCACTGAGTGACAGGACAGCACTCAGCGATGATTAAAATTTCTACATCTAACCAAAATGAATAATTCTTCATAAGCTAATAATATGTCATACTCTACCGCTTTGACACAACAACATTATCCATCACCAAAGCAAGCAATTGTTCTTAATGCCATAACAAACACGAAGTTACAAGACTATTTGAACAAAATTGGTCCTCTAGTTGAACCAAAGAATATCACACATATTTCCAGGATTTCTAATAATAGGTTATGTATATTCCCATCAAGCAAAGAAGTAGTAGATAACTTTATTAACAACTGTGTTCACATAAAAATCAACAACGAAACAATTCAAGTAAGATGACTCATTACACCCTCGGAAAGACTAGTTTTATCTAATGTAAGTCCTGTTATACCTAATGATTTGCTTACGGCTAAATTAGAAACACTCGGGCTAAAACTACTTTCGCCCATGAACCCTCTCAGAATAAGCTTAGATAACCCCCAATACAGCCATATTTTAAGTTTTAGACGACAAATATATATTGCGCCTCTAGATAATATAACTATTCCAGAATATTTCGATCTAGAATACGTCTCTCAATTCCCGTATTTTTTTATCTCGTGACAATCAAAACTGTCTCAAATGTAAAAATCTAGGTCCTCTATCTTCACAGTGCCCAAATATTTCAATATCTACATCAGCACCTTCCACTTCATCGAGACAATCAATTCCTACAGAGACTACTCCTACAACTCATACCAAACTGAACACTCCTTCCCGAACATATCTCCCAACCACAACAATCAACACACTCCACTCAAACCAAAATATAAATGCATCTACATCAGAAGAACCAGTTCCTAATTCAACAAACACTGTGATCCACATTATTTCTCATATCACAAACATAAATCAAGAAAGCATTATCAATGAACAAACACCACAAAATTCAAATGAAGAAATTGATACAATGGAAACCAATCAATTACAAGATCAAACTACAACTAATAAAAGAAGTTTTCCAGAAGTTACCGTATCCACTTCAGAATACTCACAGCAATCCAGTCCAACTGAACAGCTCACTTTTACTCTCCCAGAAAATCCAAAAAAAGCCAAATGAAAAGGCAAAGAAGAAAAAGATCTCAACGAAATAACTTAACCAAACGAGAAGAAATGAAACAAGTTAGAGATTTCATACATATACACAACCCTCAATTCGTATTAAATGCCGACCAATTCACTTGATTACTGGAAGACTCACTTGGAGCTCAAGGTGTTATCAATATAGCCAAAGATTACACCAACAATATAAATAGCTTAATCGACATGTTGCTACAAGTTTACCCACCCCAGCAGTGACACTCCTGCCGACAGCTGAAATTAATATTCGTTTTCTAGACCCATCTACAATGGAATTTGAATGGATATTACATCCATTCAAATATGTTACAATTATTAATTGCAGAATATTCGCCAGATGTAATATGTTTGCAAGAAACACATTTTCTTGTAAACAAAAACAATACATCAAGAAACTATACTGTATTCTTCAAAAATAGAATTTCTTAAGTAACTAGTGCTGGAGTTGCCATCTACATTAAATCACTATTAGCTGCAACCTCAATACAAATAAACACCTCATTTGAAGCCGTAGCCGTACAACTATTAACTTCTAAAAATATCGACCGACACGAGTTGGAACTTCTAACAAATCTATCCTAATCCATTTATTATCCTTGGCGACTTTAATGGACACCATTTTTCTTGGGGATCAGACAGCATCGACATACGAGGTAGAAAAATAAAATAACTGGATAGACACAATTATTATTTCACTCTTGAACGATGGAAGTATGACTAGATTCAATGCAGCTACCAAAAATTTATCTGCTATAGATTTATCACTGTGCACTTCGAATATTACAACTGACTTCAATTGGAGAGTGGTCGATGGTCTATACAACAGTGACAATTTTCCAATTATTATAGAAAACTTACCGAATAAACTAAATAATGATAACAACACAAATCCTTTGAAAATATGCAAACTTAACAAAGCAAATTGGAAAAATTTCGCAGATCACATTGGGAAAAACATTACTAACGTAAAAATAACAGACAACGTCAATGAAACCCTTAATAATGCCAATACTATAATACTATCTGCTGCCTTTGATGAAATTGGAAAAACTGGTTATCTCAAAATACACAGCCCTATACCTTGGTGCAATAATGCTTGTGATGCTGCATTAAAAGCCTTACTGGCATGGAACATGATCAGAAGACACAAAACAAATGAGAACATATTAGAATACAAAGAAAAACATACGAGGCGCACAACACGGAATAGCCAAAAAGAATCTTGGCACAACTACCTGAAAAGTAGTTCCACGCCATTATCGTCAGTATGGAAAAAGGTCAAAAAAATATCGTGAAAAAATATAATTAATGAAATCCCTGCTTTAAAAACAATAAACAACACATTAATCTCGAACTCTAGCGGAATTGCTGAAATTTTTGCAGATACAATATAGACTATCTTCAAGTAATGGAAACTATGATGCCGATTTCTCAAACCTCAAAAATATAGCTGAATCTTCCCCTATAACAATTGAGGAAAACGTAGACAAAACTAATAATCCAATTTCAATAGAAGAGTTTTCTGACGCATTGCAATCTATGAAAGACACCTCACCGGGACCGGACGATATCGCCACTGTATTTTTAAGGAATCTGCAAAACAGCATTTGCTAGAAATATTTAACTTGATCTGGAATCAACATAAGTTTCCAGATATTTGGAGACAAGCTATAATAATACCTATGCTCAAACCACGAAAATCTCTATTGCCTTATAGAGTCTTATAGACCAATATCACTTACATGCAGTACATGTTAAACTTCTTGAAAAAATTATAACTCGCAGGCTATTATGGAGCCTAGAATAAAATAACCAATTATTTGCAGAACAATCAGCCTGTGGTTCAAATAGATCTACATTAGATAACATTATAGATTTAGAAAGTCAAATAAATGAAGGTTTTGTTAATAAACAGAATTCTGTGGCAGTATCTTTTGACCTCAGTAAGGCTTTTGGTACAATATGGCATCATTAAATTTTATTTAAACTGCAAAACTGGAGCTATCAAGGAAATATTTTAGCTTTTATTCAAATTTTGCTGAGAAATCGACTTTTCCAAGTAAGAATCAATGGTACATTATCTAGTACCAAACAACAGGTGAATGGAACCCCACAAGGGTCAATAATGAGTCCCACACTATTTGTAATTGCAATTAACGACATCATCAAAACAATTCACGAACCGCTTCAAGCTAGACTATATGCCGATGATTTAATTCTATTTGTGAAAGGAAAAAATTTAGACAGCGTAACCACTCTACTACAAAATCAAATAAAGGAGTTAGAGAAATGGACTAAAGTAAATGGCTTTAAATTTTCCTCTGAAAAAACAGAATGCATAGTATTCTCCAAAAAATATACACAATTAGAACCAAAACTCACTTTACATGACGCTTCAATGTAAAGAACAAATAAATTTCTTAGGATTAATTTTCGATAAAAAATTAAATTGGAAAGCTCACATTAAACAAGTTGTTCTATTATGTCAGTCGGATTTAAATCTCCTATAGTGTCTAGCTAATAAACACTGGGGAACGGATGGAAAATCACTGATGATGGTATATCGAGCATTAGTTAGGTCAAAAACAGACTATGGTTTCATTGCATACTCTTCTGCAAAACAGTTAATCTTGAGGTCCCTTGATGTTATCCATAATCAGGCACTCAGAACAATACTAGGAGCATTTCGTAGCACACCCGTTAATGATTTAAACTGCGAAACAGTTGAAGCAAGTCTAAGTGATAGAAGGCAGATTCTAAGCCTATCATATGCAGCAAAAATATTAAGCAACACCCAACTTATAAGAATACTATATCAGACAGATATCTTTCCTGCTTCCAAAGTAAATACTGGAACCCTCCTTTTTATGAAAGAATTCTCAGATATTTGAAATGTCACTACTATGTATCGTTTCTTTCCTTTAACCTTTCCAAATAGAGTCTCTCAAACCGACATTCATCCTTGGGCACGTATCTTTCCTAAAATCAATACTAACTTAACCGGTCTCAATAAACATGACTATAATATTCATATTATACATCAAAAACTTAAAGAAATGACAAGCAAATATCATGGGTACACAGAGATATATACATATGCATCTAAAAAAGGTGGAAATGTTGGAGCAGCCATTGTAACAAATACTGACTTTGAAATATTCAAACTCCCAGGCACATACACTGTCCTTTCTGGAGAACTATATGCAAAATACAAAGCACTAGAACATGCTAAACATTAACAAGATACAAACTTTATCATTTTGACACACTCATTGAACTCACTAAAATTATTAGGAAGAATCTACGAAAGACATCCAATAGTTAATTTAATAAGGAACGAGTTAGAACAATTGTACAACAATAACCAAGATATCATATTCATTTGGATTCCATCGCATGTGGGAATCAAAGGTAATGAGGAATTAGATGAGAAAGTACAAGCAGCAACTTATCAAAACAGTCTAGCTTGTAATCTATTGACATCAACTGATTTGAAATTATTCTTCAAGGACAAAATCATAAATCGCTGGAATACTGTTTGGCAAGAATCTGAATCTAAACTAAAACATTTAAATTCTAATTTCGGACCTTGGCATATACCAATAGAAAACAGAAGAAACCAGGTAATCATCACCCGGCTACGTCTAGGACACACCAGATATACACATGAATACTTAATAACAAGAGAGGGTCCTCCGTTTTGCAATTTCTGCGATGAAGATATCATCGTACATCACCTACGAAATATAAGGGAAATCTTGGGAAATGCCTCAGACCCATCAAGTGATATAGCTTTTCTGAGAATTGCAAATATGTTACATTAAGATATAACCATTCTACCGTCACACACTATACGATGCGAAGATGTAAGAAAAAATGAACATCGTTTGTTTACAATTTACATAATTGATCGATCATATGTCAAAAGTGCTGAGTAAAACCGGCTGCGATATGACCGATCAGGAACCTACAGAATTGCCAACTTAAATTCAAAGCCCTCCTAGTTTAAAAACAGTGTATAGTTGTATCAAGTATAGTAGGTTCTCAAGCTACGTATCAGGTGTCTTCATGCGCTATACATTTACATTGACATACTTCAAACTCCTGACGTAACTTTGAATTAGTAATAATAGTATATTAAAGTATAAACGGGTAAAAAGGTCTTTCAAACACGCGAGATTGGCAAGTGTTGGAAAGATCAGTTATCCACGAATACTTTCCGATATTTTTTTTATTGCTGCACTTTGTAATCATAAATAGTAATTTATGCATAAAGTGGTACTTTTTTTCACGAATGGAAAAAGTTGACGGCAATTCCATGAGTGAAAAAAAGACACTTTATGCACATGTTGCATACATTATTTTTTCTACAGTCCTATACAAAACAATAAAATTCAAATAGATATTTGGGATATTTTAATTAAGCTCCTTCGGTAAATTACAATGATACGTATTCCAAGTTTCATGAAAGTCCATCCTCGATGACCAGCCAAGAATCATTGTGTTTGCTTGTGGGAAGCGTGAAATAAAGTTAACGTTATGGCACTTTTTTCCTCGCTTTTTTACTTTTTTTCACTCTAACGATAAAGTTTCATGAAAGTCCATCCTCGATGCCCAGCCAATATTCATTGTTAGCTTATGGGAAGCGTGAAATAAAGTTAACGTTATGGCACTTTTTATACAAGGTACTTTAAAGATAGGGCGTAGAAAAATATTATTATTATATTGTATTATTACTACAAAAAAATAGAAGTCTGTCCTCGATGCCCAGCCAAGTTTCATTTCATCAAAGTCCCTCCTCGGTGCCTAGCCAAACATCTTAGAAGTCTATCCTCGATGCCCAGCCAAGTTTCGTAAAAGTTAATCCTAAGTAGTATTTATTTTTACTAAAAATGTATGTAGAATTACCGGAATTGCAAAAATTAGCATATACGCCTCTCGACTAATTTGACATTAATCCCTTAGGTGGATTGCTTCCCTCGGGCTCTGCTGCGCTCGGGAATCAAACACCACCCGCGGCATTAAATGAGTCACTTTAGGCGCTTGGTGTATAATACTATTTTTTACGACTATTGTAGAATTTCTATATTCTGACGTAGTTTTTGATTATGGAACAGCTTCATTGTAGCACTAGTGCATTCTCGACCTTGTTATGGAATGAATACTTGTGGCGCCCTCTAAATATCACGGTTCATTTGACAGAAAGAGAAAATAGGCGTGTTCCGTTTTTGTACACCTGCTGCACTACGCAGAGTAGAAGTTGTTTAGAAATAATCAAATGCATAAAAAAGCCTCTAAACTCAACGTAAAATGACTAATATGGTCGTGGAATATTAAGTGTTAGAACCAGAATGAGTGTACTTTATGACACTTTTTAATAAAAAAAGAAGAAAATACACTATATATTAGCAACAATTGTCAACTGTCAAAATTGTCTAATTTTTTAAATTCAAATTATTATTATCAAATAATCCCTAGATTCGTCTTTCCATTATTGGATAATTTATATTCGCAGAATATCTAGCATTATTCTACAGTTAAGTTATTAGGAGCTATAAGAAATAAACTTAGTGTTTTTAAATGAAACTCAAGGTCTCTAGTTAATTCCACAATATGATACAAGTTATTGAAAATTCTAAAAAATTGACAATTGTTTCGATAAATCAATATCATCGTCAGAATGGCAGAAGTTACATTTCATTTTATACCTACCTGATGTTTAGTAGTTATATTTTTGGCTAGACCAAGAAGTATAGGGCTTCCCATATCACCTATTTTAGCAAACATTTTTATGGACAATTTAGAGAGAAAGATCTTTGATAGTAATATTTCGAAAAATATTTTATTTTGGTATAGATATGTGGATGACATATTAGCTTGTTTTATGGGTAGTGAGCGACAATTAGATGTGTTTTTCAACCACATCAATAATTTACACCCGAAAATTAAATTTACATTAGAAATTGAAGAAAATAGCTCAATCAATTTTCTTGATTTAAAAATTCAAAGAGTTAATAATGTACTTGATTATTCAATTTACCGAAAACCAACACAGACTGATGTGACAATTCCATTCAATTCTAACCACCCTGTCTCACACAGACTAGCAGCATATAATTCAATGATACATAGAGCTTTTTCAGTTCCTATGAACAAATGTAATTTTGATAGAGAGATTGATACAATTAGACAAATAGCAATATCTAACGGTTATCCATTAGATATGATAAATAAACTAATTAGTAAAAAAGAGAAAAAAGTGGCATTACAACTAATATATCCTAAGCAAGCTGATGAAATTAAAACTTATAAAACCATCACATATGCAGGAAATATTTCTAATAATATTTCAAAGATAATATCTTCAGCAACGAATGCAACAATTTCTTTTAAAACAGAAAGTAACGTTAGTACAAAATTGTTAAATGTAAAAACAAAAATACCACTATTAAAGAAGTCAGGTATATATAAACTCAAATGTCCAGAATGTAATGCTGTCTATTTGGGTCAGACCTATGGAATTTTGAAATACGATACAGTGAGCACTTACGAGCTTACAGATTAAAACAACCAGATAAATCCCACTACGCAAAACATCTACTTGACACCAATCATTCATTGACACCTAACACAGAACTAGAAGTGCTGCATATTTGTGAAAAGAAACAAGAACTGGATTTCCTTGAAGAACTGGAAATTAGAAGACATTTAAGAAACCCACAATATGAAGTTGTCAATGAACAGTTAAATCTAGGGAATTCTCCACTAATAAACTGTCTTCTTAAGTGATAATTGTAAAGATCAGCAGATATAGTTTTCCTGGTTTTCTATATCATTGCACAGTTATACTGATCTTAATTGGAAAAATGATATCCAGGATATCACCATAGGGCTAATAATATCTAAGCTTCAATATTTGTAATATCACATCTTCTTCTTTTTCTATAAACATATATTAAGCCAATCACAAGTTAGGTTACTTCTTGGTCTAGCCAAAAATATAACTACTAGGTAGGCATAATTTTTTTTTTTTTGGCTTTGACACTCGTCATTCGGCCAGTCACAACAGGAACAAACTATTAATATAAAAAAATATATTCACCTCACTCACACCTATCCACACCTAAGAGAAGACAAAATTACCTACCTAATAGGCATAAAATGAAATGTAACTTCTGTCATTCTGACGATGATATTGATTTATCGAAACAATTGTCAATTTTTTAGAATTTTCAATAACTTGTATTATATTGTGGAATTAACTAGAGACCTTGAGTTTCATTTAAAAACACTAATATGAGCATATTCCACGAAGTAAGGGTCGAGACAGTCAATTTCAGAAATAAACTTGTTCGGATTGTGAATAACAACCGACTGAAGCCGATTAACTACGAAATGATTTTTTTCTATTTTTAATTAATTGTTTCTAGTATTGCCGATTCTAGCCTAGTTTAAATTAAAACTGTCAGAATAATTTTTAAATGGACATTTTTAATGATTTCGATGAACTCGAAGACCAAGAGATACAATAATAGTAGATTTTGTAAACCCTGGACGTGACGCATATTTTGTGACGTATTGACCATGTTCAAAGATGGGATAAGGGAGAATGCTTACACCGTTTTCGATACAAATCCAGCAATTATTTAAAAATATTTATATAAAATATGAAATACTGATTTCAGTGCTGTCAAGCAAGTGGCAGCTAACCTATAATCTATTTTGCTACCTACAAGGCGACCACGAAATATAATAATTGTTCAGGGCCGTTCCAACCTGGTCGAGCGCCGTCGTGCAAATGTGATCACAACGCCTTTTTTTGGTGCATATATTTTTTAAATTTTATATTATGTACATTCAACATAATCGCTAGACGGTAATTAATAAATAATACAACTTTGAAGCAAAAGTAAACATTTTTTGAACAAGAAATAGTTACCTAATCTAAATAACCTGAATAAAACTAAATAACCACTAAATAAAAGTAGCTTTACGCGCTTTCTTTCTGGAAAATTCAGAAATAAGTTCAGTCATATTTATATTGTCCAACAAATAACTTTCAATCGATATGATTGCCAAATTATCGAGCCGTTGTTGGCTCATTGACGATCTTAAGTAGTTTTTGATTAACTTTACTTTGTGAAAGTTCTCTCCGCTGAAGCAACCGATACAGGCATTGTCAACAAAATTCGCAGACCTACGCTTGCATTTGAAACAGAATGAGTTAAATCATTTTTTATAATGTAGTTTAACATTTGTGTCGGTGTTTGTAGATTAGGATTTTTTAAAAATTGCAACTCGTGGAACAATTCTGTTCCATTTATGTCACGCTCATTACGATTTTTGTCTGTTAAAACTCCTTCAAGCTATAAACAACAATTTAGTTGTTCCTTTTCTGGTAAATCTGAAAATTTACAAATATCCCATAAAAATTGAAAACGGTCGGAATGGAACGACAATAAGTCGAACCTTTCACCAATTGATCTTATAACAATATCAAGTGTACTAAAAAAAATGTTTATTTTAAAATCCCGTTCTCCATCTGTAATTGGTTCATCGTCATTCTCGTATTTAAATTGTTTTTTAACACACCTTGGTCTAAACACATTATTAGTTTTGAGGGTTGGCTCTACATCTAGAGATCTTGCAAGTTCAGAAGCATCAACTAATACATCTTCAAATCCTTTATCACTTCGGTAACTATTGAAAAACTTTAGCAAATTATTCATTTGGGTACATGCTTCCAAGATATTAAAATCTTTGGTTTGTAATTTTTTGCTAACAGTATTGACTCTAAACAGAACATTGTACCACAATGCTAATGTACATATAAACCTTGACTGTCTCGACCCTTACTTCGTGGAATATGCTCATATTAGTGATTTATCGAAACAATTGTCAATTTTTTAGAATTTTCAATAACTTGTATTATATTGTGGAATTAACTAGAGACCTTGAGTTTCATTTGAAAACACTTACATATAAACCGGTAACTTTTTAATTTATTTGCTAAATATTCAGCCATATGCTTTGTATTGTTATCGAAAGAATCTCCACTGAATATACTATATAAAGCATCATAGATTTCCCCAAGCTGATACCTCAATGGAGTAATGGCATCAATTCTGCTCGACCATCTAGTTTCAGAAAGTGGTTTTAAAGTTAAATTGGAAATATGTTCTTTCAAAACGGTCCAACGATTAGTTGAAGCCGAAAAAAAATTGTAAAGTTCTTGAACCGTAGGAAAGAATTGCCAGCTAGAGTTGTTTCCCTTAACTGCATCATTTACAACCAAGTTTAAACTGTGATTACAACAAGATACATAAAATGATCTTGGATTCCAATCTAGAATTTTTTTTTGTAAACCGGCATGCTTGCCTCGCATGTTGGCACCATTGTCGTATCCCTGGCCTCTCATATCATATAAATTTAAATTATGTTTTTCTAAAGCATTTAGTATAATTTTTTGTGAGCCCTCAGCTGTTGTGTCTTCTATTGGAGCAAAATGTAAGAAACGTTCATCAACAACAATTTCCCCTGATGCTGTATCTAAATTTACGAACCTGATACAGACAGAAATTTGTTCTTGATGGCTCATGTCTGGAGTACAATCAAGAATAATAGAAAAATATTTTTCATTTTTAATCATATATAAAATATTTTCTCTTAAATTATTGCCTATTATTTCAATTATTTCGTTTTGAATGTGGATGCCAAGGTAATGATTCATTCTGTTGCTTTGCATTTGTACCCTCTTAGTATGTTCAGCCATTATAGGATCGAATTTGGCAATCATTTCCACACATTTTAAGAAATTGCCATTATTATTTTGAAACAATTTCAAATTTTGACCTCGAAAGGACAGATTTTGTTTAGCTAAAAACTGAATAACATAGAATACTCACTCAATAACTGCATGCCAATATTTAATTTCAGCATTAAACAAATATTTATGAGTGTTTTTAAATGAAACTCAAGGTCTCTAGTTAATTAATTAATGTGGAATTAACTAGAGACCTTGAGTTTCATTTAAAAACACTAATATGAGCATAATCCACGAAGTAAGGGTCGAGACAGTCAAATATTTATGAGTTAGATCAATCGTATTGTTTGTTTTAAATCTAGTTAAACAGTCAGACCATGTCTTGAGATTTTCGAAATGCATTTTACTTTTTTCGTGAATATTTAAATGTTCACTCAAATGTTGCCAATCATTATAGCCATTTTCATCAGCCAATCGGGCTTTTGCGGTGTTAAGGTTGAATATTCTGCAACAAAAACAAAACACCGAATTTTTCGATACCGAGTACAGAAGCCAATCACGCTTGATTGTTTCATTATTTGGCAAAATTCGAGTGAAGTATGATTCAGAAAATTTTCGCCCAGTCTTGTCTTTCGGAAAAACGCAATTTGAATTGTTATAATAGGTTGGACCATATTTTATCAGAAGTTCAATATTCATTGAAGATAATATTTTCGGCCACAAACCTGGATCTTTAGACAACTGTACAGTCTTACTATCAAAAACTTCATCATCATCAGCTTCGATAAACGTTACAGTTTTTTCAACTTCAACTGAACTTGATGTCGATGGCTCCATATTATCATCATCATTTTTTACGGAAGCCTCCGAAGGAGAATCAATGGGTGCTTTGAAAAATTGAGTTATTTTCTTATTGGTATTTTCCAACACCTCCTCCCGTTTACGTTTGTTAATTAGATTTTGGTAACCAGAAAGTTTCTTTTTACCTTCAGACATCTAAAAAAATAATACCACGTAAAATTTTGGGTTTGGGTTCGGGGTTTGTTGAATCTAATTAATTTATAATTACGAATTACTCGTATAACGATCTGGATATACATTACTTACCTTAACTTTATTTTATACTCATAACTTATACTTTAAAGTTTGAGCTTCCAGAAAAGAACAAAATTTCAAATAAGGAAATAAAGAATAGGTATAACTTTTTAGCTGATGCGAGATGCGATTTACTCTACTGCTTAAGACAAAAGCCAATGCTCAAATGAACATGATTTCACTGCAATACTCGCTTGGCCAGACAAGAATGAACTTGTGAAATGAAACATAGGAACTAAGAAATATAGTGCGGGCGCACGGCGCTCAGTAATAGAACAAAATATGCAATAGGTCGGGACCAAGCAACTTAAAGAAGTCATATTTGAATCTATAGATAATAATAATGATCATAATAATACATTTTATAAATTATTTGTTTAAATATTATTACTTATTTCCTACTTTAATCTTAATTCTAGCATATTCAGACATTGGTAAAAATAAAAAAAATATCTTCGGCGCCTTCGGCGCCTTTTTTGTGACGGCGCCGTCGTTCGCCGCACGACCTGCACATATGATTGGAACGGCCCTGTAATTGTTTATCCTTTTCTATCATATACACATTGTGCATCAAACTATCTTTCTCTACAAATATTATGAAGTCAATTATTGTAATTTCATTGAGGCCAACGTTAAAATAGTTACTTTTGTTGTGCTAATTCAACGAATAATAAATCAATGGTTAATGTCAGTTTGAAAGACATTTGCACTTCATTTGTTGAATAAGACCTAACAAATTTATTTTCCTGTCATTTTATTCTCACTTGATAAGACCGGGCCTAACATTTACAATCTAGTATAATATTAATTTTTTCAGGTCGTTATGGTTATTGGAATTATCGGAGCCTGTAGAAAAAATGAACTCTACTCAATGAAAATACAGGATATTGAAGATTTGGGTTCTGCAGTAGTTATTAATGTTCCGGATACCAAAACCAAAATCCACAGAAAATTCACGATTACCGGAAAGTTTTATCACTTATTCAAAAAATATGTTTCTTTAAGATCTCCAGATATTGTGACAATCAATTTTTCTATTAATTTTCAAAAAAGACGCTGCACAAAACAAGTTATAGGCATAAATAAACTTGGGAATGTGCCTAGATAAGTGGCAAAATTTTTAAATTTATCTGACTCAAAATTATACACAGGACATTGTTTCCACAGGACCTCAGCAACATTGCTTGTGGATTCTGGGGTAAACATAAAAACCTTAAAACGGCACAAGGGCTGGAAATCCACAGAAGTTGCAGAAGGGTATATAGATAACTTCTTATAGAACCGCCTAAATGTATCGACAAGCATAATATCACAAATTGGTCAAAAACCAAGAGCTATCAGTCAGCGAAACTAATTTTCAAGAACAAAATTTGCCTAATTCACATCTTCTTGTTCCAACCAGCAGCAACAAAATATATTTGCCTCAATGCGCACCAAAAATATAAGTGATTCACCTAAACAAGTGACATTTAAACATTTAAAAATGGTACAGTTACTGGCGTAACTATAAATAATTATATATATATATATATATATATATATA
This sequence comes from Galeruca laticollis, assembly GCA_963921935.1. Classification (NCBI taxonomy): domain Eukaryota; kingdom Metazoa; phylum Arthropoda; class Insecta; order Coleoptera; family Chrysomelidae; genus Galeruca; species Galeruca laticollis. The sequence continues at coordinate 41,173,685 of OY998175.1, read as the reverse complement.
TATATATATATATATATACATACCTAACTACCTAATCGAAGCCCAATACGTTCTGAAGGCAAAGCAGAGTCCTTTAGAGGGGAAGGGGTTTTACGTTCATATATTTCGTAGTGTTTACGAGCCCCGGGGAAATATCACATTATGTTACCAAGCCCATGTGTATAAAAAGTTTGTAGTTTATGCACATTAAGAAGACCGTCAATGTTGCCAAACTTTCTGGTAAGCAGAATCGGGATTTACAAAATATATTGCATAGGTTGATTTTCAACGTCAAGAATGAATTAATTATACGAAGTCTATCACCGTTATATTTGTTCGTTTGTTGTTTGTTTTTTATTTGATAGTCATGGAAAAAGTATAGTCTATAACACGGGTGGAATTCAAAATTCTACACTCGTGTAGAATTTTGCTTATTAAACCCTTGTAATAGAATATACTATTATTTGACATTACCAAGTACTTCTTTCAGATCAATAATCAAAAAGTTGTCATTTACACTTACGTTTTTCGAGTAGTTGTTGGTAGCATGGTAGCTTTAAAAAACGCACGTTTTTGAAAGTTCGATTTAAACACGCTGAGGCGTGCTTTAAATAGGTAAAATGAGGCACCAATAAAAAAATATAGTATTATTTGACGTTACGAGGTACTGCTGCCAGATCAATAATCAAAAAGTCTCTCGAGATGTTGTTGGTACCATGGTAACTTTAAAAAACGCGCGTTCGATTTAAACATGCTAAGACGTGCTTTAAATAGGTAAAATGAGGCACCAATCAACAAAATATTATTTTTCTTTGGTAATTTTCTGTTCCAACTTAGTCATAAAAAGGATGGTGTTATTAGAAATATGTTTTGAAAATACTATAGAACTAGATCCTAATACTTTATCAAATTAATATCGTACCTAATAATTATACGTAAATATAAAAAAGTTTAGACTCTATGTATATTTTTTTGGATATGAAATACATTTTTGGTATTACCACATAAAATATGCCCACTGAATTATATAATATGTACGTATTAAACATTTTATAACTCTCACTTTCAGAATATGTTAAAAGTGTCTGTGGATGCAGTATAATTCAACTGTATATACTGAGAGTGAGTGCTAGTGATAACAATGGAAAAAATAGTAAGTTATTCTTCAAATAATATTTTATGTAAATATTCAATCTCACTGTAGAATTGATACAAAAAATTGAGTTTGAAACGAGATCCAGAAGATTACCTATTTGAAATTATAGTTTCATCCATTGAATTGCGAAATATACCCATATTGTACGATAATGAATTCTGATTGAAGCTCTTGCATATTTTTTAATTGATAATAATATTAAGAGTGTAAAGTGATACATTGACGCTCTGAGCTACGCGTAGCGGAGCGCGAGGAGCGCGAGTGAAGTTTGGGTTTTCGAAAAGATTGTCTTTAAAAAACGTGAATTATAACAATTACTACTTTATTCAAAAATTAAAATGAGATAAAGAGTAAAGAGTTACATAAACAATCATATTTATAACCTTTGTTGTTGAGTGCAATGTCGGAGGGTTTCGTGACGCTGGGTCATAATATGCAGGGCCTTAACTCGTCCGCCCTTAGTGGAGGAGTATGGGGGTTGCACTAAAGTTCGATGTCCAATATCCCCTTGTAAGAATTTCTCTTGAATGGTCCTCTTCTTCTCTGCCCGGTTTGGCATTGGAGGGGCAGTACTTAAACCTCATATAAATAACTATTAAACTTCCAAAAATGTAAAGTAAAATTGTATAAGTACTAATAGTATTGAAATGCACTGGAACTGTTTCAATATTTTCAATTTCGGTGTTATCAGAGTCTAAAACAACATAAACAGTTTTTAATTTAACTAGTTCAATCTAGTTTATTTGAATTGTTGGAAAGTTTCTATTTTCCGAAATTACAAATTCACTGATTAGTTCTTAATGCGGAATTTCAACATTTTTTAATTTAGATTGATGCTCGAAAGTTTTTAATAACGTGCTTTCTAGAGAGAATCTTTTCTATCTGATGTATGGGGTAAATCAGGTGAAAGAGCGTTAGAGGTAACCTTTTCTATCTGATTTATGGGGTGAATCAGGTGAGAGAACGTTAGAGAGAGCCTTTTCCATTTGCTTTATGGGGTAAATCAGGTGAGAGAGCGTTAGAGAGAATCTTTTCTATTTGATTTATGGAGTATATCAGGTGAGAGAACGTTAGAGAGAACCTATCCTCTCAATAAAAGATAATCTTATATTCAAGAAGTAATTTTAAATAGCGTTTTTCTCTTCCGCATTATAGTGGTCAAGTATTATATTTTTTAAATTATCCTTAAGCAATCTACTGTAATGATTGGGTATTATTTCATAGCTTCCAGATACTTTTGCAACTTGTTGTTTTCTATCAGAGATAATTATACGATCATGTTTTATTTATGGACATTTTTTTATTATTATCGGGCTGAAAAATAATTGGTACAGTAACATAAGGAGTAGACATCTCCCTTGTGTTAACATTTATAGTTGCTTTTATTTGTTCGAATAAATCTCCTATAATTCTTTCAAAATTCTCGCTAAACTTAAAAAGATAAAATGTATGATATTAAATTGACTGTCTCGACCCTCACTTCGTGGAATATGCTCATATTAGTGTTTTTAAATGAAACTCAAGGTCTCTAGTTAATTCCACAATATAATACAAGTTATTGAAAATTCTAAAAAATTACTTACTAACTTTTATTTTCTTATACCGAAAACCGTTTTTCCAGCAATATATATATATATATATATATATATATATATATATATATATATATATATATATTGAACCAGATATCATAGATAGTAAGAGAATTAGTTCTATAAAAATATGTTGCTAGTATGAAAATATATGAAAATAATATAATTTAAGAAAACAAATAAAAAGGAAACACTTTTCTTAATTTAAACAACATATCAAGTAAAGATATATTAAATAATTGTCTATAACAATATAATAGAAAAATAAATTACCTTAATAATAACATAAAATATAGAGATTGCCTAACCAATGTAATGATGTAAATAAAGTTGCCTAAGACGAAGATTATTTTCCATAACATAATCAGCTGTTCATCTGAAATGAAAACAAATATTATTATAGTTAATTCATTATAATCATTAATTTAAGAATAAAAACAAATACAAATATTGAATAGAATATAATTCAATAGATTTTCATAGATAAACAAATAAAGACATATATACAAATGATATATGGTAAATAAAATAAACGTTGAATCAATAAATAATAATTTGTTAAAGTTTATTATAAATAATATAATGCAAAGAGTATAGACAAATAACATAAGAGAATTTATATTTATAAATAATATGAGTGTAACAGTGATAGACTGTCAATAACAATATTGGATGTTGTACCATTTAAATGTATCTAAGTATAACCAACTTTAATTTATTTGTATGATAAAAAAAACTCATAGGAACTCTATAAATGAACTAATAATGTAAAAGAGTGTATGTATGAAACTTTTCTAATAAGTGAAAGAAGTTTCAATTAATTTGATTGCAAAGGACAATATTTTATTGGTTATAAAATATGACAGAACAAATTATGAATCAACAAGTAAACTTTGAAATAGTGACCTAAAAAGAAACAAAAGACTGTTTTGTTGAATAAAGTGGAGAATCGAGGGGACGCTTCAAGAATAGGGAAGCTGGTGTCAAGAAGCGAGGAGTGTGTGTGATAATGTTCCAGAAATTTCAAGAAATTCCCAGTTTAACATAATAAATACTATAAAGTACTATAAAAAACAATCTTATTAATGAAATTGATTTATCGAAACAATTGTCAATTTTTAGAATTTTCAATAACTTATATTATATTGTGGAATTAACTAGAGACCTTGAGTTTCATTTAAAAACACTAATCTTATTAATACTCACAGTTAATTATATCAAGTTTTTCGGCAAGAATCTTCGAAATTTCTCATCATTTTTTGGTTTTTGGAGCTTCAGAGGAGTATTCCTGGGGTCCAGAGACATTCATCCCAATTCAAGAACAACAGGTCAGTGTGTTTAAAATATTATTGGCCAATAATCAGAGTAAAAACTCAAAATACTCAAATAAGTGCTTAATTTCATAAATTGATAAACATTTGCGAATATGATCGATCTGAAAAAGAAAGAGAACAGACTTTATATAGTTAATTAATTGCATAAATCGTTAATATTGATAAAAAGGCCGAATTTAAACAAATTAAAATATGTACTTACGCCATGTTGTAATCGCATAAATATGGTGCTTGAAATTTTATTAATGTAATAACTATGTCCATCTGTATATAATTCCTATATTTATATCTATGTAGATAACTATTTTCTTTCCACAGCAATTTATATCATATATAACTATGATTTCTATATAAATTCTTTTATGTGATTGAACCATTCACTTGTCTGCATCGTCAACAAACTATGTTTGTATAATATGTATAGATGCTTCTTACGTGAAAGAATTGTTCGTTTATGCTAAAGCGCATGACTAGTTTTTTCACGCACGCGCACTGAAGAAATTATCAAAATAAATAAGTATGTATAATATAACCATAGGCGTCTCAAATTATTATTATCCAATATAAAATATTGAATTTAAAATTAAATCTATTTAAAAATAAAGTGTTTTCTTTTTATTTAAACAAATATAACATTATAAAAAGCCAGGACTCAAAGAGAAAAAAGGGTTTCATGCTCCCGAATTAATAAATATATTATAAATATAACAACTATATAAAAAACAATAACTGAGCTAGCGAAACTAAATAAAAATTCTAAATAATAAACATCTACATTTAAATTTCATAATAAAAGTAAGTAAATAATTCAGTATATGTTAGTAATATATATATATATATATATATATATATATATATATATATATATATATTGCTGGAAAAACGGTTTTCGGTATAAGAAAATAAAAGTTAGTAAGTATTAATTTGGCGTAACACTTGATATCTTATTATTATTTATTTTGGTAGGTATTTATCAATTATTTTTTCATATACTTCGTTTTGTGATTACAAACATAAATAAAATGACTATGGCGCAAAGGAAGCTTAAAATGCTTATCGCAAAAAAGAGACACTTTTTGAAGTTATGCAGTCGCTTTATGATATTTCCAAGGATTTGAAAAAAGAAGCGCAACAAAAAAAATTAGAGCTTTGCATCTTACAGTAGATAACATTAGAAAGGAATTTATAGCGCTTTTAGATGAAATCAATTTAGTCCAATTTGAAATAAATGAGGAATTTGTACCCGATTATAAGGTAGTTTCTACGGTAAATGAGCTTTGCAGCTATATTCATTTGGCTGCAAAATATTAAGAAAGGCAGTCTCAAGGTTCCGGTGATTTATCAGCAGCACCATCAATAAATCAGATGGTCACTTTGCCGGACAACCGTTTTCAACTTCCGAAAATCGATCTACCGGAATTTTCCGGTGAAATACGACAATGGGAAACTTTCCATTCACTGTATAAAAGCATTATACATAATAATGCAGCCTTGTCCGATCTTGATAAAATTCATTTTTTGATAGGCCGTTTACGCGGTTCAGCTTCGACAGTTTGTGCAGGCGTTTCTCTTACGGCGGATAATTATGATATTATTCATAAGGCTCTTGTAGATATATACGAAAATAAACGTTATTTGGCCAACAGCTATTTGCAACAAATTTTAGAGTTTAAGCCGCTTCATACAGTCGGAAAAAATTTTTAATATGTTTCTGGAACGATTTGACGTTGCGGTGTCGGCGTTAAAAAAGTTAAATTTGCCCGATTTGGCAGATTTCATATTGTTATATCAGGGATTAACAAAATTGGATCACGATACCGTGAGGGCCTTTGAAGTTAGCCAGAGAAATATGGATATTCCCACCTATAGCAGTTTAATTGGTTTTGTTAAAAAGCAATCAAAAATATTGCATGTTAATAAACCTCCAATTAGCGGTATTACTCTTTCTAGTAATAAGCCGGTTAAATCTTTCGTCATCAGTCAAAATAAACAAACAAATTTTGCCTGTGCCTTTTGTCAGAAACCGGGTCATTATGTAGGTCGTTGCGAAAGATTTAAGGCTCTTTCTCCTTCTAAAAGGTATGAGACAGTACGGGATAAAAACTGGTGTTTTAACTGTTTATCGACTAGCCACGGGGTTAGGTCTTGTTCTTCGGATAGAACCTGTTCTATGTGTTCAAAAAGATACCACATTTTACTTCATACCGGAAGGGTTGAAAATACCCGGGAAAATAAAAATGAGTCGGCTAGAGAAAGCGGAAATTTAGATGTAGGTCCAAGTACAAGTCAAATAATTAATCATGAACCGATCGAGGGGGATAGCCCACGAGAAAAAATAAATGTTTTGTGTAGCACTATAAATAGTGAGGTTAGTAACTTGAAGTATACGTCATTCCTATCTACCGTAGTTGTATCCGTGATAAATAGCGAAATTTCTAATAAGGCGGCTAGATTTATTCTAGATTCGGGAAGTGAGGTCAATTTGTTGACCCTTAATTGTTGTAAGGAGTTAGGGTTAACGGTGCATAAATGTAATTCTTCGGTTCGGGGCTTAGGGTGCAATAATCAGGCGGTACGAGGAGTAACGACGCTTTGCTTAGCTTCGCGGTACAATGCAAAATCGGTTTATACAATTGAAGCGCTTTTAGTGGATAAAATTACGGATCGATTGCCAAAAGTTCCAATTGATTTAGACGCATTACCGGACTTGAAAAATATTGTATTGACAGACAGTAATTTTAATAAACCTGGTAAAATCAATGGTATAATTGGGGTTGAACTGTTTGCAAATATATTAAGAGAAAATCGAATCAAAGGAAGATCGGGCTTTCCTGTAGCAGTTCATACATCCTTCGGTTACGTTGTTATGGGGAAAATACCCCGGTTAGAACAGAGGTCCAGTCCTTCGATTTTTTTTTACTCTGCGGGAAGAACAATCTATTGAACAACTTCTTGCGAAGTTGTGGGAAGTTGAACAAGTACCCGAAAGGGAGTTAGTAGTACCGGAACAAGCGGAGTGCGAAAATATATTTTGTCATACCTATGTAAGAGAAAAGGATGGCCGATATACTTTCGCGTTACCGTTTAAACTTCCTCCGGAAACCTCGGCTCATACCAGGTTATTGTCGTTAGAGATAAGACTGGCTGAGGATGTAAATTTGCGGATGGATTATAATAAGGCTATGCAGGATTCTTTAGATCAAGGTCATTTGGGGTTGGTAGAGTCGGTAAAAAAGGATAGTACATCTTATTACATCGCGCATCATCCCATAATTAAACTAAGCAGTACCAGCACTCCTGTTAGGATAGTTTTAGATGCCAGTGCACCGTTGGATAATGATGTTTCATTAAACGACATTTTGTATAGCGGTCCTAAATTGCAAACGGATATAGTAACATTGTTATTGATATTTCGACTCTTCAAAATTGCTATGACGTCAGACATACGACAGATGTATAGACAGGTTAAAATTAGGCCAGATCATTGGCGGTTTCAGCGGCTATTATGGCGGTTTAATCCCGATGAGCATATTGAGGTATACGAAATACGGGTAGGCGCGTTCGGATTAAAGGCGTCTCCTTATTTAGCTTTGAGAACGGTTCAGCAATTGATTAAGGATGGAAAAGAAAAGTTTCCTCTTGCGGCAAAGTTTGCATCACGAGATTTATACATGGACGATTATTGTTGCAGTGTGGATTCGGAAAATGAAGCTCTTAAATTATATTTTGAGTCGATAAATTTATTTAAGGCTGATGGTTACGATCTAGTTCAATGGTCGTCCAACTGTAGTACTTCAATGCAAATTATCCCAGTGGAAAATCGGCTTTCGGATGCGGTTTTATTTAAAACTGATACCCAAATTTTAGATATCCAATGGGATCCACAGAGCGATACCCTAAGTTTTCGTGTGAAAATTCCTGAGAGAAAATGCACTAAGAGGACTATGCTATCGGCCATAGCACAATGTTATGACCCCATTGGTTTAATAGCTCCATTTGTTTTATTTTTAAAAATATTAGTTAAAAGGTTATGGTTTTTAAAGTTGAATTGGGATTAAACTCCTCCAGGAAATATCATACAATGCTGGTAAAACTTGCAATAGGAGTGGGGATTATTGGAAGAATTTAAAGTTCCGAGACATTTGGGTGTCGTAAGTAATAACCCAATGATGATTTTAGCATTTGCAGACGCCAGCTTAGACGGATATAGAGCGGTCATTTATGCACGTACAATAGACGAAAAAGGGAGCGAAATTAACGTGCAACTTATTTGCGCCAAGTCCAAAGTTTCGCCGGCCAAAAGCTTAACGGTGCCACGGTTAGAATTGCTCGCAGCGCATTTGTTATCCAAGTTGGTAAAACACGTAACTGACCCTTATAAGGATGGTATTGTTATTTCAAAGATTTTGATGTTTTCGGATTCTTCAACGGTTGTTATTTGGTTAAGGACTCCTTATTTAAAGGATATTTTCGTGGCCAATAGAATTGCGCAGATTAAGGAAAATGTCTCAGAGGCCTTGTGGTATCATATAGAAGGCATTGAAAACCCTGCCGATTGTTTATCTAGAGGGTTAACTCCCCTCCAACTTATTAATCACTATATGTGGTTAACTGGACCTTCCTGGATAAAATTACCGGAAAGTAGTTGGCCGTGTTTTTCCCAAAGTAATTTGAAGTTATCCGAGAATTTATCGGTGAACAATTTAAATGTTTTACTTCATAGCGAGAGGAAATCGGAATCCCATCCTCTTTTGCAGCTTATAGATATGATCTCTTCTTGGTTAAAACTTCTAAGAATTGTAGTTTTTGTTTTAAGGTTCCTTAAAGTTCTTCCTCCGAGCGAAATTATTTTGGCTATGTACTTAAAAAGGGCCGAATTTTGTTTAATAAGGTTAATTCAAGAGAAGTATTTTAGTTCCGAAATCGGTATGTTAAACAAAAATCAACCATGCTCCTCAAAATTAAAACGGCTTCACCCTTTTATTCAAGACGGATTGCTTCGGGTGGGGGGCCGCCTTGGTAATTCAGATTTAAATATTTATAAAAAACATCCTTTAATTTTACGGGCGAAATGTCCTTTAACTGAAAAACTTGTTGATTATTATCATAAAATTAATTTGCACACGGGTGCTCAATTGTTAGAAGCTATTTTGCGAAATAAATATTGGATTGTAGGTGGGAGAAACTTAATTCGAAGCAGAATTTATAAATGTAATCAATGTTTTCGTTTAAGACCAAAAAATTTAGAACCATTGATGGGAGACTTGCCCGCTGTTAGAGTACAAGAAGCTCGGGCATTTTTGAATACGGGGGTTGATTATTTTGGTCCCATTAGGATTACAATGGGTAAAAGAAGAAAGGCGTCCGTTCATAAGGCGTATGTATGTTTATTTTGTTGTATGAGCGTTAAGGCCGTACATTTAGAGTTAGTCAGTTCTCTTTCTATGGCTCACTTTATACAAGGTTTCAAGCGCTTTCTGTCACGTAGGGGGCCCGTGCAGACTATGTTTTCGGATCACGGTACAAATTTTGTCGGAGCTAAGCGGGTGTTTTGTAAGATTAATAAATTGGTTAACTCTACGGAGTATATTAGTGCATTGGAAACCGAGTTAGGGATTCAAGGAGTTCAGGGGAAACATATTTGTCCGTTAAATCCTCATGCTGGTGGTCTTTGGAAGAGTAATGTCAAGTCAGTAAAAAATCATAGTTACAGGGTAGTAGGTGAGCAGTTGCTAACTTATGAGGAGTTTATTACATTATTGATCCAAATTGAAGCTTTATTAAATTCGCGACCCCTGTGTCGATTGTCAGTTGACCCCCTGGCACCAGAAGCATTGACATCCGCACATTTTTTAACGTTAGCTCCGTTAAACGGATTTCCTGCCGAAAATTTGGAAAAATTTTCTTTGGGTACATTAGATAGGTTTCAACTCGTTGACAAAATGATTCAATATTTTTGGAAATGGTGGAGATGGGAGTATCTTATAACCCTTCAAACTCGTCAAAAATGGAACAAAACCAAACAAAATGTTTTGCCCGGTACAGTAGCTCTTCTAAAAACAGACAATGCCCCCCCTTTACATTGACCTTTGGCAATTATTACGGAAGTCCATCCCGGAAAAGATGGAGTAGTTAGACATGTTACGTTAAATTAAAAACAAATAAGGGTATTTATACGCGACCGGTTATAAGGATCCGTCCTTTACCCTCGCAGTGAACTTGGTAATAAGAAATATTCCTTGTTCTTAGAATAGTGTAATAAACACAAGATATGACATAAATTTTAAGAACGCCCTATATAGACAAATTCTTCTTAATTCAAAATAATTATTAATTATCGACCTCAACTAAAGTAAATAACACAAACAAAACAAGGCTATCAAAACATATTAGCTTACGAAGAGGTCAGGTTTGTTTACTACAAACATAAACAATGATATTGCAAACTAACCTTCACACGAGGTGAAACTGGGAAATAAAATAACGAAAAATTGGGAATCAAGAGAGAGAGAAAGTATCTCTCCCCCGGTGAGGCAAGTCTAAGTATTGACGGGCCCTCACCCTCCAAACAGTAATAGTGTTTTTCCGGTCATATCCAGTGTTTCATATATATCAGCGCCCCTCAGTTACTGATAGGGCCAAAATTTGTAATAGGTATCTTATTTAGCTTGTATTCAGGGACCACTCCCCTATATATAATATATATATATATATATATATATATATATATATATATATATATATATATATGTTTATTTTAGTATTTTGATAGAAGCGCAAAGATATTTATATTTCACGAAGGGTCGTAGTTAATCCTAAATTCAGAGTTTTGATAATAACATAGAAATATTTATACTTTACTAGGGATCATAGTAAAACCTGTCTTCATAAATTACTTTTCTGAATTTTATTTGATATAGAAGGTATTTCTATAGTTTTATTGCTCTCCCTCTGCGAGAAGCGATATTAACGCGGGAAATAGGAGGTAAAGAATTTCCCTTCTTTTTTTAAGATATATCAGTTGTTATCCTCTTATTTATGTAGGGTATGTTACGTAGGCTATCCTAGAAACTAGGAGAAAGCCACGTGTAATATTTTATTCAAAAACGTTCGTATAGGGTTTTAATAATTTTCTTTTTTTTTTATTTGTAATATATATTTTGCGTATTTTAACCTTTCAATTTATTTCCATCCTCACCACCCCCGTGCCCGCCAAATAGGACGGACCTGCACTACGAACTCGGGCTTGGCACCCTGTATAAGCCCAAGGGGCCCCACGACGTCCTTGATCGCTCGATCCTGGAATAACCCTCCCTCGAGGTAATCCCGCAGGGAGAGTTCCTGGTTCTACAATTTTGTGCCGCGAGGCACTGGTGACAGCACGCTGAAACGATTTTTTTTTGTCTAGGGTAGGAGTATATAGTAGGGCCCTTCCGGTCACTACCATCAGCGAGATAATACAGGAACCAAACACATTTTTCCGGTGACAGCAGAATAAAACTAGGAAACACCTAATTAATTACACGGGACAGCGCCGACAAGTAAATACTACAGGAGACCCATTTATTACACTGGTGACAGCGGTGGGATATATCCATTTATTAGAGTGGTGACTACGGATATCTGATATTTTCCTTCATTACAATGAGACCAATTTATTACACTGGTGACAGCGGTGCTCCAGATACTGAGTCCGTACGGCAGGGGTTTACAAGAGGGGAAGTCCTACAAATAATCCTTTTTCGTTTTTTTTCCAACTATCCATTACAGGTATCTAAATAATTAAGATTTGTGCTAACTAATTATAGGGACGCTAGGAAATAAAAATGCCGTTAGAGTCCACAGGGGATTCGAGTAATATGCCAGCAGCGCTAAGAATACCACTAGGGGTGATCGCCTCAACTCTAACAGACTTCACAGGTAACAATGCAGCCAGATATATAGAAAAGTTGGAACTAATGGCCAAACTCAACGGATGGTCAGAAACAGAAACACTGACACTATTAAAATTTAAACTCGCGGGCGCAGCCCACGATTTCTTCAAAGCCGACCCAAGATTAGACGCAGCAACATACGCCGAATTTAAGGAGAAAATACTGAGGAAATTCGTCCCAAGGAAGTCGATCGCTGACTGGTGGATGCAGCTAGTCCAATGCTACCAGAGGCACGACGAAGATGTAGCAGCTTTCTGCACAAGATTACGACTAATAGGGAACAAAATATTGGAGGAAGACATAAAAGGAACGAACAGAGAACAGATACCGAACATCCAAAGGAAACACAACGCGGTACTGTTGAACCAATTCAAAGTTGGGCTAAGAAAGGACCTTCTCAGAGAAGTAGGGTTTTACATATTACATAAAGATGACCTCTCACTAGAAGAAGCAGAGGAGATAGTAAGTTGCCAAGAGACGGCAGCCACAATGGTGAACGGAAGGAACAATGGCCACAGAGTCGCTTTTACGAATGAGCAACGGAGTTGCACAGCATGTGGTAAATCGGGACATGAAACGGAAGAATGTAGACATAGCGCAAAATGTATGTACTGCGGCAGACGAGGCCACTGGACATCAAACTGCAGAACAAGAGAGGCGGAAGAAGAAAGAATAGAAAAAAATGTCAAATATGTAGAAAACAGGGACACTGGGCAGCGTATTGCAGAAACAAAGAAACCAAGGAACTATCAACAGATAGAAATGTATGTCACTATTGCGGAAAACAAGGCCACTGGGTCAAGGACTGCAGAAAGAAAAGGTTCAGTGAAGAAACTAAACAATTGAATACAAAACAATGGAATCAAGAAAGAAGATTCACAACACATCAAAATAACTACGGGGAATACAGCGGACAAAGGAACACCAGAGAAAAGAATTGGAAGAGAGAAGCATCACAGTCACACGTGCAACAGAATATGGGACAAAGGCTCCAAAAAGAAGAGAACAGAAGAGGACACTCCACAGAGAGAGGACACACAAACAAGGAAGACGGAAGAAAACATTTAAACTAACAAGGACCACCGTTACTCCCCAAACAAGTGGTCAGGCTGAAACTAGGGGAAACTGGAATCACACAGGCAAAGACAGAAATCAACAGGCAACACAAAAGGGCAACCAAGATGAAGACAAGAAAAACGAGATAAAAACAATGCATCATAACGGACCGACGATAAGTAAAAGCGAAGAACCCCCGTATATAGTACTCTTAAGAATAAACGGTAAAACCGAACCCTGTATGATAGACACAGGCGGAGCATACTCGCTAATAAGTAAATCAATAGTAGCAGACAACCAATTAGACACACGGATCACGGACCAATTAACCTTAAAAGGCATAACAGGACACACAATCCCCCTATACGGTTCAACACAAATCGCCATAGCAACAACAGAAATGGACTATAATATCTACACTGAAGTAATTGCAGCCGATGATGGTATAATGGGAGACACAGCAGTATTATTAGGAAGAGATTTTCTAGAAGAACAGGAGGCAACCATCTCATACAGAGGAGAACCAACATTAGAAATATGGGGAAGGAAAATACCACTAATGAACCCAAGACAAGTCAGAGACTTGCTGAATAATTGTAGACAAATACGGACAGAAGCATACGGAAAAATGACGGCAACAAGGGAACAAGAAAACCCTAGGGAGAAAGAAACGTGGCAGAAATGGCTAAAAATAGTGGAATCAATGTACAGACAAGAAACAACCAACCCACGAATAGACACAAACAGTTCGGTAGGAAAAATAAAGGAGACTACAGGCAGGGATATAACAGGAGGAAGAGAAACTACATACACAAACCAAAAACCCATAATCAACGGAAAAGGGCGTACAGACACAGAACATAAGGAGGAAAACGGAAGAAACGAAACAACCGAAGATATCAGGATTAGCAGAGAAAAAACTGACTGCACAAGAACCAGCACAGATATATACACAGAAGATAGTTTGACCATACCAGCGCTAACTGAGGTTCACACAATCGGGACCCTGAAACATAATATAAAAGGAAATACGGTCGTATGCGAAACCCATGAATACGGACAACACACAATCAGATTGGCAAACAGCATATCAAAAAACCAAAGACAGATCCCAGTAAGAATAATCAATACATCGGCGCAGGAAATAAATCTCACAAAAGGCACTAAGATAGGGAAAGCCTACGAATGCTCAGAAGAGAAACCATCAAACAATAGTATACAGGGCACAATCAGAAAATTCGACATTAAAACAGACGACTGGATCCGAAATAACTTCGAATTAAACCACATGGACACACAAAGCAAAGAAGAACTAGTCAAGCTAATACAAAAGTACCACCATCTATTTACGGATGACGACGAAACTCTGACTAGCACCACTAAAGTCAAACACCACATAACTCTGGAACCAGGCTCTCAACCAATATGCAAGGCTCCATATAGGATACCTTACCATCAACGAGAGACACTGCAAAAAGAAATCGATAGGCTACTAGCATCCAAGGTAATCAGAACATCCTCCAGCGCATGGTCAGCACCAGTAGTCTTAGTAGTAAAGCAGACCCCGGAAGGAGAAGAAAAAGTAAGAATGTGTATAGATTACAGAGCTCTGAACGCGGTAACTAAGAAAGAATACTACCCACTACCTAACGTATCAGACCTACTTCAAGGATACAAAGCGGGAGGCGAAACGTTATTTTCGGTAATCGACGTAGCGGAAGCATACCACCAAGTAAACATGAAAGAAGAAGACATCCCGTTAACAGGATTCAGCACATACCAAGGACACTACGAATACACCAAAATGCCTTTCGGATTAGTAAACGCACCATCAACGTTCCAGAGATTCATGAATGCCACCTTAAGAGGATTGACAGGAATAAAATGTATGGTATATCTAGATGATATCATCATATTTAATTACACGGGAAACAGGGATCATTTAGAGAAAGTAGAGGAAGTGTTCGAAAGACTTTCAGAAGCCAACATTAAACTAAAATCGAAAAAATGTAAATTCATGCTAGAAAAAGTGAAATATCTGGGACACATTATCTCACAAGAGGGAATAGCTCCAGACCCACAAAAGCTGGAGGCGGTGCACAAATACCCCCTACCAAAGAATGTCAAAGGAGTAAGAGGATTTCTAGGTTTAGTAAACTGGTACCGACGTTTCATACCAAATATAACAGAAATAGCAGCACCACTAGTAAACCTAACAAAAAAGGATACACCGATTAAAGTCTCGGAAGACGTAATAACAGCAATGAACCAATTAAAAACATCACTAACCTCAGATAAAGTACTAATATTCCCCGATTTCAACAAACCTTTCCTGCTATCAACAGACGCGTCAAACATAGGCGAAGGAGTAATATTGAGTCAAATAAGGGATGGCAGAGAAAGACCAATAGCATATGCGAGCAGAACACTAAACAAAGCAGAAATCAACTACTCAACTACAGAAAAAGAATTGCTAGGCGTTATTTTTGGAATCATAACCTTCAGATGCTACATTTACGAAACAAAATTCACCATAATAACAAACCATAGAGCATTCAAATGGGTACTGACACTAAAAGACCCAAACTCTAGGCTAACACGATGGGCCTTAACACTGGCCGAATACGACTTCGAAGTAATACACAGAATGGGAAGAAGACACGGAAACGCGGATGCACTGAGCAGAATGTACGACAAAACATGCAACTACATAGAAACCACATACGAAGAATACTTGCAATATATTGCAGAAAACGACCTACCAGGGAAGGACAAAATAAACAGGAAAGAAGGAAACCTAGATTCCATCCAAGACGAAGAATCAGTAGCCCTCCTAATGGCAAAAAACAGACCTAATCAGGAACCACTAATAAAGAAGATAGAAAATATATACACTCTACCGGATATCTCGCAAGAACAAATAGAATCGGTCAAAGAATGGGACACATTAGACACGAAATTCTACGTAGCACTAAATAGAACATCAGTCAAAGAAGAAACATCATATGAAATAATGTGGAATATTATCCAAAAGTTAAAAAAACAATGCGAAGAGAACGCGGAAAAAGGCATAACCTTCATAGCCAGTCAAGAACAAATTCCAGGACTAAGCTGGGACGAAATCACAAAAATGACACAATTCACGTTTTACGGGGCAACCACCAAAGTAAGCATACTGAAACCGTTCCCAACCAAAAACACAGGAAAAATCCAAATAATCGAGGCAGAAGAAGAATGGGAACCACTCTGGGACAAAGAATTACTGAAAAAAGAACAAAAACGTGACGATTTCTGCAATAGCACAGTACAACATTTAAACAAAGAGTTTGAAACAAAACAAAAATATTAGATCGACAAAGAAGGGCTCCTATACAGACAAGATCAAGAAGACAACAGGGACCAACTAGTAATACCTAGGAAATATATCACCAAAGTTATAGAAGACTTTCACGACTCACCCATATATTGTCACCAAGGACAACAAAAGACGTTATTGGCAATAAAAAGACGTTGCTTCTGGCCAACGACGAGAACGGATATAATAAATTACTGTAAACGCTGCGACGCATGCAACAGGCGAAAAACCTCACCACACTTTAGAAAAGCACCACTACAAAGATTCACAAAGGTCACAGAGCCTTGGGAAATAACGTCAATGGACATAGTAGGCCCGCTACAAACAAAGGAAACAAGTACCTGCTAACCTTTCAAGATCATTTTACTAAATACTGCGAAGCAATTCCGATACCAGATCAGAAAGCAGACACAGTAGCAAGAGCTTTTGTAGAACAAATAATATGCAGGCACGGAACACTCCAGAAACTGTTAACAGATAGAGGAACAAACTTCATGTCAGAACTAATGAGAGAAACATGCAAACTACTAAACATAAAAAGAATACACACAACGAGCTACGCACCAACAACCAATGGTCAAATAGAAAGGCTACACAGAGTAATAAAAGATATGTTAGCACATTACATAGCCCCAAATCACCGACATTGGGATAGTTGGATACCATATGTATTAATGGCATATCGGGGAAGCATACACACATCAACAGGATACAGCCCGTATTTCCTACTACATGGGAAAGATCAAGCACTACCATTCGACAATTTCATCAATCCAAGGAGACTGAAATACAACTTAGACGATAACTACGTGTCAGAGCTAGAGACGAGACTTAACCAAATATACACAAGAGTACTAGAAACACAGAAAAGGCAAAAGACGAAAGGATAAACGGATACAATGAAAAAACCACCCTAAGAGAGTTTAAACCAGGAGACCTAGTTTACCTTCTAGACATAAGTAACACAACAGGATTATCAAAAAAACTTCAAAACCGATGGATAGGACCTTTCGAAATAAAAGACAAAGTAGGACCAGTCACCTACCAAATCGCGTCAAACAAAGGAAAGAAAGTACAAGTTGTTCACATTAATAGATTAAAAACATACTATGGCAAACTGAACGATGATCAACACGAAATTATAGAGACGACAACGACTCAGAATGAGGAGAACACAGCACACGAACAGGAAGAGCCACAAGAAGAAACCAGCAACGACATAAACACAGGCAAGTTAGCAGCATTACCATTATGGTCAACACAACCACACAGTGAAAAGACAGTACCCCTCACAAAACAACAAAAAGATAAACCGAGCGGAAGGCTCCCAGTCTCACTAAGACCCCCACCGGAAATTCGACGATCAGCCAGGATAAGAAATCGGATTCCGAGCGCACCCAGCTACATTAATATGATATGGGCACAAGCGTCAAAATTATACAGGAACCAGACGAAACTAACCAAACGCTACCATACACCATACAAAATCAGACGAAAATAACCCTTACACAGACAACAAACATAACCGCTGAAACACTCAGTTCATACACACACACCGAGGTCACACGAGAGTCAAATTTTGCTTTAAAAATAAATAAACCTATGATACAGTAATACATAAAGATAAACACACTCAAAAGCAATAAATTCTAAAATAAAAAAATAGTGATACCAGATTAAAAACAAACGCAGATTTATTCATTATTCATAATTCGAACAATAAAAGTATTATTATTGTCGACTAAGACAAACAAACAAGGAGGAAATTCCATTACGTACGTTACTACTCATAACACATCGACAAATACAAGGTCATTTCAGGTAATCAATATTGAAAAAATTTTTGCACCGTTGCAAGGTCAACTCAAAGTATGTTAAAAAGATTTACTTTCAATAACTACAAGGTGAACACATAAATTACATAAGTCACCAACTAAAAATTTAAAAAATAATCTTACACAAGGAACTCAATTGACAGTCCTAAATGATTGTACAGTTCGGTCAATTGAGAAAAATAAAAAGAAAACAGAAAACGCAAAGGTAGCGTTAACATTGGAAAATTAAAAGCATTATTTTTTTTCAAAGAAAAAAATTATAATAAATAACTAATAAATAATCTTGATGCTTTATAAATATGAAAACAATGAATGTTAACAAATGTAATTTTTCAAAAAAATTGTAAATGTATCATAAGTGCGCGACAACGAAAACGACACATCGTTCTTCTGGCCTAGTTAACATTCGTTATGTGCGGGCTTTAGACAGCAATTACGCTAATTCCTCAAGACTGTTCAAACCCCAATACAAACATTACAGTGATCTCCCAAAAAAACATTCAAAAGTGCCCGGAACTCGAGATGACGTATGCCAGGGAAAGCGCGAGCATTCCAGTTATCCAGAGCAACGAAACCAAACGGCAACCAGTATAGTCATGCCTAGTAGTTGTAACCAGACTCATGGTTTCCTGCGGGATGCATAGCCACACATCCGTAGTCGACGAAGCAGCAGAAGAAGATGCCGAGCCACGCACAGATACAAAGCAATATAATTGTATCAACCAAAGCACGAATAATCAATCGAAACCCAATAAAAAGTTCAAGTTACAGAAGAAGAAGACAAAGGTTTCGATTTAACACTATAAAAGAGAAACCTACTATCGAAATATAGCGAACAGAGCACACGAGAATTGTCATTGTCTTGAAGACAAACAAAACCTTCAACCGACAATGCCAATTCTACCCCAGAATGTCGATCTCATAAATAGAGCAAGCATACAAATATCACGTAAGCATGCAATACATAGACGACGCCTAACAAGGAGAGACATTCTCAAGAAATAAAAAGAGAAGCAGCAGCAGAGCAGCCGGGCTGAACGCAGAGCAGCCAATAATACACAGTGTCAGATATTTTCGATGCAAAGGAAATCAAAAACCTAGCCGAACCCACCCTAAAACACACTTGGGAATGGTTCACGGAGATAGGTTCAATAATAAGCGGTATAATTGGTATATACTGCACATATCAACTACTAAAATACATAGTGGACACAATATTAAATACAATTCGCATCCAGCAGACCGTAGGGTGTGGTTTCGCAATGGTATGCAGCATATGGGATTCCCTTACGGCATGGGTAATACATTCCCACGGCAGAACCCAGAAACAAGACGAAGAGGCGATAGAAATGGAGCAGATACAGCATCAAGAGACGAGCCACCCCAGATCGCAACACTGGACAGAGAGAAATCACTCCATGATCGATCTACTAAGCAGCAGTGTCGCGAGTGTAAATAATCGGGACCTAGGTCAGGGTCAGAACAGTTGAATCGAAACGCGAGTGAGGTCAAGTGCGCGGTATGTAAAAACAAACTATAAGCAATACAAAATTCATGTTAATGTACTCAAAAAAAACGATGTTAATGTATTAGTTAAGATATAAAAAAGGTGTTGGACCTGAAACGTCGCAACACTTTTACAAGAGGGGAAGTGATGTAATAAACACAAGATATGACATACATTTTAAGAACGCCCTATATAGACAAATTCTTCTTAATTCAAAATAATTATTAATTATCGACCTCAACTAAAGTAAATAACACAAACAAAACAAGGCTATCAAAACATATTAGATTACGAACAGGTCAGGTTTGTTTACTACAAACATAAACAATGATATTGCAAACTAACCTTCACACAAGGTGAAACTGGGAAATAAAATAACGAAAAATTGGGAATCAAGAGAGAGAAAGTATCTCTCCCCCGGTGAGGCAAGTCTAAGTATTGACGGGCCCTCACCCTCCAAACAGTAATAGTGTGCAGTTTGTGCGACTGGTGATAATCCAAAACGTAAGTTTTTAAAGTACAATTATTTTATTATATTGTGTATTTGAACGGTGATATTATTTTTTTTCTTTGACTTAACCGGGTGTCCCAAGATAGGGAAGGGACCCCATAGTATTTTTCCGATCATATCTAGTGTTTCATATATATCAGCGCCCCTCAGATACTGATAGGGCCAAAATTTGTAATAGGTATCTTATTTAGCTTGTATTCAGGGACCACTCCCCTATATAATATATATATATATATATATATATATATATATATATATATATTAGTATTTTGATAGAAGCGCAAAGATATTTATATTTCACGAAGGGTCGTAGTTAATCCTAAATTCAGAGTTTTGATAATAACATAGAAATATTTATACTTCACTAGGGATCATAGTAAAACCTGTCTTCATAAGTTACTGTTCTGAATTTTATTTGATATAGAAGGTATTTCTATAGTTTTATTGCTCTCCCTCTGCTAGAAGTGAAATTAACGCGGGAAATAGGAGGTAAAGAATTTCCCTTCTTTTTTTTAAGATATATCAGTTGTTAACCTCTTATTTATGTAGGGTATGTTACGTAGGCTATCCTAGAAACCAGGAGAAAGCCACGTGTAATATTTTATTAAAAAACGTTCGTATAGGGTTTTAATAATTTTCCTTTTTTTTATTTGTAATATATGTTTTGCGTATTTTAACCTTTCAATTTATTTCCATCCTCACCACCCCCGTGCCCGTCAAATACGACGGACCTGCACTACGAACTCGGGCTTGGCACCCTGTATAAGCCCAAGGGGCCCCATGACGTCCTTGATCGCTCGAGCCTGGAACAACCCCTTCCTCGAGGTAATCCCGCAGGGAGAGTTCCTGGTTCTACAATTAAGTGCCGCGAGGCACTGGTGACAGCACGCTGAAACGATTTTTTTTGTCTAGGGTAGGAGTATACAGTAGGCCCCTTCCGGTCACTACAATCGGCGAGATAGTACAGGAACCAAACACATTTTTCCGGTGACAGCAGAATAAAACTAGGAAACACCTAATTAATTACACGGGACAGCGCCGACAAGTAAATACTACAGGAGACCCATTTATTACAATAGTTTATTCAATTTTTTTTTGGAATTATGTCATAAGATTGATTTCTCTTTCATGGGTTATAAGATTTGTCTGGGATTACGCATAGGTATATCATACCTATTAACATTACTGTTTTTTTTTTATTTTATTTTTTCAGTTTTGCTGAAAAACGTTTTTTCAGGGTGGGCGGTATGTTCACGCGATTTATTTTGTTAAAGTAAAAATTATAGGTACAGCTTGACAACACCGTCCAAGAATACGATTTAAAATTTACTAGCTAGGATAGTGGTAGGTACTTTTAGTATTGATCGGCTCAGTATTAGAAAAATATAAAATTTTCGGTCTCGGTATTTCGAATGGCAAAATTCTGTCGAGATCGGTTTTGATTTATCACAAACCCAACTTTTCTTGAAACAATATGGCAGTTAATTAAGTGGTTGTTACTCCCCCTTTGAATTTCCTTTTGGCCCTCTTTTCCCCAAATCCTCGTTATTATTTTTCCTTTGGAATAAGTGATAACAAGAAATAACCACGTCGTGTATTGGTAAGTGAAAAAAGCAGTCCACATTGATACAACTGAGTTACGCGGAAACACTATGTGTAATAATATTGTTGGCATCTGTCAAATACCTTTCAACGTCTACTCTGGTGTCAAATGTCACAAAAAAATTCGTCGTTTTTCTATTATGGTTTCCTTAGTAACTCAAAGAGCGTTTTGGTTACTTGGCTAGCAACAAAGTAAGAAAACGCTCGCTCCTTGGAAAAGTGCAACTCTGCGCTTTCTTTTTGAAGTGCAAACTTAGTACTCTTTACTTAGTTGTAGAATAGTATATTCTATCTCAAGGGTGGAATAAGCAAAATTCTAGACGAGTTCTACTAGTGCGAAACAAAACAGTATCAAACACTGAAAAGGAGTGAAGTCATGTAATAGCTATTTTTTAAATAAAATTATACAAATTTACTTACTTTCAATGCAGTATTAATTTTTATCTAGAATTTAAAAAAATAGATAATAATTAAACAATTTTGACAATCGACATTTTGCACAGTTGACAGTTGTTGTTCTTTCACTTTTCTTTCTTAAAAAGTGCCACAAAACTCACTTATGCTGCACTTCTGGCTCTAACAATTAATATCATCGACCATATTAGGCAATTGACGTTCAGTCGGTAGACTTATCGCGAAAATTCAATCACTAGTGATATTCCTATTGAATATCTTATCCACTGTACACGCTTCAATGAAAAACCCTGAATACAAACTTTTTGTTGGAAAAAAAATGATTTTATTAAAAACGTATATATTTTTTTATAGATATGTTTATTAGCAGTAACCCTAACCATAATTAAAATATCTAATACAATTCGAATTGAAGAAAATGACAAGGATTTGCCAAATAATTTTTATCCAGAGGAAGATTTCAAGCGACGAAAACGGCCGATATCAGGTTCGGGCTGCAATT
This sequence comes from Galeruca laticollis, assembly GCA_963921935.1. Classification (NCBI taxonomy): domain Eukaryota; kingdom Metazoa; phylum Arthropoda; class Insecta; order Coleoptera; family Chrysomelidae; genus Galeruca; species Galeruca laticollis. The sequence continues at coordinate 41,150,908 of OY998175.1, read as the reverse complement.
TTAAGAGGAAAAAACCAGTTAAAGTGTACAAAACAGACGGATCTGGTAGGACGTTTGTAGACTTGGTTTTCGTAAATGCAGAATATAACTACGAATATAATGTGAATTGTGGATCTTCTGGAGGAAATCATGGTAACCGTCCAAATTCTGGTGGACACCATAAACCGAACTTTGGCGGACATCATAAACCTGGATTGGGAGGAATTAACAAACCCCTAAATCACCATCAAAATTCGGAAATAGAATCAGGTAAAATTGTCTCACATTGTCTTTATAATCCATTAGCAACAACTTATCGGCTTCAAAAATATCATTAATTATTGTATTTATATTTATTATCGGTGTATGAAATTGATTTTTTTACTATAGGGATGTTGACTAATTTTACTTTTCCGCCCAACCTATCTAATATGCGAGAAAAGTATTGGTTTACCCCAAAAAAAATTGGAATTTTGAAATTTTCCTGTGTGTATGTCGTCGTCGTCGTCGTCGTCGGCGTCATCGTCGTCGTCGTTGTCGTCGGCCACTTTTCCTTACATGTCTTGTTAGCAATAAGACACCAATTTTATGATGAAATATTGTTAAGGACATGTCACAGATGAACCCTATTGATTTTTAGCACACCAGAGCCAATACAACAGGTGCTATGGTACATGAAATACGACATTTAGTCATTTTTTGAGAAATTTCAGTTTCTTAGCACGGCCTCCGGAGTTCAACAAGTCACCAATTTTATTATTGAATGTTATTCAGGACGTGATACTGATGAGCCCTATTGATTTTCAGCTCACCAAAGCCAATACAACAGGAGCGACAGTACTTTAAGTACGATATTATTCTCATTTTTGGAGAAGTTTGTTAGCACGATACAGTCTCCGAAGTATATACAAGTGACCAATTTTATGATTGTATATTATTCAGAGCGTCTCAAAGATTAACTGTATTGATATTCAGCTCACTAAAGCCAGTACAACGGGTGCTATGGTCCTTGAAGTACCAAATTATTGTCATTTTTGAAGAATTTACAGCTTGTTAGCATGATACAGCCTCCAGAGAATATACGATTGATCAATTTTATGATTGAATATTGTTCAAAGTGTCTCACAGATGTACCCTATTCATTTTCAGTTGACTAGAGCGAGTACAGCGGGTCCTATAAATCCAGATATACTAAATTTTTGGAGAAATTTTGGTTTGTTAGCACGATACATCCCCTGACGTGTATACAAGTAACAATTTTATGATAGAATATTGTTCAGGGTCACAAATGCGGAAAAGTTAGTTTTAATCTCTAAACCCGTTTATTTAGATTTGCTTTTATTCTAAAGATAGACCCTATTTAAACCCGTAAATAATAATTTCATAAAAAATATGACAAATTTCAGTGTTTTTAAATGAAACTCAAGGTCTCTAGTTAATTCCACAATATAATACAAGTTATTTTCAATAACTTGTATTATATTGTGGAATTAACTAGAGACCTTGAGTTTCATTTAAAAACACTAATATGAACATATTCCACGAAGTAAGGGTCGAGACAGTCAATTTCATGACAAATTTCATTAAAAACATACCTAAATGAATATATGTTTCACAACTAGCGCTAAAACACTCCATACCTTCTCGTGACGTCTTCAAACCATAAACAAATCTGGTGTTCTGTCAAAGTTAAATGATCTTCACTGACTAAACCAAATAAAAGCTGTAAAAATGAATAGATCGACTTACAAATGCTATGCAATGCCGATGTGCAAAAGTATGTCAATCAGAATACCACAAAATCTTTTCATAAACATTCCAAAAAATGTACAAATAAGGAGAAACATTTGCTAGATGAGATCCAGCTTCATTGACAACAACAAGTACCAGTTATTTTTGTGAAGATCGCTTTAATGTAAGTTATAATCTCAGATAAACTACAAATATAAATTTAAAATCATTTTAGTTATTTTTGGTTAAGTGGAAAAATTAAAAAATCAATTATTCATTAAGTATACTAATGAATAATTTCAAAGTAGTTGATAGCACAGATCGCCTATGATAAACGGAAAACGGAGGTCGGGTGTCTCAAAATTTTTTATCTCTTATTTATGTTTTACAATGTATCTAGACTATTGGGAAATAAATTGTGACCAGGCCACCCGGTAATCGATCAAATAACGATAAGTAATAAAATGCAAATGAAAGCATACGCAGGTAACCAAACAGTCCATAGCCGTAGAACAGGGTTATTAATGATTTTTGCTAAACGTTTATTATAATTAATATTATAATAAAAATACAAAGTAATTGTGTATTAAGATTTATATACACACATATTCTTGTCAAAAATAAAAACATTATAACAAATAATTGCAGGTGAACATTACTTTAACTATAATATTTACAGCATTAATAACTAAATTCAACATCAGAAAAATCTGAAGATTCGTCTTGTCCTTAGTTAATAATTAACGATTCGATCTCTGTAGTTTCGTCGATTAAGTCGTCAAGATCCCACATTTTCCCCTCCTCAGCCATAACATGTTTTATGGCGCTTTGCCAGTTTTTGACAGTCACATTTGCCAATGAATCCATCAAAAGTTGCCGTACTTCTTGAAGTTTAAAAGTTTTGTTGCTCATGGCAACATAACCTTTGACTTGTGCCCATATAAGCTATATTGGGTTCAGTCCACAATGGTAAGGGAGTAAGTGATGTACAATAATACCTCTACTTCTTGCCACAATTTGCAATAGTTTTTTTTCACCATTATAACATCGAAATTTAAGGCTCTACAATGCAACCGCTCAGTTATCGCCGCTTTCTTATATGTACTTGTAGAAAGCTTCTCTACTAATCGGGAATGATAGCTGGCGTTATCCATTACAATAACTGAATTCTGGGGAATTTATTCCATCATTTGTTGGAAATATTACTCAAAAACGTCAGCCGTCATTTCTTCGTGGTTATCTTTGGTTGAATTATATTGAAATTCCAATAATCCTTGATCCATAAATCCGTGTTCACTGCCTATATGGGTTATAATAAACCTGCGTAGCTTCCAAACGGAAGTCTTAATCCTGTTGACCAACCCTCCATGACAGCTTGTCGGGAAATCAGTATATTTTTATCTTGCCAGAGTTTTGATACGGCGTGTTCTTCATTTAGCCAGGTTTCATCCAAATAGAGAATATTCTTAAGTATTCTCATCTCCAGCAGACAATATCTGGCCTACGAATAAGAAAAGATTTGTTGTTCTCTTTTTCCCACCGAAAGTTCATTTCGTCAATTTCTAATGGTTTTTTTCCGGGGTGAGGAATAGGTTCACCGAAGCTCCTGCATTTTCTCTCACGTAAAAATCTATAAATCGTTGATTCTCCTACCCCTATCATCTTGGCACAGTTCGTAATAATGTCGCGAACGAAACTTGTGGGATTTTGGTGCACAAGAGCATCATAAACGTTCAGGATTAATGTTTTTTCCCGTAAAGAATACGCACTTTTGCTAACTCGTTGAATAGGAGTTGGAGAAAATCTGAAACTTGAAGCCATGTTAATTAGACGAATAGACGTTACTTGCTAGCTGCCGAATACTAACTACTTCAAATTTTATTCTACACAGGTAGTTAGATTTAAATTTTAACAGGAAATTGGGTTGTACCTGTATAGCTTACGGGGCAGGTACACAGAAAAAAAGGAATGTTTGAATATAGTATAACAAAATAACTGCGGGAGATTTTGTAAAGCTTCCTATATACCTGTAAAAAACTTAAATAGATAATACCAAATGAAAATTTCTACTGTGTATTTCCATCTTTTGTCGTGTATAATGGAATCACAAACTACTGAAATTTGGGAACATCAATAGGCAATGGCATGTGAAGATATTTTAATTATGCGAAGTGTAGAATTGAAACAATATCACAAAAATATTTTTCTTCTTCCAGCGGGCATGTTTTTGAACCAACTCACACTCATTATTCAAGTATAATTTTAAATCAATTCCTAATTATACATTTATTTCACATAGCGATATTCTTGATTCAATACTACGGATTTTGAAATTAAATGAATATTTGAACAAAATCAATAATAATTTTTTCATTGTAACAGTCTGGTATTTAATCAAACAATATGTATTCTGAAATTCAAGTAAATATTTGTTTCAATTGAGTATTTAATATTCTTGAATATACAAAATTGTTCATTTGCTTCGATGGTGCAATACATGCTCAGAGGGAAGTGAAATTATTCTTGCATCAAATACACCCGAAGAATTGAGTGGACGAAATATAACAATTGACATCATCTAATATTTTCTTGTATCAAACAAATATTGGTCTTGAAATCCAAATAAACTAGCATTTTCATTTATTATGCCATATTGTAACAACAAATTTGTTTGACTGAAATATATTTTGTTTGATTTAATATTTTCTTTTGTTCTGTGTGGTTCCGTTGCGCCTATGGTTTACAACTATTTTATGGTCCGAACCCCCGATCCGTACTATCAACTCCATTGGAATAGACTTTAGTTTGATTGTTTACAAAACTAATTTCAAGTTTTATTTCGTTGATATAGATGAAAAGTAGTTCGATATATGACAAAAGAGTATATAAAATAAGTAATAAGGTTTGTTTCTCATTTGTAATAAAGTATATCAATGTAAAATTATAGGTACTTTTAAAAATATTTTCAGATTTGTCTCCACTGTACAAAAATCCTTGTTTCTAGTAAAAAACAATCATAGAATCAATCTTCGGTAAGTCACAACTATTTTTTTTGATGGATCCAGTTTTCATTGTGATAGAATTCGTAAAATATTATCTTTATTCTAACAAAATATCAAGAAAAATAGTTCAAACTTTTAACTTGGTTATGAGAAATAAGTGAACTTATTCGTGCAGTGACGTCATCGCGCTCTGATTGGTGTTCGCAGTCGCGTAATAATTGGTTATAAATAACGCAATTTAAATTAATTTAAGACGAATAATTAGGTTCTTAAAACGTTATTTTATGTTTCTAAAAACTGTCTTTTAGGTGTAAAACATAGCTTCACATAAATGTGTATCAACTGTCAACATCCCTATTAATGTTATGAAGTTTAGGGGAAGCGGATAAAAAATAATAACTAGTTTGACTCTTTTATTTTATTTGCCAACGTTTCGGTGCAATTCGTCACCTTCTTCACGGCTACAAAATCAATATCGAACAATAAAAATATAGTTTTACAATAAATTGGAACATACAGATGACAATTAGAATTCAAAAAACAAGGCTACACCAAACAAAAGCTTAACAATAGTAGAGAAAAAGCTCACCTAAAAATATGAATCAAACCAGGTCACAAGGTTGTAACAATATATAAAATACATTGGTAAAATGCCGAAGTAAAACAGTAAACAATTAAAAACAATTAAGGAACAGTACACACAGCAAATGGGTTTGACAACAATTACAAAACTTAAGATAGAATTGATACTTCCGAAAACTGTATACTCGATTATGAGGTGTTGCCAAATTGTGTTGAGAATCAACGAATGAATAACTTCGATTTTGAAAACTTGACATTATTGATTTTGAGATGAATTACAAAAAGAGACTAATTAGTGAGACGGTTATCATCCAAAAAGACAAGACTTCTATTAACAAAAAAACAGATACGGATAATTTAAGTCGAATATATAACCATCTAAGTAATTAATAATTTTATTCGTTGATTCTCAACACAATTTGGCAACACCTCATAATCGAGTTTTCAGTTTTCGGAAGTATCAATTCTATCTTTAGTTTTGTAATTGCTGTCAAACCCATTAGCTGTGTGTACTGTTTCTTAATTGTTTTTCATTTTCAATTGTTTACTATTTTTACTGTTTAACTTCGGCATTTTACCAATGTATTTTATATATTGTTACAACCTTGTGACCACGTTTGATTCATATTTTTAGGAGAGTTTTTCCTCTACTATTGTTCAGTGTAGCCTTGTTTTTTGAATTCTAATTGTCATCTGTATGTTCCAATTTATAGTAAAACTATATTTCTATTGTTCGGTATTGTTTTTGTAGCCGTGAAGAAGGTGACGAATTGCACCAAAACGTTGGCGAATAAAATAAAAGAGTCAAACTAGTTATTATTTTTTATCTGCTTCCACTAAACTTTGACAAATGAAAATTTTCATTCGGATACGAAGCGTCATTACTTATCTTATGATCTCAAATATCAATCCGAAAAGGTTTAGATAAACTGAAAATTAGTGTTGTCAGTTAATTTACATCTGTATAATATTATGTCATTATATCAGATATCGGACAATGAATCACAAAAAAGTATTATTCATCTAAATTTATTGTCACGCCTTTAAAGGTACTTTCCGAAATATTAGATTTATCTCTTACGTTTCGGGCATCATGACAGTGCAGAAAAGCATGAATATACAAATCATCAGTTTTGTTTTGAAATCGGTGTCAAATATACGTGTACGGAAGAAATATTCAGGACCAAATACTCACGCAGACTGTTCCCAAACTTTCAAATTACATTCTTTATATGTAATTGCTATGTCTAATGTGTCTTTGTTTATCCGAAAAACATTCAACTACAGAATAGACGAACCAATTAATTCATATATCCATAGAGAAGGCGATAAATCGTTACGTTAGGGAATAAAGTTATTTTATATTGCTTTGGCAATGCTGCATTAGACTCCACATCAATATTTTCTCGCTCAACGGGCTTGGAATGATTGATTGGTGTACTGAATTAGCAACACGCTCGGCAAATATAGAATGAGAGCAGCGTATGGTTTGTATACGAGATTTTTGCAGGATTGTCACGTTGACGATAATTTTATCGAGATAAATCTATAAATTACTTTTTTAAATGAATTCAACTGTTTCTAAATAATTCCACAATATATTGGAAAAATTCTAAAAAAAAATTACAATTGTTTCGATATTACTATCATCGTCAGAATGACAGAAGCTACATTTAAAAAAGTAATATGAATATGTTCCAAGGAGTAAGGGTCAAAACAGTAAATTTTCAAAAATTCTATTATTTTTTGCATCTTCTCTTTTTCTTCTTAGTCCGACGTCTCCCTTCAAAGGTTGGCGATCCAACTGGCTATAATAATGCGTGAAATCGCACCCCCGAATATCTCTATAGATGTCCTTCCGAACCATTGACGCAGATCTCTGTGGCAAAAGTTCTGTCTACTTCCCACTGATTCATTGCCTTCAATTTTTCCTGCGAATACCAGCTGGGGAATGTGGTAACGTTCTCCCCTCATGAGGTGTCCTATATGCTGGAGCTTTCATTCTTTGATGACTCTGATGAGCTCCTTCTTCCTACCCACTCGTCTGAGTACCTCCCCACTGGCTACACTGTCCACCCCCAAGAGATACGCAAGATTTGACGATGCAAGTATATCTCGAATGCGTTAAAGCGATTCTCTAATAAATGATTGAAGGTCCAGCTCTCGCATCCATAGATTAGGACTGGAAAGATGTAACAACGCAGTATACGTATACGTAGGCTCAGGTTTCGATCGATACAAAAAATTTTCATAAAAATAAATGCTCGCCTGGCTACTCGATTTTTGATAGGATTTCTTTTTTAGCATCGCTGGCTTCGTTGCTGAGGTATTTCACAGACGGCACTTGCTCCACCACCTTGTTGCTCATTCCAACACTTGTTCGTTTCGGTGTCTTGGTGAAAAAAACCACCTTAGCCTTTGCGACATTCATGTGAAGACCGTGCCACGCGCTATGTTAGACGATGAGGTCCATGATGTGTTGGAAGATTTGGTAGACTATCGGCGAGCACAACTGCATCGTCGGCGAAGCGTATGTTCTTAATGAGGGTGCCTTTAACCTTAGTTCCCTCCTTTACATCGTCGAGTGCCTCTCAGAACAACGTTCCGGAGTAGATATTGTAGAAGAGGGGGGCAGGACACATCCCTGTCTGACAATTTCTATTTCGTCAGATATGGTACACTCTACTACTAGGTCCTACCTAGGTCGTTTGGTTCCAATACAACTGAGTTATAATTCGCAGGTCTTCCGCAACTACACTGGTGGATTTGAGAATATCAGAAATCTTCTGGTGTGATACAGTAGTCAATAAAGCAGGCATATACGTCGACATTCATGTCCCTGCATCGCTGTGTGAGAATGTTCAGAGAAAAACAAATCCTCACCCGTACCAAATCCGAACTGCGTGTTGCCAATCTGCTTCTCACACGTGGAGTATATTTGGGTGTGTAGAATATGGAAAAACACTTTGAGAATATGCGACATCAGATATCAGATCATGCGGTAGTCATTGCATTTAGCAGCTTTTGATGTTTTAGGTAAAGTAAGGTCGACTTCAGCCAACTTAAGCCTTTATTATCTGCGTTGACGATCAGCTTCAAGGTTTCCGCGTATATTCGGTCCGGTCTTACGGCTTTGTTGTTTTTCTGAATCTTGATATCACGTTTTACTTCTTCTTCCGTGATATCGGGACTAGACTCGTTGACATCGTTGCCTAGGGGTGGTTGGTCAGGCCGTCCGTCATTGAAATGAACCTCAACATACTCCTTCCATTATTTCAGATTTTCGTCCACGTCCACCAGGATTCTATTATCATCGGTCTTAAGAATACTCCGGCATTGCTTACGTTGTGTGCTTGTGAACTCCTTGATTCCTTATGGAGGTTAAACAGATTGTGCTTATCTTGTAGTTCCTCTATTTCCCTGCATCTCTCCGTCAGCCAGTTCTCTTTTGCTCTTCGACATTTTGTTCTCACTACCCTATCCAGTTCTCTATACCAACTATTATCTCTGGACTTCTCTTCCCTTCTTACATCCATGATTTTAAGGATTTCATCCGTCATCCACTTTAGTTTTTTATGGGCAGGTACATATCCTATATCAACCTCTTGAGTGTCTGTGAGTGGCTTTCTCAAGACATCCCACCGAAGTTCCACACCCATGTCATTACACTTGCCAGCTGCCTTTAGTCGTGCTTCGAGATTCTCTGTTGCTTGTGCTCGCACCGTGGGATTGTCGAGCCTTTTGATATCAATTCGCATAGGCTTATTTTTATGCTGAACTCTAATGAAGTGGCGAAGCTGTAGGACTATCACGACTTGGTTGTGATCGCTATTGATATCGGCACCAGATTATGTTGTTACCTTTCTTACATACTGCATCAGGTGGCTCTTTATAAGAACCAAATCTATTTGGTTTCTCACTGTGTGGTCACCTCGATCGGCTAGGGACTTCCAAGCATCGGGGGTGCTATTTGAAGAAAGTGTTGGCGGCGGAAAGGTGCTGCTCTGAACAAAACTCTACCAAACGATCTCCTCTGGCATTACAAACTTCCAGTCCATACTGTCAGGAAACCTCGGCGCCAGCCCACTTCCCGATAATGGTATTAAAATATCCAAGGACAACTGTTATTTCTCCATTTTTTGTTTTACCCATAGCTGCCTCCAGGGCAGAGTAAAACTCCTCTATATTCTCATCTAGTTTGGTGCCAGTTGAGGCATACGCTTGAATCACGTTCATAGTTCTGAGTGGTGGAAAACCTCAGAAGCATCACGTGGTCTCTGAGCGGGAAGAAATCGATTACAGACTTCTTCAATTCGGAGGAAATTAGTATAACAACGCTGCACTGGTGTTCGGGGTCGTCGTCTCGAGAATAGTAGAGGACGCAATTCTGACCTCACCTCACTTAAGCCTAACATCTGGATCTACAGTCCATGCATTTCTGCATCTAAGTTGGCGAGTTTCCCTGCCTTGTATAGGCTTCGTACGTTCCATGTTGCAATTTTTGTTTCTTTCTTGTATATTTGCATTTTGTTTGTTTCTATATACGGGGAGATTCTTTGCACCATCTCCCCACTGAAGGGGTGCCACGGCTGCTTCTACTTTTGCCATGTTGAACATGTGAAATTATTAGTGTAGTGGGACTTCCGTTTCCCTTCTGCACCACAGTGTGAGAGCCGTTGAGGATGCTACAGCTGCGCCTCTCACGCCCATGGTAGTATTGTATATGAAGTCCATCTTCGACACCACCACATGGTACCGTGGCCACTACTGCCAGGCACCTTGCTTCGCCATATCTGTCACTTGGAGTCATAAGTGACAGCTGACTGCGCTGTGAGGGCCAGTTGTTTGAAACCCTCTCCAGTCTGGGACTCTCGATGCGACCGTCTCAAACAAAAGGTGCTACCCCTGCAGAGCAGCCTATACACCCTCTGCAGGATTGGCATATTGACGATATGTCTATAAGTTCCATTAATTTTTCACTATCATTTCATAATATATGCATTCAATAGAAGGCGGCTTCAGAAATAATTGGATTTCTTGCATTTTGAACAATTTAACTCTTAAATATACACGAATTAAGGTCTTATTTTTTCCCTGCAAATAAACACAAATGGATTATTTTACACTTCAAGATAAAAATTATTGCATAGTATTGATGTTTAAATAAATCACCTTATCATATTTCTTTATTTTTGCAGTTTACACACAAATGTTATAGATAAACTATTGTTATTTAGGGCATTAGGAACAATATGACAACGTCGATGAAATGTTTACCTTATGTTTAATCGCAACTATTAGGATCTTAGGTAGTCTATTCTTTGGTTGAATCTTTTTGGTTTATCCAACTTAGGAACTTGTAAACGTAATTTGAAACTTCAAAACTATACCTTCTTTTTAGACACCGGAGATTATATTGGCAATAAACCACACAAACCACCTCTGGCAATGCTTGTTGGCAACAGGCCCTTCCAAAATCTATTTAGTCATTCGGAAGCGTCATCAGAAGCTGCATCGGAAGCTGCATCGGAATCTCAACGTCCTGGTGAGCGAGCTAATTTTTTCTAGAAGTAATGCGTGAATTCATTTTTCGAACAATCAATTTTTACTTTATCATGCTACATTCATGCCAAACATAATACCAAGAAAGATTTTGGTGATAAAAGATGTCCTATGTAAAATTAAACACATAACCTATCTTACAGTTTTTCGTTATTAGAAAAGAGTATTTAACTTTATATGCCAAGCTACAGAGCTTTGGAATGAGCATTTTGTGTAAAAAGGGCCAGAAAAAAACCAGCTGCGATCTTGTTTTAGAGAATAGTTTCATATTATACAGTGAGATGTTTTTTATCCACAGCATTATCAAGCTGCCGTGGTACAACGCCTATTGTGGATAGGATTCTAGGTACGATAGTAACTTGGTCTACTTTCCACTGCTCTTTGATATACTGAGCGAGGTCATCATATTTTCGAAGCTTTAGTTTGATTGTGCTTTCTATGTTCTTATCATTCACAAATGCAAAGTCGATAATCCATACCTGCCTCTCTCTCAGGCTCCACAGAACCACATCCGGCCGGTTTGCGTCATTATTATTATTATCTCTATTTTTTCTCAGATATTCTCTGGTGAATTTAGAAATATATGCGGACGTTAAGTCAAGCATAGTTTCCATTCTGTTTTTATGATTCTCTGTAGTTCTCATTTAAAAATTTTCTAGTTATAGAGCAAGTATCTAGTATGACGGACTTCTTTAGTGGTATGTACGTTGTTGGATGAAGTTGTAATTTCTGGACGCTGTCGTGTAGGTTTCTTGGTATAACTCCTGTGTTAGATAATATTATCGGTATTATAATCACTCTGTCCTGATGCCACATGTCTTTAATTTCTTCTGTATGTATTGTTCAATTTTCTCTCCAATTTTTTTCTGTGTGTGTTAGGTATGGGAATTTCTATTAAGTAAGTAGTTTTGTTGTTTTTGGTTACTAGTGTAATGTCCGGTTTCTTCTGCGGTATTGTCTTGTCTGTGATGATTGATCTGTTCCAGTATGGTTTAGCACTGTTGTTTTCTAGTACGTTTTGTGGTGCATATTTGTATGTTGTAGCGATTTCTTATATAAGGTATTGCTTTGCAAGTTGTTCATGTATGTGTTTCGCTACATTATCATGTCTTCTGGTGTATTCTGTATTTGCTAGTATGTTGCAACCTCCCGTTATATGATCAATTGTTTCTATGTGCTTACAATTGTCTGTTATTATTATTTTTTTTTGTGTTTGAGCATCGACATCTAGGTCATTGTGCTCGTCGATATATCATTGGGGTAATTTATATTTTATAAAATAAATTTGTGGACTTTAGATAAGTTATCACCTGGTTAAGCTCGTCATTTTGGTTTCTAAGAATGTTTTCGATCTGGGGTATTTTGAGGAATTGTCTGTGAAAATTGAAGGCTGCACAAGTAAATATATGTTGTGTTGTCAGTGGGATGCCGGACGTCTCACATCTAGGTTTGTCCTTTCCAAGGAGGAGGTGTAAATGGGTTAGGTTTGTGTGGCCTATCCTTAATCGGCTGAGGACGACTTGTTCACGCCTTGTAAGAGTTTTGGGGTAGAACCATTTTTGTACGCTCGGTTTAATGTGTCTTAATTGTCCGTCATATGTATTCCATCTGTTCTGCCATGCTTCGTAAATTTTATTCTTTATATCCGTTTTCATATCCATGAAGGTGTTAGGTATGCCTTTGTCAACTGTTCCGCTTGTGGCTTTTTTTGCTACTAGATCAGCTTCAGTATTACCGGTAATATCGGTATGCCCAGGTATCCACATTATTGAAATAGTCCTTTGCATACTGTATAGATGGGTTGATTCTTGAATGCGCACAACCCATTCATTTGCAGAAAAACGATTTTTTGCCGAGAGAGTGGCAGTTAAGGAATCCGTACAAACTAAACATTTTTCAAAGTTGCTCTGACTGAAGTACAACAACGCTTGCCATATTGCATACAACTCGGCATTAAGTATACTAGACTCTTGGTTTAGGGTCCAAAAGAAGGAATCTACACCGATTACGATTGCCGCCCCTGTTCCATTATCTGATTTGGAACCATCTGTGTAGATGACTAAATGTTCGTTGTATAGATCCAATTGTTCTAAAAATAGCGTTTGGTAGATCGATGGAGCGGTATCTTCTTTTTTGTATTTACTGAGAGATATGTTTATTTGTGGTAGTTTTCTTAGCCATGGAGGAGTGTCATACGTATAGGTCATTTTTTCTATTTGTAAGTTTATCCTGTACTCTTCAGATGTGTCTGAAAAATGAATACTGGATGGTTTAGTTGAACTACGTCTTAGTGTGTGTGGACTGTGAAGGTTTGTGAAAATCTTGTTATTTAAATGGTTGGGTAACGTTTGTATTTTCACGCCATATGTTATGAGCTGCATATCTCTCCTTAAGTTTAGGGGTAAGGACGAAGCATCACATAAGATTGCCTCTATAGGGCTTGTTCTAAATGCACCGATTGCATGTCTTACTGCGAGATTTTGGATTTTATTTAGCTGGTTCAAGTGTGAACGTCTTGCAGAACCATATATAATACAGCCAAAGTCAATTTTGGATTGCACTAAAGTTTGATAGATGCGTAATAAAATTTCTCTGTAGGACCCCCATCGGATACTCGACAAACATTTGATAATGTTAATAACTCTTCGGCATCTGTTAATCAGATATTCAATGTGCGGTCTCCAGTTTATTTTTTGGTCAAGTATCATACCTAATAATTTCGTTTTATGTTTTATCTCGATATTCTGACTTTGCAGCTTTAGTTGTGGTTCGGCGTGGTCGGATCTTAATCTGCAGAAATGGATGGCGTGGGACTTCGAAGGTGAAAATTTAAAACCGCTGGCTCTAGCAGTTTTTTCTAGGCTGTTGATTTGTCCTTGTAATGAATTCTCAATTTCGGGAATTGAATGACTGTAAGAATAAATGGTTAGATCGTCGACATATAAAGCTGCTTTGGTGTTTTCTCCGATGTTACAAACAAGACAGTTAATTGCAATGGCAAAAAGAGTTACGCTAAGAACTAAGCCTTGTGTTATTCCGTTTTCTAAGGTTCGTGTTGATGAAAATTCATTGTCAATTCTTACACAAAAGAATCTTTCCGAGAGAAAATCATTTGGAATATTAGGTAACGCTCCACGGAGGCCCCATGCGTGTATTTGTTCATTATTGCATATCTCCAAGTCATGTCATACGCTTTTTGCAAGTCGAACATGACTGCGACGAGGTGTTGTCTTTTAGAAAAGGCATTTTGAATGTCAGTCTCTAATGCGGCTAGGGCATCTAGGGAGGAGTGATTTCGTCGACAGCCCACTTGGAGGTTTGACAGAAGGCCGCGTGATTCTAGCACAAAGGTTAGTCTGTTGTTCACCATTTTTTCAAATATTTTTCCGATACACGATATTAGTGAAATTGGTCTATAGTTTCTAGGGTTTGTCATTGAATCCCGATTTTTTAAGATCGGGATAATGATAGCCGTTTTCCAGTTACTAGGGTAGGTATTCGCTGACCATATTTTGTTGAAGAGAGTTAAGAGTTTCTCTTTCTCGTTTCTAGGTAAATGAGTTATCATTCCGTACATAACTGAGTCCAGTCCCGGTGCACTATCTTTGCAGCTATTAAGGGTGTTGGCCAGTTCGTCGAAAATCAAAGGGACGTTGTACGGAAGGTCTGCGTCATCGGTATTAAAATCCAGGTTGAGAGATTCTTCAGTAGTTTTTGTTCTTTGGAAGTCGGGGCAATAATTTTTCGAGCTGCTGATTGATTCAAAGTGGTCAGCGAAAACTTCAGCTATATCGTGGGAATCGGTTAAAAATGTGTTGTTATTTTCTATTGTATGGGGGGTGGTAGATTGATATTTGCCTGATATTGTTTTGATTTTTCTCCATATCTCGGATACCCCGGAGTCAGTTGTTAAGGTTGATACATATTCTTCCCATGTCCTTCTTTTGCTTTCTTTAATTAAACGTCGGGCGGCTGATCTTAGTTTTTTAAATTGTACTAAATTATAGTTTGTAGGCGATTTTCGGAATCTGTTGAGTGCATTTTTCCTTGCTGATATTGCTTCCCTAATTTCATTATTCCACCACGGTACCATTTTAGATAATATTTTACTTTTAGATTTGGGGATAGTTGCATCGGCTACCACTAGAATAGATTTGGTCACTGCCTCTACCATTTCGTTAATGGAGTTACTCGAATCGGGGTTTGGAAGAGACACTATATTTGAGTAGTCAGTCCAATTGGCTTTTCCGGTAAGCCACCTTTCTGTAGAAAGTTTAACCTTTGTTGGGATATTAGTGGTAACAGAGATTGGGAAGTGATCACTGGAATGGAAATCTTCTAATGGGTTCCAGTGAAACTGATGGGTTATGTTTGGGGAGCATAGGGTTAGGTCGATAGCTGAAAAGGAGTTTGAGCCTTGATTGAAATGTGTGGGCTTTCCATTGTTTAGAAGGCATATATTTGAGTCGTCAATAAATTTCTCCAAACGTTTTTCTCTAGTATCAGTTGGTAAAGATCCCCAAGAGGGTGAATGGGCGTTGAAATCTCCCATAATTATGCATGGGGTCGGTAATTATACGAATATGTTTTCAATGTCATATGAGTTCCAGTTTGAATCTGGAAGATATATGCTGCATATGGCAAGCTTTATTGGAGTATCGATTTTAATAGCCACAGCTTGTAACCTGGTGTTGAGGGTTACCCTTTTAGCCGGGATTTCTTCCTTTAGTAAAACTGCCACTCCACCCCTTGCTCTAATATTTGGTTTCACATCTTTCCTGAAAGTTTGGAATCCTCGAAAGGTAAAGATTTCGTTCGGTCTCAGGTGTGTTTCTTGTAGAGCGAAAAGTATGGGGTTCAAATTGCTCCTTATTATTTGCAGTTCTGGAAGATGTGGATTAAGTCCATTACAGTTCCATTGAATGAATTTTGTATTATTATCCATTAAAATTGTGTAAAAAGGGATAAATAAATATGTGTATAATAAGGAAAATTGGTTGTAAATATATATTATGTGTATATAAATGAAATAATTTTATGAAAGAATAAATGATAAGGTTCAAAAAATATAAATCTTAGAACTATAAAATATCACGGGGGTTGATTTTCGTGTGTTTATGTGAAACTAGCTAGGTCAGGTTCGATTTTCTGCGTGGTTTTTCTGGGTCTACCTTTCTTCCACCCGCGTTTTCTTTTTTTCTTTGCTTGCCCACCTGACGAAGTTTCAATAATGATCGAATCAAGATCTGAGCTGTATGTTCTGTTGGTGTATTCGTTGTCTTCATTATTAGGGTTCGTTTGTGGCGTTTGAAAAGATATTGCGAAGAGTTCTGTTAGAGCTTTTGTTAGGTGTGGGATTAAAGAGTTGGCCAATTCTTGAGGGTTATACGGGGCTGGTTGGGTTGGTGGGCAGGATGTGGTGGCAGTAGCGTATGAAATATTTTCTTTTGGGGTGGAAATTATTACTTTTCTTCTGGCTCCTTGGTAAGATATGTTGTCTTTTACTTTAATTTCTTGTATTGCTACCTCTCGTTTGTAGATCGGGCATTCTTTCGCGCGTGCGGAATGTGGTCCTTTGCAATGTATACATGTTAATGGTGTTTCACATGCGTTACCGGGGTGCAAAGGTTTGCCGCATACACATAACTGATCTTTAGTACATTTTGTCGCAGTGTGGCCGAATAGTTGGCATTTAAAACATCTGAGGGGGGGCGGGATGTACAGGCGAGTTTTCAATATATAAAAAGCTATCTTCACTTCTTTAGGGAGCTTTGGTGAGTCAAAGGGGAGGATGTGGCTCGGTGTATCGATAATTTTTCCTTCGCGTTTGGTTTTAATTCTTCGGATTGCAGTTACACCTTGGTCTTTTATTTCTCCCAATATTTCTTCTACAGTACAGTTGAGTAGATCGCGACAAGTAATGACTCCCTTAGATTGGTTTAATCCTGTATATGGTATAATTTCTACTTCGTCGTTGAGGAACTTTGTTATTTGTAATAAACGCTTAGATTGTGCAGCAGAAGTTGTTTCGATTAATAAGCCGTCTTTAGTTTTACGCAAATTTTTAACTTGCCCAACTTGTCCATAGAAAAATTTGTTTATCAGAAAAGGATTCGTGCTTCCGAAATCCCCTACTTTTTTCCTTACGATCAGGAACCGGGGCGAAGCCGCCGTCTCCCGATTCGTATTTGTTTGAGGCTGTGAGATAACGGCTACAGATCCCGCCTCATAATCTGTAACAGTTGTTTTGTTTTTATAGGAAGAGGTGCTCATATAATATCCCACGAGTTTGGAAGAAATAAAAAGCCGGCTACGACAGTGCTCCTTATCGTAGTAAGGCTGTTTACAAGTAAGGGTCGCCAGGTGCTTACAGGGAATCGTTAATGACCAGCTCCGGATGGTCATTCATCCATCGGCACGATGTCTCACACCTTAAGATTCCGGATTATTTAATGAGGTTTACTCCTCTAGTGGGAATTGGGGGGGGGGGAGGATTAGGTGAGGACAGCGGACAGAACAAGGGAAAAGGGGAGGACAGCAGACAGTTGGACTCTTCTGTCTGGGTTACCATACCATAGCCGAGGGTCCCGGTTTTTCGGCGCCGGAAACTCGCCGCCCGTCCCCCATGTCAGGTCAGGACTTGTCAGTGTGTTCAGATGTAACTTGGGCATGTTGGATCTTCTACTGGTATTTGTTGGTGCCATCATATCGGCATAGATAGCCCCCCCAGTGCCCCACTGACCATTTCTGAGCTGTTTTTTAGTTTCACTCCTCCCTTCCCGTCCTTACGGCTCGAGGAGGGAGGAAGTTACTGAGCCACTCCACCAGCGACAAGGTCTTACAGCTCCTAGGAGTAGCTGTTATTATTATTATTTTCCTTTTTGTGTCACCGGATTTACACCCGGCGTGTTTCAACGACTGTCGGCCTCAACAGCAAGACTTTCGTTGGGTGTCACTATTCTAGAAATGACCTAACAATGTTTGTCGCATCCAGGATTACAGATTTTTGCATTAATCGGTAGGTTGACTCAGGAATATCAATGTCTTTGAGGGAAGTACTTAGTTTCTTGGGAATTAGCCCCATACAGGATAAAACAACTGGAATGATCTTGACTTCTTTAAGATTCCACAATTCTTTTATTTCGGTCCTTAGCTCGGCGTATTTGCTTAGTTTTTCATTGTATTTGCTTTATGTGTTAGAATTATTTGGGATCGATATGTCAATAAGCAGAGCTTGCTTGGATTGTTTATTAATGACTGTGATGTCCGGCCTGTTGTGTCGTACTGTTACGTCCGTCATGATAGTTTTATCCCAGTAGATCTTAACATACTGATTTTCGATAACTGGAGGGGGCTTATATTTGTAATATGGCTCGTTGTTTTGTGGATCAAGGTTATGTTTTTTCAGTACTTCTAGGTATACTACTGTGGCAACTTTGTTGTGTCGTTCTAGATATTTAGTTTCAGCTATGCTTTGGCAACTAGAAAGAATGTGTTCAATCGTTTCTTGACTTCTGTTGCACTTTCTGCACCTATCTGTTGGTATTTCTTCCTTCATGATATACTTTTGGTAATTCCTCGTTTTTATAACCTGATCTTGTATACCAACCATAAAACCTTCAGTTTCTGGGAACAGCGTTCCAGTTTTAAGCCATTCAACCGATTTAGCTTGATCTATCGTGTCTTTCTGTAAATCATTAATGAATCTTCCGTGCAATTCTTTTGAACGCCAATTTCTAATTTTATCTTCCTCATTTCGTGTATTAAAGGGAGTAAAGTTTTCCATGCTTAGGTTTAAAGGTGTATAACCCGTATCTGTTTTCACTATGGCTTTATGAAGTTGACTATTTTGGTGGCGGAAAAAACTCCTCAAGCCTGCAATTTGCTGATTGCAAGCTTCCACAACATCTTTTATTCCTCTACCTCCTTTTTCTCTAGGTAAATTTACCCTTTCGACGGACGCTTTTGGATGGTGTTTTCTATGTTTTGTTAGCTCGGTTCTAATCTCTCTGTTTACTGCTTCCAGGTCCGTTTGAGTCCATTTAATTATTCCGAAGGAGTACTGAAGAGCGGATATGGCGTAGCTATTTATGGCCGTGGTAAGGTTTCTTGAATTTAGCTTACTTTTTAAGAGGTTGTAAAGGCGTTTTTCGAATTCGGTGGTTAATATGGCTTTTATTTCTTTATGTTCTATCTTGTGTGTCTGAAGGATTCCTAAGTACTTGTAGGGTTTGTCTGTCATGGCTTCAATATATTTGCCTGGCTCTAGTTCTATAGGTTCTCCTTCTTTCAGCTTTCCCTTTTCAACCGATACAGTTTGGCATTTTTCCATACCAAACGACATTCCGACATCTGTGCTCCACTGGTGCATGAGTTTTAAGTTGGATTCTAGGTGTTTTTTGCACGCGGCATATAGTTTCAGATCATCCATAAAGAATAGATGACTTATGGTTGTTGAGTTTCGATCCGCTCTAATAGTTGCTCCATATCCTGTGTGGTTTAGGCCACGTGATAATGGGTTTAAACACAAGCAGAACCATAGAGCGGAAAGTGTATCTCCTTGAAAGATTCCTCTTTTAATACTGATAGATTCAGTTTCTAGTTCTGTGTGATTTAGGTTAATTTTGAGTTTTGTTTTTCAATTACTCATAGTACTTTTTAGAAACCTAACCACCACAGGGTGTATATTGTAAATTTCCAAAGTTTTTATTAACCAACTGTGGGGCACTGAGTCGAAAGCTTTCCGATAGTCTATATAAGCCATGTATAGATTTCTGTTCTTCTTTCTGATTTGTTCCAATATCACATTATCGATTGTTATTTGTTCCTTGCAGCCCATATATTTTCTTTTGCACCCTTTCTGCTCCTCAGTTAGAATATCATTAGTTTCTAGGTATTCGTAAAGTTTATCACATAGTGCTGCAGTGAAGATTTTGTACATTGTAGGAAGGCACGTAATGGGTCTATATTGAGAAAGATCTTGGGTTTGATCAGATTTTGGAAGAAGATAAGTTACACCATTTGTAAGGAATTCTGGTAGTTGGTCAGGGTTTCTTAGAGTGATATTAAATTGGTTGGTCAGGTGATGATGGGTAGCCGTAAGTTTTTTGTACCAGAAATTTTGGATACCGTCGTTCCCTGGTGCTTTCCAGTTGGCCAAGTTTTTTATTACCTTTTTTAGATCTTGTAATGTAAATATTATTTCTTCCATATGTAGATGGTTGTTGTTCTGAATTTCTGTTTTGATCCAAGGTGTGTTTTCCTGGTGTTCGATTTCCTTCGACCACATTCCTTCCCAAAATGTCTGTAAATCCTCCTTCTTTGGCGGTTGTCCTTTAGAACCAGGTTGTTCGTTAAACGATCTATAGAAGCCCTTCTGATTTTTTGAAAAGAAGTTGTTTTGCATTTTGCGTTGGTAGCTCTCCTGATATCTTTTTAATCTTTTAGAAGCAACTGCAAGTTTTTGTTTCCAGGTATCTAAGGTATCATCTATAATTGTTTTTATTTCATTTGTTGTTTTTCCTTCCAGCTGTTGTTTAATCTGGACCGGGATTTTATTTAGCAGCTTTTTGGATTTTTGCCCATTTGCTATTTGTTGAATTCTACCAATTTCTTTTCTCAAATTCTCGATTTTGGTACTAAGTCTTTGTTCCCATCTCGGTTTTTGAGGCGTACGTGTCTTAGGTGCTTTTAGTATTTTTTGTTTGTTGGCTTTGATTGTTGCTAGAGCTGCGCAATACACGTGAAGATGTATTTCCTCGAGGTTCATATCTGCATCCAATTGACTTTCCAGAATTTGATTAGCAATTCCTAAGAGAGAGTGCGTGTTTGGAGTATAAATGAGTTTTGGTAGCGCCGGACTGCTGGCAGGGTCGGATCCTCTGAATTCAGTAAGATGTTGTTGGTAGTTTTCTTCCCATAATATTTGACGGTTGATTACTGAGGGTCGAAGACTTAATAGTGGTAGGTCAGCTTCAGGTCCTCTACTTTCTTGTTCCTGAGTCTCTGGGGTTTCATTTATAGGCTGTTGATTAATCTCCCTCTCCACCTCTGCCCTTATTTGTTCGATTGCAGGTAGAGGTATTAGGTTATTTCTTATGATAGCTCTACGTTGATCTGCTATTCGTTGTTCTGAGAGGTGATTTAGGTGTGGCATTTTCTCAATGAAGTGATTATGCAGTCGCATGCGGTACATCGTCATATCAGTCTCCAGTGCCGTAACTGTGAAAAACGAACGTATTACTTGTTTGTTGGTTTCATTGTCCCATTTCATACGTCGTCTTTCTAATTGTGCCTGATTTGGTTCAGTGGGTGCGACAGTCTGTCGCACAACACGTCTCCGAGGCGCCGTAGGTTCAAGCGGTTGATGGGGTACGTTTAGATGAGCGGTGCCCCCACCATTCTCATCTACATGCTGGACATCCTGACGGTTCCGATTGGAAGGACCAGCATCTAATCCTTCCCCGCCCGAGTAACGATTTCTTCGTGTGTTGAAAGCACTTTTTTTCACACCATACGGGATGCTACCCCGCGTGGTGGTGGTTCTCCCTCTCGCGTTAGCCCATCTGCTGCAGATCCGCCACCGGGGATGGTTACCCGATCCCGAATCCCCAGAGATAGTTACCGGGGCTACCAACGTGGAGGTGCGAGCAGGAATTGGTAGGAGAGGCTATAAGAGACGCTTCACTACCATTTTTATTATTATTATTATTATTATTATTATTATTATTATTATTCTACTTCTTCTCACGTTTACACGGATTAAAATATGAGGGCTCACGCAAAACTCATACCTTGTTGACTTATTTGATAATTTTCCTTACTATCCTACACGTTTCTAATTTAGTTGATTTTTGCATTTCTAGTATCATATGTTGTGGTAAGTTGTGTTTTTTCAAATTCATTGAGTAACTCTGGTGGTATGAGGCCCGTTACTGAAATGACAACTGGGGTTATCTGAACTTTCTCCATGTTACACATTGCCTTTATTTCTTCTGCTAGTTCGGTGTATTTCCTAATTTTTTCTGTATATGTTTTCTGTATGTTGTGGTCCAGGGGATGAGCGATGTCTATTAGTGTTGTGATTTTATTTATTTTATCTATAATTATTATATCTGGTCTATTTATACGCACCAAGAAACACCAATTGTAAAAAAATATTCAAAAAACTTGAAATATTGCCGCTTCCGTGCTTGTATATTTTCGAAGTGTTAATTGAAACACATAAAAATCGATATGTTCTGACTAAACATGCAGATGTTCATAATTATGATACTAGAAATAGTAAAGACATTGTCATTCTCAAATCTAGACTGAAAACAACAAAAAACAATAAGTTGGATGTTACATTGTACAATTCATTTGTAAAATATTTTGAACATATAAATATAAGTGATATGACGAGAGTTCAATTTAAACATTTTGCTCTTTTCTTTTAAATTATTGTTTTTATACAGTTGATGAGTTTTTGGAGGAATTGAATACTTGGGCTTAATGCTTATATGTTTGACTGTCTCGATTTGACTGTCTCGACCCTTACTTCGTGGAATATGCTCATATTAGTGTTTTTAAATGAAACTCACGGTCTCTAGTTAATTCCACAATATACTACAAGTTATTGAAAATTCTAAAAAATTGACAATTGTTTCGATAAATCAATATCATCGTCAGAATGACAGAAGTTACATTTCATTTTATGCCTACCTGATGTTTAGTAGTTATTTTTGGCTAGACCAAGAAGTAACCTAACTTGTGATTGGCTTAATATATGATTATAGAAAAAAGAAGAAGATGTGATATTACAAATATTGAAGCTTATATATTATTAGCCCTATGGTGATATCCTGGATATCATTTTTCCAATTAAGATCATTATAACTGTACAATGATATAGAAATCCAGGAAAACTATATCTGCTGATCTTTACAATTATCACTTAAGAAGACAGTTTATTAGTGGAGAATTCCCTAGATCTAACTTCATATTGTGGATTTCCTCAATGTCTTCTAACTTCCAGTTCTTCAAGGAAATCCAGTTCTTGTTTCTTTTCACAAATATGCTGCACTTCTAATTCTGTGTTAGGTGTCAATGAATGATTGGTGTCAAGTAGATGTTTTGCGTAGTGGGATTTATCTGGTTGTTTTAATCTGTATGCTCGTAAGTGCTCACTGTGTTGTATTTCAAAATTCCTAAGGGTCTGACCCAAATAGACAGCATTACATTCTGGACATTTGAGTTTATATATACCTGACTTCTTTAATAGTGGTATTTTTGTTTTTACATTTAACAATTTTGTACTAACGTTACTTTCTGTTTTGAAAGAAATTGTTGTATTCGTTGCTGAAGATATTATCTTTGAAATATTATTAGAAATATTTCCTGCATATGTGATGGTTTTATAAGTTTTAATTGCATCAGCTTGTTTAGGATATATCAGTTGTAATGCCACTTTTTCCTCTTTTTTACTAATTAGCTTATTTATCATAGAGCTTTTTCAGTTCCTATGAACAAATGTAATTTTGATAGAGAGATTAATACAATTAGACAAACAGCAACATCTAACGGTTATCCATTAGATATGCATATTTGTGAAACGAAACAAGAACTGGATTTCCTTGAAGAACTGGAAATTAGAAGACATTTAAGAAACCCACAATATGAAGTTGTCAATGAACAGTTAAATCTAGGGAATTCTCCACTAATAAACTGTCTTCTTAAGTGATAATTGTAAAGATCAGCAGATATAGTTTTCCTGGTTTTCTATATCATTGCACAGTTATACTGATCTTAATTGGAAAAATGATATCCAGGATATCACCATAGGGCTAATTATATCTAAGCTTCAATATTTGTAATATCACATCTTCTTCTTATTTCTATAAACATATATTAAGCCAATCACAAGTTAGGTTACTTCTTGGTCTAGCCAAAAATAACTACTAAACATCAGGTACGCATAAAATGAAATGTAACTTCTGTCATTCTGACGATGATATTGATTTATCGAAACAATTGTCAATTTTTTAGAATTTTCAATAACTTGTATTATATTGTGGAATTAACTAGAGACCGTGAGTTTCATTTAAAAACGCTTATATGTTTGTTTGTTTGTTTTGTTTAATTTAATTTTTACTTTCTATTATTTTTTAACTTATTTTATATTTTAAAATTGTCATATTTTCATCAATATTTTTACTTTATGAAATGTATGTCTGTATTTATGTAAAATTTTTACTTTCTATTATTTTTATTATATTTCAAATTTGTCATATACAACACTATACAATCTTTAATATTTTTAGTTGGTAAAATATATTCATATGTACTACTTTCACTGACTATGTACTATGTATGTGAATGGGGTCAATAAACCATCTATCTATTATTTGTTATTGTTTTATCTGTTACAATTGTTCGGTCCCAGTAAACTTTGAAATTTTGGTTTTCATTCACTGAATCAGGTTTGTACTTATAGTAAGGATCTTCTATTGTTTTTATTTGGTATTTTTGAAGTAGATGTTTGTGTAAGATTTTTGCTGTAAGATTGTGTCTGTTTAAATACTCTGTTTGAGCTACATCGGAGCATCCTGATGTTATGTGTTGAATTGTTTTTGACGTTGCTTTACATATTCTACATTTGTCATCCTCTACGATCATGTTGGTTATATACTTTTGATAATTCTTTGTAGCTATTACCTGATCCTGTATAGCACACATGAATCCTTCTGTTTTACCTTCCCATGTCTGTGTTAGATTCCTCATGAATGTTTTCTTGTCTGTATATTGTAATTGGGTATGCGCACTCAGTGGTGTGTATTTTTTGTCTGCTTGCTTGATAGCAACGTGCAGTTGTGAGTGTGCTTCCTTGTTATTGAAGTAGGTTTGTAGACTATGTACTTGAATATTGTGCGTGGCTTCTATATTCACCAAACCTCGACCTCCTTGTCCTCTTGGTAGGTATAATCTCTCGATAGATGAGTTTGGATGTAATGATCTATTTTTTAAGTAGTTGTTGTAGGTTTGCACAACAGTATTTGTTTTCCAGTTATATTTTAGCTTGGGTAGATTTTCTCTTAGGTTGGAATTACTTCCCTCAAATAGCAGCTTATTTTTGTTAAATATTTGTTCTATATTAGCATGAATTTCCTTGTTATCTATTTCTGTATTTTCTTCTGTTACTTGGCGATCCGTTTGTGAATGTGATTGCTTAGTATGATCATCTGTTTTTACTTCGGTTGTTCCTTGGGTAGGTTGTGTGTCTATATCATTGAGGTTTTCTTTTTCTGTTTCTTGTATATCTGTTTCCTGGACTTCTAATCTTATTTGTTCCTTGATAGTATTGATTACTGTTGAAGTTAAATATCCATTTTTCTCTATCGCTCTTTTCCTGTCATAGATGTTTTGTATTATTATTATTATTATTATTATTGTTATTATTTTAACATATGGTATTATGCTATGGGGCAGCAGTACATCAGTGCACAAAGTATTTGTGCTACAGAAAACTGTAGTAAGAATAATTTACAACGCACCAAGAAACACCAATTGTAAAAAAATATTCAAAAAACTTGAAATATTGCCGCTTCCGTGCTTGTATATTTCCGTGCTTGTATATATTCGAAGTGTTAATTGAAACACATAAAAATCGATATGTTCTGACTTGATTCTCAAATCAAGACTGAAAACAACAAAAAACAATAAGTTGGATGTTACATTGTACAATTCATTTGTAAAATATTTTGAACATATAAATATGAGTGATATGACGAGAGTTCAATTTAAACATTTTGCTAAGTCTTTTCTTTTAAATTATTGTTTTTATACAGTTGATGAGTTTTTGGAGGAATTGAATACTTGGGCTTAATGCTTATATGTTTGTTTGTTTTGTTTAATTTAATTTTTACTTTCTATTATTTTTTAACTTATTTTATATTTTAAAATTGTCATATGTTCATCAATATTTTTACTTTATGAAATGTATGTCTGTATGTATGTAAAATTTTTACTTTCTATTATTTTTATTATATTTTAAATTTGTCATATACAACACTATACAATCTTTAATATTTTTAGTTGGTAAAATGTATTCATATGTACTACTTTCACTGACTTCTAATGTACTATGTATGTGAATGGGGTCAATAAACCATCTATCTATCTATCTACCTATCTATCTATCTATCTATTATTATTATTATCTTCCTTCTTCTCACTTGCTATTGCTTGAATTGAGGAAAGATTGCACAATATTACATGTTTTCAGGATGACAGACTTTTGTATGTTTGTATGGGTATTTGGGTGAAGACCTAGTTGTTCAAGGTGTGAGTTAAAGGCGTGTGGGGTGATGCCTGTGATTGAAATGATGAACGGTATGGTTTCTACTCTTTTCTGTTTCCAAAGTGTCTGAACTTATATGGCTAATTCAGTATACTTTGCTATTTTTTCTCTGTATTTTAGTTGGATGATTGGGTCGTTAGGAATTGATGTGTCTATGAGATAGGTGATTTGCTCTTTTTTATTTTGGAAAACGATGTCCGGTCTGTTGCATTTTATTGTTTTGTCAGTACGGATTTCTACATCCCAGTATAGTTTGTATTCGTTGGTGTCTATAATTGTGGTTGAGGTGTATTTGTAGTAGGGTATTTCCTCTGTTATAGGTCCATATGTCTTTGCAAGGGCTTGGTGAATAATTTTTCCTGCCATGTTGTGTCTTTCGGTATATTCTATGCCTGCTAAGACTTTGCATCCACTGGTTATATGGTCTATGGTTTCGTTCAATTCGTGACATTTTCTGCATTTATCGGTCTGTATGTTTTGGTCTCTTATTTAATATTTTTGATAATTACGTGTAGATATGACCTGATCTTGTGTTGCGATGAGAAAGCCTGTTTCAGGGAAAAGTCTTCCTTCGTTATTTATTATTATGCTGGTCTCTCTCCACCTCTTAAGGAAGCGGGTTACGTTTAGTTTCGGATATGACGGCAGTGATAGGACTGCAAGCCATATCAAAACATTTCCATGTTTTTGGTGTGTTGATCGACTTTATTGGTTGAGGAATTTCCGAACTATTGCTGCTGCTTTTATTATTATTATTATTATTATTATTATTATTATTATTATTATTATTATTATTAATTTTACGGAGAATACCTATTCCACCAAAGGTTGTTGATTTGTTTTGTAGACTGGGTAAATTTGTTGAAATATGTAGAATTCAAATGCTAACAATAGTAATGATCTCCCGTGTATTAGATGTAATAAGATCGTAACGACGGGTATTAAATGCGTACGATGTGGTAGACTATCCCACAAATGTTGCTTGGCATATTTGAAGATCAAATTACTTTCCAAAGACACCGTTAATTGTTGCATCGGAGAAACAGCGGGTAACGATATTCAAAGTGATTCTGCTGTAGTAGACAATGACAATTTAAATATTATTGATGGCCTAAAGATTAGTTTTCTTGAGAGAATAATAAGGGATAAGGATACAATTATCGAAAACCAAAAAATAGCCATAGACGCACTTACAGAGCAGGTTGCTTTATTGAAACGACTGAAACAGCCTAATGAACTCGCTGGCCAGTCATCGGAAAGTTATAGACAGATTATAGATTGCAGCAATGGGCAAGATATGGAGCAACAGACTAGTTCATCGTCTAAAGAAGAGACCCTAAATAAAACATCCAATTACATATCTGCAGATGCAGTTGCAAAGGATGTGCAGAGTGCAAGTTCTGTAAGCATAAAACTCAGTGATCAGTTGCGAACTAGCTGAGTAGGCTCTGCGACTTCTAAAGAATCTGCGAGGAGAACGAAGAGCTTGTTGGTAGGTTCTTGTACGAGTGATGGCGACTGTAAATTAACCGCTGCAGTAACAAATTCCAGAATGCATTACCATTACCACGTTACTAGGTTCTCCGCTGACACTACCGACGAAGAGTTATTCCAACATCTATCCCAATTCGCTCCAAATGTGAGGGTGGTGAAATTGAATTGTCGCAATCCTAACGAGTATAGCTCATTTAAGATCTCGATACCTGTTGATGAATCTCACTTAATACTAAAACCTGACATATGGCCATGCGGAATAATCCTCAATCGTTTTTTTCCATCAAGGAAATTTGACATCTTTGACAAATAGGGGTACATCAAACATATTAACAGATTCGCCAGATAACTTGATGTGTTCAGTGTTACATATCAATGTTCAGAGTATAGCCAATAAAATTTATGAGTTACATTTGATATTAAATGAATTTGATGTTGATATACTTTGCATATCGGAACATTGGTTACCGAAAGATAATATAAAAATGATTAAAATCAACAATTTTGAACTTATAACAGCTTTTTGTCGCCTTAAGAATCAACACGGAGGTGTCGCTATTTATAGTAACAACAAACTATCTGTGAAGGAAGTTGATTGTTCAAAATTTTGTTTGTCTATCCACGGTGAATTCAGCGCTATTGAATGTGTCAACAAAAGCTTTTTATTGGTAACAACATATAGATCATCATCAAGTGGTGATATTGGTGTCTTCAAAGATAAATTCCATGATTTGCTGTATACTTTTTCAAAAAAATATAGAAAAATTAATATTGTCGGAGATTTTAATATTGAACTAGATAGTAATACTGAACACGCTAGCGATCTTACAAACATTATGAATATGTACGGTTTTAAACACTACATAAGTAAGCCAACGAGAATTACTCCAACATCTAGATCATGCTTAGATAATATCATTTCAAACATGAACCCCGATGAAATTTGCACTGGAGTTTATGATCCCAGTTTAGCGGATCACTCTGGTATCTTTCTTAAAATTAAAAATGTTATAAAAGAAACAAGTAATGAATCGGTGAAAAGAAGAATAGTGAATAATGAACGAATTCTTAATTTTTCCAACAGACTAACTAATACCAACTGGCATGATCTGGACTTGGATGATTGTGATCCGAATGAGACAACTCGGAGGCTGATGAGTGTTTTAACGCTAAATGTGGACATGTGTTTTCCTTTAACAACTTGTAGGGTAAAAGCTAGAAAATGCGAATGGTTCAGTGAAAGTTTGCGTGAAATGAAGACTGAGGTATTCAGACTTAAGGGGATAAGTAGAAGATCAAATGCTTTTAACGACTGGTGCAATTATCGTACCGCTCGCATGAAATATAAAAAAGCCATAAAAACACAAAAACGGGAATTCTACTCTAGTAAAATACAACAATCGGATGAGAAGAGTAAAACTATTTGGAGTATAATAAATTCCGAAAGGAATACAAAAACTAAAACTAGTGGTGCTCTTATCGCCGAACTGACTTCGGATGATCTAAATAATTTTTTCGTATCAATTGCAGATAAAATAACTGCTACTATTTGCAACAATGCCATACATCCGATTGAATATCTCCATAAAATCCCTAAGACCTCGAGCTCTTTTTTTATTGGTCCCATTGTGGGAGCTGACATTAGGCAAGCAATATTGAGTCTAAAAAACTCATCTTGTCTGGATTTCTACGGCCTGAATAGCTTAATGATGAAGGCGTCACTTGAGACTCTTATTGAACCATTGGATATTTTATTCAACAAATGTATCCTAGAAGGGTGCTGGCCTGATGCACTAAAAATCACTAAAGTGATACCCATTCACAAAAAAGGTGAATTCAGTAACCCTGACAACTATAGACCCATCGGGATTGTACCAGTGATCTATACGCAGGGATCTATACTAGGACCAATTTCGTTCATAATTTATATTAATGATCTACCAACTGCGCTGGAGGAAGCACGTTGTTATTCTCTTTGCAGATGATACGACCACATTGGTTAGGGGTGAGGAGACTTTGAACAATTCTAGCATGAGGATACTAAAATCATGGTTTAACAGCAACCATTTAAAGCTGAATGAAGAAAAAACACAGAGCATCTGTTTCACATCTAGTAAGCTCAAAACATTTTCGGAGCCTGTCAGCTTACTTGGGATAACTCTCGACTCGCGATTGGATTGGGCAGCTCACATAGAGGGCTTATGTTCAAGGCTCGCTTCCCAAATATTTGCCTTGAAGCAAATGAGGAACTGTCTTAGTCAACAGGTTTTAAGAACAGTATATTTCGCTCTTGTACATAGTCACCTTAACTACGGTGTTGTACTGTGGGGCAGTGCCACTAATGTTGCGAGAGTCTTCTCACTCCAGAAAATGACTGTACGTGTAATCTTAAACGCCGAATATTGTGATCCTTACCAAAAACATTTTAAAAAATTACAAATACTTCCGCTTCCTTGTGTATATGTTTACGAGTATCTGAGGAGTATTCATAGCAATATCGATCTGTTATTACTTCACTCGGACGTACATGGATATGACACTAGGAATGCGACATCCATTGTTCCTCAGAGATCAAGAATTTGTTTATCTCAGAACAACAGGCTGAATTATAATTTATATAATGCATTGCAAAAATACTATAAGGGCACTGACATAAAAAGATTAAATAAAATTGGTTTTTCGAAATTAATCAAGAAATTGTTATTGGCACACTGTTTTTATAGTGTGGATGAGTTTATTGCGTTCTGCAATAACCCTTGACTTACATATCGGTTCCCAAACGGATGATTTTTAATTGTATATATATATATATATATATATATATATATATATATATATATATATATATATATATATATATACATATATATATTCATATATTTTTTTAATTATTTATTTTTTAATGTAATATTTGACTGTTATCTGTGACTCTTTGACTATTTATGTATTTGGACTGTGTTAAACTAATTAACATCTGCATTCATATTTATTTTTGTTTTTACGTTTTATATATTTATGTTATTTATTGCTATTATATGCTTATATTTTAGTGGACTATGAAATTTACATAGGCGTTTTTAATTATTATATCAAAATCTAAGGAACTTCATAATTTGTGACGATATGTACTATTTGTATACTAAGCGTCAATAAAAATACTATACTATACTATACTATACTATACTATACTATACTATACTATACTATACTATACTATACTATACTATACTATACTATACTATACTATACTATACTATACTATACTATACTATACTATACTATACTATACTATACTATACTATACTATACTTTACTATACTATACTATACTATACTATACTATTATTATTGTGGTTTATTCTCGCTTATGGCGGTCTCTTCGTATTCATCGGCGGTCTGCAAGATGAGTACTG
The DNA here is from genome assembly GCA_963921935.1 of Galeruca laticollis. NCBI lineage: Eukaryota > Metazoa > Arthropoda > Insecta > Coleoptera > Chrysomelidae > Galeruca > Galeruca laticollis. The sequence goes on along the minus strand of OY998175.1, from coordinate 41,119,809 downwards.
ACTATTGTACATTTAAAAATTTACGAACAATCCGGCAAGTGTCAAGTATCACAGATTTCTGCATATCAGCTATTAATGCTGATTGCAGACCGAGGGTTGTTAAATTATGTTTAAGAGAGTTGGGTACTATTCCAGTTGTACTGATAATTAATGGAAGGATTATTACACTGTCTTGTTTCCACTGTTGTTTATTCTGGAAGGCCAGGTCTGCGTATTTAGTTAACTTAGTTTGAAAAGTTTCACATCAAAAGGTAGATTTCTTATACTAGATCTCATCGTCAAAAAAGGTTTCATAAGAGACATTGAAAAGTTTTTTAGGAAAATCCTTCTTTCTTCTCCTTCCAACTGAAATGCGTTGAAAATGATGTTCGAGTTAACTCCTGCTATATTCATAATTTGATAAAAGGCGACTAACGGCGATCGTCTGGTTCGTTTTTGAACAGTGTAATTTGCGCACATCTGATCCACGGTGTCCACCATACCTTTGGTTGAGTTGTAAAATAAAACTATCTGTGGTTTCAGAGTATCGGGGTCAATGGAATCGTCGTTGTGCATAGTCGAGAGGAGAAGTACAACCTTATTTTTTTCGGACAGTATGACACCAAAGAAGTTTCTTTAGTGAATGCAAATACACACGAATTTATGCTTCGAGATTTTGAAGGAAGAAGCTCCAATGGAATTTCTCTTTTATTTTTCTTTAAAGTCCCCACAGGTTGCTTTCCGCAATATATTTCGAAATTGGAAACGTAGAACATCTTGAAGTCACAAAGTGCAAAAACCTTTATTCCATATTTAGCTGGTTTGTTTGGTATATACTGTATGAAACTGCACCGGCCACGAAATGGAATAAGCATTTCGGCAATTGCCAATCTGTCACCAGGATAATAGTTGTTTTTGCACTTTTCCACAAAATCATCATAAATCTCCCTTATCGGAGCCAGCTTGTCAAGCGATCTTCTTTGTGGCCTGCCATTTTTATCATCAAATCTCAAAGCTCTCAAGAGAAACAGAAATCTTTTGTAACCAATGCAGTCCTGAAAAATGATCAACCCAGTACCATCAGTTATCCATATTTCGCGAAAATTTGTGTGTCTCAATTTCTTCAGCCCTGATAAGTATAACAAGCCGAAAAGAGCTAATATTTCTTCTTTGCAAGTTTCTTTTGCATCTCTTTCCCTTTTGAAGTTATCCTGAACAGATGTTTTAAATATGTTTGTATATTTTAATATTTTTTCGATTTGCTAACATGTTATGAATTGGAAGACGACACTTAGTTCATCTGTGACGCTTTCACGCTTTAGTAATGGTCGAGGAAATATTTTTACAATATTCTTTGCATCTTGCTTGGCAAACTTACTTCTTAGAGGTGTCTCACTCCAATTTAGGCCTTTGTCCTTACTTTTGAAGATGCTACGACCCACTTCCTCTTCTGAGTCTTCTGAAACAGTATCATCGCATTCCTGAAAGTCATTCTTATCAGCTTCTAATTCTAAACAGGAATCGTGGTCACTTCTTTGAATTTCTTCGTCAGAATCGTCTTCATCAGAGCCTCCAACAATTTCTTCGTCATCAGGTGACTCCAATATTTTGAGCATCATTGCTTCCATTTCATTTTGCGTTAAGTTCTTAGGGTCTTTTACTGGGATGGAATACCTAAATACAAAAAAAATAATAGGCGTAGTAAATTAAGGAAAAAACAAAGAAACGAAAAAATATACTTACATAGTAGCTTGGCGTATTTTATACTCCGCTCGGAACTAGTACCATTTCGGCAAAGCCTGGAGAATGACTAACCACGCGATTCCTGTTGCTGTTTGAGTAGCGGACAGAAGACTTATAGGTGGGAGGTTACATGGGCGTTCGTAAAGTTTTGATGATTGCTAGTGATTTCAGGTTGGTTTTTGGTTAAGTGGCGTACTTTTTACGCCAAAGCGACCACTTAAGGGTCAATAATAGGATGTTTTACTGCCAGGAAGTAGATGGAGCACATTTTGAACAACTATTATAAGAACTTGATCTTAAGTATTTAGTAATTAGAAGCGATACTCAAATGTTAGTGTTTATTTATTTTAACCATCAAAAACATCGTAAATCCAAAAAATAGTATGATTTAATAGGTATTCTAAATTTCCCATTTAATATTATTGGTTTCAATTGCCTGGTGACGTCACCGATGCTTATTACGTAACCTGTTACCACTAGTAGAGGAGCTTACAATAGTTCATTCTCATGCTCCAAATTTCATTAGTTTGAGTATCACCGTTCAAAAGGAAAGAGAGGGGAGGTGGACTTTTGAGAAGCACTGTATATTCCCTCACAAGATACATTTTTATAAACCCACATCGCCACCTATAAATCATGCTAACAAATAATGTACATCTTAAATAGGGCACAAATAAAACATTACATTTTCTTTTCCTAGGTGTTTTTAGCAACTTTCTATCAAGTTTTACCAGCATTTTTCCTTCCCCACAAGATTTCGGACAAGGCTTAGGAGATGGGATTGCTTCATTTATACAAACAATACCACAGATCGGACAAAGTTTCCAGTCACTATTGCCGGACTTTAATAATTTTCAATTGCCTTTTTTTGGCGGTTCTACAGGTAGTATTTGTTTATTCTTAAACTAATTTTAATTGACTTACCAAAACTTTGGGACATTTAAAAAGTATTGTCATAAACTCAATGTTTCTAGCTAATTCCACAATATAATGAAAAATGTTGAAAATTATAAAAAATTGACAATTGTTACGATAACTGAATATCATCGTCAGAATGACAGAAATCACATTTCATTTGATGCCTATCTGATGTTTAGTAGTTATTTTTGGCTATACCAAGAAGTGACCTACCTTGTGATTGACTTAATATATGTTAATAGAAAAAAGAAGAAGATGTGATATTACAAATATTGAAGCTTAGATATTATTAGCCCTATGGTGATATCCTGGATATCATTTTTCCAATTAGATCAGTATAACTGTGCAATGATATAGAAAACCAGGAAAACTATATCTGCTGATCTTTACAATTATCAATTAAGAAGACTGTTTAATAGTGGAGAACTCCCTAGATTTATCTCTTCATTGACCCTTTCATATTGTGACAATTCTATATAGTTCCAATCACCCCATGTCACATAAACTATCGGCATATAATTCAATGATACATAGAGCATTTTCAGTTCCTATGAACAAATGTAATTTTGATAGAGAGATTAACACAATTAAACAAATAACAACATCCTACAGTTATCCATTACATATGATAAATAAGTTAATTAATAAAAAAGAGGAGAAAGTGGCATTACAACTGATATTTCCTAAACAAACTGAAGAAATAAAAACTTATAAAAACATCACATATGCAGGAAATATTTCTAATAATATTTCAAACATAATATCTTTAGCAACGAATACAACAATTTATTTTAAAACAGAAAGTAGCGTAAGTACAAAATTGCTAAATGTAAAAACAAAAATACCACCATTAAAGAAATCAGGTGTATATAAACTCAAATGTCCAGAATGTAATGCTGTCTATTTGGGTCAGACCCTTAGAAATTTTGATATCCGATACAGTGAACACTTACGAGCATACAGATTAAAACAACCCGATAAATCCCATTACGCAAAACATCTACTTCACACCACTCATTCATTGACAACTAACACAGAACTAGAAGTACTACATATTTGTGATAAGAAACAAGAACTGGATTTCCTTGAAGAGTTGGAAATTAGAAGACACTTAAGAAACCCACAATATGAAGTGGTCAATGAACAGTGTAACCTAGGGAGTTCTCCACTGTCTTATTAAATGATAATTGTAAAGATCAGCAGATATAGTTTTCCTGCTTTTCTATATCATTGCACAGTTATACTGATCTTAATTGGAAAAATGATATCCAGGATATCACCATGCATAGGGCTAATAATATCTAAGCTTCAATATTTGTAATATCACATCCTCTTCACTTTTCTATTAACATATATTAATTCAATCAGAAGGTATGCCACTTCTTGGTCTAGCCAAAAGTAACTACTAAACATCAGGTAGACATCAAATGAAATGTAACTTCTGTCATTCTGACGATGATATTCAGTTATCGAAACAATTGTCAATTTTTTAGAATTTTCAACATTTTTCATTATATTTTGGAATTAGCTAGAAACATTGAGTTTCGTTTAAAACATAAATTATTGAGATTTGGTTATATTTCTATTGCTAGCATTTCTTCCCAATTGCTAAAGAAGTTTCTTTCGGAACATTTCTAAGAAAATCAAAAGCTCCCAAATGCACAATCTCCGTTGCAGAAACTCTTTGAATAAATTTTGCTGACTAATACCTTCCTAGCGGTCTCTTTAAGTCGAGAATCTGAAGGTTATTCTGCACTGTATTAAAAACTGAGACGCTTGCAACTGTCAGAACAGTTTAACTTCTGCTATCAATGCCAAGGCATATGGGAGTCTCAAAATCCAGAGGCAACCATGAATAATTTGTCGGTTACGGAAAAAGGCCTGTTAATAAGAAACGTACCTAAATATAACATGCTATACTTAAATTTCTTAGTTTGGTATTAACCATAGTCCAACACTTATCTTGTTAAAAGGTGAGGCAGGTGCGCCTACGTGTTGTATAATTAATGAAAACAGTTCAAATTCAACATTTCATAATTAAAAAGTGATATTAGCTGTGATTTCTTCTCGAAGATTATCCTAATTAAACGAGGAAGTATGAACATAATTACAAACAAATTTTATTTGCATAAAGATTTTTTCAAAACTATAGTTGAGGTATGAATTCATTGTTGTGTAGTACTCAATGATAATTTGAAGATATTAACAAGGAAACTGTTTATTGATATTTTAATCTACAAGTTGCTAAAGGAGAAATGGAGAATTTTATTTTTAACCAAACGATACCACATCTCATAAAAGCTTCTGAAATTGATGAAGATTCACAAAATTAAGCCTTCAAAGGCCTTTTTTCATTTAATCACACGACCTGTTTTTGTCTTCGTCATGAGTTGTGGTTAATTTTCATCAGAGCTGGGATTCCGGTAATTTTGCCAATGTTTCGATACTTTAGGATAAAATCATTTAATGCTGAAATTAACAATTAATGCTGTTTGAGTTCTCTCTATATCTGATCAGAAACAAAGTATATAAGCAAAATGTCTTTCTTATATAGCGCAAAATGTTCCGAATCCATCAACAAATGTCAACGATGAAATTGCCAGTGACGATACAAATCCTGTTAATGAAAATCATGATCCTGTTACAGATCCCTACAAGAATCGACTTTATCATGGTTAGTAACAACATTTTCAACTATAATACTTTTGATTCGTTCGAATCATAAACTATTTTGCTTCGGAGGGTGCTGTTTTTACTAAAACTAGTTACTTTTCATATATTTTAGGTGTAAAGGGATATTACAGAAATCATGGACAATCATTGAATGGAGCAAGTTATGAAAAAGAAAATTGGCATAATTTCGACGAGGAAAGATCACTCAATACCCGAAGTGCAAATATTCAACGGAATGATCATGCATACAGAATTCGTTTTCCATCCTGAATATTTTCTCTTGTATAAATTAAAATGTATATAATAGACTGTATCTGTTTTACCTGAGTAAATTCATTTGCATTTGTAATAAGTAATAAGCTATTATTTCAGAATATTGCGAAGCAACTTGGTATTGTATATTCGCAGTCCAGATTCGGGCATGGTTAACATAAACACAGCACTTAATATAAAATTAATGATAGTTTCAGCGATCAATCTAATTTACAGGATCTCAATCAGCAATAGCCCATTGATTATTTTTTAAAAGTTAAAAAATCAAATTAACTGTCTCGACCCTTACTTCGTGGAATCTGCTCATATTAGTGTTTTAAATGAAACTCACGGTTTCTAGTTAATTCCACAATATAATAAAAGTTATTGAAAATTCTAAAAAATTGACAATTGTTTCGATAAATCAATATCATCGTCAGAATGACAGAAGTTACATTTTATTTGATGCCTACCTGATGTTTAGTAGTTATTTTTGGCTAGACTAAGAAGTGACCTAACTTGTGATTGACTTAATATATGTTTATAGAAAAAAGAAGATGTGATATTACAAATATTGAAGCTTAGATATTATTAGCCCTATGGTGATATCCTGGATATCATTTTTCCAATTGAGATCAGTATAACTGTGCAATGATATAGAACACCAGGAAAACTATATCTGCTGATCATTACAATTATCACTTAAGAAGACAGTTTATTAGTGGAGAACTCCCTAGATTTAACTGTTCATTGACAACTTCATATTGTGGGTTTCTTAAATGTCTTCTAATTTCCAATTCTTCAAGGAAATCCAATTCTTGTTTCTTTTCACAAATATGCAGCACTTCTAGTTTTGTGTTAGGTGTCAATGAATGATTGGTGTCAAGTAGATACATAGAACTTTTTCAGTTCCTATGAACAAATGTGATTTTGATAGAGAGATTAATACAATTAGACAAATAGCAAGATCCAACGGTTATCCATTAAATATGATAAATAAGCTAATTAGTAAAAAAGAGGAAAAAGTGGCATTACAACTAATACTTCCTAAACAAACTGATGAAATAAAAACTTATAAAACCATCACATATGCAGGAAGTATTTCTAATAATATTTCAAAGATAATATTTTCAGCAACGAATACAACATTTTCTTTTAAAACAGAAAGTAACGTTAGTACAAAATTGTTAAATGTAAAAACAAAAAATACCACTATTAAAGAAGTCAGGTATATATAAACTCAAATGTCCAGAATGTAATTCTGTCTATTTGGGTCAGACCCTTAGGAATTTTCAAATCCGATACAGTGAACACTTACGAGCATACAGGTTAAATAACCAGATAAATCCCACTAGGCAAAACATCTACTTGACACCAATCATTCATTGACACCTAACACAAAACTAGAAGTGCTGCATATTTGTGAAAAGAAACAAGAATTTGATTTCTTTGAAGAATTGGAAATTAGAAGACATTTAAGAAACCCACAATATGAAGTTGTCAATGAACAGTTATATCTAGGGAGTTCTCCACTAATAAACTGTCTTCTTAAGTGATAATTGTAAAGATCAGCAGATATAGTTTTCCTAGTGTTCTATATCATTGCACAGTTATACTGATCTTAATTGGAAAAATGATATCCAGGATATCACCATAGGGCTAATAATATCTAAACTTCAATATTTGTAATATCACATCTTCTTTTTTCTATAAACATATAATAAGTCAATCACAAGTTAGGTCACTTCTTAGTCTAGCCAAAAATAACTACTAAACATCAGGTAGGCATCAAATAAAATGTAACTTCTGTCATTCTGACGATGATATTGATTTATCGAAACAATTGTCAATTTTTTAGAATTTTCAATAACTTTTATTATATTGCGGAATTAACTAGAAACCGTGAGTTTCATTTAAAACACTAATAGTTACAAAATCATTTAATGTTAAAGAGTTTTTTATTACATACACTCATAAATTTTATTGATTTTTGTTCAATTTTAATGAATAACGGAATTTTCAATTCTTATCATTAAAAAAATCAATTCATAACCGAAATTGAACAAAATAATGAAAAAATCAATTCACAACCGAAATTGAACAAAATAATGAAATCAATTTTTTGATCACGATAAACACCCCTACAACACAAAATATGGTGAAAAATCAGACACATACAAGGACATAAAGCACACCATAAAACATCTGCCATACTACACGCAGGACATATCGTTAACAATGATGAAAAAATTGCCGCACTTCTCGGAAAAAAATCGAAAACAAATTTACAAGCTCCACCATTGAACTCAGAGATACATACAGTTCATCTCGTTCTCCACCAAAAAATGAGGATGACTTCACTGCTATTAACAGGGTTTCAAAATCGAACAGAGAGTTAGTTTATTCGAGACAGCAACATGTTTGTTGATGATATGTGATGTGAACAACGGAGTTAACCCTTAACTCAATGTTGTTGGTTGTTAGGAGAAAAACAACTTATTATGTGAATAGTGAACCATGCAGAAGCCTACACCCACTATCACGGGTGTCTTTTGCGCGACTTGCGGCTTTGAGCTTATCTCGAAGATTTTTAGGTAGACAATGATTATAAAAGTTAATGGATAAATTTGTAATAAATCCTTGATGGTAGGCATGTCGGCCAGATCATGAAACCATGAGGTTTTTGGAAGTTTAGGGTCAGCTGTTGCGTATTTAATTGCCATGCGGAGACACTTGTTTTGCACAACCTGTAATGTGGGAAAGTTATGTTTTGTTGCATTGTAATAAACTGGTGCAGCGTAAGTTAGTATTGGTCTTATGACCTGATTATATAACATGAGTTTGTTTGTTTCTGAGAGATAACTATTCTTACTGATCAGGGAGTATAATTTACTCATTGCAATTTTAGCTTTTTGTACTTGTTGCGATATGTGAGCATTGGCGTTGGTATTGCCATGTACTTTGTAAACTAGGTATTTTAACCCCTGCTAGGGGTGATCAATTTCCCATCAATACATAGCTGCGATTGCAATGAGCTGTTATTCCTTGCTCTCCTCCTGAGTAACAGGTACCCTGTCTTTGAGGCGTTGATGGTTTGTTATCTCTCAGATATGGTAAAATTTGTGTGTTTAAGTGAGATTGGATATTGTGTAGTGCTGTGTCTGGCGAAAACGCAGACGAAACAAAACACGTGTCCTCCGCATACATGGCTGTTAGGATTTGTGGGGAGGAAGGTAGGTCGTGGGTGAAGAGGGAATACAGCAAAGGTGATAATACTGATCCTTGGGGTACTTTGACTTGTATAGGGTAAGGTCCCGCAGAGCCTTCATTGATGCTTGTATAGTATTTACGGTGTGTTGAATACGCATGAATTATTTTAATCAGGTAATCTGGTAATTTTGTGTTTATTAATTTGTACAATAATCCCTCGTGCCATACGGAATCAAAGGCTTTTTGTATGTCAATCTTAACCATCACAGATTTATTTTTATCCCGGAATCCTTCTCTGATATGATTGAGCACTCTATTAATTTGCGCTACCGTGCTATGTCCACCTCTGAAATCGTATTGTTCGGAGGGTATTTGTCAGTAATTGTATTCTTTTAAAAATTGAATAGATTAGGCTTTTACTTTGATGAAGATCCACACTGAACGATGAATGAAATGAAACAATACACATTTGTGATAGATAAATTACCAAGATACCAAAGATAAAGATATAAATAAAGATAAATTTATAGTTAATCAATCAAAAGGTTGAAAATATGAAGATAAAGATATATAATGGAATTGCTATTCACCGATTTACTCGTCCAAATCTCAACTCAAAATTCATTGACAAATGTGTACTCAACTGACAATGGCAAGCCTCACGTTGGGCGCCAAATTTTTGTTACCACCAACTTACTTTTTGTTACCTGTTATTCGGTTTAATTTTTTTGTAGCGGCTACTCAGTTATAGAGCATCTCAGGCAGAATTCTTTTGCCAGCTAAATAATGATCTAGGAGTAGGTCTTACCGGTTCGCGGGTAATACTACTTTGTTTTCTGATAAATGATAAATATTTATTTATAAAGAAATGAAATAATATGTAGAAAAACAAAAAAATGAGTTAAATCAAGTTAGATTAAGACACGACAAGCGGGCGCCACCTAGAACATTATCAGCTTTGTAGTTGTTTGTAGTTGGTACATATCCACATCAATAAACTCTGTAAAGAGGGTTAGAAGGTATATAAATTTGAACCAAGTTATAAAATTTACAAATGCGATTTAATAAATGTAAAAAAATTATACGTTTAACAAACAAGTTTCAATTAAAGAATTGGATTTATAAAAAATTATCAAAGTGGAAATGAATTTTACAAAGTGATCCAAGTGAAATAAAGGTTATACTGAATTGAATAAGCTGAAATAAAAGTTAACAGTAATTGAAAGAATGATAAAGTTAAATAAAATATAAAAATTAGTCAAAGTTATTGAAAATTAATAATCTTGGAAATAAGATTTACAAAAGTTGAAGATACACATATAATTTAATTGAAAATTGAACGGCGATAAAAAAGAAAAGAACAGGAAAAGCAATTTAGCTATGCTATAGTCGACAATTATTACTTCTCTTGATTTTTCCCGATGCTAACAGCTGCTTGGGAAGTCAACCAGTATAGCTCGTCTAGTAGTTAAAGTTAATCATCTACTATATAGGTGTAGTGTAGTCTGATTTGTTTGTATGTCTATGGCGCTTACGTCATCTGTCAATCTAGTGAGAGACAGGTGTCGCAAGGTCGATGGCCGTGTTTTATAAAGTCTTTTCCTGTTTCATGTTTAGTCTTGAATAAACTCTAAATATTCAAACGTTGTTTTGTTATTTCTGTTAGCAAATACATAACAGTTAATTCGGCGACGAGAATTTATCGAGTCCCGCGGTTGTGTAGCCAAAGTGTCGAAAAAGTCCGTTATAAAAACAAGTTTGTAAGGCAAGCGTCATTTGTCCTTATTCTTTTTGCTGGGAAAATTGTTAAGCAAAATGGCTGTAATTGGATCAATTGAACAGTTTAGTCCCAAACAATCCGATATTGATTCATATTTGGAGCGTCTTGAACAGTTATTCCTAGTTAATGCAGTCGAAGAAGATAAAAAGGTGCCTATGCTTCTAACCTTAATGGGAGCAGAGGGGTACAGTGTGTTGAAAGACCTATTGTCACCCGATTTACCAAGTACAAGGTCGTACGAGCAGTTGAAAAGAGCACTAGTAAGTCACTGTAGTCCTAAAAGATTGATAATAGACGAACGCTACAAGTTTTACAATACAGTGCAAGAGTCAGATGAGGATGATAAGTGCTTTGTGGCTAAGTTAAAAAATATGTCACAACACTGTAATTTTGGAGCTTTTTTGTCTGAGATGCTAAGAGATAGGATTGTATGTGGTATCAAATCAATGAATGTCAAACGAAAACTGCTTTCTGAGGATAATCTAACATTCGAGAGGGCATATGATATAGCTTTATCCATGGAGTTGGCAGAAGGTCAAGTAAAGTCAATGACTGGAGAAAATAGTGTGTTGTCTGTAACTGAGAATGTAAATAAGCTGTCACTGAAGAATACAAAATGGTCTAGTAAGGAAAATGTAAAAAAGGATGTTGCAAGAGAAAACATGATCCTGTAAAGTGTCCTGCCAGGGAATGGGAGTGTTTTAAATGTCAAAAAAAAGGGCCACACTAGTCGTGCCTGTAAAAAAGAAGATGTTCGTCTACTAGAAGAAAGAGATGGAAGTTTGTCGGAAAATGAAGAGAAGGATTCATTAGTGCTTGGATTCTTGTCAGTCTTGAATGCAAGTAAAGAACAAGCAGAAAAGGTATTTATTGAAGTTGAAGGTAAAAACATATGTTTTGAAATAGATAGTGGGTCTTGTCGTTCTGTAATTCATATAAAAGATTTCCAAAAATATCTATCAGATTTAAATTTGTATAAGGTTGAATACGATCTTAGGGTTTTGACTGGTCAAGGAGTTAAAATTCTGGGTGAAACTGATGTTTTTGTTAGACACAACAACAAAGTTGTTAGTTTGCCATTAGTAGTATTAGATAGTAGTCATAAGTTTTCACCATTAGTAGGTCGCAATTGGTTAAGTGTGCTTAGTCCAGGTTGGAGAGAGAAGTTAAATTTTAATAATTCAAGTCAAATAGTAAATGTCAACAGTCAATCTTCAAGTCCATCTAGTCCTGGTTGTCAGGTTGAATCAGAAGGTCCTATAAATAAGTTAAACTACTCTCAAAATGTTTCAAAAGTGATACTTGAAACGGTGTCACAGCTTAAAAGTCAGTATAAAGAAGTTTTTAATGATCAATCGGGTGCTTCAATTAAGAATTTTAAGATAGAATTAAAATTAAATGAAAGATCTCAACCTATTTTCCACCGTGCAAATGATATGCCTTATGCTCTTAAAGAAAAAGTCGATTCTGAATTGTTAAGTATGGAAAAGTCTGGTATCATAAAAAAGTCAGTTTCAGTAATTGGACTAGTCCAATCGTGGTTGTGCCAAAAAAAGAATCTGATGCAATTCGTATCTGTGTTGATTTTAAGAAAACGTTAAATAAAGTAATAGATGCTGATCATTGCGTATTGCCATTACCCGAGGATATTTATGCTTGCTTAGGTGGTAAGAAATATTTTACAGTATTAGATTCAAAGGGGGCTTATCAGCAGCTAAAACTAAGTGAAAAATCACAGGAGTTGATGGTTATTAACACTCATATTGGTCTTTTTGCATATACTCGTTTAACTTACGGTATTAGTGCTGCACCTGGTATTTTTCAATCAGTACTGGATCATATCTGGATTAAAAAATACAAAATGCTATCTAGATGACATTTTAATATTTGGTAGTACTCTTCAAGATTGTTTTGATAATGTTAACAAGGTTTTACACAGATTGAGGGAATTTAATGTAAAAATAAATGTAAGTTTTTTCAAACTAAGGTAGTATTTTTAGGTCATGAAATAGATGTTAATGGTGTTCGTTCTACTCAAGAGAAAATACAAGATATCAAGTCTACACCTTCACCAAAAAATCTAACCGAACTTAAGTCTTATCTTGGTCTTCTCAATTATTATATTAAGTTTATTGCTAACCTTTTAACTAAATTGAAATTATTATATGATTTGTGTAGAATTGGTGTTAATTTTTCTGAAAGCTGGAGTACAGAGTGTGAAGAGGTTTTCCAACTTAGTAAGAACTTGTTAAGCTCTGATAGTGTCCTCACTCATTATAATCCTAAGCTACCGATTTTTGTTACCTGCGATGCTAGTAATTATGGCGTTGGGGCTGTCCTTAGTCACCATATGAGTGGTGAAGACAAACCTATAGTATTTGCATCTGCAACTTTGTCTTATTCAGAGAAAAAATATAGTAATTTGGAAAGAGAGGCATTAGCTATCATTTTTGCTTTAAAAAAGTTTCATAAGTATCTATATGGTCGAAAGTTTGTGTTGATAACACACCATCAACCTTTAAGGTTTATATTTACAGCAGCTTCAAGAATAACGCGTTGGGCCATAACCTTATCTGGTTATGACTATGATATCCAATATAAGAAAGGGGATTTAATTAATAACGCTGATGGTTTGTCTAGATTACCTTCTAAAAATCATACAGAGGTCACATATTTTTTGTATTCTTTCTGTTTAGTGGAAAAGATGCCATTGACATCTCTAGATATAGCAAAATAAACAAATAAAGTTTTGATTTTAACTAGAGTTAGGGATTTTACTTTATCTGGATGGCCTTCAGTCATAAACGATGAAAATTTAAAACCTTTTTTTAAGCGGAAAAATGAACTGTCTGTTGAACAAAACTGCATTTTAATAGGTAATAAAGTTTTTATTCCAAAAAGTTTACAAAATGAAGTACTAATTTTGTTTCATGAAGAACATTGCGGTATTGTACGAACAAATATGCTTATCTTACTGTTGGTGGCCTGTGTTAAATAATGATATAGAAAAATTTATTTCGTCTTGTGATGTGTGTCAACAACATCAAAACTTTTCAAATACAGCTTCTTCACTACCTTGTACTAATGCACCATACAATTTTTATAGAGTGCACATTGATTTTTTTTAAAGATAAATTTGTCTTTCTCATACTTGTTGACCAAAAATCCAAATGGATGGAGGTGAAATTGATGAGAAATGGCACAAATGCTTCTGAAACTATAAGTGTTTTAAAAAAAATATTTTCAGTGTTTGGTCTGCCTGTCGAGTTAGTGTCAGATAATGGACCACACTTTCACTCGTCTAACTTTATTTTATTTTGTTAAGCAAATGGCATTTCTCCAGTAAAGTTACCCCCATACCATCCACAGAGCAATGGTTTTGCCGAGCGCGGTGTGCAAACTATTAAAAAAGGCCTAGAAAAAAGTTTGATTTCACAAGAAGGTGGAGATATTTCAGAAAAAAATATATTGCGAATATTGTCAAATTTGCTGTTTACTTACAGAAACACGTCTTCAACTGTTACTGGAATATCCCCAGCTGAGTGTATATTAAAACACAAGCCATGAACTAGATTCGACGTGCTAAAACCTTGCCACAATTCTGTCAAATTACATAAAAAATGTGATTTTAATTCAGAAACTAAAAGAAAAGTAAATTTATACAAATTAAATGACAATGTTTTGTTAAGAATAAATTAACAAAATTGTGGCAAAATGGAAAAATTATGAAAACCTTAAGTTTCTGGACATATTTGGTAAGAGTTGAAAATGACATTAGGTTTGTTCACTCTGATAACTTGCGCCCACAGTTAAAAGTTGGTGTCAATGAACCATTGCTACCAACTATAATCTCTCCCGATTCAAGTGAAATACCGAATAGTGTGAATAAAACTCCAAATGTGACCAATATAATCCCGAAAGTGTCTAGTGAAAATCCTTTATGATCTAAAGTATTAGAAAATATTGCTAGACAAACAAATTTAGATGTAAAAGAAGTTGCAATTTCGGAAGCTAATGTGTCAAGTCCTTTAAGGTCTAATAAAAATGTTAATAAAGATTTCTCAAATGAAATTTCAGCTTCCCCAATTCATCCCCTAGTTACTCGTTCTGGAAGGCTAGTTAAACGTTCTTCTAAATTGAATCTTCAATATTAAAGATAGGGGGAAATGTAGTGTGTGTAGTCTGATTTGTTTGTATGTCTATAGCGCTTACGTCATCTGTCAATCTAGTGAGAGACAGGTGTCGCAAGGTCGATGGCCGTGTTTTATAAAGTCTTTTCTTGTTTCATGTTTAGTCTTGAATGAACTCTAAATATTCAAACGTTGTTTTGTTATTTCTGTTAGCAAATACATAACAATAGGTAGGTACTTCATATATAAAGGAAACGGCAAATTTGCCTATTCCCAAACTGCATTCTCTTGAATACACTTTTTAAATTGAAGACCAAATTAATTGAGATATATTTGAGATATATATATATATATATATATATATATATATATATATATATATATATATATATATATACAGGAAAATAGAGATATCTTTGAGGAAATTCTAGAGTCCACACCATATGCTGAACATTCCATACAATTATTGGATGATACACCTATTTCAGTCCCTCCATATAGGCTCTCGGAATATAAGCAAGAATTACTTCGGGAGGAAATCGATAAATTGCTGTTCATGAATATTATCGAAGAGTGCGACTCTCCGTATGCAGCGCCAGTGGTATTTGTTCCCAAAAAGGATGGTGGGGTAAGGCTTACCGTAGACTATCGTAAACTTAATTCAATTACCCGCAAGGATATATATCCTCTGCCCCGGATTGATGATATAATTCACAGTACGAAACAACTCGAGTATATAACTACTCTGGATTTAAAAGCTGGTTATCATCAAATTTCTGTAAAATTATCTGATAGAGATAAAACTGCCTTCATTTGCCCATATGGTACCCTTAGGTACACTAGAATGCCATTCGGTCTCTGCAATGCGCCAGCGACTTTACAACGTCTCATTGACCGCTTCCGGTCTGGCCTTCAAGACGTTAATATCCTGGCATATTTGGATGATCTGATCGTCTTTTAGTAATCACTTAATGGACCTAAAAACAGTATTTAATCGTCTTCGCCATTTCAAACTTCACCTAAATCGAAATAAATGCTCTTTTTCATGTGATTCTGTCCTGTATTTAGGTCACATCATTTCACCTCTAGGATTTTTACCAAATTATGACAAAGTTAATGCCATAAACAATATACCAGAACCTAAGAATGTGCAGAACCTAATTTCATTTCTACAAACCTGTTCTTGGTACCGAAGATTCATACCTGGATTTACTGATATAGCCCAACCATTGTCCATGCTCACTTAAAAGAAAGCAAAGTGGTTGTGGGGTCCTCGTCAAATAGAGGCATTCAATTAATTAAAAGCTAGGTTAACCACCAGTCCAACGACAAGCTGATCAATCAAAGCCTTTCATTTTAAGGACAGATGCCAGTGCCTACGCACTTGGAGCGTGTTTACTCAAGGGGGAGACATTGGAAGATGAGCGTCCTATCGAATATATTAGCAGATTGTTGACCACAGCGGAAAAGAACTATTCCACGACAGAAAGAGATGCGCTTGCTGTCGTTTGGTCAGTAACCAAATTTAGAGGTTACTTAGAAGACTCTACAGTCATTATCCAAAGTGACCACCAGCCCTTGAAATAGCTCATGTCTCTCAGATCACCTTCAGGTCGCTTAGTACGTTGGAGTTTAATTTTGCAATCTTATGATTTAAGAATTGAATACACCCCAGGCCGCTTAAATGTTGTAGCGGACATGTTGTCTCGCCCAAGTGTAGCGGAAGCCACTGAGACTAACCTGGTATCAGTAGATATGCCCAGACAGCCAGTTAGCGAAATACGCAAACTGCAACTGGAAGATCTTCTTAAAATTATTATCTCTTTCGAGAGCCTATCAAATAATGACCTTGACCTCAAGAGGTGGCTAGAGAGAGGTTATGTGATGAATAATGGGATACTGTACAGATATGTTCCCGAAGCCGATGAAGAAGTGGCTCAGCAGGTTGTACCCAAAAAAGCAAATCCCATCCATTTTAGCAGAATATCATGATTCAGAACTGGCAGGCCATTATGGTGCTGAAAGGACTTATCGAAGAATTGCTAAACGATATTATTGGCCAGGAATGCGAACAAATATAGCGAAGTATGTGTCGAATTGTATTGAGTGTCAGCGCTACAAAGCAAATAACTTAAAACCAGCTGGACAATTGCAAACACCTGTTCAGTCTAGAAGGTTTGAAACCCTATCAATTGATCTGTTTGGTCCATTACCGAAGCCAGTAGATGGGTTGAGCTATTCCCTCTACAGAAGGCCACTGCAGAAAGGTGCGCTCGATGCTTAATCGATGAAATAATTTTAAGATATGGAACTCCAAGGAGAGTTATTAGTGTAATGGTATGCAGTTCGTAAGTGAAGTGATGCAACAAGTAGTCCATGTCTTAGGCTTCAAGCAAACTCTCACTCCTGTGTATCACCCCGCGGCTAATCTGGTCGAACGAAACAACCGCGACCTCAAGTGTCAGTTGTCAATTTTGACAGGAAAGGATCATACCCAGTGGAAAGACAAATTACCGGCGATACGTTTCTCAATGAATTCAGTACAGTCGCAATCAACCGGTTTTAGTGCTGCTTACCTTACGTTCGGGCGCGAATTAAGAACGCCAGATGACGCTAATCGCGACCCTCGTGCCATCCTGGATTGTGACAATTTTGTACCCGAGATATCACCATATCTACAGACTTTAGCAACAACCGTAAGTGTAGCCCGAGAAAATCACGAGAAAGCTCAAGATCGTGCCAAAGACTATACCGATAAAAGTCACCGACCAGTTGCTCCATTCCAAGTAGGTGATACTGTACTCGTAGATGTACACGCACTTAGTAAATCCAAGGATTCGTATACTAGTAAGTTCGCTCCGCGTCGCGATGGACCGTACCAAATCCATCGTATGGTTACTCCGACAACTTACGAGGTTGGTACCGTTAGCAAACCTTTTGAAGTGGTTGGAAAATATCATGTATCAGCGTTGACTCCATACCACAACCTCGCCAATGCTAATGTTTCAGTGCCAGTACGACCAATCCGAAAAAGAGGTCGACCACGTAATAATCCTTTGGTTACATCAGAGACGACTGTACCGGAAACTGAGATGTCGACTCCCACAGCTCCAGTTATCTTCGCGACCACTATTCCGGAAGATATGTCACAAGAGGATACCTCGGAAGAAGAGGCTCAGATCCAAACCGTAAGTCCTCCAAGGAGAAGAATCGCTAAACCCAAAAGTTGTTCCTGTTGTTTAGCGACCTCCAACTTCCCTGCTTCTACTCTCGAGACGATTCGTGAAGCAGAGGGGGAGAATTGTAACGATTGGTCGACGAGGTCTGCGACAGCAGAAATAGAACAGAAGCGGAGATTGTCATTTTGACATATATATAAAAAGTTTGTCATTTTGTTACTTCATATTATTCTTTATTCCTGCGTAATTATTTAATGTTAATATATTATTTCGTTAGTTAAAGTGTTCCTTTCAAAATATGTGTGTGTAAGACAACCCGCAATTAAACACTGATCACTCGACCTCTCCTCTGGTCGGCAAAAATAGCCCGGTGCATAACATCTTCAGTAAAGGAGCTAGGCGGGTTCTAGACCATTCCTTATGTAAATTAACATGGGAAATCGCCAAGGTCCAATTTTGATCTGCGCATGCGTCAATCATGAGGCGGCCGTGACGACGACAACGACGTGACGACGACGACGGTCTAGAACCCGCCTAGCTCCTTTACTATCTTCGCATCAATTTGTCAATTTTGACACCACAGAAATGACGTTAAACGTCAATAATTTGGTCCTTGATTGTCGTGCTACGTGTATATGTGCTCTAAACTATAAAGCTATCCTAGTTTTATTACATATTATTATTGTAGCTCTGCGGATCTTCATCTCGAAGTTCAATTCGAACCATTGCCATTTAAGACATTATTGCCCTCGTATTGACGAAGAAACCAAGATTTGCTCCAAATTCTCCGTCTTTTCTTTTCTAGTGTATGCTTCCAGCTTTGTATCCTAAAACCACTGCTAAACTCGTGAGAGCAATAAGGTAAAATGGGTGATTACCGGCTCATGCAAAATGGTAAGGTGATGCCGGCTTAAATACGTACATCAACTTTGCTCATGACTTATCTATATTTGCCGTAAAAGAATCTGAATATGACACCCACTCTATGATAGGATCTTTATCCGCCAATCAAATTATGCATAAAAAGTGGGGATGCCGGCACGCGCCTAAAACAATTGCCAGTCTTAAGTGAGATGTGCAACGAAAAAGTGTAGTGCTGTTGTTATTTGCTCTATATTTGACTTCACCTCTTAAGGAATTCTGACCAATAACTCCTAGAATTAAGGCTTTTTAGAAATGTTTTTGATTTTGTTTCATTCATAAAAGTCTATTAAATATATTTTCCACATTTTGTAAAATACATTTTGTATAAAAAATGGTGAAAATTGCAAAAATAAAATAGGCCGGTATTAGACTAAGATTTTTTTTCTCCATCTAATTGCGGCTTATTGAGCCGGAATTGCAAAAGATTGCAATTATTTTTAAATATCTTTTTTACACATTTGTAACTAAAAACAAGAAACTTTCTTTCCGAGTTTATGTAACATATAATTCGAAAAATATTTAAAACTAATTCCGGCTCACCAGTTTCTCTACAGAAATAGGAAAAATTACCCAGTTTTAGGTGTTTTCAAGACAAGATTCAGTGAAAAAAAAATGTTTTTTAGGCAACCAGTTTTTCAATAAAAATCGTAGAATTAAGAATGTTTAGATATTTTTTTGATTTTGCTTGATTTATAAAGGTCTATTACACCTATTTTTCACTTTTCATAGAAGACTTTTAGTGGAAAAATGGTGAAAATTGCAAACCTAAAATAGGCCGGTATTAGATTAATATTTTTACCTCGATCTAATTGCGGCCTATTAAACTGGAATTGAAAAAAAAATCGCAATTATTTTCAATTGTTTTTTAACATTTAAAAAAAACAAAAAACCTTGTTTTCGGATTTTTGTGTCATATTATGTTTTAAAAAATATATTAAACTATTTCCGACCCACAAGTTTTTTGAAAAGAAGTAAGAAAAATTCGACTTTTATGTTACCCAATTTTAAAGAGTGTTTACAAAAAGAGTCAATGAATTTATTTTTCGGCCAACCAGTTTTTTAATAAAAATGGTAGAATTGGGGATTCTTGGATATGTTTTTAATCTCGGTTGATTTAATAAAGTCCAATAAATATATTTTTTAGATTTTATAAAGTATTTTTGTAGAAAAAAAATGGTACAAATCGCAAAAAATAAAATAGGCCGGTATTAGATAAATATTTGAGACCTCGATCTTCTTCTTCTTAAGCCGGAATTGGAAAAAATTACGATTGTTTTAAATATATATTTTTTTATATGTTTAACAAAAAACTTGTTTTTAAATTTCTATGACATACACTTCAAAAAATATAAAAAAATAGATCCGGCCCACAAGTTTCTTGGTAGAAATAGGACTAAAGGCCTCTTATATTAAACTTTTATAAACAGTATTTACAAAAAATATCAAAATTTATTACCAGCCATAAAAAAATATTGATCTAAAATTTGTGTTTCTTAGTTATCATAAGAGTCTGTTGTATAAAATGTACTATACAAAATATTTTTACAAGCTTAAGATTTCTCATTGAATTCATTTCTTGAACATAAGTCTTATACTTTCTTACTTACTCAATTTGCAAAAATATAATGTATTTACTTGTACCTATTTCCTGCAGAAAGATGTCACCTAAGAAGATAACCCGGCCAAAAATCAAACAAAAATACACCAAAGAAAACTTGGAACATGCCTTGGAGGAAATGTCAAAAGATATGTCAGCGTACAAAGCCTCAAAGGTATACGGTATACCCAAAAGTACCTTAAAAGACAAAAAGAATAAAAAAATATCTGAGTGATAACTGTGGCGCAAAGCCAGTGCTCACCTCAGATGAAGAAAATCTGATCGTAGCTTGGATACACCATTTGGGAGACGCGGGATTTCCAGTAACCAAAGAACAGTTACTGGAAACAGTTGCTGCACTTGTCAAGAATTTGAAGCAGCCAAATCCGTTCAAAAACGGTATTCCTGGTTATCAGTGGTATCAAAATGTTCTCAATAGACATCAAGATATTTGTCTTCGGATGTCTCAAAATTTAACAAAATCTCGTTCTGCCGTGACGGAAAACAGATTAGGGACTGGTTTGAGAAGGTTCACAGATATTTTCAAGAAAACCAAATAATGGATGTGTTACAAGATGGCAGTCGTATATTCAACTGCGGTGAAACGGCATTTTTTTTCTATGTCCTCAAGAGAAACAGGTCTTTGTCAGAAAGGGGTCCAAATCGGTGTACAGCAGAATAGCCACCGATGAAAAAGAATGCTTGACTGTACTTGCTAATGTGTCGGCAGATGGAAATATTGCGCCACCTATGGTACTGTTTCCGTATGTAAGACTACCAAAACACCTTCCTGCAACAATGCCATCAGGTGATATATTATTAATTATGAGAGATATTTGAGATATTTTAGGTACCTACTTACTATATTTATATCTATTTTTTTTTCAGGGTGGAGCATAGGATACACAGAATCAGGCTGGATGAACACAGAAGCATTTTATGAGTATGTAACAAACGTTTTTGACAAGTGGCTATCAAAAAATAACATAAAAAGACCTGTCTTGTTGTTCTTGGATGATGAATGAATGAATTTTGCAAGACACATGGGATTATAGTAGTGGCTTTAGTTCCAAATTCGACTCACATCCTCCAGCCGCTCGATGTTGCTGTCTATAGACCTGTAAAAGGCACATGAAGAAAAATAGTGCATACATTTAAAATTAACAATAACTATCAGCAAATCCAAAGAACCGATTTTTCAGCCTAGGTCAAAGAATGCTTTGATGAATGCCTAAAAGAAATTACAATTCAGTCTGCATTTAAATGCACTGGATTATTTCTTTTCAGTCCAGATAGTATTAATTATGGCAAACTCAAAAAAGCTAAAATCGAACATTCAATTAACAAAGATTCAGTTAAAAACGATACGCAGGGCGATTTCTCAAAGTCCAGTGTTAAGGAAAAATTTTAAGAAAGGCTTTCTCCAAACACTTTGGAGAAATTCCGATCCAACTCAGGTACATCGTGGATGGGAGAAGCTCGGTACGACAAACTTTTCAATTTTTGGCAGTCAAATTGTAACAATGAAAGCGAGAAATCGCAACCAGAAGAAGAGAAATGGTAGGCACAACAAGAACAAATACCAGGCACATCAACACAGTCGCGGGTAGAAATAGAAGGATTTTCACAAAACATTGATGATATCCATCTAAACGAATTTGATAAACATGATGAATCTGATTCAAGTGTCTTGAGTGACATCGATAATTTAGGAGATACTACCTTAATAAACAACATGGATTCTGACATTAGCATTTTCCAAATAAAAGAAGATGGAAGACTAGAACTTGATACATTTACAGAAGATTCAGACAGATTTAATAACATTCGGGTTCTGAGAATTGACATATTGAATCCTGCTAACAGTCAATTCAATTGAAAATATAATTCCCGTTACTAATCTAAATCCTATTGAAAATCTGAATAACCTTAATTCTGTTGACAATCTAAATTTTGTTGAAAATCTCAATTCTGCAGAAAATCATAATCCTGTTGAAGAAGTTGAAACTGGTAATCCCGGTGAAAATAACCTTAATTCTGTTGCCAATCTAAATTTGGTTGAAAATCTCAATTCTGCAGAAAATACTGTTGAAGATGTTGAAACTGTTGATCCCGGTGAAAATGGCAACGCGGAATCAATAAATGAAAACGATCAAGAGAACATTAACTTTAAAGCCGATGATAAACCACAGGTTGCTGAACCGATTTCAAAAAGATCACCTCTACACTGTTTACAAAATCAGAAAGTAGAAAATGATTGCTTAAAAAGCCCAGAACCAAAAAAACTAGAAAAAGAGAATACATCTGATTATATCGTAACGCCTCCAAAATTACCAACACCATTTAAAAACGCTTTCTTTTTCCCAAAGAAACCAAATGCAAGCAAAAAGAAAGTAACCAAAAAATTAACCAGGATCGTCGCAATCTCAGACGAGTTCATTGAATACCAAAGAAGATTAGAGCTGGAAAAAGAAACTAAAGAACAAAAAGAAAGAGAAAATCTAGAAAAGAGAAAACGAAAAGCTATTGAAATAGATGAGAAAAAAAACAAGAAACCCAAAAGTGTGCCCGTTTTTCAATCAAACAGTTTAAAGGAACTTACGGAAAAGCAGATTGAGAATGTTTTGATGGTGAATGAAGTGAGTGAAGATAAAACAATTACAGAAAAAGAAATGGAAATAATAGATCACGAAGTACTTAAAAAACAGAAAATACAACTACTAGTTTTACAAAAGGGGACTACGTTATCTTCAAATATGAGGAAAAATATTTCCCTGGTTTAATAGAAGACAGCAAATCAAAATCGTATTACATAAAAGCAATGGAAAAAATTGGAAGTCATTGGAAATGGCCCCATCATGAAGATGTGATATGGTATGATTTAGATGAAGTGATCTCCAAAATAGAGCCGCCTCAGCCCATTAACAAGAGGGGACTATTTGCAGTTCCTGAAATTAAGGAAGGAAGTTATAACTGATAATCTACCTTATTTTTCAGTTAAAATTCATATATATGTTCAAAATGTGAAAAATATTATTTTTTTAAATACGTTTTTGAAAATATACAAGGTGGTCAAGTACTTTCTGCAGCTTTTGTTTATTTTTTCGTCATAAAACACAAAATGTTGTAATAAGCCGGTATTAGATTAAGTTTAGGCCGGCGTTACTTTAAGAGATTTTTTGATAGGCCGCTAATAGAAAAAAAGGAAATTTAAAAAAAATATTTTTTTGGTATTAAAAATATAAATTGTTATTTTTATTTAATTGAAATTCACAGAAACCTCCCCCTTTTGCCTTATAAAATGATAAATTTACATAAAGTACGAACTATTTACGCTAATCCAAGAAGCTAAATTTAAAATTTCCTTAAGTGGGCCGGTAATAGTTTTTAAAGTGATTTGAATAAAAAAAATTTGAATTGAATTACAACCGTTTGAAGCAAAAATATTGATCCTGTGACTCTCAAGTTTAAAGCTACGTAAAACAGTCATAATTCTACGTTATCTGTTCAGTTAGAGTAGTATTCAGTGGGATTAGTCAAGTTTGATGAACTATTTGATCGTGGGACGCATGCTAGACGATTTTCGGAAGTAATTACACAAGTGCATCAAAATTACCGATAATTGTACATGAAAGCATGTTGGCTAAAAACTACACGAGTTTATTTTCATGTTTTGGTGAAAGAGCCCGACTCCGAAGGAGGAGGTGCTCTTTTAACACTGTCTTTTAAACTGTCTCCATATTTATGGTTCAGTTTTGTATTTTTGGGTTTACTTTCGGTCACTTTTTCTTGAATAGAACTTGAAGAATCTTGTCGAAATCGCGACATTTCAACGAGTTTTAAAGTTTGGCATATGTCAAAATGACAAATGCGCAATTTTACCACTAGTTACTGTAGTTACGGACTCGCAGGGAAATTTTCGATAGCTAGTGGGAAATTTTCGGATTCTACCGGGCAATTTTCGCCGAAAATGTCCCGCTTCAAATGGGAATACATGGGGGAAATATTCTCCGTAAGAGGTTCAGAACTGTATAATATGGGACAGCCGACTTTTTCCTGCGCACTGTATATAGCTTTAAAAATCGTCTAGTGATTAGACAACTTACCTTACATGACGCTGTCCTTTGATTTGCTTTGTCAAGGAGTCTCGTGACTCATTGTTTTCTAATTCAAGATTTCACCACTGGTCGCCATATTGACATAATTTTGACTTTCTGAAAATTGGATATAACTGTGGAAAATTCTGAGATAATGCCGGTTAGGGTGGAAATTACGCCTCCCCTGCCGGCAAATTCCAAACAACCTGGTGTCACGAAGTCTTTGTTATATAATGGTTCAAAGTTCCAAGGATTCCAGAAGTCAAAAGGCAACAGTTACGAAGTTGAAGTCATTTTACAGGTTAGGAAAGTTTATTTTTCTTTTAATACTCAAATCAACTTTAATTATACAGTGAATTTTCAGCACACTACCAATAGAAATGTATACATATATTTCTAAAATATTTATGGTGTATTATAGCACGTGACCTTTTCTACATGTTAAATCACTTTCACTTTATATTGGCTTAAAGTAATGCATAAAATGTTTAATAATTACATATTCAATCCTATAAATATGTCTACACTTTCAGCATGTAGATGAAGAAAATTCATATCTCTGTGGATATTTACAAATAAATGGACTCACAGATGAATATCCAAAATTAACAACTTTTTTTGATGGTGAAATTATAAGCCAAAAGTATCCCTTCCTCACTAGAAAATGGGATGCTGATGAAGATGTAGATAGAAAACACTGGGTAAGTCATTTTACACTGTTTGAGTACTTTAGCTTAATATACTAATTATAATCCATTTGTTTGCAGAGCAAATTTTCATTATTCAGTCAATATGCCAAAACTTTTAATTCTGATTCCTTCGATTACCTGGCACTTGCTGATACGGATTATGTTTTTATGAGGTGGAAAGAACATTTTTTAGTCCCAGATCATACAATTAAAGATATATCAGGAGCATCTTTTGCTGGATTTTACTACATTTGTTTCCAAAAATCTAAAGCTACAATAGAAGGATACTATTACCATAGAAGTTCTGAATGGTAAGTTTCCACTCTTAACTTCTTTTGTAGTTATTCAGAATAAATCAATGAGAGTCATATTTATATTTAACTATGTGCACCATTATGTAACAAGTTCTAATTTTGAATGTGTAAGTAAATAAATATGATCTTCAAGGTTTTAGTACCTGAATTGTCAGAAAACAAAATTCATTTGTAAATCTTCCAAATTTGAATGTGTGTGTAAGATTATTTGGCTGAGAACAAATCCCAGAAAGATTTTAAGCCTACCAAATTTTAATAAAAACATTATAAAAAGTCTGATGGCAATGATTTATAGTTTTTTTCATAGATATTTAATACACAGTAATTGTATCTGGCTTCTTCACTGCTTTTCAAAATATGCAACATTTTAATTTATTTATTTTTTCATTTTTTTTTGGCATGTAACTTTACCTTTCCAGTGGGCAAATAAGGGATAATGCGATGCCCAAATGCTGACTTAAAAATTGTTTAAAATATAGATAGGTGATAGATTTTTGTTTTTTTGTGCCGAATATGGGGAAAAATTGAAAAATATCACTTTTTCAATTGCAGATCACATCAAATTTTCGTTAACTGGCTTGTTAACTTGATCTCATTTATTAAATAACTGATACAATTCAATTTACCTATACTTTTTATCAACCCTTGAGAGCTAACCTTGTTTAAATATGTATCAACCGTACATCTTACCATTTTAACCGCTAGGCCCACTATTTTTTTTATTTAACAAAACAAAATACATGAGAGGTAAGAACAAACTTTTATTAAAGCTCTTTAACATAATATTATATTACATTTTAATTATTGAGGGAACACTGACACACACTATGTTCTATGCAGAATGGGTGTCTGCAGCAGTCACTATGATTTGTTCTCATACATATATATAAATTTGATAACTTGATCTTTTTGAAGGTCCCTGCATAGGTATTTCACTTTCTGGTTTTTCCTTGATTACATCTTGAATAATAAATAGAAGCCATAGCTGCAAAGTTGGCATGTTTAGGTACATTTTCATCCCAGTAAAGGTTAATGGCTGGCACAACTCAACCAGATACTGCTTTCTGTCTAGAGGTTTCTGTCCTAATCTATGCATATTATATATATAAATTACATAGGAATTTATGGAAGCTATGTTTAGCATTCCATAAAACATGCACAAAGGCCACCTTTTTGTTTTGCTTGAAGTGCTTATGCTCCCACACATCTGGTCAAACGTATCTACTTACCCCACCTTTTGCGCTGTTGTAGAAATCTGTAATGTCTGGTTTCCCAGTCCTTCCATACAGGAGTAATTAACCGGATTACCAATCTGAGGCAGAATTGCTTACTTTGAAAGATCCATCTGGTTGGTTTCCTAAGTAAACTTCCATCTTCAGGTTATAAAATGTTCTGGCATCCACCAATGCAAATATCTTTATTCCATATTTATTAGGTTTGGAAGGAATATACTGACGAAAATTGCAATTTCCACGAAACGCTACCAATTGTTCATCAACTGTAAGATATTTACTTGGTGTATAAAGCTCGGCACACTTATTCACTAAATAATCGAACATATCAAGAATGGGTGCTAACTTATCAGTTTGTAGTCTCACTGCTCTTGTTGCTTTGCCATCAAACCTAATACATCGCATTATGAAAAGGAATCTCTGCTTACTCATAGTGGTATAAAAAAATCATTGCCCATATCATCAACATCAAATAAATCTTCAAAATTCAAATGAGATGATTTCATGACTCCGCTGACTACCCAAATCGCTAAAAACGCTTTTATTTCACCTTCAGTTACTAAACTAGCATCTCTTTCACGTGTAAACTTATCTTTTACTTCAGCAATAATAAAATTATTAGTGTTTGTCACAAGAAGTTGCATCACGTAGTCACCAAAAAATAGATAAAAAGCTGAATTCTGCAGAGACATCACCCAACTTATAAAATTCCATGAAAGATTCTGCATTATTTTTGAAATCTTTTGAAGCAATTTTGAGCATACTTGAAGGATGAAGATAAGTTAAAGCAAAAGCAGGTGTATTTTCGTTGGAGAATCTAGCATCCAAAGACGAAGTTAAATAATCAAGATAAGGGATGATTATTGACCGCTTACAGTATTCAACTGCATACTCAGATGGTCGATTATTTCTGTGTACTTGCTTTTGAGTTACTCGTGGTACTGACAACTCAACCCCTACTTTCTCTGCGATATTAAGAGATTATTTAAATAAATCATAAGAAACATTTCCGACATCTTGTCGATCTTCTTCGATTACATCTAGAATATCATCAATATGCTTCTTCACCATAACAAAATCAGAAATAGTAGATATTTTTAACAATTACTTCATATCAGTAGGTAAAAAATTGGCTGGTAATATTAACAATAGTAATTTATGCAACAAGTGCATAAAGTGGTACTTTTTTTCACGATGGAAAAAGTTGACCCCACGACCCGTCAGGCAATTCCATGAGTGAAAAAATACACTTTATGCACATGTTGTATACATTATTTTTTCTACAGCCCTATATAAAAAAATAAAATGCAAATAGAAATTTGGGATATTTTAATTAAGCTCCTTTGTTAAATTACAATTATATATATATATATATATATATATATATATATATATATTTCATGTCCGGCCAAGTATCTTAGAAGTCCATCCTCGATGCCCAGCCAAGTTTCATTGTGTTATCTTAAGGAAAGCGTGAAATAAAGTTAACGTTATGGCACTTTTTTTAACGCTTTTTTACTTTTTTTCACTCTAACCATAAACAACCACTTTAAGCGCTACAAACCGATGAAATACAAGGTACTTTAAAGATAGGGCGTAGAAAAAAATATAAATTACACTGAAAAAAATAAAACTTGCAACCATTCAGTTTTTATGTATCCATCGGACGAAGTCGAAATTAAAGACATTATAACACTAAAAAATAAAAATGCACCTGGTTATGACAACATAAAAGCAGAAACTTTAAAAATCATGAAAGATGATATTGCTAAACCACTTACATATTTAATAAATAAATCTCTACAAAAGGGACACTGCTTTTAAACTTTCAATCGTAACCCCAATCTATAAGAATGGAACAAAACAAGAAACAGCCAATTACAGACCAATTTCCCTAATTAGTAGTCTGGCTAAAATATTTGAAAAAATAATACAAAAAAGGTTAAATACATTTTTGGAACAACACCAGTTGCTGTCTTCAGCGCAGTACGGGTTTAGGCAAAATAAATGCACACAAGATGCCATTAGATATCTAACAGAAAATATCTATAATGCACTAGATAAATCCAGGCCTTCAATTGGAGTCTTCTTAGATTTATCGAAGGCGTTCGACACGGTCGACCATGGGATGTTGCTAAGCACTTTAGAAGACTTGGGTATTAGGGGTATTCCACATGACCTATTCATAACTTATTTAACCAATCGAATACAAGAAGTAAACATAAAAAATACTTATAGTAGTGGAAAAGTCATTTCACGTGGCGTACCTCAGGGGTCGGTCTTAGGATCTATTCTCTTCAATGTACATCTGAATAATCCGTTTATGCTGGAAACACATAGCAAAATAGTTAGTTGCAGACGACACAGTATTGTTTTGCGATGACGGCAACTGGTTTGACAATAGACTTCTATCATTAAATATTAATAAAACTGTATACTTACCATTCAGTTCCTACGTTGATGCTCTGACAAATTATGACTTAACTATTGAAAATCTTAGAATTTCACCAGTCAACAAAGTAAAGTATCTTGGTATCATGATAGATCATAATTTGAGATCGGATCAGCATATACAATATCTATTAAAGAAGCTACGTTACATACTATTTAAATTCAACGAAATATGTAAGATACTTAACTTAAAACAAAGAAAAATAGTTTATAGAAGTCTAGTGGAACCACACATTAATTATGGAATGATAGGATGGGGCGGAGTTTCTAAGATGTATCTACTCCCATTAGAAATCCTTCAAAAACGTTTTCTTAGGACAATTCTTCACTGGGGTTATGATTGTCCAAGTAACACATTATATAGGGAAAGCGAAATATTTGGTCCTAGGCAAATATTTTTCATAAATGTATGTATTATTCAACATACACATAAGACGGAACTGAGAACTCCAGGCCACCAATACGAAACGCGAAATAAAACAACATTTATTACACCACATACGCAAAAAACGGTTGGTCAAAAACCTATACCTATTTAGGCCCTAAATTATATAATTCACTTACGAGTGAAGTTAGGGAGGTCACCATACTATCATTATACAAAAGAAAATTAAGAGGTTTTGTCAGCAGTAAGCCGAGAGATCTTATAAACAACTTGATTGATTGATGTGAGGAAAGGCTATATAAAGGAGAAATACTAATAGTTATAGTGAAAATAGTATCCATCCTATATTTTCGGTGTTTGTATTTTTATATCTTTTACAATTTTATATTTCTTATAAATTCCATATTGTTTATAGTTTTCAGTTCTGGTTAGATTTAAGATATTAATAAGTTATATTACATTGTATTATATACAGTTTAATTGTTTAATGTGTTTTTGCCACATACAAGTAAACTTAGTTTACTTCATGGTTAACAGTTCATTTGTACATTATTATTATTATTACATTATTATTAAATCTTGAGCAGCACAAAAAAACTGAAAAAGATTCAATTTCCAGGGATGTAATCTTAGGGGAAAAGTGACCCACTCTTTCAAATATACACCACTGGAACAAGAATGTTCATTAACCAGCTATATGTTCATTCACTTATAGACATAAGCCTCCCATAAAGATTTCCATCTCTCACTATCCTGTGCTGCATTGTGTGGAAGTGAGTTGATGTTCAGGTCATCTGGCCATCGATTGGGCAATCTGAGTCTACTGAGAAAAGAGTGATTTCCATTCCATTTTAGATTTGATATTCTTGTGATGGCATCCATGATTCCGCTTCTCCATATCACCTCTGCATGTGGAATTCTATTTCTCCATTAGTACAAATAAAACACACTGATCGAAGACTTTCCTCTTAAGATCGAATCTTGAAACGTAGCTCATTCTTCCAAAGGCTGGCCAAGATAGACCTATTCTTCTGCCAATTAACAATTCATTAAAATACATCAAAATCAATAAACCACCGTGAGATGACGAAATTAATACTGAAGATATAAAGCTGGGAGAACATTCAACATTAACCCAAGGTGATCGTAGTTAATATGGTTTCTAACTGAAGACTTAAACCACAGTGAGAGGACGAAATTAATACTGAAGATATAAAGCTGGGAGAACATTCAACATTAACCCAAGGTGATCGTAGTTAATATGGTTTCTAACTGAAGACTTATTACCTGTTATAACTGAAAATAGCTGCTCACACCGATGGAAATAATTTCATATGCCCATTTTCGTGTATTTTCTGAAGAGTGCTGGGAAGTAGGCAAATCAAGTTTGTGGTAATTAAATGGGAAAATAATAATAAGTAGGTCAAACTAACTAGGTGGAAGAGATCAAGGGATTTTCTTTTTGTCGGTGATGCAGACGAGTACATTTGAAGTGGATTCCGATGACATTTTTTTTTTGGAAATTATCATTGAGGGGCCAACTTTACTTTTATATTGAGGTTTAACTGAGTAGAGGGAGAGGGGATTTTGTTTTTATTGGTGATGCATATGAGTCATTAGAAGTGGATTCGGCTGCAGAACATCTTATTTCCAAATTGCCATTGAAGGGGGGGGGGGGGAATTTACTCTGAATAATACTACTAACTGGGGGGAGGGGTGCAAACTATTTTTTTGATGGAGCATTATGCATAAACGAACAGATGTAGTCTCTCGTGGAATATGGTGCATAGAAAATAATTCGTGGACCATATTGGTGCATTAGTAGTGTAAAACGA
Organism: Galeruca laticollis; assembly: GCA_963921935.1. Lineage (NCBI taxonomy): Eukaryota > Metazoa > Arthropoda > Insecta > Coleoptera > Chrysomelidae > Galeruca > Galeruca laticollis. Next base: position 41,088,421 of record OY998175.1, on the reverse strand, counting down.
CCTAATATGTTTTTGTTGAAAATATCTATTGGGGGGCCAACTTAACTGACCTTATTTCAACTGCATTTCTAATTGAATTTCTGTTTTTTTTTTCAGGTTTCAGTCTTTGAATCTAACTCATGTGCCTGAAAATAGTATACAAATATATGAATTTAGGTAAATTGGATGCACAACACACAGACTTCCCGAATGTTGGGCACATTTCGAACCATGGAAAATGTGATTATATTCACAATTTATTTTATCTAGATTTAAAAAAAAATATGATTTCTACCAAACTGAGAGATTTTCCAGTGACATGAAAACGAAAACCATTGAATCTGCTTTAAATGAAAACCTAGTTAGATCCAGAGATTTATTGTTATGTTGTTTATACACAACTTTCATAGTCCATTTAAACAAAGTATACTGACAGAGAATTTGTAACATAGACGTTTCACTTATTGAGTATAATTAATGTAGAACTATCAACCTTATTTGCACAATATAATTATAATACGAGTATTTGAAAAATAATTTAGACAACAATTTTGAAATTGTTTCAGGGTTATCTCCCATAACTCTAATATACGTTTATATCTTCAGAGTTCCGGTAGCCTCTTGTCAAAAAAATTACAGACACCTACCTTATTTATTATGTTATATTTTTTTACCTATTTATTCAATTGCATGTATGTTTTATTGATTTCAATAAAATATTACTACTACCCCAGAAATTTATACATTATTTACTAATTTCACATATATAAAACTTTCTTTTCAAAATTATCTACCGCAATAAATTTAATTTTATCAGTTTGGTGGGAACCCTCACGTACTTACCGTTTAAGTCAAAAAAGCTCTCTTCACAAAAAAAGTTGTGTCTAATATGAGCATATTGTCATTAGAATAACTGAAATCACTTTCATTGTAATTATTTATACAGAAGTATTTACTGTTTGTCTATTCATTGAAATAAATTATATTATTGATTAATTTTTGGGGTTAGGCGCCTTTAAAAAATGTCAAATTTGTTTTAAATTGCATTAAATGCACTCATTTTATGTAGGTGTGGAGATACTGTAACAACGAACAACTACAACAGATTCGTGTATTGATTTTAAATTGAAATAAATAAAACTTCTGTTACAGAATCGTTGGGAATCAAATTTGATATTATCTACAATATTTCGGTAAACTCTTAATCTCTTATACAAGCAATTGTTCGATTACGAAGATGAAACTCCTCATTATAATAAATAATAAAAGAGTAACAATTTTCAAAATCAATTGTTTTGTCTTGTTGAAGGTTGGATACACACTTGTGTGTATGATGTGGTTAAGTCTAGTGTAGTTTGTATTGTCATCTAAATTGACATGTCGATCTGATAGTAATTGTTTGTTGTTAAAATTTCTGTCTGTTTCCAGCAGCTACAAAAAATGAGTTTCCTATTATTTATTTATAATTATTGTGTGATAGAATTGGTACTCCTGTTTTTTTTAAATATTTTAAAGCTTAAATAAGTAAATGCTCTGTATAGATAAGGGTACCCAGCTTTTGTGTAAGATCGGCCACATTTGAGTATATATTTATATTTTTTACTTAGTGACAAAAAAAACTGACTGGAATTAAAAGTACCTAAATAGTAAGATTTTTAAACTTTTTGACTAAATACTCTATAAGTCACCATTTGTTATGTATATTATGTATAAATGTATGAATATATTTTTTTTATTATTATTTTTGATGTTTGGTTTTGTGTTGAAATTTAAAAAATCCAAATAAAGGTAATTGGAATTAAAATGACAACTATTTTTTCAGAATTTGTATGGCATTTGTCGAAATTGGATGATTAAGTAATAGAGTTCTAAGGATTACACCAGAATACTCTTTGTGATTTTCCAGTGTTAAAATTTAAAGTTTGTTATTCTGGATGATTCGACAATGACAGACAGTACGTCAGAAACCATTTTGGAAAAAACGTCTTGTAACAAATACAGCCCAACTCCGTTAAAGTATTTTTAAACCCATAGCTTTCTGGTAGGTGATACAGTCTATTGTTTCTAAAATATAATTGCATTTTTAATAAAATATATATCTCAGTGGTAAGAAATATCAAAATTAGAAACTATTGGCTCTTGTTCTATGACTTTTGATCCAATAATTTTTCTGTATCACCTGTTATATGTTATATTTTTATCAAATTGAGGCTCCAAAGGGCGGTAAAAGTTGATTTTAGAAAAGTATTTAAAACATTTAACCCCACAATGGGAGGTCTGAAACAACTATTTATAATTTGTTAACTTTTAAAAATGAAAAGAAAGCATGTAAAAAATATCTAGGTTAAATAAATAATGATTACTAGGAAAAATAGAAGCAGCAAAGTAAAAATGTCAAAAAGATAATCAAAGAAGAGAAAGAAAAAACATGGAAAGGCAATACTCGAAAGTTTTCTGCATAACTAAGAACTATTGTGACAGAATACAATTTTTCTTTCTATCAACTCGAAACGACGGAAAAAATTATTCAAAATTATAACCTAGATCAGTGATTCCCAAACTGGTCCATATTGACCTCCAGGGGTCTATAACAATCTGCAGCGAAAAAAAAATTGGGTGTCCAAGAAATGAAAATGGGGGTCCATGATAGTGGATCTCAACATTCACTGATTGTACCTATTTACTTAACTTACATTATTTTGTTTTGTTTATTTTGTCTACTATTCTATTTTTTATCAAGAGATAGTTTTTTTTTCTCTTTTTTTGAATGAACGAGATCTACATAAATTTTCAAAATTGTAGAGAATTAAATACAAAACTGATAGAATTCTACAGAAATTGTACTCAAGGGTTTTATGATATTATAGTGGCAGTAGAGACATGGTTACATGATGGTGTTGCCGATTGTGAACTGGTTGAAAATAGCTTATATAATGTATTACGATCTGATAGAAACCGGAATATTACGGGTAAATCAAGGGGTGGAGGAGTGATGCTGGTAATAAAAAAACAGCACAAAGTTGTGCATTTTTCTCAATACTTTTCTTTTTTTGAAATAATTGTTGCTGAAATAAAATTATTTAATAGTCACAAAGTACATGTTGTAACTTGAATGATTATAAAAGCTGCTTGGAATTGTTGCAAAGACATGTCAGTAGTACTACTAATACTTTTATTTTCGGAGACTTTAATCTGCCAGAAATTGAATATGAAAATTAAAATATTTCTAGTTGGAGTTCTAAATTGAAAAGATTAATTGAGTTTTTAGAATTTAATGATTTTGGTTTGTATAATACTGTAAAAAATTTCCTAGGAAAAAATCTGGACTTAGTGATTGCCTCAATGGAACATGCTGAAAAATGCAAAGTTATAAAAGAACAGTTACCTTTAGTGAATTAAGACAGATATCATACATCTCTACAAATAAGTTTAGTTCTTACTGAAGCCAGCACTAAGGCAAAGAATAAATCGACAGAATATAAATATAATTTTAAAAAAACCAAATTTCCTTTTAATGTCTGAAGGGGCGCATACTGGGATGAAGTTATTAAAGAAAGTGATGTCAACAGCGCACTTAGAATTTTTTATGAAATCATTAATAAAAATTTTTAAGTAGTTGTCCCAAAATATAATACATATAAAAATTATAATAAGTATCCTGAATGGTTTACGCCAGAAATAAAAAAGTGGTTAAAATAAAAAAATAATTTTCGAAAGCTAAAAGAAACTTCTAAATATTATTATGATACATTTTTGGAGTGTCAAACGAAACTAAAATTTCTTATTGATACTCAACATAGGAAATTCTTATATCAAATTCAAGAAAAAAGTAAGGGAGATATTCATACTTTTTGGTCACATGTTAACAAAAATAAATGTAGTGGGGTTCAAGTAACAGAATTTAATTATAATGGTAGCAAAATTCCTGAAAGAGAAACTGCTGAGAAATTTGCGGAATATTTCGCAAACGTGTATGCAGATGTAAAGTCTAATTATAATGAAGATGAGAGTTCCTATACATTTAGTATGCATGACATCTTACAAATATTTAATGTAACGGTGGAAGACTATAATATGGCTATAAAAAAATTTAAACCAAAAAGAGCTGCAGGTGTTGATGGAATGCCCCCGTATAAACTCAAGGGTTGTCATGAGTGGATGAGGGTGCCTTTGTTAAATTTTTTTAATAGAATCATCATTACTTTTACTTATCCGTCTATTTGGAAACTCGCTACTTGCACACCTATCCACAAATCGGGTAGTAAGAGTGACGTTGAGAATTATACGGGAGTTTTGTTAATGTGTGCTCCTGCTAAACTTTTCGAACAAATATTCCATTTCTATATTTATAATCATGTAAAACATATTATAGTTGACGAACAACACGGATTTATGGTGGGCCGATCTATTAATACTAATCTGTTACTATTTACAGAAGTTGCCAATCAGGTTTTTAAAAAACAGCCGCAGTTAGATGTCATTTACGCGGACTTCCAGAAAGCGTTTGATAAAGTAAACCACGACATATTGTTAAAAAAACTTAGTAACTACGGATTGTCTTCTAATTTATTAAGGTTACTTAAAAGATAGGTACATTATTGTCAAACATCTAGGGAATACTTCTGGAAAATATCACGGTAATTCGGGAGTTCCTCAGGGTTCTAACTTAGGACCATTACTGTTTGTGAATGATTTGTCACAATGTGTTAGTTTTTCCGACTTTTTGTTTGCTGATGATTTCAAGATGTTTAAAAAAATACAAACAGTTCGAGACTGCGTTTTATTACAGAGAGATATAAATAATATTCATAAATGGAGTATTGATAACCAATTAAAGTTCAACATTAATAAATGCTCTGTTATGTCCGTATCTCATAAAAAAGAGTGTATTATTTTTTATTACCAAATTAAAAAGGATACTTTATGTAGATTACAAGAATTTAATGAGTTGGGTGTAACATATGATAATAAACTATTATATGCTTCTCATATTAGTAAATCTGTTGCTAGTGCAAATCGTATGTTAGGCTTTATTTGGAGACAAACGTACTTTTTCTCAGATATTAATACAATATCTGTCTTGTATAACACTTTGGTTAGACGTAAGTTAGACTTTACATCTCTCATTCGGGGCGAGCAATCAAAAGTACATTTGGAAGCTGTTGAGAGAGTACAAAATAGTTTCCTGAGATATCTCTATTTCAAGAAATACCGAAAATGGCCGGATTATGTAACAGTGAGATCAACAAGAGTACGTATAGAATTTAATGTTATTTTTTTACAGTCTAGACGTCAGTTATTAGCAATGACCTTGTATAAATTGGTAAACAGTATCACAAATTCTAGTGCTCTACTCTCTTTAATACCCTTTAAAGGGTAACAAGATGCAAAATTCCTTTTGGAATACTAGAATCTTCCATATCCTCCTCACCTCTGAATTCCTTGTTGAAACTAACGAAGAATGTATTTCAATTGTCGGAAATAAATGTTTTAATCCCGTTGTCGCAATTTAGGCATGAATTATATCAATATTTAAAAAATACCGGAGTATAAGATATTCGGTTTGGTTCTGTCAGTTTTGTACTTTGTATTTTGGATTCGGTATTTTGTATTACATAGCTAATGTCCTTATAATTAGGTTGTAAAACCTGTTAGGACTTTGATAAAAAAATAACTTATACTATCTTATAATATAAAGGGTCCATCGACCATAGTATATTGTAATTTAATAGGTACTATCAGTGTATGTTGAGATCCACTATCGTGGACCCCCATTTTCATTTCTTGGACTCTCCCTTCATCGGTAAATTCGGGTTGGGAACGAGGAACCAAAGGGAACAAACCGTGATCGACTTCCTCAATAAGGAGAGGCTCTACAAAAAACATCCGAAAAGAAAATGGACCTGGAAGAGCCCCGATAAAGGATCAAAAGCGAGATAGACTACTCATATGTTCTAATATCAAACCTCCAACTATGCTTGGACGTGTCAGTAATAAACTGCTTTGACACAGGCAGCGACCACAGATTGGTCAGAGCCAGGATCCATGTCAATATTCGACACCAGAGAAAAGCTCTAGTGGAAAGAAAGATACGGCCAACCACAGGTGAACTACGAGAGAAAGAGGAAGAATTCAATAGGCAAATTAACAAGAAGTTACAACCAGTCGAAGATACATGGAACTAAACGCACTCTCAACGAAGATTACCTCTAGTATTAGAAACGCTGTGCGGAAAGTCTGTTCTCTCCAAAGAAAGAAACATACGAAATTCAGTTTACAAACAATACGGCTCATCGAAGAACGGAGGTAAACCGACAAAAACTCGCCAATGTATGGGGACCTGAATAATATCGTGAAGAAAGCCATCGGGAAAGATCAGAGAACTTATAATACGGGAATGGTAGAGGAAGCCATACAGAACAAGGCAAACATGAGAGTTCTCCGTTCCGAGAGATCTAAAGGTAAAATGATTATCCACAAGATGAAAAATGATAAAGGAGTCATTGAGAATGAAAGAGGAAAGATAACAGAAATTATTGACTATCGACGACTATAGAGCCCATCGATGGCAGGAGAGACACTCATGAAAGCACTCCTGACCCTACTAAATAAATGTAGAAGAAGGAAAAATCCCGGACTCTTGTAAAAACGCAGAAGTTATCCTATTATTCAAAAAGGGCGACTGCACAAATCTAGAGAATTTCAGGCCCATTAGTCTGCTTTCCATCCTCTACAAACTACTAACGAAAATAATAACCAACCGACTGAGAAATAAATTCAACTTTTACCAGCCAGTCGAACAGGCGCGTTTCAGAAAGGGATATAGCACGACTGATCATATACAAGCATTAGATTAGATTTTAACGGGGTTACAGTGCACTGAAACCAAAGGTTTATTGTGCCCCCCCTATCAGAGCTGTTGTCGCTACTACTACAGCTAGCCTTCCAGTTCCAAGGTTCTAATGAACTCTAGTATTTGGGACGGCTTCAACGAGGTTAGGTCCTCACTCTTACAAGTTTCTTGTCCAAAGCATTTCTTGCGTTGGCTTGCAATGGCCAGGCATTCCAGAACTAGGTGATCAGGAGTTTCATCCTCCTCCCTACAGAATCTACACTCGTCAATCTCTGCTAGACCTATTCTCATTAAGTGCTTCCTAAGGCGGCAGTGTCCTGTAAGAAAGCCCGTGAGGAGATGTAGCTTATCTATATACAAGCGTTACGCACTTTAATATAAAAATGCACAGAATACCACATCCCACTGCACATGGCCTTCGTCTACTATCAGAAGGCTTTCAATTCAATCGAAACCTGGGCGATACTGAATGCGATGAATAACGCTCGTATATATTACAGATACTCGAACATGCTACCATGCACGTAAAAATTGAAGAATAGGTTACTGCAAAAGTTCAAGTACAGCGAGGCGTCAGGCAGGGGGTACAATTTCACCCTAGTAATGGAGAACGCATTTAAACGCCTATCATGGTATCAGAAAAGCATCAAGATCGACGGGAAATATCTTAACCATCTCCGCTTCGCAGACGATATTGTTCTCTTTAGCAGTGACTCGGCCGAACTTACGACGATGCTCCAAGAGCTCAGAGTAGTCTCCGAAGCTATTGGCCTTGAAGTGATCTTACAGAAGACCAAATTTATGAGTACATCTAACATGAGAGTCGCCATTGAGAACGGTCGACACTTTGGAGCTTGTCGAAGAATACACATATCTAGGGCATAACATCAAAATCGGAAAGAGTAATCAAAGCGCAGAGATTACCAGACGAATCGGCCTTAGCTGGGCAGCATTCGGGAAGCTTAGCTACATACTTCGACATCCGAAGATCCCAGTGAACCTAAAGAGGAAGGTCTACGATACCTGTATCCTGCCGGTGGAAACATACGGACTCGAAACCGTCACTCTTACAATGAACAGCGCCAACCGTCTCCGAGTCTGCCAAAGAGCAATGGAACGTGCAATGCTGGGAGTAAGTCTGCGAGACAGGATCCGAAACGTAGATATTGGTATGACGTCATTATCCAAGCTTTGGAGAACACGATAGTTTTGCCTAAGACAAATAAGACATCTATTCTTGTCTTTTTGGTTTCTAGTCTTTATATACTTCCTACATTTGAATTCCAATGCAAAGAAGAAAAGAATTTAAGATACTTACTAACATACAAATTCAGCCAAAATCATTTGGAGTCATTTTTCAATGTTGTAAGGTGAGTAACAGTTTTTTTACTGCCTTGCAATACGAAGTTCACTTCAGTTTTATCAGATTTTTTTGTCAGAAGACAATATTTTTTTGGGTTTTATATATGTAAAAAATTTCAATTGCTTATGTTTTATAACCATCCTTCTTTTCATTTATATTTGTTTATATAATGAAATGGCCCCAATAACAATACTAGCATCTTACAATTTTTTTAAATAAATAGAAGTATGATAACCCACATTAATACCCATAACAACACCAACAACTGTATATCTCAACATTGTACTTCCAACTATGAGTGTGGTTTCAGAGGTTCAATGAATTTACAGAAAATGTAGTGACTATATAGCTGGATTTGTCATAAGATCAATTATGAAAAAACTATCTTGCGATGTTTGTTGTGAGGAACTTGAATCATCAGGGTATGAAGATGATGTATCTTTCAACTTAATTTACAGGAAATCTAGAGGCGGTCCATTATTTCCTTTTCAAAGTGGGAAAAAACATGTGTAATGAACAAATATTCAAAACTAATATTAGATAAAAATCAATAAAAACCTTACCTATCGGTTCGAATCGGTATTTCAGTGAGTTCGCATCGATAAGCTTACGAAGGAAAATATCCGGTGTACTTTTATAAATTAAAAAACTTTTTAAAGGTAATTGGTGAACTGATAAGACAATAATAAATAAACTTTATCGTGTAAATAATGCGTGAAAAATATCCCCCCGAAGGAACGGATATCCAGACTTGAGAAATTAACAAAGAACAACCAAAAAAATTTTTCAACTTACAGAAATCTCACTTATACTCAAATCAGGTTTATGTTTTCATTAAAAAAACTCACGATGAAGGAAATTTACTTAAAATATATCCAATGAAGGTAGGTCATATTTTACATAAAACATTAACAATCCCGTATATTATCAGCATAGCGAGTGTTGGTAAAAATAAAATACGAGGAGTTAAAATCATCAAAAGATGCAAATAGATTAGTAAATGATAAGCGGTTGAAAGATTAACAGTTAGTGGCTTTTATACCAAATAATTTACTTCAAAGAAAGGGAATTATCCGAAATGTAGATACGATCTTTAAAGACGAATATCTTTTTCAAAATATCATTTCTCCGATAAATATAACCGAGGTTTCTAGATTTAAGAGAAAAATAGATATTGATGGCGAGAGTGTATATCGATGGTGTAGCGCACAAATGTGGTAAATGCACTGTCTGCACAAAATGGGTTAAGTGCACTAAAAAATAAATTTTAGTGTAAATTTTCATATGCCCAAATGTGGTAACTGCAAACCAAATTTTGTGGCCAGTAGTGGCATCTATCGTTTGGGAAAAGTACTTGCAAATCGCAGAATTCTACTTCATATGTGTTAAGTGTACTTAACACATTTGTCATATACAATGAGATGCTTATACTGAGGTAAGTGAGTAGTTACCACATTTGTGTTTAATAAAGTGAGGTTATTTCGCGGTTCGTCACATGTGAATTAATCTATTTTGGTGTCTGTGCAGTGAAAAAATTAGTTTTGTTTTTTATTATGGTTTCGCGGGGTAAGAAAATTCTCCAGCTATTAGAGGAAAGAAATCAAACAGAGAGTACCGGTAAGTTTTGATGTAGATACTTGATAAAACTAACAAATTGCATACTTTTGTTTTGTTCTACAGAAACGATTTGTAAATTGAATACTGAGAAGTACCAAACTAGTCACAAAGGTTTTTCCAGTCCAAATGATCAAAGTGCTCAGTAATTTATTAAATAAAATATTCTTTACCTATTAGCCTAAAAAAAGTTTAACTCAGTTTTCTTGTCCTCTGACCTCTCGTTTTTTTATTAAAAAAACGTGTAATTTTATTACAAAAACCGGAACAAGAAGTAACAATCCTGATTTTTGTAACAAAATTACATTAGTTTTGTATTATTACACTTTTTTGTGTAAATAATATTATACCTTGCTTTAATTTATAGTTTAATTTCATTTTATTTTACTTTTTTTATTTATTTTTTTACAGACGAAACCAAAAAGCATGGATCAAATATAATAGTCATTTCTAATCAGATTATTTTGCCAAAGGTTACAGACATAGATCTAACCAGAAGCACAAATGGTTCATGTCCTGAAAAAAATAATAGCCCTCCTTCTTTCTCGTGTGATACAGGTAAATCGAGTCGAGGTAAGTTCAGGATATCAAATATGTGACAAGTGATTAAATTTGGTAATTTATTTTTAGCACTAGTAACAAATAACAGATCGGAGATAAATGATGAAACTAATTTGGCTGGACCATCTGCTATTTACAGAAAGAACAGTGAATCTGATGAGAGCGATCCCTTCGCGTATTCGTCGAGTTCTTATGAGCCATATGCAAACAGCGAAGAATCAGATGATGAAGTTTCAACAAAGGTCGCTAAATCTAGGAAACATAAATTACCTACAAATTCGACCGAATCCAATGAGAAACTACAAATAAAAAGAAGTAGGAGAGCAAATAGAGCAGTCTGGGCCAGATCAATAAGTAAAAATAGTAGACTGAGTGGAAAAAAGTATGTGAATCGCAGCGGAAAAGAAGTACAAGAGAAAAAACCTAAGATTGTTGACTGTACAAAGTGCCGATTTAAATGTAACAAAAATATTCCAGAATCCCACAGAGCGACATTATGTCAAGAATACTACAGTTTGGCAAACGATATTCGTCAAAAAATTCTTCTAACCTCTCTCATGCAAAAGGTCCCTGTTGTTAGAGTTCGAAACAGTCCAAAAACAAAAAACCGTCAAACATCTACGTTGTATTTTCTGAAAGATTCCAATGGAAAACCACATAGAGTGTGTTGAAATTTTTTTGTGCCACATTTGCTATTTCACATAGAGTAATAGAAAATTGTGCACACAACATGAGCGACAGCGGGTTGTACATTGGAGATGACAAGAGAAAGAACACTCGACCTCCTAATACTACTTCTGACGAGGCAAAGCGATTTGTCAAAGAACACATTGACTCGTTCCCTCGGGTTGAGTCGCATTACTGCAGGCGTGATTCACAAAAACAATACATTTCGCCGGAGCTAAACATTTCCATAATGTATAGACTGTATGCAAAGGAATATTGTGCTCAGAAGAAAATTCAGCCAGTGTCACGGTTTGTATATCAGAAAATTTTTCATGATCAGGAACCTCGTTTGGCATTCTACATACCAAAAAAAGATCAGTGCTTTCATTGTAACGCATATCAAAATGCTACAGAAAAGACAACTTTACAAGAAGAATATGATAAGCATAAACAGAGAGAAAAGCAGGCTTTGGAAATGAAAGAAGCGGATAAGAAGAAGTCAGTAGAAGATAATGGAAAATCTTTCAGATCAATTTCATTTGACCTCCAGGCAATACTTTCAATTCCGCATGCAGGTGATAACCAAATCTATTATAAACATAAGTTAAACGTCTATAATTTTACAATTTACGACGCTTTCAACTCCGATGGATATTGTTTTGTGTGGGATGAAACCCATGGCAACAAAGGTAGTGCTGAAATCGGAAGCTGTATTCTGGATTACCTATTTAATTTACCAGAAACAGTAAACCATGTTGCCTCATTTTCCGACACTTGCGGTGGACAAAACCGCAACAAATATGTTGCTGCAGCTATGCTGTTTGCTGTCAATAAAATTGACCATTTGAAGACAATAGACTTGAAATTCATGGAATCAGGTCATTCCTATTTAGAGGCAGATTCCATGCATGCTACTATAGAGAGGGCCAAGCGGCATAAAAAAATTTATTCCACGCGCGAATGGTGTCTTCTAATAGAAACAGCCAGAATTAAACCGCGACAATACCGCGTGAAAAATTTCAAGTATTGCAATTTTTTCAATTTACAACAACTCGTGTCCGACATTGTCGTTAACACAACTCACAACATAAATAAAGACAAAGTGAATTGGCTTAACATCAAATGGCTGCGTTTCCAAGAAGAAAAGCCTTTCATTATCCAATACAAGTATTCTCTTGCAGATGAGACATTCCTCCAGTTAGATGTGGCAGACAAGCGGAGGCCCGGAAGGAAGAAAAACTGGTCATCTGTAAGTTTGAACAAAAAATATGAATCCAGACTTCCGGTCTCTCAAAAGAAGAAGAAGGACCTTCTCTTTTTGCTGGAAAAACAGATTATCCCTGAAGAATATAAAAGTTTCATTCAGGAAATTCCGGAGACAGCAAGACCGACCAATGATGACTCAGATGATTAGTGTTATAATAGGTTTATATTACTGCATTGATTACAATGTTTTTTATATTTTTAATAAAATGTTCATTTTTACAGTTTTTGTCTTAACTCGTTGATTTATCATTGGACGTAAGTTTCTGAATGACAAATGTGGTAAGTGCTAAAATTTTGAAAGTATTTTTTCTCACGCTGCCGTTTTTTAAATTATTAAAAACAAATATTACAATTTTATGTTCTTAAATTTTAGTAAATATGGCCGTACGACATTATAATGTAGTGTTGTGCTACAGAAAGTTTTCAGGTTAATTATCACAAGCTGATAAATTTTGATTTTGTCGTATTTCAAAACATGATATTTTGTACTTAACACATATGTGCGCTACACCATCGATATGTACCGCGATAAATGGTATTATTAGCTTTTGAGGGAAATATTTTACCTAGAAACGTTTTCATTAATTAGCGTATCTTGTACAGTTGAACCATACGTTCACAAAGTAATCCAGTGTTATAAATGCCTCGAACATGGACATGTAGCTAAACACTGTCGAAATATGATCACTCGTTGTATGAATTGTACACAGATAAAAAATGAAACCCATAGTTTTAGAGATCCCCAAGATAGTTTTGGTTTACACTGTAAAAATAATCAACATAAAACGGTAGCAAAAACATGTTAAACATTTTTAGAACAAAACGAAATTGAAAATTTTATGGCCGAACATGATTTGACTTTTTTGGAAGCGAAAGCTAACTTGCGTAATTCATTAGCTATTAGCCTAAATAATAAATTTACAGTACCAGACACACAAAATTTAAATATTTTTCCTCCGCTAACTCACAGGAGTAATGAAAATACAAAAAGTCGGCACAAACTCAACATTTCATTCCCACAACCTTCGACATCAACACAATCTCAACCAGTCAAAACACCTTATGATCCACCTAACTTAGAAACTGATCACCCTAACAAAAAAAAATTCTCAACCCCTCCTCCCTGACACACTCCAATATTTCCTTTTACGTTTGATCCTAAGAAACCCGTTCCACCACATAATAAAACGAATTTTGAAAGTGAAGCAACTGAATTTATCAACGTCTTTTTCCAAATTTTTCAGAGTATTTTAGATGACGTTAATACGATGAACTCAAAGATATAAATGGTAAGATAATTATGAACAAAATTAGTAACCTATATTATAATGGCTAAAAAACCTAACCATAACTTAAAAATGTTGCAATAGAATGCTCGTTCGGCAGTATCTAATAAGCCGAGTTTACTGAAGTGTCTAGATGAACATAATGTAGATATCGCATTATTATCCAAAACGTGGTTCAAACCGGGAATGCAAATATCATTTAAGGGATATAGTATTGTACGTGGAGATAGGTATGAAGGATACGCCGGTGTAGCAATTTTAGTTAAACATAATATAAACTTCAAGGCAATTTCAATTCAGCTAAATTTCTCGGAGGGTATCTTAATATGCAGCATAGAAATAATAGAAACTAATTCTGAGTCTTTCAATTGTTATTCTTTATATTGTCCACCGGATATACGAACCAAAATCGTTAACCTTCTAGACGGTACTGGTTTGATAGGCGGCGACTTCAATGCACATCATAATGCTTGGGGATCGTATAAAATAAATCCCAAAGGTGCACAAATATTGGATACACTTGACGACAATGATCTAGTATTACTAAATACTGGGGAACCCACACGAATCACTAGAAATGGAAACAAATCCGCCGTTTATCTAACTTTTTCCTCGCCCAACATTGCTATTCATTGTTCATGGAATAGCCTAGAAGATGTTATGGGCTCGTATCATTTTCCTTTAATTATAGAAGTAAACAACAGTCTCAATTACCACTGCGAAGAATCTTATCGACCCAAAACAAAATAGAACTTGCGCAAAGCCAATTGGGAACAGTACCACTACACTGCAGACATATTATTTGATCATAATATCACAATAAAGCAAGATATAGATGCGAAATACAAATTTTTTGTGGATGGAATTAACGCATCAGCAACCTTAGCTATTCTTGTAAATAAATCATGTTAAATGATTAAAAAAAATTTACCAATCAGGTGGGGCAACGAGTGGGAAGAAGCTGTAAACATTGCTGAATAGAAAAAAATAATTGTGATACCAATCCGAAAACCTGGCAAAAATCTGGATGACTGCGATTCTTATAGACCCATATCACTACTCTCGTACTACACAATAAAATGATACAGCTACATATACCAGAAGAAGTTACCGATAATATATGCAAGCTTTACATAAACAGAATTGTAACAATCCGACAAAACCATGGCAATATATGTTTGGATATCGTACTATAACAATGGGCTTACCACAAGGATCTGTACTATCCCCTCTCCTCTTTAATATTTATAAAATCGATATTCACAACACTGCAACTGATGCTACAGTAATTCAATATGCGGATGATTTTGCTGTTTATATCCTTAGTAAATTTTTTTATCAATGTCTAATATCTATAAACACAGCTGTCACTCCTATTTTACAAAGCATCCAAACACTAGGTTTTGAATTGTCATCACACAAATCCCAGGTTGTATTTTTTACTAGACATAACTTACCAGATATTCAAAAAGTCACTGTTGATCACTGTGAGTTTCCTGTAGCCAGTGAATTTCGATATTTAGACATCACTCTTGATAAAAAACTGACATTCAAATCTCATGTAGACGAAGTACTGAAGAAATGTAGCAAAAGGGATTGAATTTTTTAAAATCAGTCATGCGACATGGTGGGGTGCACACCCCAAAACTGCTTTAACTTTTTGTAAAAGTTATATAAGATCCATCATTGACTATGGATGTGCAAACAACCAGACCCTACGAAAATTAGATATTTTACAAAATAAAGCTTTGAGACTCTGTATTGGAGCTATGAACCTTTAAAAGTAGAAACTTTAGAACCTCCCGTACATATACGCAGAACAATGATATTTTATTCCACCTCTAGTAAGTATGGACCTGGATAGCTTTTTAAAAGATGTTAAAGTAATCACCCCACAATACTCGGAAATAGCTCAATTAAACAATATAATTGTCAGACAAACTATCGATACTTACAACGATTTCACATCACAGATGCGTCAAAAAATATTCATGGCACATGGCGCATCTTTATAATACCGCCACAAGAGTAATGCAAATTTAAATTGAATAAAGTAACTTCTATTTTTTCTGCTGAAGTTTTTGCAATCTTTAAAGCTATAGAGTTTGCGTTAGAGAGAAATAAAAACATCAATCCTTACATAGTAATAATAAAAAACACAATTGCTAAGTCTCCAAATAAACACATATTTGTATGGGTTTAAAGCACACACGGGAGTTATGTATAACGAAGTAGCAGATCTATTGGCAAAGAGCAGTATATTTTCAGGAGAAGAAAGTAATGTGGAAACTACTGTAGAAGAACAAATAAATTTGTCCAGAAGTAATATGTATAATACATGATCAAACATATATCAACAGTACTGCATAACAAAACCTACTCAATACAAACTTAAAAAAAATATATTATTGGTACGAGAATTACAATTACCCTAGAAAATATATTGCAACTATATGCTGAATGAAATTTGGACACGCATGTTATCCTGCACACCTGCATAAAATCAAAATTCTGGAAAGTAACATCTGCGAAATTTCCGCTTTGGACCACAATTTTTTCAATTGTAGGAGTTATGAACATCAATCTAAAAAACAAAGTCTTATTCAGCTGAATGTTCCATGCCCTTTCAATATTATGTATTTGCTATCTACAAACGACAAAACTATATTTGATGCATTGATACATTTTGTTTTTGAAGCTAAAATTAATCTGTAAGTCATCAGATATTCTAGTCTCGTTACCTTTGTATAACTCACCTATTGTATATATACCTACCTACCCGTGGTCTACCTGTTTTTGTCTTGTTTTATAAAAAAAATGCCCTGAACGACCCCTGGGCGAGAAGAGTGTAAACCCCGTATTTTCCTCTTTGCTAGGTTAGTTAATTACAAGTATGTAAGAACTTAATACTAGTACCCTTAGAAGATACTAATTATATAATACTTTTGTTTTGTTTTTTTTTTATTTTTTTCTGTAACTAATAATTTTTTAGACCTTTATAAAGTGTGGTTAGTTTTTTTTACACACATAGTTTCTGGCTGCATGGGTTCAGCCCTAAAGCCAACAAAAAGATAAAAAACCTTACCAATACAATCTTCGGTATTTTCCTATTTCAAAGTGTATTAGAAAAAAATTTAGATTGTTATATATTCAGTAAGCTGCTTTGAAATATCAATTTATGTATTTTTTACTCAATGCAAGTTTTATTTTTTATTATTTCAGATCCCTACAATACAGTTGTTAATAAAAGGTAAGGAAAAGAGAATATGAACATATAACTAAGTATTTTATTTAGCTAAAGTGTCTCAAACATTGTATTACATATTCAGTAGATAGCAAGTTCCCCTGCTCTCAAACTTAAGTATTCAGAGCTATTCTGAAATGCATCGACCAAATAAATGTTTACTTCACATCCTAATTGAACAGTACCTTAAACAAGTTACTTCTGATTTTTCAAATTTTATGTTTAATAGTTGTATTTTCGAATGCCACAGGTTGGGCAGCCTCGAAATTTGCCTTAATGGGGTGCTAGAAGTCAAAATTAGAATTTTGAAATAGAAATCTAACATGTACTCTAAACATCTATGGTTTATTTTCTTGAAAAAGCGGTTAATTTAGTAAAAACCATGCTACTACGCTTCGTTTTAAATTCCTATATAAAAAACTATCACTTTTTTGAAAAACAAACAAAATAAACGGTTTTAAAGATTAAAACTAACTTTTCCGCATCTGTGGTCCTGAACAATATTCTATCATAAAATTGTTACTTATATACACTTGTGCTAACAAACCGAAATTTCTCCTAAAATAACCCAAAATTTACTATATCTGGATTTGCTCTCTCTGGTCAACTGAAAATCAATAAGGTGCATCTGTGAGAAACCTTGAACAATATTCAATCATAAAATTGATCAATCGGATACTCTCTGGAGGCTGTATCGTGCTAACAAACTAAAAATTCTCCAAAAATTACAAAAATATGGCACCCGTTGTACTGGCTATAGTGAGCTGAATATCAATAGGGTTCATCTTTGAGACGCTCTGAATAATATCCAATCATAGAATTGGTCACTTGTATATACTCCGGAGGCTGTATTGTCCTAAAAAACTGAAACTTCTCCAAAAATTACAAAAATATCGTACTTAAAGTACTGTAGCACCTGTTGTGTTGGCTCTGGTGAGCTGAAAATCGATAGGGTTAATCAGTGAGATGTCCTGAATAATATTCAATCATAAAATTGGTGACTTGTTGATCTCCGGAGGCTGTATCGTGCTAACAAACTGAAATTTCTCAAAAAATGACAAAATGTCGTACTTCAAGTACCATAGCACCCGTTGTACTGGCTTTGGTGAACTGAAAATCAATAGGGTTCATCTGTGACATGTCCTTAACAATATTCAATCATAAAATTGTTGACTTATTGCACTCCGGGGGCTGTATCGTGCTAAAAAGACATGTAAGGAAAAGTGGTCGACAACGACGACAAACACACAGGATTTTGTTTCTAAAAACCGTTTTTTCGTGTTGTTGTTGATGGGAAACGTGAAAATAACTCAAAAAAAAATTTCTAAATTCCAACTTTTTTTGGGGTAAACCAATACTTTTCTCGCATATAGAAAGGTTGGGCGGAAAAGTAATCAGAAAAAATTTCAATATTTTGACTTATTCAGTGTCAGTAGCTTAGAATTTTTGATAAATTCAATGTAACCATCAACGTAAATACGCGATGGCGACTTGCATGCCACGGTCATTTTAAGTAAAAGTTTTTAATAAGGGCTGGCAATCCATTTTGTTTCCTTATATCCGTGTTTTCAACATTATTTATTATTTTTTTAATAGCAATATAAATTCATTTTTGTTCAATGTAGAGCATAGTGTTCTCAAAACACATACTTTTAGTTTAAAATGCTTGGAAACCCATAGAGCTTATACAAAATTCAGACATTCATTTTAATGCTTATAGCTCAAAACCGTGTTTTTCGACTTAGTGCCTTTTGGTTGTAACCTCACGATACATTTTCTATTAATTAATGTACTATAATAGAAAGTAAAGTATATTTCCTACCGGGAAGTATTTTACCTATCTTAAAATTAGGAAGGTGTAATAGGAAAACTCTGAACTCCTTGGAGTTCTCCCTAGGTGATCCTTTTGTCCCTGGATGGTGTACGTTGTCATCTAAGAGCTGAAACATCACGTTTGGTCTTTTCACAGAATCGGTATTTTGTTCACAAAGTATCTTTTCAAAAAGTTTAATTTGAATTTTAAAATGTAACTTTATTGCTTCAAAGTTACAAACAGAATGAATTCAAAATGTGAGAAAAATACAAAGTTAGTTTATAATTAAATGCTGACAATATATTATGATATAATATGCAAATTGACTTCACATAACTCACCCGTTGTACTGGCTCTGGTGAGCTGAAAATCAATAGGGTTCATCTGTGAGATGTCCTTAATAGTATTCAATCATAAAATTGGTGACTTGTTGCACTCCGGAGTCTGTATCGTGATAACAAGACACGTTACGAGAAGTGGCCGACGACGACATATACACATGTTTTCTCGATGAAAAACGAAACCTTCGTTTCGGGCAAACCAATACTTTTCTCGGGAGTTCGGTTCTGGCAACGAATGTGTAAAAAGTATTTGTGTCAGCTCCTACATTTTTCAAATTTAACAATGTGTATTGATCAAAGTAAAACTCAATTACAGACAATATAGTCACCGTACATGTACGGTGGTATAGTGAATATTAGTGCTCCTCCATCGAATACGTCACTTTTGACTCACACCACATAAACTTGTGAAAAAAACCCGTTTATTTGTAATTAACCTGCATCATTTTATCTACTTACTACAAAACCGGCCAAATTTCGCAGTTTTTCAATTGATATGATAAACATAAATCGGAATACTGGCCAGCATTAACCCACCTAGCAACAATTATGGAAATTATATCCGGCGAGACTTCTGACTACATAAGTTCTCAAAACACCTTCTCCTCAATCACTTAACAACAGTCCCAAACAAAGACCATGCAATCATTTTTCCCGCAGGTAATAATGAAAAAAATCGGAATCCCACTTGGAGAAATTATCCAACCAAAAAATATTTTGTTTTCTTCAAAATTATCTCACAACCGGATGTGTATATACTTCACCAGTACCACTATAGTCGATAAATTCTTGACCGAACATGATGGAAAAATTAAAATTAATTGCGAAATTGTACAGGCCAGAAGACTTGTCACACCAACAGTTCGACTTATACTATCAAATGTGAGCCCCACAACTCCTCATAATCTGATAATAAATGAGCTACATAATTTAGGCATCATAGATTCCGCAAGTCAATCGGAAAAATAAACTATCATTATAAGAAACGCGCTGTACCATGGTGGAACAACAAATGCAAAATAGAAGCTAGCAAAAATGTCTTTAATAAATATAAACGACTGAAAATAATACAATGCAACGTAGAGTTTTTGAGACTGCGCGCAAAATCCCGGTATACAATAAAAAACGCAAATCATGGGCTGACTACGTATCATCACTAAATTAAGATACACCAATGACCGAAATTTGGAACAGAGTATGATGAATATCTGGCATAAAAGGCAATAATAAAATTAACAGACTTGAGGTCGAAGGCCACACTTTAAATAACAACACTGACATAGCAAATGCCCATCGCTAATATGTCTACGAACACAGCTCCAACGAAATCAACCAGAACATATCACTTAATCTTCACAAAGAATTCCAAGATCAAAACAACTTTGAAATTAAGGCGGAAAGTAATGATCCACTAAATTTACCTCTAACCATGGCAGAATATCACGAAGCATTATCAAGCTTCAAAGATTCCTCTCCTGGACCTAATCACATTCCTTAAGCATTTTCCCGAAAGAGCTCTTCAACATCTACCCCAGTTATTTAATATCTGGTTACAACATAAATTTCCGAAAACTTTGCGAGTGTCGCTATATAATAATCCCCATACATAACTCTGCGACTCCGAAATCAAATCCCCAATCTTACCGCCCTATTTCGCTCATATGCATCATAAGCAAATTAATAGAACAGATGATTAACAAAAGATTACTATAGACACTGGAAAAACGCAACCTAATAATACCGGAACAGAGTAGCTATAGATCAGGAAGATCAACGTTAGATAACATCATTGAACTTGAAAGCGAAATCAATGAAGCGTTTGCACTAAAAAGTAAATGCTTAACGATATTCGTCGATATTACTAAAGCATTCGACACCGCCTGGCATAATTATATTATTAAACAGCTACATAGTTGGGATATACAGGGACATTGCCTATTCTTCATCACAAACTTCATACAAGACATGTAACGTTAAAGTTAAAGTAAACAACACAATGGCTGACTTAAGATTTCAAAAAAACGGTATTCCACAAGGTTCTGTATTAAGCCTTATTCATAATAGCAATGAACGATGTTCTACAAGGATTAAAAACGTCACTTAAAGCCCGCTTATATGCCGATGACCTGGTCGTTTACTGCAAAAGTGTAAGAACCTTAAAAACAGTCAGAAAATCGCGGAAGAGTTCCTTTCCCATTTAGAACATTGGACAGAACGAACAGGCATCATCTTTTCAACCGAGAAATCAAAAATCATTATTTTTTCGAAAAAGAAAATTCTAGAGCGCGTAAATCTACGCTTGTATGGAAAATATTTACAAACTGAAACATCTGTTACATTCTTAGGAATGACTTTTGATGAATCTCTTAACTGGAAATGTCACCTAAATAATCTCCTCCTGACATGTCAAAAACGACTGAACCTCTTAAAAATGCTGGCTAATAAAAATTGGGGTGCTGATCGAGAAACTCTGCTCACGCTTTATCGTACATTAATCAGGTCCAAGTTAGATTACGGTTCAATTGCCTATACGACAACGACTAAATCACTGGATAAATAGCATTCATAACACGGCTTTACGCATAATAACAGGGGCATTCCGCACTACACGAATCTTGAGCCTATATAGTGAAGATGGAGAATCGCCGCTAGAAGACAGAAGAATGTACCTAAGTCTAGTGTATTCAGCTAAAATAAGGCAAAATCTCTCCAACCCTACCTGTCAAAATTGCACCACAGAAAAACTTCCCCAACCTCTTCCAAAAACCAAGAACCTCCAAACCTTACTACGTCCGATTTAAAAACTTCTAACTAAACTTAATTACTCACTTCCAGAATGCTATTCCAATGAACTTAGTTCAATTCCACCCTGGCAAATCAAAACTCCAACTTGCATCACCAGTCTTTCTTCCTATAATAAATATTCTGAAAACCCCTACATCTACGCTAAACAGCATACTAGAAAAGTTCACCGACTACTTCCACATTCATACTGACGCCTCAAAGTCTTCTAAAGGCCGTATGACATTATGTAGTTTTCGATATCGTTTCCTGTACAGTCGTCAATGTCGACAAAAACTGTAGTTTTATGTACAGGAATCTTCACGTCCATTAAATTGTGTATGACAAAGTATGTATGTAAAGTGTCACAAGATATTGAAATTAACAAAAATAACGCCTCTGATTGGTGTTAGAGCTGCCAAAAATCATTGTCCATTGATATTTACGATTTCAAATTAATTGTATAAACATAACTTACCATTGAGTATTCTATGTTAACCCATTAGACCCATTAAAATGAGTATCGGATTTCTCAATATCCTGTTTCACCAAATGATATAAATAATCAAATTGTGTCTGGGACATACTTATAACGTTTTTATATGCTAATGGATCTTCTTACAAAAGCTCATTATTTATCAAATTTAACACATTCGAAGTCGAACGACTTGTTCTCCTTTGAATCCAGGGCCTAATCCACATTCGCTTTGGCTTTTTCCGAGAATTGTCTTGGCAAATAGTTTGGAATATCATTGTATATCCAACTACTGCCGCAGCACAGGCAGCCATTACGTTTATGTCCATAATAACAGGAAACCGAATAAAATAATTTCAACTAAACAAGGAATGAGTTAGCTTAGGCTAAACATAAACATGACACAATCTGACAACGACACGATATTTGACCTATTGCGCAGAAACTGTACAGAAATATGATAGAGAATGGTATTTCTGTACAGTATTCGATATCGAAAACTATGTGCTCTTATGACACTATACAGTATTTGTCAACATTGAAAACTATATCGGAAACTACATAATGTCATACGGCCTTGTAACGAGTTATTTTTTTAAGAATTTCCGATGGGATTTTAATTTTAATAAGTGGATATAACTCGTTACTTACTTTCCAACTTTGATTTCTGGTACCGTTTCAGTCCCGTAACATTAATTTAAGTATTTATTTCATTAGTACTTCAAAAGCCACGAATTACCATCTAAAGAAATATGTAAAATTTATTAAATTCCGCTATTCAAAATTTAAATGATCGAAGATGCCCGGTATATAAACTATTTTAATTGAAACCAAAGCCGTCCAGTATAGTAGAAATATTTCTTGTTGTAAGTGAATCGATTCAAGTTAATTCCCTCACCACCGTAATCGCCAAAAATTTTAGGTAGGAATTAAATTATAAATTCCAAAATCCGAGCGTTTTTGGAAGGAGAATCCAGATACCTTTCGCAATGATCAAGTATCAAACTGATAGTTTTGAAGTCCAGTGTCCGACCGTCCATTATTTTCTGAGTAAGTGTAAATTTATTTTGAAAACCGAATAAAACATTTCGCCAAGTTTTTAAAGTTTTATATTTAATTTCAATAAACAATTTAGTAGTTTGGCTATTCAAGAATATAATTCCGTATTTTGATAAAGCCGGAAAGCCGGTATTTTTTTTGAAGCGATAAAAACAAAACTTATTTACAGTTTTTATTATTACGTTCTTTATATTATTTCTTTGGAATTAGGGTCTGAGCCTTCAATACATTGAAATAACATTTTGATTTTAATTTTGCGATTTAGATTGTTATAACTATTGTCCTGTTTCATATTACCCAAATACATATTAGATTTTTTTTGCTTTTTCCCCTCGATAATTGGATTTTATTTCGACTGTGATCTTTTGGTTTTTTATATTTAGAAATTAATTTCTCTGCAATAGAATATTAGCTCGCCGGCAATTTGAAAAATTGAACACCGACTGTGTAAGACGGATCAGAGGCTGTTGCCACCAGCCGTCTCCCTATCGGAACGCGCATAATTTTCTCTAAATTACTTAGATTTATTTTAGTTCAAGATTATATATAGTTTTAACTAACCGGCAATTTGAAAAATTGAAAACCGACTGTGAGACGGATCAGAGGCTGTTGCCACCAGCCGTCTCCCTTTCGGAACAAGCATAATTTTCCCCAAAGTACCTTGATTTATTTTAGTTCTGAATTATATATAGTTTGAACTGACCGGAAATTTGAAAAATATAAAGCAGGCTGTGAGACGGATCAGAGGCTGTTGCCACCAGCCGTCTCCTTTTCGGAACGAGCATAATTTTCTCTAAATTACCTTGACTTATTTTAGTTCTAAATTGTATATAGTTTTGTCTGACCGGCAATTTGGAAAAGTTAAAACTGAGTGTGGGGCGGATCAGAGGCTGTTTTGCCACCAGCTGTTCCATTCTCAGCCGGTAATAATTTCGTTTCATATTTATCTATTCTAAGACACAGTTTTATTTTGCTTGTATTTGGGTAACCGCTGTCCTATCTTCCGACCAAAATTTTAGAATAATTTTAACCGATAATTTGAAAATTTAAAAACTGATTGCGGGGCAGATCAGAGGCTGTTGCCACCAGCTGCCCAAGCGTCAGCCGGGAGTAACTTATTTTATGTTCACTCATTTTGTTTAGAAAAGTGTATATTCAACTACAATAATAAGATTCTTAACCAAGTCCGAGGCTGTTGCCACGGATTGATTGATAATCTAGTTCAAGTTCATTAGTTTTTTTGTTATAAACTGGTCTGGTCACATTTTCCCACCTATCCCGATTGACCATCCCTACCGCGAAAATAGTTATATCCCGTTGACTACTGTGATAGGTAATTATTGTATTACTGCTGCTTACCGCATAATTACAAACTGCTTATACCGCTTCCGCTGTTATTAACAATTGCATTTGCTTGCTTACACCTGTTTTATTGTGTCATTGCTCACATTTCTTAATACCAGCAAATTTCGCATGGTGCATAATAACATAAGCCTTTAACACATTTGGATACTGTATATATTTAACTGATTCGGTACCGTTTGAAAATGAAATGTTATTTTGTAGATATATTTTAAATAGGATTTGTAATATACAAATAAATACGATCAGTGTTTTCTTCATATCCCGTAACATCGCCGTCTAAGGTTTATAGGTTTTGTAGACGTGTTAAATTCAACGAGACCCCTGAAATTTTCCGTAACCTCCATCTGAGGCTACCTGGAACTCTTGACGCTAAGGGTCAAGGGGCCGTGGAGTAAACCACGTAAAATAATATGGCGCCCGAGCATTTGTTTCAAAAGAACTTTGCATCGGGGGTGTCCAAAGTGACGCGTCAGTTGGTAGGAACCTGTGAGAGGTGAAGGACGAAGCAGCAGCACGTCACAGCCTCAATTAAGTTAGAGCTGCTGTAGTGACCACAACCTCGACCCACATGTTCAAGCTCTCACCAACCTGCTCTATCTAATAACGACCTCATTCTTTCGGGTCACGAGTCACTTACTCATATCATCCCATTGTGACAAAAATAAAACAAGAACTCTACTTTGCCGAACAAAGCTATAAGAATGGTATCTTCATATGGGTACCATCCCATATAGGAATTCATGGTAACGTAGAAGCAGATAAATACGCCAAAGAAGCCGCAGGCAGTGACACAACCGAAACTATTACACTATCTGTGAGTGCGGATATAAAATGTACAATAAAATCTAAAATAAATAGTGCGTGGGAAAATCGGTGGAAAAGTGCTACAACAAAGTTAAACGAAGTGAAAAAGTCAATAAAGCCCTGGTCTGCATTACCTAAAAATCGTCGAGACAAAGTCCTACTAACTCGACTACGCCTACGCCTCACTAGACTAACACACAGTCATCTTTTCAGTAAAGATCCTAAACCAAAAGACAACTATTGCAATGAACTACTCTCCGTGAAACACTTACTTACTCAATGTCGGCAATTAGCAGCGAAACGACAACAGGCCCAACTTCCTTCTGGTGAACTTGCAGACATATTAGGATCATCATGTAATGTGCACAATTTAAAAAAGTTTCTTAAATCGATAGATGTTCTAGACTCATATAGAAATTATTTTATGTATAACTTGCTTTTTTTGTAAACCTTAATGACGCTAATGACCCACGCGGTTGATGCGTATTATTAAATAAAAAATATTGTGTAAAACTTGTCACAATTGCTTCGCGGTTCGTTGCCCACACTTCACTCGTACTTCAAAACGAGTCATCGTGACATATGTTTTATTATTAAATTATATTATTTATTATTAAATAAAAAAAAATACTTTTCTCGATCTTAGATAGGGTTGGCCGGAAAAGTAAAATTTTCACGATTATGACGAAACTACTGGGATGATTGTGATAAAAATCATTAGACATGTTTTGGAAGCTGAAACATGTCATGAATTTGTTTTTATATCTGACTTTCACAGAGGGTGCTAGTTACATGATTCGAACGAGTAGTTTGAAACAGTACTTTTTCAGATTATATTTTATTATCCAAACATTCAATTTTACTCCAAAAAGGTACTTGATACTGATGTGTACCGTTTGGTAGAAAATGTTCTGTGTTGTTTCATGAGGAAATGGCGGACTAGCGCTACTTATATGTCTCGAAAACTACTGAAATTTCTCAATATTTGTATGGCTTCTCCTATGCAGACAAGACAGTATTTGATAATAAAAAAATGCAGGTTACCAATTTTGTTTATTTATTTGTTCATAAATACATTTCTTTATGTACATTTACCAAATACTATAATTTACAATATAAAATTAAAACAACCATATTACTTAATATATATATATTATTATAAAAATGATATTCTATACAGAACTAAAACGTTCTAGGTGATCTCGGCAATCTCCTTAAAATCATATAATTTTAACATAGGTGTATTATTTTTAATAACGAATACATATTGCTCCATTTTCAAAGGTTTCTTTTTTTCATTTCAAGGAGATTTCGAGATAAAGGCCATAATTATTACAGAGTTAATAACATTTTTATGAATATATTTTTGCTCGTTGAAGTAACTAAGTGGGAAACTAAGATATCCAACATTTGGTTTCTTCGTCTATTGCTCAAGAAAGTAAGTAACTGACGATTAAAAGCGACTTCATAAGCAATAAGCATTAGCAAATAAAGATGGTATATTCTCTCTATTCAGCGACATTCTGCATTATATTTCTATTGTTTCTGTTTATAACTTTTTGTAAGGTGTGTTGTCACAGTACTAAGAATCCATTAAACCCGAATATCTCATTACAAAATTCGAAACAACAACCAACTTTTATTTGTTTCAACGATATAGACAAACTTGAGGTATCAGGGGATTAGGAAAATGAAGAAAAATATCAAATGCGAAGAAGTATGTTGAAAAATAATCATAAATATGAGGAATTGAAGAATGGTATACAGTAAAGCAGTACTAAATAAAGCAATGCAAAAAGGAAGTTCTAATTATGACCATGGAAAGGAAACAGAATGATAATCTATATGTTTTTGACAGAGAACATACGTAAAATTTTGAAATGAAAAGTATTCTTAATCAAAGTTCTAGTGTACTCACAAATAATATATTAGTTTATTCGCATTAATGGAACTGCATTCCTGTTTCAAACTTGTACAGAGTTACAAAAAAATATGTGTATGTGGAATGTGATAAGCATAACGTACCTAATCCAAGTGGGAGAAAACACTTGCAACTTTTGCTGAGGAATGTAGGTGCATTTTGATTTAGAATTTTCTCTAACATAGTTCTAGAGTGTACTTCCCGAACATTTGTGGAGTCGAGATTATCTATTCTAAAAATACACTAAACGCATCTAGCTATGACATAAGTTGTGTGGTATTTAGAAGATAAAGAACTCGTCCTGTTGAATACAATATTTGTCGTAAGCGCAGCTGCATTCGCACAAATAAACATTTTTACTTTACATTTAGAGATCTCACTTTCTTTCCACTTAGTACCTACAGGTTATTGAGTGACCAGTCGCATCACCAAATGACAAAACTATTGGCTAAACACTCCTTTCATGCAATATTATATCCAAGAGAACTGACGTATTATTACAAGAAAATCAGTTATGTCATTGATGTAAATGTAATATAAAAATATATAAAATAATTTTTAAAACTATCAAAATAGTTTATGGTTACGATCATCAAATTGCAATTTATCCAAAAATAAAAAAAGACAACTCAAAGTACCTACCGCGAGGTCTACATTCTTTTAAAAAGAAATTATTTTTTAGCTTATCTCAGGTGATCGTTAAAATTTCATTTTGCAGAAATTTGTAACATTCTTTGTCAACACTCCTTGGAAGTGTTAGAATCTATAAGTTGATACCTTGTAACATTGTATTTCTTTGTCCTGTAGAATGGTGATTATGCCAGCTCAAATAAAAGTTATCAAAACTTTTAATTTCAATAAGATATAGTAGAGTAAAATTTTTATGCTGGTTGCCTCAATCATTTCCAAAAAAAAAGAGATATGGCTGAATCTAGTACATTACTGACTTCCTTTTTCTGAATATATCTCTACGTTAATAATCAACCTTTGGTATTATTGATACAAAAGTATAAGAATTCGATATCTTCATTATGGTATTTGAATTAAAAAATAGTCTCATGAGATTTATGATGATTTCTTGAGTTTACCATATCTAACTATAATAAGATGTTACTCAGATTTTATTTTGAATCGAAAAAATAGCAAAAAAGAAGTAATGACTACAAAAATATATTCATTATTGTTCTACATTTCAAACGCGTTCTGGATAGTGGCCACATTTTTATATATTCCTTTACATAAAGAAATCCATTTTTACGAAACATGGGTAGATTTATTTCTGAACTACAACTATAAGTACCAAATTTAACTAATTGAGTAAAAAAAATCAGAAAATAATTAAAAGTTAGAAATAAAAAGAATACAGATTGGAGTGTTTTTTGTTTGCAATTAAAAAAGAGTAACTAATATATTATTTATATCACAGTAATTTAAGCATTTTAATATTAAAAGTCATGTCCCACCATTAGTAGTGCGATTTTCTATAGTTTCTTCACTAGATCATTTTATAATTGATATTCCAAATACCTAGTTACAAAAATAAATGTAGGTATTATGAGAACTCGAATTAAACAAAAATGTAAAATTGTAACCCAACAAGTTACAAACATTTTGAATAAGTTCGTATTCGGCGTTGCTGATTTATTTTCTAGAAATAAACAACACAATAAATCTGCAAAGTTAGACACCTGAAGGCAGTAGGCTAAATTACGAACTCCTAGCCAGTTTGGATTAGCACCAAAATTTTGTATGCAACAAATTTCTCGATCTTCCGTAATATCTCTGTGATTCATGTAACAGAAGATCTGTATTGACGAGTTTTATTGGTAATTTTTGCTATTAAAAATTTGAGAAATAAGACAGAAACTTTGTTCTAGAATAGTTAAGTAAAGTGCAGAAACACAGATGAGCAAAGCAGTAAAATGGATGACCAGATGAAAGTGGGAACTAGAAAAAAGCCTGCAATCCAGAACTGTATTAGGTCAAACCTAAGCAAATTGGTTAGTGGTTTTCCTACGTCACATATCTGTCGCGAATCTACGAAAGACCAGAAGACAAAATAATAGAGAAATCCAATCAACTATGGTGATAAATAGACATATTAGTCCAAGAGCTAGCTACATAAAAACGGCTCGAAACGGTTCACAAGATCAAAGTCTGAAAGTTGAAAATAAAACCCTAGTACATCATTAAATGGCTACTCTGCCGGTGCGAAACGTTTGCGCATGCAAATGCCAGCCGGTTTTCCACGTTGAAAAATTTGCGAGAAAAATCGAAACTGTTTCCACGTACAAATTGTTTAGAAATGTTCTTAAGGTCTTAACTAACAGCGGTAAAGCAGTGGCAGAGGTTTAATCGTACAAAAAACCCTTGGCTCTTTTTAGATGGTCATACAAACATATCATTGCACAGTTACAACGATTTGAGTAGAAAAAAAGTTATTACAATACTGCCTATTGCTTTGTTGTTTTAAGGCCAGTCCAGACACTACGACTAATTGAACATGTCAAATCAGACAAAAGGTATTAAGTAAAAAGGAGTGTCAATCGTAATGCATACGTTTTGTTTTGTCTAAACGAAATGAGGGTGGACACTAAATCGAAAGGCTTAAGATCGAAGCGTCATTTTACCAGAACTGATAAGATACGTCTGAACATGTAGAGAGGCGGCAATTATGTTCAATTTTAGGTTAGTAGTTCCAGTTTTAGTAATTTGCTCTTCGTAATATCTTGATCTTCGCCAACGCTCTCGCCATATTTTGTGGGAGTTTATCATTGTTTTCCTTGTTTGTGGCAAGTTAAATGTGCAGATTATAGTAACCAGAATAAAAAAAATCAGGCATATGATATTCTACTTGAGAAATTCAATATCCTTGTACCTTCTTCCAGTTGCAAGGAATCTTTAGGCGGCGTTTAATCTGTCTTAAGGTGAAATTGCTTTTCTTATGCAAGTATCTCGTACGTATGACATTACTAAATTTAACAAATACATGTAAGTTTGCATTTCCTCAAGTAATTGTACTAATCATCAGATTCACTATGAAGTTCCTTTAATAAGCCATCAAAAGCCACTGAACCACTTTGTTCATCGGTTTCTTCTTTTGTTATTCCAAGATTTTCTCGCAATACAAATGGCATAAATTGACCACAGTATTACTTCTTCCATGGTGATCGACGCGAAACTGAAAGACATGCCATAAGTAAATATTACATTTTGTTGAATGACTTATATGACCGTTCTATCATTCAATTAGTCATAGTGTCTGGTCTGGCCTTAATACAAATGTGTTGTCAAATGTGCGTTTATAATTTTCTACATAATTCGAGGAGTACCGATTATCATGATTCCATGAATAATGAGTTATTCATAAATTGGATTTCTGAAGAACTACTACCAATGCTAAAAGAGCTGTCACTTATAATTATGGATAATACCAGTTATTTACAGTAATCTTCCTAGAGTGGCTAGAAAAAGGAATATACTTTTAATGAAATCTGTCGATGATACATACAAGCAAGTGTCATACATGATGAGATGCTTTGTTGAAAATAAGTGCTTTCAAAATGTCTTGAAATTTTGGTATACACTATATGCTGAGTAAAAGGATTTTTGGAGTATGGAAAGACCTG
Organism: Galeruca laticollis; assembly: GCA_963921935.1. Taxonomy (NCBI): domain Eukaryota; kingdom Metazoa; phylum Arthropoda; class Insecta; order Coleoptera; family Chrysomelidae; genus Galeruca; species Galeruca laticollis. Next base: position 41,057,401 of record OY998175.1, on the reverse strand, counting down.
AAATAAAATAAGCGTTATATTTGACCTAATAAGGTAGAAATATTCAAAACTAGGAAGATAAAATGTGAAATGGTGGGACATAAATGAGATTATCCAAAGCTAGGGTACCTAAAATAAAAAATAAAAACCTACTTAAAATAAAATGTTATTCAATTAAAAAAATTTATATCACAAAATCTTGATAACATCGACTGTATCGGCAGTTGGGATTTTATATTTTTATTTAGAAAGAGTTTACTAGATTCAGTCTTTAACTTTTTACATGAATATTTGCCAAATTTAAAAATAGCAGGAAATAGAAAATGTTAATCCTATAATTTTATTTTCACATTCAAATCATTTGATTTATTATGAGCGATCTGTTCGGAAATTAAAGTACATCATTTATAGTACCACTTATATAAATTATAAAAAGGCAGTGAAAAAAAATTTTGGATAAAAATATGGTTCGCCATTTACCGAGAAAGATATGTGGTTGAAGTTTTTGTTGCAATATATTTAATTTTTAAATATAACAAATTTGCTTTATATCATGCTCCTCTATCAGTATTTCTCCAATGACAGTTTGATTATGAGACAGAGCCTAAATTAGAAGAGTGGTTTATCAAGAAAGAAAGCTTTTATATTTACTCACTTCAAAAGTTGTCAGATCCATGCATTCATGGGAAAGTTATAATCGTTATCAACATGGAAATCTTAAATTTATTCGAAATTAATAGGAATAAAACTTGACAAAGATTATATCTACGATAAAATTCATGCACCAAACAGGCATATAACTTCAAATTGTATGATGGTAGCAACCCGTACCACGACACTGCATTTTCGCAACTCTTATAATCAATACAATTAATGAATTTAAAAAAAATATAATTCAATAGATCTTAGTGATCTACTTTTTCTCCAATTTACGAGAGATACTATATATTATAGGTGAATATGAAAAAGTTAGAATCAATTTTTAGAGATGGGTAAGTGAAAATGCTGTTTTTGATCGATTTTTAGTTAAACTATTGTGTATATATGTGGCAGAAGGACTTTTAGTTGTATAGTTTAAGCTTCATAATGATGAGTCCTTACAACTTTTGATTTATGTGCTTCTTCTGTATACTGCATCTATTTTTCATGCCCTGAATGTGTTACTACCAATTGTGTATCAATATCATTTGTGTATAGGTTCTATAACCACCAAAATGAGTTTTAGGTCTTGCTTTTCATCTGTCAAAATATGGTTTCCAATGTTATTATTTTTACCACTATATAATTTTCCATCGTTCATATGTGACCCTAAGTCTTCAACAGTTCGTGATATTGACTATATCATCTCCAAAAATGTCTTATATTTACTGATTCCTCAGTGTTTATTCGAATCGCCATCTAGCTTTTCCGGGCCATCTATTCTTCTCAATATCTTCAGATTTTCTAAGCTTTTCCTTCCCGGAGTTTGTGAGGTTCATTTTTTAAGCCAATGATTCCCAAAATGGACGCTACCGCCTCCTAGTGAGCTCTGCTGTTGATGGTAGCAGGTGCATTTGGGGGCTATGAATAACTTCAGATTTAAGGTGATGAACGTAATTTAATAAAAAACAGGTTCTTAATTGCATTTCCATCATAATATTTAGTGGAACGTGGATTCAATGCGGAAAAACCAATTAATAACCAAAAAGAAACCGATTGTCAATCGCGGTGATCAAGATTACTGCTGACGAAAATAGAGCCGAGGATAATTGGTATCAGCAAACCAGGTTCATCCTTCTCATTAAGATTTTGTATTACCTTTCTGTTCAATAAATAGTTTCATAATTTCAAACTCCAATATGTTTCTAATTTACAATATTTTACAAAAAAGGTTGAAATATCAATACATAATAATGATATATTTTCATTGCAATAAAAATTTGAAAAAAATTAGTTTCCAGAGGGCGCTGAGTAATATTTTTTCCGAAAAGGGGGCGGTAGACCAAATAAATTTGAGAACCACTGGTTTAAACGAATCTTGGAGACTCCTAACCCTTTCGTCTTTTGCTACAACGGCAATATGTTCAGCATATGAGATTATCTGTTTTTGTATTCATCAGTATGCAGTCATCGATAATTCTCTTCATCAAAATATTAAAGAGTGCAGTTGATAATCCATCCCCTCCTTTATGCTCAGATTCATATTAAATTCTTTGCATATTGCTTCTTCTGTTAATATTGCAGCTGTGTATTCTTTCATAGCCATTTTTTATGTGTCTTAATGCATTGTATGAACTCATTGAAGAAGCCGAAATAGGATTAGCTGTTTTTGAAATTCACTTATATAGTGCAATTCACCATTTTATCAGTTGTTATTGGATTTTTCTCCGGTTTCTTAATCCATCCTTACCCTAGTGATCTACACTGTCTCATTGACATATTTTTCCATTCTCTTCCTCTTTCTCTTTTCATTTCGTTATTACTTTAATAGTCTTCACCTCTTGATTTTCTCCCTATATGATCTGTTTATCTTTTTGCAACACATTTTATTGCACATATCCACGTGAAATGGGTAAATCCGAATTTTTATCCGAATTAAACTATTCAATAAAATGATTGGTATCTGTTGAAAAAAAATTAAAAGATCGTTCATTCAATTTGACAATATACATACAGTTAAAGACGTCATCCAGCATAAACAATATAAAAAACAGTTAAAATTAAAATGCTAAGGCTACTTGACGCTGTCGAGGATACGCCTCTGGAAACGCCCCTCAAAGGCATTTTTTCACCTAACCTGTCATGGTTGTAACCATCTTCAGAATATTCTTTGGTATTTTTGTTTTGGTCGTTTTTGTTTTCGTAATTGGTGGTGCATCCCATCCAAAATGGGGCAGATAATTTTTGTTCGTCATCTTGAACACGCATGTGGTAATCGTTGAATTTCCAAAAACCTTTGCCTTTAAAGAAATACGTCTTACCTAAAAACAATCCAAATTAGTCGTTAAATTTTTTCTTTATAGAAAGGACAAAACGTTTTTTTCACACATAGAAAGATGTTGTAGCAGGAAGAATTGTTAGAATAATTACAAAAATTTTGTATTTCCAGATATAAATATTATTTATTAGATGAAAAGGGTGATATGTCCAGTCGGCACAACCCAAATGTGAAAGCTCTTAGATTGTCATGGGATTTTTTAATTAAATTGAAATGCAAGTCAAAGTTGATGTAGGGTAAAGTTGCCGAAATCGTACCAGTCTGTAAATCGTCCTTTCGATTATTTATAGGTATGTTCGGAAAGACTATGCCGCGATCTGTTAACGTTTTTTTTTAATCTAATAAGTCTTCTAATATACAGTTAAAAATTGACATTTATCTGATGACATTTCGTCGAAAAAAAAGTTTTTATTTGATGTAAATTTATATATATTTTCCTAAGGATATTTATGGTGGTGAGTACAATTTTTAGACTTTTTTTAGGGCTAATTAGATTAAACATATAGTATATAGTATAATAAAATAAATAGAAACAATAAGATTTGTGTGGTTTAAAGGTTAGAATCTCAATTTATTCATACTATGACCGAGTTTCACAAATCGTACCATGTTGAGGATTTGGAGGTTTACTAATATTTTATTTTTTATTTATGGTCTTTTCAGCTAAAGATGGCAAAAAGGCAATATGGAAAATGGTCTGTTAATGACATGGAAGAAGCAATAGCGGAATAATTACATTTAATAAATGTTGCACAAAATATAATATTCCTAAACCCACATTTAAAAGACACGTAGATGTTAAAGTTAAAATACATGAAATGGAAAAAGAACAAGCAGGGGAAATAAAAAAAAATAAAAAAAGTAAAGACTGCCTGCTATGTCTCCCATATTTGAAAATGACCTAGTTAAACATATTTTGGTATTTGAAGAGTGTCATTTCGGGTTCACTATAACATATGTAAGTAAACTTGCCTATGATTTAATGGAGTCCAATTCACATCTAATTAAAAATCCTTTCTCTGGAAATAAACATAAAGTAGCGGGCAAAAATTGGTACTAATGTTTTATGTCCAGATATCCTAAATAATCTTTGAGACAACCTGAAAATACATCTATAGCTCGTTGTAAAGGTTTTTATAGAGAAAATGTGTTCGAATCTTTTGATTTACTAGTAAAGATTGTTGATGAACAGAAAATAGACACTCAACATACTTATGTTGATGAATCTGGCTTCTCCACAGTCCAAAAAAAATCACCAAAGATTTTAGCTCGGCGAGGAAAACATCAAGTAGGGTACATTTCAAGTGGAGAAAGAGGAGTGAACACAGCACTTGTGTGCTGTTGTAACGCGACTGGAAACTTTGTTCCTCCAATGACTATTTTTAAACGAGGTCAAATGCATCCAGCTTTAAAAAATGACGCTTTTCCAAATAGCCTCACAGAAGTTAGTGAAACTGGATACATAAACTCACAGTTGTGTTTGAAATGGCTAAAACATTCTATTGAATTTGTAAAACCAACAGAAAATTAAAAAGTACTGCTGCTTCTAGATGGGCATACCACTTATTCATAAAATCTTGAAACTATTAAGCTTGCTAGGGAAAACAATGTCTTAATGCTCCAGCTTCCGGGACATACAACACATAGGTTGCAACCCCTAGCCTAATTATGATGATAAAGTGGCTTCTTTCTAATCCTGGTGAAAAGGTTATTCAATTTGAAATTACCCCCCTGTTAACTGAGGCATATGTCCGGACTACGACCACACAAAATGCAATGAGTGGATTTCGGGCTAGTAAAGTATGGCCTGGTTGATAGAAATGTGATTAGAGGATTCAGACTTTGTGGCCAGTGAACATGTACAAAGAGAAATGATTGTGGACGTTGTTGAAAATTTTGAGGATAATGGTGAAACTGTAGTCGACATTGCAAAAAGCTCTGATAACATATCCCCAATAACACAATTCAGGAAAAGATCCTTCAAATAATGAGAGTTTAATCTCATTAAATCAAATAAGTCCTCTTCCTATTCCAACAAAAAAACATTATAAACGTCTTAACAAAGAAGTTCAGAAGGCTACTATCATAACATCCAGTCCATACCAAAATGAGCTAGAAGAGAAAACTAAAATAAAAGAAAACAAAGAATATAAAACTAAAGCTAATAAAAATAATCAAAACGAAAAGAAAGCATCGGTAAAGAAAAATTTTTTTTATGAAAAAGGCGATGGAAAAATTAAATCCAATAAATCAAAAACATCAGAGAAAAATGTTATTATAGAAATTAATAAAAATGAGTGGTTTTGTTTTATGTGCGGCGAATCTGTTGTGGAAGAGATGGTACAGTGCACCCTTTGTAAAAAATGGATACATGAAAAATGCACAGGAGGTTCCAGTGCACATTACATATGTGATGTGTGTATTTAAATTTTTTATTTTCTATTTCTAAATTTTCTTTCACCGTTTTACTGTACCTAATTATTATAATCAATTATTTTCATAAAACATTTTATTTCCAATCTGTACATTTAACATTATATACCTATCAAAATAAAAGCAGTTAACAAAACGATTTTATTAAATTAGATGAAAATTAAAAAATATAATTGTTCATAATACAGTGGTACGATTTAAAGCATCCCACATACGATTTAAAAGCCCAGGCTTCTAAATCATACTGTTTTTAGAGTTGCAATAAAAGTGCTGTAAAATTCAATTTTCACTATGTATTCAATTGTTATCATTTTTTTCTCTTGCATAAACCTTCTCTTTAAACAACACAATCATTATAGGTCGCTACAAAACAACAGATTTAAAGGAAATGAGCAAAATGTACTAAGTGGTACGATTTCGACGACTACATATGTTAAAAAACGCAGGAAAATATAAAGAAAATATTGAAAATGAATAAAATATCCTCGTCGATACTTAAAAGCTGTAACAAGAGTAGGTAGTGTTAGTAATATTTTAATGCAGAACAATTGGATTCCACAATACTTTACAATCGTGTGTTGTTGGAAATTAAAAGCTCGTTTCAAGCATTTTCAATAACTATTCATAATTGATCAAGATTTGTCAATCTAGTTTATTTGAGCACATTCCACGACCATTGACGCTTATCCTCTTCTAAATATTGATTCTTCAAACCCTGAACTTCTGGGACGATAAACTCTTAGTCTTTCACTATTAAGACAATTGTTAACAGTTTCTTCTAAAATAATACTAACATTGCTCCATATAAATTGAAATGTCAAACCAGTTCGTTCAGATTTACTTATTTCTAAGAATAATGTTCTTTCTTTTTGTTTCACGGCGGTTTCAAAATTATTTTGACGGACATTTGTATTCATTTTCATTTTAGATCCTCCTTAGAACAAGTCTTTGTTGTTCCTACTAGAATTTTACAGTAAAAGATGCAATATACATTGACTTTTAAATCAGCCGTTCCACTTGAAATTCAATTTTGCGACAACCTTCGACTTTTGAGTCTCAATTAATGTCACTTTTGAAAATGTATGTAAAAATTATTTTTGGATCAGTCAAATTTGTATGCGATGAACGACTATGATACCAAATCTGAATTGGCATTCAATGCACAATACATCCGAAACAAACAAATTGAGATTGTAGTGACTAATTTATTTTTGTCTGCAGAACTTTTTAAAATATTTAATCAGAAAAATTCAAGATGTTTCTAAACAACAGGAATAACAATTAAAAATCTTTTAAAATATTTTATAAATAAGAAAATGTTCAATGGACTTGAATCAGAAAGTTAGACTGTATCATTTTTTCTTTCTAATTATATTCTCTCCAATTAGCACCTGCCTCTTATTACCAGCACTAACTTCTGTTTCCAGTAGTGCACGATATAGTAACAATGCCGACAATGTTTAGAAAATGGTAGTCTGGGTATCTTTGTGGGATTGAAATGAAATTATCAGGGATTTGGTTTATGCTCGTTTGGATATCGTTGACCACAAATTCTTACAAAAGTACAATTATCTCATTATAATAATGTATCAGAAACGAATTCCTATCCAAACCTAATAAATTGATAGACAATCTTCTGCAAAAGTTTTTGAGACAAAAGCTATTTTGGAACAACAATGACACTATGTAGCTTATACATCCAAATCTTATTCAAAAAGAAGAATAGATTGGAGTGCTGCAGATGAAAATTGCAGCTATATATATATATATATATATATATATATATATATATATATATATATATATATATATATATATATATATATATATATATATATATATATTACTGTATTTTGTATATACAGTATTAAGAATTTTTTGTGGGCACATATGTTTAAGCGACACTACATATAAATTCAGTTCAATAACAGGGTATCATAAAATGGAAAACGTGCAGTACATGTCCATAATCGACGACAATGTGTTACAAGTATAAATTCTTTGTAGGTACTAACATGTTATCAGAAAGAGTTAATGTTCTGAAGAAAACTTATGTTACATTGCAATGTTGCCAACTTTCATTGTATATTTATATTAATTGTGAAATGCGTTGTTCTAACATGAGCTTTTAATTATAATAATTCGAGAGGTTGTAACAGATCAAGATAATTAATCTAACCTATTTGTTGAACATTTTATCGTAATGCTGGAAATTGTTCTACTTTTGAGTTTGAAAGCGGTGAAAACCTTTACTTTTTTCAGATTTGGCAACGAGAAAGATGTCACTGAACACTTGGATTTGGTTTTTGTATCTATTAATAAAAAGGTTTTACTGTTTTTACGTTTGTTTCCAAATGAGAAATGAACTCTTTGTATACACACAGTACAAATTAAAAAACTCTTTCGATAATAAACATAAAAATAGAATTCTAATGAAAATTCCTATAGTCCGGTCAATTTAGACAATTTAGACAATTGAAATAACAAAAATTCCGACAGAGCCAAATTGTGGTGGAGACCTTGGATTTACCCTAAAGAATGAAAATTTAGAATTTCCCATCAATCCCATGTGAGCTTAGAAAGTTATTCGGGGTCAAAGGTCAAAATTTCAGGTTTTTTGGATTTTTCTCAAAAACTGTAAGTTTTATCACAAAAATACCTCAGACCAAATTTGTAGATCTGAAAAAATGGTCATGATTTCCGTTCCTGACATATCGCGATCGTAAGAGTCACGTTCTACATAATATGTACACATTTCCACACCACCTGGTGGGTAGTTTACTGGGCGCGTTTTTTTAACGTGGTTTCCCCGGTAGACTATTCCACAAACCATTATGACGTAATTTTTGGAGACAATACATATTTAGCTGCATGAACATTATTAATATTGATTTGGGTTATTGAATTTAATTGTCGTTCTGGTTTCTTTTGATATTTCAATCTAATTCATAATCTTCGTAGTCAAATTCAACAATCATGTCTTCTTCGATTTATTTTTCTTCCACTTGCTGGATGTTCATAAATTGTTCAAATGAAGATGAAACAGTTGTTTCTTAATCAAAATAATATGAATCTCCCTCTGTTGTATTCAACTGCACATTTGAGCAAGACTAGCCTTGGCAATTGGTACACGCTGGAGAACACGTTAACCCGACTTTTCTACAGCCGCATTTGGCACTACAACCTTTCTTGCAATTGCAAAAAATAGTGTTAAGAAGTTTTTCTGGAGCAGGGGGGCAGTAAAATTTGAATTGGTTTCAAAATATTATTTATTAATTTGCAACCCGTCTTCAGGGTTCAGTTGATTCCCTTACCAGTCTGAACTTGATAGTGATACAAGTGTTGAATAGCAGATGCCGATGATGGACGAAGAGAAGATAATTGTACTTGCTTATTCTTGACAAAGGTTAAATATGCTGTACTTATCGATGCTCCATAAACAGCAAGAAGAAAGCGAATTCCTTTCGTAATTATCTATTGTTTGAATTGATGAAACAATTTCCGTAAATACTTTTACGCAGTCAATAAAATATTTTTTTTCAAATAATTTTAATACTGATGTTTTTCCCCGTCTGTACATTGCTGATGTAGTATCACAACCGGTAATCGCATGTAATAATAAAATATAGTTTTGACATTTTGGATAAGCGGAAAAGTTTTTGAAGAATATATTCTATATATATTCTGAGGTTTCCTTTTCTCAGCCTCTTCAGCTGTTTCATCGCCACAAAATACAACAGTTTTCTTTAAAACAAAAGCTGGATTCACTCGCTCTAGTACGAGTTGGACTTAAATTGGAAGTACTGGCTTCTTCAGCTTCACGTTGTCTTTTTGCTGCAGAGATTGAACTTTTCCGGGTGTATGCTTTTCTGCAATCCACGTGTATTGTAACGGACTGTTCACTCCTTAAATACTGAGTAAACTCATCATTTCTCGCAACACTTGCATCGATTAAGGTTTGCATTCCACGACTAACCACAACAGTTTCATCTTCAGTCAAAAGTTTATTGCAAATAAAACAAAATTGTGACATTTTTTTAAATATTGATCAGCACAAACTCTAATATTAGACGCTTGTAGTCAATACACATATTCACTCGAACTGAACGTTTAACACTAAAAGGAGCAAGTATAAGAACGACAGCACACGGACAATAGAATAGCCAGATGTTATTCAAGGCCATGCGAGTAGAGAGGATTCTGTAAGGAACTGACTTTTTTTAAATGTATATTTTCTCAATATAGTACATAGATGGTACATAAAAGAGACACAAATAGGTATTTTGCTTGCTTGAGCACCTGAATATGTATATATTGTGCAAATATGTACATATTATGTAGATCAGCCATGTCAAACATGCGGCCCGCGGGCCGCATGCGGCCCACTGAGCGTTTTCCTGAGGCCCCGAATCAATTTTGGAAACAGCCATGTAATGCGGCCCGCGAGCCTGTTAAAAACCGAAAATAAAGTACTGTGATGATGAACTAAGATGCGCGCTCAACCTAAAAGCCTGGCTTGTTCCGGAAAGTTTTATCGCGCGAGAACACAGATGACGCTACCTGAACATTCTGGAAAGAACTGTCGAGAAATCACAATCCGTATATAAGCCAATACCGCTCGATTGAGTTCAGTTGTTCAGTCAGTTATGAGTCAGTTGCGATAGAATAGTTTAGTTGCGTACTTATTTTTACTACACGTAACAGTACTTATTGTTATTTATTTCGGATAAAGTTTTTAACATGTCTGTTTCAAAACCAAGTGGAAGTAAGAGGAAACTTGGAGATGAGCATCGTATCTTTCAAGAAAAGTGGGAATTAGAGTTTTTTTGCTGTGAAGTGAAAGACAAAATTATTTGCTTGATTTGTAACAGTACAGTCGGTGTCCCAAAATTATATAATATAAAACATCACTATGATATTCATAATACTAAGTTTGACAAGTATACAGGCATGATTAGAAACGAAAAGTTAAAAGAGTTAAAATCACGGTTAAAAGATCAACAGCTTATGTTTACACGTCCAAAGCAAGAAAATGAATCTGCCGTCAAGCGAGCTACGTACTGTCGGAGTTGATCGCAAAACACTCAAAACCATTTGTTGAATGTGAATTTATAAAAGAGTGCCTTGTAAAGGCCGCGGAAATTGTAAGTCCCGGGAACGTGAAGGCTTTTCAAAATATATCCTTGTCCCGGAATACTGTCGCTGAAAGAGTTACCGAGTTGGCTGCCAATATAAGCGAACAGATAAAAACAAAATCAGACTCTTTCATTGCATTTTCTGTTGCCTGTGACGAAAGTACAGATGTGTGTTGTGTGGCGCAACTCGCTGTTTTTCTTCGTGCTGTTGATAGAGATATCAACGTTTATGAAGAATTACTGGAATTAGTACCATTGCATGATACAACAACTGGGGAGGATATTTTCAATGCTGTTTATGGACTTCTGCAAAAGTACAATTTAGATTTGTCAAAACTGTATTCCGTTGCAACAGACGGAGCTCCTTCAATGACTGGAGTAAATAATGGCTTCATTAAAATATTACAAATAAATATCAGAGAAACGGGCAGTGACAAACCAGATTTTCATCATGTTCATTGCATAATCCACCAACAAGTTTTATGCTCAAAAGTGATCAAGTTGGAAAGCGTTTTAAAGTCAGTGAAAAAAAATGATAAACTTCATAAGGTCACGTGGCTTGAATCAGCGACAGTTTTCTGCGTTTTTACGTGATTTAGAAAGTGAGTACACTGGTTTACCTTATTATGCAGAAATGCGATGGCTTTCGTGTTCTATGGTTCTCGATCGGTTTTGGAAACTCAAAGAAGAAATACGCCTTTTCATGGAAGTGAAAGAACAAGATGTCAGCTTATTATCCGACGTACCTTTTTTACAAGATCTTTCATTTATGGTAGACATCACAAAACACTTGTCGGACTTAAATACGAAATTGCAAGGACCACGTCAAGTTATAACAGATATGCATGATCATGTTAAAGCTTTCAACTGTAAGATGATGCTGTGGAAAACCAGTTAGCGGTGGATAATCTGTCACATTTTCCCACTTGCAAGGCGTATCAGGAAAGTACAAGTGGCCCAATATCATACAAACTGTATACAGAGAAAATGGGAAGCCTTCTGTCAGAATTTGAAAAGCGTTTTCAGGATTTTAAGTCCCAAGAAAACAATTTTTCTTTATTTACTGGTCTTTTCACTATCGATATTGATAAAGTTCCCCCTCACTTGCAGATGGAAGTGATTGAGATTAAGTGTCAAACCCATTTAAAAGAAAAATTTGATAGTGTTGGTACATTCGAATTTTATAAGTACTTGCTTTTTCAATACCAAGAAATGAGAAAACTTGCCTGTAAAATCCTGTGAATGTTTGGAAGTACCTATAACAATTATTTTCTTTGATGAAAGGAAACAAATCTTCCGCAAGATCGCGATTGACGGACGCACACTTGGACGCAGTTTTAAAAGTTATTTCCGCCGATAAATTCACGCCACAAATAGACAACTTAATTAAAGACAAAAGATGTCAAATATCTGGCAAAAGAAGTTAATGTTTGTAAGTTTTTGTAATGTCCTTTTTATTGGAAATTTAATAAATATACTTCTAACATAATAGTACTTTTTTCGTTAAGATTTTCAGTAGTTTGTCTTCTTTAATATTAGGTTTTGCGGCCCACCTAGTCTATGGTCTTCATGCTTTTGGCCAACCAGTGACTTTGAGTTTGACATGGCTGATGTAGATCATAACTCTTAACAATCGCGATATCTCAGGAACGCTGATACATAGAGAAAAAATCATAAGGACCATTTTTGTAGAGAATTTTGAGGTTTACAACTTTGGTCTGAACTATTTTGGTGATAAAACTTACCGTTTTCGAGAAAAATCCAAAGAACCAGAAACTTTGACATTTGACACCGAATAACTTAAGCGCACATGGGATTGATCCCATCAATTTAAATTTTTATTTTTTAGGGTAAACTCAAAGTCTCCACCAAAATTTGGCTGTCGGAATTTTTGTTATTTGACCACTATTTTTATGTTAAATTAACCGGATTACTATTATTTTTATTGAAAGTAATAAACTGATAGGTAATAAATTAAAAAATAAAGCTTCGTAATTCTTCAATCAAATGTTCGAACAAACCCCCATTTTGAGCTAAACAGTAACCGAGCCGAGCATTTGAGGTGTTATTTCCATACAGGTTTGTAGAATTTGTTCCCTAAGCTCATTCAGAAAACTGGCCCTATTCTCTTGAAATCCATAAATCCTCGTCAATTCCCATTGACTGAGAGAGGATTATCGTTTTACGTTGAAATTTAATGAAGAATGATTTCTGTTATTATTAAAAAGGAATATTATATGGGCACTTATAGTTTCAACATGTAAATTGAAAGTAAAGAGAGAGGATAGATAAAAAGAGAAGAATTACGGCTGTAGACGAAATCGTTTTATCGGGAGCGTAGAAATTACAGGCGGTTTATCATTGTGATATTTGTAAGTAAATTAACAGTTGCAAGCATACTTCTTTGGCATGTTATTATACCCTGTTAAAGGAAATAGGTGATACACTGAATATACTTGTTTCTTTACACCATATTGTGGCTTTTTGGACTCTATTAAAAATACTATGTTGCCATAGAATATTCCTAACACTTTGTATATACTCAGAAATATTCATAAAATCAGTAGTAAACAATTATAGACTAGTTAGAGTAAAATGCAACCAAAGTGATAAATTTGTTCGATATATCCAATTTTCCGCCAGATATATTCAATTTTCCGCCGTGAATTGGAATTCTAATAAAGTGTATTTTAGTATTATTCCAAAATAAATATTAAGTTATGGCATGTTTATACCAAAAAATGTTACTGCCACATTCTTTATCATAAACTGATTAGATAACAAACAGGGAATGATGAATATGACCTTTTTAATATTGGAACCACAACATATTTTCAAGCAGTGTCCAATTGAGAGGACCAACCTTTTTTGCCAGATATTCCTTTTAATTGTGACTCTTAATACTAAATGATATTTCACTTATACACTGGGTGATAAACTATATTTAAGAAAACTTTTATTGAAAATGTTCCATGAATTATCTCATATAATTCATAGTTTTGGTAAAGAAGCTAATCAATTTTAAGAAATATATATTCCCTATTAGGACCAATAAAACATTTTATAATTCCAATGTTAAACTAATGGTAACTATTTTTCAAGTTTCCTATTTATCATTATCAAAAGTCTTCTTCAAAGTTCATGTAGAGGTCAATGGCTAGATTTTAACAAACTACCTATAGAAACAGAAACCAAATGAATTTAAAATATATTTTTATATATACATCAGCTCTTCAGACCCTAGGAATCCATGGCTTCAAACCTCTTCAGTAAATTTCTCCACCTTTTTCTGTCAGTAGTGATTGCTCGCCAGTTCATCAATTCTATACTTCGTAGATACTCCTTGCAGGCTTGAATCTACTTTCTTCTGGGTCTACCTCTCCTGTGGCATTTTTCTCTCTCTAGCACATTTTTGGCCAATCTTGCGTCAGGCATTCTTACAACATGGCCAAACCACCGTAGTCTAGCTGCATTAACCAGCCGGCCAATTTCAAGTTTCCCATATAATTGCGTTAAATCAATATTCACTCTTCTTACTTCACCTCTCCAAAGGTTTTCCCGAGCACTCTTCTTTCTCATCTGTTAACTTTGTTTTCTTGCTTTCTTTTAAATATCTAACAGTCGCATCGATACAGTACTGGATTACCGTCCTGTATAGTCTGAGCTCAACAGCTCTTGATATATCTTTCGACTTTCAAATTTTCTGCAAGGTTCTGATTGCAATTTCGCTAACCTTCTGTCCACTTCCTTCACCTCATCGCCGCTGAGTCTCACTCCCAGATATTCGACTTCCTCCACCTTCTCGGTGCTGTAACTATCTGCCTTACTCGTTTTGCATTTTTATAGTTTGATGAGTGCTCGCTTGATCCCATTTCCATATACTTAGTATTTAGCTCGCTAATGTGCTATCCATTCTGTCCCCTTTTTTATATAACGGACAAATGATTGCTTCATTCAATTGATCCAGATCCTTTCTTCAATCAAAATTTTCCTTATTAGATATAGTTTTATAGAAATCTTGAATATTGTAAGGATATTATAGCAATAATACTTAGAATTTTGGTTAAGAATATTAAATGTTATTTTGTACATATATAAACAGAAAACCACAAGTTTTTGGAAATAATAAAATAACGTGTTTTGTATTTGTCAATTTAACCTTTAGTAAATTCAGTCTTCTGCAGCAATAACACCCCGTTCATCTAAATAGTTGATGATAGTGAATTGTGGTACATAATAATAACTTTTGATCTACGACATATCTGAATATTGGATAATGTAGAGCCGAATGAATGGACTTTTTTATATTGTAAATTTACTTCTTTCTATGTAACTTTAGAATAAGTTTTGGACGAAAATATAACTTTGCATGGTTATTAGCACACGGAAAATTAAATTGATTTAATATCTAATAATATTTACCATCTTTCCATTGAAACACCGTATCGATGTCTGTACCAACTCCTTTCCACATTGATATGTCTCTAGGATAGTCCAATTCAACTCTTTGTATCTCCTCTTCGAACCTTAAAAAAAAGAAACACACATTAATACTCTTTTGGTATTCAAGTATAGTTATTTTTGTCTTCAAAATAGTGAATGATGGAAACGAGAACGAATATTCCAAGTAACAAAGTATTATGACAGGTAACAACAATTTACATCTCTATTTTCATGTTGTCTTAAGGGCTAAGAATGGAGATGAAGTTACAGTAATTTTTATTCCAGGATTTGGCTCAAAATGAACTATAAATCGGACTTAAAATATGATTGAGATGAAAATCGCGGTGATTGTACTGAACAACAAGTGAAAGGATTATTTTGTTAAGTAAAATGATTGTAGTACTTCTATTTGAATCAACCATGGTTCTTTACTTCCATTGTAAATTATACAAGGTGACAAAGGATGAATTTCTAGAGGGTATTTTCTGTATTAAACATGATGATACTGTACATAATTTACTGATTACTTATAACCGTAGCACATAATATATTTTTGAAAATATTGATTTAAAT
Organism: Galeruca laticollis; assembly: GCA_963921935.1. NCBI lineage: Eukaryota > Metazoa > Arthropoda > Insecta > Coleoptera > Chrysomelidae > Galeruca > Galeruca laticollis. Next base: position 41,041,861 of record OY998175.1, on the reverse strand, counting down.
AATACTTACTTCCAGTATAAGTTACCGCTATAAAAATATGTTTTACCATTATGACCCCAAACCATTGCTCCATCGATTTTTCTAATTTCTCTTGGAATACCCAGATGGGTTAACGGTTTTGGATATCCGCTTTCTACATGATTGTCTAAAAATACATAATATTGATCGTCAATAAAGAAAACGATTCTGCCGTCATTTCTTTCGTAGACGGCGTCAACGTGTGTTAAAGTATCTGGCAAACCATGCCAAAGTCGCCTTATCAACGCCGGGTATCCGTCCATTAGGCCGTTGTCTCCAATTCTCCAGAAATACTGAAAAAAATAAAAAAAAATTTTTTTTTTTTTATTTCGACAGAAAGTCGCATCAACCGTGGTAGGTTATTAGCGACGGTACAATAGATAATAACATAATTACACTGAATTATACACATTAATTAATTTTAAAAATATTATTAGTCTATCACAATTATTATCCTGAAATAAGGCTTGAAATGTGTTGGGTAGTTTACAAATGTTTCTTTGATTGTAGTATTTAGGACATTCTGTGAGGATATGTTTCACTGTTACATCTACATTACACAGTTCACATACTGGATGTTCTTCACGTTTTATTAGGTAAGTGTGAGTTAGTCTAGTATGCCCCAACCGTAGACGTGAAATAATCACTTGGTGTTGTCTGTTGTTAGAAAATGGAAACCACTTTTTATATAGAGGTTTAATTTCATGAAGTTTTGAGTCACTTTCAGTCCACTGAGATTGCCACAAAGCGATCACTTTCCTATTTAATACGCACTTTAGATCCGAACTAACCACCTTTGAAATCGATACCGCACTTTCATCTGTGATGGAATTACGAGCACATCTGTCCGCTTCTTCATTTCCACTAATACCAATATGGGATGGGATCCATATAAAGATGATATCATTGTTTCGTTCTCTGGCAACGTAGAGTTCTTTCTTAATGAGATGAACCAAGGGATGTTTAGAATAAATCGTTTGTATCGAGTGTAAGGAAGTAAGGGAGTCTGTAAGGACAAGGAAAGAGTTGTGGTGGCTGCTTTCGTTGATATGTGTTAAAGCTTGATATATAGCGAATAGTTCTGCCGAGAGGATATTTGTGTAGGATGGAAGTTTATATAGAAGTTTCTGCGAGTCAGTTACTACAGCTGCTCCTACGCCTATGGTCGATTTCGAGGCATCTGTATATATCTTTTGGTAATTTGGATACTTTCCCAAAGTGTCGAACAGTTTGGCTTTTATAACAGTTGGGTTAGTATTTTGTTTATCATATTTAGTTAAGCTTTTGTCGCAATTTGGTATCTTTACCATCCAGGGTTCTATGTTATAATAAGTGGCAATTGGGTAAACTTTTGGCAGACAAAAGTCAATTTCTTGAAAGTATGTTCTAATTCTCTCGTAAAACGGTTATGGTGTCCTCGATTTCCCAGTAAAAAATCCTTCCAATTTATTTGAGTGTGTGTACTGATAAGTTGGATTTGACATATTGGCAAGAATAGTAACTGCATAATTGCTGCTAAGAGATTTTCGCCTTAGGCTTAAGGCTGGTTCTCCTAATTCCCACTGTAGACTTTTTACCGGTGTAGTTCTAAAGGCTCCAAGTATAATCCGGAAAGCGGAATTTTGGATTACTTCGAGTTGGTCGGTGTCAGTTTTGTTTGCTGTATCATATGCTATAGAGCCATAGTCCAATACTGATCTGATGAGAGATTTATACAGTAACAATAAAGTTGGTCCATCAGCACCCCATTTCTGGTTAGCTACCACTTTTAGAATGTGTAATCTCTTTTGGCATTCTAAGGCTAGATTGTTGATGTGTATTTTCCAATTTAATTTGCTGTCTAAGTGCATACCTAAAAATTTTACAGAAGGTAGGATCTTTAGATTTTCGCCATGTAGTATCAAATTAGGTTGAAATAGTTCATTTTTTTTGCTAAATAACATGCAGTGAGTTTTGGATGTTGAAAAACGAACTCCTGTTTGCGAACACCAAATTTCCAGGTTTGTAAGAAAATCTTGGAGAAAATTATTCATTGTGGTCATATTTGTACCTTTTAAGAAAACAACTAGATCGTCAGCGTATATTCTTGCTCTAAGGGGTGCTTTTATATTCTCCAAGATGCTATTCAAGGCTACAATAAATAATGTTGGGCTTATTACGGAGCCTTGCGGTGTCCCATTCTCTTGTAATTTATTTTTAGATATCTGTGTATTTGCTCTGACAACAAAAGTTCTTTTTTGGAGGAAGTTTTTGATAAAAGCTAAGCAGTGGCCTTGTATGTTCCATTCACTCAACGTTCTCAATATATGATATCGCCACACCGTGTCGAATGCCCGGTTAATATCGAAAAATATGGCCATGCACGTCTGGTTCAATGCGAAACCCTCATGAATAAAGCTTTCTAATTCAACAATGTTATCTAAAGTTGATCTATGTTTTCTGAAGCCACTTTGTTCCGGGATCAGAAGGTTTCTGCTTTCAAGTGTCCATAAAAGTCGTTTGTTAATTATTTTCTCGAGTAGCTTGCACATTGAACAAGTTAGTGAGATAGGTCTACAAGATGCAGCGATTGTTTTAGGTTTTCTAGGCTTTAGTATTGGTATGACAATAGCTTCACCCCATTTTTCTGGAAAGAGGTGTTTAGTCCAGATTTTATTGTATAGGTGTAACAAGTAATCTTTGGAATTTTGAGGTAAGTGCTTCAAGAATACTACAGGAATGTCATCTGGTCCTCCGCATGTATCTTTTAAGTCTTCTAGTGCTTCATTTAATTCATTTTCAGTTATATTATGATTTAATGGATCGAGTATGTTAAAAATTTCAATATCATTTGCTTCCTGTGAGACTTTTTTGGTAATAAAGGCGTTATCATAATTATTGTTGTTGGAGTGACTAGCATATGTATCAGAGAGTATATCTGCAATATGTTTGTCGTCTGTAACCGTTATTCCATTGAGATCAAGAGATGTTATTTTTTGAATGGAGCTTTTACCAGAAATCTTCTTGACTTTTTTCCATACATCTGATATTGGAGTGGATCTATTAATTGAAGATACAAATTGTCTCCATGATTCCTTTTTTTGCAGTTTTTATTATGTGTCTAGAAATTGCTCTTAGTCGTTTGAATTCAACGAGGTTTTCTGTGGTTTTGTGTCTTTTGTAAACGTTGAAAGCATGCTTACTAGTTTTTATGGCGTCTTCGCATGTTTTACTCCACCATGGAACTGGAATTCTACCTGTAACAAGCTTTGTTCTACCAATACTAGATTCTGCGGCAGATATGATATTTTCAAGATTTCTTAAATCCTTATCAATATTCTCGGTCGTAGTAAGGTTTTCTATTTTCTTTTGAATATTTTCAGAAAAGGCATCCCAGTTTGCATTCTTTAATCTCCAAATGTAAGATGGTGAAGTAGTTTTAGTTTCGAAATTGGTATTTCGTATAATAATCGGGTAATGATCACTATCATATAAGTAAGGATCTACTTCCCAAGATACCGATAACGAGACCGTAGGATCACAAAAGGATAGATCTATTGCGGATGATTCTCCTGTTGCAGAATTGAAGCGAGTTTTAGTACCATCATTTAATATATTAAAATTAAAATGGTCAATAACATTCGCAATTGTTCGACCTCGATTATCATTAGAATCGGAGCCCCAAAATATATGGTGACCGTTAAAATCACCTAAAATTAATCTTGGTGTTGGTATTTGATTAATAACATCACAAATATCTTGCATGTCCAATGGACCTGCCGGTAGGTACATATTGCATATGTGTATTGGGTGCGAGCTCCTAATTTTTGCGGCAACGACTTCCAGGTTGGAATTAATCGGAATAATTTCTGCTTCTAATGTGTTACATAAATCGCAACTCCGCCACTGGCATGTTGACGATTTGTTCTGTTCCTAAAGAAGCACTGATAACTTTTTAGTGAATGATAATGATCTAGTTTAAAATGTGTCTCTTGAAGGCATAAAATGTCAGGAAGGTGTTCTGATAAGATTTTTTGTAGCATAGGTAGACGCTCGTAGTATCCATTCAGGTTCCACTGAATTATTGATTTAAATAGCATTGGATTGAAAAAAAAATAATAATAAATAAATGATAGTGGAGTTCTATTCATGAGAGGACGAGTCACTTTCTGTAGCCATCGATTCATAATTGATTTCGTCTTCTAGGTGTCTGTATATTTTTTGTTGAAGTTTTGTGATACGGCTTTTAATTCGTCTTTCTGTAAGAAGAGGGTTAATTTTATTTAACATGATCACTAGAGATCCATAGTCAGTTGTGTAGTCCTTAACTACTTCCAGGGCATTATGAGAGCCAAGAGTATTTTCAAATAGGTCTACAAGTTGGTCGTAGTTTAATGGCAGTCCTTCAGAATTGTTTGTTATAAATGCTTTGGCTGGTTGAAGTAAAATTTTTACAGGAATTGCTGGTACCACTGCTGAGGTTGTCTTAACTTTTTTTATTGTTTTTTTAAGATGATTAGGTTTTTGGAAAATTGATTCTGAGCTTGTTTCTTCTATAGTGGGGCTCTCAGATGCGGGTCTTTTTGGAGTATTGGTTGCTGATGGAATTGGTGTGTTGGGATTGTTGATCGCTCCAATGGTGGAGGGTTTTATTATATCGATAATAGGAGAAGGTGTGAAGTTTGTGGCGTTATTGGTTGATAATGTAGTAGGTGCAGGAGTTGTGTCAGTCTGTTGTTGAGTTAAATTAGCTGAGATAGAAACTGAGCACTGTGCTGCAAGATGTCCTGTCTGGCGACATTTGAAACAAGTCATTCCGTCTTGTGCTACAAATACTCTGTATGATGTATTATCATGATTGATCACTATAGAATCAGGAATTTGGATATTGTGAGGCGTAACGAAAATGTGTCTTCTAAAACTAAGAATATGACTAAATTCCGGAAGAGCTGTACTGATTCTTAGTACTGACATAGGTGAAATTGGATTTAGACCTATATTTTGTAATTCATTTCTTAAAAGTTCATTGGGTATGGTAGGACATACATTCGATAATACAAGCCTTTCTGCTGGTGTAACAAGTTTTCTGGCCTTAAGTATTTCACCATTTACCGTTATTTCTCCAATATCATCGAGGAATTTATTGACTATATTTTTGTCGGCTAAATATACGCAGATTCTGTTATTAGTTATTTTAGAGATATGTGTGATATGTTTTGGTTGTATAACAGTTCCCAAAGGAATTAAATAGTCTTGAATAGGAATTCCTTCTAATGCGTTAAAAATAATAGCTTGTTCTTTATTAGGATATCTTGTTTGTTTCGCAGCGTTAGAATAGGATTTTGTTTGGTTGGATAGGATTTGAGAAGAGGAATATAATGGTATGTTATTGATCATTGTGTTGTTGGTATTGGAATGTGTTGGTAGTTGATCAGTTTCAGAGCTCCTGTAGTCAGAAGTGGTCTGCGTGGGAATTAACAGTGGCATATTAGAATATGTTTAATTAATTATACTAGGTCGTATTGGGCAGGTTTGACCCTGTCCATCCCAGGACCTAGGTACGGAAAAAACCTTGACTTGATATTTACTTCGTATTTTAAGTTTATACTAATGGTAAATTTCTTATTTTCTTCGAGAAAAATCTTAAATTTTGGGTACTTACAGGTGAACAATAGGAAGTAACTAATTAAAAACACTATGGCAATAAAGCGAAATTTAACTACACTGTGTTTTTACTATAAAATTAACAAAATATAAGAGCGAGGTTAAAACAACTTGTTATATTATTTGCCAGAACCGGACTCAAAAAAAAAAAATAAACAATATAAAATTGTGTTTCTTCCATTTACTCATTCCATTGTTATTTCTTTTTTAGTTTGTGATTAAATAATAAAATAGATACACATACAGGAATAAATTAGTGGCGATGCTAAAAAGAAATACCTAATACAACCTAAAACAAATTCAGTAGCAGTTAAAAATTATTGGTTAGTGGTGATAGCATGGAGGTAGGTAGATATCCAACGAAATCACTGGTATAAACTGTAATTAGTTCAATTGACTACTAGTTTTTTATTAAATACTGGTCTCAAAATTTCTCCTATTGTTACATTTGGGATATTTATGGCATCTTTGAATAATTCCACAGCTAAAGTACCTCTGTTCAGATAGGTTTAACTATTGTTTTATATTTATTTTATATTAATTAACTATAGTTTCTTCCCTATAGCCACGCTAGTTTCCTTTATATTCATCTCCATTTGTTTTTCTCTTTTGTCTTATATTATTTCCCTACAAGTTTGCTCTATGTATAGTGCAGAATACCTATTTAATTACAGTAGAGCCCCGATTATCCGCAAGCGGATAATCCGCAGTGCGGATTATCCGCGAGTGCCACGAATTTGTTTCTAATTACGAGCCTTGACGACCTTGAACACCCGGGCGGGCGAGTGTGCCAGTCCCCTCTGTCAACTTTACTGATCTTCCCCTCTACGTACATATTCTCTCGGCCTGCTTGCGGCGTCAGTTGTCAGTAAGCGTGCTTAGTGACAAGTCGTGTTTTATGTTTTTTTTGTCAGCGCTCAAGTTTAGTGTTTCGTTAGTTGTTAGTTCCTGAAATTAATAATGGCTGAAAAACGAACGAAAGCTTTGTTACCGATTGCACAAAAACTTGAAATGATTTCTAAAATAGAAAATAGTGCTTCAAGGAAGCAGATGTGTTTGAATTACGGGATCGGGGAAACAACAGTGCGAGACGTTTTAAAGCAAAAAGACAAACTGTTGGCCTTTTCATCAGAGTCGGACAGTGCTTCAAGGATGAAAAAAAGAAAAACAATGAAAAAATCCACCTATAATGAACTTGACTTGACATTAACAGAACGGTTAGCTCAGGTGCGAGGTGAGGGCACCCCCAAGTCTCTTCCCACCATTGCATCTAAAACAAAAATCTTTTTTGATTTGTTAGGCCTGAAAGGAAATTTTGATGCATCGTCCAGTTGATTACATCGTTTTAAGAAACGTCATGGAATTAGAGAGATCGGTCTACACGGAGAGAAATCGGTCTACACGGAGAGAAGCTGAGTGGTGATCAACAAACAGCTGATGATTTTCAACGCGATTTTGAAGAGATCTGTCGTATGAACAACTTATAATGCTGATGAATCAGGGCTTTTTTGGAAGTGTCTTCCCACTCGTACTTTAGCATTTGAAAGTGATCATAAGCGGCAGGTCACAAAAATAGCAAGGAAAGAATTACAATCTTGGCATGCAGCAACGTTGCGGGTAATCACAAACTTAGGCTTCTTGTAATCGGTAAATCTACGAAACCGAGGTATTTTAATGAGACAATAGCAGTAAATTGACCAGTTGGTTATTTCAACAACAAAAAAAGGTTGGATGAACCAGCAGATTTTTCAAGAATGGTTTGAAAAGATTTTTGTGCCTCAAGTACGTAAACATCTTGACTCAAAAAATCTGTTTTGTTAATTGTCAACGCGCCTTCACACCCAGCTACAAGTGTGCTTAAACCTTCTGACGATATTGCTTTTGCATGGGATTACGTCAAACCCTCAACAAATGTCAACCAAACCCGTTCCGGGAGGTGAGAATGTCGATGAAGATGACATAGAAGAGTGGCTGGAATGCGGCGCAAATGTGGGAATGAGGTGGGAAGATGATCTGAAAAGAATAAAAAAATCTACACTTTAGCTTAGAATAGAGACAAGTGACAGGTAAAAGGATTTGAGGGAGGTCTGTGCCGAAAATTGGAATTATAGGTAAAGCTGAAGAATATAAAAAATACCGAGATTTGGAACACACACAAAAACATACAATATTGAAAAAGTAAAACAAGCCTGGCAACTGAAGTCAACAAATGGGTGGAATGAAAATGCTTAAATGAAGTGTCTAGAGGAGCAGAATTTGTATAAAATAAAATTAGAAGCCTGGTTAAAAAAATGTTAAAAAATATATTTAGACGAACGTCTATGGAAGGGAAAAATAAACCTTGAAGTTAAGGAAATAAAGTAGTAGAGTAAGTTGAAGCACAATGAAGTTAACATGATCTCTGACATATTAGAAGAATCTCTGAACATATATACAGTAGAAGGCTAAGAGGCTAGAAAAAGGAGAAGATGGGTGAACAAATACAGGTAGATTAAATAAGAAACGGTTAGGATAGCTGACATAAGAATGTTGTTTAAAAATATTGTGAGGGAACTGTGCATAGAATAGTACTTACTGGAAAACATTGTAAACGAAATTGACAGAATTTATAAAATCATGGGTTTCAATGACCTGCATAACCAAAATTAATATAAGTTGAAGATGGATGAAATAATTACTTATTTCATAACATAATCCAGAATGTATGAAAAGTTTGACTAGTGTCAAGCAAATCGATGAAATTGTACTGTAGCATGCTTCTGACGAAATATATATAAGTGTGTATCAGTAGGCTCATTTAATTATTCTAATTTACAACATTTTGTCGTTCGACTCTTAAAATGGCATTTGTTTACTTTGCTGTTATCAGATCTATGCTTGATGACTTTTTCATAATGAAACATGTAATATTTAAATATTTCTTTTAGTGTAAGGTGTATTTAGATATTAGGTTGTATTTTTTGATCTGTTTCATTTTTACTGAACCCAAATGTATTCCGAACGAAACAGCTTTTTAGTACGACACCCTGGATAATTACAGTTTTCTTCATTGAAGATGGAGGAGTTTTAGTTTCCTACTAATTGTGATTAAAAAATCGTATGTAGTTGCTGTGATCGAGCGGCTCCGTCAGTTAACCAAGGCGATCTGAGTTCAAACCCGGGTCCGGACATCAAAAAATAAAAATTCTGTGCTTCATCTGTCAGAAGGCAATGGCAAACCATCGACAGTATTCTGCAACATGGATTGTTGGATCCATCCTTAAACTGCAGGTCTCTCCTATCTGTGGTAACTTGAGAGCTCAACTGAAGTGCGAGTGAGAGGTCATCAAATTATTCTGCAATATTCGTTTTTGTTTGTTTTTTAATAGTAGCTGCTTTCGTAATAAAAATTTACTCCACGTAAAATTTCCCTTATAGATAAATATATGAAGCACTGAAATAATACTTACTGCGTCTTTGAAAATGAAAACTTCTCGCCTAATGACAGAAATGGCATCATAGCTTGTATTACAAGTGTCTGGTGGTGGTTTGGGAGTAGACCGAGTTGGATACTGTGGTGTATTGGCTGGGTAATATCTTTCAGTTGGTCTTGGTGGATATGTTCTTGGAGGATTCGTTCTTGGAGGATTCGTTCTTGGAGGATTCGTTCTTGGGGGATTCGTTCTCGGAGGATTCGTTCTTGGAGGATATGTTCTTGGTGGTGAATTCCTAGGTGGGGATGTTTCTGACGGATATCTTCTTGTTGGATGTACTTCTAAAATAATATTTTATTGATAAGAAACATTATTTTAATAAATGTGTGTTTCATGGCGTTTTCAACGAAATTGTTACTATTAAGGGATGAATTAGCATCAATCAATAATTCATTAAATGTAAACTGAAAAGACAATGTTAAAAAAGGAAGAGAAATCAAGAAGATAGATGCTTTTCCATACTTTAGTGTTAGTGACATTTACTTGAAAATGCAACTGAGCGTCGTTACCAGACCATTCAACAATTCATATATTTATGTAGCAGATCTCAACATAAGTGGATCGAAATTTTTATTTTATTTTTTTATAGAAAAAACCAAAAATCATAAATTACAAATTAATAAATAAAAAATGATAGTTATTTACCTGGTTGATAAGTTTTCGGATACTTCTTCCAATCAGGATGGTAAGGCGTAGGATAATGTTTTTTATTCGGATTCATCGGTTTTTGGGGATAATAGGGTGGATATGTTGGATACGGATATGGATAATGTCCGTATGGATCTCTGGGATCTTGCGGCCTTCTGTGTCGTTGAGTCGGTCTTGTTGGTCTTGTAGTTGTAGTAGTCGTCGTTGTTGTTGTAGTTGTAGGCACTGGATGGTATTCAGGATTTTTAGCCCATTTGCTTCGATAATCTGGTGCTCCTATGAATAAAAGTCTTTTTAATTTATTCTATTTCAGAATTATACATAATGATAGTAAAAATGTCGGTACTAACCATACAAGACTTGTATAGCTTGTTTATCATCATCAGGTAATTCGTAATCATAACCATTTTCCATTTCCTTGTACCATGGATACATCAATGCACTTTCAACGTTAGAATGAGATAATCCCAAGGAGTGTCCAATTTCGTGAGCAGCAACATTGAACAAATTGGTTCCTGTAACAATATTTATAATCTAAGTACCTCAAATATACTGTGTGGAGCAGCTACATAGTATAAAATTGTTATTTTTGTGTGAATATTAATACAGAATAACAAAAATTAGATTGATGTTGTAAAGTGACGTATTTTCAAAGATATATCACAAACTGATGTAAAATATTATAAATGGTGAGATGAGAGATCACATTCATATGGCAAGCGTGTGGTGGTGGCCTGATCCCCAGTGGCGTAACTATACCATCTGGGACCCATGGCAAATTCTTTTGATGGGGCCCTATCAGTAAAAATCGTCACGTTGTACTCAGTTTAACTTTAATAAACTTCTAGATTTTCAGAGTACTCAATTACACGTTGTATATGTTCCACTAATGGCCATAGGCCTCCTCTCTTAGGCGAGAGGGAATGGTCTGTAGTCCCCACGCTAGCCCAATGCGTATTGGAGACTTCATATTTTCATCCATAATATCTCAATGCATTCATTATCTATTCGCTAGCTTTTCGGTGAAGGAACAACATCGTGAGGAAACCTGCATACATTTACATTGAAATAAAAAGAACAATTTAATTTCAATAAGATATTTATTAAGAAAATTATTATTAAATATTATTAAGAAAGATATTTATTAAGAAAAATCGTTTTTTCGAGCTTTCTGTTCCGCAAAAGTGTCTATAACATCATCAAAGTTTAAAGATCTGGCCATAGAATTTTCAATAGACAGAATAGCCAAGTTACATAACCTGTCTTGTCCCATACAGTTTCTTAAATTGGGTTTTATCAATTTTAGTTTTGAAAATGATCGTTCAGCACTCGCTGTAGTCACAGGAATTGTAAGAAATAACATTAATGCAGTGCATACTTCAGGAACGCTGCAGGACATAAAATGATTTATTATTATTAATAAATCAGTAAGGACTCTAATACACGAAGATTTTTCTATTTCTCAACAAATTCTAGAGCTTTTTTTAATAGATCTGTGTAATTTAAAACTTTTAAAGTGGAAGGCTGCAAAGCACTGAAATTTGAAACAATTTCATTCATTGGAAGAAATCGCGATTTCAGTTGGTTTATAATGATGTCCAATACTAGATAAAATATGTTCACTTTGAACAAACTTTCCGGATCTTGGAGACGCTCATCTTCGCTGAGCTCATCAAAATGGCGTTTTACCTTCCTCTGACGAGTTTTAGAAAATTCACGGGTGATGGACCATTTTTCTGCTACACTATTTACTTCCATTTTTAAACTATCAAATTCATTTCGATACCTTTCCAATTCTTCTAGACAAATTTTCAAATGTTTTAAAGCATTTGAAAGATCGGAGGCTTTAGACTGAAGCGCTTTAGAGGCTGCATCGATAGTAAGTAGGATCTTGCAATGGAAAACCAATAACATTATAAAATTGTAGTTTTCGATCTTCTTTTTGAGTGAAACAGCATTCCTTTCATCTGATTTGCGATTTAACAGAATTTTTGGACTTCAACAAACCGAAATTTTAAAGCAAAAACGGCATCATAACGTCCTGCCCATCTAGTAGGGTTTAATGTTTTCAATGTTATTGAAGACTCACTTTCTTTATTAGATATACAACTTGATAAAATATTCCATCTTTTGATACTATGCCCAAAAAAATTTTGCATATCAATAACCTCTCTCACTGCATCATTGAGTACTAGATTTAAATTATGAGCAGCACAATGAACATATACGGCATTTGGCTCGACATCTTTTATGAGTTTTTGAACTCCACCATAAGTCCCTTCCATTGTGTTAGCACCATCATATCCTTGTCCTCGACACTTATTTAGAGGAATATTTTTGTCACTTATGGATTTAATAATTTGCTTGGACGTTGCTAAGACAGTTTGATCCTTAACTTCATGAAATCCTAAAAATGTTTCTTTAATGACAAGTGCCTTTGGGATCCCATTATCATCTTTTTCGATCATACAATAACGGTAAAGTTCACACATTTGATCAATTTTTGAAATATCTTGAGATGTATCAAATACGATAGAGTAGAATGGTGCGGCATTTATTTCATTTATGAGCGCATTTTCTACTTTTAGAACCAGGACAGAAATTAGCTCATTTTGTATTTTTGGACTCAAGTATTTTATCTGGCCCTTTGGTTTACTTAACAATTCTCGTAAAATCGGGTCGTATTTTCCTAATAACTCAACAATACTCAAAAAGTTTCCTTTGGAGCGTGGATCACTGCTATCTGCATTTTCTCTGTGGCCACGAAAGGCTAAATTACACGTTGAAGGTGTCAGAGTAACATCAAGGAGCCTAGAAAGTACTTGGCGCCAAAAAGATTTTTCTTTTTTGATTATAGACTCTTGCTCTTCATCGAGTGTTCCATGTAGCCGCCACTGTTGATACGTAAGACAGGAATCCAGATGAATTTTTGATGTCTCGTGTCTTTGTATGGCATCTACAATATGTTTCCAGTCGTCATAGCCCTCAATCCAAACATTTTGTATTTTTTAGATGCCCGATTTGCGAATAACCAAGACGGTTCACAATACTCCTTCTGAAGTATTAAATAATAGGATAGCCATGTAGGTTCATGTTTCACGCCAGACTTGGAAACAATATAATAATGTTTTTCTCGAAAAGATCTATTGTCACTATATTTTAAGAAAGGGCTCTTAGTTTTACAATGTCCGTTTTCAATCACGAACCTTTTCACTTGATCAGTTAGCTCTTTAAAATTACCCTTATCAGTCACATATGGCGAAGATACAATATTGTTCATGCTAAAATATAATTCTCTTTGATTTTTGCTAGTACCCTGTATTGTGGTTGTTCTGGGTCTGGATAGTCACTGGTGTTGTGTGCTGCATCTGATAATTCTGGTATACTTTTAGTAAGGTCCAATTCTTCACTTTTGGAGCACTGTTCGCTCGACTTATCATTATTTAAGTCATCATTTTTCAAGTACTGACTAATTTTAGGTTGCTTTTTATTTTTTTCTTCAGTCTCCCTCTTTCGTTTTTCGCTCCCACTTAAATATTTTCTGGAACTAGACATTTTAATATCTAACTTTCACAATCAGTTTCACTTTGCCACCATTTTTATATTAAATGAAAGAACAAATACGAAAAATCCAAGATACAAATCACCAATTGTCAAAAATAATCACACAAAGAATACGCAGTTAGTAGAGCCCTCATAAAACAATATCAAATCCAGAATTCCCCTAGCATAGTGTTGCTAGCTCGCCCCAGCAGCAGCCCCACGAAAAAAAGTGAAAACAAAATGGGGAAATCCCCGATCGTCAATGCTCACCCGCGCTGCCAACGTACCGCGACAAAATAAGTAGCAACCAATGGATGCGTTCTAAAATGAATAGAGATGTGCAATTACCGGTATTTTGATTGACAGTTTTTTGACGGTCATAAGTACGTAAAATTACTAGTCACGGGTAACGTGTTGGTTGAAATGCTTAACGATTAACTTGAAATTGTATTATGGTCTTTAGTTGTCTCACTTTGGATTTTAAGCCAAACTTATAAAAATATACTTTTCAAATAAAATACTCAGGTACAATGTAAAAAAATATTTTTGAGCTCGCGCCCTCTTGGGTCGGGGGCCCGTGGCATTTTTCCAGCCCTGTCACCCTATTGTTACGCCACTGCTGATCCCTTTGATTTATAATATTTGCAGTTAGGCCATTTCCAATTAAACATTCTGTATAACTGTACGCAGTGTGTAAAATGACCTGCATTCGTCACTCCAGGCAATATTGCCGTGTTAATATTAAAAACTGTTGAACTCAATACTGTTAATAATACCTGAGGAATATTAATATTTAGTACTCTTGATTCATGGAGTATATTCTGCTACTTTGATACTGTATGTGGTTTGATATAACTTCACAAATACGCCAATCCTTCAACAGTTCACTGAATGAATGCAGCATCCGTCTACCTATTTGTAAGGGCTATTCCAGACGTTTGTGGGGACATGATTTAAAAAAAAACAGCATGATAAAAATTAAAGTAAAAGGTAAAGGTTCACCTACTATATTTATGGGATTTTAATGTAGAATAGTTATCTAAAAATAATAATTGACCCAAATTGAATTATTTTATATAGAAGGGAGAACAATTAACATAGCTCGAACTTAGACTATTGTTGTAGTCCTATTCAATTTACATTCGAATCTTCTAACTTTAATGAAGTTAGCTGAATGCAATTGATGTTGCAAGTTTCATTAAGAAATAACAAAACAATAAGAATAATTGGAAACATACAAATTTTAATGAAACGGAAAATTATTTATTCTTCACATTATAGTTACGGAAACAAATAAGTGACAGAGATTCCCAGATCCTTATTTCAGGTATTTCGAAAATATATAACACAAAATTATGCCATTTTTTCAACAAAAACAACTATATTCTTATGTACCGGGTGTCTGATTAAGAGTGGTAACAGAAACTATTGATCTTACCACTTGGAAAAAAAAACAAAGTCGCATACGAGAAATTTTTATTTCAGTTGTTTGTAACGATCGCTAGGAGGCGTTGTTTGAACAATTATTGTTTTTTCAACTTTTTTTTGGAATTTTTACATACGATGCTCTGTTTTTTAATTATTTACTTGAAAGAGTATAGCATTTTAAAAAATGGTAGAAAGTGCATGTGAATATCTATTTTCTAAGTTAAGTTACGAGAAAAAGTGGATATACTAGGGGCTCGACCTTTATACTTAAGTATATTGAAATGTTTACATCAGGACTGTCCAACTGCAAGTGTCCCAAAGGCCGCTTTAAAAAAATATGCGGTTTGGAGGGCCGCATTATAAAATGCATCGTATGCAACTTTATAAGTGAGTTTTAATAGGTACGGTATACAAAGAAAAAACGCGTTAGTATTATTATTTTAATTTATTCAAAAAATATCAAGTTACAAAAAAATTAGTGGGAAGTTTGAGGATGTTGGTTTTCACTAACTAATGCATCGATATTAACGTTACTATTTGTTGTTGATAAACGAAGCAACTAAGTGATTTATCAGAGAGAGAACATCTATATTTTGATTTTATAAATTTCATGTTGGAAAGCTGTTTTCGCAGAGATACGTGCTTCCTAGCATTGAGCTCAGTGGAAGTCCTAAGTTGGTGTATCATTCTTTTAGCAACAACTTGAAAATGTCCAATCCACTTTCAGGTCTTCCTTGGTAAAAAGGATCTGATTGCAAATCCCACAATTCCAGTTGAAGGTGTACTCTGCCTACATTCTCAACTGAAATTGTAAGGGGCTGAGTAAAGACTTACATCTCCCTTTAAATTTTTTTAAAGACGCTAAATCGATTTTCGAATTCTTCTGCAATTGTGTGAATGTATTTTATGTGAGGTAAATTTGACACCATGAAAAATCATTTTTTGTAATGAAGACTTGAAAAGCTTAATTTTACTTTTAAATTCATTTACGTGTCCAAATAAGTTGGCAATATTCTGCTGTTTTCCTTGTAGCTTCAACAAATTCAGTCCGTTACGGAGAAATGTCAGGTCCGTTAAAAATGCAGGGTCTGCTAAAAAGTGTGCATCTACCATTTGATTTTCCAGTTCCGTAGTGTTAGACTTAACTTCATCTTTAAGAAAAATAGGTATATCCTTGCATAAAGATAATGATGGTTGCAAACAGTTAACGGCGCTTAACCAACGAATATCGGTGTGAAGTAACAAAACCCCATATCATCTACTTCGGCTAAAAAATAACGAAACTTTCTGTGAGTCAAAGCACGATTGCCCCCTCGAATCATATTGATTATTTTAACAACCTCTTTCATGACATTCATTTGACGTAAGGATTTTCCACTTAGTCAACAATACAGTGTATCACAGGACAGTTAATGTTATTTTGTTTTAAGAGTCCTGCGAATACAATTTCAATTCGTACCATAGTTCTGGCTCCATCAGTGACAATACAGGAACATTTATCGAATCCCCCGTAGTCTGAAATCACCTTATTTACAGCTTCAAAAATATCCGTACCCTTGATTCTACGATAGAGAAGAATAATATGAAGCATCTCTTCAATACACTGAAGTCGTTCTGAATAGTTCGGATAAAAATTACAAGTTGGCTATGTCGGACAGATCAGTGCTTTCATCCAGGTATAGCGACAAATATTTACATTTTTCAACTGTGTCATGCAGTTTTTTGGATACATATTGATTAATATGCTTCCCGTCTTGCAAATGATTGATGCGACACTGAGACTGTTTCCAATTTTTCGGCAATTTTTTATTCATTGAATTGTTTTGCCATTTTGATTGCACAAAAATGTTTCTTTGCTTTGGCAATTTCCAGCGCTACTTTATAAGAAGCGGCAATACTGTACTTGGTATCATCGCCAGATTTTTAAAAAAAAAACATTGTTGTTTTAGCTTTTTCTTATAATCCGTAATGATAGCCTTCCTTGACTCCCCTGTATATTGCTAAAACGTGTAACGTAGTGTAATGCCATTTCATATTATATTCTTTGGGAACTGATAGTACTTGCATACAAACAATGCACTGAAGTTTATTATTGTTGTTCGTGATTAAATAGTCTGATTCCCAACGGTCTTTTCTGCGAACACATACTTCACTTAAAAAAGTTTTAGAATTGGTGCGTACCGCACACTAGAACAATTAATAACTTACTCGACCCTCTGCCCGTCCCGCTTGTCTCAGCCTTCTTATATACTTGCGCGCGGCTTCTCGAATATTCGAGGATGATCGAGTAAGATCGGTCCGATTTCCAGTAACATCGCAGCGACCTATCCGTCGCCAGTGGCGTCACACGTTATTTAATTTGTATATTATTGTTAATGTAAGAATTGTGCATATTTCGAATTTTAGAGCAATTTATACAGTTAGAGACAGGGCCTCATGTTGGACAGCCCTGGTTTACATAATCGGGGAAGCGTTTAATTTCCTTTCAAATAATCTTCGCATAATTTTACGTAAGTCTGCTCCAATACTTTTTCTTTTATCTTATAAAACAAAAACTTAATTGAACAATTGTTCCATTTTTCAACTTCATTTACGTAGAAAATCATAGAATTTAAAAGATACAAGAAAAAATAGATATACTAGGGTATCGAGCTTTATACTTGAGTAAATAATTTTTTTTTACATAATCCAGTAGGCGTCCAGATGTCATAAATTCTTAAATAAGAAGTAATTTTATTCATTTGTTGGTAATTGCGCCCTCACATCAAAATGTCCAGTATATTTATAAAGAAATTTACTGTTTCGACCCTAACTCTGTGGAATCTACCCATATTACTTTTTTAAATGAAACTGTTTCAAGATAATTTCACATTTATTGAAAAAATGGTATACATTTTATTACTATTACTATCATCGCCAGAATTACAAAAGTTACATTTCATGTGATGCCTATCTATGATTAGATTGGATTACATGCTTATTAACCGCTTATATTATTTGTTTCGTGTATTTTGGACATTGTTTTTCGTATTTTATATTGGATTTTTACGTGTTAGGTTTAATTTAAGAAACAATGTTTCTATTTGTTAATAAAAATGTGCGACTAAAGTCAATATTGCTCATTACCGCAGTACAAATCGAAAGAAATAAATACATACAATTGAGTTTATTTCGATTTCCTGAAAAGAGGAAAGTTTAGAGTACAAATTACAAATAAAATTGGAGAATTGGATATGGTAGATGATGCAAAAGCTTAGCAAAGTAAATTAATAATTAGAAAATCTATATTGAAATATATGCAAATTGATGAAGGGTGGGACATGAACTTCGATCATTCACCGATTGTCCTAACAATTAGTGAACATATTATAAAAAAAATAATTGAACATTAATAAATATACTAACAGACTGGCATAGTTTTAAGTTAGAATTAGAAGAATAAAGTAAAATCGCAGTACCATTAAAAAATAAACAACAAGTAAATGTAGAAATCAAATTATTCGTGAAACAAGTACAATGTGCATGGAATAATGCCCCTACTATTAGACAGATACCCAAGGTAAAAAACTAAGCAAAAGAAATTAGAAGCTTAATCTTTGAAAAGAGGAAACTAAGGCGAAAATGGCACTAATCTAGAGCACCTATTGATATGAGAAATATAAACAATGCTACCTAGATACTAAAAAGAGAAATAAAAAAGTATAAAAACTAATCAATTAGTATTTTAAATGAAACTTACTGTTTCTAGTTAACTCCACAGTATATTGAAAAATGTTAAAAATTCAATATACTGTGGAGTTAACTAGAAACGTAAGTTTCATTTAAAACACTAATATGAGTAGATTCCACAAAGTAAGGGTCGAGACAGTTAATGTTTAATCAATTAGTACTTACCTAAGTGAATTGACAAATTATGCAGCTCTCACTAAGGAAAACCAATAAAGGATTTAAAAAACCTATCATGCTAATATACCACCAATTAGGATGCCAAATGATAAATAGGCAAAAAATAATCAACAAAAGGTCAAACATTTACAGGACACTTTCCAGCCAACTAAAGGAGATGATAATATTGGCCAAGGAACAGCATAACAAGAAGCAGATATTGAGGTCATATCCCCTGAAGAAATTATGAAAGAGATTAAATAAAATAAAAATCCCTGGTTTTCAACTAATTACCGGTGAAATTCTAAGGCAACTCCCAAGAAAAGCAATAGTTAAGCTGGTACATCTAATCAATACATCTTTTAGGCTAAAACGTGTTGATGTGGAAGGTAGCATAGGCAGGGCTTTTAGCAAGTTTCTGCTCCAAAAAAGGGGAAAAGGGGGTCTTATCTTTTGTTAGTATCAATCCAGAAGTGGAGAATCATCGCTCTATAGGTACGCTGTCATGTGAAAGGCACAGAATCGTTTTCACCATTTTTGTTACCGTTGGGTACTTTATCTCATTAATGTTGTTTTTTATGTCGAATATGAATGACCAATATTCGTCAATGGCGCTGACCTCTTCTTGGATGTTTTCTTCATAACTTAAAATGTTCCTTCAAGTTTTTTAACTCTTTAGAAATGGCTTCACTAAAAGTTATTTTTCTCAATAATAAGAAATTTTCTTCTAAATCTCGCGAGTTATGTGACACCCCAGATTTGTAAACTTTGTTTATAACTTTTAATATCAGTTCCTTAACATATAACTTATGTATTAAAGGTTTTTCATGCTGAAAAAATTTAGTATATGAGTCAAACTTTCGACCACAAAAAACAACTGAGCCTTTAAAGTTGGTTCTTTAATTAGATCAACAATTTCCTTGTACGTTGACGTCTTAGTGATATTTAAATAGTGCTGAGGAATTTTATTTAGGAAATATTTCTTTACTTCTTTCCACTGTTCAATAATTCTCTCTACATGCTTAACAAACCGATGATTTGATACTTTTTCAGAATTCTGGACGTCAGGCCAACCATCAAAAAAGTTTAATAATCAAATCACTGACTTTTGTGCCCATTTGTTCCAGACCTTTTAGAAAAGCATTATGAAATTTATGTAGGCTGCATGAGCCTATATTAATCAATCCTTTAGATCTTACATCTAACACACTTTCATTAAGCAGTCTTAATAATTTTTTGTTGACATTAGGGCCATCACAGCCAATCATTATTAAATTCCTCAATTGAATATCTGCCTTTTGTATCGCGGCAAGAATTTTATTATGTAAGTCCTCAGCTTTAACACTACCAATGAAGAAAGTCTGAGGGTGCCTCTTAACGATTTCTGACTCAGTGTCTGACTAATAACGACCTGCAACTTTCAATTCTTTCTGACTACTGTCGTTGGTAGTTTCATCGAAACATATTGTATAGAAAGAAGCTTTGACATCTTCTTTAAGCTTTCCCCAAAAGTAAGGTCCCAGAGCTTCGGTTATTAAATACATCAATTTGGCAGGAGAAGGGGAAAAATCATCAGGTACCCCGGAAGAAAACATCACTCTGTCACTACATGAGTTTAGTGAATAATTGGATAGTACAGACTTTCCTGCCCGATAGAGCTCGGCTTTAACTGCAGCAGTTTTTGTGCTACCTAGTGCGACTGTCACTGATCCACTTGTGCTAGGATCCTGTGGTTGGTTTACATCTGCCTTGCAAATTTTTAGCTGTAAAGGAGTGAGTTTGATCTTACAATTACCGATGTGGGATTTCATTCCAGCGTGCTGGCTGAGGCGGTATTTTCCGTTGTGAATGAAACTTTCACAAATAGTACACATGACTTCACTATCACTGGCCCGTTTTGCCTACGTTCTTATTATAAAACCAAATGTCTTTAACTTTACATTTTCCCATTTTTGTATTATACGGTTTAGTTTTTCACTTAAAAAAAAATGATATGTGGTTGTGTTGGAAGAAGAGAGTCACAAGTGTAAAATTTTTGATTTCAGGATTTTTTAACTAAATAGCTAAAGATCATGAAATTTTTAGTTTTTAGTTAAAAAATCCCGAAATCAAAAATTTTACACTTCACTTGTAACTCTCTTCTTCCAACACGAATTGTTAACTAATTATATCAAACAGAAATACTTGATCAAGTGATCTAATAAGACCGGAAATACTTAGTGAGTACCAAAATACTAGAGAGTGACTAAACACCGCGATTCAGTCAGTTCTTTGCGATACTAAAGTGAAAATACCATACCACAGAGGCAAGAATTGTGCGAATTCACTGCCACCTCTACTAATTTAGAGGTCTCGCGATAGTTACCTTTATTATGTTAGGGTATTTTCGGTTCAGTATCGCATGGCACCGACTTATAACTCGGGCATTAGTCACTCTGTAGTATTTTGGTACTCGACTAAATATTATTATATAAAATAAAAGCTTTTTCCATAAAGGTAAAAGCCCCCTCAGGTTTTACATAATTGGGGATTATCACAATATGCTCCTCCTGTCCCAAAAAAGGGACTCTAATGGACCATAGAAAGAAAAGGGACTTCACTAAAGCCCTGCATAGGTTATTATGATCCCTAAACCAGGTAAACCCCCACACGAAGTTTCCTCTTACAGGTATATCTCTCTTCTCCATGTATTGTCGAAACTGTGGCTTAAACGGCTAAAACCAATAATAGAAGAGTATAATCTGATCCCGTCCCATTAGTTAGTAGAGAAAGCCACTCTACTATCGATCAGGTCCAAAGAATTACAAATGTGATAAAAAAGTCGTTAGATGAAAAAAGTATCTTCTACGATATTCCTTGACCTGGCACAAGCATTTGATAAAGTTTGGCATAAGAGGTTAAAACATAAAATGAAACTGATATTTTAGAATCTTACATCTCAGACACTTCAGAATTAAACAAGAGCAAGCCTACTCTGACCTCTGGGACTTCTCCTATACCTCTGGTGCACGAATGACATTCCTAAATTTGAAAATGATACCTTAGTATATGATACTGCCATATTAGCAGTAGGAAATAGTCACGAAGAAGCGGCAGAAAAACAACAGGTACCAATCAATAATATACACAAATGGACAAAAAGGTGGAGGATTAAAATAAATTATCCAAATCTACACACGTAAACGTTACCACTTATAGAGCTCAATAATATATACCTATAAACATAAATGAAAAACGAATTCCATTTACAAATACAGCAAAATACTGGAGTATCACCATGTATACTAAGCCTCGCTGGAAAGTTCATATTAAGAAGGGAACAACTATATCGAAATATATGTTGATGTGTCCACTTCATTTTAAAGATTATACATTTCAGTAAGATGTTGTCATTAAACTTCATATTTTTATTTGTAATTAACTATTTATTTAATTATAGGCGCAAATGTTCAGTTACAACGGCGGAAATTACGGAAAATAGCTTTCCATTGCTCAAAATGTTTAACAACACTTACAATTCTAAGAAAAAAGTTTTGAATATACTAAGAATATTGTTTAGGAAGTCTCTTATTATTTATAAAAGAAAATATAGAGCAAAAAGGGTGTGAAACAATAAACCACACCACATAAACAAACTATTTTATCACGTCTACAGGATCATAGAGACACGATCCAGCCATAACAAAGTCGCCTTCTTTTCAGATTAGGTTCTATAAAAGAGAGAGCTACTCCTTGTACTCAAGAGGCTCAAAAAGGGCATGCATTTCTCCTTTGGATTCCAAAGCAAAAGGAATTGTGTGAAACAACAACTGCCATGTTTTTTGTCAGTAGAAACATCTAAAAGTTTCTAAAATTTCAATTACAAAAATGTAGCAAAAATAGATAAGTAAGCCTTTAAAAAACATTAGCTATGTATAGATGTCAAAGATAACTATTTTAAGCCTGGGTTTTGAATTGATTAATTTATTGTTATGCAATGTTGGCTGATTGATTCACATCATAACAATTTAAATCACACACATAATAATATTCCACTTACGCATTAAACATATTATCATCAATATATTAAGCATTATTACACTTTTAAAGTAATCAATGACACTTGTTGATGGCGATTTGTTTTTCCACTTTTTAGAACAAGTATCTTCGCTATTATACAATCAAAGCGCAATATAAAATTTCACATTTACTGTAAACGTTCGTTGCTAAAAATAGTATTTCATGGATCAACATCATATTATTATTTTGTCTAAATTTAAACTGTTCATTTTCGTGTTTTATTATCATTACTTTGTAGAGTATTGATTGTACTTATCAGATCCAAACATTTTCTCTCTCTACATTGAATATTTTTTAATATGATTGAAGTAAGATTTTGACGGATCTTGTAAAATTAATTCGTCAGTCCCGGCAATAAGATTCAATATCAAAATAGAGTTTACCATTAATTTATTTTCTGAAACTACGACTAACATGTTCTTAGTTGTTAATTGCACAGATTGTGTTATTCTTTCATATGAGTGATCAAATCCTAAAATGGAAGTTGTTGCACAGTGGTGTGTAGCTTGATGGGCTCTGTATCACAATTTGTTGGTGAGTCCTCCTTTTCCTAACTGCGGCGATGCCCGAATGGAAGGTAAAATTTTTCATGAAGAAACAAAGCACTCGTTTTGAATAAAATGAAAACATTTATTGAGTATTTCTTATTACAGATAATCCTAACGTCAATAATCCGAAACATCAAAAATCCGAACGCTTTCATGGAAAAAATTGAGAAAAGAAAATGTTTCCGTGATTGACCTTCAACAAGCCAGTACGATCTATGTTTAGCTCGCCTCCCCGCTCCCCCTATCAGCACTTCCTTATCGAATCTGCTCTTAGGCCACGTAGTTTCCGGCACCCGTCCCCACCACCTGCTGAACACTTGTCATCAGTCAGTTTTCATTACTGAGGAGTCTTTGCGCTGTCTTAAGCAAATTACATATACGGTAGTGGGGTTTTTAGTTACGTTTTGTTCACAAGTTGCGTTATGGCATCGTCCTCGCAATTGAAAAGGAAATATGTATCTCTTACAATTCAAAACATAGTCAAAATTTTGAACAGACTATAAAAAGGTGAAAGCGGTTCGTCCCTTACCAAAGTTTTTGGAGTAGGAAAAGCTACTATCTCAGATATAAAGAAAAAGAAAAATGACATTTTAAACTTTGCTACAAAAGTGGATTCTGGCGATGGATCTAAATTAAGGAAAACAATTAGGTCAGCTAATGATAAGTCACTTGATGATGCAGTATATTTGTGGTTTACTTAGCGGCGAAGCGGTGAACCTGTATCAGGGCCCTTGATCTGTGAAAAGGCCATTTATTTTAATGAAAAATTGGGTGGGTCTGCTGATTTCAAAGCCAGCACTGGTTGGTTAAAAAATTTCAAAGCTAGACGTGAAATAAGGGAGTTTAATGTTCAAGGAGATAATTTGTTATCAGACAGTTTTGCGGCAGAGTCTTTAAGAGAAAATTTTGGGACTTTGTGAAAGACAATGGCTTCTCTAAAGAAGATGTGTACAACTGTGACGAAAGTGGGATAAATTGGAAAGATCTGCCCCGAAAATCTTTAGCTTCTCGTCAAGAAAAAGCTGTACCAGGATTCAAAGTCAGTAAGGCGCGTATTACAGCGAGGGTTTGAGCAAATGCTAGTGGTGAACATGCACTCCCCTTGGTTATTAAGAATTCAAGATGTTTCAAAAACATAAAGAAACTTCCCTTAACCTACAGAGATGTACCAAATGTCAAAAACTATCGAAAAGAAAAAAAACTTGAAGGCAAAGTTTTACTCATCATGGACAATGTGCCAACTCACCTGTCTGTGGAAGTTCTGAACCCGATTGATAAAGCTTTTGAAGTCATGTTTCTACCACCTAATGTCATACCATTGATTCAACCAATGGATCAAGGTGTGATTGAAAAGTTGAAGAGAATGTACCGAAAACAAATGCTACGGAGACTTCTTTTGACTAAAGACAATGCAGAAAGTGTTGTTGAGTTTTCAAAAAAACTTAATTTGAAACAATCATCCTATATGCTAGCCGACTCATGGGATCTTCTAACCCAGTGGTTCCCAACCTTTTCTGGACCACCGCCCCCTATAGAAGAGAACAAAAATTTCACCCCCCCCCCCCCAGTCGCTGGTTAGTCCAAAGTAGTTAATTTTATTTGAATATCATCTGTACCGTCCCAATTGATCTGTATGTAGCTTTAATTTCAGTTAATGTCTAAATTTTATTTTAGAGGAATGATGAAGTAGAAATTTATTAAACGACTACCAAATGTACAATAAAATTGTTTATTGAACTTTTAAATATAAACACAGAATCAATAAGAAATACAATCACAATAGAAATAAGAAATGCAATACAATAAGAAATACAAAATTAATAATAAAGAAAAAATCAATGAGACGGTTGAGGCTGGTGGAGTGTTACCAGTTTGTTAATATCGGGTTCCAATTTCGTTAACATCAATCGCAGATCGCCACGTTCAGTGATGTGTAGTCTGTTCCTCTTCTTTGACAGCAAATCAGTTACTGCACTGAATGCACGCTCAGCCATATAGGACGAAGGAAATGCTATTAACAACTTCTGTACTATTGTCCACAATCCAGGATAGAGAACTGGTATTGGTTTTTGAAGCCAGAACTCTTGATATCCACGTTTGAATTTTACTTTCAGTTCTTCGTTAGTTGTGAGTTCTAATAGCTCCTCTTCCAAATTTGATGAGCCTTCAGTATATGTGTTTGCGAAAGGATCTATAACCCAACTTGGTATTTCCATGTTTAAAATATCTTGGAAACGCTCTGTAAAATCAACATGAAGGACTTCCAAGTGGTGGCAGTAAGTAAGTAAATCTTCCGGTTTTGCAGACACTGTTGATAATGTGGGAAAATGGTTGTACTCACCTCTACCAAGATTTCTTTTGAATATAAGAAGTTTTCCTGCAAAAGCAGCTATGACGTTTTTAGTTTTAATTAAATTTAAATCATCACCTTGCAATTGTAGATTAAATTGATTAAAAACTTTAAACAGGTCCGTCAAATAAGCGATGTCATTTTTTGACGTAATCAGGTTTTCGCGCAATTGTTCGTTTTCTTCAAGAAATTCCAACACTGAGTCAAATAGATTGAAAAAACGATTCATAGAAACACCTTTAGAGAGCCAACGTACTTCTGTGTGCAGCAGAAAGCGATTGTAGTCTTCATCATTTTCATTGCAAAGCTTATGAAACAAACGGTCATTCAATGAATTGCTGCTAATGATATTGATTGCTTTAATAACGTTATTGAGGGACGCATGCAGACGTTCATTTAATTTTTTTGCAACCAAATGCTGACGGTGAATAATATAATGTACAGCGAGTACGTTTGGCACTGCTTTTCTCAAATGTGCTATAAAACCCTTATGACGCCCGGTCATTGCTGGAGCACCATCAGTAGCAGCAGACAAAATATTGCTAATAGGAATTTATTTCTCTTGAAAAAATTCTTGCATGATATTAAATATAGAATGTTCCTTTGTATCAGATTCCAAATTCTTAGCAAATAATAACTCTTGATGAATTTTTTCTTCTTTTATAAATCGTACGTATGATAAGAGTAGAGCTTCGTTACTTGGTAGAGTTGATTCATCGAGTTGAATGGAAAATTTGCAAGTCTTTAGGTAATCGCAAAATGATATTTCAACGTCATTTGCCATTTCATCTATTCTTCTTTCACCATTCCTCTTGACTGCTTATTATTTGCTTCTGAATCCGCTACAGCCCCCCTATAAATCTGCAACGCCCACAGGGTGGCGGTATCGCCCCCGTTGGGAACCAATGAACCAAAGGAAACCTTACAAAAGCATGGAACAAGCTTTGGCCTGGAACACAGAAACTAAAGAGGAAAACGAAACTATATGTTAAAGATATGACAAAGCTACGTCAGTCTATTCCCTGATTTAAAGATTGTGACGAAACTGACACTGCGGAATGGTTGAACATTGACGCAAATGAAATTGACTGTCTCGACCCTTACTTCGTGGAATATGCTCATATTAGTGTTTTTTAATGATGATATTGATTTATTGAAACAATTGTCAATTTTTTAGAATTTTCAATAACTTTTATTATATTGTGGAATTAACTAGAGACCGTGAGTTTCATTTAAAAACACTAATTGACGCAAATGACCAGGATTATGAAATATTCAATGACAATGACATTGTCAACTCAGTTCAAGCATCTGAAGATAAAGAAAGTAATGACAGTGAAGATGACGACGACACCTGTGCTGATGCTGCCCCTTCGCACGCAGACTTGGAAACAGTAATGTCTTGGTTCGAGTCCCAGCCGAAGAGCACTCAAGCGCATTTTTTGCTGCTAAACCGGTTGAAGGACTTGGCTGGCAGGAAGAGAGTCTCGCAGCTCACTCAGGCGAAAATCAATGATTTTTTCAAATTAATTCCACTAGTGTGTGTGTGTTTGTTTGTAATTAATTTTTGTTCGTGCGCAACATTTTTTTAGTGTTTTTATTAAAATTATTACAGACAATACTATATGTATGTACATATTAAAATTTACAGTATTCCTACATGTGCTCGCAAAAGCTGAAAATGTAAGTACAGTATACATACAGTAGTAGTAACCTTATTTAAGACATTGTATTAGCCATCTATGGTCAATTTACCTACTGTATTTCAATCAATAGGATATCTTAATTAAAGCAAAAACTAAAAAAACTTTATGTCTGTTCGAAAATCCGAACCACCCTAGGTCCCAATTAGTTCGGATTATCGACGTCCTACTGTACTTACAACAATAGCTCCTAGGAACTAGTTAGCAAAATAATTAAAATCAAATAAACACTTTTCTCGCCTCTTTATTCGACAAGTTTATCATTTAAATCATCCATAGCAGAAGACGATTTCAGTTGATCGAGATGTTCTGCCCCTATAGAAAATAAGGACAAATCTGATAGCTGTTCTTGTCCCATAGATGTCCTTAGATAATTTGTTATCAGTTTCAACTTCGAAAAACTTCTTTCAGCTGTTGCAGTTGTAATCGGAAGGGCCAGAAATAAATTGTTACCTCCGGAAAACTTGATGCAAGGATATTGAATTTAATGAGTAATTCCTAAATTTCAGATTTTAAAAACGTTTTAAAAGCAATTAATTGTTTATACCAACTGACATGTCGTTACTGTATATAGCCGTCAGTTTTCTGATTTCCTTTTTAATCGTTTTATCATTTGAATAAGACAAGAGTGTCTTGGGCTGTAACACTTCGAATGAATTTCTCAGATCTTAGGTCATAGACGTTCTAAAATATTTGTTTAGTTTTAGAAATTAACATGTCTAAACAGTAATAGAAGGTAGATATTGACTTTGAAGTAATTCCGGGTCTTAAATTCTCTCATCTGATAAATCATCAAAAAACCGCATCGCTATCTTTCGTCTTTTATTTTTGAAAACATTTTTTACCCCCCACTGTTTTGCAAGATTTCTGGACTCGTTTAGTAAACCTTTGAATGAATTTTTATTCATTTCGCTCAGTAGCTTCAAAAGATTACTTAGTAGAATACTAGCTTTCTGTAAGTCATTATTGTCATGCTGTAATGCCTTAGAAATAGGAAAAATAGAAACCGGGGATTCCCTAAGTATCACTAGCCCGCGCCACTTAAGAAGCGCTGCTGCAAAAATATGAATGCAGTCTATAACTAAGCGATGACTTTTTGTTGTGAATGTATAGAACTTATGATGTTTTCTTTGAATAATTCATAGATGTATACATAGAAAAGATAAAACTATTTACATTATTCTTGAAGACAACATCATTTCACATTCTAAGCAAATATCGAGTGGGGTAGCAGGATAAAGAAGTATTTTATGTACTGTTGCAAAATTTAGTTTTTTTTGGTGTTTGATGCAGACACAAGCTAATCAACAATACTGGTCGTACTACATTATAATAAATCCTGCAAGTCCAAGACTCGAATGAATACTAGGCAACTGTGTTTTACATTTGATAAGTCTATTTTCATTCAAGGAAGCCTTAGCGTAGCAATTGTATGCACAGTAACAGTTATCGTCATATTTTTTGTCTAAAGATGACGTCTCGTAACAGAGGATATATCCTATTCTGTGACGTTTCTTCCCTAACGATCATCCCCTCTTCACTTCTCCTCTTACATCGTACTCCACTTGGCCAACAAATTGATGTTGGCTTCATAAAAAATCTAATTTATTAATGACTGGTTGGGAATGTGGCATATTTCATACATGTTCTTGAGTTAATACACTATTTATTAAATTGAAGGAATGCAATATTAATATTGTAATGTTTTTCTAATATATTTAAACAGGGTGGTATAAACTTTAAACACACGGTATGGCTACTTACTAATTTATTTAAACACTAAACTACTCAGTAACACTTAATTTATATATACTTAACTAATCACTTAAATTTGATTTATATGCATACAAACTAAATTATTTATTTATATCAACACTTTACTGCTCGCTATTTCGGTGTATTCTTGTTTATTTCTCGAGATCACCTTATCAACTAAACTAACTTATTAAATTATGTGAAAAATGGCATTTAATATTACTTTAAATATTATTCATAAGCCGTCAATAAAGGCCTGGATGCCTAAACATTCCATCATGTTCTCTGGTGCTGATGGATAAGCAAATCTAACTAGTCGGGCAATATCCATTTCATACTCTTGAAGGGTTTCATCACGATTCTGCCTTCGGTTCTTAGCTGAGATTGGTACAAATGTTCTAGATGTTCATGACAATATCGCATGTCCAACCTCTTCTTCAGCTGCTCGAAGTCATCCGTTTGTTCCAAAGGTATCGTCTGAAGTACATCTAAGGCATCTCCCCGAAGCGCGATAGTTAGGTTCACTGCTTTCTCCTTATCGGACCAATTATTCACTCTAGCGGCTGCTTCAAACTGTTTCACATAATTGGTCCACGACATTTTTCCATCGAACGTTGGGGCCTTGACTCGGTTTAAACTACCAATGTCTTCTAATTTAGAGTGTGTTCCTAGCTTGCAAGGTTTTGTTTGCTCGGTCTTCTTTTCTTCCGCTGGCATGTCTTCAGTTCTTAAATCAGTCATATTTCTTTCTGACTCCTTGATTTTCTCGTCCATCGTTGCCATCTTATTCTCGACTTTCTCGTCCATTGTTGTCATCTTAGTCTCGATTATCTCCTCCATCGTTGTCATCTTATTCTCGATTTCAGATTTTAGAGAGAAAATTTCATTTTCAACGTTAGCATTCTTCATATAGAAATCTTCTCGTCCATGTTAGCCGAAATATCATTCTTCATAGTAGAAATCTTCTCGTCCATGTTCTCTTCCATGGCAGAAATCTTCTCGTCCATGTTAGCAGAAATTGACGAGAGAGGTGGAAAAGCCTCGTCATTAAATAAAACTGTTTCTGGATCAAAGCCGTCATTTTACAGTGCCACTTTAAGTCTTTCTACTAATTCACTTTTCTTACCGGACGTTCCCAACTCACGATCTTCCAATTCTGCTCTTAATTCCGCCACTTTCAGATCACATAGTCTCTTGGCCATTTTTACGTAGCAATTTATTTATATTACCCCACACCTGACACCAATATAATGCTTTTGTTATTTATTTAAACAGTAAACGGGTGGGATAAACTTTAAACACACGGTATGGCAACTTACTAATTTATTTATTCACTACACTATTCACTACTTATATACACAATATATTCACTTAAACTAATTGATATAAACAGTTCACTAATTTATATTCACTTATTTACTTGTTTATCTCACGATGTCGAATTATCAACTAAACTAACTCTTCCTGATCGGTCCCTTATATATTCGTGCCTTTTTCACTAGATAATTCTAGATTGCGGCTTAATCAAAAACAATTGGCTTTCTGGCATTTTCTAGATCAGACTGGTCACAAAAGACAATGTCTAGATAAGATAGTCACAATCGTAAACAGTTCTTAGAAATCCCTGCGCGTCCGCCATATTTTTAACTTTCATACCTGGCTTAGACAGAGTCGGATTTAGGGACTATACCAGTGTGCTGTTTCGTAACAATAGGTCAGTTGACCTTTCTAATAGTCTAATAGAGTGTGATATTTAAGATTTTCGGTGTTGCCTTGTGGAGTATAGCCAAAATAAGTGGTCCACCATTTGATATTTTTTTCGTTTTTTCGAGTTTTTCCAATTTATAAGTTTTCAACTACACATAGAGAGAAAACACCCGAAATGTTTTTATAGCTCTATTCAAGGTCTTTCCAAAAGCAGAGATAGAAAAGTTGAGGAGTGTTCAAGTTCAACAACTGTCAATATATCAGGTAGCGCCTCAAGTTCTAGTTCTACATTACGTAGCTTTATGGATTGTTCAAAGAAAAGCAAAGAAAATTGGATCAACTATTAGCAAGAGCAATTTTTACCTCCGAAACACCATTTACATTCTCGTACAATAACGAAGGCCAACTTTTAAAATGCCTTCGCGGTATTCTATGTCTAATAAACTACTAGAATCTGAGTACAACATTGCAAACAACAAAAAATAAAATATGTGAAGCCAATGCTTAGGTCTACTATGCGATGGTTAGAGCAACAGAAGAAACGAGGCCATTATTAATTTTATTATCACCACTCCTACATCCATTTTTTTAAAAACATTTACTATTTATAGAAATCGACATGGCTGAAAAAATTGAAGAAATATTTTCAGAAATAGGACCTAAACAGTTTTCAGTGCTCTAGTGATGAACAGCGCCAGTACAATGGTGAGAGCAAGAAACATTATTAATGAAAAGTATAAACATTTATTTATTAATAGGAGAAATTTCAAAAATGCGAACGATAGCTCCGATAGAGGAGAATGTTAAAAGTATTGATAAGGAAATCAATAATGCGCATCTTTTACTGGCCACTTGAAAAATCCAGACCTAAAAAAAGGAAACAACCGTGTCAATATCTTTAAAGATACCCGTCAAAACTCGTTGGGGATATCCACTGGTAGAAAAGTCTTTTTGATACCAAATACGCCCTAAAAGCTTTAGCAGTTTGCGAGACTGTGGATAATATATTGAGCAAGCGCGCAGCAAAATTAGTTTTAGATGAAGATATATTCTGGGTACCAGTGTAAAAATTGTTTAATTTGATTAACCCCATTGTTCAATATAAAACCAAACTAGAGTCAGATAAGCATAAACTAAGTGAAGTAGTAGAATCTTTCTATGGGCTAGAAAAGCATTTTGAAACAGCGTTACTTTCCAACCCCTTAACAAAGCAGGAAGAACAAAATTTCCAGTAATTTTTAGCTAAAGAATGCATACTGCTATACACCGTACACATTTGGCAGCTAATATCTTAGACCGGCGTTTCGGTGGCGCTCATATGAGCAATGCGGAGAAAATTCGGGTACTGAATTTATTTATGATATGGCTACGGCTACATCAAAATACACAGAAGAACCAGTATATATAATGGCTGTATTGGTGTACTATAGATCTAAAGAAGGATGTTATGGAAAACAATACATTTTAAGGTCAGTAAATACAGTAGAATCCAAAATTTGGTGTAAGGGAACTTGTTTTGGAACAAAGCGAATTAGCGGTTCGAATTCTGGGAATGTCTAGCGCTGCCGCCGAAAGAAGCTTTAGCACATATGGTTTCATATACTCTGCAGTAAGAAACCGATTAACAGCTGAGCGAGCCGATAGAGGGACTTTTATAGCCCATAATTTAAAATTATTGTACCAGCAGTATCAGGACCAGGTATCAGCGATGTCCAAGCATGAAGAAGAAAATCCGTGTATTTCTCACTACCAGTCCAATCCTGTAGGTCTCCGTAGGCTAGTGGAATGGTGCTCTGTCTGCTAACCGAGAGGCCCCGGGATCAAACCCGGGCCTATTTAACATCATAATTAAAAATTCGGAGAGCCACCTGTCGGAAGGCAATGGCAAACCACCGACAGTATTCTGCCTAGTACAGCCTCTCAACATAGACGTTCGGATCCGTCGTTAAACTGTAGGTCCCTTCTATCTATGGTAACTGGAGAGCACAACACAGGTAGAAGTGAGAGGTCGCCTACGTCCGATCACGGATATGGCACTGTAAGAAGAAGAATCCTATGGAAATCGAAACAGCAGAAATGGACGAGATGGTATCGGATTCTGAAGGGTCCGAGAAGGAAAATAGTGATGTGGACGTTTTTCCACTTTTCCTGACTCGAATTAAAATTATGTTTAGTTAAGCATGTTCGCTACGTTTGTTTACGATTTTATTTTGTATTTTTTAATGTTTCTGAGATTTAAGATTTTATGTTTTTTAATCTATCGCAGATGACAGAACGTTTTATTTCATTATTATTCAATAATAAAATATTAGTTTATTTGTTTACCATTTATTTAAGTATTAATTAATCTACAATATTCCATTGTTTGGTTTTGGTAGGTCGTTCTTAGAAAATTCTCATAACTGAGAATATTTTTTTATTCTCGAGAATTTTACATCACTAACTTTTATAATTTAAAGTTAGGTTTTTGACCTATTCTCTGATATTTATAGAACAATATAAAATTCAAAGGTGTAAATTCAATAAGTAAATTAATTTATTCATCCAATTTTTAATCAGTATAATTAAACTAAATGGAAGAAAGAAGACTTAATAAAGGAAACCCAATGAAAAATAAACGCATACAATGTATTATAAGACAGGAAATAAGGAAAGCGAAAGAGAAGGTGCTACTGGAAAAATGTCGTGAAATCGAATACCATCAAAACATCCATGATGACTTTAATGTTCACAAGAAAGCCCGAGAAATAACAGGGAAAATGCCACAAAAACGACTATAAAGCTTTGGTTAACGAAGCAGAAGAAATCATCATTGACATTGAGAAGAAGAGGAAGGCCTGGAAAACATATCTGGTTAATCTGTTCCATGATGTACGCAAAGAACAAGAGCTAATAGCAGGAGAAGGGCCGACAATTCTGGTTGACGAGGTAAAAGCCGCCATTTCGGAATTGAAGTCACGGAAAGCAGCAGGTCTGGAACAAACACAAATAGAATTCCTAAAATTACTGAACGAGTATAAAATTTAACTAACTAGACTATTTAACAACATCTACTTAAGGAGAAATTCCAGCGAATTCATCACACTTCCCAAAAAAGCAAGTGCGAAAACATGTAGTGATTTTAGAACAAAAGTTTGATGAGTCATCTCAAAGCAATTTCTCAAGATAATACACAAAAGAATATATAGACTTTGCGAAGAAAAGAGTGCACCAAATCAGTTTGGGTATGTGTACGCCGTCGGTACACCTTTACGCCAAATAGGGCCTCTATTTGGCGTAAAGGTGTTTTTCCAGATATGTCAGCTGTGAGCTGTGATGTATTTGCTTGCTTAAGCGATTATCAGATAGCGTTTGACAGAGTCCAACATGATAAAATGGTTGACATACTGAAGAAAACGGGAATGAGTAAAAAATATTTAAACATAATTATAAACTTGTATTGGCACCAGACGGTAGTTCTGAGAATTGACGGAAGTCACACAGTATAAATAGAAATATTGGGAGGAGTGAGATAGGGCTGTATTTTTTCGCCTATCTTATTTAACGTGTACTCAGAATACATCTTTCGAGAAGCACTTGACATTGAAGAAGGAATCACCATAAACGGTACTAAACTTAATAACATAAGATATGCAGATGATACGATCATGTTTGTAGATGGGACTTCAAAAGTTGATGGATAGGGTGACCAAGAGTAACTCACAGTACGGGTTGGAAAGAACATAAACAAAACCAAACTCCTCGTAGTAAGTAAAAGAAAAATCACGGAAGACAAGTTATACATCAATCACAGTAGAATACAAAAAGTTAAGCAGTACACGTACTTGGGAACAATCATTAAAAGAACTGGGACAACTCACAAGAAATACGATGTCGAATCGAGAAGGACCGCTCAGTGTTTATTAAAATGAGCTTGTCTTTTAAAAGCCACAATCTGTCATTAGACATGAGACATAAAAGTCCGGCTCTTGCATTGCTACGTCTTCTCGATCCTTCTATATGGTGTAGAAACCTGGACACTCACTAAAGAAATTACCAGGAGACTCGAAGCATTCGAACTCTGTCTGTACAGGAGAATACTGAAAAGTAATGCGACCAAATTAACAGCAAGAGAGCATCCGGAACGGATAGGCTCTTGGACAAGAATAATAATTACTAATCCTTGGTTTCCTTATTATCTGTAAAGTGAGTTAATGAACTATTGATTTGTCATGGTAGTATGTATTAATGTGGAAACTTAATTTGACCATGTATATCCTACCAATAACTCACATGGGAATTCTGTGTTTAAAATTAAATAATTTTCGGAAATTATGCATTATTTTTTTGCAAGACCACTCTGTATCTATTTCCAGATTAAATTTTTTCCTCATACTCTACTTCATGCAATTTTGAAAGCTGAGATATGTTTTTCAAATTTTTATCAAGTTTTATTGCTACCAAATATACAACGATGATATCATCCCGGCATATTATATCTGTCATAGAAAATAAACGTAAAAGAGACGTTCTTCGAAGCGGAAGTTGATAAAATACGATAAAGTCCCGGCATTTCCAGATGAAGTTTATGTGTGTACATCAACAGCGTCCTCCCCCTCATGGCGTGTCTAATCAGAATTAAACGGAACAGACTGATCACATAAGTCAAGTGGGTAGAACATGAAAACAGATAAGGAAAAAATCTGCTTTGTGTCGTCACGCGTCTTATAATGTTCGACAGTAATCCATATTTTTCTTAAATTAAGCTGTTTTCCATCTACACAGTCTCTGACAGACTTGACAAAAATAACAGGTTAGGATTAATATTTCATGTCACTTTTTGATTGAACTCAAAGTAGATTACTTAAAACTAGCAAATAGTATATTGTTTAACGAGTGACAATAGTAGCATTTTCTGCAAACCGGAGACCAGTTTAACAAAGGAGGCGCAGCCGAGTTTGAAAATGTTCTCAAGTTGCAGAAAATTCTTTTCGACGAGTAAAATATTATACTTTTTCAATAAAACCATGGCATCTACCTACTAAAAAAAATGTATTGTGTATTTTAAAATCTATTTTTAATTTACATATTGATTAATAGTTGAATCAGAACAGTTATTTAAAATGATTGGGCTGTCAGAAATTCAATAGTTGAAATTGCAACAAACTACTTTCCTTACTAGAGACGAAAGTTAACGTTATGGGATAATATATCATTAGTGTCAGAACTGAGGTTGTCGGTTGGTGTAAAACGTGACGAAAGTTGTTAATTTTTAAATGGTTATAGAAAAAAACTATTACACTGAAGATATAAGGTTAGTTCCATCGTTTAATGCCATAATGGTTTATAGATTTCCGATGTTTTCAATTACACTAGAATTGCTGCATATCACAGATCTGTCAAGAGAGAGACGTTATTCTATGAAAGCTGAACTCGTTTAAAGTAATATTCTGCACAAAATCGAACTTCAGAATTACTCAATCACGTCAAGTTTTTGAGTAATCCTAACCTAAAACTACAAAAACATAATTTTTCACGTTATTAGGGACCATAAATATCTTTTTTCTGCTTTGTGATTCTAAGGATTACTTTATGACACCTGATTGAGTTTCAAAAGAAAGCACTAGGTATTTTATTTACCAATGTTGGTAACACGAACAACGAAACGTCAACGTTCGTCGTCTAAATAATCAAGTACACAAATAACATAACCAAAGAACGCTTCAATAGTAACATAGTGGCATTATTGAACAATAAATAATACAACAAACAGTTCAGATGTGGCGTACCTGTCATAATTTCCCATTATTTTCACGCAGATAGATTAAACAAAGTAAAAAGCACAAAATTATTGAAAACTGACACAGTTATTCGATTTTTAAATGTTTCAAGTTGACGCTAACGTCAGCATTACCAACCGCTACGTCATGAATATAAAATTCCGTAAACTGATTTAATCATCCTATTTTTTTAACACAAAAAACGTAAAATAGAGAAAATAGTATAAAATAGAATATTCTATATCAAGGGTGAACTAAGCAAAATTCTGCACGAGAAGAAAGATTTGATTCCCGAGCCGTAGGCGAGGGAAACGGTTTTACGAGTATAGAATTTTGAATTCCACCCGTGCTTTAGACTATACTTTTTCTACGACTATCAAATAAAAAACAAAACAACGTATATTGAATTGCTAACTACTTATTTTCTGGAGTTGTGGTGAAACAATCACTGCTGTCAGTATCATATACTAAAAAGGAATGAAGTCATATAATAGCTATTATTAACCCTTCGCTACTCGCGCCTACATTTTTTACTTGAGTACTCGCGTGGGGTATTTTGATACCCCAATTTTATTTTAATGGGAAACATTAAAAAAGAGTTCTTTGGGTTATTTATTATATGGCAAATTACGTAAAAACACCTACTTGTATGCTTTACAAAATAAACCAAACTTCATAATCACAAAAATTTATAATTATAAACATTTAGAAGCACAAGGTAAAAATTCAAAAAAATGGCAACAAAACATTAATTGACTGAGTTTTCCGATTCAGAATCGTCATCCGCTCCATGTTTCAGGCAACTGTTGCAAACAATTTGTTGGTGGTTCTTACATATCCACTTGGTGCATTTGAGGCAACTTACTGGGGTTTTTCTGTCAAGACTTCTGGGACACAAATAACACCTTCCTTTACCCGTTCTTGGCCTCTTTGGCATATGTGTTTCAGGATCTTGAGCTATTGCAGTTGTTGATGGTTCTTCGATATTTAGAAGAAGGAATCCCCGCTTCTTTATATTTCTTGGAATATTTTTGGCATATATTCTTTTCAGAATTTGTGGACGAACTAATCCTTCAGCGATACTCCTCAAAAAACATTCTCTAGTGGGTTTTTGGAATCCATTGTTCAGTGCATATAAACATATGGCATTAATTCCTGCAATATTGAGGATATTGAAAAAACCTGTAAGTGGCCAACGCTTGGTATTCCTAGCCACATCATAATGAGCGCACATCTTATCTACAACGTCCACTCCAGACTTTGTACGATTACATTCAAGTATAATCTCTGGTTTCAAAGAAGCTTCATCCACTTCATCATCGTGATGCATTGTGGAAATCAATAGGATATTCTTATATTTCTTTGGTACATAAGAAACCAATGTGCAATGGTCTTTAAACGCAAACATGCTGCTCTGTACAGGTCTAGAACGCGTATTGGTAAATTCGAGAGGAATTTCCTTTTTATTTTTGCGGATAGTTCCAATCATTGTCAGCTTATTTCTGAGCAATTCGAAAGCCAGGGGGATACTGGAGAACCAGTTATCCATAGTAATATTGCGTCCGGTTCCTTTTAGATCCTCCACGAGGCGCATGACGACGTCGGCGGGCTTATTACTAAGGAAGTATGGGCCATCGGGTTGCACTCCAGCGTACATTTCTAACTTATACGTATACATGGTCTTTACATCCACGAGTGCATATACCTTTAGCCCGTATTTACTTGGTTTACTCGGTATATATTGTTTAAACGGGCATCTTCCTCTGAATTCCACAAGCTGCTTGTCTATTGTTAGATACGCACTTGGTGTGACTGAAGATTGACACTTTGAGACAAAACGTTCGAATATGTCTCTAATAGGTGCCAACTTGTCCAAATTGCGCCTCTCCTGCCTGGTAGAAATATCATCAAATCTGATACATCGACAAAGAAATCTAAAACGGTTATATGTCATTGTAATAAATATATGTTCAATGCCTGTACCATTCGTGTTCCATAAAGATAAAACATTTTGTCTACCAGATTTCAAGACGCCGGCAAGATACAAAATCCCTACAAAAGCTTTAATTTCACAAACATCAGTTTTCTGTGCGTCTCTTTCTCGAGCAAAATTTTGTTGAATGTGCGATATATATATGTTGGTACAGTCCACAATTATAGCAAACATAGTGACGTCAATGAAATTATAAAAACATTCCATATAAGACTTGGCATTTTTTGCATTGCCCACTGGACCAGGAACTTTCAAAACTATGTTATGAGATTTTGTTCTTTAAGAAGGTGGTTTCATTTTATTCCACTTACTCTGTTTATCCTTTCCTATGAAGTATGGACCCGTAGATTCACCAGAATCATCAGCCTGTGTAAGCGGATCTTCGAACGCACTCGCAGATTCGTCAGCAACATCTTGTGCTAGAGGATCTTCCATATAATCAGGATCTGCGTCTTGCTCACTATCTGTGCGTTCATCCTGTACTTCAATCGCGTCAACTTCGAACTCGTTGGGATCTTCTTCGCCATATACCTCCGGCTCCTCGTCAAGTTCCTCATACCATTTCAACCACTGTTCTGGATCCTTGGATTGATTTGTCATGTTTTAACCTATATATAATAACCTATGTTCAAGTAATAGCAGATTTATAGTATATAGTACACTTACCAAAAATATGACACGACCACTCACGTGGGGTATTTAAATACCCCAACGAGGTTCAACAGCGTATTTCGTAAAAGTTAGTGACTCGATAGCGACCACTCCCTAGCACAGATATCTACACACTATGCTTGAAGAATACACGAGGCGACGTGGAATTTCGCGATTCCCCCACCAAGATATTGACATAGGATATGCCCGTGGGGTACTAAAATACCCCGCGCGAGTAGCGGAGGGTTAAAATAAAATTATTTAAGTTTACTTACTTGTTATGAAGTATTAATCAATTTTAGTTACAGAGGGTAGAGGAAAGGATAACCGTCTCATATGAGGGAAAAGTTGAAAAAGTATCCAGTTATAAACAGTAAATAATAGTTCAAAAATCCACGTATGCCATCCAACATTATTTCTCTATCCTTTTCCAATAACTCTCAGCGCTCTCTTTCAAATTTACCCGTCGGCTACAGTGGCGCCACCCTTTTATACTACATTTTAACGGACACTTTTCCATACACAGAGACGGTTCTCCTTTCCTCTACCCTCCATAATTTTAGACTAAAATTTAAAAAAATAGGTAAAAAAACTTTTCAAGTTAAACGGTTTTATGTTAAACATACATTGCAATGTTTAAGATAAATGTACTAAAAACCAAAAAATAATAAAATAGATACAGTCGTGGGAATTATAAACATATGCATAGACTAGACTAAAATAAAACCGTGGGGCACGTTTTGTCGATTAAAGACAAACTACGAGCAGTGAAACGATTCCTCGCCAGCCAGCAGTGTGAATGTCCAACGATAAACTAGTTGAAACATCTCTTTTATTTACATGGAGTGTATAACTATTGGAATTTCCATGAGCAAGAAAATAGTAAGTAATTTCCTCACCGTCTGCGGGCCAACTGCCTAACGACGAATTAAACGATTCTTCTATCGCACATTAAGTCGATAATTTGTAGACAATTGACGTGCCCCACGGTTTTATTTTAGACTAGTCTATGCATATGTTTATAATTCCCATGACTGTATCTATTTTATTATTTTTTGGTTTTTAGTACATTTATCTTAAACATTGCAATGTATGTTTAACATAAAACCGTTTACCTTAAAATGTTTTTTTACCTATTTTTATTTTTTGGTTTTTAGTACATTTATCTTAAACATTGCAATGTATGTTTAACATAAACGATTTCGTTGATGTAGCCTATAGCGCCATTTACTAATCCCTTTGAAACGTCAATATTGGACCGTAGCATGACTTTTGCCCCCACAAATATTTCCAGTTCCGCTGGTAAACCCCCAGTTTTGTTGATATCAGCTGGTATTATAGTAGCTGTATCCACATTGTCTGCATTTCGTGTGGCGTGTACTAGCTGATCCTACGCTTTTATTTTGTAAATTCGAGCACCATTATTTCTGTACAAATTCAATACAGCAGAGTTGTGGTCGTTAACTTGTTGATTTGTGGGGTATACCCTTAACGCTTTGTCTATTGCAAACTCATCACTCGTGTCTCGAAGAAGTCTTCCCATTAAAAT
Source organism: Galeruca laticollis (assembly GCA_963921935.1). Classification (NCBI taxonomy): domain Eukaryota; kingdom Metazoa; phylum Arthropoda; class Insecta; order Coleoptera; family Chrysomelidae; genus Galeruca; species Galeruca laticollis. The sequence goes on along the minus strand of OY998175.1, from coordinate 41,001,149 downwards.
ACTAAAATGATGGGTTGTTAGCTCACCGACTGTCAAAGCATTCAAAATATCAATAAAAGTCTGGTCACCTTGCTGACGCATATTTTCAGTTAATTCACACAGCGTGAATAAACGCCAGAGATGTGTAGCTGGTTGGAGATGTTCTGGCTGTTTGAAAATTGTAAAAGATCACCGAAAAGTAATACGTTTACTCCTCCAAAAAACTCATTTTCACAGTTCTTAATTTGCCTTAATCGAGCGTCCATCATGCATAACATTTGATAAGACACCATGGAAATCTCGTCGACAATTAAAAATTCTGTCTGATGCTATTGTTGCCTCATTATTCGCAAATAGTTTTTAATTTTATATAGTACATTGTATTCTACTGGTTGAGCACTTTCATTTGATACCCATATTGATGGGATTGATAAAACCTACGTTATCCGCCATTTTGTAGCGGCCGCCATCTTGGATTTAAATTTTTTATAGTATATTGTATTCTGCTTGTTGAGCCCTTTCATTTGATACCCATGTTGATGGCATTGATAAAACCTACGTTATCCGCCATTTTGTAGCGGCCGCCATCTTGGATTTCAATTTTTTATAGTATATTGTATTCTGCTTGTTGAGCCCTTTCATTTGATACCCATATTGATGGGATTAATAAAACATAAATTATCCGCCATTTTGTAGCGGCGGCCATCTTGAATTTATAATGATAATGAATAAACATAATTGTATTGTCACCAAAATCCAAAGTGTATACAAAATTTCAGATTAATGGGTTGACAGGAAGAGGGTGAAATTTGAATTACTAAATTTGACTCAAGAATAAATAATAAATAATAAATAAAACAAACGGGGCGAGCTAAATAAAACCGTTTAAAAAAAATAGATAGTTAAACAATTTTTACAATCGATATTTTTGACAGTTGACAATTGTTGCTAGATAGCGTTTTCTATTTTCTTCCTTTTTAATTTTCCGCCAAATCTACCTAATATACGAAAAAAGTATTGGTTTACAGCGAAAAAAGTTGGAATTTAGAAATTTTTTTGGAGTTACTTTTACGTTTTCCATCAACCACAACACGAAAAAACGGTTTTTAGAAAAAAATCCTGTGTGTATGTCGTCGGCCACTTTTCGTTACATGTCTTGTTAGCACGATACAGCCTCCGGAGTGCAACAAGTCACCAATTTTATGATTGAGTTTTATTCAGAACATCACACAGATGAACCCTATTGATTATCAGCTCACCAGAGCCAGTACAACAGGTGGTATAGTACTTTAAGTAAGACATTGTTGTCATTTTCAGTATGTTAGCACGATACAGCCTCCGGAGTACATACAAGTGACCAATTTTATGATTGAATATTATTCATAGCGTCTCAAAGATAAACCCTATTGATATTCATCTCACTAAAGCCAGTACAACGGGTGCTATGGTATTTGAGGTACCAAATTTTTATCATTTTTGGAGAATTTTCAGTTTGTTAGCACGATACAGCCTCCAGAGTATATACAAGTGACCAATTTTATGATTGAATATTGTTGAAAATATCTCATACATGTATCTTATGGATTTTCAGCTGATTAGAGCGAGTACAGCAGATGTACTACATTTTTGGAGAAATTTCGGTTTGTTAGCACCCCGAAATGTACAATTTTATGATAGAATATTGTTCAGGGCATCTCACAGATGCGTAAAAAATAGTTTTAATCTTTAAAACCGTTTATTTTTTCTTAAAAAGTGCCACAGACCACACGTATGCTGAGCTTCTGGGTCTAACATTAATATTCAACGACCATATTAGTCATTTTACGTTTACTTTAGATTTTTTTTTGCATGTTGGTATTTCTGCAATACTTCTACTATGCGTAGTGCAGCTGATGTAGAAAAGGGAACACGCCTATTTTCTCTTTCTGTCAAATGAACCGATACATTTAGAGGGCCCCACAAGCAGTCATTCCATACCAAGGGCGATAATGAATATTCTTGTCCTAGGGCTAGAATGAAGCTACTCCATAATCAAAAACTACGTCGGAATATAGACATTCTCTAATAGTCGTAGAAAAAACTTGTTTCATAACGCCTTCCATCACTCTTGTCGTTTAGAAAACTCGGCTGGTATTCTAAACTTATGATGGATCCACATGCATCCGTGATACGTATCCGTTGTATACCACGTGATCAATATCAACCAATGAAATTTTAGGGAACAAAATCACGCACGTTTCAAGGTAGAACAAAATCACGCACGTTTCAAGGTCACAACGGATAGAAGATGGTTAATTTTAACTTTTCATGCGTGATTGAGGTGAGGTTAATTTGTTGGCGTTTTTGTGGTGATTCGCCGATTATTTTTTTTTATGTAACTCATTAAATAAAATGTTTCTTATACTAAAATAATTAAAGTACTTAATGGTGTCGCTCTCTTCCAGCTCTCGAATAAGGGTATTCCCATAGCCATATTTTAGTATTTTTACTCCATAAAAAATTTTCTTATCCACATTTCTGTTTTGTGTGATAAGACTTTTGTTTTGCAGATACATTAGGTGTGCTATATTCATTTTTTTCCTTAAATCACTTTGTGTCCAGAGAGGAACCTTCACTAATAGTCTGTTTAAACAGGAAATCATTAAAGTCCTTTTATTTACACTAACACGACAAACACTCATAATTTAAGAAGATCGGTGATTCAGTCATACGGTAATGACAAAAATATTAGAATATTTTGAGGTTGTTTTGACGTTAGGTACCATAAACATGACACATGTGGATGATAATATTTTCGGCTATCCGTGAAACGCACACGTACGTCCCTAATCACGGATGCGTGTGGATCCAGCCTTAGACGCGTGCGATAAAATGACGCCTTGTAATATAAAGTTAATTTAATTTTCGCTTAATTTTAAATTGTTACCTTGGATATTTTTTTAATGTTTAATTTAGTCGTCGTGTTCAATTTTGTTTATTAAAACCTATCACCTAATTTTTATTACAATATAATAAACAAAAGGAAAAAATCTACTTTAGTGGTACAACGCTTAGTGGAGATCCCATTGCTGTTACAAAAATTGGTCTTCCACCTTTCATATATGGGTTACCCAAATTACATAAACCAAGTATTCCACTGCAACCAATTGTTAGTAACATTAATGCTCCTACATATAAATTATCAAAATTTTTATCCAATACACTATCATCTGTAATTGGACTAACAGAATGTCATATAAAAGATTGGTGGGAATTTTGTAATTTTATTAAAAAGCAAATCATTCCTCCAAATTACCGAATAATTCCACTAGACGTTGTATCTTTATACACAAACATTCCTACGGATCTTGCAACCAAATGTAATAAAAATAAATGGAATATAATCAAGAACTTCACACCATTAGACTTAGATGCGTTTTGCGAGGCGGTTGATTTGTGTTTGAATTCCACCTTTTTTCAATTTGGTGACGATTTCTACAAACAAATTTTTGGAACAGCAATGAGATCTCAAATTTCTGCTACGATTGCTAACTTAGTACTTGAATATTAAGAATCCAATGTTTTAGCAGAGTTACGAGAAAAACCCATATTTTCAAAAGATACGTCGACGAGTGTATCCTTTGTGTACCCATTGACCAGACTGAAAATTTTCTAAAACGTTTTAACAGCTTCAATAAAAAATTACAATTCACCATAGAAATGGACAAAAATCGTTCTATTAATTTTTTAGATATGAATATAGAATATGACAACAACGGTCGAATATCTACAAATTGGTTCACAAAAAAGGTATGGTCTCAACGATATTTAAACTATAATTCATAAAATACAAGAAGATTGTTGTCACTGGCCTCACTGATAGAGCGGTACAATTATCACATCCAAAACACAGGCCTAATAATATTAAAAAAATCAAAAATACCTTGGATTTAAATAATTATGCTATCCAGCCAATTATTAAACAGAGAATTAACAACTATTACAACAAATTAAAATTTAATAGGCAGATTAAGATCCGACCACGCCGAACCACAACTGAAGCTGCAAAGTCAGAATATCGAGATAAAACATAAAACAAAATTTTTAGGTATGATACTTGACCAAAAATTAAACTGGAGACCGCACATTGAATATCTGATTAACAGATGCCGAAGAGTTATTAACATTATCAAATGTTTGTCGAGTATCCGATGGGGGTCCGACAGAGAAATTTTATTACGCATCTATCAAACTTTAGTGCAATCCAAAATTGACTTTGGCTGTATTGTTTATGGTTCTGCAAGACGTTCACACTTGAACCAGCTAAATAAAATCCAAAATCTCGCAGTAAGACATGCAATCGGTGCATTTAGAACAAGCCCTATAGAAGCAATCTTATGCGATGCTTCGTCCTTACCCCTAAACTTAAGGAGAGATATGCAGCTCATAACATATGGCGTGAAAATACAAACGTTACCCAACCATTTGAATAACAAGATTTTCACAAACCTTCCCAGTCCACACACACTAAGACGTAGTTCAACTAAACCATCCAGTATTCGTTTTTCAGACACATCTGAAGAGTACAGGATAAACTTACAAATAGAAAAAATGACCTATACGTATGACACTCCTCCATGGCTAAGAAAACTACCACAAATAAACATATCTCTCAGTAAATACAAAAAAGAAGATACCGCTCCATCGATCTACCGAACGCTATTTTTAGAACAAATGGATCTATACAACGAACATTTAGTCATCTACACAGATGGTTCCAAATCAGAGAATGGAACAGGGGCGGCAATCGTAATCGGTGTAGATTCCTTCTTTTGGACCCTAAACCAAGAGTCTAGTATACTTAATGCCGAGTTGTATGCAATATGGCAAGCGTTGTTGTACTTCAGTCAGAGCAGCTTTGAAAAATGTTTAGTTTGTACGGATTCCTTAACTGCCACTCTCTCGACAAAAAATCGTTTTTCTGCAAATGAATGGGTTGTACGCATTCAAGAATTATCAACCCATCTATACAGTATGCAAAGGACTATTTCAATAATGTGGATACCTGGGCATACCGGTAATACTGAAGCTGATCTAGTAGCAAAAAAAGCCACAAGCGGAACAGTTGACAAAGGCATACCTAACACCTTTCTGGATATGAAAACGGATATAAAGAATAAAATTTACGAAGCATGGCAGAACAGATGGAATACATATGACGGACAATTAAGACACATTAAACCGAGCGTACAAAAATGGTTCTACCCCAAAACTCTTACAAGGCGTGAACAAGTCGTCCTCAGCCGATTAAGGATAGGCCACACAAACCTAACCCATTTACACCTCCTCCTTGGAAAGAACAAACCCAGATGTGAGAAGTGCGGCATCCCACTGACAACCCAACATATATTAACTTGTGCAGCCTTCAATTTTCACAGACAATTCCTCAAAATACCCCAGATCGAAAACATTCTTAGAAACCAAAATGACGAGCTTAACCAGGTGATAACTTATCTAAAGTCCACAAATTTATTTTATAAAATATAAATTACCCCAATGATATATCGACGAGCACAATGACCTAGATGTCGATGCTCAAACACAAAAAAAAAAGGCTAAGTAATCAATCAAAATGTTCTGATTGCAATGGTTCTTACAATCTAGCCAATATTTACATAAGAGAATTCAAGAACACCAGCAATCACTTCGAAATGAATGTTCTGCATTATCAAAACATTCACTTGATAAAAATCACTCTTTTAATTTCAACAACGTAGAAATAATAACTACAGATAAAAATAATAGTAAAAGATTGATAAAAGAAATGATAAATATTAAGAAGAATCCTGACTCAGTCAATTTCAGAACTGACATAGACAACTTAAGTTGTATTTATACGAACTTACTATTATAAAAAAATATCTACAACTTACCTAGTTATTAAAAATTAAAAAATAGTTCTCTAATTCTAATTTTAATTTAATTGGGACAGTCTGTACTATACATTTCAACCATCTTTAACATAGTTCATTTTTATATTGTTTGTTTTTATGTATATTGTCTTTTTTTTTTAATTTAAGAAATACTACTGTACAGTAGTAGACAAACCTCTACGGAGGCATAATCAAAAAGTAAGTTTTAATGGAATATATTTTAACTATCTGTATTTAAATAAATGTATTGTGTTGTCAAAATGTTTAGAAAGGTTTGAAAATGGTTTAAATAAAATAAACCGAAACGTTACCACTATAAGCAAGTGATTTTATTTCTGACCGAAACCCATGAAAATATAAGAAATTAATTGAGTTATTTTCTTCAACTTCCAATGTAAATTTAATTTTTGGGTGTAAATTATTAATATTGTTGAAAGATACATCTAATTGTCGTTCACTATCTATAAATCAAGCTAATATGTCATCTACATATCTACCAAAATAATAGTATATTATACACCAAGGTGGTGAATACTATTATTATCAACCGAGCACCAAAATTGTTTCGCGAGGGGCTTTGCTCCGAGCGGAATAAGGTGCGAGGTTTATAAATGTCTTCACCACCGTGGTGTATATAAATTTTTTTCCACTACTAGCCAAATTTAAAACAAAAATAAAAAAAATGTCTTATAAAATCATGTAGGTATAATTTAATCACACTGCAATAGAATACCATTATTCCTATAGTTCATAATCACCAATATTAAGTGCAACGAATTAACGAAACCAATTATACGATCACATCCAAAAATTTTACAAAACGTGGTTTATGTTTTACTTTGAACTTTGAACAATTACAGCGGTAGTGCGTTCACAACATTTGGGTACAAAGTGAGCGTTCATAAAACATTTAACATATACTTCACCATAGAGAAAATAATATATTACTTGTCTATGTGGGTCAAGGTAAGCTACCAGTTTCTATCAACAGAAGATTTTCAAATTCCACTTGTGATAATGTTGAAGGTAAAAACATTCCTCGATCCTCGTTTTTCTAAAATTAACGGAAAATAAACAACACATTTCAATGTCAGATTTTGATAGTGCCGTTCTACAAATCGTTTAAACTGATTTCTCCCTAGGCGTTTACTCCGTCGTCTGACTGACACTGACACTGTTTTCGCTACTCACCTCACCCATATATTATGAACGCACTCCTTATGTCATCAGAAATTTTTGGTTCAGCGCGAATTTTAAACTAATGACAGTTTTATTAAAATAATTTTATCTTGTTAGGTAATTTCAAGCAGTAAATATGTTAATCACAATCTCCTGGGTATACAAAATTATGTTGCACTAGTTTTTGTCTGAATTCTCAAATCATTTGAATATCTCCATTATTGACCTAGGTGACCAATAGAAAAAATTATTAACCATTAATAGAGAAATTCAACTTCTCAGTTGACTAGACGACACAATAATTGTCAACTTAACAGCTAGTAGTGGAATAAATATTTTTTTTCACTACTAGCTGTGAAGTTGACAATTATTGTGTCATCTAGCCAACTGAGAAGTTGAATTTCTCTATTAGTGGTTAATAATTTTTTCTATTGTTAACCTAGGTCAATAATGGACAAATTCAAATGTTTTGAGAATTCAGGGATAATAGCTTAACAAAAACTAGTGCAACATAATTTTGTATAACCAGGAGATTGTGATTAACATATTTACTGCTTGAAATTACCTAACAAGATAAAATTATTTCAATGAAACTGTCATTAGTTTAAAATTCGCGTTCAACCAAAAACTTCTGATGACATAAGGAGTGCGTTCATAATATATGGGTGAGGTGAGGAGCGAAAACAGTGTCAGTGCCAGTCAGACGACGGAGCAAACGCCTAGGGAGAAATCAGTTTGAACGATTTGTAGATCGACACTATCAAAATTTGACATTGAATTGTGTTGTTTATTTTCCGTTAATTTTAGAAAAACGAGGATCGAGGAATGTTTTAACCTTCAACATTATCACCAGTGGAATTTGAAAATCTTCTGTTGACAGAAACTGGTAGCTAACCTTGATCACATAGACAAATAATATATTACTTTCTCTATGGTGAAGCATATGTTAAATGTCTTATGAACGCTCACTTTGTACCCAAGTGTTGTGAACGCACTACCGCTGTAATTGTTCAAAGTTCAAAGTAAAACATAAACCACGTTTTGTAAAATTTTTGGATGTCATCATATAATTGGTTTCGTTAATTCGTTGCACTTAATATTGGTGATTATGAACTATAGGAATAATGGTATTCTATTGCTGTGTGATTAAATTATACTTACATGATTTTATAAGACATTTTTTTATTTTTTATTTTTGTCTTAAATTTGGCTAGTAGTGGAAAAAAATGTATATACACCAGGGTGGTGAAGACATTTATAAACCTCGCACCTTATTCTGCTCGGGGCAGAGCCCCTCGCGAAATAATTTTGGTGCTAGGTTGATAATAATAGTCTTCACCACCTTGGTGTATAATATACTATTAGAAATATTACCTTCAATAGTATATTATACACCAAGATGGTGAAGACTGTTATTATTGACCGAGCACCAAGATTATTTCGCGAGGGGCTTTGCCCCGAGCGGAATAAGTTGCGAGGCCTATAAATGTATTCATCACCGTGGTGTATATACAATTTTTTCAACTACTAGCCAAATTTAAGACAAAAATTAAAAAAATTTCTTGTATAAATCCAGTAGCACAGTAATGTAAATTCGCCTTTCCACTAATAAAACAATAATCAAGTAGTCTTATACAGATTGACATTTCCACTAGTAAAACTTATTTGTAAACAGGTGCGTTCATAAAACATAACTTATAACTGAACCGTTGATGAGCGCTCACTGAACAAAAAATAATAATGGTTGACGTGTGTCTGCTGAACGATCATTTTTCTGGAAAACATTAATATTGAAATTATGCTTGCGTTATTAGATAATAGTAATATAATTGATACAATCAGAAATATTATAACCAATGCACTAGAAGATTTGCAGGAACCATTCCCATATGACTATAATGTAAGAAGACGTGGTAGTTGTGAAAAAAAGAGGAATTATTATGAAGAAACAACTCCAGCGATAATGTTATGTATCAAAGTGCGTTCACAGGACATTCACGTAACGGTTGTGTTTTCTGAACGCACCCAACGTTTGTAACTATCGCCATGTTGCAGTTACGGGATGTCATCAGTCATTATTGGTTGAGCGCGAATTATAAACTAATGGCATTTTTATTCAAATAATTTTATTGTGTTAGGTAATTTTAAAAGGCAAATACGTTAAAGAGAATCTCCTGGGTACACAAAATTATGTTGCACAAATTTTTGTTAAATTCCTATCCCTGGATTCTAAAAACATTTGAATTTGTCCATTATTGACCTAGGTTAACAATAGAAAAAATTATTAACCACTAATATAGAAATTCAACTTCTCAGTTGGCTAGATGACACAATAATTGTCAACTTCATAGCTAGTAGTGGAAAAACATTTTTTTTCTAAGCTGTCCATAAAAATGTTTGCTAAAATTGGTGATATAGGGCTTCCCATTGGAAACCTTTATTTTGAATATATATCTTATTGTCAAAAGAGAAATAATTCTGATTAATACATATATCAAATAAATTAAGTATATCTGATATTATTCGTGGATTAATATTTTTATCATCTAGTAATTTTCTTAAAGTGTTAGACATTCTTTAGGAGGAGTTCTCCACTTTTGAACTGTCTTCTTAAGTGAAAATCGTAAATACCAGCAGATACAGTTCTCCTATATCATTGCACAGTTATACTGATCTTAATTAGGAAAAACATATCCAGGATATCCCCATAGGGCTAATAATATCTAAGCTTTGATATTTGTAATATCATATCTTCTTTTGTCTGTATTAACATATATTAAGTCAATCACAAGGTAGGTCACTTCTTGGTCTAGCCAAAAATAATTAAGTAGGCATCAAATGAAATGTAACTTCTGTCATTCTGACGATGATATTTAATATCGAAACAATTGTCAAATTTCTTAGAATTTGTAACATTTTTTTGAATATATTGTGGAATTATCTAGAAACAGTAAGTTTCATTTAAAACAGTAATATGATTAAGGGTCGAGACAGTTTCATATACAAAGTTGTTTTAAATAATTATTTTTACAGCAATTTTAAACGTCTTATTGCTAAATAATAAATTTATAGCATGTATTTTTTAAAATATTTCCAAAACTAGATTTCTAAGAACGGGAACTAATAACCTTGCTTTTGTATGTCTTCACATATACCTATAAGAAGTGAACACGAAGTAGACATTTTCAGACACTGGCCAAAAATTGTGGAATTATAAAATATTGTTAATAAAGATATTTCAAACTGAACTATGCTAGCAAATATCATGACACCAAAAGTTTCTTCTAAACATTATTTGTGTTTGTGTAACATACCTTCTTCACTATCAGTGCTCGTTGTCCATTTTTCATCCGCGTCAAAATGAACTTCTACGCTAGTTCTAGTTCCTGTTGGAAAAAACGCGTGAGCTAAAACTTTTCCGGGACCATCAAATGGAAAATTATCTCCATGTGAACCCCTATAAAGAAATAAAATATTTCAAACATTTCCAGTAGTTACACAAAAATATAGTTATATTTACATCAATATTTTTTGTATATAATTTCCTAACATTATGTCGATGTATACTTATTTTATGAAATAATGAAACTTAATTCATTCATAATGGACGAACATCACAAAATAGTCGTAGAAATATGTTTTTACTTATTTTCTACTCCATACTTTGACTATGTTATTAGATATGTAGGATCTGCAGTGTAACGACATCCATCAAAACACATTTTTCATTTCGATGGAAATTCGCGTCTAATAGGAATGTGACACCAAACAAATCTAAAATCAATTGAACGGACAGAGCTCTGCAGTTTGTGCTGTTTTTACAAACATAAACAGTTAAAATGAACAATAAAATCAAGAATTTAACTCAATATCATGCCTCATTAGTTACAAAGAATTAATTTCCAATGGAATCTGCCAACATATACGAAACATTTGTGAAACGAAAAAATGTTAACAGCTTTTTTGGAAACGTTTTATCTGTTTATTTTGATGAATTATGTGATAAATTTATGTCCGTAATATGTCTATTCATGCAATTTTGAAATATACAAATAAAGAAATTCAGAAACATTAGACAAGAAATTGTGGAGTACTTGAATTTTCAAGATGCAAATTTATATACAGGTTGTTTCCAATTGACGCTTACAACGTTTGCCTGAAGATACTTCTCGTATAATTAGGCTAATTGAAATAGGGAATGAGGGGTCCAGCTTATTTACTTTTTGTTATACCAGATGTTTAAGTTGAAAAAAATAATAAGATTTTATGTCATAACTTTATAACGGATCAATATTTCAATTTGAAATTTTGCAGAATGATTTTCATTTAAATTTGCATATTTTGGGTGAAAAACAATGTTCCTTACATGGGCCATTGGCGTGCTTTTGGAAAAATTTGTCATTTCCTCTCATTTTTTACGACACTGAGCTTTTATACCTTTCAAGCAATTTTTTGTATTGCTCAATGATTTTAACCTAAAAAACGCAAAACCTTTACTTATGGTGGTTTCCAAGATATTGTATGTTTATAATCTTGTAACATCAGGTTTTAATTAAGACGTATAAAAAATAAACGGTTTTAAAGATTAAAACTAACTTTTCCGCATCTGTAGCCCTGGACAATATTCTATCATAAAATTGTTACTTGTATACACTTCGGGGGATGTATCGTGCTAACAAACCGAAATTTCTCCAAAAATAACCAAAAATTTAGTATATCTGAATTTATAGGACCCGCTGTACTCGCTGTAGTAAACTGAAAATCAATAGGGTACATCTGTGAGACACCTTGAACAATATTCAACCATAAAATTCATCAATCGTATACTCTCTGGAGGCTGCATCGTGCTAACAAACTGAAAATTCTCCAAAAATGACTCCGAGTACCATAGCACCCGTTGTACTGGCTTTAGTGAGCTGAATGTCAATAGGGCTCATCTTTGATACTCTTTGAATAATATGCAATCATAAAATTGGTCACTTGTATATACTCCGGAGGCAGTATCGTGCTAACAAACTGAAAGTTCTCAAAAAATGACAAAAATATCGTACTTAAAGTACTGTAGCACCTGTTGTATTGGCTCTGGTGAGCTGAAAATCAATAGGGTTCATCAGTGAGATGTCCTGAATAATATTTAATCAAAAAATTGGTGACTTGTTGAACACCGGAGGCTGTATCGTGCTAACAAACTGAAATTTCTCAAAAAATGACAAAATGTCGTACTTCAAGTACCATAGTACCCGTTGTACTGGCTCTCGTGAGCTGAAAATCAATAGAGTTCGTCTGTGACATGTCCTTAACAATATTCTATCATAAAATTGGTGACTTATTGCACTCCGGAGGCTGTATCGTGCTAACAAGACATGTAAAAAGTGGCCGACGACAACGACGACGACATACACACAGGATTTTTTTTCTAAAAACCGTTTTTTCGTGTTGTTGTTGATGGAAAACGTAAATATAACTCAAAAATTCCAATTTTTTTTTGGGTAAACCAATACTTTTCTCGCATATTAGAGTTGGGCGGAAAAGTAATAGCTATATTGAAATTTGTTATGTAGTCTTTTCTAAATATTTATACTAAATATTGTTATTCAAGTGAGTTCTCCTAACATTTATAAACTGATAGTAGACTGAAGTTTTAAAAAATCTCGATAAAGATATTTTCTTTTCTACATAATAATTAAAGTGTTGCATGCTTATTATAAACATCAAATATATTGAAAACCGATATGTAAAAGTTATGCGTTTTCTATATAAATCATTGAGCAATACAAAAAATTGCTTGAAAAGTCAGCGGCGTGAAAAATTGTGGAAAAGTGACTAATTTTTCCAGAAGCACGCCACAGGCCCAAGTAAGGAAAATTGGTTTCCATCCAAAATATTCGAATTTAAAAGTAAAAACATTCTGCCAAATTTCAAAATTGATCCGTTATATAGTTATGAAATAAAATCCTTTTATTTTTTTCAACTTAAGCCTTAAATTGGCAGAGTATCCTCTAAGATACATACATTTTCAAAAGCTACCAAAACTACAAACTTCAACTTACACACAAACAAGTCATTGCAGTACGTTCTAAATAACTAAGTAATATAAACCTAAATTTGTAGTCATTTTGCGTATTTATGTACATTGTGAACTTGGCCTTATTCATAGTCTCGTGTAAACTAGGCTTTACGTAGTATTCATAGGTTGGTAAGCTATTTGAACGGAAGTGTATCCCGCCTTGGAGGAGAGATGTCAATTGTCATTCTAGAGAATTTATCTTATGCTTCGTGTTGTAAGAGATTAAGTTTTTGATTCGAAATTAAATCAATTATTGTTTAAAACAATTTATTTACCGGCATCCTGTTTCCTACAATTTCAGAAGTGGGATTACCTGTTAAAGAACGCGTGTGCTGTGATTATTAGGGTAAATGTTTATGCAAGATAGCCAAAAAAGTCGAAAGTATTTAACAGGGAACCCTTTCATGAATTTCTGAATGAAGCTTCGGACTTGGTCAGTAATTTTTTAGGGTTTGCAAACATTTTAAAACTGCTTATCGCTGCTATATTTGGTATAGCCGGGGGAATGAGCTCCAAAAATTGAGTATGGAATATATAGCAAAAGTAGACTCCATATTAATTGTGAAAGTGCCACCGTCAAAAACTGACAAAGAACGTAGTTTTGTCATCAGAGGTGAGGTGGAAAAAGGATAAAATTTGATCGATTTATATCATATATAGACGAAAGTAGGTCCCAATATCATATTTCACATAAACGTTTTTTATTATTGAAATGAAAAGTGCAGTACCCAAGCTATTGGTATAAATACTTTTGCTAAAATTCCGTATGAAATTGCAAAATTTCTACATTTGGAAAATCCTGAACTATACACATGGCACTGCTTCAGGAGAACCTCCGCAACACTTCTTGCATATTTATACTGGAGACTGGAGCAGATATACTAGAGCTCAAACGATACACAGGGTCTAGACCAAGGAGGGGGGGGGGTGTCAGGCCACCCGCTCCTAAGCCCAGGCAGTTGGTTCCATTGCAGCGGACTGGGGTTATCCGTGTGATTCAAACGATATAAAAGAGATAGTAAAATCCTACTTGGACAGAAGAGGAAAAAAATTGCCACCATTGCGAGACAACAGACCTGGTGAAACCTGGCTGCAAACATTTCTAAAGTGACATAAGGAGGAGCTGACTAAAAGAATGTCTCAATAAATAAAATGAAGTAGAGCCAAAGTTTGCCCTGATATTATTAATACATATTTCGACTACTTATCAGAAAGTCTAAGAGATGTTCCATCCAACGCAATGGTAAATTACGATGGGATTAATTTTACGGACGATCCTGGACGCGTGAAAGTCATCGTTCGTAGGACTTCTAAATGAGCGGAGAAGGTAATGGATACATCTAAAACAGCTACTTCCCTCATGTTTGCTTGTGCAGCTTCAGGATTTATGCTTCTGGTCTACATAGTCCATAAGACAGACTACTTATGGTGCATTTGGACGGAATTTGGACCAACCGGAGCCTGATATAATCGCTCTCGTTCTGGATGGTTTGATACAAATATTTTTGAAGATTGGTTTAATAACATAGTATTGCCATATTTTCGATCTTTGCCACCGGGTCCTAAAGTTCTTATTGGAGATAATTTGGCAAGCCACATTTCGGCCAATGTTATTTCGAAATGTACGGAGAATGACATTCGTTTTGTGCTTTTGCCTCCTAACAGTACGCACCCATTAGGTGTTAGCGTTTTTCGTCCAATTAAGATCGCTTGAAGAAAGATACTTCAAGAATGGAAAAAACATAATAAAGGAACTGTAAGAAAATAAGTATTCCCACGCTTATAAACACAGGCATTAAATAAACTTTCAGAGATTATGGACAAAATATTCAATCAGGCTTTGAAGCGACCGGTCTATTACCACTGAATAGAAATAAAATTTTATGCAAGCTACCAAAAACAGACAAGCAAAGAACGCAAGAACAAGATGCAATTGACGATTTACCAAAAGAAGTGTTTGAAAAATCTAGGTTTGGAGCACCAACCTGTGTTGGTAGGAAGAAAGAATTGTTTGTTGATGCAGGTAAAAGCATTTCACAGGAAGACCTACAGCTACCATCAACATCAGCGCCATTCAAGCCAAATAAAAATAAAAGCCCGAATAAAAAATTACGCTCAAGGTTATCATCTTCTTTCGAAAGTGACGTGGATGAAGAAGATTTAACCGACGACAGCGACAAAGATCTGGACCCAGAACCGTTTTCCGACACAGACACCAATAAAATTGATGATAGCATGTCACCTATGCAAGATTCTTCTGTCTCGACAGATTTTAAACAAGGTGATTTCATTCACGTTGACATGAAAACTGAAGCTGGTACCAATAAGCAATATGTGGCAAAAATAATAAATTGCGAAAAAAATGGATCTTTTAATAAAATACCTAATGCATATGGTTTTCCCCGGCAGAAGACATCGGACTTGTCGAGCAAAAAGAAATTAAGCAAAAGCTTTTAGAATATGAAACATTAAGACGAGGGCAGCTAAAATTTAAAAATATGTGATCTTAATTATTAATTTGATTGTAAACTGTCAAACGAATTTGCTTTTATTTATTTTTTTGTAGTCTCTACTATACCAAAGAAGGTTTATTTTGGGTTATTTTGTAGAATATTGTTTCTTATTTTTATAATAAGTATGTGATGACAATAAAGCCAATTTTGGAAAAAATGTTTTTTTGTGTGCAAAACAATAAAGAAATATAAAAAAATAATTTGTTTTATGTTGGACCTACAAAATCAGTTATTGCGATTTTCATTTCGCCCCAATTGCGTTCCTACTAGCTACTATACAATGTAAAATATAGGCAAATTTCAAGTCGCCCGGGTGACTTGAAAAAAGACCATCCATATTTTTTTTCCTAGGGAGCGGAGGGAGGTACAACTTTTTTAAGCGTTGTGTCCAATAGCCACCACCTCAAAGTAATCTAAAATAATTTTTATTTGAATTAGAAAGGTAAATAAACGGCGGTAGGGTATCGAATATTCCAAAAATGGTACAAAGTTTTACGGTATGTATATTTTTGAACTGTTTTCGTTTATATTTCTTGAGTATGGTGTTTTTGTTCCTATTTTTCAAACAGGTATATTTTGTAAGTATTATAATCTAATAGTTTAAATTTGGATTTTTAAGATTTTGCTAGTAGGTTGCATTTTTAATATGTTAAATCCTATACTTGTTTATATTAATACACGTACAAAAATTTTGTTGGTTTTTTATCTCTCCAACCCCCCCCCCTGACGATACGTAAAGCAATCACTTGCCAACTAAGTCTATGTTGCAAAACAAATATTTCAGCCTGAAGAAATTGACAATGTACACCAAGTAACAAATCAAGAGGTAGAATTTAAAAATAATTAATTCACTAAGAAATAATAATATTAAAAATTGCACAAATTGTACATTTACTATTAATATTAATGGTAAAAATAAAACTTAGGTTAAATTAACATAGTAGTTCCTAAAGTTTAAGTTAAATCATTGTTCCTAACATAGTAGTTTCTAACTTTTTCAATGTTAATCGATTGTTCTGATTAGTTATTAAGTAATCTGCTATTAAATTACGCTTTCTATTTTTCTACACTTAGTGCCCGCAATAAAACATTTTTTTGGTTTTTGCATGAAAGTAGAAAAAATATTGTATGCAACTTGTGCCAAAATGTTTGTGTTGTCAACTAGACCTGACGGCCTCGTTGGACAATTTCACGTCGCGTGCAATAAACACTTTTTTATTTCTTTATTGCATAACTTCAACTTATTACAAAAACACTTACTTCAGTAAATAAATGTTAATCTTAAATTTAATAAATCCGTTTTTATGTTACACCCCATAGGTACCAGAGCGTTGGGCTGTTCCCTAGGACTACATCCTTTCAACTCTCTGTCTTTCTTACAATTTTTTCTAAAACTTTTTCTGAATTTCTGTACATTTCTTCCCTCACATAATATATGATGCAGTGTTATATTTATTTGACAAGACCCAATATGTCACATTAGTTTATGAGACAAGGCCCATTAACAATCACGTGCTTGTGAAGCTTGTGAATAAAGTTTTCTTATGTTCAAAATATTACAAGTGGTCTTTGGACAATTTCGAAAGTAAGCGAGTGGGTCGATCGTTTATAGTTACCTTGTTGACACACATATTACTGACTCAATACGTCATATCATTGTTGATCAATTTATTTTGCGCAATGCAACAATAACTATTTTATTATTATTATTAGAACATTACTTAGACTGTTACAAAAATATATTCTATATTTTTTTCTCATTATTTACAAATCTCCAAAAATACTAACTTTATTGTAAAAAATCTTAAACATTTTTACAATACCTTGAAATTGTTTAAACAATATCGATTTATAAAATATGGCACGGAATTGCCCCATGGGCAACATGCATTTATATCATTAGTAAGAGAATTTGCAGAGAATCACGTATAAAAATTGAGATGATATAGTTCATACGGCGATTCCTCCTAGACTGTTATTAATTCCGTTTATTTTTATTGGATTCAATTGAGGAAATTAATGAATTAATTAGATACGTGTTTTTTTTAATACCCTTGGCAATATATAATTTAATTAAGTGATTTCACCATTTCTGTGGATACAGGAGATAAAAACTATCATTAAAGAACAGCTTTATATAATTTTATGTCCCATAAAATCGGGAACGATTCAATGTGGCGATAGCGAAATTAATCGTATTTCCTATTAAGGTTAGACTGATTGTCTGGAAAATGTTTGGCAATAAGGTTTGTTATCCTAACATAAATTAAATTATACACGTCTACTTCGCTAGGTTCTTAAGAAGCGAAACATACGTGGGCCAGCTTATATGTATATTGTTATTTTAAATAATTTCATTTTAATATTTTCTTATGGGAAAAAAGTACAAAAACAAGAATATATTATGATATTAGTAAGACATGGGACAAAGATTTTGAAAATGACATAGTGGAAAATAGAAAGAAACGAAAAGTGAATCAAACAGTAAGGGAAGAGAATAAGAAGAAGTTTAGGAAAAGAAAATTGAACAATAAGACAGGAGTATAGGAAATAAGTCTAGAAAACGAAAAAAGGAATTGCATGGTAAGGAAAGAAAATAGATGAAGTAAAAAAGAAAATTTAATGGAGATTAAGAAAGTTGGGAAGCAAAATGAGGAAATAGAGAAATGAAAATTCCTAAGGTAATTTTAACCGGTGTTAATAATCGTGAAGTATATAAATGGGGAAGAAATAAAAAAAATCATAATTTTACAATTGGAAGAAACCATATTAAACTGGCAACTACTAGGTATCCCAAATCTAAATGTAGATGTAATAATAGGAAATGATGTATTAGAAAAATATTAAGCAGAGGAAGAGGAATCGAAAAAAAATAAGTTATTGTAAAAATAAAAATTTAAAAGATGAAAATGAAAAATTGAAATATGAAAGAGAAGAAGAAATAGAAGATGTGAAAATGAATGGTAATAGGATAGATTGTGATGAAGAATATTACGCATTTATAAATGAATTATTAAAGAGGTATGAGAGATTAATGGCTACAAAAATATGTACATAATATGAAGGTGAAGAATACTGAGAATTTTTGTGCAAAATCATATCCAGTACCGTATAAACTGAATGATAGAGTAAGAAAAGAGTTGGAAATACTACAAAAGTATGAGACCATAGAAGAAATAATAAACATGTAAATAGGAAATTTTAAAATGAAAATAGATATGTCACGTGAAATTCTAAATTTAGATATAGTAGAGTTAATAAGTTTTATGGGATTTAGGATAATTATTTTAATGTTATTATAGACAGGACATTATAAACAAATTGGATGCATTACGAAGGTAGAGTAATATTGGCAATGTTGAAAGATGAATTTATAGTATAAAGAATCGATTTGTTATTCTTTTATTAGGGAGATTTAATACTAATTATTTTAAATTTTAAAGAATTTCATTTGAATATCTTCATATGCAATACTTTTGAACAACCCAGTATTATCTATGTAATCAATATGGTTGAAAAACCCAATATATGTAAGATTTGGCACTATTTAATTTCCGATGACATTTACATGTCACAATTGTAAAATATATTTAAAATTAAAAACAGATGTCACTGTGGGCAATTTACTGATAAATAAAAGAAATCCAAATCCCTTTTTATCATGAAAATAACAAATTTGTTTTTTTTAAAAGAGAAAAGTTTGTTACCACAGTATAATGTGATTATTTTATTTTAGAAAAAATAGTGAGTTGAATTTAAGTATCCGAACGGAGAACATCTCGTTCAAGATTTCTCCAAAGAATTGTAAATTAGTATATAGTAATTTGAATATTGTAATTAATTGGTATAACGTTTTATTCGGTGCACCTAATATAAATTCAGTGCGTGTTTTTTTTTGGCAAGTTATTTCATCGTTTAATGATAGTGAAAGATCCTGAATTCTAAATTGCATTTGGAATTGTACGAGTTTGCTGTATTTTCCCGTCCTTATGGTTAGTCCATTCTAGATTTAAATAATGCATTATTTCATCTAAATTATCAGGCCTATAAATCAAAATTAACAATAGATGCATCTCAACATAAATTTATAAATTTGAATTCAAAATAACAAAGAGTCATAAGTATACGTATCGAACAATTAGAAGAAAATATAACAAAAATTTAGGACTGTGATCGAGCATTTGACATTTGCCAATTCAGGCGACAAAAATAATTTGAACAATTCTGTAAAATTAAAATAGATATTAGTTATTCTAGTTCGTAGTTTATTTAATTTTAATTTGTATTTGATAAGATTTTGTAACGTGTTAAAAAAAAGGAAAACTAGGATTTATTTCATGATTTAGTAATTGTATATACACTTTTGAATTTTAACTTACTGTTCATTCGTTTATCATATATTTGAGGAAGTTTGATCAAACATTAAATTTATTTACTCAATAAAAATTTTATTTCTGATAGTGACATTTGGTTGATTTTTAGCGACAGATTATGTCATTGAAATATAGTAATCGACGATGATATTTAACATCGAAACAATTGTCAAATTTCTTAGAAGTTTCAACATTTTTTTAAATATATTGTGGAATTATCTAGAAACGGTAAGTTTCATTTAAAACAGTAAACAAAAAAACTTTTTTTCGTATCTTAATGTACTGCGTTTAATTTCTTTTTTGTTTCAGACCTGTTCCAGTCTTCATGGAAATGGGGAATCTAGTTTTTAACTCCTTTTTATTCAAATATTTGTTGTCAATAATTTTAAAATAACTTAATGAGCAATTTGATGCGATATTGAATTAACTTTCTTAAAAATTGTAATGTAATTTAGTAGAAATATGTAATTTAGTGATAAATGTTTTATAACCTGCATTAATAAAAAAATTAAATGTTTGCATTTTTTTATTTATCTAAATATTTGTCTCAATATTGTTTATTATAATTATTGTATTACAAAAATTAAATATAATTCTATTTTTTGGAATGCAATAATGATATCAAACAATTTCAAGACAAACTGTGAAATTTACCTATCCATAATCCAAACTACCAAATTTAAATATCCCGCCTGTAAGAGTTAATTCCGCCAACCGCAAGGGGTGCGCTCAGATCGATGCGATGCCAGCTGTTTATGCGGGAACGAACACACTCTTAATATATATATTTCTCTATGGCGCCAACTCAATAAATGTGTGAAGCAATAAATTTGTTCTACTTATTGTGGTTCCTCAGTGACGTCATGTCACTCTCCGTGAAACATGAGTTACCCTTCTCAAGTTGAGTTCTGGATTTCTTATCTCTCATTCATGGCAATTTGGTAAGATGAAATATTATTATATAGAAAATTCTAGACGTATGAACGAAACAAAACACAAAACGTTAATCAACTTCTTTTAATGAGGATAAATAATTTAATTAATCAAATGATTGGGTATTTAAAATATATAGAAAAAGAAATTATGTTTTAAATTTAAATTTAGTAATCTTTATAAATATTTCTTCTTTTTTTCTAACATGTCCGAAAAAACTCCTATCAACAACTTCTTTTATTTTAATCACCCTAGCAACCTAATATGCTTTTGTATAAAAATTGTAGAATGCACACTTCCTTTAGTTTTATACACATGTTTCCAAGTCAATCTCTTGGCCCTGATATTAGCACTTCACGGTTGTACCTTTACAGTATGTCCTTCTTCATATATAAATAAAATATAATGTTTATTGATTATATAAACTGAAAATTTTTCTTTTACTTATTATTATAACAATAATTACTTCTTAATACTATGTTAAATATTATAATCCATACAATTAAATATTTTATATATCTCAAATTAAATATTTAAACAAAATTACTAAAGTAACGTTTTAGATTCAAATAACCAAACAATAAAATTAATTTTTTAAACGTCATTTTCGACACATAATGCGACAAATTATTACACAGTGGGAAAAAAGTATTTTACCTACGACCACCCCTGTAAGTAGTCAAAAACACACAGTCGGCAATACATGTAAGACGTCTATTACGCACGGTAAAACAAAACGCACGGCTGTAAAGTAAATCGCACGGCTTCCATAGCAACCACTTAGCAACTGTCAATAGACGTCGCCATTTTATTCAAAATGTATTACTTAGATATTTGACGTTGAATTTTATTCTATATATAAATGGTCGATAACATTTATTAGATATGAGATTGCATTTAATACTAAGAGTTATTTGGAATTATATGATAATTGGTTCCGTTTCATTGAATCCGCATCTTTTAGATGTCTGAATGTATCTCATATTAGTAAACAATGGTATGTTATACACCAAGCGACTAAAGTGGCCCATTTAATCCCGCGGGTGGTATTTGATTCCTGAGGGAAGTAATCCACCTAAGGGATTGATGTCACTTTAGTCGAGAGGTGTATGCGATATTTTATGCAATTCCGGTAATTCTACATACATTTTTAATAAGAATAAATACTACTTAGGACGGACTTTTACGAAACGTGGCTGGGCATCGAGGATGAACTTCTAAGATGCTTGGCTGGGCATCGAGGAGCGACTTTATAAAACTTGGTCTGGCATCGAGGATGTACGTTTTTACTTGTACTTTAAATACCTTAATAAGATTATAAACACAAGTACACGTGGGTCGTAGGTAAAGTATAGTACGTAACTCGTGTTGTAACGCATTTTACGCACTCGCCGCTACGCGGCTTCGTGCGTAACTTTTCCGTTCGTGCGTAAAATGCTTCTTACAACACACGTTACGTAATATACTATTACATCCCTAGGGAATAAAGTAAACTGACATTTCACAGCTTATCACTTCGACTGTCATCGATATTTATTTACATTGCAGTTACTATTACTGATATTACGAATAATCTCCCAAAAGGAAAAAGGAAATATAAGTATTACAATTAATTAAATATAGCAAAGAAGACTTTGAATAAAACCTTCTTTAAATTGCTGGGAAATAATGTATACTTCCTGAGTAAAGTTTAGTGTAGTTTATTTTTCGTTTGTTTAAATGTCAAAATCACCCTATATCTTTCTGAATGAATTACCCATGAATCTCTTTGTCACCTGTTGTTTACATGTCACGCATTATTCGTACATCTTATATATAGAGGGTATACTCAAAACAATTTTAGCAACGTAATTTCTCTTACAAGCCAACACTCCTTAGTTTTTTTTAAAATGCCAGAATATTTCGAATGACAAGAGATATTAGTATGCGGTTGTGACAGGTCAATAAATCATCTTATTTGTCTTTTTGTGATCTGGTTATAGTTATGGCAGTGTACTTGACATTTCTCAGAAAAAATTCTAAATAGAGCTAGGTGTCACATAACGACCTGTATTTGTCAATTGAAACGTTAAATGTGATATTGTTTTTTGCTTCTGGAATATGCCTTTAATGCTCTTTGCATGGAGTCTACCTTTGTGAAAATCGGTTCAGACATATAAAAGTTACAGTCCTTTTGATGTCAACAAAAATACACTTCCCCACCACTTAATAATAGGTAATACATAAAAATGACAAAAGTTGTAGAACAGAAGACAAGTATCTAAAGCAAATCTTTTTTATCAACTTTAATTGGGGAATATTTTGTAAAAAATCCAATTATATTTTTTTAGGAATGCGCTACCTAACGGAAATTTACGAACTTGAGCTCTTAGACTCGTTTAATGGGGTGAGTCAATCCACGTTTTTTAACTAAAGTTCATTGAATGTTTTGACTTTTTCTGCTGTTTTCCTGCATTTCATTATGTCCTGGGTGTAGTTCCACCATCCGCACACTCCCATCTTGTTCAGATCAATTTTTACTTGTACCCATTTGCTTTTCGGTCTTCCTCTGGACCTAAGGGCTTGCATTCTATTCACTATTATTTTTGATCCGTCTTATGTGTCGTAGCCATCGTATTCGCTGAGTAATTTCAGATTAATAAAAATTTTGTAATTCCCCGTCACTCAAATTTTTTGGCCCATATATTCTTATCATTTTTATTTCGAAAAAATTAAGTTTTTCTTCAACAGCTTTCGTTAGATTCACCGTTTCTCCTCCGTAGGTTAGTTACTGTTGGCCTTATTGCAGTTCTGTAGACTTTCATTTTAGTACTTCTCTTGATTTCTTGGCATAACATTAGAGGAATTTATGATATGTTCGGTAGTCTGCTTGAATTATTTGCGTAATTTCCTCTTCTCGTTTATATTTTCGTATATCCAACTCCATATACTTAGTCTTCCCTTTATTTAGTCCTAGTCCCCTTTTACTAGCTTCCTGCTCGATCTTTAAAAATGTTTCATTTAGGCTCCTTACACTTCTTGGTATTATCGCCAAATCATCTGCATATGCCACTATTTGGACGTCTTTAGTAATAATTGTACCTTTAAGTAGCAGTTTTTTATTAATCCGTCTAAAATTCAACATTTTTTATTATTATGGCTTCATAAAATCCAAGTAACAATAAGAAGGTTATAAATGAATTTTCATGTTATTCAAGTTCAAAAAATATCTACGTAATTTTATGTACCTATCATTTATGAACGTCTAGTATCCTTTACAAAATATTTTTCAAAATAGACTCCATTTTCTTGAATACACATTCTGTCCATTTGGATACCTATCTTTTGGCTGCTTTTATAGAAGGTTTCATGGAGAGAAGTATTAGATCTACCCTATACTCTGGCTTGTTGTTTTATGTATTTCTTTCTAATGTGCTTTCTGAACTTCTGCCTCTTATCTAAGTTCATCATCTTACTGTCTTCTGTGCGCTTCTTCTTTTTATTCTGTTAATAACTTTTTTAGAAACCCTTTTGTTAAGATCCATATTTCCTTGCTGCCTAGAATATGGCACTTCTGCTAAAAGTGAATTATACAATTTCTAGTTTTCAACAAATACGAATTTTCACAATATTCCCGTTGCATATCGAATTGACAAATAACGAAACAAATACTAATAACGGAAAAATGTAAAGCATCTCGTCCAGTCTTTTCTATTGCCTACTTTCTTTTCAGTTCTTCCATACTGTCTCCTTTCCTTTTTAAATCTATCCGTTTTCGCCTCTGTTTCCCCTTCTTCTTTATTAATCATATCCTGCTTCCTCCAATTTTCTTGTTACTCTTTCCGAATTCATTTTTATGATTCTTCTTATGATTTTTTGCTTTCTGCTTTGTTATTCTTCGCATCTTTTCATTTCTGCATCTACGCATACATCCCTTGGTTGAATGTTCTTGATTTTTAGTATATTTTAACTCTTATTTTAATGGATACTAAGAAAGAGTAATAACAATTTAAATTATTTATAATATATTCATGAAATTTATAAAATAGAATAATGAATTTTGCTTCAATTCCTAATGAATATTTATTTATTTATTTATTTCATTTGATGTAGTGATTTAAATACAAATATATTAAAGAAAAATTGGGACTAAATTCGAAAACACGTAGATATACCTCAAGACGAATTTATAAAAGCTGTAGAACTAACATACACTTCAATGTACTTCAAATATGAGGATAAAATTGTTATGGAGATACATATCAAACGCACCATTAGTGAACACGCCTGTAAACAACTCAGGGTTGTCAGTTGTCATGATATACTATCAATTAGATTATGTGTGGATTTTTACGTTTTAGTCAAGAATATCATAAAACGTTTGATGTGATTGGGTCTATTATTATTGCATACATATTTGGAATCACAGTGCAGTGCAATTGAGGGTGCGTATAAAATACAATAACAGCAAAATAGATTAGAACAAACGTTGTTAAACCAAGAAAATACGTTTACCTCTAAAGTCGGTGGCATTTTACTTTTGTCATGCGACGAAATAAATTAGTCATTCGATAGTTACCTACAACGATTACAATACTACATTACATTGAAGGGAGTGGCAAATGCCAATACAAAAGTGCATCTTCTTAAATTGCATTAGACCAAAGTATTACCAGATACTAAAAAACATTAATTCACCAAAAGCACCAGAATTAAAAACATATGAGAACCTCATATAAATCCTGAGAAATCAAATCGCTTCAAAACCAGGTGAGGTAGCTCAACAGCACAATTTTTGTCTCAGAGCACAAGCATGAGCATGAATCTATAGCCAATTACGTGGCAGGCTTAAAAGAAATAGGTAGAAAATTCAATTTTATTTGCAATGAATATGAAAATAGTACATCTGAAAGTACAATTTATCCGTGGACTACGTAGCAGTGAGATTAATGAACGACTAATATAGGAACCTTCCACTACAAAACTTGATGACATTACAAATATTGCAATGGCAATAGAAACATCAAAATCAAAAAGCAAAGAGATGGAATTATGAAAATTATCCAATAAATAAAATTACAGTCAAGAAAAGTACATACAACAAGAATACTTTCAAGAGAAATACATACAATAACAATACCAGAGAGGAAGAGAAAATATTTTGTTACAGATGCGGAAAACCAGATCATAAAGCATTTGAATGTAAGGTTAAAGACACATTTTTTGTCTAAAAGAACAAATACCAAAATCAATTACAAATTGAAAAGGAATACGCAGATGATGCAGAAAATGAAGAAATTTTCGAAATATACAATACCTACAGCGAATACAGTTCCAGCAAAGAATAAATTCAACAACATTAAAACTAAATGGATCAGATCACATTTGAGAATTAGATACAGGCGCAGCAATAATTACATGCTGTACAGATTACTATAACAAACATTTCCAAAACCTGAAACTGAAAGTAACTAGAATTAAACTCAGAACATATACGGAGGAAGTAATACAGCCTCTGGTTACCAGTAATATAATGATAAAATACAAAAACAAGGTAATTTGGGACAGAGTAATTGTGATTGATAGAAAATAGACCCCGTAGTCGGAACGGAATGGATAAGGAATCTTAACATAAATTTTGAAGTAAATGAAATAAATTCAGAAAAGACATCGCAGAACAAGAATTCAAAGAAAAATTACACCAATTACTAAAATAATATAAACACTCATTTTCAGAACAATTTGGAGAAATTATTAATTACCAAGCATCATTCAAATATTCGTGAGGGCTAGACCAGTACCTTTTGCGCTCAAGTAATAAGTCGAAAAAGAAATCGATAGATTGGAGAAGCTGATATGTTTGAAAAAGTTACTTTCAATGGGACACATCATTGGTTCGGCACATCATTGAGTCCTGCAATAAAACCTTCAGAGAAAATACGCTTATGTGCCAACTACAATGCAAAATTAAGTAAAAATCTATAAAATGACAACAACCATAGAACAAGAGTAGGAGAGATATTTAGAAAATTGACGGGAGGTAAATATTTAAGCACATTAGATATTAACCAAGCATACCTACACGTTACAACTGATGGAGCCTCAGCAAAAGTGTAGGTAATCAGCACCTGTAAATGAATCGCTTAATGTTTGGTGTAAAAATAATTCCAAAAGATATATGGATCTGACATTACAGGGGCTAACAGGTACATCATTTTTCTATGATGACATTGCTGTACCAAACATACACAGAATTACTGCAACGACTGGAAATAGTATTCAGCAAATTAAAAGAGTGTGGACTACATCTAAATAGAAAGAAATGTTAAATTTTCCAAAAGACGATGACATACCTTGGTCACAGAACTAATGAGGAAAGACTATACCCAACTGACGAGAAAATAGATGATATAAAAAATAGTTACCGGCCACTTCGAACACTCATATCATATCGAACTGGCTTCAAAACTTTATCCGCTGTATAAACTATTACAAAAGAATACCAACTTTGATTGGTCCAAAGAATGTGAAAAAGTTCTTACCCCATTATATCCTCACTTCCTTGTGTCGCTAGCTACAGACGCATCACCAACGGAATTCGACGCAGTATTGCCACATATTATGCCTGATAAGACGGCAAGGCCCATTGATTTGCGCACGATGTTTAACCCAAGCCGAGAAAAATTATAGCCAGTTTGACAAAGAAGCAGTGATTTGGGTTTTTTCAGTACTACTATGGACGATAATCATCATTGATAACCAACTCCTTTCAAGAATCCTACATCCAACAAATGTGATGCCGGCATCTACAGCAATGGTACAATGATATATTACGCGAATTTCTTGGCTGGGTTGGACTACGAATTTAAACTCATAAAAACAGAGCATGTAAATGCAGACTATTTCTCAATACTAAAACATAACAGATGACGATATATTTTATCTAAATTAAATTGAAACGATGCCAATTACTACAGAGAAAATCAAAGAATCTACAGATAAATATCCGAAAATACACGAGTTATATAAAAATATTCAATCGGCAAAAGGGAGCATGAACAATATACATGAATTTTCATTACAAGATAACTGTATTTTCTATGGAATTAGAATCGTAATATCAAAGCAATTACAAGCCACTATATTGCAAAAGTTTCGTTCTGGAATTGTTAAAATGAAAGCACTGGCACGAAGCTATGTATGGTGGAAAAATATTGATTCGGACATTGAAAAGATGGTAAATGAGTGTAAAGCATGTTGCCTGCTTCAAATAAATCCTACCAAAGTACCCGTGCACAGCATCCAAAAGAACCATGGACTTAGAATACACATGGATTATGCAGGACCTTTCATGTATAATAAATTATTGATAGTTGTGGATATCTATACGAAATAGCTTGAAGTGATACCTACTTAATGAATTCATTATCAATGATGATAAAATATCCTATTTAGAATAAAAATAACCTATACAGTATTGTAAAAGTTAAAGTGGCGAATGTAAACGCAGTCACTAATAATTCCAATGCTACTAACCTCGAAAAAATAAATTGCCCTGCCATAACACATTCAAAGCAGTGCTGTTATAGTTATAAACGAACTGTTTTGAGTTGGTTTATGGCTATATTGTAGACGCATAATAGAAAAAATTCTATAATGTATTCCCATGTATCTAAGGATGCTTTTAAAGTCAATAACTGCTTGCGTTTCCTTTTTGTATAGTTTCGTCTTATTATGCTATTGTTTGTCATTGCTTTTCGTTATTTAGTCGGTTTTCTTGCATTCTGTAATTCAATTCGTCTTCATAGTGATTATTCATATTTGTGAGATCTCAGTGAATCCTGATCGTAATTGGTTGCTCTGATATCATTTTTATTATTTTCTGTTACTGCCTCTCAGATGTCTTTTTTTATAATATCGTTTTAAATGAAACACAACGTTTCTAGCTAATTCCACAATATAATGAAAAATATTAAAAATCCAAAAAAATTGACAATTGTTTCGATAACTGAATATCATCGTCAGAATGACAGAAGTTACATTTCATCTTATGCCTACCTGATGTTTAGTAGGTATTTTTGGCTAGACCAAGAAGTGACCTAGCTTGTGATTGACTTAATAAATGTTAATAGAAAAAAGAAGAAGATGTGATATTACAAATATTGAAGCTTAGATATTATTAGCCCTATGGTGATATCCTGGATATCATTTTGCCAATTAAGATCAGTATAACTGTGCAATGATATAGAAAACCAGGAAAACTATGTCTGCTGATCTTTACAATTGTCACTTAAGAAGACAGTTTAATAGTGGAGAGCTTCCTAGATTTATCTGTTCATTGACGAATTCATATTGTGGGTTTCTTAAGTGTCTTCTAATTTCCAACTCTTCAAGGAAATCCAGTTCTTGTTTCTTATCACAAATATGTAGTACTTCTAGTTCTGTGTTTGGTGTCAATGAATGGTTGGTGTCAAGTAGATGTTTTGCGTAATGGGATTTATCTGGTTGTTTTAATATGTATGCTCGTAAGTGCTCACTGTATCTGATTTCAAAATATCTAAGGGTCTGACCCAAATAGACAGCATTACATTCTGGACATTTGAGTTTATATATACCTGATTTCTTTAATGTTGGTATTTTTGATTTAACAATTTTGTACTTACGTTACTTTCTGTTTTAAAACCAATTGTTGTATTCGTTGCTAAAAATATTATCTTTGAAATATTTCCTGCATATGTGATGTGAAGTTTTTATTTCTTCAGTTTGTTTAGGAAATATTAGTTGTAATGCCACTTTTTCCTCCTTTTTATTAATTAGTTTATTTATCATATGTAATGGATAACCGTTGGATGTTGCTATTTGTCTAATTGTACTAATATCTCTATCAAAATTACATTTGTTCATAGGAACTGAAAATGCTCTATGTATCATTGAATTGTATCCCGCTAGTTGCTATGCTATATGACAGGGGGTGATTGGAACTACAAGGAATTGGTTTTCGGTAAATTGCATAATCAAGTACATTATTAACTCTTTGAATTTTTAAATCAAGAAAATTGGTCGAGTTATTTTCTTCAACTTCTAATGTAAATTTAATTTTTGGGTGTAAATTATTAATGTGGTTGAAAAATATTTTTTTTTTAATTGTCGTTCACTACCTATAAAACAAGCTAATATGTGACCTACATATCTATACCAAAATAAAACATTTTTTGGAATATTATTTTCAAAGATTTTTCTTTCTAAACTGTGCATAAAAATGTTTGCCAAAATAGGCGATATAGGGCTTCCCATTGGTAAGCCTTCATGTATCAGTCAGAATTATTTCACTTTTGACAATAACATATATATTCAAAATGAAGGTTTACCAATGGGAAGCCCTATATCACCTATTTTGGCAAATATTTTTGTGGGCAGTTTAGAAAGAAAAATCTTTGAAAATAATATTTCAAAAAATGTTTTATTTTGGTATAGATATGTAGATGACATATTAGCTTGTTTTATAGGTAGTGAACGACAATTAGATATATTTTTCAACCACATTAATAATTTACACCCAAAAATTAAATTTACATTAGAAGTTGAAGAAAATACCTCAATCATTTTTTTTATTTAAAAATTCGAAGAGTTAATAATGTACTTGATTATGCAATTTACGGAAAACCAACACACACTGATGTGACAATTCCTTATAGTTCCAATCACCCCCTGTCACATAAACTAGCGGCATATAATTCAGTGATACATAGAGCATTTTCAGTTCCTATGAACAAATATAATTTTGATAGAGAGATTAATACAATTAGACAAATAGCAACATCTAACGGTTATCCATTAGATATGATAAATAAGCTAATTAGTAAAAAAGAAGAAAAGTGGCATTACAACTAATATATCCTAAACAAGCTGATGAAATTAAAACTTATAAAACCATCACATATGCAGGAAATATTTCTAATAATATTTCAAAGATAATATCTTTGGCAACGAATACAACAATTGCTTTTAAAACAGAAAGTAACGTAAGTACAAAATTGTTAAATGTTAAAACAAAAATACCAACATTAAAGAAATCAGGTATATATAAACTCAAATGTCCAGAATGTAATGCTCTCTATTTGGGTCAGACCCTTAGAAATTTTGAAATCAGATACAGTGAACACTTACGAGCATACAGATTAAAACAACCAGATAAATCCCATTACGCAAAACATCTACTTGACACCAACCATTCATTGACACCAAACACAGAACTAGAAGTACTACATATTTGTGATAAGAAACAGGAACTGGATTTCCTTGAAGAGTTGGAAATTAGAAGACACTTAAGAAACCCACAATATGAAGTCATCAATGAACAGATAAATCTAGGAAGCTCTCCACTATTAAACCGTCTTCTTAAGTGATCATTGTAAAGATCAGCAGACATAGTTTTCCTGGTTTTCTATATAATTGCACAGTTATACTGATCTTAATTGGAAAAATGATATCCAGGATATCACCATAGGGCTAATAATATCTAAGCTTCAATATTTGTAATATCACATTTTCTTCTTTTTTCTATTAACATATATTAAGTCAATAAGGTAGGTCACTTCTTGGTCTAGCCAGAAATAAATACTAAACATCAGGTAGGCATAAAATGAAATGTAACTTCTGTCATTCTGACGATGATATTCAGTTATCAAAACAATTGTCAATTTTTTAGAATTTTTAATATTTTTCATTATATTGTGGAATTAGCTAGAAACGTTGAATTTCATTTAAAACACTAATATGAGTAGATTCCACGAAGTAAGGGTCGAGACAGTTAATTTTTTTTATAATAATAACTAACTGCACTATTCCGGGTCCACATCAGTAGGTATATACGTAGTCCGTCGCTGTTCGTCGGAATATTTATTGATGTGGAGGGGGTGAAGCACCAACCCGGCGCGTCTCCAGGTGGTGGATAGGAGGGGCCTCTGAAACGATTTTATATAAGAAGGAGGTCTGCGAGGAAATACCTGGGGGCTCGTTGTGTCTAAAAACTCAACTGACAGCCCTCGAATACCCTGCCGCCAAACGGTATAAAGGT
Source organism: Galeruca laticollis (assembly GCA_963921935.1). Taxonomy (NCBI): domain Eukaryota; kingdom Metazoa; phylum Arthropoda; class Insecta; order Coleoptera; family Chrysomelidae; genus Galeruca; species Galeruca laticollis. The sequence goes on along the minus strand of OY998175.1, from coordinate 40,969,137 downwards.
TGTATGCCCTTCGACCTCCCAAAACTAGGAGAACAGGGTGGCATAGACGACCCACTGTGAAAAGGCCTCAGTGGAGCAGACGTACGGAAATACCTGCGATTTCTCAATCAAGGAATATCCCCTGAAGAGACAAGGAAACAAGTTATTCAGCACCCATCTCCCCGAAGGAACCACCAACGGGGAAGGTAAAGCTGAAAAGAGACCTGGAGCATATCACTCCTCCGCAGCGACCTATTAGTAAAAAACCAAAAACAGCTGCAACGGTAACCGGGAAAGCCACTGGTTACGCAGCAGCTGTTAAAACAATGAAGGCTTTCAGGGAGGGAATAATGCCAAGGATTATCCTGGGGTCATCCTGAGAGCAGAGCAGCTCTCCTCTTTGGAAAACACTTGATGGAAGACCTGTGCCAAAGCAAGGAGAAGGGGATCCACTTATCAGGTATCCATTTCCGTTGTGGAATGATACTGGTGGGCTGTGGGTCCCAAGAATCGGTAGACTGGCTCGTGAGGTCAGCGCCGAAATTCTCTAGGGAAGGACCCAAATTGGTGGCTCGAAGTGGAGACGACATCACAAAGCCGGTCACCATAACGGTGTTCTTGCCAAGAAGCCACGACATGAAATTGGAGAAGATCCTCCAACTTGTCGAGGTTCAGAACTCCAACCTCACTACTGGGGCTTGGAAGATCCTGAACTCTAAAAAAGAGGGACAGGGAACTATCCTCACGATAGGGATCGATCGCAAATCTGGGAAGGCTCTGAAGGCAGGAGGTTACTCGCTAAACTTCTGTTTTGGGCGTATTCCTATTTCAGGGCTGGGAAAAGAGCCCCACGGAGGATCCAAAGGACATGGTGATACCCTCCACATCCGGAACCTCTGGAAAAGGTGAAAAAGGCGAAAGCATTACCTTGGGTCAGCCGGAGATCTCTTCCGACTCTGCTGGGGTGACTAGGGATGCGGAGATTGCTTCTGAATCCCGGGAAACTGGGCGGAGCAGCCTGGGGGTCGAGAGTCTGACTCGAGATCAAAAAACCTGCTCGAACTTCGAGGAAGATATTGCCATGGTGGTCGAGAAGGGTCAGGGAGAGATAAAGGAGGGGGATGAATGGAGGATGAGTAACTCGGCCTCTCTCATCCAAAATAATTTACCTTCACGTTCACGAATGTAGCTCAGATTAACCTGCATCACGCGAAGGGAGCTTCAGCCGTGATTGAAAGGTTGTTCGCTAAACTACAACTGGATATTGTACTGATCCAAGAACCATGGATCAACAAATAAGGCCAAATCAAAAATTTGGCATGCAAGGATTCTAAATTGATCTATCATCAAAGGCAAGTATCTTCGCGTACCTGTGTAATCATATGAAATAACATAAAACATATATGTGTTTCAGAAAACGCGTCACGGGACCTTGCTCCAATCATGGTTCACCTCAACATTGGGTGTACGAGACATCGTCTTTGCCTCTGCCTACTTCGCTGGAGACAGGCCGATGATACCGCCAGAAGCAGTGCAAGAGCTAGTGAGACATTACAATAGCAGACGGCTGCCAGTCATAATAGGTTGTGATGCCAACGCACACAATACCGTGTGGCGAAGCACTAACAACAACGCCAAAGGTGAGTGTTTATTAGAATATCTCTTAGCAAATAACCTCGAGACCTTAAACGTGGGGACAACCCCCCTTTTGTCACGAGAGCAAGAGAAGGAGTCCTGGACATAACAACTGTTAATATTGCTGCTAGGAAAAATGTAATAAAAGATTGGAGGGTGATGAGCGAGCCATCACTTTCCGACCATAGGATCATCGAATTTAGGATAGCGGGAGATACTACCTCGATTCCTACAATCCGAAATCCTAGAAATACTGATTGGTCTCTCTACAAGACCAATCTGAAGGACAATTTGGAACATGTCGAAGTAAATGGGGTAAATCACACGTACTATGACCTGGGGCAAGGAGTCGAACAGATCAGTGATGCAATAACGGAAGCTTTTCATTCCAGTCGCCCACTGTCAAAAGCTCGTTCAGAAAAGGATGCTTGGTGGAATGAGAACCTATCAAACCTCAGAAAAGAGGTCCGTCGGCTCCCTAATAGAGCCAAACGTGACTGTAATTGGAAAAGATACACTGAGAGCCTTACTCAGTGCAATAAAGAGATTAGGAAGGCAAAAAGGCTTAATTTTCAAGCCTTTTGCGAAAAGATCACTTCTACTCACACGACGGCCAGACTACAAAAGGTTATAGCAAATGGGGGAACTAACCCTACAATGTCGCTGAAAAAGTTAGACGGATCATACACGGAAGGTGAAGAAGAACGATCGATTCTTCTTCTTAGAACCCACTTTCAAGGTAGTGAACCAACAACAAGCACTGAAATAGCAATGAATTACCCAAACAAATCCCGCAAGGAATATTGGAACATTGCTAAGAAAATATTTACCAGACAACGGATGGACTGGGCAATCAGTACCTTTCGACCATATAAATCATCAGGAGTGGATGGAATATTTCCAGCACTCCTGCAGCAAGGGATAGAGGAGATTCTTCCTCACCTGCTGAAGATTACAAGAAACAGTCTAGCAGTGGGTCTAATACCTGGAAAATAGAGAAGGGCAAGGGTAACCTTCATACCAAAAATCCATCCATCCATCCATCCAAAGAACTCTGAACAACAAAGAAATCGCAATGTGCGCATTCCTGGATATATCTGGGGACTTTGACAACACAACTCAAGTGTCTGTCGAAGAAGCACTAAAAAGGCGAGGAGTAAATGAAACCACAGTAAAATGGATGTATGAGTTGATGACGACGAGGAAGAGCCTCGACAAAGTTCAGAGGCTTGCCTGTGTGTGCATCACTGGAGCTATGAGAACGTGTCCAACTAGGGCACTTGAGATCATTACAGAACTCACACCTCTACATCTGGTGATAGAAAGATCAGGCAATCAGAGTATTAGAAGTCATGGAGCCTGGTCTTCTTTAACAAAATACATCTCATCAGCGAATCTTACCAGTGACAAAATGATCAAGAAACTAAGCATCGAAAATAATTTCACCACGATGTTAAATACGAGGAAATACGAGGGAATACACCACCCAAACTCTCAAAGAAAACACCATTAGATGGTATACAGATGGTTCAAAAACCACCACTGGAGCAGGCGCTGGAGTATTTAGCCCTGGCACCAGATACTCATTATCGTTAGGTTCCTTCCCGAGCGTCTTTCAGGAAGAAATACTTGCGATCGAATGATGCGTGGAAATGAACCTAGAAAGAAAATATCAGAAATGTGACATATCGATCCATTCTGATAGTCACGCAACTATCAAAGCATTGAGCTCCCATGTCATTGACTCAAAGTTGGCATGGGTGTGGCGAAGAAAACTTGATGAATTAGGCAAAAATAACAGGGTCTCTTTAGTCTGGGTTCCTGGCCACTCGGGAATCACGGGAAATGAAGAGGCCAATACACTTGCCAGGAAAGGAGCACAAACGCGCTTTATTGGCGCGGAGCCTTTCTGTGGTGTAGGAAAATGCTCCTATAAGAAAGAGTTTCGGAATAAAGAGGAAACCGAAAGAGAAGAAATCTGGCAGTGCCTTTCCGGGCTGGAACATTCCAAAAAGTTCCTGCGGAATTTTGACACTGCTACATCCAAAAAATATTTGGATCTCAATAAAAATAAGCTACATCTCCAAACGGGATTTCTTACAGGACACTATAGGAAGCACCTAATGAGAATAGGTCTAGCAGAAATTGACGAGAGTAGATTCTGTGGGGAGGAGGATGAAACTCCGGATCACCTAGTTCTAGAATGCCTCGCCATTGCAAGCCAACGCAAGAAATGCTTCGGACAAGAAGCTTGTAATAGTGAGGATCAAACCTCGTTGAAGCCGTCCCAAATACTAGAGTTCATTAGAATCCTGCAACTGGAAGGCGAGCTGTAGTAGTAGCGAAGACAGCTCTAATAGGAGGGTACAATAAACCTTAGGTTTCAGTGCATTGTAACCCTGTTAAAATCTAATCTAATCTAACTGCACTTTTCAATTTGTAATATTTTAAAAGATAATAGTGCTTTTGTAAAAATATAGATGGTGTACTATTTGAAAAATGAAATTATTTTTATTGGGTATCCATAATGTGTCGTGGTTATACCCCTATAGAGAAATACAGTTCATACCATACAAATATACTCGAAAATAGGGAGTTGCTAAAATATATTGGAGGGCATTTTTTCAGTTATAAATTAATCTTCATTGTCAGTACTTACAAATTTATTTTTTTGACGTTCAAGAATGTTGAGGGACGACAAATATTTAACTGAATTGGAAGAAGCCAACTCCTGCTATTTCAGTGATAAATGTTAAAAACAACCGAAATTAATTTTGTAAAGGTGTTGTAACATTTTGGAAAAATATTCAGTACTAATTTAAGATTTTCTCCAGAAAAATTATATTCTATGAAAACGTAAGCTATACTATAAAAATTATCTTACCTATGAAAATAGATCAATATATCTGCCTGGTCGCTGTCAACTTCCGTAAATTCCAGTCGAGAATGTTTCGACCAAACCTGCAAAGCCTTTGATATGACAAACCGGACATCGTCGAGGTTTAAATTGTCCACATTTCTGCTTCTCACACTGAAACAAAAATGAAACTTGAAGGTAAACCACTAAGAAGTGAAATATTTCTATGAATAAAAAGAATTCCTCGTGAAATAAAATTCACGCTTCTACCGTTTTGGTATTTAGAACTTTTGGTTGTATTTGGTCACACTTTTTATTCAATTTTATATAAGAGGAAAGATCGTTTTTCTACTTCTGTTAATAAAACCGCATTTAAAACACGGGTTTGTCGTACGCAAAATGATTCTTTAAACACTAGTGTTTAAAATGCGGAAAGTCACGTCTCGTTTAACTCTTGTTTTTTAAACGTTACAGCAAGTGTATCTTTTGTATGTTAAATTTGATGTTCCGTTATAATTTAATTGTTCTGTGTCATTTGATTTGTCAGCAATCATCCGTCATGTTATGAATATAATTAAAATATAATATAATTTGTTCATTCCTGCGGGCGAAGAAAAAGTATAGTAAGCACCTCGTGTTAAAAACGACTTTAGTCACATAGACACTCGTTCCGCTTTGCTCCACTCGTGCCTAGTAAACTCGTAACTAAAGTAACCTTTTTGACTTTTGGTACTTAATATACTATTTTGTAGCCGGATTTCGGCCACATCACAGCTTTCAAAAAATTATGCTTAAAAAGGTAACAAAATATCTATCCAAAAACTCATGAAATATTATCGAGGAACAACCTTATTTAGAGTACCTTAACGCAGTTTACCGGTAACAATAGGGGCCGTGAAAAAACACAAACAATGTGATGTAAACACTATTAGTAGTATTGTATAATTATCGTTTTTAAATGTTCATTTTTTAAAACTAATATTAAATGTTTGTGATGTTGTCATTAAAGGTATCTTTCTGTATTCATGGCTGTTCAAATAAGCTGTATAAAAATACTACGCAGTTGAAATTTTATAGTTTCTCCGAAAGTCCATTGAACACTGTGTGGATAACCTTAAAACGTCAAAAATGGATAAATGCAGTAAAAACCCATATGTAATTAAAATGTTCTAATTAAAACATTTTATTAACTATTATTTTGTGTATAATCAGCATGATACTACAATTGGCAGCTATTGAGAAAACTTCAAAATTTTTTTTTACATAAATAAAACATTATTATCCAGAGAATATAATCTTGTTTTCTGTACGATTTCATTGATTATATAAAATAAAAAAACTAGTTATGTGTTTGCTGACTTTAATATTATATAATAAGTTCGAATAATTAAATACTATTAAGGGGAAGATAGTCAACATTTCTACAAAACGAATCACTTCCAAGTTTTTTAATTACATTTCAGAAAACATCGGGAGGATTGGGAACCAAATAATACTATAATTTGCAGTGCTCATTTTGTCAATAATCAAAAATCAGATAATCCCCTACACCCATCTTACATAGAAACAATTTTTCCTGGCAAAGAAAATAAAAATATTTATTCATTTTTTGCATTTTGTAGGTTGTTTATTATACTGTTTAAATCACAATGTTTTTCTTATTTAACACCAGGGCGCTCTACTTCCGACAGAAGTGCTGCCTCTATAGTTCGGTCTCAATCCCTATAACAATAATGTAATAACATTATCAATGGGGCGAGGAAAATCAATTTGTAGCCCAGAATTCTGTAGAAACATACGGAGAAAAATACTTGAAATTTACACGTTTCTCCACATATTTCGAGATTATTGAACACTACGTTCAAACTAACCAAAACCGGTACTTTTCAGCACACAACTTCAAATATATGTATACATACCTCTCAATATTGACGTAATGGGTCAATTCTAACCCCGGATTGGGACTACGCAAAAAATTACTTTGGAAATGATACTTTCACTAACTTTTAAAAATATTATTATAGAACAATGTTAATATTTCATCGATAATCGTAAGTATTTTAACGGTTGAATCTTGAGTTCAAAATAAGTACCTATTCAAAAGTTAATATTTCCAAATCGCCCAGTATTCGGAACCAAATATATTTCAGATTCAGACAATTAATCAGATTTTTTTTTTAATTTTCAAGTTTTTTTTGTTTTATTTTTATTCTTTGTGTACTTATAATAAAGATTATTTAGCTTGTTACACAAAAACATTTTTTTTATTTAGTATTGACAGTTTTCTAACTCCAATATCTGAACAAAGCTGTTGCGACTAAGTGGCGACTTTTTGCTTTGTTATTCTGGCAACACTGCATTGGCGCCCAGCTCATTCGTTTGTGCACTGGGCCAACGTTAAAATGTCTGGGCGTGAAGAAAAAGAAAATGCGTTGTGCAAAAAAGAAGTCCTCGTAAAAGGAGATTCCTTTATTTTCCTGTTGTGTAGTTTATAAGTGGACAGCAATGACTCTCTTTTTTTTTATTTCGGCAATTGCAAATTGACAGCCCATAGCAATTTGTATACGTTGCCATGCGTCTATAAAGGCATACTGTTTTTGTGTTGAGAATTGAGAGGTTCCATAGAACCGGTTCCGCTTGATACAGTTCTATAAATTTAAAAAAGAATTCATTTGTCCAACACTGCGCCATTTGTAATAACGATTCACTTCACTTGTTTATGCCTTGAACTTTTAAATACGTCTGAATATCATACCAATGTGTGGTCGGCAAGACGGACGACGAGGCAAATTATCGTTTTCCAAAAAACCGAACAACCGACGGGTTACTCCCAACACGAACGCCAATGCTATCTCGTTCATCCACATATAGGACGAACACTGTTGGCCCCAATGTGTGCCGCCTTACTCTGGTGTTATTACTTTTTTTGACTGCTTGGCTGCTTAGTAAAGATGTGTCTTATATGGTATTTTAGAGATCTTACATTTCGGATTGGATGAAAAATTGAATTTTTTTGTCGCACTGCAGCAAAAACCGAAAGGAGCTAGAGTGGCGATATTTTTTGTTTTTCAGATGATTTTTGTTCTACCGCTCCCATTTCTGATCGGTGATTTATTTCCTAATAATTTTTCTAATTTTTTGGAAAAAATTTAGCTTTAATTTTTATGATTATTAAAACAGAGCATGTTTTAATTTTTGGTAGTTTAGTCTAAATAGAAAAATAAGTGGTTCAGATAGTTTCTGTGCTAAAAAATATTTCAAATGACAAAATGATTCTGAAACTGAAACTATATGCGATGTAATATCTATCAAAATAAACTTACTCAAGTTGTAATTCACTCACCTTGCAGGTACTTCCATAATTAATTAGTGACAGCTGATATGCCAAATTAAAAACTTCTCTAAAAAGTAGTTTTCTGGGTAAAACTTAGTACAAATTAGTTCTATATTCGAAAATTAATATTTAGTTACTTTTGATAATTTAAATTTTTTTAACGATTTACTTGGAAATTAATAAAACACGTGGTCTTAATTTATTATCATCTTTTATAAATAAAATAATATAATAATGAAAAAACGCTTTTGGGTACAAACTAGTCCTAGATTCAAAGTTTAAATTTATGCTACTAAAATTTTTTGAAGTTGAGGTGCTAGCTTGTGCTCAAGATAGCCCCTCTATTTTAAACAGCGCTTTTCCAGAAAACCTGAGGGAACAAATTAGTCCTAAATTATACATTATCTAGATTTTTTTTAATTTGAATAAGTGGAGGGGCTAACTTTACTGACGTCTTTTTATCGTTACGAATGAAGGGTATATAGAGTACATAGAGAGTGTTGGACAATCGAAAAATTGTACTAAAATGGCAATTCCGCCAGTGGCGTAGAATTTGAGAAGGGTGAACCAGTCACTTGCCACTATCTGGTTGTAGCAAGAAACGTTTATTCAACATAATTTAGTAGAGTGTAAAGTACTTATACTCCCGTCAAAAATGACAAGAATACGTCAAATAGTTTCAAAGTAATCGGCACAAATATTTTTTAAATAAAACACTCTGAAACTCAGTAAGGAGCCACATTTTATATGTTAAATATTAATATGTAGAGCTCAAGATTCCACAGTAAAAACATTTCCAATTATTAATGAAATAAAAGTAGATGCATATTTCTAATTATCTAATATATAATTGCCACGATTCAATGTTTGGCACGTGATTAGTTTTTCGAAATATTGGATATTTGATAAGGTTTTTATAAAAAAAATCATCTTTTTCGAAGAGCTGTTGATGAATATCGCAAACGTTCCAGTATTAGCTACAGATACGCTTCTTATCATATTGTTATTATGTGAAGCTGGTTTGTTCATATTTCCGGCTATTGGGTCTAGGTTTACGCTGTAGTTTGATCAGAACAAATTTTTGACCTTCCTTCTCTTAAAACCAGCGCAACGCTTCTGTCCATGGAATGCAATTCGTGAAAATAATGTCCTCTTAATCGCTCACTCAAGGAGGTTGTGATGGATTAAATACACATCACACCCAGGTTGAGTGAGTAACCACGAAGGACAATTGATGAGTAAGATGTCTTCGTCACCAGTAGAAATCTTCTGAATCAAATTTGATGAAATTTCCTTGAGATATACCTAAAGGTCGAACAATTGTCAAGACTAAAAATGGTAAAGTTCATTTTGAATTTTACAAGCTTACACGTAAAAATTGTCAATTAGATTTGTCTTTATCACAATATTCACAAGAAATTTGTGTGGAATGAATAATAGAAGTTGTAATCTATAGTATTTTTAATACGCATTTGTTGACCAATTATCATGTATCAAACAAAACAAAAATAAATTAAAAGTAATAAAAACAAGCTTTTATTTAAATGCCCTAAATAATAAAATAAACTTTTCCTTCAAAACATTTATTATCAACTTACAACGCCGTTACACAATTTATATGATATAAAAAGCTTGTCTTGAGATTTAAATACTCGTACTTACTTAATTTGAAACTTTTAAAAATTAAAATCAATCAGATCATGTGATTTAATTTACTTGTTTCTCTACACAGGTAAATCTCGCGACAAGTTTTTATATCATATAAATTGTGTAATGACGGACGTTATAAGTTGATAGTAAAAGTTTTTAGTGCATTTAAATAAAAGCTTGTTTTTAATTTTTTTACTTTTAATTTATTTTTTACTTTTTAGTTATGGCTGGACAGATTTCTCAGTCTCTTCATGTCATTTGCCGGTTCATTTCGAACAGCCTAGTCCATTAATGAGGAGTCCTTCTATTGTACCTTACTAAACGCAGTTGCGGTTTGATTTTGAAGTTATCCTTCTCCTAGACAGGTTGCAAAGCAATGCTGTTGACGCCTATCTCGTCAAATTACACAAATCAAAGTTAACCAACCGATTCTGCAGACTCGAACAATATCATAATCGAGGACTCCAAAAACACCAAAATTTCAGACGAATTGGAGCAACACATTTTAACTCGCAATCGTATTCTCAGCACGTCCTTTCATTTGATACCCATATTGTAGGAAAGCATAAAAAACTTAGACCGCCATCTTTAAAGTTTCCCAAATTGGATTTAGAATGACGTCACTTTATTTTTCGAGTTATTCTCAGCAAGTCCTTTCATTTGATGTCCATATTGTAGCAAAGCATAAAAACGTGTCCGCCATCTTTAGAAGTTTCCCAAATTGGATTTAGAGTGACGTCACTTTATTTTTTTGAGTTATTCTCAGCTAGCCCTTTCATTCGATACATATTTTGTAGAAGTGTATCAAAAATAACTAGTCCGCCATCTTGTGTGCAGCGCCATGATGGATTTAGAATGACGTCACAAAGCTAACCATTTATTGCCATGCAAAATAAACGCGTACACAAAATTTCATATCATAATTTTCAAAATTTCACATCATAATTTTCAAAATTTCAATTTTTTTTTCAATCTTCTGTTTCACTTTTTCCGTTATAAATAATTTTCTCAGTTAAATAGGTATATTACAGAAAGAACCTGCAGAGTTACCTACACCGTGAAATACTTAAAACTAAAACAAATTTCGACATGCATACATCGTCCTGTGGCCGTATCTTGTAATGGATCTCTATGCAAAATAACATTCGAAAGACATCAATTGATCGGGTAGGTACATCACATTTTACATGAATATTTGAACATTTAATCTAAGCTAAACTGTATGACCACTTCAAATGATTCTATGAATATGTTATTGTTTACGAAGCATGGATCACTACAATTACAGACAACAGTTGAAGAAGGCCATGTTGATTATGTTGGCCAACAGGATCACGGCGACAATTTTCTAAGAGTTAAATGATCACAGGTGAATATTATTCAGAACTATTGGACTGATTAGATTTGGATTTGAAGTAGAGACGGCAGCATTTGACAAATAAAAAAGATGATCCTGTAAGACAATGCAGGAGATGTAAACATGTGTAGTTACGAGTACAACGGCAAAAATTCATACATTGGCTTCCGATTTGTTACTTCAATCCTTTATATTCTGCAGATTTTGAGACTTTTCCTCATTTCCACACTAGTAGACATTACTGAGCGTTGTAATATTTAAGAGATAATCACTGAAACCGAACGAAACTCTACTTTTTGGATGGAATAAGAAAATTAAAAACACTCTGAATGTATAGAGCTAAAGCTACAATGCTTTTTGCCTATAAAAATATCTTTCATTAAAAAATTCAGTCTTTTTTCACACATAAAATAAAATATGTCAACATGATTATTTTACAGATTCTAACATTGTTGTGAGAGACTAAAATATTCTTTCGGTGTTCGTTTCTTAATAATCATTTGTATGCATGTCCCAAGAGGTTAGGGTTGAAGCTAACTAACCCCAACTCATTCCCTTTTACTCCTTTCAAGAGTGTTTTGAGGGTATACGACAAGTGATGAGTGAATTGAAATGAAATCTAACATGCTCTGAGGACATGAGATAATCAGAAGAGACATTTTAATTAAAATATAAGGATGAGATTTTGTATTATTGTACATTAACACTGTTAACTGTCTACAGTTAGTACTTCACTTGATCTTATCCTATAACAAACAATAGTTCTCAGACAATACAATTCGGCAAAGTATATCCACTCCATAATTGATTCACAGGGAGCAGCAAGAGAGCTAAATAACAATGTTTCATTTATGACCAATAAAATCATCAAATATTTTTTATTTTTCTAATTTGTGCTTTAAACTGAAATTTAGCTTATAAACACCCTGTATCTGTGACAAAGTCATGATAATACTTGTTCATTGGACTAAATTTTGAACATATAATTAAATGAAAAATGTATAGCTCCATTTTATAAACATTAACGTTGTATTAAGTGAATAGAAAAAAAATTGAACCTGTACTTACTGCAACGGCTGCGATTTTAGTTGATTCAGTAGACTGTAATACTTGGCTGATGAAAAGTTCATCTCTTCACACAGGCACGTTATGGGTTAAATTAATGGTGTAACATTCTTAATTATTATTTTCCAATAAAACAGTACATGAAACCATAAAACTCCTAACAATATGACGCAACGAAGATAGGTTCTCTTTGTTCATAGTTCACTTATGCACTTTTTAGTGAATCACTTTAAATTCTTAAAAACCACTTGTTATAATATTATTGTTTCTGCAAAAAAGCTTTTGATAAAATTTATATTTTGTTATCAAATCTTGTAAAGAGTTTTCGCTATTACCTCTTCTAATCACAATCGTAAATGTTCTTCTGGTGTCGCCTATGACATGGCTCGTCTCTTGGCGCTTGGCGGATCATTGAGGTTTTCGCGCGGATTTTTATTAGGTTGTCATGGTAACACCGGCTATCGATCTTATTGGTTAATATCGATCATACGTGATGTATCGATGGTAACGACTGAAGCATATGGGAGCGCAGTGTCGGCTCGAGGAATAGCACATTTCTATTGGAATTCTAACAGAACCAAAAATATAGGTTTGTTCCACGGACTTAGGATGAGTCCGTGGATGCACCATAGTTAGGTATGTCTTGGCGGGATCTCAGTTCGATGTTCACATTTCACTTATGCACTTTTTAGTGAATCACTTTAAGTTCTTAAAAACTATTATAATGATTGCTTGTTCAAAAAAAGCTCTTGGTGAATTTTATATTATGTTATCAAATTTTGTAAAGAGCTCTCGCTTGTTGTGTTACCTTCTACTCACACTCTGTTCTTCTGCCACTCCTGCTGTCGCCTGTCACTCGTCTCTTAGATGATCGTTGAGGTTTTCGCGCGATTTTTTTTTAGATTGTCATGGTAACACCGGCTATGAATATTATTGGTTAATATCGATCATACGTGAAGTATCGATCATAATGGACGAAGAGGCGCGTGTCGGAGGGCAGGGTCGGCACGAGGAATAACACGTTTTCTGTTCGAATTCTAACAGAACCAAAAATATAAAAATATTTACAATGCAATACTAAAAAATGATCCAATGGCAGTGTAAAGATGGATGAAAATATGTTTAATCATTTTAATTTTAACTTCACTTTCATATTTTTGAAAATATTTATGTTTTCCAAAGACATATGTTGTATAGTCTTTGTTACCATTCGTATCCAGGGTGATGTTGTAAAACAAATATAATGACAGAACCATCTCGGTGCTCTATGTCTATATATGTACTCATTTTCAATTCAAGTGGGTATTTTTAAACCAAATAGAATTCTTCAATATATTCAACGGAGAAAATTGAAAAATAAGTGATAGATAAAGTTATAAAGATACAAAAATCTTCGAAGATAATCTTGAAATTTTTTTGATATTGTGATTTTAAGTCAACTTTGTTCTTTCATCCTAAATCTTTGGTGTATCTACAGTTGTACAGGCATTCCAGAGATGCGAATGACAGTTTAAAAATGCTTTTTAAACCAAACTTATGAGTTGCTGCCTGTATATTTCAAATCCTCTTTTAAGGATAATTTATAAAACTACAAATTTAGTCACAGACGGTGACGATTCAAAGAAAATTACGACTTGTTATTATTTTTATACACCGAATAAAACTAAATCAAGAAGAAAATTTCCTTCGACGGAACGGAATTTGATTTTCTGTAGCGAAGTCTACTCTAATACAAATATTATTTGGTGGAGAGACGATGTCAAAGTTACGCAAAGATGGATGGAATAAGGAAGCACAAAAATTAGTTATTTTCCATTCATTTCCCTTGCTTTTCAATCGACTTCAACTTTATTGAAAAGCATTTTGATGCTATCAGGTTTTCCTCATCAATTTGCAAAAATGTCAATTTGTTCGGGTGAATCATTTTATCACATTATAAAATAAACACATAGCTTTAATTTAAAATGATAGAATTTTTCATTTTTCATGCCACTGACAATTAAAAATTATTTAGATAGTGGAATGTTGGTAAAAATTGTGGTAACAGCTGATTAAACAAGAAGTAGATTTTGAGGCAAAGTATGTGGTAAAAGCAACTGTTTACTTTGAAAAATCATTCAGAATTGTTAGGAACACCTCACCATTACCTAATAGTTTAGACATCAAGACAACATAGATAGGTATATTATATTCTATTGATATAAAGACAAGGATAAAAAATTCCCACTAAGATTTTGTAAGAAACTAGGCATTGGTAATTGTACACATTTGGAACAAATTCGCGTTTTAGTTGTGTCCTGTAAACCTGCAAAATCAGATCTCGTTTGTCTGATAAACAATGGTATTCCTCAATTTGATAAGGATAAAGAGACAAGGATGACCAATGACCACAATTTATGACTCATTTGAAAATATCTTTAAAGATCATCACTATGAATCTATTTATTTTGTCAACATGAACGTGAACAAATTGTAACCTTTATAGCTGGATTTGTTGTTTTTACAATTGACAAACACCTTGAAATGTAAAACATGTGTTGAGGCATTAACTGGACTTATAGCAAATTTGCTTAATTCTTTGATTGCCCATAAAAGTAAAGGAGTATTAACAAATCCTTCAAATGATGTTATACGCATTTGTAAAATTTCTGGAAGTATTTTAACACTTTTTGAACAACATCTGCATAGGAAAAAGTCCTTCAAATTATTAACTAACACAGTTATGAACAAATGGTTGTGTCTGATGGTTTGATCACATTTAGTTCTTAATAGTCATATGCTCAAAATTCCTAAAAATCAGAATACACTTTATTGTTAAGAAGAAAAGTGAGATTAAGACGCCAATTAGAAATAATTTAACTTAAATAATTTTGTTCTCCGGACAACAGGAGATGAGAATATCATATATTCAAATTTTTCTATTGTTTGTTTAATTTTTATTTGTAATTTACATATTTATATAATAAATATTGTTTTGGTTTTAAAAATAAAATGTGTAAATTTATTTCTTGATAGATGTTCTAATTTAAGTTTGTATCTAATCAGAAATTTTTGATTACTTTAGATACTTGACAATATTTAATAGATTTTAGAGAATACAATCGGACTCCAACAAATAAAATATTTGAAAGCTCCTAATACTTTCATTTCCGTCCTAATTTAGTTTCTGTTCACATTATTGTTCCGCCACTGGTGGGACTATTCAATCAGTTTGGTCCGAACTTTATACTCGTTAATTCGTCTTTCCTTGTCTAAGGAATGAGCAAAAGCGAGACAGGCGTCTTTCGAGTCGAAATTCAGTCAGGCGTTGCCACTATTTGAAGAATGTTCTTTCTTTCTATCTCTTATCCTTATGCCTTCTCAGGCGTCGGATTGGAGTTCTTCATGTACCCATTTTTTCCATTATTTTCTGTCCCTGGCCAATGCCTTCATCTCTCCTAATGTTTTCCCTTGTTTTTTCCAAATTCTTCAATCTGGTCTATCCATTTCCTCCTGGGTCTTCCTTTTTGTCTTTTTCTTGATATTCCTATTTCCATAACTTTTCTCGCAATTCGATCTTGCTTCATTCTTACTAGGTGGCCATACCAGTTTAATTGTTTCTTTTTTCTTTGATATTATTGGTTCTTGATTAGTTATGCTTCTGATTTCTTCGTTCCTTACTTTATCCCATTTTGTTGTACCTGCTATTTTCCTTAAATATTTCATTTACATTGCATTTATTTTTGTTTCCTGTTTCTTCTGAATTACCCAGTTCTCACTAGCATAAGTTATAGTTGGGACTGTAATTTTGTTGTAGATTTCCAGCTTGTGTCCATATCAATGTGTTTATTGCTTAATATTGTTCGATTTAAGAAATAATATAATCTTGTTGATTTATTCGCACTGTTATAAGTCCTGCTTCTATTTTCCCGTCCTTAGTTATGATACTTCCTAGGTAATTATAAGTTGTTACTCTTTCTAATGTTTTGTAATTACATTTCAATTCCTTGTAATTACTCCCCTCTCGCTGTTTTTCATTTACTATCATTTTTTTGTTTTTTTCTGTATTTATTAACATTTTCATATTTTCTATTTCTCTTGCCAATAAGTTAATTAGTTTCTGCATTTTATTTTTTGATTTTTCTATAAGTATAAAATCGTCTGCATACAGTAAATTACTTAATCCGACCGGCACCATGTTTCTGTACCCTATTATCATGTTCAGATTTCCTCCTTGTCTTTTTATTTCCTTCACTATTTTGTCCATTATTATGACAAACAACAGTGGGCTTAAGCTATCGCCTTGTTTTATACCTTTTTTAATTAGAAACTCTTCCGATCTTTGACCTCCTATCTGCACTCTTAATTTGACTGTCTCGTATGTGCTTTCAATTATATTAATTAGATCATTCGGTACTTCTAAATCTTCCAATACCTCCCAAATTTTTTCTTTTTTCACTGTGTCAAAAGCTGCCTTCAAGTCAATAAATGTTAAATACATGTCTCCTCCCGCTTCTATTGTATTATCAATTAGCCTTCTCAATATATATATATATATATATATATATATATATATATATATATATATATATATATATATATATATATATATATATATATATATATATATATATATATATATAACAAAGAAGATGTAGGAATATCGCGTGATATGTTAACAACAACAACAAAGAGAATCATGGGTAATTCACGCAAAGTAAAGGGCTACTGAAATAGAGTGGTAACCGTGGACATGCATGTTTCTGGCTCATTTTGCCTCATCAGCACGGCATAACCAAATAAAGACACAAATGAGCGTTTGGTTTCCCTGCTGAAATCCGTTATTTTGTGTTTTCCCATGTTTCTATTAACATCTTTGCTCCCAAATTTCACATCTTTATTTGGTTATGCCGTGCTGATGAGGCAAAATGAGCCAGAAACATGCATGTCCACGGTTACCACTCTATTTCAGTAGCCCTTTACTTTGCGTGAATTACCCATGATTCTCTTTGTTGTTGTTGTTAACATATCACGCGATATTCCTACATCTTCTTTGTTATTTACTATGGGTCGGAAGGTTCATGGCGGGGGGGCTATATGCGCCTCCGTGTCGATGTTGGTTGATGTCCTGAAAACTCGGGATCTTCCAATTGAAGACACAAATGAGCGTTTGGTTTTCCTGCTGAAATCCGTTATTTTGTGTTTTCCCATGTTTCTATTAACATCTTTGCTCCCAAATTTCACATCTTTATTTGGTTATGCCGTGCTGATGAGGCAAAATGAGCCAGAAACATGCATGTCCACGGTTACCACTCTATTTCAGTAGCCCTTTACTTTGCGTGAATTACCCATGATTCTCTTTGTTGTTGTTATATATATATATATATATATATATTTTCAATGGAGAGGAAAATCTTACATAAGACACCAGTGATGTTGTTGCTGGTATTGTCGGATTTTTACCGACTAAAAACCTCTCCTCGTTTCCTCTGATACACCACATTGGAACCGCTCTCGCATTACTTCGATGTGGTGGCAGGTATGCTGTTCAGCTCACTCTTTTTCCTTGATCTCGATAATTGTTCTTACTACTTTATATGAACTTTTCGATGCATTTTCACCGTCAACTAAGTCTCTTGAAAAATTTTCAATGGTAAACAAGTTATTTCTCTCTTCTTGGTACCCTGCTCTGATCTCTTCCCATCTGGGACAAAGGAACAACGTGTGTTATACGTCGTCCACGTTCTTACAGTACTGACAGCGATCAGTGTCCGATTTCTTCCTGTTGTAAAGGAATGACTTAAGCAAACGTGCCCTGAAAGTGCTTGCGTCAGAAAGTAATCGACTTCGCCACAGAATCCATTTATCCACTCTTCGATATCTGAAATTATTTTGTAAGTCCATCGTCCTTTCGTACTAGTTTTCCAGCGCTCTTGCCAACATGTCTTTAAGGATGTACGTGCAACGTTTCGGTCCACTCCCTCGTAAATCGCATTTCTTTCTTCAATCAAAAGGTTAATGGGGGGGGATACCAGCTACCACTCCTTGTCCTATACGCAGTAGCCACTCGGATCAGCCTCTGTATGCTAACTAGTTTTCTTTTAAGTCTTTTATTATACGTAACCGCGCACCACGCTGGGCGGCATAGCGGATCTGAGATTGAGCCACAGAAGCTAAGATTCGCCTTTTTGAAGCTTTTGGGCCTCCCACATTGGGCATAAGACTGGACAAGCCAGATACTGTTTTCTCCACTTTCTCAATTGTACGATGTATATGTTCTGAGAATGAAAGCTTTGGATCCAACCATACACCTAGATATTTCACCGACCCCTTTGGAGTGATTTTATTTCCATGAATGTTGAAAGATACAGGACTCACTAGAGTTCTTCTAGTAAGCAGAACAGCTTCTGTTTTCTCTGGTGCTAGACTGAGAGAGTTATTCTCCATCCAATTTGACACCATCAGAATTCCCAGATTTGCTTTTTCCATAAGGCCTTTCTCTTGTTTATCCACAACCACCATTGCTATGTCATCAGCGAAGCCTATCAGGGTGACGTCTTTTGGCAAGTCCATCGTAAGCAGATCATCGTATAGTATATTCCAAAGTGTAGGGCCAAGAACCGAACCCTGCGGAACATCGCTATTTATTTCTATATTTTCCTCAATGCCGTCATATCCGATTATGATTTCTCATTCGGAGAGGGATGATGCTATCAACGCAAGTAGGTCTTCATTAATTCCTCTATTTCTTAGCTTATTTAAGATGATCTGCCAGGCAGCACTATTAAAGGCATTCCTTACGTCTAAAGTTATCACAGCGCATATTTTTCTATTTTGTGGAGAGAAATCCCAAGCCTGTTTTGCAATTTTTATGACGTCTATGATAGCATCTACGGTTTGCCTTTTTTCCCTGAAGCCGTACTGTCTTTCAGCAAGGCCGCCTGTACGTTCCAGTTCCTTCTTAAGTCTTGCCAAAATTATGTGTTCAAATACTTTCCCTTCCACATCTAAGAAACATACGGGTCGATATGAAGAAGGGTTAGCTGGTGCTTTTTTACCTTTGTCAAGCAGTACCAGTCTGGCCTGCTTCCATTCTTTCGGAAAGTATTTTGTATCGCCAAGTGAGTTGTAAAATCTTAGAACAAAGACCGTCTTGCTGTCAATCAGGTATTTCAGAATTTCTGCAGGGGTATTTCCTGGACCTGGTGCCTTGTTTGTTTTTAGCTTCTGATTTGCTATTTTCAGTTCTTCCACCGTAAAATCTAGAGAGTAAGGGGTTTTTCTACATTCGAAATGTACCTCCTCGTGTATCGGAAAGAGGTGCCTTACCACTTTATGTATAGTATCTGCCGGTATTTGGGGTTTCGGAGGGTAGCCAATGATCCTCTTCATAGCTATTTTATAGCCATTGCCCCATATATCCGAGTTTATACCTGCACATATATTGTTCCAGCAGACCTGCTTGGCTTTTTTTATAGCATTCCTCAACTGTTTTTTGGATTCTTTGTACTTATCTTGTAACTGTTGTTTCACTTCTGGTTCATATCTTCTGTTGTTTCTTGTGCAGATTCTTCTTTTTCTTGTGCATTCCTTTCCGAGGTCTGCGATTTCCTGCGACCACCAATATACCGGATTACCTCTTGGGTGGCTCTTTCTTTTTGGCATCGAGGCATTGCATATGTTCGCGAGTATTTCATAAAAACTTTTTGGATCTGGTGTAGGTGCATTTACTGAAATATTAGAAACTATTTGGCTTAGGCTTGCAGTATATAGCTTCCTCATATTCCACCCACTGTCGACTAATTACTCACTTAGTTTGTCCGATTTTCTGTTCTCATGTACCTCAAAGAAAATGTAGTTATTATCGCTAAGGGTCTCTCTGTCACTCACATACCAATTTTTTATTACAATATCATTGGTTGATAGCGTTATGTCGATGATTGACGAACTTTGGTTTCTCTGGAATGTAGGTCTATCTCCATGGTTTTGACAGACAATGTCGTTTTCTGCCATCCATTCCACTAGGGCTTCTCCCCTTTTATCTGTATTCCTCATTCCCCATTGGGCAGATTTTCCATTGAAGTCTCCTACTATAATACTTTTTTCTTTATGCCTTCTGAGATGAATTCCTATTTCTGTTAAGGTTCTCTCAAGGTCGTCATTTCTTTACTTGGAGAGGCGTAACAACTGTATACTGTAAAGGAATTTGTTACAAAGTATGTAAATCCATGGTCACGCCCCTGACGTTTAACTGCTATATTTGTATCCAATACTTTTATTGTTGTATCAATTTCTTTATCAAACATCCAGTCCTTTATGGCATTTTTGTTTGGTTCACTAATCAAGAGTAAATATATATATATATATATATATATATATAAAAAAAAATAAAAAAAAAATATATATATATATATATTTGTTATTGTGTGCAATTGTTTATTAAATAAATTTTGTAGTATCTCCTGATGAAGCTACCAAACGGTGGCGAAATATTGAGCATAGGATAATAGTTTCATTTCATTTCACTGACCGCATACCCGATAATTCCCCCTCTATATATATATATATATATATATATATATTATCATTTGCTTGTCGTCCTGGTCTAAAAGCTGCTTGTTCCTCTTCTAATTTTGCTTCTACATAACGTCTTAATCGGATCTCGATTATTCTCGTGTAGATTTAGAAACTGGTTTGGGCTAAGCATATTGGTCTATAATTATTGCACAGTGCCTGATCCCCTTTTTTATGTATTGGCAGTATAAGGTTATTTTCCCAGTCTATAGGGATTTTTTGAGTATCCCATGCTTCCCTGCATATGAGACACAGCCAGTCTTTTCCTTTTTCACCTAACTGTTTTATCAGCTCTGGCGCTACTTTATCCTCACCACTGGCTTTTCCTAGTTTAAGTTTATTTATAACCACTTCCATTTCTTCTCTTTGGTTTGCATAGTATTCATGTTCATTCCATTCCTCTTCCGCTGTATTCGTTGTTTTCTTCTTCAACCTATTACTAAATTTGTCTTCGTAGTGTTCTTTCAAGTCTTTAGTATTTGATTTATTTCGGTCTCCAATTCGTTATTTTTAGTTTTTATTGCTCTTATATCTATTCCTTTATTTCCTGGTAGTATTATTATTGCTGTCCAAAATTTTCTATTATCTGATGCATGTGTCTCTGACATCTCCCTTCCAAATTCTTTCCATGAGTCCCTTTTCGCTTTCTTAACCGCTTCCTTGACGATGCTTCTTTTTACGTTATATATTTCCTTATCTTCCTGTGTTTTTCTTTGGAGGTATTTTTTCCATGAGGTTTTCTTTTCTTTTACTAATGTTTGTATTTCTTTATCCCACCACTTAGTCCTCTTTAAATGTTAGTTGAATTTATTTCTTCCACATATATCCTCAGCTTTTTCAAGTAATATTTGTTTGAATACTGTCCACCGTTTTTCGAGTGTCCATTCGTTGTTTTCATTAATCAATTTTTCGAATTCCCTGTCTGTTTCTTCCTGATATTTAGATATTTTTAATGTTCTTAAACATTAGAAATAGAAGGACAAAGTTTATTTCATAAAAAAACCTTTTCCTGTGTGACTCATAAATCGTAGTATTACATACATAACTGAATTTTGATTAATTCAAGAATACATGTTAAAATTATTTGTTCTAGAGTAAAGTATTTCCGAATTAGTGTTTTAAAATGAAACTCACGGTCTCTAGTTAATTCCACAATATAATAAAAGTTATTGAAAATTCTAAAATGTTTTAGAATTTTCAATAACTTTTATTATATTGTGGAATTAACTAGAGACCGTGAGTTTCATTTAAAAACACTAATATGAGCATATTCCACGAAGTAAGGGTCGAGATAGTCAATTTCATTATTTTCGAATTATTCACAAAGATAAAGAAATTTTAGAATTAGATATAACAACAACGCTTTCATCTTTATATCTACGTTACCAGGTCGTTGCACTCTTCAAACTGTTTGGTTTTAGTATACAATTTAAAATTATATACTACTCACTCTTGACAAAAACACGATTTTCAATTTGTTAATTAATGGATAATTAATAAATGCATAGTTGGTTGCATAATATTATGCTTTAATTTGAATTCTTTTAGTTTAGAAATTGATGAGATTTCACACATATACAAGGATAATAAAATATCCGATATTCTTGAGAATATTGACAATAGAACTAAAAGCTTTCAAGAGAAAATAGAGAGAACTTATTTATGTCTTTGTCTTAGTTCTTGATTTGTTCCCAGCTAGTACATCAAAGTAGAACTTGAGGAATATGAAGCAAAATGTTTTAAAGTAAGTGTGACGTCTATTTAGAGAGATTGACGGCGCCACATACAACTACGATACGAACTTTATTAGATTACTCGAAAATTTACTGCATCTAATATGGATTGACGTCCGTTTCGGTCAATAAATGTTCATAGTCACTATCACAAGACATATATAGAGAAGTTGGATTGATTCTTGAGGGAAAATAATTTTATTTGTGCAAATTTGGTGTTAACAAAAATTATTCATTATTAGTTTCACTTGAAAACTTTGAATTTTGTAAAATACTGAAATTATTGATTTAATACTAGTATACAGCGTGTCTCAAAACTGACGCCAGACCTTTCCGAGTATGAATCATCGTAAATCATGATACGATAATAAAATGAAAATGCCGATTCTAATTTAAAGTTGATGCTTCGCAGTGTGACATATTCTAACTGTGGAAATGAAATCATCCGACTACCATTGTTGATAGACAACTGTTTTTATGAAAGATCATTGTTATTTTTTTCTTTATAATCTCATAAGTTGATAAGTACATGTTTTGAATCTAAATATTGTGTTTCCTAACAAATGATACTAAAAACAGATTAACATTGCATAGGATTTTGTTAATTTCAATTGTTTAAGATTGTTATTGTTTAAGTTGTATAAAACTCCTTAAATATTCTGAATATGCAGATGCAGACAAATTTGCCCTATACCTTGTAGAATGCTCATTGAATACAGTTGAATTATTGGATATTTACACGTCCGTCATTAATATCTGATAACATAACCGACATAATTATTAAGTGGCATCTCATTCTGTCAATAGTGAAGAACACAACAAAATAATTTGTTATTTGTCGGTTAATCAGATATTAATGACGCACGGGTAAGGATCCATTAATTCAACTGTATGTGACAATTAAAATTTGTGCCGCAGAAAACTGGGCATGTGTATATATGCTGCATTGTTTCAAAATTTTGTTGCTCTAGGATCTGTCTTCAAACCACAGGGCCGCAGCTAAGCCAGGGTCAGATTTAGAAGTTATTGGAACGGAACTAAACATCGGAACGCTAATCATCTGATTCAAGCAGTAGAGAATCATGCAGCATTGGCCATAATGTACTTGAATCGGAGGCTAATCAAACAGCAAGATGTCATAATAATGACAAAACAAAAATAAACGGTTTTAAAGATTGAAACTAACTTTTCCGCATCTGTGAGAAGTCTTGAAGAATATTCTACCATAAAATTGTCACTTGTATACACTTCGGGGAATGTATCGTGCTAACAAACTGAAATTTCTCCAACAATAACCAAATCTGGATTTATAAGACCCGCTGTACTCGCTCTAGTCAGCTGAAAATCAATACTGTACATCTGTGAGACACCTTGAAAAATATCCAATTATAAAATTGATCACTTGTATACACGCTGGAGGCTGTATCGTCATAACAACCTGAAATTTCTTCAAAAAGGACCAAAAATTTGGCACTTTAGGTACCATAGTACCCGTTGTACTAGCTCTGGTGAGCTAAAAATCAATACGTTTCATCTATAAGACGCCCTGAATAATATTCAATAATACAATTGGTCACTTGTATACACTCTGGAGGCTATATCGTGCTAACAAACGGAAATTTCTCCAAAAATAACAAAAATTTGGTACTTCAAGTGCCATAGCAATGGTTGTACTGGCTTTAGTGAGCTGAATATCAATAAGGTTCATCTTTGAGACGCCCTGAATAATGTTCAATCATAAAATTGGTTACTTGTATACACTCCGGAGGCTGTACCGTGCTAACCAACTGAAATTTCTGCAAAAATGACAAAAAAGTTGTAGTTCAAGTATCATAGCACCCGTTGTACTGGGTCTAGTAAGCTGTAAATCAATAGGGTTCATCTGTGAGATGTCCTGAACAATATTCAATCATAAAATTGGTGACTTATTGCACTTCAGAGGCTGTATCGTGCTAACAAGATATGTAACGAAAAGTGGCCGACGACACCCACGACGGTGACATACACATATGATTTTTTTTCTAAAAACCATTTTACTTTTCCGCCAACCTATCTAAAATGCGAGAAAAGTATTGGTTTACCCACCAAAAAGTTGGAAATTTGAAATTTTTTTTTGAGTTATTTTTACGTTATCCATCAACAACAACACAAAAAAACGGTTTTTAGAAAAAAAAGTCCTGTGTGTTTGTCGTCGTCGGCCACTTTTCCTTGCAAGTCTTGTTAGCACGATACAGTCTCCGGAGTGCAGTAAGTCACCTATTTTATGATGGAATATTGTTAAGGACATTTCACAGATGAACCCTATTGATTTTTAGCTCACCAGAGCCAGTACAACGGGTGCTATGGTACTTGAAGTAAGACATTTTGTCGTTTTTCGAGAAATTTCAGTTTGTTAGCACGATACAGCCTCCGTAGCTCAACAAGTCACCAATTTTATGATTGAATATTATTCAGGGCATCTCACTGATGAACCCTATTGATTTTCAGCTCACCAGAGCCAATACAACCGGTGCTACAGTACTTTAAGTACGATATTTTTGTCATTTTTGGAGAAGTTTCAGTTTGTTAGCACGATACAGCCTCCGGAGTATATACAAGTGATGAATTTTATGATTGGATATTATTCAGAGCGTCTTAAAGATGAACCCTATTGATATTGAGCTCACTAAAGCCCGTACAACGGGTGCTGTGGTACTTGAAGTACCAATTTTTTGTAATTTTTGGAGAATTTTCAGTTTGTTAGCACGATACAGCCTCCAGAGAGTATACGATTGATCAACTTTATGAATAAGTATTGTTCAAGGTGTCTCACAGATGTACCCTATTGATTTTCAGTTGACTAGAGCGAGTACAGCGGGTCCTATAAAACTAGATATACTAAATTTTTGGTTATTTTTGGAGAAATTTCGGTTTGTTAGCACGATACATCCCTCGAAGTGTATACAAGTAACAATTTTATGATAGAATATTGTTCAGGGCCACAGATGCGGAAAAGTTAGTTTTAATCTTTAAAACCGTTTATTTCGTGTTGTTTTTGATGAAAAACGTAAAAATGACTGAATGAATTTTTTTTCAAAATTTCAACTTTTTTTGGGGTAAACCAATACTTTTCTCGCATATTAGACAGGTTGGGCGGAAAAGTAAAAACGGTTTTAAAGATTAAAACTAACTTTTCCATATCTGTGAGATGCCCTGAACAATATTCTTGTATACACTTCGGGGGATGTATCGTGCTAACAAACTGAAATTTCTCCAAAAATGACAAAAATTTCGTACTTAAAGTACTATAGCACCTGTTGTACTGGCTCTGGTGAGCGGAAAATCAATAGGGTTCATCTGTGAGATATCCTGAACAATATTCAATCATAAAATTGGTGACTTGTTGCACTCCGGAGGCTGTATCGTGCTAACAAATTGAAATTTATCAAAAAATTACAAAAATGTAGTACTTCAAGTACCATAGCACCCGTTGTATTGGCTCTGGTGAGCTGAAAATAAACAGGGTTCATCTGTGAGATGTCCTTAATAGTATTCAATCATAAAATTGGTGACTTGTTGAACTCCAGTGGCTGTATCGTGCTAACAAGACATTTAACGAAAAGTGACCGACGACGACGGCAACGACGACGACAAACACACAGGATTTTTTTTCTAAAAACCGTTTTTTCGTGTTGTTTTTGATGAAAAATGTAATTTTTTTTTCAAAATTTCAACTTTTTTTGGTTAGGTTAGGTTTCGGTGTTGGGGTCTCATGATTTATAATTAGAAGACGCATAGTATACAGAATTTATGAAGGAAGTCTCATAGCACGTTGGAAATTCTCGATGAAGTTATTTCAGAACTGATGTTACATGTTCCATTGGTCCTTTATAACTCCGTTTATTTTTAGTAGTAATATCCCAAGGTTCATTGATCATTGTTCGAAAAATAAACGGTTTTAAAGACTAAAACTTACTTTTCCGCATCTGTGAGATGCCCTGAACAATATTTTATCATACAATTGTTACTTGTATACACTTCGGGGGATGTATCGTGCTAACAAACCGAAATTTCTCCAAAAAACCAAAAATTTAGTATATGTGGACCTATAGGACCTGCTATACTCGCTCTAGTGAACTGAAAATCAATAGGGTACATATGTGAGACACTTTGAACAATATTCAATCATAAAATTGATTAATCGTATACTCTCTGGAGGCTGTATCGTGCTAACAAACTGAGAATTCTCCAAAAAATGCAAAAAATTTGGTACTCCAAGTACCATAGCACTCGTTATACTGGCTTTAGTGAGCTTAATATCAATAGGGTTCATATTTGAGACGCTCTGAATAATATCCAATCATAAAATTGGTCACTTGTATATACTCCGGGGGCGGTAACGTGCTAACAAAGGGAAATTTCTCCAAAAATAACAAAAATATCGTACTTAAAGTACTGTAGCACCTGTTGTAATGGCTCTGGTGAGCTGAATATCAATAGGATTCATCAGTGAGCTGAGTAATATTCAATCATAAAACTGGTGACTTGTTGGACTCCGGAGGCTACTTTTCTCGCATTTTAGATAGGTTGGGCGGAAAAATAAAATTTTTGAGCATCTATCAATGTTCGAGAGTTATTCAAATAGAAAATTTTTGCTAATTATAGAAAAAAAATACAGAGCGAAAACAATTTATTTAAAGGTGCACTTAACAAAACAAACCTGTAAGATGGCATCCTCGATATCCGGATCTTTCAACTTTATAAAATACGATATCATTCTGTAGCGGAGCTTCGTGCAGCAATAGGGATGTTGAGTAATTTTTGGAATTGCTTTTATTTTAAAGATATATAAACACAAAAATAATAATTTTATAAAAAAATGTTTCAAAATTCCGGCCAAAATGCTCCATACTGTATCGTGACGTCATCAAACTATATTCGAATCTCGTGCTAAAGCTAACTGGTCTTGACTAATTTCTTACGAATACATTAAATAAAAGCCGTAAAAATGAATAGGTCAACTTACAAATGCTGTGCAGTGCTGATTTGCAAAAGTACGTCAATCAGAACACCACAAAAACTTCTTATAAACGTTCCAAAAAGTGCATTAATAAGAAGAAAGACTTGCCAGACGAGATCCAGCTAGAGTGAAGTACCAGTTATTTTTGTGAAGATCACTTTAATGTATGTTGTAAGCTCCGATAAATTACAAATAAAAATAAATAATTTTAGATATTTCTGGTTAAGTGCCAAAAATAAAAAGTGAATTATTCATTAGTAGTTTGTTTGTTTACAGAGCTAAGTTTTATTTCGTTGATATAGTATAGTATATAAAATGGTGTCTCTCTCATTTTATAATAAAGTATATCAATATAAACTTATAGATACTTACAAAGACATTTTCACGTTGCACAAAAATATATGTTTCTAGCAAAGAAGCTTGCACCATCATAGAATTAATCTTCGGTAAGTTACAACTATTTCTTTTGATGGAACCAGTATCCATTTTGATAAAGTTCGTAGTATATTATCGTTGCTTTAACATATTATCAAGAAAAATAGTTTATACTTTAACTTTGGTTATGAGAAATGAATCAACTAGTTCGGGCAGTGACGTAATCGCGCCCTGATTGGTGTTCGCAGTCACGTGATAATGGCTAATAAATAACGCAATTTTATTTAATTCGAGACGAATAATTAGGTTCTTAAAATGTTTAACTTTCCAAAAAAGTCCTACGATTCCTTTAACGCTAAACCATCTAAAAAACCTCTGTTTTCCAAAATTCTGCTTATGTTTGTTTTCTCCTACCTTGAGATTTATGTGAAATAGGTTTGCTGTTAGTTTTTTCATTTGCTGTTATTTGTTTTGAGAAAGATTCAATTACTCATCATAATACTGTAATAAATCATTAATAATTGAGAATTGAAAGAATACTTTTTGAATTCAGTTTGAAAGTATAATAAATATAATAATCACTCACATAGATTTTGTTTTCAATAAATTTTAGTTCAATTCTACTACCTATATTAATTGCGACACAAAAGTAAATTTTAGAAAATATTAAATTCTCAGCTTGTTTTTAAAAATAATTTAATATAATTATATATTTTTGTAAAGCTTACTTCATGTCTAATGAATATAGGAAATAATATACTGGATTTCTATTTAAAAAAAAATGTTTCCTTCATAGCTAAAGGAAAAAATAACTACGTCACTGGATTCTACGAAAAAAAATTCTATCAGAACAAGTTTTAACTTCTTCGAAAAGTTTAAAGATGCGAGGGGTGCCTGAAAAGTAATACTTTTCAATTCCACCCTGTATCTCATAAACCAAAAGGGTTATTAAAATTCTGCTTGCGCCATTTTTAATTTCATTGAAAGTAGCATACCCCGCAAAAGTGCCCAAAATGGGGCACTCTGTACAATTTGGTCGCCGTAAAGAAATAAAAGCTATCCTCATTAAATCTCGCAAGCGGAGGCGTCAATCTAGAAGTCCAGACAGGTTTGGGACATGATAACCAACCGCATATTGACAAATAAACAGTAAATAAGTGTTTTTTCGTGGAACTTAGAAAATTAACAACAATAATTATAGGACTCAAATATTGTTTAGGACAAGTGTAGAAGGCGGAGAAAAAGATCGGAGACCATACAACATCGTATGTCGGGGTTATAATCCATAGCAAACACTGATTAGGTACCTACACAAACAGAATCCATTATGTAACATCATATATCAGAGATTGTCAATAAATTTGGAGATAACAAGTACTATCCGTGGGCATCGCTTCCTGATAACAATAATGTGGATAGATGGCAAAGTAGTACCAATAATTTTATCATCTACACCCAATAAACCCTCCACAAAGACTCTAAACATGTAAGTGTCGAGCATCCGCTATTGAAATTAATGAATATTTACCAGCTTCTGCTGATGAATTGGATATGTCTTTTGGAAATAATAATACTAATATGTACATTAAATCTCCATTGCCGTTTTTACTAAGATTTTCTTAATCGAAATATGCTTACGTTGAATGAAGAACACTTTTAGATGCATCAAATAGTCAGACAAACACTGAAAAATAAATTGATGAATCACTGATGTCAATAAGAGTTAATAAGACTGATAAAACCAATTATACCAACAATGTAAATTTATATTTAATCTATATAGTTTATTTATAGAGACAGAAAGAAATAAGAAGAAGAAATATATTTTAATGACAAATGACAATTATACCGTCAGAGTTTATAAACATGTAAAATCGGATGATTTTACGACTCTTTCGAAGTCTGCTAGGTCGTTTATTGTTAAATACACTTAAGCTTTTCTATTTCAAACATATGTCTTTGGAAGAACCAAAACAATGAAAGATTAATATCAATTTGTGTCGGTTATAAAACAAGAACTTTGAATGATTATCAAATTACTCAGACGTATAAGAAAATTTAATATAAAGGAGGGCGATTTTAGAGAATACGGAGTATGATAGAAACAAATCCTCAATAAGGATAAGAAATAATAAGGAGACAGGTACCTACAAAAAATACACGAAACAAACTTTTTAAATATAGAAGCAAGACTGTAACAAAACAGATTAACGACATATTGCTCAGAAATATAGGCTCCATATATAAAAAATGTACAAACGGTGATGCCATAGCCAGATTTGAAATATGAGGACAAAAACAGAAGATTAAGTTCTAAAGCGTAGGGAAGAGCAGAGTGGTAAAATAAAAGAATATGAACATGTACGTCACTTGTATACATCTGGAAAAGGATATGAACTCACTCGCCAGATGACCCCCAGCGAGACGAGGTTACTGATCGATTGAGGAAGGAATTGACTCGGTAGATCACTGACGTAACCCAGTAAATAAATGGCTTTAAAGCTGAATTAAGAAAGCAACAAGGAAGAAGAACTCACAATGGAGAAGGGACGTCAGAAATTCAGCAGTCCTCAGACCTACCATCAAGCCACCAACTTTTGATGGAAAAACCTTTTGGCCAAATTATTTGAAGCAATTCAATGCTGCGGCTGGGGCCAATGGATGGAATTCTCAAGAAAAGGCCATATAATCCACTGTCATTGCGAGAAGAGTCATTGAATGTGTTGCATGAGGGTGATGCAGAAGACTTTGAGATATTAGTGAGACGACTTGAGATGCGTTATAGTCATGCCCATCTAGAGCCGGTATACAAATCCCATCTCAAGACTCGGAAGCAGGAAGTCGGAGAGTCCATACAAGAATTCGAGACGGATAACGCTAAGTTATTAAGATGTGCCTATCAATCTGCAACAGAAAACCTATTAGAAAATCTGGCAGTCCAAGCTTTCGTTGATGGTCTTCGAAATGTAGAGATTCAACGAGCAGTGCTGTTAACGCATCCGAAGACCCATTATCGATTGCATTGGAATTTGAAGCGGCAACGGAAGCTATACTAGGCCTTGCTCGTGTACGGAGAATAAGCAGACCTGATTTAGTGCCTCCAGCGACTGGTAACCATAGTGAACTTAAAGAAGTGGTGAAGGAAGTCTTGGGGGTGGTAGCCTCAAATAAGAGACGACCCGTGAGATGCTGGGGTTGTGGTGAAATTGGCCACATAACAGACAATCCTCAACAACAGAAAAACTAAAACCGTTCGACTCCTGGAGGATAGCATCGACCCTAGATCATCGAAAAGACCCTCCCATAGTAAAGATGGCTACGATCAAACAACAAACGGGCAGCTTTTACATTGACAAGAAACTACTCGAATACGACTTTGAAATCGAGCATAGAGCTGGCACCAGACACCGTAATGCTGATACCCTTTTACGGAGACCATGTCAACTAGATTGCCTTCATTGTAGTCTCCTAGAACAATGCGAGGGGATAATTGCATCGATTAAAGTAACCCCTGACAACTGGAAGCAAAAGATGAACGACCAGCAAGAAAGGGATCATGATGTCTTAAAGAAGACCCACGAATGGAAGCGAGCAGACCAGCGCCCAACGTGGCACTTAGTGTCTGCGTATCCTCTCATTTTAAAAATGTATATGGCACAGTGGGTGTCGTTGACCTTAGATGATGGACTTCTAGTGAGACTGGTCGAAAACTCTGACGGAACGGAAACAGAGAAACAGTTGGTAGTTCTAGTTCCTAGAAATAATGTCCCGGAAATTATTCAACGGCTTCATAATGATATCTCAGGATGTCATCTCGGTGTGACAAAGAGCTCGCCGAAGGTCCGAGAGAGATTTTACTGGGCGAACTTCAAAGAGGACGTCAAATATTGGTGCCGAAGATGTACCGTATGCGCAGCAAGCAATGGGCCTATTCGAAGGCGAAGAGCTGAAATGCAGCAATACTTGGTTGGAAGTCCCTTTGAAAGAACTGCTGCGGACGTGTTGGAACCTTTACCTCGAAGTAATGCTGGGAACAAATACATCTTCGTAGTGATGGACTATTTTTTTAAAGGGGTTGAAGCTTATGTTGTTCCCAATCAAGAAGCTGCCACCTTAGCAAATGTCCTGGTAAATGAATTCATCAGCCGATTTGGGGTGCGTCTTGAGCTACATTCAGGTAAAGGAAGAAATTTTGAAAGCACTTTGTTCCAAAAGGTCTGTCGGAGGATGGGTATTAAGAAAATCAGAACCACTGCCATGCATCCCCAGTCTGATGGAATGGTGGAACGAATGAACCGCAACATAGCTAACTATCTATCGAAAGTTGTGTCAGAACGCCAAAAATATTGGAATCAACACCATCCATTCTTCCTAATGGCCATTCGATCAGCTGTTATCGAATCTTCCGGCCAAACACCTGCAAAGGTCTTGTTTTGTAGGGAAATGAGACTGCTATGCGAGTCGGTGTTAGGCTATAAGCCTGGTGAAGATGAGTCTGGGGAAGAATATCTCGAAGATATCCGTAGGAAGATGCAGGATATCCACTAAATGGTGCGTACCAAGCTACAACTAAACAGTGACCGGATGAAGAGGTACCACAACACCCGAGTAGAACAGACCAATTATCAAGAGGGGGGCTTGATAGGGCTCGACGACGACGTGGACGGTGTCCCAAACTACGACAGAACTGGGAGGGACCGTACACTATCAAATAGAAAATTAACGACGTCATATATCGGATTGTTAGAGTTCCTAGGGGAAAGCCTATGGTCGTCTATCATGATCGTCTGGCGCCATTCAAGGGAACCCATCCTGAAGAAGAGCGAGTTCAACAACTTAGATTTTGAAATAGGGAATCCAGTTCAGGCCAGAGTCATTCCAGGAGGAATTATTTTAAGGAGGGGCAGTGTAACGAACTCGTTAATGACAATGACAGTGTTAAGTTAGTTAGATATTCTTCTTTCCCCTTTTAATTAGTTTTGGGTTGAACAGCAATAGAATGTTCTGGATTGTTCGATATATGATTCTGGTGGGTTCGAAATGAATATTGTAATGTTTTTCTTATTTATTTAAACAGTAAACGGGTGGGATAAATTTTAAACACACGGTATGGCTACTTACTAATTTATTTAAACACTAAACTAATCACTTAAATTTAATTTATATGCACACAAACTTAATTATTAATTTATATCAACACTTTACTGTTCGCTATTTCGGTGTATTCTTGTTTATTTCTCGAGATCACTTTATCAACTGAACAAAACTTTCTCGAGTCGGTTCCTTATATATTAGTGCCTAAATAATTCTAGATCGCGACTTACACAATAACAATTGGCTTTCTGGCATTTTCTAGATAAGACTGGTCACAAAAACAATGTCAAGATAAGATAGTCACAATCGTAAACAATTCTAAGAATGCCTGGGCGTCCGCCATAACCTTAACTTTCATACCTGGCTTAGACAGAGTCGGATTTAGGGACTATACCAGTGTGCTGTTTCGTAACAATATATAAGGAGGTGCGACAGTTGAAAGGGGGAGTTGACAACTGGGACGACAGTGAAGTTGAACGATTTAGCGAGAAATTGTAAACGTTTTTTAAAAGAATTGTAAACTGTATTCCTTGTTTCTGAATAAACTATTTCAAGAAATCCACAATCGTGTTACAATATATAATGGATAACCGTTGAATGTTGCTATTTGTTTAATTGTATTAATTTCTCTATCAAAATTATATTTGTTCATAGGAACTGAAAATTTTTTATGTGTTATTGAGTTATATGCTGTTAATTTATGTGACATGGGATGATTGGAATTATATGGACTAGTTATGTTAGTGTGTGTTGGTTAGATTAGGTATCACATGAAATGTAACTTCTGTTATTCTGACGATGATAACAATATCGAAACAATTTCTAAGAATTTTTAACATTTTTTCACTATATTGTGGAATTACATTGAAAGAAGTAAAATGAGTAGATTCCACAGAGTAAGCGTCGAAACAGTAAATTTCTTCATTTAGTAAAAATGTTTGTTCTTAGGATAAATTGCTTTGAAATTATCGGTAAAATAATAGCTATATAAGCTTTGTTTCCGGAAGCAGTCAGAAACCTTCAGGAAACAGTTGGTGATAACAAATATTGACAATACTTTTAGCGTAGCTTCTATTATTAATTACATTGGCCAATAAATGGTTCTTCAATAATTATATTATAGACTTATAGGCATTAAATTTAATATTTCTTTTAGATTTTTGGAAGAGTTTAAAAACTACTTTTAGAGCTGAAGATTGTAAGAATTGTTTAACTTGAAGGAAAATAGACCTTTCTTTAAACAGTAATAAATTGACAGAAGTAGAAGATAATTTAAACCCATTAATAATTTTTTTGTCCACGGTTTAATAAGATTTCGTGTTCTTTAAATACCTCTACGTGGTTTTTACATCGTTGTATCCAACGCGTTTCATTGCGTATATAATTTGTACAAATTATACATTTATAAGTTTAATATTATTTCAGCGTTATACGTCAACAGATTAACAGTGATGCTATTGTAAATGAGAATCTGATAATGGAATTCAGGAATTAGATACAGTAACCATTAACCACAACAACCGACAGGATATTATGAATGTTACAAACAGTGTTCCTATAATGTTGATTATTTTGAACTATTGTCAGCGTTTTAGTGATACATGTTAACGCTAAAAATAGTTAAGTAAATTACTAGAATTTTATTGTTAATAAACGAGAAATATAAGCATGTTAGTACTAATTATTATCAATTTCAATTTAAATAATAATTAGATTATAGTAATAAGCAAAAATCAAGGAAAATTGAAGATTATTGCATCAACGTTAATAACATGAATAAAAACGGTAGCTCATAAAAATAACTGGAAAATAGCAGCAAACCCGAGTCTCACTGAATAAAAATATCTTTAACGATAAGACACAATTGCTCAAAAGTAAAATTCAAAAACCGATAAAGCGACTTTCGAAATTTAATACTTTGAATAACCTCACAGATAAATATTCAAAATCCGCCAATTACATGCAATAATGGATAAACAAAAAACTGATACATTTCGGAAACATTTGGAATATACATTCCATCCTCAAAATGAATCTATAAGCAGTATTAACATGTATACATGGCAAAATTAACTCAATAACTGCAGTTGCTCAAGTATGGACCAACCTAATCCCCACTTCAGGAAATGATCTTGTCATATCACTATACCATTCCTTTTACGAAAAGGTATAGTTAACTACGTATGCAAGGTTTTCCCAAGGTTTAAGATATATATCCGACAAATCACAATTCACAAATTAGGTGAATCAGTTAATAACACCGATTCTTATATCTCCTAATTATCAATGCTATCAAAACTATTGTTGAACGGTATTCAATCATTATGAGTAGAGCTGAAACCGATGCGATACCAGCAATTTGAATTCTAGAATTGATCAGGATCATAGACAAATTAGCGTCATAGAGAAGCAGAACAATTACAATGCATTACACTTATAGCAGGGTACCCCAAGGGAGTATATATTAACCTTTGCTATTAATACTGCTGTCTCAGCAACTAATAAATTCTTAAAAGCTTCCGACAATATTCAGGTATGATCCAGCAAATAGAAAACTAAGCTAAATAGGTAAAAGTCAATACTTTTCAACTATCGTAGAAACAAGAAAGTACATTCAATACGTTTGCAAAATGTTATAGTTTACTATCGGAGATATAAAGCTAGAATGGAAGGAACATATTAAATTAAACAAAAGCAGCTTAATCTAAAATGCAAACCCTTATATTGATTGCTTGGATCCAAATCCAAGCATCTGCTGCAGGCCCTAAAAGCTTCTTAGTATGCTCTTAATTCAGACGAAGCATCGAAGGATCTCTTTATTTGGTCCAGTTAAGTAGGTGAGTGTTACTGAAAGGCAGAGTTGAGTGTTCGAACTGTGTTAGAATACAGAAAAATAAGCATCAATGAATGCCACTGGGATTGTTCAAAAAGCATTTTTAAGAAATAGTACCTATATATAAACTATGGGGATAAAGGAAACAATTCAGATCGAGTAGCAATGTACAAAGATTTGATTGATAAGCGAACAAGCAAGGACTACATATGAATCAAGTCAAAGCAAAATGGATTGTGCTTGACGAAACAAGAAGTATAGTAGAACATTTGATGATAAAAACGCGCGAAGAGATGTAAACCAGAAAATGTGAAATGTTTCGAACATTATTGATCTCTGAGGTCAAGATGGTGGTGACATGTAGAAAAGAATCAAACAAGAAGTAATGGCAAAAATAGTACTCTACTAAATACTGAGAAAAAAAGGAAAAATAATTGGATAGTGTCTTCTTGATCGATATACAAAATTTGACATAAATAACTGGAGGAAAAGCGTAGAAGAATGGAAAGATGTAATAAAAAGAGAGAAACATAAGATTGTAATCTATAATGATATTACGAGAAAAAATGTATTTAAAGGAGATGCAAACAGCAGTGAAAGGTTGTCACATCGCTTTGAAAAATACGCCATTATTTCCTTACTAAACAAATGATTCTTGACTATTATTTTCGATTTTGCAGAATAATGTTTTATAACTGAATCCCATTGTAAAGGTTTTTTGACAAACCGTCAGGTAAAAACCAGGTGTATTTTGTCTGAGAAATACATAATCAATTTTTTTAGATCTACCTTTTGACGTATATATTTAAAAGCAGCATCCGTATAAATTGTTCTTTCACATCTGGCAAATTTCCTCTCTTAAAAATACACGTATTACCACTTTGTCTGGTTTCCATTTTAAAAATTATTCGCATAATATAGTTTTGAATGAGTTGGGAGTTGTTAGAATTGTGGTGTATGTTATTAACCTATATAAAAATGCGAACTCAACTTTGTTTAGACGAGGCATACTTGCACGGTCACTGTAAGGTTAGTTATTATTTGTATAACAATAATTACGTCGACATTATATTATAAATATAGGCTGATAATCACCAATGGACAGCTATATTCACATAATCAATAATCATGGAGTAACGCAAGTAACGACGTTTAGTTTAGTCAATAAGTCTTAGTTAATATATTAATAATGTACGTATTTAGTGAATAAAACCTAGTGAAAGTACAATGAGAGAAAATAAACCTTTTTCCTTCATTACACGACGACCCATTTCGTTTATTACAAAGCAAATGGATTCTATTATTTACCACCAAGATAATTTTTATTATTAACTCTATATGTGCATGAAACTTGTGTGTATTTTCAAAATCTTTCAGCAATTAGTTGAATATATTAAGATTTTCAGTTGTGAATGGTAATTTATTTGTTTGCAATTTAGTGCTTAGTATATTAATTTTTAACATGGCCCTTTACATAATTACATCGGCTGATAAATTGTCGGTTTAACAGACAAATAGTGCCACAAATGTAAAATTATTATGTGTTTATCAGTAAACGCTTACATATTAAATGAAGCAATAACATTTTTATGACGATCCAACGTTTCATTCAAAATTTAATGTTTATTCGTTTTCAATACGCGTCTTAACTCAGTTCATTCATATCATTGCTAGTTTTCAGTGTAAGCACTCCTTGTGCTTTGTTCTGTACTCCTTTATGTGAAGTAAATATTTCATAAAAATCGGCAATACTGTAGGTCTCAGAATAGTTCCCTGTGTTCCTCTCTTTATTATTCCCTTACTACTTCATCATTTCCTAAATGTAGTCGTAATTTGTTTACGTTTAATTAAAAAAAACAACTTTGAAAAATTCCTCTTTAGAACTGTATTTTTGTATTTATTTTTTATAGGAAATTATATCAGATTCTTTTTGAAAGTAGAGACATATTTTTTGTACGATAGAGTTTTTATTAAAATAATATTAGATGGTGATTGTTAATATTATACTTTTCACTAGATTTGTATATAGGTATTAGATACCTTCCTTATACAATTATTAGAAAAATGGTCAAACCCTTAGAAATTGTGAAATTACATACAGTGAACACTTACAAGCATACAGATTAAAACAATAATTCATTGACACCTAACACAGAACTAGAAGTACTACTTATTTGTAATAAGAAACAAGAACTGGATTTCCTTGAAGAATTGGAAATTAGAAGGCACTTAAGAAACCAACATTATGAAGTCGTCAATGAACAGATAAATGTAGGGAGTTTTCCACTATTAAACTGTCTTCATAAGTGATAATTGTAAAGATCAGCAGATATAGTTTTCCTGGTTTTCTATATCATTGCACAGTTATACTGATCTTAATTGGAAAAATGATATCCAGGATATCACCATAGGGCTAATAATATCTAAGCTTCAATATTTGTAATATCACATCTTCTTCTTTTTTCTATAAACATATATTAAGCCAATCACAAGTTAGGTTACTTCTTGGTCTAGCCAAAATTAACTACTAAACATCAGGTAGGCATAAAATGAAATGTAACTTCTGTCATTCTGACGATGATATTGATTTATCGAAACAATTGTCAATTTTTTAGAATTTTCAATAACTTGTATTATATTGTGGAATTAACTAGAGACCTTGAGTTTCATTTAAAAACACTAATATGAGCATATTCCACGAAGTAAGGGTCGAGACAGTCAATTTCATTAAAAATTTTCGCTTTCTCTCAGCAGCTATTCCCCGATTTCCTTCGTGTGCCTTAGGCTCAATTAATTTTTTTTATAATGTTTCAATAATCTGAAGCGCAGTGACTTGGTACTATCACAAATCAGACAAGATGGTTTATAAATAATTAATTTGTAAGTTGAAGAGAGACAACTGTTCTTGCAAATCAAAGGGTATAACTTGCTCATTGCAATTTTAGCTTTTAGTACCTGTTGTGTGATGTGTGCGTTGGCATTGGTATTGCCATGCACTGTGTAGCCAAGATACTTTAGTGTGCTACTGGAGGTAATGGTTTGCTCATCTATATTGCAATGAGCCATTATTCCTTGCTCTCCTCCTGAGTA
Organism: Galeruca laticollis; assembly: GCA_963921935.1. NCBI lineage: Eukaryota > Metazoa > Arthropoda > Insecta > Coleoptera > Chrysomelidae > Galeruca > Galeruca laticollis. The sequence continues at coordinate 40,930,583 of OY998175.1, read as the reverse complement.
ACAAGTACTCTATCTTGTAGGCACTGATAGAAGTTTGTTGTCTCTCATGTATGGTAAAATTTGAGTTTGAATATCATTTAGTGCTGCGTCTTGTGTTAATGCTGATGATACAAAGCAAGTGTCGTCTGCATGCATGGCTGTTAAAATTTGTAGGGAGGATGGTAGATCATGGGTGAAGGGAATACAGGAAGGGTGATAGTACTGATTCTTGGGGAACTCCGGCTTGTATTGTAACCTTACCTTGTTGTTGTTACTACATGAAGTGAGGTTACAATACCGGAGGTTCGCTATAAGGTCGTGAGTGTAGTTAGGAATATTTGAGAAGTGGTCCTGTATTATTTTTTTAGGCCCCACTTGATTAGTAGGACATTCAAGAAACTCTTACTGATTAATCAAGAAACCAATAGTAAATAAATTAGCTATTATGACTTTTCAAATATTTTATTTACATTGTTTTGTCTATATGTTTGTGAATAAAATAAAACACATTATATTGCCAATGAATCTGTTTAATGAAATTTAAGGGTGTAATAACCTGTTTCAATAAATATAAGGTAACCAACACTAATTACGAACTGATAATCAGTTATCAATGGTTGGTTAAATTTGAAATGTTTAACAGTTTCTAATGTTATCAACTATCTGACAACATCATATACAATACACAAAATTCTTAGTAACATGTAAGTGGTATACCAGTTACAGTTTTGCAGAATGTAATAATTATTAAAATGTCACCAAATAGATATAGAGAGCCTCTTATCCAGTAAAATTAAGCTGAAATATAATTTCATAGCAATATGCAATGATAAAGTTAATATTTCAACATAACACAGTTGAAAGAATGCAATAATAAGATTATGAGTCAATAGACGCCTAAATATTAAAATATAAAAGTTAATGTGTCGTTAAATGCTAGAGCATTAAATCACAAAATCAATAAATTGCATGAATTGGATGAAAACAAATAGAACTTTGAATGCTACTTGCGATTAGTGTCCAAACTATTAAACGTCAATCAGCTTAATTGACAAACCACTTGTGGAACAAGATTCAGCCATCCTATTAAGAACCATTGTCCATAACGGAATCATCTCGCAAGTGTCACCGACAAACAATTAGTCCAACAACATCACATGAAGCAAAACGCCATCACGAGCTCTTGTTGCTCTGTAACGCTAACGCCATCCGAGATTACGACACGTCTCTACTACCATGAATGGAGTACCAGCTATCTTCACGAAAAGATATATCATACTGGAAACATCCGAAACTTGAGACCTCTTAAAATCCCAACCTGATCATCATATCTACCATCGATTACCAAGACCCATAAAACTGTCCAAAACCATATCCATGTGGCAAAAAAGTGTGTGCAAAAACTATGCAGTAAAAAAACCCTAAAAATAATTTGGGGCTATAACGTGAAAAATATACGTGTAGGACGAAATCTTACCTTGTCACCAAGGGTTTTTCACCATGATAGTTCCAAAAATAAATGGTATGAACCACGTGCCGTCGGTCATTTTCTATACCTAGGACTTGTTACAATTGACACTCGCCTCGCAGCTGAAAAAGTATCAGACAAGTGATTCCAATGCCAAAGTTTTACCTTCACGTTCCTTTTGACACCTCAGATCAGTGTTACCACTGACAATCAAATAAAATCCCAACATAAACAACGATAAAATACTCGTAGATTAGTTAAATTACATGAAAACGATTAATACAAATATTATTTAAATCCCATTATATAAGGATATGCCTAAATAATTTTAAAACCCGAAGTTAATTCACTTATGCAACCAATTATACAGAAGTGTGTATAAAGTTGCATACTCAGTGAGTAAATTAACCGAATTATTCTACCCCATTGAGTTATAGTATAATACAAAAGCATTGTATTTTTATCATGGTACATTGCCATTCGGACGATGATAGCAATATCGAAACAATTGTCAATTTTTTTAGAATTTTCATCATTTTTCCAATATATAGTGGAATTATCTATAAACAGTTTGTTTCATTTAAAAAAATTAAGATAGATTTATTAAGTCCTAGATATCCTAATGTACCTACATACAATTATTAAGTATACTGTTACGAAATCGCACACTGATGTAGTCCCTGAATCCGACTCTGTTTAATACTATACAGGGTGCCCCGGGACTAATGGGAAAAAAATCAGGAGCGTATAATCTAGAATCAGATGAAGACAGCGCCCGGGAAAATGGGAGCGAAACAGAGGATGTCATAGAGTTTGAAGATTTTGAGGACAGTGGAAGTGAATACGTACCTTCAGAAGATGAGGACGGAGACGAATATAGTCCTCCTAGAGCAAAAAAAAATAGGACTTTACATGAACAATCAAATAAAGAAACACATGCGGATAATCAAATAATGGCAAACGATTCGTTACCTGGAACATCCAGAAGTAACGAACCTGAACAACAAGAATATGAATCATTGAATACAGAAACAAGTTCACAAAGAAGAATCGTAAGAGTTGATGAGACAATTCGATCGCAAGTGAGACTCGTAGGGAAAAATGGTCATCGATGGAGTGCTGTTCCCAAAGCGACATGAAAAACTCCGCAACGAAATATAATTCATATTTTTCCGGGTCCAGTAATAAATTTCCAGAACGATTCTTACGCAAACGAATTTTTCAAACTATTCATAACGGATTCTATGATTGATATAATTGTGTTACATACAAATGCTATGATTGAAATAAAATCTGCTAAATATAAAGCAAAATCTGCTACAATATCTACTACTAGTCCTGACGGGGTAAGAGCTTTACTAGGATTACTAGTATTGTCAGCGTATTTGAAAAGTAACCATTTGTCGACCAAAGAGTTATTTGATGATGAAATATCTGGAGCAGTATTCAAGGCAGTCATGAGCCGTGAAAGATTCAAGTTTTTATTGGATTGTTTACGTTTTGATAATAAGAACACAAGGGAGGAGAGAAAAAAACGGATGGATTGGCGGCTATCAGAGATATTTGGGATGCATTTATAAGTCAATGCAGACATTCATACAAACCAAGCTCTTACGTTACCATTGACGAACAACTGCTAGGTTTTCGGGGAAGATGTCCCTTTAGAATGTACATACCTAACAAGCCTTCTAAATATGGCATAAAAATAGTTTTGGTATGCGACGTATCGACAAAATACATGTTCGACGCCATGCCATATTTGGGTAAAAGCACAAACACTAATGGGATGCCTTTGGGTGAATTTTACGTAAAAACGTTGTGTGAAACTATTTCAGGGTCCAATAGAAATATTACAATGGACAATTGGTTTACGTCCGTCAAACTAACTGATGATTTATTAGCTCCTCCTTACAATCTTACCATGGTTGGTACCATTAGAAAAAATAAACGTGAAATACCAGCAGAAATGTTAGCAACCAAGAATCGCGATCCAGGCAGCTCTAAATTTTGTTTTGACAAAGAAAAAGTGCTTGTCTCCTACACTCCAAAGAAGAATAAAAATGTTCTACTTTTATCAACTATGCACCAAGGATGTAGTGTTTCAAAAACTTCAGGAAAACCGGAAATTATTGAGACTTACAATCAGACAAAAGGAGCAGTGGATACATTGGACCAGATGTGTTCAATTATGAGTTCTTCCAGAAAAACTAAACGATGGCCCCTATGCCTTTTCTTTGGCATGCTAAATATTGCCTGTGTAAATAGCTATATTTTGTACAATGCTCATAAAACAAAACGCCGACAGAAATTGATCTCCAGAAAAGCATACATGCTGGAGTTGTATAAACTTTTAGTGGCACCATGGTTAGAAGAACGAGTGAAAATACCCACTTTTCAGCGCTCACTCCGTGAAACTATAAATCAGATTCTAGAAAAAACAGCAACAGAAGACAGACATACAGTTCTAGAAGAGAGAACAGCTACTAACAAGTCCAATAGAACCATTTGTGCGATGTGCCCTTCAAGAAAAAGACGAATGACAACTCACTTCTGCTCAAACTGTAAAAAACCATTTTGTAGTGAGCACCGTGGTGAAATTTGTCAAACATGTTCTTAATAATGATATGTTAATGTCAATTTTTAATAAATAATACATTTTTTGGCTATTCTTTGTTTTGGTATGAAAAAAAACACGAAAAAAAAAGAAAAAATTTACGAATGCTTAGTCTTAAGTAGTGTTAGATATATGCTTAGCGTTCTAGGGTTAATGGAAGAAAATGAATGAGCGTAGAAAACGTATAGTGCGTTACACGAGTTGTAAGCCCATTACGCACTCATGAAATTGTTTTCATTTCGTGCGTAATGGGTTACTTACAACTCTTGTTACGTAATATACTATTAAAGAATTATTAAACAATTAAACAGTTTGTAATAAAAATTGAACAGTTTTAATTAAAAATACTACTAACATAATAGTAAAATAAAAATAAAGTAGTAAAAATAGTTTTAAACATATAGGTAATTCAAATAAGTTTTTAATTCTCTTTTAAATTGTTTTAAAGTTCGCGAATTTTTTATATCATTTGGCAGCTTGTTATCATTAATATTTTTGTATTAAACGTTTTTGTTTGAGTATTAATATGAAAGTGGTGATGCACGTACAAGTTCAAAATCAAGATATGAAATAGTAAAATTCAATATACATAATTTATTTCAATAATTTGAATAAAAACTAAGTATGTTAATTATTACTGAATAAATGATCGTTATTATCACTTATAATTGCACAAGTGGTTTGCATTTTATCGGGTAAATTTGGGTTGTTTAATGAGAAACTGTTTCCTAGCAATTTGACGAGAATAACTAACTATTAAAAACACGACACCGAAGGTGGAGTGTTTTTAGGTTGACAGTTATTCGAGTCAAATTGCTAAAGGAAACAGTACACAAATTTACCCAATATCAATACAAACCTCGAGTGTAATTCGGCAGGACAATTTAATGAATGAGAAATTTGGAAACATATCTTGCACTATTACATTCAATTTCTCGATGGAAGTATCTGGGTCAAATGCGTATCTTTTTGCATCGCAAAACGTAGAAAATTGTCGCCAGATTGATGATTGCGTCGCAACTGTATTAGTAGGCACACCGGTATTAACAATTTGACTAATTTCGGCGTTCGTAGACACACCGAATTGACTCATTGTTAGTTCTTAAAAATTCAATAAGTTGTTGACAAACATGCCAAACTATTTATTCTGGTAACCAACACCGCGATAATTGATGAACAAATGAATAAGTGAAAAAACCACTAGTGTATTTGTCGCTGTAAAAGTTAAAGCTAACTTTTGCCGCTTTCAAAGTGACAATTGCACTGTGGCATATGCGATTTTTTATACACGAGTTAAATTGTCTATGAAAAAATTATTCAATAATACAAAGTTTATAGATTGCGGGGAAACGAGTGAGACCCTGCATCAGACAATTAACTCCAATTGAATATTATCCCTTCATTCTCAATGTACGTACAAAGGACCCACATGTCATCTGCAAGTAGTTATTAGATGCATAGCTCGAATTATGAAAGTTAACAAGCTATAAATCTCGATTTAATCAATACTTAGTATAGTAAACCTAGTATTTTTCCTCGTTTTTAACTATTATTGACTTTTGTCTTTTCTTGTCTCTATAATATAGAGATGGTGCACGCAAACATTTTTTATCAAGATGCCATCTTGCGAATATATCATTTCACAGTTAGGAAGCTTATTCTGACATCCAAAAGAAGTTTCTCCTCTTGTTCGCCTCATGTCTCTCCTGACATTTTTTTGTTTCTACAAAGATACTAGTCGTTAAATATTTTCATTATATGTCTTCTCTATTTGCCGTTATGACATTTGTTGTATCAGTATTATCTAAGTAGTCACTACACTTTTTTATTTTCTTTAAGATTTCAATGATTTTTATCTCATATATTTGGAAAACTATGGAATTTTTCGATGTTCTTAGCTGCTTCAATCCCATATAAACTAGTGTTTGATTACTTCAACCATCTCCTTGAATTCTATATCAAAATTCGTTCCATTTCTTCGCCCTATTTCGCATTCAATTTCTTCGCTTTTTCAAGGAAACAAAAATTACAGTATCATCTATAAATATGATTAAATTAAATTTCTTTCTATTTTGCAGATATCAGATGTTGCTGTGATAATTTCATTCAACATCGATATTTATTGATAAACACTCTCCAGAAACTATTAATGAAGGTGTTTCGGTAATTGATACGATTCTACTCAGCTATTAAGTAACCATAGAATTGATACGTCCCAAGAATATGATATTTGATTAACTTCACGTTTTAGAAATTCTGGCTGGAATTTTTTGTGACCTCGTCATTGGCATCAATATGACTACTAATAAAACGAACCACTTCGCGTTTTTCACTTCTGTTTTCATTCAATGTATTAGAATTTTTTTGTTTTGAATTTTTCCGTTGTTCATGTTATATACTTACATCGAACATTAAACTTTCAATACTCTTCCACAGTTGTAACAGATGTTTCCAGCACGCAACCTTAGCAGACTAACTATAGTAATTAAATTAGGGTGTATTTTTTATTTAGATCTATGAGAGTATACGATGCGTCATAGCATCATTGGAAACCATAAATTTAACACTTAAAAGGTCTAAAACGTTCTTAAAGTTCAATTATATTTCCTTATCCACAAGAGTGTATTAATATTTTGATGCTGAAACAATTAACACGGTTGAATCATGTCAAATTCACAGTTTTTGAGATATAGAACTGTATATTTTTCAACTTAATTTTTTCCATGGAGCCCTAAAGATGAAGGCTACTGAGTATTTTTATAAAAAGATTCAATTCCAAAATTATCCAGTCTCCTATTACCTTGGAGATATATATGAGATTACTCATATTACATTTCCAAATATTTTGATTGGAGGAAGATCTATAGTACGGTTAGGAAGATCGTCGGATTTGTTAGCCAACTTTAAGTTTTCATTAGGTTATTTAAAAACAAGTGTATGTAAATGAGCAAATCACTTAAATAGACAGTGCTGAAGACAATCATAAAGAAGGGAAGAGAAAGACCTAAAATAGTTAAAAAAAACATATTTTAGAGTAAAAAATAACGCCACTAGAATAAAGAAGAGCAAATAAAACGAAGGAAGCAAGGAACAAACATAGGGAGAACAAAATTTGGTTAAATATATAACGGCACAAAGATTAAACTGGACTGGATACGTATTAGGAAGAAAAACAACGGAAATGAGAAGAATAATCAAATTCTCTCACACTGAAAATATGGAAAAATGAAGAAGTGTTAAAAAATGTATACTGGAATGCTGGGGTCGAAAGAACTTGAAAAAGTAACCAATCAGGTAATGCAATGAAAAATTATGAACGGAATAGGATATTTGACTAATTTAAATTTTTTTTAAAATTATTCTTTATTACGTAATATGCACACTACATAAATATTTTCGGGAGATATTTATAGTGTACTATAAAAAAAATCAATGTTAAAGCCCAAATTTTCACTGCGCTAAAAACGATATATCTGTAATGCGTTGGTTACGTGTGATGTCACAAGCATGTAAGCAAGTTCATATAATCAACAGATAATAAACATAACAATAAGGCAGTGCAACTGAAGAGAATTTTATGATTTTTCTTCGAATTTATTGGATAGAATGGTGTATAAAAGGCGTGTAGTGCAACAGTGTACAAATACGTCTATAAAAAGTCCAAACATAGTATTTGTTCCCACAAGACGAATTATGTGATTACAATTAGCTCTAAAAGACCCAAAAAGTATTGTAATGCATTCAAATGTTTTACGTATGAAGATCACTTTGATGTAAGTAATATTAAACGCAATTAAATACTACATAGTAGCGAAAAATGACTATTTATCAACATAACCTAACCTAACATTTAATAAAATGTATGAATCATCATACAGAAAGTTTGCTACTTATACAATCAATGCATGTTGTTAGACTACACAAAGTTAATTGTAATTTCATGTTTTTTTACGATTCACAATGTAATTGTTTTAGTTTGAAAAAGGTCTACATTTAAGACCGAAACGTCACAAATTTTAACAAACTATTATTAAAATGTCTTTCTAACCATTATAATGTTTGGTGTGGTCTAGTTGATGGAAAGATCGTAGGTCCATATTTCTTTGATGGAACTTACATATTTGGATTTTCTGGACAATCAGTTGCCTGTTGTATTGGAAGATATTTCCTTACAAACAAGAAGAGATATGATATTACAACATGACGAGTGTCCTGCGCACTTTTCCAGACGAGTTAGAGATTATTTGAATGTAAGTTATCCAAATAAATAGATTGGAAGGGGAGGTATATTTTCATGACCAGCTAGATCTCCAGACTTAACATGTCTGGACTTTTATCTGTAGGGGAGATTGAAGGATTTAGTGTATCAAAATCGACCAATCACGCGAGACGAGATGAAACAGCGCATTAGAAACGCAATAAATAGTATATCAACAGCTAAGATTGAAGCAGCTGTTATGTCTAAGCGCGATAGATTGAATCTTTGTGTGGACAACGATGGAAAACAATTTGAACATTTAATTGGACATTAAGTTTTAATGATCGAGATATTTGTATGATCTTTCTTGCACATATTTAATTTTAAGTTATAATACTATACTTACTTATGTTTATGCGTTTTTATTTATATCTCGAGTTCGACAAAAGGTATCAACATGCGGTTTGCGCCATTTTGTTACGAATTTAATCCAGTTCCATTATAATTTACAATAATTAGGTGTTTCCATTGAACATTTTCAAGAAAAACAAATTTTATTTTTTTTTTCATTCGAAAGTACCCTCTACCTATGACAATTGGAACTAAATGAAATTGTTGTATAGTAGATGTAATTAATTAATCTACACTCTTTCTAATGACACTGATTTCGTTAAAATTGGTTGATCTAAACCAAAGTTATAGGTATTTATCCACAAACACTTCCCCACCCTTTATTTAAAAAATTAAAAAAAGAACTTAAACATATTTGTTCGGAGTTTGTGCCTCTTTCTAGTTTACTTATTTAACACTTGATATAATTGGGCATATTTCACAAAAAACTGGTTTTTAAATTTATCTTCACAGGTTACGCCCCCTAGCGGTTAACCTAGAAACTTGAAAGTTATTTCCAGCGATTACTCTTCGCCACTTTTACTAAGGAATTTTTTCTTCTTAAGTTATAACATGAATAGTTTCTAATATCAGAGATCAGCTTATTGGACCGTCCTGTACAAGTGGTAATATTTTTATACGTTATTGTTTCATATCTGCACGTTGTAATATTGAATAGGTATGTAAAATTATTATTTGCTTAATTAATCATCGATTTAGTAAATTTATCTTTATTGAACTTTTAAGAAATTGTTCAAATCAAGGTTAATTACAAGATTTGCAAGTTATTATAAATTCTCAGGATGTATTCATTCATTTTCAGAGTAACGTATTGAGAGAAAAATGGGCAAAAGTTTTATCACAACAATTGACTCCAAATCAGTTGGTGTTTGAGAAGCACTTTCGCAACGAAGACGTTAAAAAGCTGATCGATTGGTTATTAATAGAACTGAAATTATCATCCTTCGCGAAAGGTCATTCCAATAAACCATCAGGGTTTGGAAATGGACATTTCTGAAGAGGTTTGTGAATGCCACGTTTACTATTTTTAGATGATTTTGAAATTTAGAAATATCCAACATGTCTACTTTACTTTTAAATTGTTTTTTTTTGTTACAGCAAGTTCCATTAGTACGGAATGAAATTAATAACTGTCAATTGGGAAACCTTGATTATACACAAATGATGTAAGAGAATTAGGTATCATATAGATTTGCGAGAATTATATATTTTTTGTGCATAATTTTTAACAATAGGTCATCTCGGACTCGTCTCCACTATCATGTGTTACAATAGAAGAGATCTAAGCTCCGTTTTACTCAATACTGATGCAAGGACGGTGTTATTTTTCATATGATGAAGAGTTTATACTCAGTCATAACAATATCAATTATTACTTTTCCGCTCAACCTATTTAATATGCGAGAAAAGTGTTGGTTTACCCCACAAAAAGTTTAAATTTAAAAAAAAATGTTTGTTATTTTTAAGTTTTTCATCAAGAACAACACGAAAAAACGGCTTTTATAAAAAAAATAAACGGTTTTAAAGATAAAAACTAACTTTTCCGCATCTGTGAGATGCCCTGAATAATAATCTATCATAAAATTGTCACTTGTATATAGTTCGAGGGATGTATTGTGCTAACAAACCGAAATTTCTCCAAAAATGTAGTATATCTGGATTTATAGGAACCGCTGTAATATCAATAGGGAAGATCTGTGAGATACCTTGAAAAATATACAATTATAAAATTGATCACTTGTATACACTCCTAACAACCCGAAATTTCTTCTAACAGGACCAAAAAGGTCGCACTTCAGATACCATAGCACCCGATGTACTATCTCTGGCTAAAAATCAATAAGGTTTATCTATAAGACGCCCTGAACAATATTCAATCATAAAATTGGTAACTTGGATACACTTTGGAGGCTGTATCGTGCTAACAAACTGAAATTTCTCCAAAAATGAGAAAGATATCGTACTGTATAGCACCTGTTGTACTGACTCTGGTGAGTTGAAAATAAATAGGGTTCATCTGAGAGATGTCCTTAATAACATTCAATCATAAAACTGGTGACTTGTTGCACTCCGGAGGCTGAATCGTGCTAACAAACTGAAATTTTTCAAAAAATTACAAAAATTGCGTACTTCAAGTACCATACTGCCGTCCTAAGAAAGACCACCGCATCTGACAAAATTGTGAAAATTGAGTTAAGCGCTAAAATCAGTTCTAGACAGCTTATATTACATATTTACATAGGCAAAACACCGTATTCAAAACCTCTAATATATTTTTGCCAAAGAATCTATAAACTAGCATCTACAAAAAGATTAGCTAAACTAAAGAAGATCCCCGCAACTACAACGTTACGTAGGAAAAACACGGCATATACTTGTCGTCGCCTGCAGATGCTGTGTTTTGTCTAAGTAAAACGCAAATGCAGTGTTTACGCTACGTAATTGGCGCGTATTTCCTTAACCTATTTGGTTTATTCTCGAATTCGATGTGTTTGTAGTTGTTTTGTGTGAACTTGTGTCTCTCAAAATTGATAAAGAAACGACGTAAAATCTTCAGAGTCGTAAAGCAAATAAGGTAAGGCAGAACAAGGACATATTTTATATCGTTTTATAACTTTGCTTTACTTCAATGAAAACAATACAGGATGTTTTATACATATCATGTACATAATGATACGGACGGGTCACCCCCTTTATTAGGCTATTTTATGAAAAAAACATGATAAACATAAGTCCGGAAATGCATGGTTTCCAAGATACAGAGTGTTAAAATTCTTAATAACTGTTTTTTTGAAATATCTGAAAGATGCTTTGACCTATGTTTTAAAATTTGGCAGAGCTATTTGTAGTAATGAGGGGCTTTTTTTCAGTTATCTTATTAGAGAATATTTTTGAACATGTCCAAACGGAGTAAACTTTTAGTCAGCATGGCTCAAAAGATGCAAATGGGAACTCATCCTGATCAACCTGACAATGAACTAACCTTGTTACAAAATGTTGACTGGTCTGAGGGTACGAAAAAGAACAGTTCTTCAGTCTCCTTCCAATACTCAAATGTAAATGGAAGTTCAAGTAATGATCAATTTAGAGAAATTACAGTTTTCACAGAAGGTGGAATAGAGTTGTTGCACGACATTGAAAAAGATAATACAAAACCATGTGCTGAAATACTTCAAGACGTGCTATTATTTCATGCAACAAATACCACAAATGAACTAGAACCAGTAAGAACGTATAATGCTGAGGAATTTATTAGGCTAGATCAGAGTTTTTCTATTACGTCGAGTGAAAATCAAAATAATAATAACATTGAATTAACGTTTATTGATCTGGAAGCTGCAAAAATGAATTCAATTTCAAATAATGACTCCACAACCTTAGAAGGTGTTAACATGAACGAAGTTGAGTCCGTAAATATTAGAGGTATATTTTTTCGTATTCTTTTACAATAACGAAGCTTAAAAAATATATATTTTATTTTAGCAAATGACACGGATAACGTAGACAATAATAATGTACAAGAAAATATAATTCTAAACCCACAGCAACGACATCATAAACCACATCAAGAACAAGAAGAGCCCCAAATTCAACCGGATCAAGCGGTAGGAGCTTTGGAATTACAACATGAAGGTATGTCATTAAAAAACTACGAGATATCCAAAACTAACATTATTTTTCCTAGGTTGCAAAGGATACACCAAGAAAGGTGAAAAAAGGAAACGGCGAAAAATTGAAGAAAGTTTGGAAAAAAGGAAAGAAAACAAGAAAAAAGACATGCAAAGTAAGCATTTTTTAAAACCACCTTGCAGCATACAAAAATGTAGGTTAAAATGTCTAAACAGAATAAGCGCCGAAAGAAGAAAAATTATTAATAGTATGTATTGGCAACTAGACTGGATTGAAAAAAAAGCATTTGTCCTAAATGGCTTGTCACGAACAGACGTTAAAAGAAGAACCATCGAAGCTGAATTTTCGCAAAAAAAAAATACTTTTAAATACTTTTTGACAAATGAGACTGGTGAAAAAATGTTGGTATGTAAATGCTTCTTTCTGACAACTCTTGGATATCACAGAAAAAACGATTGGCTAATTCACGCATTTGTAAAACAGAATGTGTTTCAATCATCTACACCTATTTACCCTAAGAAAGATGGAAGAGCGGCTTGTAAACGCAAAATACCTACTTTAGATATTGGTACCCACATTGAAAGCTTTAATCCAAGTGTATCACATTACAGACGTGAACATGCACCAGAACGTAGATACCTGCCTAGTGATTTGACGATAGAAAGCATGTACAAAGATTATTTAGCGACTTGCCCTCATAACCAATGCTCATACGAAGTATATCGTAAACGTCTAAAACACAAAAATATTTCGTTCACAAACCTTGGGCACGAGGAGTGCGAATTGTGTGAGGGATTCAAACTACATAATAATCAGCACAATCCTGAGAACTTGGATCAAGCGTGTACTGACTGTAATAGCTGGAAGGAACACATTCAACGAGCTAATGACTCAAGAGCTTCGTACCGTATGGATACAACCGAAGAAGATTCACCAACGACCCTTAAAGTATCCGTTGATTTACAGAAAGTGATAATGCTGCCAAGGCTTGACATGTTCAAGAAAGTGATATTTACTCAAAGAATCTCTGTATACAACGAAAGCTTTGTACCCCTAGGTAAAGCGAAAATTCCAAAGACTTTTGCATGCTTATGGCACGATGCCATTGCTGGACGGGGGAAAGAAGAGATAATTAGCTCATTCAATGCGTTCTTTTTACATCACAGGGATATCAAAAGTTTTGTCCTTTGGGTTGATAACTGCTCAGGACAAAACAAAAATTGGACTTTCTTATCTTTCCTGGTGTATATTGTAAATTCCGACGCCATAGCCGCTGAAGATATTTGTATCAAATATTTCGAACCGGGACATACTTTTATGTCTGCCGACAGTTTCCACCATCAGGTGGAAATGTCATTGAAAAAGCAAAAGAAAACTTACGATTTTGATGATTTCGTAACAGCTGTCGAAAAAGCGAATTCAAAAAAAGTGGAAGTCAAGACTATGCAGTGTACAGATTTTTTTAAGTGGCAAGATTTATCGTCACTAACAAAAATAAAAAACATTGATCCTCGTCCTTACTTGGCAAAAATAACACAAATTGTGGCGAATAGGGGATCCTTCTCTTTGAAGTACAAGTTGACAAACAACTCCGATAATATTATTATACATGAAATGGATTTTATTCAAAATAAAATTTTGAAGAGAAGACTTCCCAGTCCCAAGGTATTTATATCTCCATGTGGAGTGCCTAGAAGTAAAAAAGAATCTCTTCTCAAAAACCTTAAAACTATAATTCCTTCAAATAGGTTTCAATTCTGAAAAAATCTTGAGGAGGAAGATGATAAATGAGAAAGTAACGTCCGTTTTTATAATTAGTTAATTTTCATAAACTGATTCTTTTCCTGTTTATTGTTGATAGTTCTAACAAAAATTCAATAAATTAATCAAAACTGGGGTCTGTTGTTTAATTGTTATTTGTATAAATAATATGACAATTAATTACGAACTAACTGGTTATTATTTACGGAATTATCCTAAGAAAAAACACCGCATGAGCCTATTTTCAGTAGATGCTGTGGTTTTACTTAGCATTTTCTAATAAAAAATGAATTCGTTTTCCCAGTATCTACCTTATTAGGAAAAAGATAGGGAGAAACTGCATTTTTTCTAAAACGAAATATAGTTTTTATAAAGATTCATTTACATAAAGTAAAACCAATTTCATTTGTGGCGTTGTAAGAATTTGTGTACATTTTAAACTTTGCCTAAATTTTGGATTCGATTTATTAATTATTACTTAACCCGCAGATGCGGTGGTCTTTCTTAGGACGGCAGCATAGGTCCCGTTGTACTGGCTCTGGTGAGCTGAAAATCAATAGGGTTCATCTGTGAGATGTCCTGAACAATATTCAATAATAAAATTGATCACTTATAGCACTCCTATAGCTGTATAGTGCTGACAAGAGATGTAACGACGACGACATACACACAGGATTTTTTTTTTTCAAAAACCGTTCTTTCTTGTTCTTGATGGAAAATGTAAAAATAACAATTTTTTTTTCAAAATGTCAACTTTTTTTGGGGTAAACCAATACTTTTCTCGCATATTAGAATAGGTTGGGCGGAAAAGTAAAATCCTGTGTGTATGTCGTCGGCCACTTTTCGTTACATGTCTTGTTAGCACGATACATCCTCCAGAATGTATACAAGTGACCAATTTTATGATTGAATATTGTTCAAAGTGTCTCCCAGGTGAACCCTATTGATATTCAGCTGACTGGAGCGAGTACAGTGTGGGTCCTATAAATCCAGATATACTACATTTTAGGTTATTTTTGGAGAAATTTCGGTTTATTAGCACGATACATCCCCCGAAGCGTATACAGTGTTGGCAACATTACGAGGGAACATACGTTTTACCGTCAATGTGTAAGAAAGAGACAAAATACATATAAATTCAGTGTATTACTCCTCTTCGCTAACAGGGCATCATAAAGGGAGAAACGAAATAACTGTGTAATGTGATGTCTGGTAGGCACCGCCTTCGAGAAGCGTACAGTAGCTCTTATGTCTGGCTTTTACTCACAGTTGTAAATAAACAAAATAGAAATGCATTCAGGCTATTACTAGTCACTTTACCACAGCAAAATGTTGTATAAACAACTCATTATGTTAAAGATCGCAATGAAAGAAGTTAATGTTAGAAATACAGTTGTGGAATGTGAACCGTTTAGTTTATTAATTGAGAAATAATAAGATTGTACTATACTGATAGCTTAATGCAATGAACATAAAAAATCAGCATTACTTTCGTTTATCCCTCCATGATTAATTTACAAAGAAATAATTCAGTAGTAATAAACTAATTCACTATATCAGTTCGGGTAGTACACGCTAATATAATTTGAACAATAAATTAAAACCTACCTAGTGATATTTGAAATAAGTATCACTAAAAAATCACTGGAAGGTAGCTAAAAAAATTACATTCGTCGATATTGAGGGAACAATTAATGAATATAAGCATAATAATTTTCATTAACATCATAGGGAATAATCTATGGCAACAATACAGAGTCCAAAAGCGACAATATGTTGTAATAAAACAAGTGTATTCATTGTATCACCATTTTCTTTAACAGGTTATCATAAAATGAGAAATAAGTCGTATGCTAATATTTGTTCAACTGTATTCTGGTTTTAAAAATATCTTAATGTAAACCGCCTGTTTCCTACGCTCCTGATAAAACGATTTCGTTAGCATCTCTTCATTTTCTATCCACGCGTTAGATTGTAGTGCTCTTAAAAATTTCCTTCTTATTTGTGAGAGAAATCAGTCACATTTAATTTCAACGTAAAACGATAACCTCTCACGGCCAAAGGGAAATTATAATGGTCACATAGCGTTACCAG
Source organism: Galeruca laticollis (assembly GCA_963921935.1). NCBI lineage: Eukaryota > Metazoa > Arthropoda > Insecta > Coleoptera > Chrysomelidae > Galeruca > Galeruca laticollis. The sequence goes on along the minus strand of OY998175.1, from coordinate 40,914,428 downwards.
TGTCTTAGAGACGGACAATCATGAGACAGAATTAAAAGCCAGCGTAGATTATTATACCAGACGAATACGAATCGCGCGTGCGCCTCTTGAAGATGTTTAACTGTACAATCTGGGTACTTCACTAAACGTTTGTTTGCGAATGAGTAACGATCTTTTGCAAATCTTATTAAAATGAGTATGCAAGTACACCATAAAGTGCAAATTGTAAAATGGTACTACCAGGGTCATTCATATCGAGAAATAGCAGAAAATGTGTTTATTGTGGCATTCGAAAATGCCCAACCAATTAGCAAAAATTAAGTAAGAACCGTTATAAAAATTTTTGAAGAGCATGGATGTGTCAATCCTACTAAACATGGACCGCGTACACAAAATCATCAAACCCAATCCGAAAAAGAAGAAAGAGATATTTTAATTTGTGCCAGTGTGGAAATAATCCCCTACAATCGTCCACTCATTTAGCAGAGGATATTGATGTTGATCCGAAAACGATTCGGACTGTATTAAAAAAATGGTTATCGTAGTTTCAAACTGAAAAAGAATTTTGTGAAATAGTTATGGGACGCAAACTTTTCTAAAAATATTTTGTTCACAGATGAATCGACTTTTCCCATACACGGTGCACATAATTCATTCGTTATTCGATATTGGTCAAGGACAAATTTACACAAACATTACAATAATAGAACTAAATATCCTGAAAAGTTGAATGTTTGGGCTGGAATATTAGGTGAACATTTAATTGGGCCATTTTTTATTGACGGCAATTTAACCGGACAAAAATATTTGGACATGCTGGAAAATCAAATTACTTCTGCCCTTATACAATTAGGTGTCAACTTCAATGATATCTGGTACCAACATGACAGTTGTGCATCACATAATTATCGACAAGCAATAAATTTTTTAAATACACAATTTCCCAATCGGATAATCTCCACGAATGGTAACAACTATAAATAATTTGCTAATTTCTAAATGTATGAGTCAGATCAAAAAATATGAAAAAGGCTATACTCGTTTCAAACTAACAGTAAAATGCCGTAAATATTTACTTCTCTTTTGGTAATGGTATACCGAAACGCTGGTTAATTTTATATTCAAAGTTAATTATTCCAATTAAATTCATTAAAACTGTTAATGGAGTATTAACTGAATCTTGAAAGTGATGTTCTTTTTTCGCTTTTACAAATTACAGCATATTGAACAGAGATTAATTACATTGAAATTGGTTTAACCGAGCTGGTGTAGTTGAGATACTAGTCATTAACACAAATTTTATTATTGCAAACAAGTAACTAAAAGCAGAGCTCTGAACATTTTATAGGCACTAACTTTTATTGAAATAATAGCGATGATATTGCTATTGTTTTGTGGTTTTCATTATTAGAACAATAAACATGTTTACCTAATTAAAGAAGACGCGATATAACGCGGGTGAAGATCTGCAAAACTGTCCCTTTCATATATAATTATTAAAACCACTGGTACGTCGATCGGTCTCATATTGATAACTTATTAATACAGGGTAGAAGTAACATTTATCAACCCCTCTATAATCACATCACTCTAAGTATACAGGAGAAAATAACAGAAACGTAAAAGTCACGCCATCTTAATTTTTTAATTACAAACCCTAAATATCAAATTTATGGAATAATACATCTTGAATCATACTCAGGAAATAAGATGCCGCATAGTCAACATGAGTAAGATCCATTGCAATAGAGATTTAAAATTGGAATTGATAGTGAGATTCGTCAAACTTTTCATCTTTTCAATACTGCTCTAAGTAGTGGAAGCATAGACATTTTCAGAGGTAATCGATGAACCCAATGCCTTCGCAATGTGGATCTATAGGAGGATAATGAGTGTTAGTTGGGTCGACAGTCACTGATCAGGTTGTTCTGGAGAGAATAGAAAAGAGAAATAAGTTAGCACGCGAGTGAAAACCCAAAAACTTGAGTAAACGGAAGTTTAAACAGACCACCAGGAAGAAAGAAAGTATCGTGGCAGGACAACTTGAGGAAATAGTTCAGAAAATCATCAGCGCAGCAGCTAGTAAGATAAAAATGATTGCCATCGTCAGATAGGATGCAGCACTTTAATAAGAAGAATAGAGAAAGTCGCCTAATATGGGTTAGTTCACTTTTGACCAAGTAGTAGTTCCGACATCTATTGTGTACATTACGTACTAACCACCCATTCTCTTTTTGGAGCAAAGATGTATTCTGTTTTGACGTTTGAGGTAATAATAATTGTTTGTGACTAAGAAAGTTTGTTGACCGTTGTACATTTTGGATATTATGAGAGACTTAAAGTGAGTTTTAACATTTTGACTAAGACACGTTTCAGAAAAGGCCGATGAACAGTGCTGGTGATCGGTCGAGTAAATCGTTTCCACATTAACGCGTATCATGAGTTGTCAACATGAATCTGAGAAGTACGCAGCATCGCGTTGTTGTCGCTTTGTGCGTCAAAAGGTCGAGTGAAAAGCGAAAAAGAAAATCCAGAAGGATATGACTCCATCCTCTATGTCTTTAAAGACGGTATTTTTCTTCACTACTTAATGCCATTTTGCGTTGCAAAAAAAAGAACAGTGAAACTAAACTGGCTCGTAACACTGCATCCAAAGTACAACTGATGATACGCCTGCGTGTGTAAATCTATATTTATCAAATGACTCAGACTTCAACCGATGATCCGCAAACGCCACGGGCTAGACCGATGCCCGTGCAGTTTTTATCGGTCGACCGATGATACGCGGACATGTGAACGACACATATACAATTAATAAGACGGATGGTCAGTTCTTTGTGAAACAAGCCTTATACTATTGTATATACAATTTTGCCTAGTTTATGAAAATTATTTTCGTGTTTAAGAGGACATAATAGTTTTTGCAAAAGTGGCCCCTCCCCAATACTCTAATTTGCTCGTAATATGGGGTACATATCAATTCCTAATTTGGGGTACCCCATATTCACTAGATTACTTACTGTTCGTGTAATAACAAATTATTTTCTTTCAGATGCCAAGAAAGAGAAAAGTGTGGAGCAAGGAACAAATCATTTCATCAATTTTAGCTATTCGGAAATGTTAAATGGTCTACAAAAAGACTGTGATCACCCACGTTGTATAGTACGCGCAAAACATTTAGTGCCGAAATGTAATGGTATATACCTTTTAAGTTATGTTGCGGAGCTAGACTCTGAAAGGTATTATTATTTTGTTTACTTTTACCAATACCACTTACACACTACACTCTATCTTGATGCTAGCCTACCAACTAAACAGTGAGCGTTGCTTATCGCTGGTGGCCACCTGCGTGTTCGAAAAAATTCCTATCTCAAAATATACTTATAGTTCAGTAAAATATGGGAAACATAATAAGTTATTTGGAAACTATATTACTAATTCTTGTTAATAAAACGATATATAAGGTAGTGTTAATTGTGTGGTGTTATGTATTTAATGTATTTAATAATAATAAAATTAATACATTTTAACGATTGTTAGTTGAAATTATAATGTTAAATGAATATAACGTCCAATAAGCATTTTAAATTATAATATTAACTGGACTATGACAGCATTTAAATCAACAGATAAGCCGAAACATTAAAGTACGCACTATATATCTTACGTGAACAATACCCCAAACGACTTTAGAAAGGTACGTAAAAATGGAGGGAAATCCTGTAGACGTCCTGAGTTCTTCGCTATGGCGGAAAATTGTCTTCTTACAAGAAATGGAGAATTTTTTTGGTATTACACAAAAAGACGTGTGCAGATTGGCACGGCTCATACAAAGCTAATAATATAAAAAATCCATTTAGAGTAGCCAAAGAATCTTCTGGGAAAAAAACAAATTGGTGCAACAGGCCAATACATACCGCCCTTTTTAATCTTCGTAAAAATATTAAAATGGATCTTATGAATGGCATTCCACCAGGGACAAAATATGCGTGCCACATATCTGACCGGATCCAACAAGACATATTTGTAGAATGGTTTCTCCAAAGCGCAGTGCTGACGATCCAGTGGTTTTAATACTTGACGGTCATTACACCCATACGAAAAATTTGAAAGTTATAACAGTTGCCCGAGAAAACCATGTTCGCCTAATATGCCTTCCACCACATTCGACACAACGAATGCAACCATCAGCTGTAGCAATTATGTTACCTATTACACGCAAGAAATCAGATACTGACTTAGGCTTAATCCAAGACGTGTGGTATCAGGCTATCAGGTAGGAAACATTTTTGGGAAAGCCTACTAAAAATCGACCACCATGGATACGGCCCTTAACGGGTTTCCCCGATAGAATATGATTTTGAGGCAGAAATGCAAGAAACAATTAATGAAGAGAGAATAGAAACAGAAAAAGTTGATAAAACAACGTAGAAGAAGAACCATTAGATAAGAACGAGCCAAAAGAAAAAAAAACCTGAGAGACAGCTTATTCCCGAGAAACAGGTTACCCCCGCAAATTTGATGTCTGTTCCAACGGCTACTAAAGATAACATAAGAAAAGAGTTCAAGAAGTGTAAGGGCTGCCATTATAACCAGCAATCCATACAAAGACGAATTAGAAAGCAACATAGAAAAAAGAAACTTCCGCTGTTGAAACAAAAGTTAGTGATTCAAAACCAAGTCAACAGTAAAAAATTAAACCTGCCCAAAAAAAGAAAAAGCTGTCAGTGTCTAAAGAAAAACCAAGAGAACGTTAATAAGAATCCTGGAGTCTTTCTTCAGATTCGGCCCCTGGACCAAACTATCAAGATTGAGATGACCTGGTAGAAAACTGATGAAGGTGCCATTCCGAAAATGTTGGAGGCGAAGAATGGGTTATGTGTCTACTCTGCTTCAAGTGGGATCACATTGAATGTTCTGTTGTGACTTTTGCGCTTAAAAATAGATTTGTGTTTTTCGTTAGTTTTTTTTAGTTACGTGTAGTTTTTATGTTTCATTTTAATAAATAAATATAAAAACTCAAAACACAATACATATTAAATTGGGTACCCCATATTACGAACATATGCCCCCAACAGGAGGTAGTATAACTTTTTTTCAAAGTTGCATATTTTTTTCTGCATTTCAAACATGTTTATTCTCATTAAATGTTCTGAGAGTATTCGAGGAAACGTAAAATTTGGAAATCGTGCTTAAAATTTACTTCGTTTTTATTAGTCTTTTTTTTTAAAGTGCCCCATATTAAGCGACTTTTATCTACATCTTGAAATAAATATTTAATCTTATTGAATTTTAGCTTTAGTGATAGTTGTTATTCTGAGAATTTAGTTTTCATCTTTATCTCTGACATTCTTGAAAAATTAACGGTACGATTAAATTCAACATTGAAATATGGTAAAATTAAGTACGTGTGAGCGAGGAAAAATGTAAATATCCAGGGAGAACTAATACCGAATCTGAATCAACACGGCACAAAAATCTTAAAAGGTCTATGTAATGTAATATGGAGGCACGGCCAATGGCCCAAAGACGGTCAACCTCTATATTCGTCCAAATATATAAGAAGGGTTCAAAATGTAATAACTACCATACCATATCGTTCATATCTCATCTGAGTAAAATTCTACTGCGTATTATTAGTCGGCACTTAGAGATTTATCTGAATCGACAGATTCCGCATGAACAAGCAGTGAAAGGTAAAGGTACATACCAGAGAACAGACTCTTAATTTACAACTCACAGAAAAACTCCTAGAGTTCATTATAACGTCAGTAAAGCTAGCACCCCCACTTTTTCAAGCTTGAAAAAAAACTTATGTGTAGTTTAGAACTAATTTGTACCCAAAAAATTAGAATTTGTACCCACTCAGTTTTTCTGAAAAATCACTATTTAAAGTGGGGGTGCTAGCTTGAGCTCAAGCTAACACCCCCACATTGACAAAATCAAATTTTATTGGCATAAATCTAAACTTTGAATTAAGGACTAATTTGTACCCAAAAGATAATAATTTGTACCCACTCAGTTTTTCTGAAAAACCGTTATTTAAAGTGGGGGTGCTAGTTTAAGCTCAAGCTAGCACCCCAACTTTTACAAAATCAAATTTTAATAGCATACCTTTAAACTTTGAATTTAGGACTAATATGTACCCAAAAGCGTTTTTTTCATTATTATATCATTTTGCTTATAAAAGATGATAGTAAATTAGACCATGTGTTTTATTAATTTCCAAGTGAATCGTTAAAAGATTTGAAATTATCAAAGATAACTAAATATTATCAACTTTCGAATATAGGACTAATTTGTACCCAAAAAATTAAAATTTGTACCCACACAGTTTTCCCTGTAAAAGGAGTTTTAATGTGGGAGTGATGGCTTGAACAGGTCCACCTTTAAAAATCTGATTGCAACAGCATACATTTAAACTTTTCATTTAGGACTAATTTGTAACCAAAAGCGTTTTTTCATTATCATATCATTTTGTTTATTAAATATGATAGTAAATTAGACCACGTGTTTTATTAATTTCCAAGAAATTATCAAAGATAACTAAATATTATTAATTTTCGAATATAGGACTAATTTGTACCCAAAACATTCAAATTTGTACCCGCACTGGTCTCCCTGTAAAAGGAGTTTTAATGTGGGAGTGCTGGCTTGAATACGTCTACCTTTATAAAATCCAATTTCAACAGCATACCTTTAAACTTTGCATTTAGGACTTATTTGTAACCAAAAGCGTTTTTTCATTATCATATCATTTTGTTTATAAAAGATGATAGTAAATTAGAGCACATGTTTTATTAATTTCTAAGAAATTATCAAAGATAACTAAATATTATTAATTTTCGAATATAGGACTAATTTCTACCCAAAAAATTTTAAACTTTGTACCCACACAGTTTTCCCTGTAAAATAAGTTTTAATGTGGGAGTGCTGGCTTGAACACCTCCACCTTTACAAAATCAAATATCAACAGCTTACCTTTAAACTTTGAATTAAGGACTAATTTCTACCCAAAATCTTTCTTTCATTATTAAGTTTATCATTTTGTTTATAAAAGATGATAGTAAATTAGACCACCTGTTTCACTAATTTCCAAGTGAATCGTTAAAAGATTTGAAATTATCAAAAGTAATTAAATATTAATTTTCGAATATAGGACTAATTTGTATACTCATATTTTACCATATTTTAGGTTTGTTCCAACCTGCGTCAGAAACAGTTTCTTACAGTCAGGATTCTGCGCACTAACTCAAATGTGTTCCAACCAGAGTTTCTGACAGTTAGTAAACGATTAGTTTTCTGTTCGAATTGATTTTCAAACCTGTTTGTAAACTATCAGAACGGTTTGTGGATTATTCTCTAGCAATTTGTTTGGGGCATGCGCATTACTGTTTCTTTTAAAAGTTTAACCTTTAACCCCGTACCCGACAAATAGTAAATAGCTTATAAATCCCCCATTGAATATATGTTTCTATTTGTTTTGAAATATGTTTTAAAAAATAGTAAAGTATGAGCGTCGAAAATTTTAGTGAGATTAGGGACGTTCATGGAAAGTACTGATGACAAAAATTTAGATTGCTACTAAACGAGCAGATAATTAAAATCCAAAATTATTTAGGTAGTGTGCTATTTTTTACATTGAATGAATTATTATTTATGATATTTTCAGAAGAAATATTGCCCCAGTAATCTGAACAAGTGTTCTTTGTGTTTACTTACACACTTCAAACTCTTTATCAGCTGTTCCAACCTAAAACATAAATTGATCAGGAAACCCGTATCTTACAGACATGCGCTTTGGAAACGATTTGCAAACTGTAAGAAATCTGTGATTGAAGGTTGGAACAAACCTTTTACTAACTGTGCTTAAACACTCCTAAAAATGCCTTCTAAAATTGTTTGAACCAATAGAGAATTATTATGAATCAGAAATAGGAGCGGTAGATCAAAGACACATATCATCTAGAAAACAAAAAATATCACCTTTCGATATTTGCGAGGGTAACGAAAATTTTTTTTTAAATTGTTTAGTCCATTAGAAAGGAAAGTCTGACATGATATTGCACATCTTTACTAAACCGCCAAGCAGTCAAAAAAAGTGACAATACTATAGTATAATCCTTCTTTTAACCACTTTGATCTATTTACGCACGTGCACTTGGGAATTTTTTTGTCTCGTCAAAGAATCGCCGCAGTTATCACAAAAGATCTCATTGAAAATAAAAATAAGAGTTATGGTATATATAACAAATATGGAATTATATTAATATAGTATTTTATTAGAGACAAAACAATATATAATATATGAAAACAAACATTTCTGGAAAGTAAGTGGTTAGGTAAGTGCCATGTTTCATAAAACACTTCATCTAAGAGTTTGTCTAATTTTCCGTCAATTTTGAACTTTAATCAGGATGACTGCTGTGAGGTGAAGCACATTAAAAGCCTTTTTTAGGGAAAACAGTGTGGATACAAATACAAATTGGTCCTATATTGGATAATATTTAGTTACTTTTGGTAATTTCACATTCTTTAACGATATACTTGGAAATTAATAAAACATGTGGTCTAATTTACTATCATCTTTAATAGACAAAATGTTATGATAATGAAAAAACGCTTTTGGTTACAAATTAGTCCTAAATGCAAAGTTTAAAGGTATGCTGTTGAAATTGGATTTTTAAAGGTGGATCTGTTCAAGCCAGCACTCCCACATTAAATCGTTTAAAACCTGCAAAGTCCTCTCCACAGGCCTCTTTAACATCTATGGAGAATACATAATGAGAAATGCATTGGACGAGTGAAACGGAGGAATCTCAGTTGCGGGCAAAAAGATTACAAACCTGAGATATGCAAACGATACAACGTTGAGCTGCATCGGAAGAGGAAATTCTGAACCTTCTAAATTGAGTTGAGACAGAGAGCAACAGATGCACCCTTAGTATAAATGCAGAAAAAGCAAAAATTATGATTTTCGATCGATCTAACACTCTATAACTGACAAATATTAGTAACACAGGTACAAGTGAGAGCGACATGCGAAAAAGAGTAGGACTCGCTAAAATGTCAATGAGTGGATTACCCAAGATCTGGGAAGACCGCTCTATAACGAAGAATACTAAAATGAGGCTAGTTCAATCAACGATTTTCATCAACTTCCGATATGGAGCTGAAACATGTGACACATTCATCTTCTTGGCAATGCAATAGAAATGCATAAGCTTATCTGAAGGTGGTACATTCGCTGGTTTGGTTTTGTAAAAATAAGGAGGAAATGCACGAATGTAACGCTTTCAAAAATTTTTACTAAAAATAAAAAAAAAATCATAGGCGGGCTTTAAACTGTTTAAGTAGGGCCTATAACTACTAAAAAATAATATAGATACGGCAAAAAACTGATTTTTCACAGCAAACTGAAACTTATAAACGCTTTTTGGCACTGGACCGATGCATTATAAAGTCTACTGTTTTAGCTTCTCTATAATATTTTTAGTTTCGTGTCTTTTTCTTTTATTCTTCATGTTGTTCATCACATATTCAAGGGTCAATTATGGGGTGGGTAATTCTTATTATCAAAAAATTTCCAATATTCTAATTCATATATAATTCTTCTCTGTATAGCGTTGATTTTATACTACCGACATTTAGTTTTCAAATTTGCTTATTGCAGTCTTTAATAGTCCTAAATAGATCAGTTAATATAATATTTCATTGGATTATTTGTAAATAACTTGTAATTTGGGTATTGCTACCTATTCTGAATCAATTTCTAGCAGAATTAGGTTAATCAGGGAGATTCCAGAATTGATAAAAAATGGTTTGCAATAAAAGGGCGATCACTATTGCAGCAAAAATAGCTTTATTTCGGGACTTTTCAGTATCGTTTATAGAACTTATAATGAATGTTTGCTTTAACTATGTAGAATACCAGAACTAATAAAATAAACGAACGGAATTAAGTTGAAAAGAGGCAGGCCAAAAAAGAGGCAATAGCCACAAAAACGATAAAATCAAAGAACAGTGGAAATACTGATATATTAATTAGGTATCAAAGTGATGGAGAAGAAGAGACTTTCTACAATAAACCTTCGATGAAAAATATAAGGCACCAAAGAATTAGAACATATAGCAAGAATGACCTAAGAAAACGAATGAGAAAGGTGACTGGAAGGAAGAAAAGGTTTTATGAAGCAAAAGACGATCTAATAGAAATGGGAGTAGATGAACAATACCTACTACAAATCTGAATAAAACTGTCTTCTTTGATACTTGCAGTTCTACCAAAAATTAGTAAGAATATACCTATGGCAAGTTTGGTTTGATAGTGATAAATAGGAAAGGCAATTGGACGGAAATATTTTTAAGCAGACGAAGTCAATCTACAAGAAATTGGATGTAAGCGGATGTAGAAATTATCTAGATCTATATATTTTCCGGTCTTTTGCATGAACTTCTCAGCTTGCAATAACTGTGCGGCTAATTTTCAATTCAAAATATAACTTTTTAAAAACTAATGTATAAAAATATATGATTAAACAACTTCAAGCAAATGCTATTTGAAATACAAAGATGACTGCGGTCAAATTGTTTCACAAAATATTTTTTATAATTCGCATATAAAAGAGACATCATTATAACATTGTTTACAGTGTCACAATGAAATCTCTTTCACCACTTTTTTAGTAATTTTTACTGTCATACAGTTGGTTATTGTCTGAAACAAATTATAAAATGGTTTAGCGTTGTTCTAGCTAGCAAATTATTATATTAAATGGTCTTAAAGGTAAATTTGAATAAAGTATATATTAAAAATATTAATAAATAAAGTACGCTAACGTTTATTCATCAATGATTTGTCAATTTTTTATTTTTGGGATAAACCAGATATCTATGTCAAGATATATTATAGAAATAATTCTGTTCATGATATAATATAAATAGATCGCTAACATATACGAAGAAGCTCTTTTTTAAACAATTAATCATCCACTATTTGCTTGAATTAAAGTTTGTTTACAATTTACACAAGTATTCGATCATAATATGTCAAAAGTCAAAGTAATCTTCAGAATTGCCAACTTAAAGTCAAACCACTCCTCCTAGTTTAAAAACAGGGATTATGTACCTAATTCTATTTTATTTAAAAAATTAGATAAATGCGAATTATAAAAGATATTGCCCTTACAAGCCACTTAGCCAGATCATCCCATTATGACAAAAATAAAACAAGAACTCTACTTAGACGAACAAAGCTATAAGAATGTTATCGTCATATGGATACCATCCCATATAGGAATTCATGGTATCGTAGAAGCAGATAAATACGCCAAAGAAACCGCAGACAGTGACACAATCGAAACTATTAGACTTTCAATGAGTGCGGATGTAAAATGTACAATAATATCTAAAATAAATAGTGCGCGGGGCAAAATCGGTGGAAAATTGCTACAACCAAGTTAAACTAAGTGAAAAAGTCAATAAAGTCCTGTACTGCATTACCTAAAAATCGTCGAGACCAAGTCCTAATAACTCGACTACGAGTATGCCACACTAAACTAACACACAGCCATATTTTCAGTTAAGATCCTAAACCAAATTGCAACTATTGCAATGAACTACTCTCCGTGAAACACTTACTTACTCTGTGTCCGCAATTAGCAGCGAAACGACAACAGGCCCAACTTCCTTCTGGTGAACATATTAGGATCATCATGTAATGTGCACAATTTAAAGAAGGTTTCTCAAATCGATAGACGTTCTGAGACTCATATAGACATTATATTATTAATAACTTGCTTTTTTTGTAAACCTTAATGACGCTAATGACCCACGCGGTTGATACGTATTATTAAATAAAAAATATTGTGTAAAACTTGTGTCACAATGACTTTCTGTAGTACTCGTGATTTGCGCAAATCACCGCTTCGCGGTTCGTTGCGCAAACTTCACTCGTACTTCAAAACGAGTCATCGTGACATTTTTTCACAAATAACTATTATTATGTACTTGAAAGAATTGTAGTTCTGTAAATAAAATTAAGTTAGTACCTAATAATGATATTAATAATAAATCATCATGAATTTTCAAGAAACATTTAACTAGATATCCAATTTACAATGGGATTAAAAGTAAGACTTTGCTTCAAACTTGAAGTTATTTTGATAATTCTTGAATCCAAAAGTTTATAGTAGTTTAAATTCTCTATTTTTTTAAAAAATTGTTCACTTTTATTCTAAACATATTAGAGTCCAATTAAAAAACTACAACTGCAATAATATAGGAGATATAAAAGAGGTTGGAATAATTACAAGATTTTAAAACTAACTCCATCTCCAACGAGCACATATGAGAATATATTCAAGGAACCAATAAAATATATACATTAAATAAGCTAAAATGAGTAAGTACCTACCAAGGAATCGACCTGAATCAGCATCAGTTTTTATGAACTGATGGAATCAACAAGAAAACTCAATGGGATCAAAAACCCTCTAAATGTATCTTAAATAGGCACTAAAATACACTCCCTTTACAATAATAAATGGATTAGCTCACGTATCAGAAGAATAAGTCAACTAAATTCAAAGTTAACAGCAATAGGTACTTCAAGCATTAGGATGACAATGTTTCAATCATTATTCTGTAGCTGAATATTATGGAATTCCAGAATTTTGAGTAATTTAATTTTATTATAATGCAATTATTTTTGTCACGAACGAGTTATTAGCTCAATATAAACTGCAATTTATAATTTCTTTGTGTGATTTAGTTCAACTATTTGTAAGCGTAATAAGGAAAATACTTCGCGATTGTAATAATTATCTTTTGCAAACTTTGTAGAAATTAATGCTCCTAGAACAATTATTATAACCAACATTTTGCCTGAATATCCAATATACAAAAAATATTAGAAGCTACACTTAATTTAGAAGGTCCCATAATATTTTGCTAATTCTCCATTCAACTAACAATTCCGAAAAAAAAGTTCAAACATCCCACATATTCCAAAATTGTTCTCTTTTCTTCTAAATAAATTAATGTTTTGTCGAAATATGGAATATTTTCACAGGCACTATAAACTAATTTAAAAAAATGTAGTAATTAACTCATTTAAAAACTTTATTTTTTATTAACGTTAATATTTATTAAGACTGTAATTAGTGTGTATAATTTTTAGGATGCATAAATTCCTTTTCAATTAATCTGTAGTCCACCGAGCGAATTAAAAAAAACTTAAAAATAAATAAAATACAAACTCACCCAGTTCATGTTTACGATTCAGTTTTCGTTCTCCCTGCTTATCGCGTTACAGTTTCCAAAGCTTATTAAAGCTCCGTCTGTAAAGTCTGAACAGTATAAACTGACAATCCATAAAGTTGAACTCACGTTTATAAACTTGCTGCCGGCAGATTGCGCACGCATCGCATCACATCATTGAATTAGTTAAAGTTGATTTTTATTTCTGTGCAATATTGAAGGACAATCATTTATTTATTTGTAAGTAATATAGGGGACGGTATGTTGTAATTAGATATAAGGGGCGGAATACAATATCTGGATATCGCTTAACAAATAATGCAATTTGGTAGTTTAAATCAATGTAGGTATTTATCGACGTCTAATTTGGAAATAAGAAACATGACAAATAATTTTCGAAAAATTAGCGTTAAATGAAAAACAAAATATGTATTATTCATCAAAATGTAGTGTATCTTCTTCAGAGAGTGTCCACTACGAAATAATACACTTGCTCATTAGAACATTTTTTAAACGTACGTATTTTAGAAATAGTCTCTTTTGTATCTCATATTCTCTGAAAACGGATACCTGGAAATGATAATTTGAGTTTTTGTAAAAAGAAAAAAGTTCGACGGAGAAAGCAATTATTGCAAACCGTCGCTAAATCCACAAAACCTGGTATAAGAAAAAACCGTGTTTTTACAGGAAGCAAAAAAAGCATTAACAACTTTCAGATCTGTGGTTTTTAGAATATATGGGGCAAATTAATATTTTGTAAAGTGTTTTAGATTTTCTTGAGAAAAATTTTTAGCATAATGAAATTTTTGTAATTTGTATGTCTCTTAAGAGGTTTTGAAGAAATTTTTTTGTCGAAAATGCTGACATACGAGGTTTGATACAACAAAAAATCGATAATACTGAAAAAACATTTTAATGCTTATAAGGAAATATATTAATAACTAATAGAAAAATACATGAAATACGTGTCAAATAAATGAAAAAGTACTAAACTAAATAAATAATTTATACGTTTGAGATATCATCATAAAAAGGCCAAAATATGGAGTCCATTTCCTTTTTAAGGAGTTGCAGATGATGATATTTGTCGACCTTAATAGGGATCGAGACGGAACTATAGAGGCAGCACTTATGCCGAAAGTAGAGCGCCCTGGTGTTAAATAAGAAAAACATTGTGATGTAAACAGTATAATAAACAACCTACAAAATGCAAAAAAGGAATAGATCTTTTTATTTTCTTTGCCAGGAAAAATTGTTGGTATGTAAGATGGGTGTAGGGGATTATCTGATTTTTGATTATTGACAAAATGAGCACTGCAAATTCTAGTATTTTTATTTGGTTCCCAATCCTCCCGATGTTTTCTGAAAGGTAATTAACCCTAGAGTACTAATATGATTTGATTATTCCGTAATACTAATACGTCGTAAAATTTACGACTTTGGATTAAAACACATTTTAAAAAAATCAAAATATATTTTCCAACAGAAATAATAGGTTTTTCATCTTAAACTAATCAAATAAATGGATATGGTTTGAAAAAAAATGAATTATGCCGAAGAAAATGGACATTCTGGGCAACAATTTCTGTTGTGCTGTCCGCAGATTGCTCGTTTACACTGTACACAAAAGTTTGTTGTCATTCTTCTCAGACGGCTAGGGCAGAAGGAGCACACTGTCCGCTTCTTTGCCATAGGGTTATCTGGTTCAGGAACAGGCTGTATGTTTAGAATTTCGTTTATGTCCTGTCGAATATTGCGACGTAAATTGGGGATGTTCAATCTTTGGCGCATCCATGGCTCAGCAAGGCTTTTGCCCAAATTTAACATGAACTGGAAGCGGGAAGCAGGCTTCGTATTAGCTTTGTGAGAATTATGGCAGTATACTACAAATGAATTGATGGTAGCTATGTTAATCATTCCATAAAAAACACACATAGGCCATCTCCGGGTTTTTCTGGAGCAGGTCATATTACTGCATAGTTGATCAAAAGTATCTACACCTGACTTGGTTTCATTATAATTTATAATTATATCAGGTTTTCCATTTTCGGAAATGCTTGCACCTTCATGCAGAGTGGAAAGTAACAACACTATTTTATTAGGTTTTGGTGCATATGAAACTAATGTCTTTTTCCTATCAAAGCAAAACATTGATGTGCCTCGTTGCCTATTTTTCAATAGTTCTGGTGGTATTTCTTTTTTATTTTTTCTCAGAGTTCCTATAATTGTTAGTTTGTACGGCAACTCCAAAAGTTCATCCGCCAAAGAAACTGACGTAAACCAGTTGTCCATGGTAATGTTACGGTTACTACCATGAACCGATTTTGTTAACTCTTTCACATAAAAATTTGCAAGAGGTAGTCCTCCAGTATCAGTGCTCTTTCCTAGATATGGACTAGCATCTATCATATATTTGGAGGATGTGTCGCATAACATAATAATCTTTATACCGTACTTCGACGGTTTGTTAGGTATGTACATACGAAATGGACACCTTCCTCTAAATCCTAAGAGCTGTTCATCGATGGTGAGATAAGATGATGGAATATAGGAACTTCTGCATACATCTATTAGCATATTCCATATGTCACGAATAGGAGCGAATGAGTCGGTTTTTCTCCTTTCCTCCCTCGAAGTTTTATCGTCAAACCTGAGACAGTTTACTAAAAACGTAAAACGTTCTCTACTCATACAGGCGCGATAGAAAGATCCCGATGTGGTCCCTTCAAACATATGTCTAGCATTTAGATGATTGTCTTTTTTGGCGGCAGAAAAAACTAGTATTCCCAGGAAGGCTAATAACTCATCTTTGCAAAGTTTTGATACCGTAGCAGAATTTGCAGCGTATTTAGAAGACTGCCTAACAATCTCTTCATTGGTGTGAAGAATAACTATGTCAAGAATGTTGTCGTGAAAGAAGTGCAGAAAGTGGTCCTTTATTGAAGAACAGTTACGAGATTCTCCTTTGCAACCAGATATAAAATGAACAATATTCCTAGAGCTGACTCTCTTTGACAAGACTGGCTGTTTAGATGACCACTTATGACCATTCTTACCTTTTATATTTATTTGTTTAGGAAAAACTATATTTGGATCCCTTCGACCCTGGCTTCGACATAGGCTGGCTAAAGGTTCATCGTCATCCGATGATTCTTGATCATATGACAAGAGAGCTTCTTCTGGACGTTCCTCTGCTAATTCTGGATTTTTTTTCTCGATGGCATGGTTGGTTGGTTGGTTGGTTATATTCTTCTGAGCTGTCAGAATGTACCGAATCCTCTTCTAAATAATCTTCCTCCCAGTCACTTCCACTGTCCTCGTACGGTTCATTATAATCATCTTCTCCATTCATAATCTTTTCCATTTCTTGTTGCAACTGCGACGCAGTAAGTGGTTTATTTGCCATTTCTCAGTTTCTGAAATTAATAAATAAATAAATCTTAGCTTTATACTTTGAAATTTGCATTTTGTTTCTACAAATTATGAAATATTATTAGTCTACTTACACAATAAATCGAGTATTCAGCATAAAACAAAGAAAAACATTCACAATAATCTTATCGCTAATACTATCACTAACACTAAAGCGTCGTAATATTTACGACGCGATGCGTAATTTCGCAACTTCCGCTAAAAATCCGACTGACGTGGACTTACCAACGATTAGCAGAGTACTAAAGAGGAAGCTACTGGGAGACCCAAATCTGCAAGATTTTCCGTTGTTGCCAAATTTCGGGAAAAATAATTCGGCGTCGTAAATTTTACGAGTATTAGTACTCTAGGGTTAAAAAACTAGAAGTGATTCGTTTTGTACAAATGTTTACTACTTTCTTCCCCTTAATAGTATTTAATTATTTGAACTTATTATATAATATTAAAGTCAGCAAACACAACTAGTTTTTTATTTTATATAATCAATGAAATCGTACAGAAAAGAACATTTTACTCTCTGGATAATAATCTTTTATTTATGTAAAAAGAAAATTTAGAACTTTTCTAATAGCTGCCAATTGTAGTATCATACTGATTATACACAAAATAATAGTTAACAAAATGTTTTAATTAGAACATTTTAATTACATATGGGTTTTTACTGCATTTATTCATTTTTGACGTTTCAAGGTTATACACGCAGTGTTCAATGAATTTTCGGAGAAACTACAAAATTTCAACTGCGTAGTATTTTTATACAGCATATTTGAACAGCCATGAATACAGAAAGATACTTTTGATGACGACATCACAAACATTTAATATCAGTTTTAAAAAATTAACATTTAAAAACGCTGATTATACAAAACTACTAATACTACTAAAAGTGTTTACATCACATTGTTTGTATTTTTTCACGGCAGATGGCATACATGTCATCTTTCAAGGTCCGTATAGGAAGAGTTTCTTTGTAGTGATTCACAATACTTTGAGAATAATTTTTTTCGCTCCTTCCATGTATCTCCCCGACAGTACATACGTAAAAGGTATATGCACTTACACAAGCATAAATAGTCATAATAACGTTTTATTTATTATTGAAAATAAATATATCAAGAAAAAAATAAATTAAAACGAACACATATAGAAAAAAACGATTACGAGAAAATTATGAAGTTGGGTACAGACCGAAATAAAGAATTCGTGAACTGTTCGAGAATAGCTCCCGAATTGAACCCGAGCAGCTCCCAAACACATCGTCCACACAAGAAGAGTTTCAGTTCTGTGTTCAGTTCGGTCCAGTTCATTGAAAAGTTCGAACTAGAGCTACACTTTCATAAAAGTTGAAATAATTAAATTTGAAAAATGTCATCGCTGGATAGCGACGAAGAAAGCGATCTCATCATTGCTTGCGCAGCATACTTTTTAATCAAACAAAATTTATAGTCGAAAAAAAAGGCGGTGGTGGCAAAGAAGTTTATTTAAAAAGCGCTCAAGATATGGTGGAGTGCCTTTGCTCAGAGATTTAGAAATGGAGGACCAAAGTTTATTTCGAAATTTTAGCCGTATGTCTGTATCGAAACAAGATACAAATTATCGGAAGTGTATTCCATCCAGGGAAAGATGGGCTTTGACTTTGCGATTTTTGGAAACAGGAGATTCCTATACAAGTCTGATGTATTTATTCAAAATTTCCAAGCAAAACATTTCTGCGATTGTACCAGATGTGCGTGAAGCTATAATTACAGTTCAAAGTGACTTAATAAAGGTAAGCAATTTTCTTTTACATTTGTATTCATTTATTTAAAAAAAACATAAAAAATAATGTTGTAGGTATACCTACCTACGTTAATTTAAATTCTGATAAGTTTTTGGAATAATAAAATCACTCAAGTGCTCTTCCTCTTGGGGAGATAGCACTGGTGTACTAAAACAACCTGTGGTCGTACTTGAGAATCTGCATCTGTGGAGTAAGCAGTTTCTACAAGAGATGAGTTGTTACTTGCATCACACAATGATGATCCGAAATGCTGTTGAGAATACTGTGAATCGCTGTCATAGTTTGAGAAAGATTAACTCATTGCAGTGCTACAACCTGACTGTGGTTGCGAGATCACATAACTGGCTTTACTGAAGTTTGATAGACCTGGGTGTGAGATGACTCTTCCATGAGGCGTTGACTGTGGATATTGTTGAGTGGATTGCGATTGTAAAATGCTAATTTGGGTGTCATAAATTATTTAGTTAATGAAATTAATTCTGACGATGATATTGATGTATTGAAACAATTGTCAATTTTTTAGAATTTTCAATAACTTTTATTATATTGTGGAATTAACTAGAGACCGTGAGTTTCATTTAAAACACTATTTTGTTAATGTTAAACTCGATATGTGCTCTGGTTAACGGATCAAATTCTCGTAACTTGATAGCAATATTATTTGTAGATAAGGATCCATCAGGTGGCGCATTCTTTTTTTCATATACAGTTCTGAGAATACCGAAAGCTTCTGCGGCTTGGTCGTTATTTTCTGTAGTCTTCATGTTTTTTGACACGTGTCTCTTAGTTGTCAACACACTTTTTCGTTTCTTGCTTAACTCCTCCAAACTCCCTATTGCATTTTCTGTTAAGTCATCTAAATTTAATTCTTTATCCTGAGTTTCATTATATATAACCTACCTACGTTAATTTAAATTCTGATAAGTTTTTGGAATAATAAAATCACTCAAGTGCTCTTCCTCTTGGGGAGATAGCACTGGTGTACTAAAACAACCTGTGGTCGTACTTGAGAATCTGCATCTGTGGAGTAAGCAGTTTCTACAAGAGATGAGTTGTTACTTGCATCACACAATGATGATCCGGAATGCTGTTGAGAATACTGTGAATCGGTGTCATAGTTTGAGAAAGATTAACTCATTGCAGTGCTACAACCTGACTGTGGTTGCGAGATCACATAACTGGCTTTACTGAAGTTTGATAGACCTGGGTGTGAGATGACTCTTCCATGAGGCGTTGACTGTGGATATTGTTGAGTGGATTTCGATTGTAAAATGCTAATTTGGGTGTCATAAATTATTTAGTTAATGAAATTAATTCTGACGATGATATTGATGTATTGAAACAATTGTCAATTTTTTAGAATTTTCAATAACTTTTATTATATTGTGGAATTAACAAGAGACCGTGAGTTTCATTTAAAACACTATTTTGTTAATGTTAAACTCGATATGTGCTCTGGTTAACGGATCAAATTCTCGTAACTTGATAGCAATATTATTTGTAAATAAGGAGCCATCAGGTGGCGCATTCTTTTTTTCATATACAGTTCTGAGAATACCGAAAGCTTCTGCGGCTTGGTCGTTATTTTCTGTAGTCTTCATGTTTTTTGACACGTGTCTCTTAGTTGTCAACACACTTTTTCGTTTCTTGCTTAACTCCTCCAAACTCCCTATTGCATTTTCTGTTAAGTCATCTAAATTTAATTCTTTATCCTGAGTTTCATTATATATAACCTACCTACGTTAATTTAAATTCTGATAAGTTTTTGGAATAATAAAATCACTCAAGTGCTCTTCCTCTTGGGGAGATAGCACTGGTGTACTAAAACAACCTGTGGTCGTACTTGAGAATCTGCATCTGTGGAGTAAGCAGTTTCTACAAGAGATGAGTTGTTACTTGCATCACACAATGATGATCCGGAATGCTGTTGAGAATACTGTGAATCGGTGTCATAGTTTGAGAAAGATTAACTCATTGCAGTGCTACAACCTGACTGTGGTTGCGAGATCACATAACTGGCTTTACTGAAGTTTGATAGACCTGGGTGTGAGATGACTCTTCCATGAGGCGTTGACTGTGGATATTGTTGAGTGGATTGCGATTGTAAAATGCTAATTTGGGTGTCATAAATTATTTAGTTAATGAAATTAATTCTGACGATGATATTGATGTATTGAAACAATTGTCAATTTTTTAGAATTTTCAATAACTTTTATTATATTGTGGAATTAACTAGAGACCGTGAGTTTCATTTAAAACACTATTTTGTTAATGTTAAACTCGATATGTGCTCTGGTTAACGGATCAAATTCTCGTAACTTGATAGCAATATTATTTGTAGATAAGGAGCCATCAGGTGGCGCATTCTTTTTTTCATATACAGTTCTGAGAATACCGAAAGCTTCTGCGGCTTGGTCGTTATTTTCTGTAGTCTTCATGTTTTTTGACACGTGTCTCTTAGTTGTCAACACACTTTTTCGTTTCTTGCTTAACTCCTCCAAACTCCCTATTGCATTTTCTGTTAAGTCATCTAAATTTAATTCTTTATCCTGAGTTTCATTATATATAACCTACCTACGTTAATTTAAATTCTGATAAGTTTTTGGAATAATAAAATCACTCAAGTGCTCTTCCTCTTGGGGAGATAGCACTGGTGTACTAAAACAACCTGTGGTCGTACTTGAGAATCTGCATCTGTGGAGTAAGCAGTTTCTACAAGAGATGAGTTGTTACTTGCATCACACAATGATGATCCGGAATGCTGTTGAGAATACTGTGAATCGGTGTCATAGTTTGAGAAAGATTAACTCATTGCAGTGCTACAACCTGACTGTGGTTGCGAGATCACATAACTGGCTTTACTGAAGTTTGATAGACCTGGGTGTGAGATGACTCTTCCATGAGGCGTTGACTGTGGATATTGTTGAGTGGATTTCGATTGTAAAATGCTAATTTGGGTGTCATAAATTATTTAGTTAATGAAATTAATTCTGACGATGATATTGATGTATTGAAACAATTGTCAATTTTTTAGAATTTTCAATAACTTTTATTATATTGTGGAATTAACTAGAGACCGTGAGTTTCATTTAAAACACTATTTTGTTAATGTTAAACTCGATATGTGCTCTGGTTAACGGATCAAATTCTCGTAACTTGATAGCAATATTATTTGTAGATAAGGAGCCATCAGGTGGCGCATTCTTTTTTTCATATACAGTTCTGAGAATACCGAAAGCTTCTGCGGCTTGGTCGTTATTTTCTGTAGTCTTCATGTTTTTTGACACGTGTCTCTTAGTTGTCAACACACTTTTTCGTTTCTTGCTTAACTCCTCCAAACTCCCTATTGCATTTTCTGTTAAGTCATCTAAATTTAATTCTTTATCCTGAGTTTCATTATATATAACCTACCTACGTTAATTTAAATTCTGATAAGTTTTTGGAATAATAAAATCACTCAAGTGCTCTTCCTCTTGGGGAGATAGCACTGGTGTACTAAAACAACCTGTGGTCGTACTTGAGAATCTGCATCTGTGGAGTAAGCAGTTTCTACAAGAGATGAGTTGTTACTTGCATCACACAATGATGATCCGGAATGCTGTTGAGAATACTGTGAATCGGTGTCATAGTTTGAGAAAGATTAACTCATTGCAGTGCTACAACCTGACTGTGGTTGCGAGATCACATAACTGGCTTTACTGAAGTTTGATAGACCTGGGTGTGAGATGACTCTTCCATGAGGCGTTGACTGTGGATATTGTTGAGTGGATTTCGATTGTAAAATGCTAATTTGGGTGTCATAAATTATTTAGTTAATGAAATTAATTCTGACGATGATATTGATGTATTGAAACAATTGTCAATTTTTTAGAATTTTCAATAACTTTTATTATATTGTGGAATTAACTAGAGACCGTGAGTTTCATTTAAAACACTATTTTGTTAATGTTAAACTCGATATGTGCTCTGGTTAACGGATCAAATTCTCGTAACTTGATAGCAATATTATTTGTAAATAAGGAGCCATCAGGTGGCGCATTCTTTTTTTCATATACAGTTCTGAGAATACCGAAAGCTTCTGCGGCTTGGTCGTTATTTTCTGTAGTCTTCATGTTTTTTGACACGTGTCTCTTACTTGTCAACACACTTTTTCGTTTCTTGCTTAACTCCTCCAAACTCCCTATTGCATTTTCTGTTAAGTCATCTACATTTAATTCTTTATTCTGAGTTTCATTGTTGTTTATCGTATTCGCTTCATCGACGGCGTTCCCACATTGGCAGATGCATCCTGAGTCTTCTAAAATAAGACTTATTTTACAATAATTTATTTGATTTTCATTTTAACTATGCGCTAGACAGTTGAAATGAAATGTATTGGTATTTTTATATTCAGATTCCAAAGTTTTCTGGAGAATGGCTCGCGGTTGCCGAAGAATATAATAATAGATGGAACTTCCCACACTGTATAGGTGCTATCGATGGTAAACACATCACATTGCAAGCCCCATTTAATAGCGGAAGCGAATATTTCAATTATAAAAGGTACTTCAGCATTGTTCTTATGGCAGCAGTTAAGCAGATTACTCATTTTTATTTGCCAACGTAGGATGTCAGGGAAGGATTTCTGATGGAGGGGTTTTTAAAAACACTGATCTGGCTACAAAGCTTCAAAATGGAACTTTATCTCTACCAGCAGCAACAGCATTGATGGGACAGGAACGAAATACACCGTTCGTCTTTGTTGCTGACGACGCATTTCCTCTACAAGAAAACATAATGAAACCGTACCCTGGAATGCATTTGAAGGGAAGCCTTCAGCGAGCCTTTAATTATAGATTATGTAGAGCTCGACGAATAGTTGAAAATTCGTTTGGGATAGTATCATCCGTGTTTCGTGTTCTACGTAAACCACTTTTATTGGAACCAACAACTACCTCCGTAGTACTTGCATGTCTCTATCTACACAATTTTTTAATTCGAAGTCAACAATCTTCAAAGATATATGCACCTGAAGACGCCTTTGATCATGAAGAATACCAGACGATGCAAATGATTCCCGGCTCGTGGAGAGAAGATCAATCAGAAATGAACTCCTTTCAGAGTTTTAGAAACGTTCCAAGAAAATCGACTGTGAATTTACGTCAAATTCTAGATAATTTCGCTGAATATTTTTCTACCGTTGGAAGAGTACAGTGGCAAAGTGATTTTGAATAAAAAAAGCTGTATATAAAAGCTTGGCAGTTACATAAAAAGATACTCAGCGTATCCCGTGTTTCATTTGGCATATATCTGTCACTCAAAAAACCCATATGTTTTTGTATACAAACCACACTTATTTATTGATCTCGTCTGTGCCCATTCCTGATTTTTTCATTCGTTCAGCCTTTTGACGAACTCTTCGATATTGCGCTAAAATAACACTGATTTTCCTTTCCACTTGATCTTTTGGTTTTGACAAAATCTTGCCTATATCTTCGGATGCGTGTTTTTTTACATGTCTCTTTTTAAAATGTTTGTGCCTGGGATTCCACAAATTCTCATGCCGGCGATATTCTTCTATCAACCACACAATTTCGTCCTTTGACCAGTCCATGTCTATTTAAAAAACTACTATAACAGTAATATTTCGATATTAAAATCTTTAAAAACAGCGCACAGCGCGTATATTATAATACCGAACAGTCAACGTCCACACACATACTGAGTTCGCCACGTGTTCGCAAACGAACCCTTTGAAAGTACCGACTCGACTCGGAACCCCAAAGAACTACTGAGCTGCTCTAGAACTGTTCGCGAACAGGCGTATACACCAAGCTCGAAAAAGTTCGCAAACTATTCGAGAACAGCTCGAGGACTTGGTCTATACGATACCCAGCATGTGAGAGTGAGGACAAGGAGACAAATATTCTAACACTGTAGAACAATATAAAACATATAAGAATTTAGAAATATCAATATGTAAGCATTGCTAATGAATACTCACTTAATATTCTTGATGATCAATAGTTCAATACAACATTTTTATATCTCTGAAACTCATAAGCTTTTCACTGAACAATTACTACGTTTTCATGGAGTATTGAAATCGTGTTGAATATGGTTTTGGTATTGAAAACCACATGAAAACAGGTATTGAAATCGATTCCAATTCCAAGGTCAATTCACCTTTTTTGGGATCGTATCGGGATTTAAATTAACTTAAATCGAATCGAAAATTATAGCGCATGCGCATAAACTATGACTTAATTTGAAAAGTTTTGTTAGTTTTCTTTATTTTGATTCAAAGTTCAGTGCATTTTCTGGTTTTTATATTGCTTAGTGCTCATTTACTATTATAATAAAAAAATGGATAACGAAAATAAGACAGTGACCTCACCATCTACATCCATTTCATCAAGGAACGTGTGGCGTGAAAGTGAGGTATTGTGTTTATTATTCTAGAAATAATTCGGGAAGAAAAAGTTTGCAACTTATTCGACGGGAAAAGGAATAACACCCTGAAATTTATAAATTAATAGAAAAAAAATGGAAAAATGGAAGGCGTTAAAGACGTTAAAGACCAGTGTGCTGTTTCGTAACATTATCCTCTCCTTAAATGGAAGTTCCTCCTGGAACTTTTGTGTAGCCGAGACTGGATGTTTCAATCGGCAACTGGCCCCATTTCTACACTTTCCGATATTATGGAAATAACAGGGCACCGTCTTCATCGGATACCGATAACGGGGGTTGTAGCTGCAAATTAATATCTGGACACCGGTATCTTGGAAGATAACCTCTACCATGTTCCTGATGACTCGCCAATCCAACAGGTTACTCGCTATCTTAGGCATAGCCAGTTTCTTCACGCTGGATTCTAACACATGGTCTCGGAGGTTTCGAAGTGCTTCCCACACATCGCGGTAAGTAGATCGATCTTGAAATTTATTTTTAGTTACCACGTAGAAGACGTACCGCTAATTATGTTTCAGTTTCAGTGTCTTGCCAGGGGCTGGGATCTGGTCTTCAAGTTTTTCTAATTGCCCGAACTTCTTTCGAAAGACGGATGCCAACCCTCGTGCGTTCTTGATACGGGCGGGGATGTTGTATGCCAGTGAATAATCTTCCGGGAGAGTGAAGAAATCTTGTCGTTGTTCTGAAGTGACTCCATATCTAGCTTTCCCGGTACCTCCCTACGCGCCCATAAATTCATCGAAGGTAGGGTCAGGCACATCTCGAATATGGTTTACTCCTTTCTCTAGATCATGGTCTCCTTCGAATGGCGCTAGTCGGTTTTGGTGAACTACTTTTGGTTTTCCGTTGGGGATCTTGCTTATGCGATATATAACATCATTGAAACTTTTCTTGATTAAGTATGGACCTTCCCAGGATTTTTGTAATTTTGTAGAAAATCCTTTTCTCCTCGTCGGGTTGTGTAACCATACTTTCTCCCCTCCTTCGAAACCGCCTACTGTGGCCTGCGTGTCGTACCGACTTTTCATTCTGTCGCTGGCAACTTGAAGATTTGTTCGAACTAATTCATGAATATCGTCCACCCTTCTTCTCAATTGGATCACATAGTCTTCTGCTAGATCTTCTCCAGGTCGACAGCCAAATTCCAGGTCACAAGGAAGCCTCATTTCACGTCCAAACAGGATTTTCGCAGGTGTTTCACCCGTGGACTCATTGACGGCAGATCGATAAGCCAATGCGAATAGGGAGAGATACTGGTCCCAATCTCTCTGATGGCTGGATACTACTTTGGACAGGTACTTTCCAATAGTCCTGTTCATTCTCTTGACCATTCCATCTGACTGTGAATGTAATGCTGTTGTTCTGGTCTTCTTCATTCCCAGCTTGTCGCAAATCTCTTGGAATAGATGGCTTTCGAAATTTGTTCCCTGGTCGCTGTGGACTTCCAAGGGCACTCCATATCGGCTGATAAATTCTTTCACCAATACATCCACGACAGTTGTGGCCTCTTGGTTCGGGATAGCGTAAATTTCCACCCACTTTGTGAAATAATCCATTACAACCAGTATGTATTTGCCACCATTTTCTGTTGTCGGAAATGGTCCAGCGATGTCTAAAGCAATCCTTTCGAAAGGGCTTCCAACATTGTACTGTGCCTTTCTCTTGCGATGTGGTCCATTACTCGTAGCACAAGTCGTACATTTCTTACACCAGTCCTTCACATCATCGGAGCTGTTCATCCAATAAAACCTCTCACGGATTCTCTGTAGGGTTTTCTTCACTCCCAGATGACCTCCCGATGTACTGTCATGTAACTTTTTTAGTACTTCGACTACTCTTGTTCTCGGGATAACTAGCTGTCTCCTTATCTCGGAACCATCATCGTTTTCAAGGACTATTTTCAACAGCCCTTCTTCCAGGACAAGGGATTACCACTGAACCCAATACGCCTTGAGTTTCGGTGACAATCTTGACACTTCTTGCCAGGTAGGTCGCAGATTTTCTTCCTTCCATTGCCGGATCATCTTCAGGTGAGGATCATTCTCCTGATCTTCTCTGATCCTGGTGGCTGACCATTCCTCGTTGACTACAGTAGTTCTTGAAACTGCAGCTTCCCTAGATTCCGCCTTGTTGCAGTGGGAGCAGTCTGTTGGGCACGGCCGTCTGGACAGGGAGTCGGCATTTCGGTGACTCACACCAGCTCAATGTTCGATGTTGAAATCGTACTCTTGAAGTCGTTCAATCCATTTAGCGATCTGGCCCTCGGGATTCTTGAACTACATCAACCACTTGAGTGCTGCATGATCAGTCCGGATTAAAAACTTCCTACCATAGAGATACTGGTAAAAGTGTTCCACGGACTTCACTACCGCCAAAAGTTCTCTTCTGTGACACAGTAGTTTCGTTTTGGTTTGGAGAGGACTTTACTGAAATATCCCAGCACTCTTTCTTGTCCTCCTTGGATCTGTGAGAGCACTCCATCAATTCCTACGTTGCTTACGCCAGTGTCAAGAATAAAGTTTCCCTCTGGTAATGGATATCTTAATATCGGCGGCGAGGTTAAATGCCTCTTCAAGGTTTTAAAAGCCGTTTGACACTCTTCGTCCCATTGGAAAGCTCTTGCTTCTTCTGTAAGTCGAGTTAGAGGCTTGACAATATCTCCAAACTTCCTGATAAATCTTCTATAATACGTACATAGTCCAAGGAAACTCTTAATTTGATGTTTGTCGGTTGGTTGCGGCCATTGCTGAATGGAAGCAATTTTCTCTGGATCCACCGCCACTCATTCATTGCTCATTATATGACCTAGATAGTTGACTCGGTTTTGGAACAGCTGACATTTCTTCGGGTTTAACATGAGCTGGGCAGCTTGGAGTCGTTTGAATACGTCTTCCAAATTCTTTAGGTGTTCGTCAAATGTCTTCCCCAGTACTACGATATCGTCCAAATAGACCAGGCATGTCTTCCAAGACATCCCTCTCAAGGCATTTTCCATGAGTCTTTCAAATGTCGCAGGCGCATTACAGAGCCCGAATGGCATGCCGTTGAATTACCATAATCCAGAGTCTTCTCTTTGTCTTCTGGGTCCATTTCCACTTGCCAATAACCAGACTTCAGGTCCAAGGTTGAAAACAGTTTGCTGCCGGCCAAAGTATCTAGCGTATCGTCAATTCCTGGCAGAGGATAGCTGTCTTTCTTAGTCACGTTGTTTAGCTGGCGATAATCCACGTAGAATCTCGTAGTTCCATCCTTTTTTCTTGACGACCACTACTGGAGACATCCATGGACTAGTAGATGGTTTTTTTACTTTTTCTTCAGCCATTTCTCGAATTATTCTTTCAGCTTCCTCTCTCTTCGCTCGTGGAAGTCTTCGAGCTGATTGCCTAATTGGCTTAGCATTACCTGTATCGATTTTGTCTTTGACGGCTGATGTTCTACCAGTCTTTCCTCCTTTTGGTACGAATAGATCTCGATACTGCAAGAGAATTTCTCTCATTCTCATTTTTTCAGCTCGATCCAAAGATTGACCAGCTACTGATAACATCTGTTCGAATCTGGCATTAGAATTGTGGTCGTTGTTTGACGAACTATAGACGTCACTGGTACGCAGGATCCAATCCTGGTTTCCTTCTTGATGGTAACTGGGTAATCATTCACGTTTATCTCACTTCTGACACCAATGTAATGTTTTTCTTATTTATTAAAACGTTTTATTACGGGTGGGATAAATTCATACACACGGTAGGTTCACTTACGAATTTATTTAAACACTAAACTACTCACTAACACTTAATTTATATACACACAACCTTAATTATTAATTTATGTCAACACTTTACTGTTCGCTATTTCAGTGTATTCTTGTTTATTTGTCGAGATCACTTTATCAACTAAACTAAACTCTCCCTGGTCGGTCCTTTATATATATTAGTACCTTTTTTACTAGATAATTCTAGATTGCGGCTTACACAAAAACAATTGGCTCTCGCATTTTCTAGATAAGACTGGTCACAAAAACAAAGTCTAGATAAGATTGTCACAATCGTAAACAATTCTAAGAACTCCCTGCGCATCCGCCATACTTTTAACTTTCATACATGGCCTAGACAGAGTCGGATTCAGGGACTATACCAGTCTGCTGTTTCGTAACAATACGTTTGTTTGTTCTATCAAATTTAGATAGAATGTCGTTCCACACTGCCAATAATACAGCAGTCTCTAATTTCTCCATAGTTTGAAGTAAACCACTGGTATGAAATTTAGTAGCTGCTCCCTGGTTTTTGTCATTAATAATTTGCTCTAAGCAATTTTCAAAACAGTCATAATCAGTATATAAGGCTTTAACAGCATCTGCTCTTGCCGACCATCGAGTAGTAGACACTCTTTTTGGACAAAGCTTGGATTGCAGTTTTATAAGAGAAACTAGAATAATTTCCCATTGATGTGTGGATGCAGAAAAAAATGTATATAAATCGTTGAGAAACATGAAAAATTTTGTTTCAGCAAGACAACACTCTGCATCACAATTACCTACTAAATTGAGCGAATGAGCTGCACATTTTGAGTTTAATTTAAATTTTAAAAGCGTTTACTCCAAATTTTATCACAAATCACAATAGCAGCAGTTCAGAGGAGTGGATTGGGAAAACTGATTCTATAATTCCGTCCTTTTATATAGCAAATTGTAACTGCGATAATTCCCTTTGAGTCCTACTGATTTTTACTTTTTCGCCCTACCTATCTAATATGTGAGAAAAGTATTGGTATACCCCAAAAAAAGTTGGAATTTTGAAAAAATTTTGAGTTATTTTTACGTTTTTCATCAAGAACAATACGAAAAACGGTTTTTAGAAAAAAAATCCTGTGGGTATATCGTCATCGTCGTTTTCGTCGGCCACTTTTCGTTACATGTCTTGTTAGCACGATACAGCCTCCGGAGTGTAACAAGTCACCAATTTTATGATTGAATATTGTTCAGGACATCTCACAGATGAACCCTATTGATTTTCAGCTCACCAGAGATAGTACAACGGGTGCTATGGTACTTGAAGTACGACATATTTGTCATTTTTTGATAAATTTCAGTTTGTTAGCACGATACAGCCTCCTGAGTGCAACAAGTTACCAATTTTATGATTGATTATTATTCAGAACATCTTATAGATAAACCCTATTGATTTTCTGTTCACAAGAGCCAGTACAACAGGTGCTGTAGTACTTTAAGTATGACATTTTTGTCATTTTTTGAGAAATTTCAGTTTGTTAGCACGATACAGCCTCCGGAGTATATACAAGTGACGAATTTTATGATTAGATATTCACAGCGTCTCAAAAATGAATCCTATCTATATTCAGCTCACTAAAGCCAGTTCAACGAGTGCTATGGTACTTAAAGTACAAAATTTTTGTCATTTTTGGAGATTTTCTGTTTGTTAGCACGATACAGCCTCCAAAGTGTATACAGGTGACCAATTTTATGATTGAATATTGTTCAAATATGACATCGTACGTACGGTGTCATATTTGTGAGGCTAATCATAAGATTTTTTATCTCAATTATAAATAAATTTAACAAAAGCTAATATTTTTATTCTATATTATTTCTTTCTCGAGTTTTTTTACCTTAAATCTTACATTTCTATGAACTTATTATAAGAAAAAACGGAAAATATATTGAATCCCTCTCTACAATTGAGTTAAAAAATTATCCCATGTGTTATAAACTAGTTCCAATATTGGTGCAGTAAATTCAAACATGCAGAATAATAAGATTAACAGTGACGTGAAGTTGATTTCATGTCAATCATGGAGGGTCGACACGACACCGTCCAGCACAAAATCACAGCACTTATTTTTGAAAATTGTTCGATTTGGAAATATGTACATGACACTGTGCACTTCAGAGCCATACTTAATTTAGATTGGACAATTAAATTGGAATCGGGAATATTTTCAACAAAGCTATTGGGTTAATTTTGTGTCAGCTACAGGATTCGATACGTAACAGAACATTTATTAGTTATTCATTTTCTACTAGATACGATTCCGAGTAAGGCTTTTGAAACAAGCATTTAATTGAATGAAAACGTATTAATATGCATGTCATGACCGAAAACATTTAGGTTAGATAACAGACGGTATGTTAAAATATTAAGTGCAAGGAAGACAAAGTTATCACATCCATAAAAAAAATTAAAAAGTGATAAAAAGATTTGCTTATTATGGTGTATGTATATAAAAAGTAATTGAAGGGGTAAGTGGATGAAAGATGTATGTAACAAAAGGGTATTGTTGAGATATTTAACCTTGAAGTTGTCATTGTGGTACTTTTTATTTTATATTTTCTTTTGTATATTAAAATTAAATCAATATTCTATTGAGTATTTTAATAAGAGCGGGTATGCTATAACTGTTCCAAGCAGATACCTTTTCATCTTAGATTCCTTCATGTTCTTCGTGTAAAACATGTTCATAAAACCATTTGTGTTGATCCGGAATGAAGCAAAGTTGTTCTTTTAAGTTTTCACGTTTTTCCTTAGATAATACGCCAGTTTTTCTGAAGGATCTGGGAATATCAAAATTTTCAGGAAGAGAAGACGGATTTTTCAAATTTTTGTGAATATTGACCTCCTTGAAGGGAGTATAATAATCAAAGCTTTCCTTAAAGAGGTATGACCCATAGGTATCTACACGGATCCATTTAATTCCATCTCTGAAATATACTTTTTCATTCAGAACATCTTTTTTTCTATTCATAAGTTTCATTTTTTGTGGTAGGTCCTCAGTGTCTCTGAAATGATGTTCCATGTCAATGACCATGCTTTTTTTATTGGAAGAGGCAATAATTTCTCGATACTGCTGAGGAGTACAAATAGTTTGGTGTTTTCTCAATATTTTTTCTATTCGACCAAAATCCCGGTCCGAATCCAAGTATGAATGACCTACTTCAGGAAACTTGTGGTCGATTATTTTGAATATATTTTTCTGTATAAGATATTGATAAATACAGAGCATTAGGAAATTTTTGTTCTGCCCTGCACAGGAGTCTGTCCAAATAATCAAATGATTTTTTTGTTTAAGTGCCAGTTCAACTTCAATGGTTCTTAAAAGACAACTGGAAATCTCACTACTACCCCTACATGCTAAATCTTCGGTCCATGTGTAAAAAACTGTCTTGTCCACTTCTTTAGTTATAATATGAATGCCTAGATTATAAAAGCACATTTGGCGGAGATAAAATGCTTTGGAAGTACTGAGTCGGGGCAAAGGCATGGTTTGTTGGAGATCGAATGTTATATATGCGACCCCATCAGAATTTTTGGCTAGTTCTCTATCGACGACCTGAGCCGCAAAAGCTGCTTTGTAGTTTTCGGTATGTCCCTCATTTCCAGTACCTGAATCGCAGGTGCTGCTAGTGTCACTTTTGGGATGTCCAAATGACAAACTAAATTCATTGTTGAAGATATAACGGTATGTGCATTCCTTGACTTTGAATCGATTAGGGACTTTGTTAGCATTACATGTCTCGATATGAAGTTTATGCATAATTGGGAGTGACAGAAGAGGAGAAAGGTACTTCTTATGGATATTACAATTTCTTGAATAGTGCGATGATTCTGAAGGGAAACTTGAAATATGCTTGATTATGTAAGCAGTGACATCTTCGGGAGTTTTGTTGGGTCTATTGTTATGTTTTCCTCTTTTGTCTGGTAGGGGGGCAGCTAAACCTTTCTTTATTGACTGCTGGATCAAGTCAACCTTTTTCATGCTGATATTGTATATTGAAACAAAAGCTCTTTTACATACAGCAGTTTGTTTTCCCCCATATGTTATATTATATTGGAATGAGGCTGTTTTGTGTTGTAAAGCTCCGGTTCTCTGTCTTTTTGTAGGGGTTATTTTTAAACTGTTATACAGTAGAGAATTTTTGGCATTTATATCCAGTTTGTAAAAAGATGACATTATGATTTTTCTGTCTTCAATTGTAAATGACTGCGAACACTGTCGGCGACAATTTTCAGGGCATAAGTTGCCTGTAACACTAGTTTTAGCAGGTTTCAACTGACCCTTATAATTTCTGTAGGCCTCTCCTCTTTGTCTGCAGAGTGCAGCTTTATTTTTTTCCATTCAGAAGGATTTCTTTGCCTTTTTCTACTTACTTTTATTTTAGGTTCAAAATATTTCTTTTTAACACCGGCAGTAAGCAAAGTATTCCCTTCTTTATTTTGTTTAACACTACTTTCATTATTTGTCTGACGTATCGATATGTTGTCGTCCTCCATCAGTTCCATATTATTATGATCTTCAGTCGGTTCATCACTACCTTGTACATCCATCATTTCACTAGCACTCTTCTTTTCCATTACTCTGTGACTGCATTTCTTGATTTTATGGTCATTTTGATCTTCTGCAATTCCGTCGTCCGATGAATCAACGTAATCCTTCTCATCTGGCACGTATTCATCACTAGAATTGTCGCCAAATAAGTCATCGCAACTGTTGTCGGAAGTATTTTCTTCTCCAACATCTGCAAGAAAGATATACTGTATGTATTGTACTAAATGCGTTAATATAGGTACTCAATGTACCATTTCACTATTAGGCCGACAACACCGAGTATTATAAGGATCAATATCTCAAATGCACGTGCACTAAGATACAATAGTAGGTTTATTGTCACTTACGTAATTGCCTATACATTCCATTAGTGTTTTTATTTGTGTGTCTTGTTGTTTGTATTCCATCGAAGTTAGCTGCCCTAACTGCAGCATGTGGTTCCGACACTACAACAATCAAATTGCATTTGAAGGACTGTGGAGAAGGTAAGCTCAAATGAGTTTAATATTTTATAACAAACAATCTTACCATCATCCTGGTACGATTCATTCATTTCGGTAAAATTATCATCACCTTTTGACGATGTTGATATTACATTTTCTAGGTTAGAATTCACGTTTTCATTGACATTCTTGTCAATACTTCCGCTCGCACTGCTCGCAGTTGAACTATCTGCATTCAAAGCTAATCGTAATATCACCTTTCCTCTGGAAGTCATTTTAACTGTCTTTATAAATATTTTAAATCACTCAATATGTGCACGTGCTCTTCAAAACAACCGTCGTTGTGAACTGATTCACACAGCTGTTAAGTGCATGAAGGCAGTATGTTGCACAGTGAATTCACGGCACTAGTGGAAGAAAGAGGTATGTGCTATTTTACGTTTCATACCTCATTCATCCAATACACATTAAATAAAAATTGTTGTAGGCACTGGTGGAAGAAAGACGTATGTCTCATGTTATGTTTCATACCTCCTTCATGCCCTACAAACATAAATTGTTGCGGTCACATAACTTCTTCATGACACTGCTATATCTGTAAATAATATTCTTAGAGAGCTGGTGATAGTTTCACAAAACAGGCCAACACATACCACCTTCATCTACGACAAATCTCTATTTTTGTACAAATGTTACATACCTCCTTCATCCACTCACCCCTTCAATTATTATTCTTGTTCTTAAGAGCCCGGTGAAGTTAGCACAAAAATAGTGGTAAGGTTACAAAAATTCGCATAGAGCTAAAAATTGGTAGGAATGCTCGGAACACTATTATCAATAAAATGTGAAAAGTCCCATTGATCCCATACCCGCAAAAAATTATCAATGTTCGCAAATATTGTTTTTGTTTTGGTTTTTTCAGTCAAACGGTAGATAGGTTTTATTATAAAGATAGGTCTGACAAAAATTATAAATCTTACTATCTATAAAAACTATCTTCAGTTTTCGCCCCTCAAAAAGTTGTGTTTTTCATTATGGGAACGTGTGCTGTACAAAGGAGTTTATTTAACTTTGATTTCGATCGTCCTGTATTGCTACAGCTCTTGGAAAATGGCGCATCAAATAAGTGTGTAACTCAAAGCCTTCGTCACCAATAAGGACATGTGATACGGGATCGTTTGTTCCTGGAAATTTATTCTCAGGCAATAAAGATTTTTCGTGAATATATTCTGTATGAAACATAAATTTTTCAAATATATCACTTGTGCTTTTACTTTGATAACTACCAGCATCGACAACAATGAATTTGTAGAAAGGTTCTGTTTCTTTTTATTATTATTTAAAGAAATATTCACAAAAGTTTGCGGTATGTAAGAAAATGGTGGCTAACTGCTGTAAAAAAATACTGCAATGCATTCTAAAGAAAGTTACACATTCTCTTCAACTCGTTCACTTAGTCCATGAAATAATTAACATTGTTTTTACACAATTCCTAAACTTACCAGTCACTATTCTCGTTCGTCTAGCAAATTGTATCTGGAACCCATTAGGCCAGGCGGCAAGTAATGTAAACCATAAAAAACTGTGATTTTGTTGTTATTATTTATCATCTTCTCATATTGAGAAATGAAATTGTTTTTCGGAATTGTGTTTACATTTTCCCTATCCTCGACTTCTTGTTCCCATGAGGGGGTGGACGGTTTACGAAGTTGTACTTAGATTGTTTGGAGAGGATTTGTAATTTCTTCCTCTTCATCTGATGTGTTTCGGCTAGTGTTCCATTCTCGTAGTGTGAAAATTGTTTATTTTGGAATGATCCGGAGTGGAGTTTCGTTTCGATCCGTCAAAAAATGTGCCCTCTATCGTGCATACAAATTCCGTTATAGCACTTACATATGTATGTCACATTAGGAACAGGGGGTTGTTTTGGCATCAGGGAACACCAAAACGAAAAACTGCAATAAAATTTTTCCGAAGTCGCATCATGCTACTCTCTACAATAGCCCTATTTAATTCTGAAATAAGCTTAAAACTAATGTATAATTTAGGACTAACTTTTTCCCAAAAAATTAGAACTTGTACTCACTCAGTTTTTCTGAAAAACCGCTATTTAAAGTGGGGGTGCTTGCTTGAACTAAAGCTAGCGCCCCAACCTTTTTAATAGCATAAAGTTAAACTTTGATTTTAAGACTGATTTTTACCCAAAGGCGTTTTAGCAGTATTTTAATATTTTGTTTATAAAATAAGATAATAAATTAGACCACGTGTCTTATTAATTTTCAAGTCAAGTAGAACGTTAAAAATGTGTAAATTCCTATCTAAAGTAACTAAATATTTATAATTTTTGAATATAGGGACTAATTTGTATCCAAAAAATTATAATTTTTACCCACAGTTATCTTTGAAAAAGGATTTGTAACCACTACAAAAACAAATTTCAACAGTATAACTTTAAACTTTAAGTTGAGGACTAATTTGTCCCCAAAAGCATATTTTCATTCTTATAACATAAAGATTATAATAAATTAGACTACGTGTTTTATTAATTCCCAAGTAAATCGGCCACCTAGCTACTTCACTGACTTTTTTGTTTTCATATTATTTATTGTTTTACCTGTAATAATACATATATAATTACAATTAGAAATCCATATTTTTTGTTATAGGCATATTTTTTGTTATAGGTACATACTTTAAGCATCGTCCATAAATTCCAATTCCAATTGGAATTTATGGACGATGCTTTAAGTGAGGTCTTTTGTGGTAATCGCGGCACTCCTTTGACGAAACAATAAAAATTAATATTCTTTCCCTAGTGCAAGGCGCAAATAGTTTAAAGCCGTTAGAAGATAAGAAGGGCATCCTGGCGTTATCACTTTTTTTGACTGCTTGGCGGCTTAGTAAAGATCCGTCTTATATATGGTATTACGGCGGGCTTTCGTTTTTGATTTGATGAAAAAAAGAAAAACAGTTTTGTTACATTCTAGCAAAAACCCAAAGGAGCCAGTGTGGCGATATTTTTTGTTTTTCAGATGTTATGCTTATTTGATCATCCGTTCCTATTTCTGATGGGTCCTATTTTCTAATATAATAAATAAAATTCAAGATTCAAGGAGTGAGTCAGTTGAAGTTGAAGGCTGTTTGTTACTTCGATCGGTTGTCTTCTTATCTGGCACCAAAAGCAGACCTTATGTATTTAAGAGCTCCGAAATCAAAGAAATTTTGATTTTTTATTTCAATTTTTTAAGGTACTTTACTCTTATCGGTTTTTTGTTTCTACAAAGTGGGGGGGGGGGAGGTCAACAGGAGTTTTCTTATTCCTCTGACATGAATGAAATTATTAAAAAAAATGATAATCAATACTGCTGTAATAAGACAAATCACAATTGAAGTATAACCTGTGCATGAAACACGAATAAAATTGTTGGTGCTCGAGGGGAAAGAGGAGAAAAAAGTTTGTGTCTGGACGCGCCTATGGGCTTCAAGCAAAAATCAAAAAGAACGCGAACATTACACTCCAGTTTGCTCGAGCGAGCAAATCGAACGCCACTAATATGTAAATAAACTGATAAGCTAACCTCAAAAATAACTTATGATATAAACTTGTGTGAATTAAAATTTATTTAGCGTTAAAGATTAATAATAATGTACTTACAAAGAAGTTTTCACTTTTCGAAATTTAGCCGAGCAAAATTCTTTATTTGATGCAAGAAACTTTCACAACATCAACAAATCAATTGTGGCCAAATTAGAGCTATTTGCCTTATATGAAATGATATAGGAATGCGTAATCACAACAAAAGTTCAAACAACACTGACTGAGATAATTGATAGGACAGAAGTTTACAATTTGCTAAAAATGTAGGGGAAATTCTTTCATAGTAGTTTGAGGTTTAGACTGTTTTGTTTTATACTTTAACCTATAATATAAAGTAAAAGAAGTAAAATACCAGTAAGTAGCAAATCATTTTAGTTAAAAAACTATATCACCGTAGTAGTTATTTTAGAATAAAAATGCCGAAAATTGAGTCAACTTCCAGTTCTGAGAAAAGCGATACTGCTGAGCCGAAAAAAGGCAAGCAAAATGGAGACAACAAATCAATTTTAATTTGCATTTTGATTTATAACAACAGTACATTTCTGTCAAAATAAATTTTATGAAAAACGCATTTTCATTTATCAAATTTTAGTGAAGGAGAAAAATAGGGGAATTTAATTTTATGCATAGGGAAAATGTAGGAATTTTTTTGTGTTGGTAGGAATGGCTCTTATAAAAAGTTACGATTACTGATTTACTGAGACGTGACGTCATGCGCTGTTCCGGTCAACATGGCCGATTGCAGTATTTTATACTTTTATTTTCCTGAAACTGTTATTAATCTAAATGTTTATATTATTTTTCAGAATACTTTCATCATATATTTGTTTCTTACACCATTTATTTTTTAATTCCTTCGTACTGTTATCATCCCTATTGTATTGTAATTATAATAAAGGTATGTACCAAATATCAGTACAATCTGTTAACAAGAAGGGGTAAAATTTCAATTAGTAAATTGGACCCAAACAAACAAAAAACAGCCTGGTCAAGCTAAATAGAATCGTTTAATAAAAATAAAATAGTGGAACTAGAGTAGCATAAAAGTCAGTGAATTTTTTAAAGGTCTCATCGCTTTAAAAGATCGCGGATTCTTTAAACTAAATTTATTGTATTAGGAAATTTAATGCTTTTCTGAAGACTGAGAGCAAGGCACTATGCTTTGCGTTCCAATATAAATATCTCCCTTATACATCAATTGAATTCTTTAACTTCACTTTGTGTTAATCCGACTAAAAGATTATCTTACAGGTATAATTACATTAAATAAGGTAGCGCTTCCTCTTTACATATTATTAACGGAAAATTTGTCGTCGACTGATTCACTTTTTTCCGGCTTAATGGAAGTTATTAACGAATTCAAGGCATCAACTACATATAATTAACTGAGATATATTACAGAGTGACACTAAAAATCGGACCAAATAAGTTGGAATTACTGGAAACGTTGGCGATATTCATACTGAACACACTATTCACTACCACTACGCCAACACAGAATTACACTGTCTGACGCGCGTTTCGATAACCAAGTTATTGTCTTCTGTCTTATTAAATGAAGGACATCAAATGATGCTGGTGGCTGTGTACACGTATAGGGTAACAAAGAAAAATATATTTGTATCACGTGTAAAATTTAATTTACTTTTGCATAGCGCGCTTTCAGCTCTCTAGACATAGAGCCATCATCAGTGCTTAATCTAAAAATACATATTCAACCAATAGTGTTAAATTACTAAATAAAATTCAAGTTGAGAAAGTTAACAATAGTAATATATGAATTTAATTTAAAGGTAATAAAAAAAGGTCTTAATATTAGAAATTTAATAATAAAAAATGATTTTAATTGCATTGAAGTTACTATTATTTAAATCTAATATATGTGTCATAATGAGGTTTTTTGAAACTAAAAAGAGAAATGAAACCAGATGTTAAACTTATTAGGAAGGAATAAAAAGTTTTATTTTGTTATTTGATTTTTAACGAAGAAAGGAAAACTAGATATGAAATTTAATTGCATACAAAATTGTTTTTAATATTATTTATGATTATTAAAACTGAAAATATCGAATTGCTAGTTAAGTGAAAGTTTGACTGAGTTTTTTTATGAAAAGATAAAAAGGTTGATAAAAAATACGTACTGTCAGATTCCATATAATAAAATTTCCTGGCTTCATCGCCTCTATTAATAATTAAACAGGTTAATAAACCATTAACATTATACAAACTTGGACATCACATTTAAAATTTTTAAAATCGAATTTTACTTCCAAAAAATATTTTCTTAAACACCTCTACAGGTGGTTGTGTCGGTTTGACTGACAAATATGAGAACTTCAACTGTCAATTGGGTTTGTTCGATTGTTTGTGAATACTCTGTTCAATTTGAGAGATCGGATGCAAAAATGATTATTTATTTAAATTCAGGAAAGTAATTTTAAACAACAATGAAATCAATTATGTGTAATATTCTATTTAATTTAGTAATTGTAATGAATGATTAGCAATTTAATTAGGTTAGTAATTGTAGTGAATGATTAACAATTTAATTAGGATATTTAAAATTATTTAGAAGGTTAAATTGAGAAAACACACAAAAATTAAATTTTAATGTGAAAACATCAGCAATTGCACTTACCTCACATTTTCGAGATGCCATTCTGGGCCTTAACTTACAGAAAAGACACAGGATGGAATCCCGAATGCTTCTATAGAGGTGTGAAGATAGTTTCTATCCAGCCATAGAAGTACTCTAATTTTCTTCATGTTGGAAGGGTGGGATCTAATGATGTATTCACATTATATTTTAAGGCAACACAAAAAACATGCTCATGGTTTAATATCATGGGCCTGAAGCAGGTTCTAATGTATTGTCTCGAAACTAACTCATTTCAGCAAGCGTTATTGATCTGGTGACAAGCAGGTTAGGACATTATCATCATTGAGGGTTACATGAGTTGACGATGTAGGGGTATATAGTTCCTATTTAGGCTCTCTTGTTTGTTTAGACATTTATCATTAATTTTAAGCTCGTTACTGATTTCAAGGTCTTCATAAAAATCTAGTAAAGTAAAGTTTTTAGAGTTGATGTTAACTAAAATCTTTGAATTTTCTGTGGGGCTAAAATTATGATTATTATATTTTAAGTGATGACCGAATGATGACTTGTTGGGTTTACTAATATGCTCATTTATACGGACTCCCAAAGGCCTGCATGTCCTTCCAATGTAGCTTGCTGTACAATCTGAGCATTGTAACCTGTATACTCCACTTCTTTGTAAATGGTTAATTTTATCTTTAGAATTGACCAAAAAGGAACTTATTTATTGGAAGTTCTGTAAGATACTTTAATTGATTTATCAATCTCTAGAAAACTTTGTGAAAATATTTTTGTGATATCTGAGTTAATGAAAGGTAATGAAATATAAATTTGTTTAGGTATTTATTTCGGGGTAAGCTAATTTATGTAATTTCTTAGAATTTACTTTTTGAACAAGGGTGTCGACTATTATGGGGTCGTAACCATTATTGTGGGCTATTTGGCTAATAATATTAAGTTCCTTTTTGTATTCGACTTTTTCCAATGGTATGTTGAGGAGTCTAATAATAAAACGAGGCCATTTTGTGTTGGTTGGGGTGATTGGAAAACCTGTGGATGGCATGGTCTGTCTGAGTGGGTTTTCTAAAAATACCAAACTTAAATTTTGAACCATCTCTATGTATGTTAAGGTCTAAAAAGTTGATGTGAGCTTCTTCTTCTATTTCTAAAGTGAATTTTATGTTTTGATGTATTTCATTGATGGAAGATAATATATTGGAAGCTGTGGTATTGTTGCCTCTTATCACACAGAATATGTCATCCACATATCTATCATACAATAAGATTTCAATGTGTTGTGGAATAATAAAGTTACTTTCAATATGAAATTGTCTGCTATTAGAGGAGAAAGGCCACATCCCATGGCTAGGCCATCTGATTGTTCATAAAATTTATCGTTGAATACAAAAAAGTTTTGTGAAAGGCAAAGTTCAATTAATTTAATCATATGTTCGCTTGTGTTATCTGAAATTTTTGATTTTCTAAGAATGTTTTTAACTAAAGGGAAGGTTTCAAATTTGGGAACTGAGGTATACAGGTCACTAACGTCAAATGAAACCATAATGGCGTCAGGTGGTATAACGAAGTCTTTTATTTTGTTAACTAAATCAAAGCTGTTACTTACTGTGTTCACTGGTTTGAAGTTGGTTAGTTCTCGAAAAAGTGTGCTAATGAAACTTGTTAATTTTGATACTGGTGTGTTAATGAAACTTACGACAGGCCTTATCGGAATATTAGCCTTGTGAAGCTTTGGGAGACCGTACAAACGAGGCATCATGGGGTTGCTAGATATGAGCCTTCCTGTTGCATTGTGTTCTAAATAATTTTAAATATCCTAATTGAATTGTTAATCATTCACTACAATTACTAACCTAATTAAATTGCTAATCATTCATTACAATTACTAAATTAAATAGAATATTACACATAATTGATTTCATTGTTGTTTAAAATTACTTTTCTGAATTTAAATAAATAATCATTTTTGCATCCGATCTCTCAAATTGAACAGAGTATTCACAAACAATCGAACAAACCCAATTGACAGTTGAAGTTCTCATATTTGTCAGTCAAACCGACACAACCACCTGTAGAGGTGTTTAAGAAAATATTTTTTGGAAGTAAAATTCGATTTTAAAAATTTTAAATGTGATGTCCAAGTTTGTATAATGTTAAAGGTTTATTAACCTGTTTAATTATTAGTAGAGGCGATGAAGCCAGGAAATTTTATTATATGGAATCTGACAGTACGTATTTTTTATCAACCTTTTATCTTTTCATAAAAAAACTCAGTCAAACTTTCACTTAACTAGCAATTCGATATTTTCAGTTTTAATAATCATAAATAATATTAAAAATAATTTTGTATGCAATTAAATTTCAAATTTAGTTTTCCTTTCTTCGTTAAAAATCAAATAATAAAATAAAACTTTTTATACCTACCTAATAAGTTTAACATCTGGTTTCATTTCTCTTTTTTAGTTTCAAAAAAACCTCATTATGACACATATATTAGATTTAAATAATAGTAACTTCAATGCAATTAAAATCATTTTTTATTATTAAATTTCTAATATTAAAAACTTTCTCAACTTGAATTTTATTTAGTAATTTAACACTATTGGTTGTGATTTGAATATGTATTTTTAGATTAAGCACTGATGATGGCTCTATGTCTAGAGAGCTGAAAGTGCGCTATGCAAATATAAATTAAATTTTACACGTGATACAAATATATTTTTCTTTGTTCTGTCTTATTGTCCTGCATTTATAGTAAATTTCAGCCGCTCATGCAAATCTTCTCGCGGAAAATATTTCCAGCGGGACTGTCATATTAGAAATAGATATTTCATTACTAGCAATGCGTTATTTAAATAAAGTATAAAATATACAATAGTAACCCAACAATATCGAAGTTCTATTGTCTTCCCAAGATACACAAACCTGGGAAGGCAATGAGACCTATTATTTCAGCGATTTGTAGATCTAGTTATAATATTTCTAAATGGTTATCAAAGAAGTTTGAACATTTATCCATCCAAGCAGATAGTTTTACAGTTAACAATTCTTCAGTACTTCGGGATGTGGAAATTTTAATCTCGTTTCATGTTAGTTCATTATTTCCCAGTGTACCGATTACGCAGACATTGCAATACCTTGAGAACTTTTGTGCTGATATAAGAGCAGAATATCTACGTTGGCAGGATTGTGCATGGAACAAAATTACTTTCAATATAAAAACCAATTTTATAAACCATATGAAGGTATTTAGCTAATATTTTTATGAGTAATTTTGAGAAACAGATTAGTCAAGAGTTTCAGTATTTTCCCAGGGTGTAGTATAGGTATGTGGATAATATTTTCACTATACTTGATGCAAATAGAGTGAATATAGATGATTTTATCATATAACTAAATTCAAAATATCCAAGTATTAAATTCATTTATGAACTGGAAATTAATGGACAATTACCTTTTTTAGATACGTTAGTAATTAGATATTAAATAGGTTAGAATTTGATATATTTTTAAAAAACACTACATAGGGATATATCCCGGTTGATTCTTTCCATTGTATCCATGGCAAGTTTTCATTTTTTAGTACACTGCTTTATGAATTTTTCACTTAATATTGATAGATAGAACAAGAGAACTTGATTGAGGATATAGCTGTTTTTAACGGTTATGAGGAAAATAGTAGCTAAAATAATAATCGTCATCTCTTCGTGTGACTACTTTTTTCCAAAATCGAAGCGAGAAGCTGAAGAAATTTGTTTAATTCAGTTTTGATTCTGCTTACACAAGAGGTTTAAAGAATATTTTCAACAACGTAGGTTTAAATTTAATTCATAAATCAAATAATACTTTGAAAAAAGTTCAGCTCACTAAAAATATGTGCTTGCAGAGAAATCGAGTATCGCCGAGCATGCTATCAATCATAAGCATACAATAAGTTTAGGTAATGTGAAATTGTTGAAAAATTTAACCAACAATGTATTGTTGGATGCATTCGAAAGTATCGAAATAGCTTGATGTGACAATAGTTTTGATAGAGACAAATGACCAATTCCTCATAGTCAACTTTAACGTTTATTAGATTAAAATTGCATGTAAAATTTCCCGTGAAGTACGTTTTCTCGCTGGATCTATTTCCCGCAAGAAGAGTTGCATTGGCGCCTAAAAATTGAGAATAAATGCAGGACCATAGTAGATAAGTTTTAGTTTATCCTAGTGATCAGTATAAAAATCGGAGAACATGGAATGTGTTATCACTATAGATATGAACGCATTGTACACTTGGAGCAACCCAAACGTGAAAGCGTTTAGGTTGTCATACGGTATTTTAATCAAATCCATTCCTGTTTGACTCCATGTGTTATAAAAAGAAGGGATAATATACTGAAAATTTAAATATATTGATTGTAGTAGTGCTTCAGAATATGGAATTAAGAAACAGTTGATTTATTATTTATGCATATAAAGCTACAAAAGAGTTTATTAAAAGTTTATCATAAATAGCAAAGTTTTTTTTTTAGTATTCATTTCAAGTGGTTGCATACTTTACGTTTGAAAAACGTTGGTAGAACAAAACGAATCTCAGACAAGATCTAAGGATGGTCTCAAATGAAAATGAGGACGATTGACACGTCGAAATGTAATAGCAGTAACACCGAACTTATTTGCATATCTAATAATTTTGAATGTGATTAACTAGTAGGTAGTGTTTCGCTGTTGGAAGATTGAAACGTCTTCAAATCGAAGATTATAGTGTTGTTCCAACATTCCTCGACGCGAATTAAAATATCATTTGCAATATCTTGTGCTTAGTTTCTGTGGTAAAGCAAACACTGCCGCAGCATAGTTTTCGAAACAATTTGTTTTATCTATATGAGCCATTCTGAGTAATGTTCCTTCTCATAATTTATCTGACATAGTCCTAAAAAAACTGATCTGCATATTATAACCGTAGATTTTAATTTAGATATACTTGATACTGGAAGTGGCCATGTTCATGATTACCTTAACGCCTTAAGTGAACGAGGATTTACTAGTTATATTAATGAAGAAATAAGAGTACAGGGTAATCAGGGATGTATATTATGCTAGCGTA
The DNA here is from genome assembly GCA_963921935.1 of Galeruca laticollis. NCBI lineage: Eukaryota > Metazoa > Arthropoda > Insecta > Coleoptera > Chrysomelidae > Galeruca > Galeruca laticollis. The sequence continues at coordinate 40,869,440 of OY998175.1, read as the reverse complement.
GCCATTTTACAGGGCACCCTTCGGACCAGGCTAATAATTTGTTGCTAATTTGTAACGCTGAGCTTGATTTTGTTGTTAATGCCGTTTCCAAGAAAACGCAACTATGCTACCGTAATATTAAGCTAGCGTAGCCACACGCTCTAACTATAAAAATAAGTAATATTGAAAAGAATTAAATGCACAGGAATTTGTTGCTAATTTGTTGCTAAAAGATAGCACTAACGGATACTGGAAAAAATCATCCCTTACCCCGATTTTCCCACCCCTCACTATTATATGATATTAAGCTAGCGTAGCCACACGCTATAACTATAAAAATAAGTAATATTGAGAAAAACTATATGCACAGGAATTTGTTGTTAATTTGTTGCTAAAAGATGACACTAACCGATACTTCAAAATATCATCCCTTACCCAGATTTTCCCAACCCTCAGTATTATTTGATATTAGGCTAGCATAGCCACACGCTATAACTATAAAAATAAGTAATACTGAAAAAAACTAAATGCACAGGAATTTGTTGCTAAAAGATGGCACTAATCGATACTGGAAAAAATCATCCCTTAGCCCGATTTTCCCACCCTTCACTATTATATGATATTAAGCTAGCGTAGCCACACGCTATAACTATAAAACTAAGTAATATTGACAAAAACTAAATGCACAGGAATTTGTTGCTAAAAGATGACACTAACCGATACTTCAAAATATCATCCCTTACCCCGATTTTCCCACCCCTCACTATTATTTGATATTAAGCTAGCGTAGCGACACGCTATAACTATGAAAATAAGTAATATTGAAAAAAACTAAATGCACAGGAATTTGTTGCTAAAAGATGACACTAACCGATACTTCAAAATATCATCCCTTACCCCGATTTGCTGGTGTAATACTGACCAAATATCGACTATATCGCTTTGAATTCAATAGGGCAATTTGTTGCTACGCTATGGCTACTAAAACACGATGAATTTCGATAAAAAAATACTCGAGGAATTTGTTACTCGTGTATTACTGAACAAATATGGACTATATAGCTTTAAAATCAATGGGGCAATTTGTTGCTAGGCTATTGCGGCTAAAACACAACGAATTTCAATTAAAAATCAGTCGGGGAACTTGTTGCTGGTGTATTACTGCCAAATATCGACTGTATCGCTTTAAAATCAATAGGGCAATTTGTTGCTAGGCTATGGCTACTAAAACACAATGAATTTCGATAGAAAAATACTCGAGGAATTAGTTACTGGTGTATTACTGAGCAAATATGGAGTATATCGCTTTAAAATCAATAGGGCAACTTGTTGTTAGGCTATGACTACTAGAACACGATGAATTTCGATCAAAAAATACTCGAGGAATTTGTTGCTGGTGTATAACTGCACAAATATGAACTACATCGCTTTAAAATCAATAGGGCAATTTGTTGCTGGGCTATGGCTACTAAAACACGATGAATTTCGATCAAAAAATACTCGAGGAATTTGTTGGTGGTGTATTACTGAACAAATATGGACTATATCGCTTAAAAATCAATAGGGCAATTTGTTGCTAGGCTATTGCGGCTAAAACACAACGAATTTCAATTAAAAATAAGTCGGGGAATTTGTTGCTAGGCTATGGCTACTAAAACATGATGAATTTCAATTAATATGAGATAAGGGTTGATTTTTTCGCAGTATCGGTTAGTGTAATCTTTTAGCAACAAATTCCTGTGCATTTAATTTCATTCTATACTACTTATCTTTTAGTTATAGCATGTGGCTACGCTAGCTTAATATCAAGTAATAGTGAGGGGTGGGAAACTCGGGGTAAGGGATGATTTTTTCCAGTATCGGTTAGTGTCATCTTTTAGCAACAAATTAGCAACAAATCATGTGCTTTTAGTTTTATTCAATATTACTTATTTTATTAGTTATAGCGTGTGGTTACGCTAGCTTAATATCAAATAATAGTGAGGGGTGGGAAAATCGGGGTAAGGGATGATTTTTTCCAGTATCGGTTAGTGTCATCTTTTAGCAACAAATTAGCAACAAATTCATGTGTTTTTAGTTTTTTTCAATATTACTTATTTTTATAGTTATAGCGTGTGGCTACGCTAGCTTAATATTACGGTAGCATAGTTTGCGTTTTCTTGGAAACGCCATTAGCAACAAAATCAAGCTCAGTGTTACAAATTAGCAACAAATTAGTAACAAATTATTAGCCTGGTCCGAAGGCTGCCCTGTAAAATGGCTACGCTAGCATAATATACATTAATCAGAGATCCTGTCTTGATCATATATTCATTAAAAGTAACTTACAAAATATTATAACATACCAGCAGTAATCCAAACGAATATTACTGATAATTATTCCGTTGCAAATGTAATAAAATTTATCGACAGTCCTACAAATGAAAATAACTTATCACAAAAATTTAAAACAGTATTAAACAAAAACCAATTAATAGAAAAAATGAAAGGTGAAAGCTGGGAACATGTCTATAAGTCAAACAGCAGTAATGAGGGCACGTCCTTATTTATCGACATACTAAAATCTCATGTAGATAGCTGTACACGGATAAATAGAATTAATAATAAAGAAAAAAAAACATGTCTTGGATGACTAATGGGATACTTGTTTCAATCAAAGATAAAAATAGATTATATAAGGTATAAGAAATAATTACAATGAACAAAATAAACTAACATTCAAAAACTACATAAAACAAGTAAATTTTTTGACAAAAGAGTCAAAGAGAAGATATTATACTGAAAAAATTGAAACAAACACGCGTGTTATTTCAAATCTGTGGAAATGCATGAAGGAAATGCCATATAATAAGAAAAAGAAAAACGAATCCATTACTCAAATAAAACAGTACACGGAGATGTTTCTGATAACAAGAAAATCATAGCAGATCCATTTTGTGAACACTACACTAATAGAGGAAAAATGGCAAATAAAATTCCTGCACCTAGTAACAACAGAATAAAACAAAAAAAGCTTAATAAAATAATGTATCTATATAATACAAATACCCAGGAAATTATGGTAATCATCAATACACTAAAAAACAACAAAAACCTGGTAGTGATATTACTTCCGAAATTTTAAAAGATTTGTCACTGGAGATATGTCCTATTATTGCTTTCCTTATCAATAACTCACTGAATGAAGGTAAGTTCCCCGATTGTCTTAAAGAAGAAACGATAATCCCAGTCTATAAAAAGGGGAGCAAACTAGACGTAAACAACTACCAACATATATCCATAATCTCGAGTGTAAAGAAAATTTTTGAAAAAATTATAAAAAATAAAATTACCTCATTTCTCAATAAACATAATATACTTTCAAACAACCAATATGGATTTAGGGAGAACACTTCGACTTCGGAAGCCATTGCAAGTTTGTGTATCTATGCTGATCTTGCAGAGGCATTTGATACACTCGATCATAATAAATATTGGGCTCCGAGGTTTTGCTTACAATCTAATGAAAAGCTACCTAGAAAATAGGAAACAGACTGTTCTTATTAATGGTACTTTTAGTCAATATCGTCCTAAATTTGGGTGTTATTCAGGGAAAAGTCCTTGGACCCTTGCTATTCAATTTATACCTGATAAATCTTTTCGAGGGGTGTAAGGGGTGAAAACAGAAATAAAATGCTAAGCCAAACGTCAACCTCACCTCCTCGAGTGATAACCTTACTTATTCGGTGCACCCTGCTAGATAACTGACGAGGCTCTGACGACCGAGCGACTGCCGGAATAAGCAGTCTCCACTTGCTGGCCAACAGCTTCGGGTGGAAGAGCTGGCAAGTGAAGGGCACCCTCTTGCCCTGGGGGCAAGAAATTGACCCCGCAGGCGGATGAACCAATAAAACGGTCAACGGCATGATGATACAGAAGGCAATGGGAAACCACTGTATTAAAGATCTTCAAGATTCCCCAGGAAAATCGCCATGGCATTGATACCTCAATTGCAAAATGTTACAAATGTTACTAATCATGGAAATCGGAGGCCAAGATTTGGCAGGAGAGGAGAAACACATTTAAACCACGAGGCCTCTCAGGTCGTAAGCATGCAAAATCCTCCTGTGGAAAATCGACAGACAAGATCCGATCTGAGAATAGGAACATGGAACGTTCGAACGCTTTACGATGCGGGAAGATTGAACAACTTACTGTTGGAAATGCAGAGAATAAACATACAAATACTGGGAGTATGCGAAACTAGATGGCCAGACGCAACCAATTTCGACTCAGGAGATTATACAATTTACACATCCGGAAAGAGAGATGCATCCCACAGAAATGGAGTGGCCATAATACTGAATAAATCCCTCAGCAGATCAGTACGAAACTTTGTGCCCTTGTCAGACAGAGTAATGCTGCTGCAGCTGGCGATGAGACCTATAAACGTGAACATTGTTCAGGTTTATGCCCCTACTACTGACCATGATGATAACGAGGTCGAAGAGTTCTACCAACAAGTTAAAGACATAATGAGGACGACAAAGAAACACGAAATTACTATAATTATGGGAGACTGGAATGCAAAAGTGGGCAGAGAAACAACAGAAGATGTCACCGGACAGTATGGCCTAGGAGTACGTAACGACAGAGGAAAACGACTTATACAGTTCTGCCAGGAAGAAGAATTCGTAATTACAAATACCTGGTACAGTCTTCCATACAGGAGACTGTACACATGGACGTCCCCACAACATACGCAGAACAACATAGTAAGAAATCAAATCGACTACATCTTGATCAACCGACGATTCCGTAATTGTAATAAGTCAACGAAAACATATCCTGGAGCAGATGTACACTCTGATCATAATTTGCTCTGCTCGGTACTAAACGTAAAACTTAAAAAGATGAAACAACCAACGAAGACCTCACGAATACAACAACATGTACTAAAGGACCCTGAAACCATTAAAGAACTAACTCAGGAAATAAATGGTAATATACATAGAACTGTATCACGTCCCCTTGAAAAAAAAAGTGGCAAGATATCAAAAATTCGTTGAGAAACGGAAGAGTTCAACAGTTAGTAAAGCCAAAAGAGAAAAAAGGAATGGATGACACAGGACATATTAAATCTCATGGAGGAGAGACGAAAACACAAAAACAATAATCATAATGAATACAAGAGAATTCATCTTATAATTTGCAAAAAAAATTAAGGAAGCAAAGGAAATGTGGCTTCAGGAATCCTGCAAACAAATCGAACATCTTCAGACCGTACACGATGACTTTAACTTACATAAAAAGCTAAAAGAACATTCTGGCATTTACAAAAGAAAAAACACAGCAGTGCTCCACAACGATGCTGGAAAGGCGCTGTGAACAAAGGAAAATCAGTGTAAGGAATGGCAACAGTATATTCAGCAACTGTTCGAGGACAAGACCCGCGAAACGATAAAAAATATGCTGGATGGTTATATGGCAGAGCACGGTCCAAGCATTCTCAAATCCGAAGTTCAAAAAGCAATACACCAATCAAAAGCAAGAAAAACTCCAGGACCCGATGAGATTCCTATTGAGCTGGTAAAACTGTTGACGAAAGCATATCTGCTCTGACGGCTTTCTTCAACCAGGTCTACCAAACTGGGAAACTTCCCAGCGACTGGCAGAAATCGATCTTTATCGTCTTACCTAAAAACAACAAAGCTAATAGGTGCAATGACTTCCGATTAATTAGCCTAATGATTCACACTTTAAAAATACTCTTAAAGATACTCCTCAATAGAATTTATGCCAAATGTGAACACAGTATTGGCAAAGAACAATTTGGATTTCGTAGCGGACTAGGCACACGCGAAGCCCTTTTCTGCATGAGGACACTATTACAAAAGAGTTGTGAGTTTCGAAAAAATATCTACATTTGTTTTATTGACTTCGAAAAAGCGTTCGATCGAGTCAAACACACAAAACTTTTCCAATGTCTAAAATCATATAACGTAGACCATCATGATATGCGCCTTTTGTTAAACCTGTATCATAGTCAAACAGCAGTAGTCAGGCTAGTTGACAGCGTTACATATGAAATACCAATAAAAAGCGGAGTAAGACAGAGATGTGTTTTATCACCCCTGTTGTTTAACCTTTATTCGGAAAACATATTTCGTGAGGCTTTATATGGCAGGACAGAGGGAGTAAAGATAGGTGACGAAATTATAAACAACGTAAGGTACGCAGATGATACTGCCATCATTGCAGAAAACATGAAAGACTTGCAAATCCTGCTGGATAGAGTGCATGAGGCTGGTCGAAGATGGGGTATTAATATAAACATCAAGAAAACGAAATGGATGACTGCAGGTAGAATAAACATAGAACCAATTCCGATTACAATCAACGGACACAACATTGAACTGGTATCCCATTTCAAATATTTGGGTAGTTGGCTGAACAATGACATAACGTGCGACGAAGAGGTAAGAGCGAGGATTGAAATGGCACGTAGGGCATTCAGCAAATGGAAACCAATTCTCACGAATAGAAACCTCACAGTTCAGACGCGGTTAACAACACTCCGCTGTTACGTATGGAGCATTTTTTTGTACGGATATGAGACATGGACGCTTAAAGTTGACATCATGAATAAAATAGAAGCGTTTGAGATGTGGTGCCATCGGAGAATCCTTAAGATCCCGTGGACTGCATATACCAGTAATGAAGAGGTACTCAGACAGCTGTATAAGGATCGAGAACTCCTGAACACCATAAAAATAAGAAAGGTCAGTTATTTCGGTCATATAATGCGAGGAAACAAATATCACATCCCTCGGTTGATCATTCAAGGAAAGGTTGAGGGCAGAAGATGGATAGGTCGCAAAAAGCTGTCGTGGCTACGAAATATTCGAAACTGGACCGGACTGGGAGTAGAACAACTATTCCGAGTAGCGACAGATAGAGAACAAATCAACCAAATTGTCATGGAGATAGCCCACGCTTGAAGACAGGCACGGCACCGAAAGAAGAGAATCTTTTCGAACAAGAAATTAACGGTGAAATCATTAGTTTTCCAGATGACACTGCGATATTTTATTAGGATAAAACCTGCGAATCACTTAAATGTACTGCTGAAAACGATTTTCAAAAGGTTATACATTTTTTCAACTATAAAGCAATAACACTAAATTTTGAAAAAACATTTTAGATCCCATTCTCTTCATATGTTAATAATGTACCAGAATACAATAATTTAATTATAAATAGCGACCAAAGACATACAATAAATATAAAATCAACACAAAATATTAAATACCTTGGAATATATATGGATAGTCACCTGAAGTGGGATATACAAATAAACTACGTTATTAAAACATTAAGACATCTGGTGTTAAAATTCAAATATCTATCCAATCTTCTGTACATAAACCACTTGAGGATACTGTACTACGCTTTGATAGTCTCATCTATACTACGGATTAATTGCATGGGGAATCGCGGGAACTGTGTTAGTAGAGAACCTTCATAAAATACAAAAGTCCATAATTAAATCAATCTATAAAAACCTCGAACTTATTCCTCAAATGTCCTCCTCTACGCTGAAACTAAAATATTCGATATGTATCAGTTGTATGCCAAACCTTGTTACTATATTTGCACAAACACAAAAAGCACGCCACCTCTGTTTCTCACGCATATAACATTAGATATAAAAACGAATCCTTAGCAGAAAAAATAATTGGACAAAAATGTTTTACGTTTTTAGGCCCGAAACGATATAATGAATTACATTCGAAATTAATAACCATAATCTCCCTTAGGTTATTCAAGAAAAAAATTAAAAAAGTGGTTGCTTGATATTGATCGGCAACGGTTGAAGCCATTTCTCACATCTCTTACTACAGTCTCCGCTGAATGACTAAAAAAAAGTAAGAAAAGGAAAGAAAAAAAAACAGAAAACCGAGAGAAAACAACAAGAAACATTCTAATAATAAAAAAAGGAACAACGATATAATCACTCAAAAACTAAAAAAAAACTTAATTAAATGGTCAATATATTCTGAGTCTGAGGTTTTCAAAACTAGTCATGTTTGTTTTCTACATTCTTATAGAACTAATTTTATCTTTTATACTATTACTATATACTATATTTTATATTTTATACTATTGTACTATACTCTAGAATTTTCAATGTTTACCTATATTTCTTGATGTGCATGTATATACGATTGTTTTGTTGGGAAGTGAATGAAAGTGCCAGCGTTCAGGTCCTCCTTTTGCTGGCTTTCATTTATTTGCCAATTGGATTTATCTATACATTCCATTATTTACAAATTCCATTGTCTCTTTTTTTGGTGAATAAATTATTATTATACTTTCTAAGCGATTACGGAAGGATGTAAACAGTTTCATACATTTATTCCTATATTCTTTAACATTTCTCCTGTAATCTAATCGTTTCCTGCATATTTACTCTTCTCTATCAATCTCATATATTAAAGCATTTTTATCAATTACTGGGTCTTCTTGATTTACATACTCCCATTCATTCATAATTCCAGTTTGTCCAGCCTCTTCTATGATACTAATTTCTAACGTTTTTTCCTTTTAACCATTATTTGCTTTCCTTTTGTTCGAAGTATTCTACATCCATTTTTTATTTTCTTGATCACGTCTTTTGTATCTCACGCATGCAAATTTTTCAGGGTTTTGTGAAATATCCATATTTTCTAAGAAATTTGTTTTTTTTCCCAAAGTTTTCCCATGAACGTTGCCTTTACCGCATTTATTGTTATCATGCAATATACATAGGGTCATCGCTCATCCTCGTAGGTTACAAACACTTATCCAGTATTGTTTTTTTTAAGACCCAATCTCCCATTCTGATCTTCCATCATAATTATTCTTCCTATCGCATTTTGGACTACTGTTAATTCTTTATTATAAAATCTTTTTTGGCTGATCTTTCATCTTAAATCGATCCATATAATACCATTAAATTCAATGTATCTTCTTTTTGTATCTTTCATTCTCTGATACCCCCATTTGTCCACAAATTCCTTCATATATTTTTTATAATATACCTCCCGTCTGCTTAAGTTAGTTTTTAATTACAATTTTTCTCATCATTCTTCCGTCACATAGTCCTTCTGTGTTTTTTTCCTCTCTTCTATTTATATTCTTAGAATTTTTGTTTATAGCTACAATTTTCCCTGTTCTTCCATTTTTACATTTAACTATCTACACTTACTGACTCATATTTTCGCCCTTACTTCTTCCTTTTTTGCACTTATTCTTTCCTCTGTTTTTTTTTCTTTCTGTCACTGTCTCATCGTTATTTATGTAGATTTTATCTTCACTAAAATTCAAATTTATTAGATACTCATAATTTTCTCTTTGCCTTCCTTTCTTTTTTAGATCAATGTGGGAAGCTCTAGCTATCCACAATGATTTTGATGGACGGACAGATATTTTATAATTTTGTATGTATTTAGATCAGTTTTAGATGATTCTATCACAGTAGACAACACAAACTCATATTTACACAGAAGGAAAAACGTATTGAAAACACAACTAACTAAAACTGATAATTTATCTGACAAAATTAAATTTTTCAACTACATTAGCAACTACCAACTAAAATATCGAGTCAAACTCGATTCAGTAATAGTTTTAGGGAAAGTATTATATATTTTCCAACACCCTCTCTTAATACTTTTCCTATAACCTATAGATACTTAATAACATCAAAATAAACATGATTGAAACAAATTAATAAAACTTCACACAAAATTACTAAGCTAAAAAAAATTAATAATAACAACCAAAATACATTATAAATCATAGCTATTATCTATCCCTCTCTGAATATTAAGCCTATTTTTTCGAAAATTCCATAGAACTAAATTCTGTTTAAGCTTTTAGTTTACTCATCAGCTAGTCGAAACTTACCATTCAAATATTCAAGACAAATCTGCCCACCTTTCACTTGGTCACTTACAAAATTATATTTTAAATCAACATGTTTAACACGTTTGTTATTTTTGGGTTTTTTAATGATGGCAATACACCCCTGGTTCTCTTCGAATACATTAAAAGATTCAATATTTATTTTCATGTCTTCAGTTTCTTAGTCCACAAACAGTCTTGTAATGCACTGCACAATACCACCAATTCCGCTTTACTTCTTGATAAGGTAACACATTTTTGCTTGCGAGTGATCCAGGTAACTGTACTTCCATAAACCTTAATTAAATATGCAGAAACTGATTTTATATCTTTTACATCAGTCGCCCAATCAGGATCAACATAAACTGATATTTGCGCTTCTTCTGTACTCTAAATCTACATTAATTGTCCCCCTTATGTATCTTAATTACTCTTTTGAGATGTATCCAAACTGCTTTCGAGCCCTTGTCCTGAAATTTGCTAAAATAATTTAAGGCAAAAATGATATCTGGTCGAGATCCCAACATGAGATACATCCTATAAGCTGCCTAACCGGCATATTCTTTCTATCTTCTTCTTTCACATTTTATCTTAATTTCGAATCAATATGTGTTGATATACTTTATTACAATTATCAAATCTGAAACCTTCCAAAATTCCTTCTATGGATCTTTTCAGATTAATCTTTAAAATTCCTACCCTCCTATCGTATTTTATTTCCAACCCTAAAAAATTTCCTAGTTCACCTTTATCTTTCATTTGAAATTTTTTTATTAAATATTTTTTTATTTTTTCTATACAAGTGTCGAGCCCTACTGTACATATGTCGTCAACATACAATATTAAGTATATACATTGTCCCTTCATTTTTTTAGTATATAAACAATAATCGCTATCCAGCTTCAATTAAACATTTATTTATTTCTTTATTCCAGCATCGTGCTGCCTGCTTCAACCCGTAAAGAGATTTTCTTAATTTTAAGACATTATCTTCTTCACATTTAACTCCTTGTGGTGGATAAATATAGATTTCTTCTTTTAGGTAACCATTTAAGAAGGCACTCTTTACATCTAGTTGATGAAAAATATAGTTCTGTTGTAGTCTAACAGACAACAAGGTTCTAATAGTTGCCATATTTGTAACTGGAGCATATATTTAATCGTAATTAAATGAGTTCTTACGTGCGAACCCTCTAACCACTAATCTAGCTTTATAATGGTCTTCTACTTTGGTTTCATCTCTATTTTTCCACCCTTCAGCATTTTTTGGAACATCTTCCACATATGAAATTGCATCAAATGCAATGTATAACTCATATTCATTATATCTTTGTGGTATTTTGATTTTTCTCCCCGTTCTTCTTCTTTCTATTCTACTTTCTTCTTTTCGATCTAAAAGATGCTCAATTTCTTCCTGTTCAATTTCCCCATTTGAATTTCCTCCTAATCTTCAGTTTTGCCGCTACTTCTTTAATTTTTAACATAAAATTTATTTTCATTAAAAATCACATCTCTAACGACCTTTAGTTTCTCTACATTCCATAACCAGTCAACCTATATCCAATCATAACACAAGTTTCAGATTTTTAATCTAATTCACTTCTCAACTGTTCCGGTATATGTGCGAATGCCACTGAACCAAATACCCTTAAATTCTTTACACAAGGCTTCCTTCCATACCATATTTCCGCTGGTGTAACATCTAAATTTGCACTTGGACTTTATTTATAAGGTAAGTGGCTACTCTTAATGCCTTAATATTTTTGGCATCCATGCATCATAAATCATAGATCTTGCTTTCTCCACCAGATTCCTGCTGTCTCTATCTCGCTGCTTTGCGGTGTGTAAAGTACAGTATAGTCCAAGACAGTTCCATTATCTCTACAAACGTTTTTGAGACCCAAGGATACGTATTCGCCCCCATTATCTATTCTAAGAATTGATATTTTTGAATTCAATTTTGACCGTACCACTTGACAATATTTTTTTAAACAATCAAATACTTCGTTTTTGTTCTTTAAAATATACACACAAACAAAATTTGAAAAATCGTTAATAAAAGTGACGAAGTACTTGCCACCATCGTGAGCTATAGGGGTTATTGGCCCCGTCACATCAGAGTGAACAATTTCTAAAATTTCACTAGCTTTATTACGAGTACGACAACCCAGTCGGCTCATTTTATCCAGAACACAAGAATCACAGAATTCAATTTTATTTAAATTCACGGTCTTTATAGTTCATTAAATGGTCCGTACAACCTGAGTCTACATAATATAACAAATTATTACTACTTACATTTTGGCAGTCCTGAATATTTGACATAAAACAAAAACCTCTTTCATCTTGACTTGTCCTACATTCTGACTCCTATCAACATCATTTGCATTATTTCCATAGCTTTCACCAGGATAACCTCTATTTCCTCTCTGATTGTAGCTAAAACTTCGACCTTGAACTCATCTAAAATTGGAGTGACCCCGTCCTCTAGACTCTAGATGCGCCATAATTTCTACTAAAGTAATTATAATTTTTTCTTACTTGCACATTCTCGCCTCGAAGTTCTTTGTTACGCTGCTGAAATTTCTTGCATTCCTTCTTAAGATGTCCCCTTTCACCAGTGGCGTAACTAGGATGAAGCTCTGGGGGGGATGAAGTACCGGGAGATCTGGGTATCGAAAATTTTTTCAAATTTTGAGCCCCTAAAACTGCATTTTAGCTTTGTTTTTCTTATAAAATTATTGTCTACAGTTCTTAGCTTTTAGTACATTTCAATAACATATAGGTTTTCTGTGATTATGTATTGAATTTTTTTTATTTTTCGTGTTGGGGGGGTTCTATCCCCTCATCCCCCCCGTAGTTACGCCACTACCTTTCACCACAGTAGTAACATATTCCCATTTTAGTTGTAAAAACAGCAGGTTTTTCAAATTCTAACTTATTTTTTACTCTTAAACCTTGATTCTGTGCTTTTCTTCTCTCAACCTCATTTCTCAATTTTGCTTTCACAAAATTTAATGTAAGGTCATTTGGAGAAGCATTTTCCAAAACTGTTAATACTGTTTCAAAAGATTTTGGCATTGCTAATAGCAAGGTACACACTAAATCTTCTTCTTTACCATCTGCACCTGCAGCTTTCAACTGTCTGATTACTTTATCAAAATTTAAAAGAAATTTGTCCAGATCTTCTTCTTCTTTCATTTTTATCGACATTAGCTTCTTTCTTAATACTAACTGACCTGGTATTCCTTTTTTCTCATATCTATCTTCTACGTTCTTCCACATTTTAAAAGCTGAGTTACTTTCTCTAATTAAATCAACTTGATCATCTCCCAAACATTGTACAATTAACGACTTACATTTATTATCTTTCTTTTTTGCTTCTTTCCTCTCTTTATCATCTTTGAATGTTTCTTCAATATAATCCACTCTAATACATTCTATAACTTCTTTTTCTTCAAGCAATATACAAATTCTGTATTTCGATGCGTGGTTGTTATTGGAATTTAATAATTAAATGTTATAATTATTCGTTGTATTACCTGCCATCTTAATTTTCACAATTCTCAATTTCTTAGTAGACTGGGCTCATAACCTTTTAAAATTTTGTACGTTGGGAGATGAATAAAAGTCTATAGATCAGTTTTAGATGATTCTATTACAGTAGACAACATAAACTCATATTTACATTGGAGGAACAACGTATTAAAAATACAACTAACTAAAACTGACAATTCTCATTATTTTATCCGACAAAATTAAATTTTTCAACAACTGCATTAGCAACCCCCAACTAAAATATCGAGTCAAACTCTATTCAATAATAGTTTTAGTGAAAGTATTATATATTATCCAACAAGATCTATGTAGACTGTGTTCGTGCCGGAGTTGTTTAAATTTTTATTATATTTAAGTCATCAGCTATTCCACCTCAAGTCCAATATCTTCTATTTTTGCTGTACCTCTTCACTTATGATGCTTAGTTCAATACATTTGATAAGAAGAGCTATCAAAATGATTTGAAGCTACCGACTAGGATGTCTGTATCTGCAAATTTGAGTTGTATTGTTCATTTCTTAGTTGAGCCCAATAGTTTTGATTTTCATAATTGTAGATATTTTCGTTGATGAAATCTCACTTATAATATTTTTTTATTTCTCAAGATTATCTTTTTTGGATTTCACTGAAAACCCATATAATTTTTAAAAATTCAGTTGAAAAATAGAAAACGTTTATGCAGCGGCTGTAAATAGGTACAATTTAGTCACAAACATGTTACATCTTAAATATTTAAGTACATTGAACTTGTAAAAATTTTGTTACAACTGTACACATAATTGTGACATTAGAAACAAGGTCCAGACGCAATAAGTACTAATTTAGTAATTGTTTTCGAGCCGTATGCCAGTTGAGAGTAGATCTCAAGTTTTTTTATGTTCGTTTCAATTTTATGTAAATATACGCTTTCAATTTTATCTACACTGGGGCTCTTTGTTATTTGAATAATTCAAACTAAGCGATAGAAAGGGAACCTTCTATCACTGATAAAAACAGGTGTTTGTCCTTATTATATTTGTTAGGTTAGTTATCATCATTACGTTTTGTAGATTTCTTCAACATTATTTATAATAACCTACACCACAATCCATAAAAAGTCTAAAGCCAAAGACATCTCATGGAATATTTTTTCTATCAAAAAGTGTAAGTAATAACTTTGGTGTAAGTAGTAAGAGGAACAGAGAAGAATGGAGCTAATAAAAAGATAAATGGAGAAAATTATGGAGTCTATGCAATTGAATCAATTTGAATTTTACTGCGAAGATGATTTAAGTAAGTACTATTAACAAACACTGTATTATTTACTTACTTTTAATTAGAATATTTAAATGTTTTTTGATTATTTAGAATTTTTTGTTTTTAGTTTGGCTAGCTCAGTTTGTTTTTAATATTTGTTTAATAATTTATTTTAATTAGATTATTCGGGAGCATGAAATCCTTTTTCCCTTTGAGTCCTGGCAATTTATACTGATGTAATAGTTGAAATAAAAAGAAAACACATTATTTGAAATCAATTTAATTATCAATGCAATATTTATTTGATAAAATAATATGCGACGCCAATGGTTATATTGTACCTATTTATTGATTTTAATAATATCATAAATGCGCATGCGTGAAAAAACTAGTCATGCGCTTTAGCATGAAACAAACAATTATGATACGTAAGAAGCATCTATATTATACAACACAGTTTGTTGACGATGAAAATAATTGAATGGTTAAAACACATAAGAGAATTTATCTATAAATCATAGTTATATATCATACAAATTGCTGTGGAAAGAAATGAGTTATATACATGGATAGAGAAATAGAAATTATATACAGATGGACATGGTTATAACATTATAAAATTTCAATCACCAGATTTCTGCGATTACAAGATGGCGTGATTAGCGTAAGTACATATTTTAATTTAGATAAAGTTCGGCCTTTTATTAAATTTAACGATTTATGCAATGAATACACTATATAAAGTCTGTTTCTTTCTTTTTTAGATCGATCATATTTTCAAAAGTTTGTCAATTTATAAAATTAAGTATTTAATTGGGATTTTGAGTTTTTACACTATTTATTGGCCAATAAATGATTTAAATACACTGACCTGTTGATCTTGAATTTGGAAGAAAGTCTCTGGATCCCAGGAACACTCCACGGAATCTCCAAAAAACCAAAGTTGTTGAAAATTTCACAGATTCTTGTCAGAAAACTTGTTACAATTAACTGTAAGTATTGCTAATATTGTATTTAATCGTACTTTAGGAGTTTAAATGTCTTAAACCGGGAATATCTTTAAATTTTTAGGAACACTATCCCACACACAGCTACCGTTCTCTTTAAGCGTCCCCTCGATTCTCAACTTTTTTAAACAACACAGTCTTTTGTTCTTTTCCAGATCACTATTCAAAAGTTTATTTATTGATTCACAGTTTGTTATGTCATCTTTTATAACCAATAAGATATTGTCTTTTGTAATCAGATAATTGAAACTTCAATCACTTATCAAAACAATTTCATACATACAAATACATTAAAATTGGTTATACTTAGATACACTTACATAGTACAACATTCAATATTATTATTGATAGTATATTCTTGTTACATTCATATCAATTATAAATATAAATTCTCTTATGTTATTTGTCTATATGTCATTATTTGTTTATCTATGAAATCTATTGGATTATATTCTATTCAATATTTATATTTGTTCTTATTCTTAAATTAATGATTATAATGAATTAACTATAGTAATATTTGTTTTCATTTCAGATGAACAGCTGTTATGATATGGAAATTATTCTTCGTCTTAGGCAACTTTATTTACACCATTACATTGGTTAGGCAATATCTATATTTTATGTTATCATTGAGGTAATTCCTTATTTTTTATATTGTTATAGGCTGTTATTTCATATATATTTATTTGATATGTTGTTTAAAATAAGAAAAGTGTTTCCTTTTTATTTGTTTTCTTAAATTATGTTATTTTCATATATATTTCATACTAGCAAACTTAATTTTATAATACTACTTCTCTTATTATCTAAGATATCTGGTTCAGTACATATGTGTCATCTGCAAATGTAGCTTACTGTAGTTTGTTTTATTACTGGTATATCGTAGGTGTATAGGAGATACAGTAATGGACCCAGGACACTGCCCAGTGGTAAACCAGCCTTTATCGGCCTCAATTCTGAATATTGATCTTTGCATCTAATGCGAAACATTCTTCCACTAATATATGACTTTAACAGTAAGCTCTATTGTTCTGGCAAAAGTTGTTGAAGCTTGTGTTCGAGTCATTGGTACCAGACTTTATCGAATGCCTGGGCTACGTCCAAGAATACTGCTGAACATATCTTCTTTTCCTCTCGTGCTTTATCTAGTCGATCAGTAAGTCTATGCACTTGATCTACTTTGTGGTGTGCTTTTCTCTAAACCCAAACTGATGTATGGGAATTATGCATTTTTCTTGAATAATGAGTTTGAGGCTTTTTAAGAGTATTTTTTCAAAAAGTTTTGATATAATGGGTAGTAATGAAATTGGTCAATGTGATGATACTTCGTTGACAAGTTTCCCAGGTTTCGGAAACATGATGACCTCTGCTATTTTCTAACAGACAGGTACATGTTTTAGTCTAAAGGTTGCGTTAAATATCTAAACTACTTTAACTATTGCTTTTCTTGGGTTGATGTTTGTCTTTATTTCTTCTATAAGTTCTTTTGGTGTTACTGGTTCTACATGTTTGGTTGTTACTTTTTGTTACAGGTAGGCTTTCTGCTACTTCTGTTTCATTTGTTTGAACCGTATTTTCCAGATGGATGGCAAATAGAACTGCTTTTTCTTGATTGCTCCTAGCCCATGTTCCGTTTTGTTTTCTTGAAGGCGGGTTATGTGTTTTTGGCCTTTTTATTCCTTAAGTGGCCTTCCACAGAGAGTAGTCGGTGTCTTTCTCATATGTATGTATTTATTGTTTAGTTTTTAATTTTCTTTATTTCTCTTCTCAGATTCTGTGTGATATTGTTTAATCTATTTTTAATCATTGGCGTTCTATTTTGCTGCCATTATCTTCTGAATGTTCTTTTTTCAGCGACAAGATTTCTTATTTCATCTGGGTAATTATTTCCGGCAATTTCTGAAATTTAGAATAAAAGCAGGCCAATAGTAGATAAGTTTTAGACTCCGGTCTCTGAAGACGTTATCGAAACGCGCGTCATACAGTGTAACTGTGAGTGTTGGCAGGGCCGAGCCTAGGGTATACGCCGCCCGGGTGCAAAAACAAAATATGCCGCCCTATTAGCGTACCTAGTCGAAATTTGATTAGTGAGGCGAGATATGAGGTAAATTTCTAGTCTACTCGGATAGAAAAGTACCCACCTACGCTGGGAAAATATTCATTAGTCAAAATCGTCTGTATCTAGCAAATGTGTCTAGATCTTATTGGAGATAGGAGTAATTGGATAATTCAATGCCGATTTTGAGGTGTATGTATGACGCATCTACTGTTTACATTTTAGATTGGGAAAATTAATAAAAACACATTTTTCAACATTATTTATTGACAAATATATAAAAACGTAATGAAAATAAAATTCACATTCTTAAGGTAGTAAAAGAAAAGAAAAAATCAAAACAAAACGAAAAAATAACAAAAATATATTCCTAGATGGGGTTAAATGTTAAAATCTACTTTTCTTGCCTTCTTTAAAGCAAATTCTTTAATTAAATCTGTAACATCTGTACTGGAACAAATATCCTCCTCGATACTAATTACTGCTAAATTTGTAAGCTTCGATTGGCTCATATTTGATCTTAAGTAGGTTTTAGTTTCGAAAATGATCGCTCCCCATGTGCCACAGTGACCGGCATGGTTAAAAATATTCGTAAGGCTACAAATAAATTAGGGAATACTCCTTTTAAATCGTTAATGACGAGATATGTTAATACTTCTTTGGCCGACATATTATTTTTATGAATAATATGAATTGACAGTGTATCAATTTCGTTGCAAAGATCAATTGCACTTATATCGATATTACCTGTTTCTGAATAAGTTAATTTAATTTGTAAGTTCTTACAATATCCCATTCATTTTTAGTTATTGCACCTAAATTATTGAAAAAGCCAAAAGAGTTATTATGTTCTTCGAAATCTTTAAATATGTCATCTAATTTTGAAATTGCAATATCGAGAATAAAAAAATAAAAATTTACTTTGAAATTTAGCTCTGGAGATTGAGTGGGTTCATCTTCATGTTCATATCAAAAAAAATCTTTATTTTTCTTGGTCTAACTAACTGAACAGCTGGGAACAAATTTCGGAGCCTATTTTTTCGGCACTTTTTTTGGCCTCACTAAGCATGTCTATAAAACCATTTTCAGATCTAATTTCGGTTAAAAATATTTTAATTTCTTTCAGCATTCGCAGGGCTTCTGGCAAAATAACGCTAGACTTTTGCATTATCTTAATTACTACTTTTATTTTTGCCAAAATATTGTACCAGACATCCAGACAACTAATGAACATATGAATTTAAAAGATTTTATTTTATTAATTAGGGACATTGCAAGATTTTTGTGTCATTATCTCTAGAATCATCACTATATAGGGCAAACAAAGCATCATACACTTTTTCGAATTCAAATTTAAGGGTTTTGATAGCATCAATTCGACTCTCCCATCGAGTATCAGATAACGGCTCAACTGTTAGCTTAGGAAGTTCTTTCATAAGAGTATGATATCGATAGGTTGAGGCCGAAGAAAAGACATATATTTCCTGAATAATGTTAAAAAAATTTGTTACTTCAAGAGATGTTTTTGCCGTATCAAAATGCCGCGGCTAAATTAAATGTGCCGCACAAGGTACGAAAAAGGCTCTAGGATTAATATCCATTTTTTTCTGTAGACCATTATGTTTGCGTTTCATATTGGCACCGTTATCATAACCCTGACCTTTCATATCAGCAATATCAATATCTATTTCTTTTAAATAATTCAATAAAAAATCAGATTATCCCTGGCCAGTAATATTTGTAACTGGGCAAAATCCTAAAAAATGTTCTCGAATTTCTATACTTTTTGAATTGTCATTAATGAAAACGATACAATAATCGTTATCTGTTCTTGGTGGCTAATGTCGGGTGTACAATCAAGAATAATTGAAAAATGTTTGCAACATTTTAAGTTTTCAATAATAGTTCTCTTTACTATTTCTCCTATTAGGAAAATTAATTCATTTTGTATTTTATCGCCCAAATAGAGTGGCATTTTTTTGCTATCTTTTTGAACATTATCAATATGTTCGGCCATTACGTTATCAAATTTTGCAATTGTCTCAATAAGTTTCAAAAAATTGCCGTTACCTTTTTCGAAAAGTGTTTTGAGTGTTGCCCCTAAAAGCTAAATTTTGTCTTGCTAAAAACTGTATGACAGATATAATTATTTCTAAAATACAAGTCCATCTTGTATTTTCCATTTGAATTAAATTTTGATTAAAAGAGTCGACAGTAAAGCCTTTCTCAATTGATTTCTTCAAATAAACCCATTTTCTAACACTCTCAAAATGCCCCTTACTTGTTTCATGCCTTTCTAAATTCCGAAACAAATGTTGCCAGTCACTGTAGCCATTATCATCGTTAAAACTATTAACAAATACTTTAAATAATTTACAACAAAAACAGTATATTGAATTTTTGGATTTTGAATAAACAAGCCAGGTTCTAGGAGCTTTTTCATTATTAGATAATTTTTTTTCGAAATAGGTGGTGCTAAACGATTTATTTGAATCATTTAATGGATATACAATATTTTTAGTTGTACTGGTCCTAAATCTAAAATTCATATTCTATTATTATCTGTTAATAACTGCGGCCAACAGGCTGGATGATTTAATAATTCCTTATTTACCTTAAGAATATCTTCACTAACTTCATTTTGTGTATTTGCTGGCGTGGGCGTGTTCGTTGTAGCCTGATACAGCGTGTTTTTTTCCCCTACATTGGGCGCTTCGGCGTACGATTTATTTTCTTGCAATTTTTCCAGTCGTTCTTCTTTGTCCTCGTTTGACTCAAAATATTGAACATGTGGGTCTTGGCTACATGAAGGTTGTGGTTCTTTATTGCTCGTGGACACAAAAAACTTTTTTAATGATACAGCTAATCGTTTTTTGTCTTCCTCTTTCTCTAACTTTCTTTTTCGGTATTGTGAACCAGAAAGTCTCTTTCGACCATCAGACATCTAAATAATTAAGCTATGATTAAAAATTTTGGCAAAAATTTAAAACATTATTTTTTTCAGTGTTTTTTAAATGAAACTCAAGGTCTCTAGTTAATTCCACAATATATACAATATATTGTGGAATTAACTAGAGACCTTGAGTTTCATTTAAAAACACTAATATGAGCATATTCCACGAAGTAAGGGTCGAGACAGTCAATTTCATTATTTTTTTCATTAAAAAATGCATAAGAATTGAACTAATATAAAATAATTAAAACCTACCGTTCAGTCCGTTCACAATCACTAAATAAAAATAAATCAAATAGACACTGATCTCGTTTCCTAATTCGTAATATCACAATATTTACTCTTTGCTCTTTGGTTTTCAACTAATCAACTTAAATTAAAAAAGTTAAAAAAAGGCTACGCAAACGCAATTAGATAAACACGAAAACACGGCATTAGAAAAATAAAAAAATCCCATATTCTCAAAGTCGGTAAAGAGTCTCAGAGTCAAAAGCCAAAAGAAAAGCCGCGATCCCTCTATTCAAGTAATCTATTAATATATTCTGTCGTTTTTGGGGCAAGCGGCTTATTCTTTATTATTACCTATTTATTATCTTTTTTACGCCGCCCGATTCGCCCGAACGCACTGTTTTGGTATTGTTGTAATAATGAGAAAACAATATTTCCCAGAAATGCCGTTATCAAAGAAAGGCACTTTCCGTTTTGCGACTAAATATTTTTTGCATGTTGGGGTTCTGTTATTTTTTTTAGAGACGTTTTGCCTTTTGTTGCTCCGTGTTATGGTAGTTTCACATTTTTGTATCTGTTTCCATTGTCCTTTTTATTTATAATGTTTTCTACATCTACGATTCGGTATTTAACCCTAGAATACTATCATACGTAAAAATTACGTATTTGTGCAAAAACTCTTCTGCAGCAACCCCGCCCATTCGAATTCCCACTCCAGCCGCTAGCAGTGCTCTCTTTATAATGTATTCCAGATGTTCTGCACAGATTAGTACAATTTTCCAAGTGGTAGTGTGCATGCCGTACCATAATCTTAATCTCTGCACGTCAAATTTACGTGTCGATAGTATTAAAAGATAAATTTTAATACGTAAGTCTGACGTATCGATAGTATTGTACGGTTATTTTATATTGTGAAAATGAGTAGAAAAGGACTAACAGATGCCGAACTTGAACAACTCTTATATGAAAGTGGTGATAGTGAAGTAGAAGATAATATTGAGATCGAAGAAAAATTTACAGATAGTGAATCTGATGATAGTCTGTGCGACCCAGATTATTTGCCCGAAGAGGAGGATCCAGAAGAAGCTTTGGAAACCTGTTTGAGAAAACTTTGGGAACCTAAAAAGTTCAGTAAACCTCCATTAATTAAAAAGGGAGTAAAAATGGCACTTGCTGTTTCTGAAGATCCAGTTGCATCAACATCAGACTCTCAGGAAGCAGTAGTAAGTTTTATAATGTTAAAAAATAGCACAATTTACCAACCTATTATTATTTTTAGCATCTCAAAAAACCTCCTAAGGTACCCGAAGAATCTCTAATACCTAAAAAGAAGCCAAGACAAGCATCTTATGATTCTGGCGAACTAGTAGCTTCTACATTACAATCTCAAGAAGTAGTAAGTTATGCAAACCTACTAAAATAAAACAATTTACTTACCTATATAATTATTTTTAGCAACTCAAAGAAACCCCTCAGGAAACCCAAGAACATATTTTGATACCTAATTTTGAAACTTTGGAAGGAAAAAATGGATATAAGTGGAGTTCTAAAGCCAAAGTAGAAGGAAAAATTCCTGGAAAAAATATTGTACACATAAGGCCGGGTCCTGTCGCTGAAGTAAGGCAAATTTTAGATCCGTTGCGTATATTTCAATTATTTTTCTCGCACGATATGCTAAATAAAATAGTTTTATGCACCAATCAAGAAATTAATAGAGCGAATAAAAATTACAAAGTGTCAACAAAAACTTTTTCTGATACAAATTTGGTTGAACTAAAAGCTCTCTTGGGAATTTATATACTTGCTGCAGCTATGAAGGATAACCATTTATCATCAAAAATGATGTTTGATACTTCCTATTGTGGGACACGCTACAGAGCAACCATGAGTAAATCAAGATTCGATTTTTTAACTGCTTGTCTAAGGTTTGATAATAAGGAAACTCGGGCCGAAAGAAGAAATGTTACTGTGTTTGCTCCCATATCTGAAGTTTGGGACGAATTTATTGAGCTTTGTAGGACAAAATATAAGCCCAGTTCGTATGCCACTATTGACGAGCAACTTGTAGGATTTCGAGGCCACTGTCCTTTCCGGATGTACATTCCAAATAAGCCGGCGAAGTACGGACTGAAATTGGTTTTATTATGTGACGTTTCTACAAAATATCTTATTAATGCCAGTCCATATGTTGGCAAATCTACTCAGACTAACGGGCGTCCTTTGGCGGATTATTTTGTTGAACTTTTAACTACTCCGATTTACGGTACGAACCGAAACGTCACAATGGACAATTGGTTCACTAATGTACCTTTAGCTGACAGACTGATTTCTAGGCCTTATAACTTGACAATTGTTGGAACAATTCGGAAGAATAAGCCCCACATCCCACCAGCATTGGTCGAAATTGATAAAAACCGCCAGATAGGAACATCATTATTCGCATACAGTTCCAATAGTACATTGGTGTCCTACAAACCAAAAGCTAATAAAATAGTAACACTACTATCTACAATGCACACATCATCTGGAACTACTAACAAAGATACCAAGAAACCAGAAATTATTCACACATATAATGCGACTAAAGGAGCAGTAGACACTTTTGACCAGATGTGTCAAAACATGTGTGCAAATCGAAAAACCAAAAGGTGGCCTATGTGCATTTTTTATAATATGATAAACATAGCCTGCATAAACTCTTATGTGATTTACTCACACAATGTTATTACTCGAGGAGGAAAGCCAATAACTAGGCAAATGTATATGCTAGAGCTACATAAAGAACTAACAGAGGCTCATCAGACTAGTCGATTGCAAACGGTACATAACATGAGTAATGACTTGAAAAAAATTATTGAGGATGTCCTGGGAAAGAAATGTGAGGAAAAGGAAGCTCAAGGACCAGAAAATAGTAATAAAGGTCCTAGAAAATACTGCCATAAATGTGCTACCGCTAAGAAGAGAATGACTACAACATACTGTCTAAAATGCCAAAAACCAATATGTGGGGAGCACCAAGTTAAAATATGCCCTAGCTGTGCTTAAAAAATATTTGTAACTGCTATTTTGTTATTATTTTTTACTAAAAATATTGTTAGTTTTGATTATATTTTCATTAATGTTTTAGATTTGTATAAAAAAAATATTGTTAATACATACTATAAACATCATGACCTTTTTTTTATTATACGTAAATTTTACGTGTCGATAGTATTAAGCGATCATCCAATAACGATAGTATTCTAGGGTTAAAGCTCATTAAATCCTACTTTCGATTGAAAGCCAAAATCACTCCTCAGTATTTTCTTGACAGTGGTAGTTCTACAAAATTACATGGTTGTTATAGCAAGCAAGGAACGTCTGTTAAAGCAACAATGAAACGTCCGTTCTAGCGACAAATATTCCAATAACCTTGTCAAGTGAAATAAGAGTCATCAAAATTTATATTAGTTTATGTTATTTACCAAACTCTACTTCACTTAATAGAGATAGACTCCACATTATTAGTTATTGAAAATGCTTCTCCTGATACTTATGATAAATTAGGAACGTTGGGAAATGAAATGATTCAAACAAATGCAGAAACAGGTAACTTTGTATGTACTTTACTTTTCATCTACTCACAGCCACAATTTTTCAATCCGGAAACTTCAATCAGACTTCGCTTTTGGATTTAAAGTACAAACAAACGAAAAGATTATTTTTCTATTTTGACTACAAAGTAGCATATTTGTGATCTGAAACATGCAGCTACAAAGAATAAACTGAGTGCAACTATATTATATCGGAAGGGTAAAGGTAATTGAAATTTACCACAAAATAAAATTTAAATTGAACGTTAAATTGATTAGAAATGAAGCGGCCTAGTAGATGGAATATGGAAGAGCTAATATCTTATAATGGTTAAAAGCAAGTGACTGTGGCTCCCTCTAGATGGAGGAAGTGAGAACTTGCATTAACTCTGTTAACCGCTTGGAAATTACTTAATTTTCTCTCATAATTTATATTTTACAAACTGTCTCTGATACCGTCATCTGGTGCAATCTGTTTATGTTCTCAATTATTAAGTGCAAATATATCGAATTAAGTTTTTCTGTAATGAAATTAATCAACATTTTTTTTTAATTAAATTCTTTCACTAAATTCAAAATAGCCACTCTGCTATTCACTGTTAGTGTCATATAAGTACATCTACGATTTAAAGCAACAAGTCATTTTACGACTTTTTTTGGGAAATAGTATTCAACCACTCGGCCATATTAGCCGCATAGAGCGATGGGACGAAAGCTTAACAACTCAAATGCTGGATAAGGATTATGCATCATCTCAAATAACAAATAAATTGTATGTTAATTGGCTGGATAGATACCAGAAGACCTCTCTGATAACAACGAAGTTAATAGGCTATTTGACTCATATTAAAATGTTTAATTCATAAACTATAGTCCAAAGAAACCCAAAGAAATCGATTTAAAATTATAAAAGTGGGTAGCGGCTCTAGAAATTCAATTTGAAAATATCATATTAGTCATAAATTTAAACCGCTGAAAACGATATCTGCTATGATCATAACGTCATGAAACGTGTAAACAGATAAACGTCTTTCGTGCGTTATATTGAGAGAATCGAATGATATTGCGAATCAATTACTTGGATGTTGAATAGCACAAGAATAAAATACTTTCTAAGCAGTATCACAAACTATGAACGAAATATGTACGATTTTTTACACTTCATTTAAAACCCCTTTTTTCCTAACTGAAACTATTTAGTCGTTTAACTGATAAAACAAAGCATGGAAGTCGGATCTGAGGAAGCAAATAACAGAAATCTGCCAAGAATCAACACATTGTTGGTCGGTATATTATTTGCGTTAAATCCATATTTCTGCTCTGCAGAGCTGAGGAATGTTATGGCATCTATGTAAGTACATTACATTGATATTATAGTGTAATAAAAGACTCAAATATATCATTTAAAATATATTTGTCATGACTTGTCCTATATGTTATTGAATAACGTTCTAAGAATGAAGAAATCATTGTTATTATTAATGAATAAAGTACTTACATTCAAATGATCTTCACAAAAATACATTGGAGCTTTACTAGGTAAAAAAAAGGTTCCATCCCTTTTAGCAAGTTATAGCCAGGTGTTTCGCATATTTACTTGGGGATACCTACTCTAATCCACAACTTTTTTGAAGTCTTGATGGATGTATTTTTACATTCTGGTACTATACAGTAATTATAACTACTATATTTTTTGTCTATTATATTAGAAGTCATAGTTATGTATTAAAAAATCAGAGGATATTTTTCACGTGTTTGTTTTACTGACAGTTATGTCTTGAGATTAAGTCAGAAGTGTGTTTACAAGTTATGTGTCGTCACAATAAAGCTCACGATGGCCGACAGCGTTTTTGACTGGTCATGAAAAGTTTAATTTAAAATTGAAGATTTTTAATTTTTCAAGTATTAAAATAAAAATATTTTTTTGTGGTCTATTACTGAAAATGTATGATCTTTATAAAAAAATGTGCGTTCAAATTATCCCCGAACTGCAACAAAAAAAGGAGCAAATACCTTTCCTGAAGGAACTGAATATGAATCGTGGCTGTTCTTCAGATGGTATAGCTTCTCAGAAGCTATCAATTTTTATTTCCAGAAGGATGTTAAAATCTTCTCGAGACATTCTGGTAAAGTTTTTGAAAAACGTATCATTTAAATCGGCTAGTAAGTTCATGCCATCATATCTAGTTCTACTTAAATATAAATCACTCATCCAATCAAGTTTTATTAATTATGATTTCACTCATATTATTGTTTTCCTCACAAACGAAATCAACCTTCCTTGTCGAATGGTAGCAAGGTACTGAAAATTATTTTCCACACTGCCACATGTGAACGCCTAACAACGTTGACAAACATTCGCAGCTCGAATTTCCTTTTGATCTTTTCTATTTTACCAGCAAATGATGGAAAATGTTCGTTCGCTTTGCTGGCCATTCGAACCAAAATATATTCGTTGCAAATTACCAGAAATTACCAGCTACACTTGACGAACGAATGGGAACGAATACGAATGAATGCAAACGAATGGCAACGTTTCTCAGATGTATTCCCGGCTTAAGAGAAATCACTTCGGCAATAATTCGTTTAACGCAGCAATTGGTAAGTCATAAGTATGGCAAGTGGCCTCACCGTTTCGGAACAATGTTCTTGAATTGTGTCATTACGCCTCACCATGCAGGTGTAATATTGCCTCTATAAAAAATTAGTTTTAAAATTATATTATTCACAACTTTTTTTGCTTCTTCAAACTTTATTTGAGAAACTATTAAAGATGCTATTTAGTATAATTTGTTTGTTAGGTAATTCGAACAAATATAATTTCGATGAAATTAAAATAATTCTCAATGGCAATCGGTGTCTGTTTTACTATATTTGATTTATGACGGACATATTCTACAATCTTCATAATAATAATTTGTTCACAATTTCATGAATGCATCTGAAATTTTATCAGAAAACTATTCTATTTATAACCATATTATAATAGGAAGAACTGATAGTATTTGTTGTTTGTGATAAATATAAAGAGCTATTCAAAACCATTCGAACATTATGTTTGATGAAATTTCGTATAGTGCATACACGATTTGTAATAAAATGTTGCAAAACCGTATTAAAAGCTACGAACTCGTGTTTATATCATGTAAAATACTTGAACAAATCTTTGTAAAATCTGTAAAATTTTCTCAAAAATCATTAAAAATTTGGTGTATAGATTACAGTACCGTCATAAAGACGAGATTAAAAGAGTTTCATTCCTTCCAAAAAGTTACCGAAATCATTGAAAAAATTTGTAGAGTCTGTAGAATTAGTGAAATTTTACAAAGTCTTTTCGAAAGCTTAGAACTCGTTTAATATATTTGTAAAATACTTGAATATATCTTGTGAAATCATCCTTAAATTTTCAAAATGTGCTTTAAGTTTGAAAATTACCAAAGCCATTGGATGAATTTTGTAATTTACGTAAAATTTGTGAAATAATGCAAAACTTTTTCAAAAGATGCTAGAACCTTTCCAATCAAATGTTTGTGAAATGTACAATTTTTTTCAGAAATGACAATTTTTAAAATATCTTATGGAAGAGATAGAAAGAATACATTGAAAAACATATAGACAAAAGACCAAAAGCACTGGGATGACTAAAAACATAAAAAATATCAAGAAAGAGATAATTGAGCAGGAAACAGGAAAGTAATGGCAAACAGATGAGGAGATCAAAAACTATTCTCCTGCTGTAATAATATATTGAGACACGGGAAAAAAGGAACGACAAGCACATTAAACATCAGAGGCAAAAAGGTACATCTTATAACTAATAATAATAAAAATAAAATCATGGAATGATGAGGAGTACTTGTAGAAGGAATAGACGTAGATAAAAATTAACAATTTAGAAACATATAGCCGATGAATAAAAAAGGAAAAAAAGACTGATTAGACCTGACAAGGTAAAGCAGAGGACATTATGGAAAACTTCAAGGAATAAAAAGTGTCTGAAACATTGTGACAAGAGGAATGGAAAGACTATATAAACATTATTTTTTTCCTTTTAATTACTACTAATCTTTTCTATTAAAATCTTAAAACTAAAGTGTTTTACCGAGTTTAGCGCACTGGTGATTTCACAGCTTAGTTCTTTCTTGGTTTAACTTTACAACACGCACTGTGCTCTGCTATTAACCCACTACACTAGCTCAAAAGGTTTGTTCCTTTTCAGTCTTCTCACTATTCCACATTGGACCAGCAGCTGGATTACCTCGACGTTCTTATGATTGTGAAGCCGTTTTTCATGCTTATTTGCGAAACGTTTCACCCCATCTGCTACCATTTCCACTCCCAGGTCTCTGTGTAGGTCGCTGTTTCTTACATACTAAGGAGTGTTAACAATGCCCCTTAATACCTTGCTTTGAAGTCTTTGTATAATGTTAATATTGCTTAAGCAGGCACACCCGCAAAGTTGTATGCCATATGTCCACACAGGCTTTAAAACCTGCTTGTATATCATAAGCTTGTTTCTCATCGATAATTTGGATTGTCTACCTAATAGACAATATACTTTTCTATGTTTGAGATTCAGCTCTTCTCTTTTCTTTTTAATGTGTTCTTTCCATCGTAGCTTTGCATCTAAGTTCATTCCTAGGTACTTGGCCGCATTTGCATATGGAATAATATGATTGTTTATAATTATTGGCATTGGACCAGTGCATCGCATTGACTTGATTTAATGCGACTTGGAGTATTTCATTAGTCTCTAAGTCGGTTTGGCCAACTGCCAGTACACATGTGTTACCTGCAAATGTGGCTACTGTAATTTGCTCTATTACTGGTATATAGGAAAAAATGCTTATGTTTAAGTAATACAAATACTAGGTTACGCAATGTCAAACATCAGGTTACGATTTCCGTATTTTCATGGGAACAACGCTACGTTGCATTTTTTATAAAATAAACACCTTAAGTAACACAAATATCAGGTTACAGACGAATAATGATTTCTGAATTTTCATGGGAACGACGCTACATCGTGTTCTCCATAAAATAAACGCTGACGCTGACTCTGAATTCTCCAATGTTACTTAATTTGGAAGTAAATGGCAAGTTGGACCCAATAGTTGTCCCTACACTGTGACTATTCACTCGAAGTTTAGCTGATCTGTCTTTTTTTAGTAGCGCCTGTGTTTGGAGAGCTGATTCGAAGAATTCGTTTGACTTTTGTCACTGAGGCTTATTTGACTAATGCCTAAGCTACAGTTCTCCACAAGATATTCGGTCCAAATTACTTGTTCCAACTTGGTTGACAAGTTAATGAATTTAGAGTATGGAAATGATTGTGTTTGGTTGGTTGACTTGCCCACGTATAGCCTATTCGGTTGAAGTTCAACTGCCCTCGCTCGTATAACTAGTATCTTAATTTAGAATGGTAGTTCCAAAGCTAGTTCCGTCAAATACCACTCAAAATCTTGCATAAAATTTAAAAACAAGAACATTTTCAAAATCATATATGCCAATTTTTATAGAAAATAAATATAAACGTTCATAAATTGTGATTTATTTATATAAAATGTACGTTGGGAATATTTTTTCGACGCAAACTAAATATGTAAAATGTACCGAAAATGACGAGTGCCGTGAGATACAGGAGACGATTTGTTGCCAGATACCAAGCGAGAAAAGCGTTTAGTGAACTAATATTACAAGACCCCAGGGACGTTGTTCCCTTATGGTGGTTTTGGAATATGGGGGCGTAAAGTCTATTAAATATCATATTCCATTTCCTTGGCAATTTGACACAAATCCGATGGAATCAATTGGTTTGATGGGAGAAAATGAGGAATATAAATCAGAAATTACAATTTTGATATATTTGTGAAATATCCTTGTGAATAGAATGTTTTTCGCTTTAAAAACATGCAAATATAAAAAATTACGTTTTTTTCGTTTATACTGAATATAAAAATGATAACGTATTTGTAGTACTGTCTCTACATACTACGAATGAATTTTAATAAAATACATGTGAAAATTCTTTTTAAAAATCATTCAACAATTTCAAATGAAAATGACACAAAGATTATAAGACGAAATAAAAAACAAAAAATACACAAACATAGCACAAAAAAACATTTCGATTGTGATTGACAACTGTTCAGCAATAGTCTAACGATTGATTTCTTTCCTTCATTAACTTGATGCCCTGGTGGAACTGTTCCCTTTGTTCTTCACTGCAAACATTCTGGTCGTGAGGAAATTTATTCAAATAATCTTTAGAAAAAAGGTCATACCAAATTATGTGAATATAAAATGCCATACTAAAACACCACAAGCACAAAAAGCAATAAAATGTGCTCAACGAGTATGGATAAAAGAAGAGTGTAAAAAATGGTTTAAGATAAGAGACTCCATAGACAACTACATAAAAGTTCTACATTCAGAACTCACGTTCAAACTACATCCAGTAGAATTTGACTGTTTAGATGACAAAATCAGAGAAAGTGTTAGCACAATGAAGCACAAGAAATTTAAGAAACAACAACAAAAGCTACATAAACTTGAACACACACAACATAGAATTCATTACTCTAAACATCATGAAATTGTGAGTACCTACATACCAACACACTTTGCACCACGATTTGAAAACCTTTCAGACAATAATTTTACAGATATTGAAATAGAATTTTTGAATAAAGGTTTAAAGTACAGCATACCACCAAAATTTGCGAATAATATTAAACAAATTATAGCTACAAAGGTCAGAAATAGCTTTAAAATCTAATTCAAATAATTTTCTTTATGAGAAATTGAAAGTTGCCAATTTAATCAAAAATATTGAACCTTCAAACAGAAAATGACATTACAGTTTTAAATGCAATAAAAAAGAAAGTAGAAGATAATTACCTAACAGTAATCTGATAAGGGGAACACAACTGAAAATTATAATTCAAAAATATATAACTTTATAGAATCTAGCGATGTAAGAGTTCTTAGAGCTGACCCAACAAAGAAGTTTTCTAATAATGTAAGGGATATTGTTAATAATTCAAATTATCTTTTCAGTGATTACGAAAAGAGGTCCATAATAAATAAGAATACTCATTCTCCACAATTTTATGGAACCGTTAAATTACATAAAATAACGAAACCAATTACACCTGTAGTTTCTTATGTTAATACTCCTAATAATATATTTGCAAAGAGACTTAACAATATACATCTAAATACTCAATTAGAAATTCAATAGAACTAATCAAAAAATTAAAAGCATTCAACTTGCAAGATAACTCTAAGCTTATTTCGATTGACGTTACTAATATGTTCACTAAAATTCCTTCTAAAGAATGTCTAATACTTGTAAGAAAATTACTAGAAGATAAAAATATTAATCCAGGAATAATATCAGATATACTTAATTTGTTTGATGTATGTATTAATCAGAATTATTTCACTTTTGACAATAACATGTATATTCAAAATGAGGGTTTACCAATGGGAAGCCCTATATCAATTTTGGAAAACATTTTTATGGACAGTTTAGAAAGAAAAATATTTGAAAGTAATATTTCAAAAAATGTTTTATTTTGGTATAGATATGTAGGTCACATATTAGCTTGTTTTATAAGTAGTGAACGACAATTAGATATATTTTTCAACCACATTAATCATTTACACCCAAAAATTAAATTTACATTAGAAGTTGAAAAAAATAACTCAATCAATTTTCTTGATTTGAAAATTCAAAGAGTTAATAATGTATTGATTATGCAATTTATCGAAAACCAACACACACTGATGTGACAATTCCTTATAGTTCCAATCACCCCATGTCACATAAACTGGCGGCATACAATTCAATGATATATAGAGCATTTTCAGTTCCTATGAACAAATGTAATTTTGAAAGAGAAATTAGTACAATTAGACAAATAGCAACATCCAACGGTTATCCATTACATATGATAGATAAGCTAATTAATAAAAAAGAGGAAAAAGGGGCATTACAACTAATATTTCCTAAACAAACTGAAGAAATAAAAACTTATAAAACCATCACATATGCAGGAAATATTTCTAAAAATATTTCATAGATATATCTTTAGCAACGAATACAACAATTTCTTTTAAAACAGAAAGTAACGTAAGTACAAAATTGTAAAATACCAACATTAAAGAAATCAGGTATATATAAACTCACATGTCCAGAATGTAATGTTGTTTATTTGGGTCAGACCTTTAAAAATTTTGAAATCCGATACAGTGAACACTTACGAGCATACAGATTAAAACAACCAGATAAATCCCATTACGCAAAACATCTACTTGACACCAACCATTCATTGACACCTAACACAGAACTAGAAGTACTACATATTTGTGATAAGAAACAAGAACTGGATTTCCTTGAAGAGTTGGACATTAGAAGACACTTAAGAAACCTACAATATGAAGTCGTCAATGAACAGATAAATCTAAGGAGTTCTCCACTATTAAACTGTCTTCGTAAGTGATAATTGTAAAGATCAGAATATATAGTTTTCCTGGTTTTCTATATCATTGCACAGTTATACTGAAATTAATTGGAAAAATGATATCCAGGATATCACCATAGGGCTAATAATATCTAAGCTTCAATATTTGTAATATCACATCTTCTGTTTTCTATTAACATATATTAAGTCAATCACAAGGTCACTTCTTGGTCTAGCCAAAAATAACTACTAATAATCAGGTAGGCATCAAATGAAATGTAACTTCTGTCATTCCGACGATGATATTCAGTTATCGAAACAATTGTCAATTTTTTAGAATTTTCAACATTTTTCATTATATTGTGGAATTAGCTAGAAACGTTGAGTTTCATTTAAAACACTAGCCTTTATTTTGTCAGAATTTAGGAGCATTTTGTCAACTATTTTAGATTTATACGAAATATTTCAAAAATTTGAATCATTTGAAGAACTACCAAATCATACACTTTTTTTCTAGAAGTTAAGGAATCCTGTAAAATCGTTGAAAAAAATAACCGGTTTAATTAGAAAGGCGAAGGAGGTTATAAAACAAAGCATTAAATTTTCAAATTACATAAAAATTGATAAATAAATATACAGAGGAAGGATTTGAATAGCTAAAATGTCGTCCACATATCGGTGCCAGTACATACATTTTTTACTAAGGGGGTGTTTATGAATTATTTTTTCTATAGTATCCATGAAAATTTCTGCTAGTAGGGGGCTGAGGGGATTGCCCATGATCAAACCATCTTTACTGCTATAAACCTCTCGATTGAAATGAAAATAATTTTGATTTAAACACACTTTTAGTAATGTAATGATATCACAGTGAATTATAGGATTAACATTATTGTATGTGAGCAAGTTATCAACAAGAGTTATAGTTTCTTTATGAGCAATACTAGGGAATATATTTGTGACATCGAACGATATGAATTTAGAATTATGGGGTAGTATTTTGAATATTATTAATAAATTCTGTTTTTAACTGAAAATCGAGGTATGAATGAACAATATTTAGAAATGACATCGATGAGAATCTTTGAAATTTTAAATAAAGGTGCTGTGAAATAAGAAACAACTGGTCTGATTGGGTACCCCTCTTTATGGAGTTTAATTAATGAATTAAGTTCAGGGTGTTGCGGATTGGGTTAAAAATAAATTATATTTCTATTTATCGTTAATTGTTGATTTAGCGTTATCTACTGCTAATTTTATTTCTTTCTGAAATTTATTAGTTGGGTCTTTTTTATGGGTCTCAAAATTACTTGCCTGTATAAAATTGTTGGTTTTTAATATATAATCTTCTTTACAAAATGGAGGGTCGCAGTACAAAATGGTGTGCCCTGAACAAATTTAGAAAGGAATGTCGCTACAAAAAGAAAGGATCAGCAAAATTTTCTTTTTCATAAAATTGCCTTGAAATTTCACTGCGGTCCTTTCACAAGGACAGGAGATAGAACTTGTCGACTATTTAAAATTAATGGAATCAAGACTTTTTGACTTGACAATTATTGACTTTAGACTTTTAGCTTATCAGTTAGCTATACGAAATCACTGTCAATAAAAATTTAATGCTGCATCTGAAATGGCTGGGAAGGATTGGATGCAATGTTTTTAAAACGCCACTTTACTTTGATGCTACGAAAACCAGAATCAACTTCAGGAGCTCGAGCTATGGGCTTAATAGGGTTGTGGGGTCATAATTTTTCAGCCTTCTTTTGGAAACAGTAAATAGCTAGTTGGTGAACGCATCTATAACTGTGACGAAATGGGGTTGACTGTGAATCCAAAGGGCCATACCAAAATTTTAGCCTTAACAGGAAAACGTCAGGTAGGCACCTTAACTTCCGCCGAACGATGAGAAACCATATCGGCTGGAATATGTTTTTCTGCTGCTGGAGCATACATACCACCTATGCTAATTTTTCCAAGAAAACGGAAGCAACAGTGATTTGCCACCTGGTTCAGTAGTAGAAGTTAGTGAGTCTGAATGGATAACTACTGAACTTTTTCCAATTGATTTAAGCTATTTGTTACGTTTTCTAAAGCAACAAAAGAAAATCCAGTGCATCTTTTGTTAGATGGACACGCAACTCATAACAAAAACATTGATCTAATTTTGCATGCACGTGAGAATGGTGTAATATTATTATGCTTTCCACTGCACACAAGACATAGACTGCAACCGTTGAACGTTTCCTTCATGAAACTGTTAAGTATATTTTATGAACATGAAGCTCGGACAAGGCTGAGTTACAATCCAGGAAAAGTGATAACCATATTTCAAATTTACACGCTTTTTGGTTGTGCCTTTTTAAACGCAGCCACTATGAAAGCAGCGATAAACGGATTTTGCAAAACTGAGATTTTTCCCCCCAATGAAAACGTTTTTACCGGCTGCTACCACGAACATCACAAGCAATATGCCTCTATCAGCCAATGATCCTTCTACTACACCAAGAGCTGTGACGCCAACAGATCCTTAAATTTCAATAACAACTGCTACAAAAAAAAACGGATTTAAGAAAATCAACTAAATCTCCTCTAACTGTATCAGCAAGTAACATTTCAAATCCCCTACTAGGTTGCTTTTCATGGAAAGCGCAAAACGAATTTACTTCCTCCGATATCAACAAGAAGTCTTCTTTTTCCTGTTTGTCGCCAGACGCTGCTTTACCTACTCCAAAAATCCAACAAACAGTTAAGAGACCTAATCGCAGCAGTTGCTGCAAAAAAAGTTTCGCAAAAGAAGAGAGAAGGCGTTAAAAGAAAAATGATTGGCAATGAGAGTTCAGCAAGTAGCATTACGAAATATAAGCGAAACTCTTCCAAGAAAGTGTCGATTAAAAAGGTAGATTCTGATTCATCTTCAGATGAAAATAGTGACGTAGAATGTCTTTACTGTTGTGAATTTTGGTCTGTTGAAGGATGGATTGCCTGTTCAGCGTGTCTCAAATGGGCAAACAATGCCTGTGCCGGCGTTGATAGCGATGGCGACGAATTTGAGCTTGTTTGTAACAGTACCAATCCTAAGTGGATTATTGTCCGATTTTGTCTAATGGTTTTAGCTATTTTAATAAAACACATGATAAAATTGTGTGTACTTAATATTTTTAATACCATTTTCCAACATTAACACCATATTTCAGGAAATCTAACCACCACTTCTGGTAAAACTTATAAAACCCCATCCTGCCCCGCGCATGGGGTAGAGTGAGGCAAAATGCACTTGTTTGTTTTCAAATAATTATTTTCTTCAAAATAATTATTTGACTGTTGAAATTTTTTTGGTTCATATTGTAGTGAAAATTAACTATCAAACGTTAAGTGCTTCTGCTTCACAATCCGAAAAAGAGCTGTTTCAAGTAAAGACCATGATGAGACATCCCCAAGCAAAAATAAAACCAAAACTCAATCATTGGAAATAAAGTTTATCCGCCATTAACAATCGTTAATTGCTCTAATTAGGATATCAACATTGGAATCCATTCAGAAAAAGTAAAATTGTTAGTAATATTTGTTGTACCTATTGTAAAATAGTCTAATCAAATTTGATTTAGAAACATTTATTTTTATCACTTATAATTGCACAAGTGGTTTGTATTTTATCGGGTAAATTTGGGTTGTTTAATGAGAAACTGTTTCCTAGCAATTTAACGAGAATAACTGTCAACTATTAAAAACACGACACCGAAGGTGGAGTGTTTTTAGGTGGACAGTTATTCGAGTCAAATTGCTAAAGGAAACAGTTTAGAATTTGAACAACACAAATTTACCCAATATCAATACAAACCTCGAGTGTAATTCGGCAGGACAATTTAATGAATGAGAAATTTGGAAACATATCTTGCAATATTACATTCAATTTCTCGATGGAAGTATCTGGCTCAAATGCGTATCTTTTTGCATCGCAAAACGTAGAAAATCGTCGCCAGATTGATGATTGCGTCGCCACTGTATTAGTAGGCACACAGGTATTAACAATTTGACTAATTTCGGCGTTCGTAGACACACCGAATCGACTCATTGTTAGTTCTTGAAAATTCAATAAGTTGTTGACAAACATGCCAAACTATTTATTCTGGTAACCAACACCGCGATAATTGATGAACAAATGAATAAGTGAAAAAACCACTAGTGTATTTGTCGCTGTAAAAGTTAAAGCTAACTTTTGCCGCTGTCAAAGTGACAATTGCACTGTGGCATATGCGATTTTTTATACATGAGTTAAATTGTCGTAGAAAAAATGTGTGTAACATGTGCAAACCCATATTTGTTGTACTCACCATAGTTATAGCTCTCGACTTCGTCTCGAGGTGCGAACTTCAAGCATCGTCCAACAAATATGTACTTTTAGCACACAAATAACTATTTTTTCCAACAAATAAACAAAATGTATTTCTTTTTTTAGTGTAGTAGCACACACCGGGTATACGCTAGTTGATAAATCTTCGTATAAATGCAAACTTTTGGAATATTGTGGGAAAACTGCAAACTTTTTAGAGGAATACCTAAAATCCTTTTAAAAGTTATGAAATTTTTTAGAAATTTTGTAATACTAGCAGTAGTTTTTCGTTGTTTTCCTTTTACAAATTGGTTAGATAAGCAAAAGTATGGTCGTAATTATTAGTAATTATTACACGTGAACAATTTAGATATTGAATTAATTGGATAAACAAACTGTTTTCTCTAATAGTAAAGTTTTATCAGTTCGAGTTAATGAGGGTTCATTAATACGAAACTTCTCATATGAGAACTACACTACGATTAACAGCTTGAATTAAAAAAATATATTAAGAAAACGGGTGTAGTATAAAATGGAGGGAGATTTCCTACTATTTCTATTAACATTGTGATTTCAGACGTGGAAGAAATCGCTCCAGTCGCCTGCAAAATTGGATCAATTATTGTGGGGATTAATAATATTCATTTATTTTAATCTCCTCCCTCCAACACTAACAGGGTGTTTTAGATTTTTTCAAACAGTCTTTGGTGTTTCAAAGTAATTTACTTTAAAAGTCAATATTCAATCGTATTTTGTTGATGGATTTAGTAAACTTTTCTTACAATTATGTATTTTTTTTTATTGGGCCCGCATAAAATGTTTAAGTATCAGTATAATCAGCACAAACATGTAAAATTTGCATAGAGCTAAAAATTTGTACGAATATTCGGAATACCAGTATAAATAAAGTTATCTAAACTCGAATCAAAAAGTTTTGATAGTTCAATGACCTCGTAACGAACGTACACATCAAGATAAAAGCGTTGTTGTCATATTCAATTCTAAAATTTCTTTATCTTTGTGCATAATTCGGAAATTCTATTAAAAAAAGTCTAGAACTAATAATTTTAACATGTATTCTTGAAATTCAGTTATGTATTTAATACTACGATTTATGAGTTACATAGAAAAACGTTATTTTTATCAAATAAACTTTGTAGTTCTATTACTCATGTTTAAGAACGTTCTTCAAATAGTGGCAATGTCTGCCTGAACTGCGACTCAAAAGACGCCTGTCTCTCTTTTCCTTATTCAAATACTATGTCCATATTTGTCAGGCAACGGAATCGCAATTCTGTACGAACGCCGGTTAGGGTAGATTCGGACGCCTTTTTTATTTTCTTTAAAAATATCTGTTATACTTAATGAATTATACAAAATATATATACAAGCGATGCGTAATTCTTGTATTGCTTCGATTGTGTGATGTGACCCATTTTAATCTATTCTAACCTTTATTGTGACTTAGTGTAAACGAGTAATTGAAAATCTTGTCCAATTAAAATACTCTGGTGCCATTTGTGATCGTATTGGCGGCTGTATAAAGTGTTGTGTGAAGCTAGGAAATAAAATATTCAAGAATGTATTAGTGAATTCCTTTCATTGAACGATGGAAGTTGTGACAGAACGGTCCTCCTCAAGTGGAAAAATATTTGCCGCTTGAACTGAAAAGGAATAGAAAACCATATTACGTGTGTTTCAGCGTATGAAAAAAGATCAACCACATCTAAAAGACGAATTAATAGATATCTATTCAGATTACACAGGAGCCACAAAATCAAGCATCTACAAAATTTTGAGAGAACAAAAACTACATGGGGAAGTACATGCACCAAAAATGAAGAACGGTCGGACAAAAATAGTCGACGAAGATGCGAAATATGCTTTTCGTAAAACTGTTCATACGTTTTTTATGAGAAATGAAGTACCACCATTACAGAAAGTGCTGGAAGCTGTTAGTGAAAACGAGATCATTCCCAAAATGGATAAGGATATGTTGAGGATAATCCTACATGGTTTGAATTTTAGTTATG
This sequence comes from Galeruca laticollis, assembly GCA_963921935.1. Taxonomy (NCBI): domain Eukaryota; kingdom Metazoa; phylum Arthropoda; class Insecta; order Coleoptera; family Chrysomelidae; genus Galeruca; species Galeruca laticollis. The sequence goes on along the minus strand of OY998175.1, from coordinate 40,830,090 downwards.
AGAAAATAAATAGAAAAAATATTCTTATTGGAAGATCTGAAATAGTATTGTGGAGAGAGAGTATCTAAGGAAAATTAACGAGTTTCGGAAGCAAGGAAGAAATATTTATTATACGGATGAAGCATGGGTCAATGAGGACTCTGTCTACAATGCTGTCGGGTGGACTAAGTAGCTTCACGGTAGTGTAGCCGGTTCCAAACCCGGATAAAAGATGAGGGTTCGGGAGTGAGGTTAGCAGCCTGACTCTGGTAAAAAAGAAACATGGCCATAGAACCGATCATAAAGCCTCGGATATCGGACGGAAACACCAAAAGATGAACTCAGCAAGAATCAGGATTACGAGAAAGGATACGAAACTAATAGTTGCATGCTGGAACATCAGGTCCTGGACTAAACGAGACCAAGAGATACTAACAGAAATGAATTCCTACAAAATCGAGATATGTGCCCTATCGGAAACCAGGAAGAAGGGAAAAGGAACATCAAAATACCAGAGCTATCTACTTATATATAGCGGAATGGACAAAGGAGACTATGCAAGCTCAAAATTTGAGAATGATATAGAGGATATCGAATATATCAATCACAGAATCTTGAAACTAGCAAACTGTAAACTTCATATTATATCTCTCTATGCCCCAGATATAAGCTAACCGGAAAATGAAACGGAGGATTTCTATAACACGCTACAAGATGTGCTGGAAAAGCTACAAGAGAACGATAAACTCATGATCCTTGGAGACCTTAATGCAAGAATTGGAAATAGTATCATAGACAATATCAAACAACGATTTAACGAAGAAACAATAAATAGGAATGGAGAGCAACCTTATTGACTTCTGCGCTCAAAATATTTTAAGAATAAGCAGCACGTTTTTCCCCCTTAAACCCCAACACAAATACACTTGGCAAAATACGCAGGGACAACAATCAACGATCGATTACATAATAACTAATAGAGAGATCTTAACTAAGCAAATACTTGATGTAAGAGCTTTAACATCGCCCAATGTATGGTCCGATCAGAAATTGGTACTGGGGAAATTCTCAATTAACATTTCATTAAACAAGAAAAAACCACCCAAATACGTGGGAAAGATAAACATAGAGTTACTAGAGAACTAGACCACAAAATGGCTATATCATAAAATATATAAAAAAAAGATTTGAGACATACCCAGTAACAGACGAGGAAAATTTAACATATTGCAAGCTGCAAAATAAAGTATAGGGGTCGGAAAAATTAACGTAAACTAAACAAAAAAAACAAAAATATCAAAACCGTGGTTCACTGAAGAAATTAGAGATCTAGCATATGGAAAAAGAAAAGCATATCTGCAATATTGCAGTTACAAGACAGCCGACAGCTATCAACAATACAAAAACATAAGAAACGATGCAAACTCTAAGATAAGAATCATGAAAAGAGACTATTGGACACGGTTTACCAAAGAAATGGAGCACGATCTATACGGATCGCAACGTAAAGTGTGGAAAGTCATTAAACGCAGAAAAAAACCAATCAATGAATATAATAGTTATTTGTTTTACTAGGCATAAAAGCATAAAACCAGCCAAGGCATTAAATCTGCTTTTCTGTCGTGTGAAACATATAATTTTTTCTTCAAATTTGTTCCAATTCCACGCAAATTCGACTTTTTCATATTTAAATTGCATTTCATTATCAATATCCAAATAACTAAATTATTTTATCAAAGGTAACTGGGCCCTGCGTTACTATGTTTACCGCTGATGACGTTTGTTGAATATGTTTGTTTACTGTTTACTTTGTCATTGTCAGTTTTGAAAAGTTGTCATGTTAGAAATGGATTTACTGCAAAGTGAGGATGAATTGATGCAATTAACACCACCTGAGATAAGAGATCCGACGCGGAAAAATCAAGAACTGTATATGAAATCACATACAGCAGGTTCATGGAATATAGACAGAAGAAAAATATAGGATCTTTCTCTGAAAATGTGCTGATTGTCTATTTTTCCGATATTTCAAAGAAAATTAAGCCTTCAACGTTATAGTCTACCTATTCGATGTTGAAAGCTACCCTGAACATAAAAAATAACATTGATTTGGCAAAATACCTGAAGTTACGGGCTTTTTTGAAACGCCAGTCAGACGGATTCCATGCAAAAAAATCCCGAGTTTTTCAAAGAGAAGAAATCGAGAAATTTTTATCAGATGCCCCAGATGAACTGTATTTGTGTACGAACGTAGGAATATATTGAAAATGATCTATTATGGATTAAAGAACTAATTTCCAATTTATATTTTAGGTTGTACTTATTGTTGCAGTCGCTGGGGCTTGTAGATGTGATGAGCTTTTGTAAATGAAAACAGATGATATAAATGATATGGGCGACAAATTGCTAATTATGCTACCAAATACTAAGACCAAAAGATCAAGATCTTTTGTAGTAACGGAATATTTAAGCGTTTACAGAAAATATGCAGCCTCCAGACTCTCGAATTTAAATAATCGGCGTGTCTTCTATAAGTATGCGAACATCATCAATTCATTGGCATTCACAAATTCGGTAAAATGCCAGAAGAAATTGCTACTTTTCTGGGATTATCCCATGCGAAAGAGTATACCGGGCACTGCTTTCGCAGAACTTCGGCCACGTTGCTGGTGCATTCTGGTGGGGACATAACAATGTTGAAGAAACATGGAGGATGGAAGTCTTCCACTGTCGCGGAGGGCTATATTGAGGACTCGCTAGCCAATAAGTCGAACATCGGCAATAAAATATTTTCTGGCGTTTCCGGAGTATCAAGTGTGGATACTAAAGTTTTTTAATTTTACTGGAAAGGAGGGAAGTGGACAGAGTTCAATTGTATTAAATAATTGTTCACAATTCACCATAAATATATCTAATAAATAAAAATTTCGTATTGTAGTTTGTAGTTTTAATGCAATAAAACCAGTTTATTATCATCAGCATCATTTTGAGTTTTCTTAATGTCATTGTCATTGTCATTTTAATAACCAGTTTAATTTAAATTATTACTTGGAAGGTTGCCTAGCAACGAACTTTTTCTGCCAAGGCAGTAAAAGTGGACTTTTTCTGCCTAGGCATTAAAAGTACAACTTCTAAGCCTGCCAAGTGTCATTAAAAGGCTGCTTTTAATGTCATTTAGAGAAAAAATCTTAATAAGATAGAAGGAGAAAAATGGACTGCCTATATTAGAGAACTTTATAATCCAGAAACGAATATACCTAGAAATGAATATACAGAGGAAGAAAAATCAGATGTCGCGGATGAACAAAACATAGAAATAACAAAGGAAGAACTTAAAAATGGGATAGAAAAATTAAAAAATAGAAAAGCCCCAGGACCTGATGGTATACCGAACGAGCTATTAAAATACGGAGGCGAAACGATAATGGAAAACATAAGTACACTTTTTCAGAAAATGTTAGACAGCAAGAAGGTACCAGAACAATGGAAAAATAGCATTACAGTACCAATATATAAAAAAGGAAACAAGAATAACCCTAGCAATTATCGAACCATTACCTTGCTAAACACAACACTCAAGCTATTAACGAAAATACTCGTCAATAAGATCAATAAAGAATATACGATATAAGAAGAGCAACAAGGCTTCCGACAAAACAGATCAACAATAGATGCCATTTTCATAGTCAGACAAATAGTTGAGAAAGCAATTGAATATAATAATCCTGTATATATGTGCTTTATAGACCTGACCAAGGCCTTTGACCGTGTCAAATTAGAAGATGTGCCAAAATTTCTAAAAGCAGGAAACCAATCCAACACAATGGTAAAGATAATTAAAGACGTGAACGCAAACAACAAAACTAAAAATAAGAGCGAGAATGAATTAACATCGGAAGTAAATATTACATCAGGAATTCGACAGGGAGATAGTTTAAGCCCATTACTGTTCAATCTAGTAATGGATAAAATAATAGGAGAAGTAAAAAACGTGGGACACGGATACGGGCTTGGAAGAAAACAAATAAAAATGTTGTGCTATGCAGGCGATGCAATTCTGATATCAGACAATGAGGACAACCTACAACGTATGGTAAATGTCTTCAGAACATCGGCGGAAAAACATGCAAATATCAACCACAAAGACCAAAACTATGGTAACGACAAGAGAACCCAGACGATGCAAAATTGTAATTGACGATGAAATAATAGAGCAGGTTACAAGGATCGAATACCTGGATATACAAATATCCAGCTACGGAGAGCTAAAACAAAGTATACGAAAACAAGCAAATGAGGAATCTTACATATCAGGCTGTCTGAGGGATGTTGTTTGGAAAAACAAGGACATGAGATTGGATGAGAAAGTTCGTATATATAAAGCAGAGCAATATTGACAATGCAATAGAAACGAGAGCCGACACAGCGGAAACAAAAATAATAGTGAGAACAACAGAAATGAATACTTTAAGATCAATCGCTGGCAAAACATTGAAAGATAGAATTCCAAACAATCAGATACGAGAACTATGCAAGGTACAAGATGTTGTACGATGGGGAAGACAGAGAAGATGGGAGTGGATCCAGCATGTTACACGAATGAGCGCAGATAGGATAGCCCGAACAGCAAGAGATCTAAAACCATATAGCACCAGACAACCAAGAAGGCCCTTTAAAAGATGGCGAGACAGCTGGCAATCGACATCCCAAATAAGATTTCGACACTAATCGGTATAGAACAGGCCCAAGAGTATATATATATATATATATATATATATATATATATATATATATATATATATATATATATATATATATATAGGTGGGGATAACGGGGATTTCAGTCCAAAGAATCAACGCCAAGATCTTTTATTTACAAAATGCCGCCAAGCTTTCGTGTCCTTTTGACACTTCTTCAGGGCACTATAATACATATACAAATATAAATATGATTTAAAAATAGAGAAATAAATATAAGTACTTACATGTAAAATATTTTAAGTAAATTCAAAATAAATAATCATTAAAAAATTTGTAAATGTAAAAATAAATATAATTATAATATACTTGATGTCATATTTCACATAAGACAAATCGATACATAATTTGTTTGTTCGTTACTTAGTTATTTTAATTTTTTAGGTTACTTTATAATTATTTAATGAAGTTTGAATTTGAGGTTAGATTATAACCTTATAAAATGACTTTGACAGATAATTTGTTTTTGACGTTAATAGAAAAGGAGATAAGGTTAGATTATAACCTGTGAAAATGACTTTGACAAATAATTTCTTATATTTTGACCTTAATAGAAGTGAATTTAATTTTTATGAAATAATCATATAAATAATGAAAAATTATCTATTTTGTTCAATATTCAAAAGGTAGCTATAAATATAACTAAGATTTTCAATGTCACTTTTCTTATTCATACTATTATTTGCCTTGTTGATTTCAACCATTTCAAGAAAATATCTTTTAGACATATTTTGTTCAGTATGTAGAACTTTAGCTTCATTAAATAACATTTTATGGCCTGTTTCGATGGAATGCTGTGTTAATGCACATGATTTTTTGTTAAGTTTTATATCACTTTTATGAGATGTGATGCGATTAGTCAAATTTCTAGAGCTGGTACCGATGTAGTTAAGATCACAGTTATTGCATTTTATTTCATAGACTACATTTGATTTTTTTAAGTCAGGTGTAGAATCTTTCAATTTACTATTCAAATTTCCAATCGTTTTTATATTTTTCTGTGTTATCTTTATATTAGTTTCATTTTTGAAAAGTTTTATTATGTTCTTTGATAAATTTTCAATATTTGGAATTGATAGGTAATTAATATTTTATACATTTGTATTCCTATCTGTTTCATTGCTAGAGATATTATCATGAATAGTTCTATCAGAAATAGTGTTGAAAAGAATTCTATTTAGAAGTGATTTAGGATAAGAATTTTCTAATAAGATATCACGTAAAATTCTTAAATTTTTTTGTTTTAAAGAAGGGTGAACTAGTTTTTCAATTCTATTTTTTAAACAAATAATGAGATTAATTTTCATTTTCTTTGTATGAAAAGAATGATAGTTTATATACCTTCCTGAATTTGTTGGTTTTATATACCAATCGGTAATCAAAGTGTTATCGTTTTTACGGATTATTTTAGTGTCTAAAAATGGAATGCTATTATTTTTTTCAAATTCAACTGTAATGATAATATCTCTAGCAATGAAACAGATAGGAATACAAATGTAGAAAATATTAATTACCTACCAATTCCAAATATTGAAAATTTATCAAAGAACATAATAAAACTTTTCAAAAATGAAACTAATATAAAGATAACACAGAAAAATATAAAAACGATTGGAAATTTGAATAGTAAATTGAAAGATTCTACACCTGACTTAAAAAAATCAAATGTAGTCTATGAAATAAAATGCAATAACTGTGATCTTAACTACATCGGTACCAGCTCTAGAAATTTGACTAATCGCATCACATCTCATAAAAGTGATATAAAACTTAACAAAAAATCATGTGCATTAACACAGCATTCCATCGAAACAGGCCATAAAATGTTATTTAATGAAGCTAAAGTTCTACATACTGAACAAAATATGTCTAAAAGATATTTTCTTGAAATGGTTGAAATCAACAAGGCAAATAATAGTATGAATAAGAAAAGTGACATTGAAAATCTTAGTAATATTTATAGCTACCTTTTGAATATTGAACAAAATAGATAATTTTTCATTATTTATATGATTATTTCATAAAAATTAAATTCACTTCTATTAAGGTCAAAATATAAGAAATTATTTGTCAAAGTCATTTTCACAGGTTATAATCTAACCTTATCTCCTTTTCTATTAACGTCAAAAACAAATTATCTGTCAAAGTCATTTTATAAGGTTATAATCTAACCTCAAATTCAATCTTCATTAAATAATTATAAAGTAACCTAAAAAAATTAAAATAACTAAGTAACGAACAAACAAATTATGTATCGATTTGTCTTATGTGAAATATGACATCAAGTACATTATAATTATATTTATTTTTACATTTACAAATTTTTTAATGATTATTTATTTTGAATTTACTTAAAATATTTTACATGTAAGTACTTATATTTATTTCTCTATTTTTAAATGATATTTATATGTGCCCTGAAGAAGTGTCAAAAGGACACGAAAGCTTGGCGGCATTTTGTAAATAAAAGATCTTGGCGTTGATTCTTTGGACTGAAATCCCCGTTATCCCCACCTATAAAGCATTTTTCAGTCGTTATATAAAAAATTTTATATATATATATATATATTAATACATATCCTCTATCTAAATTCTATAGAAAACATTGAAATAAAGAAAATATGCATATTTAGATGTAATACTAGTAATACACACTGTATTATCAATAATTTGAAAGGTTCAATATACTAATAAAATTTGACATTTCAATTTCATATGACATTACTGCAGAATAGACTTAATGACAGATAGATTTTAAAACGATTTGATAAACCAGAATACAGATGTCTCTATTAGCAAATGGCACTTATAAATAAAATAATGAAAATCTCTCTTGGTATATAAAAACGTAAATTTGTATTTAAAAAAAAAAGAATTCTGGGTAACCAAAGGAGAGGAGAATTATTTATTTAAACATTTTAGTTAGTTGAATTTGAAATCCCCATGAGACAACATCATAATAAGAGTTGTCTCAAATTTAATTTTGAATATTAGGGAATTTATATAATCGTTATCAGTTCAACATATCTTGCCTTTTGTAAAGCCAGTGCGTGTACTATTCACAAATAATTACCGCTAAAGTGCAAGTGTTTTTCGCGTTTTCTAAATTATTGATTTGGAAACGTTTGTTCCGGAAATTCTAAAAATACGTTTTAGAATACGTACGAGATCTTCTAGTATCCAGTTTGGTGAGTCCAGTCCATATTATATATTATTCTCGAGAATTAATAGGCCTTTTATCAAAATTATTTCGAAAATAGATGCATCTTATGATTAAATTATAGTAACGTTACTTATATAAAGTTCTACGTCGAGTGCAGACAATTTTGGGAACAGACAATTTACAAGAAAATTTACGTATTTTACATTGACAGATATCAAGTATAAATTTAGACATTTTGAACTTTCGGTTAAATTATTTAGATCGGAAATTTCTAATATAGATTGTTTTTAATATTAAGGTTTGATAGAAAATTCTATCTTTGTTTATGCGTTTATGATATTTTTTGAAGAGTTTTAATTTTTGTAAGTGTTATTTTGATAATATATTATATAAATTTGAATTCCAAATGTCTTTGGCTCTCTTTTCATATTCATTTTCATTATATTTGATAATTTTTATACTATAGAAAATTTAGTATAATAAGTGACATTTAGTTAATCTCCTGACAGAAAATTCATATATGTCATAAGATAATTTAAATTGTCTTATAGTGTATTGGATAAACAGTTACTGTAGATTTGAATAGTGTGATACGTAATTTAGAAAATTATTTGGAAATTTACAAATTTGAATTATTAGTTGAAATCTTTGATCCCTCCCTGAGAAAAGAGTGAGTTGATTGGTGTTGTATTGATTTATCCTTCATAATATAAAATTTAATATTTATTTAGCCGGGCATATTAGTTTGACAACTGCTGTCATTGAAAAATTTTTAGGTTATATTTAGAGGTAAGGGTGTTTTCACAATAGTGTAGTTATTATCACAAATTGTGATGACAGCTACAAATTAAATTCAGCATCATATAAATTCATATTCATATATAAAATATAATAAAATTAGTAAAACACATTAGATATTCTATAATTTGTCACCCGAACATGGGGCAAATATAATTAAAGAACATTGCATAAATTATAACTTGGTGCCCAAAACGTGGGGCTCTTATAGAAATAAAAGGATAATATAATATATATATATATATATATATATATATATATATATATATATATATATATATATATATATATGAAGAAGAAGAAGAAGATCCTATTTATATTTAGAATCAACTTAAATATAACACCAGACAATTAACACTATCTCGTTTTATTAAATTAGGAATATAAATTTTCAATAACTTATTATTTTTCTCATATTTTACTGAACTATAAGTATATTTTGAGTTGGCAATTTTTTCGAACAGAACAGGTGTTCACCACAGTTAAACTACTCACTATTTACTTGGTAGGATGACATCAGGAAAGAGTGTAGTGTTTTTCTGAGGAATTTCGGTAAGTTACATATTTATTATATAACAATTATATTTTTAGTTAAAAGTTAAATATTTATAACGTGGCGTCCTTGGGAAATATCGAGTTCGGTCCAAAATATTGTGTGGACCAACAACGAAAATTTAAATAATTTTGATCAAAGTGACAACAGGATTCGACATCATTTAAATTTGAAATCACAGACGATATGTTTCAATGTGTAGAAGAATCTACGGGAAAAGTTTGTTTTCGATGAAGAAACAGAATTAATACAAGCAGTAACTGTCAACTGTTCGTAAAATAGCCAAGAATGGGCCGTACGAACGCAAGAAGCGATGTGATAAAGGATTCATCAAAATTTTGGATGCGTCTGCAATAAAATTATTAAAAACCACCATATATGACTGTTACAGAAGTAATGAGTTACCAACGATTGAAATAATAAGAAATAAATTGACAAATGTCGGCCGTAATGTAAATGTCTGTAAGAAAACTATTGAAAACTGGATTAAAAAATTGGGATTCAAATTCAAAACGATTAATAAACGTCAAACAGTCATGGAAAGCAGAAAAATTGTGGATATGCGGTATACACACTTGGAACAAGTAACTAAGTATAGAGAAAAAACCGACCAATTCTCTATTTGTATAGTAGTAACAAGTTGGCTTTGAACTTCCGATGTGAAAAAGTTTGTTGATTTGAGAAACAATTGGGAGTCGAGTGTAGGTTTGGTGAGAAGTAACAACTTGTGTAGAGGTTTCCACAAAGTTTTTCAGAACTTGACTAAAAAAATTAAGTATTTTACGAAAAATTTATTAAATAAAGCAAACAGAAATCGTGTAAAGTAAAGTGAAAAAGTTTCAACGCCCAGAAAGGTGTATTTCTTGAAAATAATAAATCCTCCAGAAGCCAGCATCCGTATAGCTATACAGAAGAAAGGACAGAAGGTCTGTGCATTTTGTATATTACTTTGGATCTAAAGATAAACTATTGAGAAATAAATGATTATTTTAAATAACTAACAAAATTCTAATCAAAAGGCCTAAGCATTTTAAGATGCTATCTATACTAAAATGTCACTAAAGAATAACAAAGAACTTTAATCTATATCTATAATAAAAAATGAAATTTTACTCACCTATAATATTTATTTTATCTCATTATTGTTCACGTAATATGTTAAGTTTCATACATCCTTCATTTTTCGTATTAATGCATGTATAAACACCCAATAATTTTCACTATTTCCATTTCATCTCTCTTATATGAATTCGTTTATGGAATTGTATTATTTTCTTCATTCGTAATTTGATAATTTCTATTTTATGTGTATTTTAAAATCTTGTATATATAGCGTTTATGTGTCTTTGACCGTGAGTGAAACATTCTACTTGCTACTGCATCAGCTGAAAGTGTACGTGAACTCTCATATGCGCAGACGCTGGCATTGTTTCCGGCGAATATATTTTCAGAGCGCATGATTTAATAATGGACAGTGGCGGTCCAAGTATTGTTATTGTATAATGGTCAATTAAAATTTCAATCAAATAATTTTCATTAAATAGATATATTGGTAGTATTTGGTACTTTTATTAACTATCCATAATAAATTTAATTCAAGATAGCTTATTTCAATCATTCATTCTTCATTACATAAAGGTAATAGTTTAATATTTTTGAAATATTTAATTAACATAATACTCATAACAGTATATAATAATTAATTAACACTAAAAATAAAATAATTGTCTACTCAATTATAAATTGGCGTCCTGAACACAAAGTCTAAATGCCCCGGCAAGGTAAGTCATATAAAAGTCATATACATAAGTAATATAATATAAAATATAAGAAAAATAAAAATCTTATATAATTAAACAATTACGATATATATATATATATATATATATATATATATCCACATTCGTACACATTTTAGCTGTATGCAAATTTTTGTAACCTTACATCTATTTTTTAGACTAACTTGACCGGATTACCAAGATTTTAGTCGAAAATTTGGGTATTCGAATTCCACATTTGGTGACTGGAAAATTGCTAGAATAAAAAGGTTGACAATATAAATATTGTCGTGTATAAAATAATAAAATAAAGGTCATTGACAATAAAATGAGAAAAACATAAAGGACAGTTCACAGTTCTAAGGTTTTCTTTCGTTCAAAAAGGCGCAATTGCCACGTTGATTTTATGAGAAGGGAATCTTGCTACAATAGTGATTAATGGGCAGTTTTGGTGTTTCAGTATGAAACAAAAGCCAATAAAAATGTCTGGTTTACGAAGTATTAAGAAGCAAATGAATGGTGGCGTATTTCTTCGAATGGATTGATAACTTACTAAGTGGATTATTCGAATGTAAATTTTTTCAAGAAAGAGAAATTTAGATAATGCAGCCACCATGTATACTATTCATTTATTTTAATCTCTCAGCTAGATTCCGGCAAGCTACAACAACGTACCCTTCAGGTTGAACTTGGAGGGAGAGAAAAAAGTCATTTCCCAATTGATTCCATTTTAGAATTTTCATAGCGTGAGATTATAATTTGATTTCGATATCTCGGAATGGCAATGAAAAGGCGAGAATTATGGTATAAAGCAAAATCGGAATCTTAACGGTTATACAGGGTATGATTTCTGTCTGACTTTATTACAACATCGAAATGAATACATTGGTTTTGAATATTACGTACAAAATTATACAGTTAATGTAGATTTATATTATGTATACAAGGTGTGTATGATTTTGATCTAGTAAAACACATAATACATTCTGCGTATACTTTCAGAATTAAATGAATATTTACTTTTATAATAAAAAAAATATCATCGCAAATATTCAGTTCTACTTCCAGAACTTTCGGAGTTAAGTGTGCAGACTACAATTACTGCAAAATTCGTATTGTGAATTATAATGTGATTGATCATGAAATTTTCACGAAATACAGGGTATAGAAATATCTTGTTAATTTAGAGATGATGTTCTCAACGTTTTGAGCTATAACAAAATGATTTTGAATGTCTGATCAAATTGAGAATTACATTATCAAAGAATTGATCAACACTTTTCTCTACTGGCTCAACAAACTCAATATGAAATACCTGTCTTACTATATATATTGTCACATACAGGTTGTCCCACCATTGTAGTGACATGTGTTGATCACATATTAAATATTTAATTTTTTGAAAGAAGGTGGTATTTGGAGAAACATAATTTTGAGTGTACCGAGAAATTTATTAGTGTAGGAATTACAAAAAGCTGTGAAACGGGTGTTAACGTCTGAAAAGGTATACGGAAGTAGGAAATAAGAAGTGTCTTAATTGAGAATTGTTATGATTAGAAAGGAAAATGATATGTTCAATGCGGTTGTATTGATGGTAGTTGATCTATTAATTTCCATCGAAGAAAATCTGAGTTTGACAATACATGACATTGATTAAAATAAAAATAAAAATTTATCTGAACAAGTCTTTAAGGAAACTAAGGAAGGAAGTGAGGAGAGAGGTTGTTGAAACGGGGGACTATTCACTTGACATATTTTGGTGACGGAAGTTTTTATCCCGTAAAGACAGAAAATAACTAAAAAAATTATATTAGAGACGATTCAGGGATTGAAAATTAAAATAACATAGTCAATACGAGGAATAGAACAAATATAATTGAAAATTAAAACAGTATATGGGAAACAGAGATTAAATATTATGGAATGATGCAAGACTGGGAAAATAGTACGTGAGATTATTTTAACACAGATAGTAGACATAAATAAAACATATTTAGAAGATTGTGAGCAAAATAAATAATTTGAGACGGTAACTAATAATTTGAAGAAGAACATTATATTGAGAACAGAAATAAATATTTTGGAAAGAATCAACTTGGTAAAGAAATACATGAACCCAATATAAGACAGCGGAACCACATAAATAAATATATACAGACGAGTTTGCGGAAAAAGAACATTAAGTTAAAAGGTCGGTTAAATTTTATACTAGTTAGTTTTTTTTTAAGTTTTGTAATTATTAAATTTGGTTATTTCGTTAACAATTTTAGAAAGATCTAGTTAATTTTATAGTAGTTTTTTTAAAGTTGTGTAATTATTAAATTAGGTTATTTCGTTGATAATTTGAGAAAGTTCTATTTGATTTGATTGAAAATTTTGGAAGTCGTATAAATTATTGAAATTATTTTGTTAATTATTCGATCATTGGATATAGAAATTTTGTTTAGTTGATTGTAATTTTAATAGAATTCCTTTATAAGGTAAGCTAAGTATTGAAATTCATCCAGAACAAAGATCTTTGTTTGAGGAATTCAAAAGAAGCAGTCCTGTATGAAGAAAGGTAAGTTTTTAGTAAAAAATTTAGAGTTAGTGTTGGTAAAATTTTGAATAGTAATAAATTTAGGTCAAATTAGAGAAAACTAACATACAGGGTGTTTCTTGAATTAAAATTTAGAATAAAAACTTAATTGTAGAACTGTGTAAAAATGTTAATTTAGATTTATAAAAAAAAAACAGGAAATAAAAAGAAAAGATATATTTGAACACTGCAATTCATTCGAGAACCGACTCCCTGAAAATAAGAGGTCTTATATATAGCCGGAGCATATAGATTTACATTATTTTTCTTATGATAATTTGAATTAAGTCAGAATAATTATATTAAATTTTACTTACCTATTTATGGTAAGTTGGCGTCCATAATTTATTAAATATATAGCAATACGCGTTATATATATATATATATATATATATATATATATATATATCAAAAGTTAATTAAAATAAATTATGAATATAGAAATAATCACAATCATAATAGAATTTGTCGCTTTAAAGTGTTAATTATAATAATATACATATAATTTATTTTTCAAATTCTTGGGTGTCAGGTTGTATAAATAATTAAAACATTTTGTTGCTACTGACATTTCGTTCCTGGGTTAGGAACTTTCTCAAAGTTCTTTCTTGAATAAATTAAGTTTAATTGTTAACAATTTAGAAATTAAAAAACACATGTGTACATGTACATGAAAAATTGGAAAAATCGATTTTCGTTTTGTACTTTCCAACCGTGGTAACTCTTTTGTGTGCACATTTACAACAAGGTAAGTTAGGTTCAATAAACCTTTGGTTTCAGTACACTGTTACCCCGTTAAAATCTAGGTTCAATCGAGTTACTTTTGACCCCAGAATATGTGGTTCAATTTGTGACCTACCTTTTTGTTTCACCCTGTATATGAGATAATAATTGTAATGCCGTTTACATGTGACAAACGACACAACATTTGGAAAATAGATTAAAAATCCATCGATATGATGAAAAAATTGAACTGAACTTATTAATCAAGAAAAACCAAAAAAGCAAATATATAATAATAAATATACAAAAAATTTCGATAAAAGGGGCCTACAGAATCTAAGCAGAATGTATAAATCTATTTCATGAATGTCGATGTTCCAAAAATGGATTAGTAACAGCGCAGGAACAAATAAACAATTGAGTTTTTCTTTACACAAATTACCAAATATTACGGCTGGTAGTGAAAAGCAAAAGTATAAAATTGGAACGGAATGAAGTAATCTACAAAAACAAAACGATAAGTAGGTGATTAGCAAAGTGACGTTGCCAAACTGGCCAAAATATCCGTAAGTCGGAAGGACTGTAAAATATTTCAATATCAAGATGCCAACCCATGATTCCACCAAGAGAAGGAGAGGCGATAATGAGGGAGAAGCATCCACAGTCCACAGGAAGTGAACAAATGTAACCAAGTCCAAACCATAAAAAACTTATCAACACATAAGTCAAAATATTGATCTTATTGCAAGGGAAATTACAGATATGAAACATGAAATGAAAGATAAAATTGAGAACTAGAAAATTCAACAAATAAATCAAAAAGAAACAAAAAAGTAAGTAAAAAGAGCCGTAGAAAAAAGATTGAAAATACAGTGGTTTGCGAAGTAGAAAGGAAATCAATACAATAGATCCCAACAATTTACCAGAAGTTTTGAGTATTTTCATAGGACAAGAGCTGCACGTCAAAGTACAGGTTAGAGCCCCCGATAAATTTGCACAGAAGGTATGCCTAATGGGGCAGATCAAACAACAAGGCAAACAAGCAATCATGCATAATTAAGAGAAATTGAAAAATATAACAGTTAATAAATATACATTAATTGTGATCTAACAAAGTCGTAACGGAAACAATGGAATTCGATGAAGACTAGAGCTGAAGAAGGAAAGAAAAAAGAGAAAGTTATAAATATTGGCTACATTATACTATTTGTCGAAGATAAGGAATGGAGATAGACCAAGAAAGATAAAACTGAAAAATTAAATTATCAAAGATTGTTCAGATGATAAGACAATGAAAAAGGACACAATAAAGGGAAAAAGGAAAGGAAAACTGAAACCATAACAAAAATAAACCTGAAAAAAATGAAGAGTTACAACCAAAGAGAGTCAAAATATGAGAGAAAATAAAAAAAATGACATAGGAACATAGAATGTAAGAGGAACTAATGCTGAGGGAGCTTCCAAGAATCTAGCAAAACAAATATAAATTTAAAATCCTTGCTATACATGCTGCAGGAGAGACAAAACAATGAGAACAACGGATACTAGATGTGGTCTTCAGTAGTGGTAGTGACCACAGTATTCCAGTAAACAAAAAGCTAGAGTTAGAGATAGTTGAGTTGAAAACAATCTCAGGTAGGTTACGTGGAATTCGAATAAGAAAAGAATAAACAAAATTAACCATACTTTATGATGATGTTGGTGCACGGAAGAAAAAGATAGAAGATAAAATGATAAAATTACCAAATACGATATCAAAATAGGAAAAGAAGAGAACCGACAATAGGAAATAATTATAGAAGCACATATTTTGTCTCCGGATATCTTTGTGTAGGGTATGTAGGTGTATTGCAGTGATTTGCAAAATTTTACTTTCCCAATCCCAGTAATCCTATCAAATCACAACTATTGAGATATATACTTTAACTTAACTTTTTTAATAGCTATCTCCATGCGGAGTTCTATATATTGTTCAACTGCAATAAAAGTAAATTTCGATATTTTATTAAATTACTTATGTCCAACTTCATTGAATTGAAAATTAGCCCTTACCAGTCACATATCCGAATAGGTAAAACTTGATAGGTCTTTATAGTTTATCCTCATCAAAATCAATTCGTTAGTGCATTAATTAGAATCCATTGGAGAACCGTATACATGTTGAGGATCCGGATTTCAATTACGAATTTGATTTTCGTCATTTTCAATCTACATATTGTTTAACATTGTTATGAAAACCGGTTATGGGCCACGGCTTCGTTCCCTATACTGTCTTTCTTTCGAATATCCACCTCTCGCTCTAGCTTTATCACTTTTCAAGTGCCAAACTAACCCTATAATCCATATCCATGACCTGACATTTACTACCTTCCATGGGCGTCGGTTTCGAGCAATTTCCCTTATTTTCTTACTGGGTTAATAGAATAAAATATAATGACGCTGGATAACTTAGGTTTCATAATGAGTGAAGGATCATTTGGAAAGTAATTTTTTCCGAATACAGGGACATAATTAGCCCATTGAGGTTATATGCTCAAGAAATAACGCTGTTTGCTACTTTAGAGGTTATGTGCAAAATGTACATACAAGTTACGCTTATTTGAGAATACCAGATCAATATCATGACCATTTCTATTAAACCCTTCGAGACAGACATTTTATTACTGGATATACTCTTGAAAATATGTACTCTAGTACTAAAGTTTTCGGGGTAGCTGAGTGCGGATAAAAAGTTAAAAAGGCAAGCCGTATACTTCCAACAAAGCCAAATTCAATCAAAGATTCAGCCGTCTAAAGATCGAACACCCAGTCAAGGCAATATCAATACGGTTAGTTTGATGGTATATTTGGGGATAAATGTCTTTTACGATGTAACCGTTTCAGTTTGAAGAGTTCAAATTACTCAAACCTTACGATTATGAGGCAGTTCAGATTCTACGTAAAAGGTTATTTAATCTTTTCAACATTAACTGCGACCCTTTTTTGCAGACTTGTGCAGTTTTTCGTATCAGAATAGACATTATCGAAGTACTTGAGGTGGTAAGAATTTGCTTGAGTAATAATCATACCTGATATCTGACTAGATTAAGTATGTATTATATTCCTAAAAGGTTGGTGCACCACAAGGCAGTGCTCATTGTTCATTGCTGAAGCTCATATTATACATTTTGATATACCAGTAACATAACAAACTACAGTAGTTGTATTTGCAGGCTGGTATACATACAGGACAAAACTCAGGCAGTACAATAAGGAGATCCGCAAGGCAAAGAGGAATTCGTGGGAGCGTTTCTGTGAGAAGATCACAGAAGCGCCGGAGAGCACCAGGATGCACAGTCATTGTAAGGTAAGATACTACGGGCGCTCCTGGTCCCCTAAAAATATCGGAGCACTAATAAAGAAAGCTTAGGACTGTTAGTCAGTACCCAATTTCCAGGATTATCCATAATTGATCAATCCAGGATGATAGAACAAGTCAGAGACCCAGAAGACCACTAAGGGTGGACTGGAAGAGACAAAGGAATTGGTAACGTATGAGCAAGGAATTGGTAACGTATGAAATAATTAAATGGGCCATAGGCGAGTTCCATACTTTCAAATCGCCAGGCCCAGATGGAATATACCCAGTACTGCTCCAGAAGCGTCAGGACATATTACTGCCACACTTATGCGAAATTTAAATCGCTTGGGGCTACGTACCAAGAGTATGGCAAAAGGCGAAAGTAGTCTATCTGCAATAGATCGGCAGGATTACAGACCAAACGCCCAAGTCATATAGAACTATATACCTGTCCTTATTCCTGCATAAAGCACTGGAAACATTGTGAATAGACATATAGGGACCATACACTGACACGTTATCGCTTGAGCGCTCGCCAATACGCTTATCAACCAGGATTGTCTACAGACTCCACACTGGATGATCTTAACAGACCCCTGACAAAGTCAATTATTGATAAAGTGTGGCACTAGGCACGTCCCTGGATATAGAGGAGGCGTTCAACAACATTCCTACAACATCACTAATGAATGCAGTGACGCGTAGGAAGGTGCTGCCAACAGGAAAGTGTTATATCGCCACTATACTGGGTGGTCCTAGTCGACGATCTCCTGACCAGTTTGGAACTGATCTTCTGGGAGCGGATTGCCTGTAGGGCTGCTTGACTGTCAGAGTATATAACAACGTTTTTATTCTTCATTTTATTGATATTCTTTTTCTGTCAGCATGGCACAGTGCGGCGATTTCCGCCTAAAACAGGTGTCCCAAGCTTATAGATACCTTCACCCTCGGCCTGTCTCCCTAGATACCAGCACCGATCCCCTTGTTGGTCTTGTAGCCTTCAGTATAACAGATTGGGTCTGCTTTAATTGGGGGGCCTTCCTTTCAGTCTTTCCTTCTCGGTATGGCAATTCGAAAGTGCATGCTGAGGATGAAAACAGGAGTTGTTTTATCTGAGGGCATCTTACACAAGGAGTTGACCTCACGATCCTCCTCTATTTTCCAGCGCATGGCCCTTTGGTGGTCTATAATTTGACACTGGCCTTGTTTGAGTTTGTATAGGACCGTCTTACTTCTCCCGGTATGTAATTTGTAAAAGAGGCAGATTTAGTAGCACCTCTAGACCTGGAGTTGGGGTTGTTTTCATGGCCCCCGCGATTCATAATCTTTGAAGCTGTCTGATTACTATGGTTTGCGTTACCTTTACGCCCCAGGCAACCGAACCATAGGTAATTATTAGTCTTATTCACATTTTATATAGCTATAGGTTCATCATTGGGTTGAATCCCCAGCTTTCTCCACAAAGCCTCCTGCATTTCCCAAGGGCAATTTTCGCCATTTGGATGACCTTATTGAGATGTGGACCACAGGTCAACTTTTGGTGAGAAGTGACTCCCATGTACTTGAGCACTTTTGGGAAGGGGATTAAGCTTGGGACACGTAAGCCCTCTTAGTGCTCTTTTTCATGCGAAGGGGACAATACCGGTGTTCTGCGGACTAACCGATTGACCTTCCTCTAAGCACCATTTATCTACTATGGTCAGTGCTTTTTGCTTTCTTTTTGAAACATGTGAAATCTGTCCTTGACCATTTTTGCCAGGAACTGTAGACAGAGATGATAGTCCCAGAACCATTCGGAAGAAACTGCCGTACATGTGTGGTGACAGTGCGATGTAGGCTTAGGTTTGCAAAGCTGGGAGTGGAAAATCCCAGACCGGCAAACTAATGGAGTGACCAGTGTCAAGGCTGTGGATTCTAATTCGGAGGACGGACCTAGACAGTATTTTCTAAGGTAACAAAGGAGAAACCACAATAAATCTGATAGGGCTTCAGTGGCGCAGGACGCTTCGACGCCATCTCCGTTGTAACAAATCTACAAACTACAGTTTCAGATATCACACGTGTGCTGTTAGTTGGAAAAATTAAATAAGAAGCCAACGTGATACTCCAGGAACTGTAGAAGTCATTGCATAGGTGCATACAAATTTTAGGTCAAATTGTAATATCTATTAACAATTATACTATCCCATATTAAAACGCGGCTAAGATGGAAAGAGCAAATTAAGAAGGGAAGAGAAGAAATGAATCTCAAATATAGACAATTGTATCTGTTGTTGGGTAGACACTCAGAATAATAATTAGAATTTAACTGATGATATAAATAAGAAAAACTTGGAACCCACTTTCGGTCTCTGAAGAGGATAACTTCGTTATCGACATGCGCGGTTATGGTAGTAGTGAAAAGTGTGTTTAGTTTTAGTATGAATAGTACCAATGATTCCAGAAATTCCAACTTAGTTAATTTAAAACTTATTAAGACATACAGTATATAATTTTTGACATGTATCTAGCAAAGAAAATTGACATGATATAATACTGTAATGATATTAATTTTGTCATATTATAACAATCTCGTAACGTGGTGAGAGGGATTAGAAATTTGTATTCCTATCTCCCCGAAAGGGAGATTTTGCGTACAGAATATTGTAAATAAATAAAAATTTCCTATTAAAGTTTTTAAAACATATATAAACTATCAACCATCACTTCGTATAAAATTTCTATTTTTCGTCTTATAATATACGGCGCCCATATACAACGGCCAGTTGACGCTCGGTACAAGCTTATCAACACACAGAGGTCACTTCACTCGAGGACTTTTATGAGAGTACTCAGCAAACTCGTGACGTCACATACAGCTTCCCCTATTCAATTCAAATTGCAGAAGGGCCCTTCACGAAGGACCTACACCTGCACCTCGGATCACTGCTTTCTAGTTTGTCTCTTCTTTTCCGTAGTGTTTTTAAATGATGAAAATATAGGGAAGGAAAGTCGGAAATAATATAAGATTATTATCTTAGTCTCACTATTATAGTTGACATCAACTTTTAATAAACTAAAATTTAACGACTCCCTTTTCGGTAAATTCGAAAATACCGAGTTGTACTTAAACAAATTCCCTTTTTGACTAGTGATATTAATAATTTTCTGACACAACATATTAAAAAGTACATGTAACAGAAATTTGCAGGACCCAAAAGACTACCTAATTATTTAAAATATTCAAATTGTTTGTCATCATTTGCTACGTATAATCTTTGCATAGTTGACTTAACAACAGCCTAAATTTAATTAAGAGAAATACTTCTAGTTCCAAATTATATGTTTTACATTCTGAGGTTTCAAGAACAAAATTTTTGATTCTTTGCCTCAAGCAAAAGACTAAAACTGTAAAGTTTTGTAACCTTGTTGGTCATGGGAAAATACTCCTTGGTCCAATCCACTTATTTGAATAAATCTGGAAACCGCTGCACGGAGCACTGGTAGCAATTCATTCACTTCAAAATATTACTATTACTATTACCGGAAAATCCATTCATAATATTCTAGATAGAAAGTCTGTATCGTCGTTTAGAATTTATTTTGTACAGTTAAATGGTTCAATCGACGATCAAAATCCGTTTCTTCTCATTCCTGGTGTAATTCAAAATTATAAGGAAGCGTTTCATTATCGTTTGTTACTCTATTCAATAAAGAATGGTTCACTCCTAGATCTATTGGTATTTCTTGAATACTGCTGTTTCTTACTGCAACCACTTGAACATTATCGATTTCTTTTAATCTTGTGAATTCTTATCTAGATATTGTTTCGTATATTCTATTACTACAATAATCACTTTATTTCATAAAATTTTGACATACACACTAAGCATAATCATATAGGCCTCTTCTACAATCAAAATCGATTGGTGTCCCTTCTTAAAAAATCTTGTTTTATTTAAGTTTTTTAACTAAATACAAACCGAAATTTCTAGATAGTCATAACTTTTGATATGAGGTACAAAGATATTGATATACAGGGTGATAAAGTTCAAAATCTCCTATGTCCCCTTAGATATCAACTTAAAAATTTGGGGGATTATAGCCATCGTTAGTCTTCACATTCTAAAATTATTTAAAATGTTACAGGGTGTTCCAGAATACTGTGCCATATCAAAGTTACAGTTTTTCAATGAAACCCTATATTTTACTACATATTTGGAATCTGCTTGGCTTCTTCATTACAACAATATAGGGTTACGATGGGTTCTATGGGGTATTTAAAAAGTTATAACCAATTTTCCATAAAAATCGTGACAATTTCAATACCCTGTACAATGTAAAGAAAATTTAAGAATAAAGATCTGTTGCAACCAAAGCATTTGAGTAGTAGTCAAAATTCTCGAAAATTATTTATTTCGTTAATATTCATTGAATCTGATACCCTGTATTTTATGTGAGTATCGAAAAGAACTACCCACATACTTCTTTTTTATCAAGCATTTCCTATATTTAAATTTATTAGTCCTTTAGACATTTTGATTTTTCTACGCAAAATATTGATACCTATCATTTAACAATTAATTGTGAGTTGGCCATAATTGATTTGTCAAAAACTGACATTTCATCATTGTAGTATGGTACTATAGAGGTTAAATTTCAAATACAAAGAAAAAACGAGTGTATTACAAATAAATTAGAGGAACGAAACAAAAAGAAACAATTAAATGAAACTTACTGTTTCCAGATAATTCCACAGTATGTTGAAAAAAAAATGCTAAAAATTCTAAGAAATTTGACAATTGTTTCGATATTAAATATCATCGTCAGAATGCCAAAGTCACATTTCATCTGATGCCTACCTGATGTTTAATAAGTATTTTTGGCTAGACCAAGAAGTGACCTCTACCTTGTGATTGACTTAATATATGTTAATAAAAAAAAGAAGAAGATATGATATTACAAATATTAAAGCTTAGATATTATTAGCCCTATTGGGATATCCTAGATATATTTTTTCCAATCAAGATCAGTATAACTGTGCAATGATATAGAAAACCAGGAAAACTATTTCTGCTGAGTTTTGCAATTATCACTTAAGAAGACAGTTTAAAAGTGGAGAACTCCCTAGATTAATCTGTTCAATGATAACTTGATATTGTGGGTTTCTTAAGTGTTTCCTAATTACTAATTCTTATCACAAATGTAGTAAGTACTTCTAGTTCTGTGATAAGTGTCAATGAATGTTTGGTGTCAAGTGGATGTTTTGCGTAGTGGGATTTATCTGGTTGTTTTAATCTGTATATTCGTAAGTGTTCACTGTTGGTTGAAAAATACATCTAATTGTCGTTCACTACCTATAAAAGCTAATATTTCATCTACATATCTATACCAATATAAGACATTTTTTGAAACATTACTTTCAAAGATTTTTCTTTCTAAACTGTTCATAAAAATGTTTGCCAAAATTGGTAATATAGGGCTTTCCATTGGTAAACCTTCATTTTGAATATATAGTGAAATAATTCAGAGTAATACATACATCAAATTAATTAAGTATATCTGATATTATTCCTGGATTAATATTTTTATCTTCCAGTAATTTTCTTACAAGTGTTAGACATTCGTTAGGAGGAATTTTAGTGAACATATTGGTAACATCAAATGAAATGAGTTTAGAGTTATCTTGCAATTTGAATGCTTTTAATTTTTTTATTAGTTCTATTGAATTTTTAATTGAGCATTTTGATGTATATCCGTAACTATCAAGCATATTGTTTTTTTGCTAATATATTATTAGGAGCATTAACATAAGAATGTACAGGTCTAATTGGTTTCGTTATTTTATGTAATTTAACGGTTTCATATAATTGTGGAGAATGAGGATTTTTATTTACGATGGACTTCTTTTCTAATCACTCAAAACATAATTTGAATTATTAACAATATCGTCGTCGTCGCGGCAAAACTCACTAAGTCCACTTTTGTCAAAATTGAGTTAAGTGTACTGAGCGATTCGCATTATCTATCTTCATAGTCTGCCACAAAGAACTAAGTCCTAGAAAGTACATATAATTGGCTCTCTATCGCACTGAATATAACGAAGTCCGAAATTACCATTTTGTTGTCAGACAAAAGTCACCAACTGGACGTAATGATGTTTGCCTGATTACCATGCGATAGTTACCGGTATCAGTGTGTCAGTTAGTGGCACATGTTGTCGCTGATTTGTGTAGATCGTGATTGTTGTGTTTTTTCGCAGTAAAAACATGTTTTTTGAATGCTTTTTTACGAATTGTTTTATAGTTTATTCAAGTGCTAATAAATAAATCGAAAATGCAATCTAGTAGGGGAAAACGCATTGCTAACCTTGCAATGCCCAAAGAAAATTCCAAATCGAGTGTGGAGGTAGGAGGTTTAGTAAACTTAGTTTCAAAATAGTTTGTATTTGTGTTTCTAATTACTGTAGGTACAACATTGTACGGTACACCGTCGTCTTTAAAAAAGACTGAATTACAAAATAATGACAATGGTTGTTTCCCGTTAATGGATCGGACAGCAGCCACAGCAATATGGAATATTCCTAGTACAAGTAACTCGTCTTGTGCTTTAGACAGTAGTAAACATAGACGTATTACAGGCCAAAATAAGATAGTAATACTATCATACATGAAAATACAGAATACAGGCGCGGAGGGAAGGAGAATGTGAAGTTTTTGACGTTTTGTAATCATAAAAGTAAATTACATTTTATTTAATAATTAACTTAATGTTATTTAATATCTAAAACATGATACCAATGCTAATATAGATTGAGAAAAATGCCAACATCTATCGAAACGACGGGAAATGTTGATGCGGTTTTGTCAAGTCAATAGGTGTTTTTGAAATTTTTCCAGAAAATTTTGTATATAGCTATTTTTACAAAATGCCGTTTAAATGGAAGCTTGTATAATCTACATTCAATGAACTTTGAATTCAGCATAAATTCGTACAAATTTGTTCAGGTATGTGGTAGTTACAATGTTTTTTCTGCTATATCCCTCGACAATAGGTGATACTGAAAAATGGCTAGAATAAAAGTTGTAGAAGAAAAACAACAGTCCTTAATTAATATTTTTCAACAATTTGGTAACATTTTGTCAAAACGCTCTTTTGCTTCACAAATAATAGGTTGTGCCACCTAAAGAAAAGCTGGGAACTACGAAAATATTCTAAATATTTTTTTCGGCAATTTTTTTCTCATTTTTTTTTATTTTAACAATGGGAACGCATCTAATCTAAAAGATTAATCAACATTTCTGCTTTAACCTCAATTCCTAATAGTTTGTAATCTAGATGTCACCTGTGGTCCACCTTAATTTTTGACGTAATCTGCTGACTTCTTTGTTGTCGACAGCAATGAATCTGCTTTGCACTAACATATACTTATACAAGCTCAAACGGTTTAGTTCTTTTGACCCTTCGTTTCTGAGGTTGGTGTCTAGAAGCTGGAGCATGACTTTTTTTAATTTCATCTGGTACATATTAAACTTGGAGGTCTCTATGTAAATCGTCCTTCCCTAACATA
The DNA here is from genome assembly GCA_963921935.1 of Galeruca laticollis. Classification (NCBI taxonomy): domain Eukaryota; kingdom Metazoa; phylum Arthropoda; class Insecta; order Coleoptera; family Chrysomelidae; genus Galeruca; species Galeruca laticollis. The sequence goes on along the minus strand of OY998175.1, from coordinate 40,804,871 downwards.
CCAATGAGTACCTGCAATATTCCTTAATATTCGGTTTTGGACCGTTTCTAGGCATCTATAATTGCTTTTTTGGCTACAACATCATAGGTGCAGGCCATAAATCCCCAACGTTTTCCAAACCTGTTTATAAATACTGTTCAACTGTTCAGTTTTCTTTTTAACATATTCCTTCCATTTAAATTTGATGTCCAGATTTACACCCAGATATTTTATTATTAGATTATTATTATTTAGATTAATTGGAAGGTAATTTATTCTTTTGTTAGTAAAGTTAATATGAACTGATTTATCTTCATTAAATTTTATTATCCATTTTTAGACCAGGTTTCTATGTTATAAACAGCATTTTGTAGATTGGCCGATGTTTCTTCTATATTTGCCCCTACTGCTAACACTCCTGTGTCATCAGCAAATGTGGATAATATTATGTTTTCTCGCTCTGGAATGTCAGATGTGTACAAGACGTACAGTACTGGCTCAAGAACACTGCCTTGTGGAAACCCTGCGTTTATTGATTTCGGCTCAGAGTACCAATTTTCTATTTTAACTTTGAATGTTCGCTATTATAAATATGACTGGAATATTTCAGCGATTGTCAGAGAAAATATTTTTTTAACTTATTTATCAGGTCTTGGTGCCATACTTTGTCGAACGCTTTAGCGATATCCAGAAATTGAGCTGAGCGAATTTCATCATCTTCCAATGATTTCTCGATTTTATTTATTATCCCATGGATATGATCTATGGTAGAATGTTTATCACGAAATCCAAATTGGTGTAGTTATAGCTAAAAAAATTTCCAAAGATGTAGTGCAAACGCTATCCAAAACACGGCCACCTTTTATGAATTACCCTGTGATTTAAAGGATGTTTAATTTCAATAGTTATTGTTTGATAAAGGTTTATCAACAAATTAGGTTCTTTTCAAAAGTTTTAAAGGCAAGTCCTCACACATTGATAGTGTTATTTTTATATATATATATATATATATTTATATATATATATATATTTATATATATATATATATATATATATTTATATATATATATATTTATATATATATATATATTTATATATATATATATATATATATATATATATATATATATATATGATACATGAGTGAAATAGGATCTGTGACTAACGTATTATGGATAACGATAAAAAATTATTCATGAACAATGAAACACTGAATAAATCGTAAAAGAGGATATATTTTAGTGAAGTAACGTTAAAATAAAATATAATTTAAATCTATAACCTTAGAAGCTGATGTAATTGACATTTGAGAAATGCCAAGTTGTTTTTTTATTTTAAAAACTAGTTTTCAGTGTAAAAGGCCAAATAGGGTATGGAGGGAATTTATCTTGAACCCTTCGAACACTGGCGTACTTATAAAAATGTTTCGAACATTAAAATCGATAAATGAATGAACATGATTCGGTTTTAATATAGAAAGCATTATTTATATAAACAGTTTATTAAATGAAATTTACTGTGTCGACACATTCTGAACTCACGTTCCAACTACATCCAGTATAATTTGACTGTTTAGATGACAAAATCAGAGAAAGTGTTAGCACGATGAAGCACAAGAAATTTAAGAAACAAGAACAAAAGCTACAGAAACTTGAACACACACAACATAGAATTCAATACCATAAACATCATGAAACTGTAAGTACTTACATACCAACACACTTTGCACCACGATTTGAAAACCTTTCAGACATTAATTTTACAGATAGTGAAATAGAATTTTTAAATAAAGGTTTAAAGTACAACTACCAAAATTTACGAATAATATTAAACAGATAATGGCTACAGAGTCAGAAATAGCTTTAAAATCGAATTCAAATAATTTTCCTTATGAGAAACTAAAAATTGCTAATTTAATCAAAAATATTGAACTTTTAAATGTCAAACAAAAAATGACATTACAGTTTTAAATTCAATATAAAAGAACGTAGAAGTTACAAAATCTGACAAGGGGAACGCCACTGTCATATTGACAACTAATGATTATAATTCAAAGATATATAACTTTATAGAATCTAGCGATGTAAGAGTTCTTAGAGCAGACCCATCAAAAAAGTTTTCTAAAATGTTAGGCATATTGTTAATAAATCAAATTATCTTTTCAGTGATTACGAAAAGAGGTCCATAATAAATGAGAATCCTCATTCTCCACAATTATATGGAACCGTTAAATTACATAAATTAACGAAACCAATTAGACCTGTAGTTTCTCATGTTAATACTCCTAATAATATATTGGCAAAGAGACTTAACAATATACTTAATAGTTACGGATATACATCTAAATACTCAATTAGAAATTCAATAGAACTAATCTAAACATTAAAAGCATTCAACTTGCAAGATAACTATAAACTCATTTCGTTCGATGTAACTAATATGTTCACTAAAATTCCTCCTAAAGAATGTCTAATACTTGTAAGAAAATCACTAGAAGATAAAATTATTAATCCAGGAATAATATCAGATATACTTAATTTATTTGATGTATGTATTAATCAGAATTATTTCACTTTTGACAATAAGATATATTCAAAATGAAGGTTTACCAATGGGAAGCCCTATATCACCAATGTTGGCAAACATTTTTATGGACAATATTTCGAAAAATGTTTTATCTTGGTATAGATATGTAGATGACTTATTCGCTTGTTTTATGAGTAGTGAAGGACAATTAGATATATTTTTCAACCATATTAATAATTTACACCCAAAAATTAAATTTACATTAGAAGTTGAAGAGAATAGTTCAATTAATTTTCTTGATTTAAAAATTCAAAGCGTTAATAATGTACTTTATTATTCGATTTACCGAAAACCAACACACACTGATGTGACTATTCCACATAGTTCCAATCATCCCATGTCACATAAACTAGCGGCATATAATTCAATGATACATAGAGCATTTTCAGTTTCTATGAACAAATGTAATTTTGATTAACACCATTAAACAAATAGCAACATGCAACGGTTACCCATTACATATGATAAATAAACTAATTAATAAAAAAGAGGAAAACGTGACATTACAACTAATATTTCCTAAACAAACTAAAGAAATAAAAACTTATAAAACCATCACATATGCAGGAAATATTTCTAATATTTCAAAGATAATATCTTTAGCAACAAATACAACGATTTCTTTTAAAACAGAAAGTAACGTAAGTATAAAATTGTTAAATGTAAAAACAAAAATATCACCATTAAAGAAATCTGGTATATATAAACTTAAATGTCTAGAAGGTAATGCTGTCTATTTGGGTCAAACTCTTAGAAATTTTGAAATCCGATACAGTGAACACTTACGAGCATACAGATTAAAACAATAATTCATTGACACCTAACACAGAACTAGAATTACTTCTTATTTGTAATAAGAAACAAGAACTGGATTTCCTTGAAGAATTGGAAATTAGAAGGCACTTAAGAAACCCACATTATGAAGTCGTCAATGAACAGATAAATGTAGGGAGTTTTCCACTAAACTGTCTTCTCAAGTGATAATTGTAATGATCGGCAGATATAGTTTTCCTGGTTTTCTATATCATTGCACAGTTATACAGATCTTAATTGGGAAAAATGATATCCAGGATATCCCCATAGGGCTAATAATATCTATGCTTTAATATTTGTAACATCACATCTTCTTTTTCTTCTTTTTTCTATAAACATATATTAAGCCAATCACAAGTTAGGTTACTTCTTGGTCTAGCCAAAATTAACTACTAAACATCAGGTAGGCATAAAATGAAATGTAACTTCTGTCATTCTGACGATGATATTTAGGTAATATCGAAACAATTGTCAAGAAACACACCCTAAGTTAGAAGACATTGGTAGTTTTACCCGAGTCAAGGCTCCAACGTTCGACGGAGAGACGTCATGGACCAATTACGTAAAACAGTTTTAAGCAGTCGCTAGAGTGAATAATTGGTCCGACTGGGAGAAGGCAGTAAACTTAACCATCACGCTTCGTGGAGATGCTTTATATGTACTTTAGACGATACCACTTGAAGAAACGGATGACTTCCAGCAGCTGAAGAAGAGGTTGGACATGCGATATGGTCACGAATATCTAGAACACTTGTACCGATTCCAGCTGAAGAGCCGAAGGCGAAAACATCACGAAACCCTTCAAGAGTATGAACTGGATATTGCCCGACTAGTTCGATTTTCTTATCCATCAGCACCTTAGAACATGATGGAACTACGAGATTCTGTGTGGACTATCGCCAGCTCAACAACGTGACGAAGAAAGACAGCTTGCTATCCTTTGCCTCGAATCGACGATACGCTAGATACTTTGGCCGGCAGCAAACTGTTTTCCACCTTGGACCTGAAGTCTGGTTATTGAAAAGTAGAAATGGAAATGGAAGACTGCTTTCACCACCGGATCTGGATTATGGCTCATGGAAACTGTCTTGGAAGACATGGCCTGGTGTATTTGGACGACATCGTATCACTGAGGAAGACATTTGACGAACACCTGAGGAATTTGGAAAATGTATTCAAACGACTCCAAGCTGCCCAGCTCATGTTAAACCCGAAGAAATGTCAGCTACTCCAAAACCGAGTAAACTATCTTGTTCATATCGTGAGCAATGAAGGAGTGGCGGTGGATCATAAGAAAATTGCTTCCATTCAGCAATGGCCGCAACCAACCGACAAACATCAAATTAGGAGCTTCCTTGGACTATGCACATACTGTAAAATATTTATCAGGAAGTTTGGGGATATTGCCAAGCCCCTTACTCGACCCACTGAAGAAACAAGAGCTTTCCAATAGGACGAAGACTGTGAAACGGCTTTTGAAAGCTTGAAGATGCATTTAACCACGGCGTCGATACAGTGCATTTTATTAAAAAAACATAACTTTGATGCGGTACAGTGTAATGGAAGAACCTGTATATTTGTAAATAATTTGAAAAAGTGAAACATGAAGAAGCTGTCTACTATAATAACAAATATAACGGATTTTGTTTACAAAAGTTGATCAACGTAATATACTTAATATCTAGAAAAAGATATTTTTTCAATTAAAACAATCTATATAACCGAAAACAATCTAGTGGGACATTCTGTATAAGATTCATCAATTTTGATACTATCACTCATATACTTCTGTCAAGTGAACAATATATAAATGTGGTAATTACATTAATGATCATCAAAAGCACCGCAAAGTGCCTGGTTAAGGAGGAGGTTCCGTCAAGTATTATAAAAGGGGCTGTTCCTAAAACGTTGCACATATTTCTAAAACCAAAAGCGTAACAATAATTTAATATGGTGAATTTTGCAGACATATAGTATACACATGCCTCACGCCTGCCGTTCGGGGTGACGAAAATTTACTAACGGTAAGAATTATGTACGACGACAAGCCGTGGTTAAGTGGTTACATACTTGATTTTAAGTGCCTAGCTTTCTGAAACTTTTCTTTAAAAGCGAATCGATACAAAAAAATATATCCTATCAAGTTTGTGTAAACTCAAAATGTCAATCTCTATTTTAAATCAAAAGCACGACATTGGCGTTACTTAAACAAGAAACAATCTAACTCTGGTAACAATTTACTAATTTCGATTTCTATCAAATACAAGTGTGAGTATAATCTACGTTTTTTCCAAGAAGTACACTGGATTTATTGGACTGTCGCTGTTACCCAAATGTGAACGCTCTTTGATTGTCATGAGATTTTGAATAATATTCGACAATATATCACTATTTGTTGCGTAGATGCTTTTTGGTATATTAGAAATAGTAAGCTTCATCTAGAATCTGAGAATGGATACAGTTGACAGCAAAATCCAGGTTCAAAACGACACGGAAATTATATGTGAAATTAAAACTTCTCAGTAACTCGAACCACATTCTTAGTTATTGTGATATAACAGTGTTATTATTAAAGAATCATTGCTTGATTGCACAAGTTCTTCAAATTTTATGAATATCAGTAGAATTTTAGCATTAGTATGTCTTCAGTTTGTAATCTTAGAAATTAAGTAGCATTTATCTAATCAAATTTTCCAGTATTAAATCCCTCTTGAGGTTTACTACTTCATGATGTATATGATCTAAAATAAAAGGGACCCAGTGGCGGCGCCAGGGGTGGGCGCGGTTGGGCGAGCGCCCAACCTAAATTGTTCTCGCCCAACCGTCTGCCCAACCTGTTAAATGGAGAAAAATAATAGCAAGCCTCATGAATAGAATAAAAGAAAACTTAAACCATCGCTTTCAATATTGGACCGTACTATAAGAAATATTATTTTGAGCTATACAAAAACTGAATAAGTAAAATATCTATATTATTTTATTTTACTTGTTGCTGTCTATTTGATTTATTGCATTTACGGCATGCTTTGTCTGAAGACGCCCGCTTATCAGTCGGAAGCCTTTTAATATATCATAAAATAAACACCCGCTTTGTCGGTCCGATCGGTAGTCAGGGTAGTCTGTACTACATAGAACTTTTTTTGACACGTGCGGTCGCAATATTGTTACAAATCTCTTGCAAGTGGAAGGGTGTCTAATAAAATAGATGTTATGTATTTCTTTACAATTTCATTTAATCTTTTCTTTTAAAATAGGTTACTTGTTTTCTCTTTTACTTCCTTGGAATACATATAAATTTAATTTTTGAAAATTTAATTGTCGTTTAAAATGAGTGCTAAACGCATTATCAGTGATTTTTTTGAATCGAAACCAAGTGTTCATAGTGCAAATTTATTAGAAATAAGTGAAACGGTTGATCCTGGAGCAAATGAGTGCGAAAGTGACAATATTGCAGAAGACAGCAACATTTATCCTAAAAGAAGGAAAGTACAGGAAGATTACGATTCCCCTTTATTAAGCGGTAATGAAATTGATAGTTCTAAGTCCGACACGTAAGTTTGTTATGTTAGATAAATTATACTACTTAAGTCATTAGGTACTTATAAAAATTATTCTCCAAGACAACCGGATTTGCTCAATTTCCCAAAAACAAGATTTGTTCCGGATCTCCGATCTTTTCAATCAGACTTTTATAAAACCTATTCGTGGATTGAATACAGTGTTTTAAAAGATGCTGTGTTTTGTTATCCATGTAGATTTTTTTCATTGCATACGAAAGGAACATTTTCATCCAAAACATTCATTTCTGAGGGTTATAAAAACTGGAAAAGAGCTTCAGAAACAAAAGCTGGATTTAAATATCATAATAATAGCTTTCAGCACAAAAGTGCTATGGTAGCTTGGAATTCGTATAAAAATACTAAAAGTCAACAGTCAGTAGCAGCTCAAATAAGTACTGCGCATACTGAATTGATTCTACAAAACCGGGAGTACATTAAATCTATTTTACGGTGTATAATTTATTTATCTACTCAGGGTCTTGCTCTTAGAGGACACGACGAGTCCAATACTAGTCAAAATAGAGGTAATTTTTTGGAATTATTAGATTTTATGTCACGTGATAATACCACTATTTCAAAAAGACTACTTGAGGGCCCAAAAAATGCTCGGTATACGCATCACTCAATTCAAAATTACCTTATACATTGTTTAACCGAACTATCTATAAAACATATTAGTAGCGAAATTAAAGAAGCCCGTTATTTTGCCCTTATGGCTGATGAAACCAAAGACTTAAGTAAAATGGAGCAGTTATCAATTATAGTAAGATATTATTTAAACGGTGTGTTGTACGAGCGGTTTTTGGGCTATGAAGCTGCAGACAAATTAGATGCAACGTCATTGTTCCAGTTCATTAAAAAACGATTAAGTCCCACAGGCTATTTACGTACACTGCTTTAATCATGCCTTAAATTTAGTAGTAGTAGATATATGTAAAAACTTAAAAGACTGCAATATTTTTTTTCTGTTCTTGAAAACCTTTATGTTTTTGTTAGTGGCTCTTCCATACATAATACATTTTTAAAAATCCAAAAAGACGTACATCCAGATGAGCCTGTTGAACTAAAAAGACTTAGTGATACGAGGTGGACTTCACATATATCTAGCTGTTTGGCTGTAAAAAAAACATTGCCAGCAATATTAATTTTATTAAACCAGTACATAACAGAAAATAATGTTCGCTCTCCAGATGCAAATGAACTTTTAAACAATATTAATTTTACTTTTTTATTCAATTTAGAGGTTTTCTGTGAATTCTTAACAAAAATAAAGAATGTTTCTGATTATCTACAAAGCAAAGACAGTGACATTCTAAAAAGTTTAACATTAGTGGAATCACTAAAACAGTTCTTTGTATCATATAGGCAAGATTGTGAATTTGAAAAGTTATGGACTGCGACAGTACAAAACGCTTCGGCTAATAATATTAACTTGGATGATGTAAATATTAAAAGATCAAGCAAATTGCCTTCTAAATTTAATAATACTATAATTATTCAAAAAATTACCTCACTTGAAGAGGACAGATGTGTTACTAAAAAAAGTGAATTTAAAACTAAATTGTATTATCCTGTTATTGATCGAATCACTTCGGAACCTTGTCGGAGATTTGAAGAAAATAATAGTGTTCTAGAAGGATTTAGTGTTTTAAACCCATCAAGTAAAATATTTTTAAATTTAGAGCAATTAACTCCATTAGCTATACATACGGATGTGACTTGGCATCCGTCGAAACGGAATTAAAGTTACTACCAAAAACCATTGAAAGGTATGAAATTAATCATAATGTTAAAATAAAGACCGTCTCTAATCTTGCAGTTCTTCTGCAGGAATTTAAATTAGTTTTTCACGAACTCAATAAATTGTGTAGAATTACAATAACCGTACCCTCTTCAAGTGCCAGTTGTGAGAGATCGTTTAGTGGCTTAAAAAGAATTAAAGATTATTTAAGGGCCACAATGTCACAAGGAAGGCTCACCGATTTAGGAATTTTGTATGTCGAAAAAAATATTATTAAAACATTGGATTTGGATGTAGTGTAGATTTGTTTGCCACTAAACATAACAATAAAAATATAGCTCTCTTTTAATGTCTAACCGTCTAACGTTTTGCAAATAATGTGTTCCTGTGTAAAATAAACTTTAAAATAGTGCCAGAGTGTTTTTATCCCATTTATTAATACTAGTTCAAATTTTACAAATCTGAAATATTTAAATTAGGTACGCGGATATCTGTATAAACCGAAATAATCCAAATTTTTACTGCCCACCCTCCAAATTTTTGTGCCGGGTATCGCCCAACCGAAAAGAAAAAGCTGGCGCCGCCACTGAAGGGACCTGTCTAAAATAGAATGTATCTGAGAAGGAGTCAGTTTTACAACGCCGCTTCATCATAATTACAATTATTACTTTTCCGCCCAACCTATTTAATATGCGAGAAAAGTATTGGTTTACCCACAAAAAAGTTGAAATTTTGAAAAAAATTTGAGTTATTTTTACGTTTTTCATCAATAAAAACACGAAAAAATGGTTTTTAGAAAAAAAATCCTGTGTGTATGTCGTCGGCCACTTTTCGTTACATGTCTTGTTATCACGAACAGCCTCCGGAGTGCAACAAATCACTAATTTTATGATTGAATATTGTTCAATATATCTCTCAGATGAACCCTATTGCTTTTCAACTCACAATAGCCAGTACAACGGATGCTATGGTACTTGAAGTACGACATTTTTGTCATTTTTTGAGAAATTTTAGTTTGTTAGCACGATACAGCGGCCAGAGTGCAAAAAGTTTCATAATTGAATATTATTCAGAATATCTCACAGATGAACCCTATTGATATTCAGCTCACCACAGACAGTACAACAGGTGCTATAGTACTTTAAGTACGACATTTTTGTCATTTTTGGAGAAATTTCAGTTTGTTAGCACGATACAGCCTCCGGAGTATATACAAGTGACCAATTTTATGATTGAATATTGTTCAGGGCGTCTCAAAGATAAACCCTATTGATATTTAGGTTACTAAAGTCAGTACAACGGGTGCTATGGTACTTGATATACCAAATTTTTGGAGAATTTTCAGTTTGTTAGTACGATGCACCCTCCGGAGTGTATACAAGTGACCAATTTTATGATTGAATATTGTTCAAGGTGTCTCACACATGTACCCTATTGATTTTCAGCTGACTAGAGCGAGTACAGCGGGTTCTATAAATCCAGATATACTATATTTTTTGTTATTTTTGGAGTAATTTTGGTTTGTTAGCACGATACATTCCCCGAAGTGTATACAAGTGACAATTTTATGATATAATATTGGTCTGGGTCACAAATGCGGAAAAATTAGTTTTAATCTTTAAAACCGTTTATTTTAGTCGCCTTTTACCACCTCCAAACATACAATCAATTGGAGTTAATATGGAGGATCTAGTGAGGCCATTTAAAACTAAATATATTAGTGTTTTAAATGAAACTCACGGTTTCTAGTTAATTCCACAATATAATAAAAGTTATTGAAAATTCTAAAAAATTGACAATTGTTTCGATAAATCAATATCATCGTCAGAATGACAGAAGTTACATTTCATTTGATGCCTACCTGATGTTAGTAGTTATTTTTGGCTAGACCAAGAAGTGACCTAACTTAATATATGTTTATGAGCAGAAGTAAGGGTCGATACAGTTAATTTCACTAAATATATGATTACTTTTCCGCCCAACCTATCTAATATGCGAGAAAAGTATTGGTTTACCCCAAAAAAATTTGGATATGGTTGTTTTCCAATAAATTTGCTTTCTTCACCTTGTATCCTTTAAAAACATTGTGCAGGAAAGCTGTAAAAAATTTTCATAAATCTTTAGAGTAGCCATCAATTTATAATATTTGCTCCACATTAATGAAACCGCGTAATTTTTCTCAATATTCAAAAAGTTTCTCATTGATTGTATTACTTTTCCGCCCAACCTACCTAATATGCGAGAAAAGTATTGGTTTACCCCAAAAAAAGTTGGAATTTTGAAACATTTTTTTGAGTTATTTTTACGTTTTCCATCAACAACACGAAAAAACGGTTTTTAAAAAAAAATTCTGTGTGTATGTTGAGGTCGTCGTCGGCCACTATTTCTTACATGTTTTGTTAGCACGATACAGCCTCCGGAGTGCAATAAGTCACCAATTTTATGATTGAATATTGTTAAGAACATGTCACGGATGAACCCTATTGATTTTCAGCTCACCAGAGCCAGTACAACGGGTGCTATGGTACTTGAAGTACGACATTTTGTAATTTTTTGAGAAATTTAACTTTGTTAGCACGATACAGCCTCCGGAGTTCCACAAGTCACCAATTTTATGATTGAATATTATTCAGGACATCTCACAGATGAACCCTATTGATGTTCAGCTCACCAGAGCCAATACAACAGGAGCTACAGTACTTTAAGTACGATATTTTTGTAATTTTTGGAAAAGTTTCAGTATGTTAGCACGATAGAACCTCCGGAGTATATACAAATGACCAATTTTAGGATATTATTCAGAGCATATCAAAGATGAACCCTATTGATATTCAGCTCACCAAAGCCAGTACAACGGGTGCTATGGTACTTGAAGTACCAAATTTTTGTCATTAGGAGAATTTTCAGTTTGTTAGCACGATACAGCCTCCAAAGAGTATACGATTGATCAATTTTATGATTGAATATTGTTCAAGGTGTCTCTCTGTACCCTATTGATTTTCAGCTGACTAGAGCGAGTACAGCGGGTCCTATAAATCCAGATATACTACATTTTTGGTTATTTTTGGAGAAATTTCGGTGTGTTAGCACGATACATCCCCCGAAGTGTATACAAGTAACAATTCTATGATAAAATATTATTCAGGGCTACAGATGCGGAAAAGTTAGTTTTAATCTTTAAAACCGTTTATTTTTTATATTGTTACTCCAATGAAGATCCACAAGACATGGGAAATGGAGATGAGCAATGTCATTAATGGAATCCGCCATTCTTACAAGAAATAACAGATATAGTGTGTAAGTTGAAAAATGAGAAAATCACAGATAATAAAGCTAACTTACATGAAGTTAAAGTGAAAATAAAAGGGAGTCTTTCAGAACTAATGGAAATGACAAAGGAATCCGATCATTTAAAATCCAATACTAAAAATAATGAGACAAACAAATATTAATAGAGTACTTGTGTATCATAGAAATTGTGAGACCAGCAATCATGTATGAGGCAACAGTCTGACATGCCAAAGCAGTTCAAGTTATCACGAGATAGTCCTTCCACAAATTTCAAAGGCTTGCCTGTGTATGCATCACTGGAGTAATGAGGACGTGCCCAACTAGGGCACTTGAGATTGTTGCAGATCACACACTTCTACATCTGGTGTTAGAAAGATCAGCTCATGAGGCAATTATTAGAATATCTAGGGAAGGTTCACGCAATGAGAGTATTAAAAACCAGGGAGCCTAGTCCTCTCTAACAATGTACATTTCATCAGTGAATCTTCCCAGTGACGAAATGATCAAGAAAGTAAGCACCGAAAAGAACTTCACTACGATGCTAAGTAAGAGAAAAAAATGGGAGAGGGAATACAGCACTCAAACTGTCAAAGGAAAGCCACAACAGGGGCTGGCGCTGAAGTATCCGAGGCTGGCATTAGGTACTCATTAATTGTTTCTTGATAATTCCACAATATAATTTTTAGGTACTCATTAGCTATCAAAGCATTGAACTATCATGCCAATGACTTAAATCTGGTATGAGAGTGCCGAAGAAAGCTTGATGAAATAGGCAAGAAGGGTAGTAGAAGAGCAGCAAAAATAGTGACTGAAGAAAAATAATGCAAAGACAAAGAACATGACTTGGACAGAAGAATTTATACAATGGAAAATTCTGAGAGTAAATATGAACAACGGGAATCGGTAAAATGTCAAGATAGGGTTAGTTTCAAGTATCTCGGAACAATATGTACGTCTATATAACCATAGTATTTTCTTGAGCGATATAAACATAATATTCTGAACCAATCCGAGTACGTTTTCACCATTAATAACCCAACTAGAGAACAGAGTAATACAAAATCCTGTCTTGACCACATTTTCTTTAATTACACAATTGATAACACAATACCGATTATTATACAATCCTCCATTACAGATAATTATTCTGCAGCTTTACAAAATCTTTTTTCTAATGGGAAACTCATATACAACCAAGAAAAATTATATAAACTAAAAAAGGTTAAAATATATCTTAACCCTTTCAGTCTCAATGGGTCATATATGTCCCAGCAGATGTTTAAAAATCCTAGAGGGAATTTTACGCTAATAATTTGACACGGGCTTGTCTTCCACTTGTAACATACATCGCGTGTATTAAGCCCACCCGAAAATAGTCCCAGGCTTTCAGTAAGTAGCGTTTTAGTGCAATTATTTGAGGCGAGTGTACCATGTGCTGTGCGTTTTACAGTGTTTATGTGGTTTTTTTGTATATTCTACTCACAAAATGTCGAGGTAAGTTTATTTAGGTGCAAATAATTTCTACAGAAAATGTTTAGTGCATGTCAAGTTGATCTAAAAACAATATTTTTTATAAAATTCGTTATTGGGACATATATGTCCTAGTGGTATTACGGTGTGGGATGTATTTGTCCCAGTGGTATAATTATAAATAAAATGCCTTTTTTTATTTCAGAAATAAGCCATTGCCCAACAAGAAGTTGGTGTAGTTGGCTGAAAATATTTCTGATATCGAAGACGAACCGTTTGTTGATAGCAGTTCAGAATATTACAGTCATCTTTAGAAGCTTCAAATAACGAAGTTTTTGGCACCGTCTATGAGTAAATAGAAAGAAGGAAAAATACAAACGAAATTTGAAAATGACAGTACACCAATTCCAAATATCCCTATAATAAAGTAGGATCAATGGAGAGTTGTAGACAACAATTTTGTTCCAAGATTTCATATCCCAGCCGAGAAACCTAGTACAGTTCTGGCAAATCTTGATAGGTCATCTTCCGAGATTGATGTTGTCTTCCAACTGTTCCCTAAAAGCCTTTTTTATGGATCGTTGAAAAAACCAACGAAAGATTGGAGATTTTACAATCCGAAAAGAAAAACTCTATTCAGAAAACTAATCGGTATGAAATAATGATATTACTTGGCTGCTTTTTCATTATGCCATACAATAAAGTGCCTGCACAATATCACTATTGGTCTACCAATAGATCACTTGGCAATACAATGATCAAATTAATTTCTAGAAATAGATTTCAACTTCTTTTTTCCAAACTTTACTTCAATTCCCCTAAAAAACCAGATGGTGCTCACAACATTTATTATCTGGAAGAAGTGTTTTCGTGTTTGAAGTGCACTTTTCTTGCAGTAAGAAGTGAGAGTACTTTCCAAAGTATCGAAGAGGCTATATCTAAGTTCAAAGGAAGAAGTAGCTTCAAACAACACCTTCCACTGAAGACAATCAAAAGAGGCATGAAGTCATGGGTTAGATGTGATTCAAAAACTGGCTACACATATGACTTGCGAATATATTCCGGAAAAGATGCAGATAGAAATCAAAGTTCAACTCTAGGAGAAGATGTTGTCCTAAAGTTAGCAGGAACCATTCGAGAGACTGATGTCAGCTTATTTTTTGGCGGATATTTTGCAAGTACTAAACTTATTAATGAATTACCTTTTGCAGCAGTTGGTACATCAATAATCACCAGAAAAAACATGCTAAACTTCGTTATAGACAAAAAAAGCTAACGGGGTGAATCTCAGTTTTTGTGCAATCAGTTTGGTACGTGTGCAGTTTCTTGGAAGGACAATAAAGATGTCACAGTACTTTCTAATTGTCATAGAGATGAAATGACTGAAGTGAAAAGAAAGGCCAAAGATAGTACCCAAGTAGATATTCCTTGCCCCCTCACCCCTCCCCCATAGTTACGCCACTGCTGCTAGAATCTACTATTTTATTTACCATAAAGCTGGATAAAATTTATATCTTTTGATATTTAAATTGTAAATAAAGTTATTATTATATTAAAGAACAAGAATAATATCAAGACAAATATGCATAGTGTGCATGAATATCCAGAAACTTAAACCTCTTGTTATATTTGGGGGATGTAGTGTGAATATTGAAAAGGGAAGAAGTGAAAAGGATTGAAGTGAGGAGAAATATGAAAAAATCTTTGAGGGAAAGAAAGAATTTATCTATTCAATCCTGGTCCATACCTATCTCTTCCGTTCTTCCTATACCAAATTTTCTTTCTAGTAGCCTTTACCCCTTCTATCTATTTCTTTTTCGGTCTTGCATACATATATAAAAAGAATGAACAAGCAAAAGGTAGGTATGAAAATAATGTAGGTAGGAAACCAAGCAAAAGGAAAAGGGGAAACTCAAGAAAACAATGGGGCTAGATAGAGAAAATAGAATGTGTAGAATAGAAAGACATGGAAAAAATGGGTGGAAGAGGACACGTAGTCCCTATCCGACTCCTGAAAAGGTATAAGGATAAGACAAGATGAAGAAGAAGCAATTAGATAGAGTAAAATGAGCTGAAGTATGGAAGACCACATAATCCGAAAGATGGAGCACATGCATGGTGTTGTAGGGGGGAAGTGGGTGGGAAGACCAAGGTAGGAAATGGAGAAGAAAGATAAAAATATATATTGGAAAATATTGTGAATGAAGTCATGTGCCGAAACGTTAAACTTATGCAAATAATCGTGTTGACTAGAGTCCTTATACAATCATTAACACACAAGAAAATAAACAGTTTTAAGGATTAAAACTAACTTTTCCGCATCTGTGGCCCTGAATAATATTCTATCATAAAATTGTCACTTGTATACACTTCGGGGGATGCCTCGTGCTAACAAACCGAAATTTGTCCAAAAATAACCTAAAATGTAATATATCTAGATTTATAGGACCCGCTGTACTCGCTCTAGTCAGCTGAAAATCAATAGGGTACATCTGTGAGAAACCTTGAATAATATTAAATCATAAAGTTGCTCACTTGTATACACTCTGGAGGCTGTATATTGCTAACATACTGAAAATTCTCCAAAAATGACAAAAAATTGGTACTTCAAGTACCATAAAACCCGGTGTACAGGCTTTAGTGAGCTGAATATCAATACGATTCATCTTTGAGATGCTCTGAATAATATCATAAAATTGGTCACTTGTATATACTCCGGAGGCATAAAGTACTATAGCACCTGTTGTACAGGCTCTGGTGAGCTGAAAATCAAAAGGGTTCATCTGTGAAGTGTCCTGAATAATATTCAATCATAAAATTGGTGACTTGATGAACTCTGAAGGCTGTATCCTGCTAACAAACTGACATTTCTCAAAAAATTAGTAAAATGTCGTACTTCTAGTACCATAGCACCCGTTGTGCTGGCTCTGGTGAGCTGAAAATCAATAGGGTTCATCTGTGACATGTCCTTAACAATATTCAATCATAAAATTGGTGACTTGTTGCACTCCGGAGGCTGTATCGTGCTAACAAGACATGTAACACAGGATTTTTTTTCTAAAAACCGTTTTTTTGGGTTGTTGTTGATGGAAAACGTAAAACTAACTCAAAAAAATATTTCAAATTTGCAACTTTTTTTGGGGTAAACCAATACTTTTCTCGCATATTAGATAGGTTGGGCGGAAAAGTAAAAATGTACTTATGGATAAAACAAAATTATTCCGTATATAAAATATTCCTGGAATACAAGACGCATTGAAACGATAAAAGTAATTATCCTGTAATAATATTAACTGCTATTGATATATCAAAGAGAACAAAAATAATGGAACTAATATAAATGTATGTAACATATACCCGTAACCAGTTTTATCGGCCATATGGCTGATTGACGCTCTCCAGAACAAGTATAAAATATGATTATCGTATTTTTGAATTCATCCATTTCAACTCTTTTATTGAATTTCTCTGGAATCTACTAGATTCAATTCAATTATTCAGGATATTGAAACAGTTTTCAGTTAGCGTAGTGTCTGCTCGAAATCGTATTTGTCGTATCAGTTAGTACGTGTGATGGAATATTATGACGGAAATGTTTGATTTTCTACAGGTATAGACTGGAAATTCGGTAGAGGTTACTAACCCTTACGATGTTGTATTGCACCTGTTTCACAAATTAGAGAACTTTTTTCAATTGATTTGTACGATAATTAATAATTTGGAAAAGTTCAAAGCAAAATAATACATGCCTATAAATTTTTTTTGTAATAATAATGTTTATTCACTTGAAGCATACAAAAGTATTTAATAGAAGAATGGCCATAAAGGCAAGCCTGTATGTGACAAATTACACTTTTGTCCCTTTAGATACGCTGCCGTGTTTCATTATGGTTAGGTTGTAATATCCCGTCACGGGATTAATACTTTCGAAATTGTGTTTTTATGGTTTTGTTTAACTTTTTGTTGACATATCAAAATTGACATTGCGATTTTAAACAAATACTTGATTTCATGACAACAGAATGCGAATAAGATCATGATACAAAACGTTTTAATCGAACATATTCCCCCCGCTTGAGAAGGTGAATAACTCTCAAGGTAAAGACGATAACAGTTTAGAACTGTCTGTGGGTATGGTGTACACACTAGATATAAATTGAGTGAATGCAAACGACGAGTACTCAGTGTGTATGTGTTTATTAATCTGCAGCTAAGCGCTTTCGGCTATTAAGCCATTATCAAAGCTGTCGTCATAAAAAAAGAGATCCAAAACAGGTGTCAAAACCATCCAGTTGATAAAAAGAAACAATGCACAAACTTAAATCATTGTTACTATGAAGTCATTAAAATAAAAACATTAAAATAATCCTGTTAAAAGGGTGTACAATTATAATTTACATGATGGAAACTCCCATTCTCTTTTTTAATGACGACAGCTTCGATAATGGCTTAATAGCCGAAAGCGCTTAGCTGCAGATTAATAAACACATACACACTGAGTACTCGTCGTTTGCATTCACTCAATTTAGATAACAGTTTAAAGTAAATGCAGTTAGTCAATTAGTAATTGGGATTTTAATGATCAAGGAAACAGGTTTTTTTGTTGAAACACTTAAAACACAAGAATAATTTTTTTTATATATTATCCCCTTCATCAGAAATGGGTAATACAGAAATCTTGGATCAGGCTGTTTTGATTGTTCCGTTCGCAGTTATTTTGCACAGTTTCCATTTAAGAGGAGGCAAATTTCATTAGAACTAGATTTCCATTTGGCACGAGTTTGTAATTCACTGATGTACTCTTGAGACCATCGTTGGCAAAAGTGTTGTTGCATTTGTTGCCGCAACTGGGATCTAGTAAATCGATTAATTGGAACTTCTCGAAGATCTGGATCCGATATAGTTGTTTGGGGCTGCCCGATAAAACAGTTGGGCGGTGTCAACACCGAAAAATCACTAGGATCAATGACGTGAATTCAATATCTACTCGATGTCTGCAATATTGTTGTAAGCTCTTCAAATGTTAAAGTTACATTTTTCATTATACGTTTCAGATGACCCTTAGTCGATTTTATTCCCGCTTTATAAATACCTCCAAAATAAGGTGAACAGGCAGGTATATGCTTCCAAGAAACACCTAAATCATTGAAAGAAGAGAGGTTTGGTTATTTAAAACAGATTTGGCTAGTTCTTGCAATGCAGATCGAGCTCCTGCAAAGTTACTGACATTATCTGAAACATTTGAGAAGGTTGGCCGAGTCTTGCACAAAATCTACGAAAAGTAGCAATAAAAACTTGTGAAGTTAATTCACTCATCAATTCCAAGTGTACTGATTTTGTAGAAAGGCAAATAAATAGACACATACAGTGCATTTCAATGAAAACTATCCACCTTGAATAATTTCAAACAAGAAAAATGTAAAGATAGGTCAAAAATTATTTGAAGGGAGTCGTCTGACCTAGGTTGCCACTTCATCATTGGAAATAGTCCACATACTAGAAAATATTGATAATATGTCTGAAGATCTACTGACCTTTCAACAAGATGGAGCCCCTCCACATTACGCTCTCGAAGTACGACAGTTTTTAGACGAAACATTTCCTGGTCGCTGCATAGGCAGACGAGGCCCAATGATGGAGTGGCCACATAGGTCACCAGATTTAACCCCATCAGACCTTTTTTTATAGGAATAACTCAAAACCAAGATCTATGCAACTCGTCCAGAAACTTTAGGTGATTTACGTCAGCTAATTATTCACGAATGTAGAGCAATACGGCCTTTTACATTACATAATGTGCGAGAAGCATTTGAAACTCGATTGTACCATTCCACGGCAACCAATGGAAGTCAGTTTGAACACCTAATATACTAATTTGTTATTGATATTCAAATAATTCCGTTAATTTTCGATGATTTAAATCGTTTCTGTGATTGAATTGACATTAATTGTAGTTCCAAAACGATTCATTTACACCACATTTTTGAAATACAGTATCAGAGGCGTATCCTATTTTGAATAAATATACAGGGTACTCCATTTAAAAAAAACTGAGGGGCTGACTGTGAGGCCGAGGGAGTGAATGTTAGAAAGAGTATAGGTACGTAACCAGACGTCCCCCTTCAAATAATTTTTGACCTATTTTTACATTTTTCTATGAAAGTCTCTTGTTTGAAAATATTCAAGGTGGATAGTTTTCATTGAAATGCACTAATATGCTTTCCATGATTTTGCTCCGCGTCCATTACGATATTTTGCCATGTTGGGTCCTGCATAGTCTTACACCGGTTACTGTTAAAGGTAATGTAGGGCTTAGCCTTGATTTTGGTAAAGATAACAGCAGCTGGGACTCGCATGAAAATATTTAAGATATACTGTTTGAATAAAAGTTTTGTTAAATAATGATGATATTGATTTATCGAAACAATTGTCAATTTTTTAGAATTTTCAACAATTTTCATTATATCGTGGAATTAGCTAGAAACAGTGAGTTTCATTTAAAACACTTGTTAAATAATGTTTGTCTGCGAGCAATATTGGATGTTTCTTATCGACCTGAAAAGATGACGCTTATATTCGTCCACCTACACGAATAATATTTTCGCTATTCAGAAATGGATTTAAATTAAGTTTACACGATTTCTTTGGTATTGTCCCTCAATTTGAGACAATCTAACCAACGTTAAAACGGAATAATTCTCTCTGATGCTGACAATACACAATACTTTCGTAGATACGATTTATTTAGACAGTTAAAAATTAATCTTTGGATGTAAGCCATGGTTCTTCGTATGATATTGAATTTGGGAAATTTGTTAAAGGGAAAATATTCAGTGGCTTTTGATAAGTTCTGGTATGTTTCATAGCCACATGGGACCAGACCACCAGAGACAAGAAGTCAATAACTATGTAGGTAATTGTAGTAAATGTTTTTATGTAGGTAATTGTAGTAAATGTTTTATTTTTGTAATAGAAATTGTAATGCCCGAAAAATAAAATCGTCAAATTAAACCATTAACACATCATCAGATAAAAACGAAAACTACTACAATACACATAAAATCGTTTGTAGTGTATTGTAGTATATTTGGCGTAAAAGATATAGTTCGAACTTTAAGGTGTCTGCTTTTCGTTTGACTGCAATACGAGGATATCGTCATAGTCCAGTCAATATTATAATTTCAAATGCTTAGTTGACGATAAATTCATTTAATATTATAATTTCAACTAATAATCGTTAAAATGTATTTAATTCTTTTATAATTATTAAATACATTTATCGACTGTCTAACGATTATTTTTAACCCGCAATTATACAGCGCCATCTTTCTTCTTAAGATACTTAGCGTTAATGTATAGAACAAAATACATTAACAACAATATATAAACAACGTTAACCTATTTATATTTAAAAACATCTTAAACATAACACCATACAATTAATACTACCTTATATCTCGTTTTATAAAGAAGAATTAGAAATATGAATTGCAAATAACTTATTATCATTGACATCTTTGACTGAACTATAACTAATAGCTGTGTGTGCGTTTTTTATTTGAGCACAGGTGTCCACATTTCAGTTGGTATACGTATAGCAATTATATTTTGATATAAAAATTAAATATTTACAATGTGGCACCTTCGGAAATATCGAGTTCGGTCCAAAATATTGTGTGTTCCTACGACGAAAATTTAAAAAATGGTGATGGAAGTGAAAACAGGATTCGACGATATTAAAAATTGGAAGTACAGAAAATATGTTTCAATGTGTATAAGAATCTACGGGAAAAATATGGTTTCGATGAAGAAACAGAATTAATGCACGCAGTATCTGATTTAACAGATGTTCCCCTGTCAACTATACGTAAAATAGCCAAGAATGTGCCTTATGAACGCAAAAAGCGATGTGATAAGTGATTGGTCAAACCTTTAGACGTGTCTTATTAAAAACTACCATATATGATTATTACAAAAATAATGAGTTACCTACGATTGAAATAATTAGAAATAAATTGACAAATGCCGGCCGTAATGTAAATGGCTGTAAGAAAACTATTGAAAACTGGATTAAAAAATTGGGATTCAAATTCAAAACGATTAATAAATGTTAAACAGTCATGGAAAGCAGAAGAATAGTGGGTATGCTTGGAACAAGTAACTAAGTATAGAGAAGAAAACCAGCCAATTGTCTATTTGGACGAAACGTTATGATACCCACGACAAGGTTAACAAAGGATGGACTGATGGGTCAAACATTTGTATGCCAGCAATGCCTGCAAACAAAGGATCCAGACTTATTATTGTGCATTGTGATGGAAATGAAGGATGTGTTCCAAATGCCTTAAAAATATGTGGAAAAAATATGGAAGATTGCAATGTTGACTAACATAAGAACATGGTTTGAATTCACATTGATCCCAAACTTAGAGCCAAATAGTGTTGTAGTTCTTGACAACACTTCTTATCATTCACGGCAGCTCAATAAAATACCAAATAGAAGCTACAAGAAGACCGAACTACAAAATTTTTTAATGGATAATAATTTGTCCTTTCAAGATTCTTATACAAAACAACAACTAATTGACGTTTTACAGACAAACAAATTTGAGAAATTATACGCCCTAAAGAGTATTGCTGAAAAACATGGACACTCTATAGTGAGACTCTCCTTATTTTTGTATTTTCAATCCCATCGAGTTAATTTGGGCACAATTAACAGAGATTAAAAAAGTAATCAAAATTGAAGAAGAATATTGGTCAAGTCCATATTAATGGAGGAAATAAATTTATTATTGATTTACAAGACGATAGTGATAGTGAAGCAGATGATATTATAGGAGAAGAATTAATAGAATTTTTGGAAAAAATAGTTAATTAAGTTTAATATATTTTTCATGTTACTGATATAGTAGTGACAAACAGGAGTTAGACATAATATTTATTTTTAAAGAATTGTTTTATTCATTGTTATAAAATTTCTTTATTTTTGTTATTTTTTCATAGAATTTAATTTTGTCCACAAAAAATCAAATGGGATACAAAAAAAAGGTTCAGTTCACGTCTGGTATTCCGACTAAACCGAACGCCCTTTCAACAATTACGTAACATCAAATACAATATAGGTATTGGTAAAAGTAAACAAAATATTAATACCTTTCAAAGTTTGGCTGCGCAACATAACTTAAAGGGGATATACGATTACATTTCTACACTATATGTTTTACGTCAACTATACAATTTTAAATTTTGTAGTAAGAATATTAATCCCTGAAAACTTAAAATAATTGAATAAACCGATAAAAGTATGATCTCATTTACACTTACTACAACAAAATATAAATGTTCTTGTACACTATCAGAAGGAAAAAACACCAAATTTGAAGAATTTTAAGTATAACCCTTCGCTACTCGCGCCTACATTTTTTACTTGAGTACTCGCGTGGGGTATTTTGATACCCCAATTTTATTTTAATGGGAAACATTAAAAAAGAGTTCTTTGGGTTATTTATTATATGGCAAATTACGTAAAAACACCTACTTGTATGCTTTACAAAATAAACCAAACTTCATAATCACAAAAATTTATAATTATAAACATTTAGAAGCACAAGGTAAAAATTCAAAAAAATGGCAACAAAACATTAATTGACTGAGTTTTCCGATTCAGAATCGTCATCCGCTCCATGTTTCAGGCAACTGTTGCAAACAATTTGTTGGTGGTTCTTACATATCCACTTGGTGCATTTGAGGCAACTTACTGGGGTTTTTCTGTCAAGACTTCTGGGACACAAATAACACCTTCCTTTACCCGTTCTTGGCCTCTTTGGCATATGTGTTTCAGGATCTTGAGCTCTTGCAGTTGTTGATGGTTCTTCGATATTTAGAAGAAGGAATCCCCGCTTCTTTATATTTCTTGGAATATTTTTGGCATATATTCTTTTCAGAATTTGTGGACGAACTAATCCTTCAGCGATACTCCTCAAAAAACATTCTCTAGTGGGTTTTTGGAATCCATTGTTCAGTGCATATAAACATATGGCATTAATTCCTGCAATATTGAGGATATTGAAAAAACCTGTAAGTGGCCAACGCTTGGTATTCATAGCCACATCATAATGAGCGCACATCTTATCTACAACGTCCACTCCAGACTTTGTACGATTATATTCAAGTATAATCTCTGGTTTCAAAGAAGCTTCATCCACTTCATCATCGTGATGCATTGTGGAAATCAATAGGATATTCTTATATTTCTTTGGTACATAAGAAACCAATGTGCAATGGTCTTTAAACGCAAACATGCTGCTCTGTACAGGTCTAGAACGCGTATTGGTAAATTCGAGAGGAATTTCCTTTTTATTTTTGGGGATAGTTCCAATCATTGTCAGCTTATTTCTGAGCAATTCGAAAGCCAGGGGGATACTGGAGAACCAGTTATCCATAGTAATATTGCGTCCGGTTCCTTTTAGATCCTCCACGAGGCGCATGACGACGTCGGCGGGCTTATTACTAAGGAAGTATGGGCCATCGGGTTGCACTCCAGCGTACATTTCTAACTTATACGTATACATGGTCTTTACATCCACGAGTGCATATACCTTTAGCCCGTATTTACTTGGTTTACTCGGTATATATTGTTTAAACGGGCATCTTCCTCTGAATGCCACAAGCTGCTTGTCTATTGTTAGATACGCACTTGGTGTGACTGAAGATTGACACTTTGAGACAAAACGTTCGAATATGTCTCTAATAGGTGCCAACTTGTCCAAATTGCGCCTCTCCTGCCTGGTAGAAATATCATCAAATCTGATACATCGACAAAGAAATCTAAAACGGTTATATGTCATTGTAATAAATATATGTTCAATGCCTGTACCATTCGTGTTCCATAAAGATAAAACATTTTGTCTACCAGTTTTCAAGACGCCGGCAAGATACAAAATCCCTACAAAAGCTTTAATTTCACAAACATCAGTTTTCTGTGCGTCTCTTTCTCGAGCAAAATTTTGTTGAATGTGCGATATATATATGTTGGTACAATTCACAATTATAGCAAACATAGTGTCGTCAATGAAATTATAAAAACATTCCATATAAGACTTGGCATTTTTTGCATTGCCCACTGGACCAGGAACTTTCAAAACTATGTTATGAGATTTTGTTCTTGAAGAAGGTGGTTTCATTTTATTCCACTTACTCTGTTTATCCTTTCCTATGAAGTATGGACCCGTAGATTCACCAGAATCATCAGCCTGTGTAAGCGGATCTTCGAACGCACTCGCAGATTCGTCAGCAACATCTTGTGCTAGAGGATCTTCCATATAATCAGGATCTGCGTCTTGCTCACTATCTGTGCGTTCATCCTGTACTTCAATCGCGTCAACTTCGAACTCGTTGGGATCTTCTTCGCCATATACCTCCGGCTCCTCGTCAAGTTCCTCATACCATTTCAACCACTGTTCTGGATCCTTGGATTGATTTGTCATGTTTTAACCTATATATAATAACCTATGTTCAAGTAATAGCAGATTTATAGTATATAGTACACTTACCAAAAATATGACACGACCACTCACGTGGGGTATTTAAATACCCCAACGAGGTTCAATAGCGTATTTCGTAAAAGTTAGTGACTAGTGAGTTAGCGACCACTCCCTAGCACAGATATCTACACACTATGCTTGAAGAATACACGAGGCGACGTGGAATTTCGCGATTCCCCCACCAAGATATTGACATAGGATATGCCCGTGGGGTACTAAAATACCCCGCGCGAGTAGCGGAGGGATAATAGCAGTTTACCAAATTTAAGAGTTTGAAGAAACCATTAAAAACTTCTATTTACATGTTATGTCAGAATGAACATTGTAAAATATATGAAACCCCTAAAGATGGAAATTGTTTGTACCGTTCTGTCTTTATTTATTTAAAACACAAGAAAAGCATTCAGAAATAAGAGAAAACGCATCAAATTATATTCGTTCAAATTGGGATCAACTTAAAAACTCCGTTTTTGGACGACGATTTCTTAAAAGAAGATGATGGTAATAAAATTAATGAAAATTGAACTTTTGGAACGTTTGCTGAATCTTCGCGATATGAGAAACATATAAGCTAAATTTTAATGTTTATACTTCAACCGATTCAGTCAACAATATCTAGAAAATAACCAATATAAAACCGATAATTGTTTCAAACAAATATCAACATACAATAAATCTTTTGATCAATAGAAACCCAAACCGTGGACATTATGAGCTCATCGAAAAATCCAATTTTTTTAAAGATTGAACATGCATAATATGCTCAAAAATGTTTAAAACCCCTAGTGGACTGAAATTATATAAACAAAAAGTTGATCCAACTAATCAATTGGCTTTATCTCAGACATTGATAAACGAAACACTACCAGAAACAACTAAAACATCTCCAAATCAATTGAATCATTGGAGATATTTCTGGAGCAGTCAGAAATTTGTCCTTTAATGAAACCTTAGCAACCCCAAATGACTTGGTAACTTTTAGGAAACTAGAAGGCAAACATCCGAAATCAGATATTTTACGTAGTCCATGTAAAGCAATAGAAATTGAAATTCCTGATCCAGTATTAATATCAGAAATAAAATCGCTTTAAATTCCTTTAAGCCCGGATCTGCAGGAGGTCCTGACAGCCTGAGGCCCCAACACATAAAGGATTCAACTTCAGAAAATTTAGGTATATCTTCAGTAAATCTTAATAAAAAGGATGGAGGTATTCGCCCCATTGCTGTTGGCTTTACTTTGAGACGTCTTGTTGCAAAAATAGTTTATTTAAGAACATCTAAAACTGTTAGTACTTGTTTACAACCCTTTCAGCTAGGTTTTGGTACTAAGTGTGGTGCAGAAGCCGCTAAACAGAGTGTAAGACGTTTTATCAACTTTAAACACTTGAATAATAAAGTTTTTTTTAAATTGATTTTTATAACGTTCTTTATATGGTTCACAGGGACAATATTTTGCACAGAGTACAAGAATATATTCCAGAATTTTCAAATTTTATTAACCAATGCTATAAAAACTTTTCAGTTCTTTCTTTTGGTAAACAAAACATTTCTTCTCAAAGAGGCGTTCTGCAGGGCGATAGGACCTACCCTTTTTTGTTTAGTAATTCATCCTTTAGTTATCTTATTTTTGAAATCAGTACTGAATATCTGGTATCTTGATTTCGGAAGTCTAGGAGGTAATGCATGAGATAATCTTACTGATTTCAAATTTATAATCAATAAATCTGAAGAGGTTAAAATGAGATTTTTTTTATTAAGGCGGTCTCCAGTTTCATACAGCTGAAGAAGCATCTTCATTATTTTAAAATGAAAACAGATCGAGTTCATTATATGTTTAACTTACTTTTATATGATTTATTTTTGCATTAAATACGTATTGTATGTACAGAGAATATTTTTTCCATTGTTCAAACATTTATTGAAATATTTTCATATAAGTTATTAGAAATAGTGGTTTTCGTATAATAATAGCAATTTAATCTCCTTTATTGTGGACTTGTAGTTATTAATGCGCATAATGGAATGAAATGTCATGAGATGCAGCCCCAATTTTTAATATCGAATCTAAAACCTTTAGTAGAGTTTTTTAATCAGGCAGACAGGCAAATAAATCCAGTCGTCCAGAGAGATGTACTCTCTGCTATGAAAATTCAGCTGGATTCAATTATTATATACAAAATTATAGTAGTTAATCAACAAACAAAATTTTATTGTTAATGATAATTATAAATCTAAATAATAAGGATGATCTTTCTATTGTATTAAAGTCCTTTGAAATATATTAGATACATAAATAAGTTTAGGTCAGTTATTTATGTCTAATTGCTATGTTTGACTGTTTGGATCTTGTGAAATGTGCTTTGCGAAACTTTTAGGACATTTGAAAATAACTTACACTTTTGTTGGTAATTTTCTGCTTCACTTGATTCATGATTATGGAATGAGCATTGTAGCAAATGGGCAATAAAAATAATACATATGACTTTATGAACTAAGGTATGTTAACAAATCAAAATTTAATTATTATTTCTAATTACAGAAAATGCAGCTGCACCTATCATCTTACACTATTTACATTTAAGTAATATAAATGTAAAACCTAAAATGAAAATAATAAACCTATTTATCTAAAAATATTTAAAACTCACCTCCAGGTGAGATCGGTGTAAGGCCATTTAGTTCCGTGTACTGTAAACCTTTTTCTTCTCGTCCTAAAATCTTTGTCGGGCATGCCACATCGCGGCGTATTTATTAACTTTAGTGTTCTATTGTCTAAGCGACCGGTCGCCGGTATACCAGCGAACGCTTGTAACTCGCGCAGCGAATTTTGAATGGACTCTTCTGTTCGTAAAGCGAAAGCGCCATCTTTCGACTTCTCCATATAACCGAAGTTCATTAGATAGACTTCCTGTAAACGAAAAAACTACGAGTTAAATTTGTGTAAACTGTAATACGTACACGATTCGAAGGATAGATGGCAGAACAACACAGAAATACTAAATACGAGGAGAAGTCTAAAAGTATTTTGAGGTAAATGGACGTGTACCAAATTAATAATGAAGATTTAATTTAACAAAAATAGGTTGTGACCTTCACACTTATTTTTAACATGTTTTGTTTTTGATATACTAGTGAAAAAACCAATGAGTCAATACATTTTTGGTGAAGGTTAGACATCTATTCAAACTTGTCAAGTCTTCACCCTAAATAAGCTTAAGCTATAAACAGACCTAAGAATTATGTGACTGTAAATTGAAATATCTTATACTTAAAATAATTAAATGTTACAGTAAGAGATATTAATTCTGACTAATATCAAGTAAAATTTTGTAAGTAACTTTTGTATTTGTTTCAGGATATACAGGGTGTCCCGGGACTAATGGGAAAGGAGCGTATAATCTGAGTCAAAATAATGTTAGTACTTCATATAAACTTTTTCTATTCAGGCCCTCGTTTTCGAGTTATAGGCCTCCAAAGTTTTAATTTTGAATTTAGTTTTTATTTTTATTTTTTTTACTAGTTATTTGATCTTTGTAAAATTTACGGTAAAGCTATAATGTACATGTATGTTTATTTTGGAAAGGTAAACAGATTTACAGTAGTGCCTTGAAGCCAGGGACGGACTACTCGCAATGGTTAGTGATCCATAAATTTGCAGGGATGGCACACCCTGTATGAAATTATCGAAATTGACTTCCCCACACATTAAGCTAACGAAAAGGTACTCTTGCTGGAATTCGATAAAATGAGCCGTTTGGCTAATATTTACAGTTTTATTAATGCACTACGTACAAATTTACCTAACTAACTTATTAATACGATGTACTACAAAAAAATAATTTGAAGATAGCAGATGATAAAAACATTAAGAACTTATTTAATGGGAATTAAAAAGGTACGCAGACAACGTAATTAGTTGCTTTTAATCAAAATTACGAACACAACATTATTAAACCATTAAGAAAACCTAATAAAACACAAGTTATAAAACAATCGACTGAAACTAATTCATAAACAACAAAAACTAACGTTTTTCTAATAAATGTTCAATATGAGCTACTCCCACTTCCACGCACATTCTAAGTCTACGACGGTTGTTTCTTTGCACTTCTAATAACATTGCAGTGTAACACATTTCTGTCTATTAAATATTGCCTTGTTCGCACAGGTGTTGCGTATACCTTACGTTTGAGATAACCCTAGAGGAAGAAATCCATAGGATTAACATCTCCTGATCGCGGTGGTCATTGAAAAGGGCCTCCACGACCAATCCATCTATTAGGAAACCTTGTGTGTAAATGCTATCGTACATCTAAACTGAAATGAGGAGGGGCCCCATCATGCATGAACCATAAATTCCTACGAGTTAGTAGTAGCACATCATCAAACAGGTTCCATAACTCATTTTGCAAAAACTCCAAATATCTCTGACCGGTCAAAGTATCGTCAATAAAGTATGGCCCTATCAAACGATTGCCAACTATTCCTGCCCAAACATTAACTATGAATCTATGCTGGCTCCTAGTTTGACTAATGCCATGTGGATTCACATCATCCCATAAATGCATATTATGAGAATTTATGACTACATCTCTGTTGAAACCGGATTCGTTCGTAAAGGGAACGTTACTAAAAAATGTACTGTCTGCTTGTTGTTGTCGCAGAAACCACTGGCTATACTCAAGTCGTGAAGGATGATCAGCCACTGTCAGACTGTGTACTTTTTTCATGTGAAAAGGATATAACAGCTGTTCTTTTAGAACCCGATGCACAACTGATTTCGAGACGTTATGTTCTCTTGATAATTTTCGTAAACTCGTTGATGGTTCATTATCAACTGCATTTAACAAGTCTTGTTCAACTGCCACAGTACGTACGCTTCGTACTGAACCTTCTCCACCTTTTTTTGGCAAAAAACGTCCTAAAATTTAAAACTTTGTTTTGTATACATGGAAAATTACATTTACTTATTCATACCTGTTTCTCGTAACCTAAGATCAATACGCTCAAACATTCGTCTGTCTGGCAATGCTCTGTTTGCAAAATGTTCTGCATAAAGCCTTCTGGCCTCTAAACAGTTTCGAGAAACCAGTCCATACATTAAATTCATATCTGCGTACTCAATAAAAGTGAATTCTGCCATTGTAACTGTTAAATTAAGGACTTATGAATTATTGACAAGTACTGACTACGAACTATTCTACACAATGTTTGACAACTAATCCTATGGTTACTTGATAAACGGTAAAAACACTTTTAAAAAGTTTTTACCAACTTTCCAATTAATGAGTCGTTAATGTTTTTTTATCTTCTGCTATCATTAAATTATTTTTTTGTAGTACTGAAGGTAAATCTTTGACATCGTATTAATAAGTTAGTTTTACCTCGTTGTGTACTTATAAAAATGGTGAATGTACGTAGTGCATTAATAAAACTGTCAATATTAGCCGAACGGCTTATTTTATCGAATTCTAACAGGAGTACCTTTGCGTTAGCTTAATGTGTGGGGAAGTGAATTTCGGTAATTTCATACAGGGTGTGCCATCCCTACAAATTATTTGGATCACTAACCATTGCGAGTACTCCGTCCCTGGCTTCAAGACACTACTGTAAATCTGTTTACCTTACCAAAATAAACATACACGTACATTATAGCTTTGCCGTGAATTTTATAAAGATCAAATAACTAGTACAAAAAATAAAAATAAAAACTAAATTCAAAATTAAAACTTTGGAGGCCTATAACTCGAAAACAAGGGCCTGAATAGAAAAAGTTTATATGAAGTACTAACATTATTTTGACTCAGATTATACGCTCCTGACTTTTTTCCCATTAGTCCCGGGACACCCTGTATTGTTCCGTCTACTATATTCAGTCCGTACGCCACTTTGCATTTGCACATATGAGTGATTCTCTTAATTTTAACATTATAATTTATCGTTATTATTGAATGAACATCATTATTGTAATTGTTACAAAAAAAACTGTAAAGTACAGACACAGATAATGTATCGAATGACAAATGAAAGAGTTCCAATGGTTAAATAGAGCTGGAATATGTCTCGTTTTCAATGCATTAAAGGAGAAAAAATCGAAGTACCATTAGAAATGTCTTTCTTAAATGCTTTCTATAATATTGATTTGTAAAACAAGTGTCACAATGACTCGTTTTGTAGTACGAGTGAAGTTTGTGCAATGAATCGCGAAGCGGTGAGTTGCACAAATCACGAGTACTACAGAAAGTCATTGTGACACAAGTTTTACAGAATATTTTTTATAATTCGCATTAGTTTAATTTTTTAAATAAAATAGAATTACATAATCCCTGTTTTTAAACTAGGAGTGGTTTGAATTTCAGTTGGCAATTCTGTAGATTCCTGATTGGTCAGATCACAAATGGTTTTATTATTCACTTTCAACTTTTGACATATTATGTTCGAATAACTGTGTAAATTGTAAACAAACTTTCATTTAAGCAAACAGATGAAAATCTGATAAAGGGCCTCATAGCGCCATCAAGTTTAACGAGCTCTTTCTTTTGGTATAAAATTTGCGTAGAAAAAGTTTAAAATGTAGACGGAAAATGGATTATTTGTTTTCAACGTTTTAATTAGTTAAGCGAAAACAAAAGCTTTTTTTTAAAAAAAATTGTCTCGTAGCGCCATGCAACTAAACGAATAGATATGTAGAGTGCGACCCCCCTTTCAAATTTCAAAATACGCCTTGAAAGTTTCCTAAAAATTTCAGCATTTTACGCCCACTTTCATAGTACTGAACTCTAGCCTTAATAAAGATAATGGCTATTATAGTTAATCTTTATATTTTGGTACCTGCTGTTTCTCTCTTCAAGCTTCCAGAGTGGGAGTGTGAGTATTTTCATTATCTTTTAAATTTACTATTTAATCATATTTAAATTTCACATACAGTGTGTTGCACAAATTATTAAAGATTTGATTGAATTACTTTCAGGTCACATGAAGAGTACAACTTGAAAAATTATTAGGTTTATACGTTAATTCCGGCAATGGTCCTGAACAAATTGTAAATATTAAAAATGGCTAAAATTGTAGTGCAAATTTATATATTTTTGTTATTCAGCATGTCCGGATGCGTATTTACGTTCTGTACCATTATACAGATGAATGCCATTCTACAATGTAGTAGGGTTTGTGTATGTGAAACTCGCGCATGTATACTTCAAATCGTACCGCGATACAGATGGACGTCCATCTATAATATAAGTAGGATATGAAGTTACAATACACGCCTATTTCTACTCCAAATCATACAGCTAGTTAGAGTTAGCAATGAATGCTGGACGCTGCGCTAGCGCTTTAACTCCATAACGCATACTAAAATTCGTCAACACGTGCATCGTGCATTTTAGATCGCTGGGTTTACAGTCGCATATTGCAATAATTCTGGTAATATAATAATCATATAAACATGATTGAAATCGCAATTTGAGATGGAAGAAAACCTGAATGTCTTGAAGAAGATTATCCATAAAGAGGATGTGATTGATAGTTATAATTACGTTAATTGCAACGACTACAGTGTTATTATAAGAAGCAAGAATCACCAGAAAGATAAGACAAATAATAGTGAATGGGATGACGAATGGATTCGGAATTTTAGCATTGGCGCCACAACAAAATGGATTGTTAGATATACTTACGCATTGCTGAAAAAATTTGAGTACAAGGTGATTTTAAATGGAACTCACGGTCTCTAGTTAATTCCACAATATAATAAAAGTTATTGAAAATTCTAAAAAATTGACAATTGTTTCGATAAATCAATATCATCGTCAGAATGACAGAAGTTACATTTCATTTTATGCCTACCTGATGATTAGTAGTTATTTTTGGCTAGACCAAGAAGTGACCTAACTTGTGATTAACTTAATATATGTTGATATAAAAAAGAAGAAGATGTGAAATTACAAATATTGAACCTTAGATATTATTAGCCCTATGGTGATATCCTGGATATCATTTTTCCAATTAAGATCAGTATAACTGTGCAATGATATAGAAAACCAGGAAAACTATATCTGCTGATCTTTACAATTTTCACTTAAGAAGACAGTTTATTAGTGGAGAACTCCCTAGATTTAACTGTTCATTGACAACTTCATATTGTGGGTTTCTTAAATGTCTTCTAATTTCCAGTTCTTCAAGGAAATCCAGTTCTTGTTTCTTTTCACAAATATGCAGCACTTCTAGTTCTGTGTTAGGTGTCAATGAATGATTGGTGTCAAGTAGATGTTTTGCGTAGTGGGATTTATCTGGTTGTTTTAATCTGTATGCTCGTAAGTGCTCACTGTATCGTATTTCAAAATTCCTAAGGGTCTGACCCAAATAGACAGCATTACATTCTGGACATTTGAGTTAATATATACCTGACTTCTTTAATAGTGGTATTTTTGTTTTTACATTTAACAATTTTGTACTAACGTTACATTCTGCTTTAAAAGAAATTGTTGTATTCGTTGCTGAAGATATCATCTTTGAAATATTATTAGAAATATTTCCTGCATATGTGATGGTTTTATAAGTTTTAATTTCATCAGCTTGTTTAGGATATATTAGTTGTAATGCCACTTTTCTTCTTTTTTATATCTAATGGATAACCGTTAGATGTTGCTATTTGTCTAATTGTATTAATCTCTCTATCAAAATTATATTTGTTCATAGGAACTGAAAAAGCTCTATGTATCATTAAATTATATGCTGCTAGTCTGTGTGACATAGGATGGTTAGAATTGAATGGAATTGTCACATCAGTCTGTGTTGGTTTTCGGTAAATTGAATAATCAAGTACATTATTAACTCTTTGAATTTTTAAATCAAGAAAATTGATTGAGCTATTTTCTTCAATTTCTAATGTGAATTTAATTTTCGGGTGTAAATTATTGATTTGGTTGAAAAATACATCTAATTGTCGTTCACTATCCATAAAACAAGCTAATATGTCATCTACATATCTATACCAAAATAAAATATTTTTCGAAATATTACTTTCAAAGATCTTTCTTTCTAAATTGTCCATAAAAATGTTTGCTAAAATAGGTGATATAGGGCTTCCCGTTGGTAAACCTTCATTTTGAATATATATCTTATTGTCAAAAGTGAAATAATTCTGATTAATGCATACATCAAATAAATTAAGTATATCTGATATGTCACACAGACTAGCAGCATATAATTCAATGATACATAGAGCTTTTTCAGTTCCTATGAACAAATGTAATTTTGTTAGAGAGATTAATACAATTAGACAAATAGCAACATCTAACGGTTATCCATTAGATATGATAAATAAGCTAATTAGTAAAAAAGAAGAAAAAGAGGCATTACAACTAATATATCCTAAACAAGCTGATGAAATTAAAACTTATAAAACCATCACATATGCAGGAAATATTTCTAATAATATTTCAAAGATAATATCTTCAGCAACGAATACAACAATTTCTTTTAAAACAGAAAGTAACGTTAGTACAAAATTGTTAAATGTAAAAACAAAAATACCACTATTAAAGAAGTCAGGTATATATAAAGTCAAATGTCCAGAATGTAATGCTGTCTATTTGGGTCAAACCCTTAGGAATTTTGAAATACGATATAGTGAGCACTTACGAGCATACAGATTAAAACAACCAGATAAATCCCACTACGCGAAACATCTACTTGACACCAATCATTCATTGACACCTAACACAGAACTAGAAGTGCTGCATATTTGTGAAAAGAAACAAGAACTGGATTTCCTTGAAGAACTGGAAATTAGAAGACATTTAAGAAACCCACAATATGAAGTTGTCCATGAACAGTTAAATCTAGGGAATTCTCCACCAATAAACTGTCTTCTTAAGTGATAATTGTAAAGATCAGCAGATATAGTTTTCCTGGTTTTCTATATCATTGCACAGTTATACTGATCTTAATTGGAAAAATGATATCCAGGATATTACCATAGGGCTAATAATATCTAAGCTTCAATATTTGTAATATCACATCTTCTTCTTTTTTCTATAGACATATATTAAGCCAATCACAAGTTAGGTTACTTCTTGGTCTAGCCAAAAATAACTACTAAACATCAGGTAGGCATAAAATGAAATGTAACTTCTGTCATTCTGACGATGATATTGATTTATCGGAACAATTGTCAATTTTTTAGAATCTTCAATAACTTTTATTATATTGTGGAATTAACTAGAGACCATGAGTTTCATTTAAAAACACTAATATGAGCATATTCCACGAAGTAAGGGTCGAGACATTTAATTTCATTGAGTACAACGTGTTTGAGTCTCATCACAATCACTTTCGCAAAGTCGCAGAACTTAAAAAATGTCCCACTCGAATAAGGAACAAAAGATGCGATGCCAAAATTGTATTTATTTTTAAGAAATGTAATCCAAATACTATAAAAATGACCCGCATTTGAAAGGTGGATACAACATCGTCATCACAGTAAGATATAATGTATTTTTTCTACTACCGTGCGTAAAATACGAACTTTAGACACACTTTCGAGTGCGTAAAACTTTAGTTTACGCACTAGTGCGTAAAGAGTATTTCTTTACGCTCTAGTGCGTAAAGAAAAAGTTCCAATTTGTATGTAGTTCTAGCTATTCTTATAAAAATATAGGTAGGTATAATAAACGGATATTAAATCTGTTTTTTAAATCAGAGATTGAAACATATAGAATTCAGTAAAGTGCATACCTAATAATTTAATAAATAATTATTGTGTACTGAATAATAGTATAGGGTGCATAAGTGGTATCTATATAAGTTGGCTGTGAGTGACTGACATTTCCTCGTGCATTGAATTTGACATTTAAAACTTAAATTGAGATCTTCCGATTATACCTATTAAGGTAAGCAAAAGTATTGAACATTTTTAGGAAACTATGATGTTATTTTAGATTCTTTTTTTAGATATCGTAACAGATAAGTACATATAATTATAAAGATGGATTCCTCTGACGATATCTCAGAAGATTATTTCGCAAATACACCACCAAACATATTAGACGTAGCACAGAATGCTTCCAATGATTTATTGCCCCAAAAATCTGCGAATATTTACGAATCAAAATACAATTTGTTTAAAGAATGGTGTAGGAAAAATAAAATAACAAAATATTCCGAAAATGTTCTTGTGGCATATTTTTCAAGCGAATTGAAACACTACCAACCATCCACAACATGGTCGATATTTTCAATGTTGAAGACTACTTTAAAAATCAAAGATAATATTGATATTTCTAAATTTTATAAATTAGTTGCTCTTATTAAAAATAAAAGCAAAGGGCACAAAGTTAAGAAATCAAAAATTTTGGAAAAAGATCACTTGGTAACATTTCTCGAGACGGCTCCTGATTCGACGTTTCTAATGATTAAAGTAAGTATAATTTACAATAGTAAGTACCTGTATTTCATATATAAACAGTTTCCAATAAATTTCATATAAAAAAAATTCTACTTCATAGAATTTTCAGAGAAATGTTTTCCTATTACGTTTGTATATGTACTCAACTTTCACAACGTATAGTGTAGTTATCCGTAGCGTAGTGGCTAAGGTGCGAGACTCACATGCGGGAGGACCCAGGTTCAAGTCGCGCTCATGCCACTTTTTTAATTTTGTGTTAATTTTTAGTGATAATTATTTTTAGGTGGCTTTTATAATTGGTATTTCCGGCGCATGCCGAAGAGAAGAGTTGACAAAACTAACAATAACAGATATTGAAGATAAGGAAACAATATTAATCATTAGAATTCCTGAAACTAAAAATGGGACAGAAAGGGTTTTTACTATTTTAAATCCAACTAATTCAAAAATAGATTATTTGGCTTTTATTAGAAAATATATTGCTTTAAGACCTCCTATGGTGGATACTTCCAGATTCTTTTTAAAATATGTAAATAATAAATGCACAAAACAACCAGTGGGTATAAACACATTTGGCAAAATGCCATCTATTATAGCAAAGTACCTTAATTTACCTGATCCAGCCATGTATACAGGACATTGTTTTAGAAGGTCATCGGCCACCATGTTAGCGAACTCTGGAGGAGACCTCCTAACCGTAAAGAAACACGGAGGCTGGAAGTCGTCTACAGTTGCAGAGAGCTACGTAGACTCTACATTAACTAAACGAAATAATATTTCTAATTTAATATTAATGGATGATGATAATAATTTCCCTTGTACATCCCAAAATAATGGTAATACGATTTTATTGGAAGATAACACCCTTTCTACTACATCCACCCTTGCTACCGGCAATTCTTCATCCTATGGATTAGCTAACATTAGCAATACTACTGTAGTTTCTAAATCCACGGACAACTCTTTAGAGCAAGCTAAAGGATTAAAATTTATTAACTGCACAAATTGCACCTTCAATATTGATATTGTTAATAACTGAATTCGTCTGTTGTTTTATTAATTTGTTCTAATTTTGATTAAAATGTTCAAAATATTAATCAATATATAATATATTTTATTAGGAATCAATAAAAGCGTTATAATTTCTTCTAAAGAAAACTTAAACTTACTTTACGCACTAGTGCGTAAAGAAACATACTTTACGCACTAGTGCGTAAAGAAAATTACTAATAAACTTCTGTATATTGATAAAATTTTCGGTAGTAGAAAAAATATTGTATGCAATTCGTGTGTAAATGCCTTTTTTCGACTCATGTGATTGTCGCATTCGCCTGCGGCTCATGCGACAATATTCACATTCGTCGAAAAAAGGCTACTTTACACACTTGTTACATAAATAACTATTTCAAGTATCACAGTATTCTCGACTTTTCTGTATCGGTTAGAAAAATATGTAAAAGGCGGGCCAAAAAAACTGATTACATTTTTCTTTTTTCAATAAGGTCATCGTTTAAAATTATGAGTATTTTTTTTGTTAAAATACATGTTAAAAATATAATTGACTTCAGAAAACTAAAAATAAGTAATAATAATCCAAAAATTGATCAAACTTGCCAACAAGGTTGCGAAAATATCTTTAACTAAGAAAATTTGTAGCGTGTAGCCAAAAAAAAGGACATATTTTTGATAGTCTCAAATGAGTTCTCATAGGATATCAGTTAGGTTTTTTCATAGCGCATTATGTATGCTTTTTTTCTAAGCCTAAAAATCTGAATAAAACAAACAATTTTCAAATTTTTAATACATACATTCTAATTTTCAATCTATTTACAGAAATATACTACTTCTGTAAATTTCCCCTTCAGAGGGAGGTTACGTATTCACTTTTTTTGGTCCGAAATTCGTAGCTAAACATGGGGATAAGGGATACAGCTTCGGTTAAATTGTGGTAAAATTGCGTGTTTTATTGTTATTTTAAATGCCTTTAAGAAAACCAATATATTTAACTGACTTTCGGAAATATTCGGGAAAAACAGAAATTGCCGATATTTTTTTCTGACTTCATATAAGTGCAGTCAGTTTTCCAATCCGACGACTTGGCTTCTGACAACCATCATCAACTTTTCAATAGAATTTTTGAATTTCCAAACTCTAAAGATATTTCATACTTAATGAACACCCTGATATCAATTTGTTAAGTAACCTCAAATTTGATTCATTTTAGATCAATTTTAAGCACAGTCATAAAGAAAAAGTTGCCGAGACATATAGTTACTTACGCATGAGTGAGCTTACTAAAGAACGATTTATTCAATATTTTGAAGAAGGAATGTCCCCTGCCACCGCAAAAAACTACCACGAAAATGACGATTCAAATATTTTTGAAGTATTAGCAAACTTACAATTGAACCCTACGGATCGTCAGATTTATCATCTATACGACAGTTGGAGGTAAGTTTTAACTTCGGTTTATTAACAACCTTTTCACGGAGTTTCCTTGGTACAGGCGAATTAATTTTGGAGGAAGGAGTAGACAGAGTATGTACAAAGTATTGCAAGAAAAATTGAGAATATATGAAGGACTCGGTATAAGAATTATATCCATAGAAAATCCTCTGGTTTTCGTTATACTAACGCCTATATGTTAAGAACTTATAAACGCAAATTTCCACACGAAATTGTTTTCGTTGATTCTAGCGGTTCGTGTGACCAAACCAGTTCGTGTGTCACATCTCTGTTTACAGCTTCAAAAATTGGTGCATTACCTCTGGCTTGCATTTTGCATCCCCAGCAGACGGAAGCAAATTACACGCTGTTTTTCAGTATGTTAAAAGAAGCTCTTGGAGTAGAGGGATTTGGAGGATTTGGATACCCTCTGGTTTGCATGACCGATGACTCAAAAGCCGAAAGAAATGCCTTGAAGATTGTGTTTGGAAATTCAACTGTTCTGTTATGTACCTTTCATTTATGTCAGGCATTTTGGCATTGGTTATGGGACAATACACATGGAATATTAAAAAAGACAAAGTCTATATTATGAGACAGTTCCAAAAAAATATTATACGCATATTCTGAGACAGAAGCCAATGAAGCTTATGAAGAATTCTGTAGGGACGAGGTAATTTTATCTTATGATAAGCTTCAAAGTTATATACAGTCTTTATGGTATAGACGAGAGGAATGGGATATCTGCTTAAGACGTAAAATTTCAAACAGGGGACATAATACAAATAACTTTGTAGAAGCATCGATAAAATTTTTTAAAGATATAGTTCTTCAAAGATGCAAAGCTTTTAATACTTGCGCACTGGTTGATTTTGTTTGCAAAGTATTTAAATCATACCAATGACATCACCTACTATCCTTTTCAAATTGCAGAAAAATAAAAAATAAAATTATATATAACCGATTTGGTCTTTGTAATAATACCACCTTTGTTGTATCTTCTGATGTTTATATTTACACTGTGCATACAGACACGGCTACTTGCGATTGTATCAATGGCCAAGGAGGACAGTTTTGCAAACATTTATGCGCCGTTGAGAACCAGTTTGGTATTATTTTTAAAACAGCTCCTCTTTTATCATGTGAAGATAAAAAGAACTTTGCACGAATTGCTCTTGGTGAAGATATACCAACTAACTTTTTTGAGGATATGATGTCTTCAGATACGGTCGTCTAAGCAACTGTAGGCGATGATGGGAATGAAATTGTCACCCCTACAGATTTATCTTCGGCATTTGTACTAAACAAAGAACAATCATCTGTTAAAGATCCGACTAGTGTTACTGACTCTGCTATCAACCGCATTTCTGAAAATTTCATAAAGTTGTTGAAATTCTAAAGGGCAATGATTCGGTAGAAATAGCCAATGCTAAAAATCGAATAAACACTGTTTTGGATAAATTAAAAACAACTGGTGATGTTTTAAGTTTCTTACATCAAATCAAACGCGGTCGTATTATGGGCGTACAGCTATCAATTAGTCGCAGGAAACATAGAGCAGGGCTAACTGCAGGATCAAAAAGAATTCAGGCTGGTCGGCCATCAAAATTCGAAGGCGGCATCGTTAAAAAAAGGAAGTGTATGAGAAATCTGGAAGCAAATATTGGATTGAATAAAACCAACCAAAAATAGCAATAACTTTCATATCGTTTAAATTTTGTTTTTTGTAACATTGTAATGTCTCCTTGTTAGCTTACAAAATAACGTATAGAAAATAAAGATATATTACTCCCATTTGATTTAGTTTGTTTTGAATCGCGGTATGATTTGGAGTGGAAATAGGCCCGTATTGTAACTTCATATCTTACTATGTTATAGATAGACGTCCATCTGTAT
Organism: Galeruca laticollis; assembly: GCA_963921935.1. Taxonomy (NCBI): domain Eukaryota; kingdom Metazoa; phylum Arthropoda; class Insecta; order Coleoptera; family Chrysomelidae; genus Galeruca; species Galeruca laticollis. Next base: position 40,764,134 of record OY998175.1, on the reverse strand, counting down.
CGCGGTATGCTTTGAAGTATAGATACGCGCGTTTCGCATATACAAACCCTACTACCATAGACAAGAGAATATTATATACACTGATAGATCGGAATCTTACGTTAAAACTCGAGATCCCAGAGAACCGGTAGCGCCCCTTACGGCTGGAGGATCAATTAAATTTGGCGCGGCGGTTCTTTTGAATGTATAATTTTTCAATTGGAATTATTTAGTAAGAGCCCCGATTCTTGAATCTAAATTGGGCGAAAATCGAATGAAATTATCGAGTGACCTCGAATATTGTTGAATCAAATTTACCCATATTTGAGTTCACTCAACAATTTCAATCAACTTCAATAAAACACAATTTGAACACAATAACAAGTATATTACATATTATAAAATAAAAAAAAATTAAAAATCCATTAAAAAATATTACAAATACAATTAAAAATAAATGGTTTTAAGGATTAAAACTAACTTTTCCGCATCTGTGGCCCTGAGCAATATTCTATCATAAAATTGTTACTTGTATATACTTCGGGGGATGTATCGTGCTAACAAACCGAAATTTCTCCAAAAATTTCTGGATTTATAGGACCCGCTGTACTCGCTCTAGTCAACTGAAAATCAATAGGGTACATCTGTGAGACACCTTGAACAATATTCGATCATAAAATTGATCAATCATATACTCTCTGGAGGCTGTATCGTGTTAACAAATTGAAAATTCTCCTAAAATGACAAAAATTTGGTACTTCAAGTACCATAGCACCCGTTGTACTGGCTGTGGTGAGCTGAATATCAATAGGGTTCATCTTTGAGACGCTCTGAATAATATCCAATCATAAAATGGGTCACTTGTATATACTCCGAAGGCTGTATCGTGCTAACAAACAGAAACTTCTCCAAAAATGACAAAAACGTCGTACTTAAAGTACTATAGCACCTGTTGTACTGGCACTGGTGAGCTGAATATCAATAGGGTTCATATGTCCTGAATAGTATTCAATCATAAAATTGGTGACTTGTTGCACTCCGGAGGCTGTATCGTGCTAACAAACTGAAATTTCTCAAAAAATGACAATAATGTCGTACTTCAAGTTCTATAGCCCCCGTTGTAGTGGCTCTGGTGAGCTGAAAATTAATAGGGTTCATCTGTGAGATATCCTGATCAATAATCAATCATAAAATTGGTTACTTTTTGCACTTCGGATGCTGTATCGTGCTAACAAGACATGTAACGAAAAGTGGCCAACGACAACATACTTTTTTCTCTAAAAACCGTTTTTTCGTGTTATTGATGAAAAACGTAAAAATAACTGAAATTTTTTTTCTAAATACCAACCATGACCTTATCAGCTAAACGAGAACTTCTGGTAGACTCTTCATTGTCTTGAAAACCCTCAATCAAATCTTTACCTCCATGAAATTGCAATGTAGGATCTATCGTCATTTCATCAAAAACAATGCTGCAAAACTTGTCATTCTCTTTCATCTTGGCTTTTAATGAATCCATGATTTGTTGATTTATGCCTGTATGGAAAGGCACTTTACGAAGAAGGTTAGTTAATGTCTTTCTGGATGGCACTGCAAACATTCTGCGAAAAAGCTTATATCCGTTATGACTTTGTTTTAGGAAAGATAAAAACAGTATCTTTTCATCTAATAAAAAACGTCTACCCTTGGGATGTTGTTTTTGACATCTTAATTGGGACATGACAAAATCGTAAGTGGGCTTGTAAGCTTTGCTTTTAAGAAACTGGGTGAGTTCACACATTCCTCCATCTTATTTATTTTGCTTTGTTAATTTGATAGACAAAAATTTAGCTTCCTTGCTGTCTTTCTCAAGTTGGTAGCTATTTTATAATATTTTCTAGCTTTAGGTGTGAGACTTGAAGATGTTTTAGTCTGAGTATAAGATAACAAGCTAATGCATTTGCTCAAACTTGAAAAAATACAATAAATTTATGATCATTAAACATTTTAAAAAAATAAGCTATAAAATAATACTACATATTTAAAAATCTAAGCAATTTGATAAATTATTTGATTGTTGTTAGGCAGTTAAGATAGGCTCAGGTAAATCTCAGTGTATACAGAGCTTTTCATAACAACTAGAATTATGAAATTTTGAATTAGGTGCTTTTATGACATTATGAATCTATCTAAAATACTATGGTTTTGACAGCACTTCCAGTTACACTGGAAATTGACATCAACTTTGTTATTTTGAATGGAACACCTTGTGTATTTTTTCATTTTTTGATAATGCGCTTAATATTAGGGCAGTTTTCCGCAACAAGTCCTATCTCAAAAACTTATTGCTTTGGAGATATTTAGCTTTTTAGGATATTTTTTCAACAAATAACGATACATTCATTAGTGTATAATTCTATCTTATGTATTTTCTGAAAAAATTCTAACAGCCGGTCATACCGAAAAGCCCTGTATACTAACATGTAATTTTAATAGTATAGCACCTACTTGATATTTTAGGTTAGGAGATCTCTCAGTTATTGAAGGTGTCATGGACCTTTCCCCTTCTTTTGATGTGGATTGATCTCCCACAAAGTTATGATTTTTAATAGGAACAGCGTTTATATTATGTTGCTCATCAACTTGGTTTAAATTGTGTTCTTGAACTAAAAAATAAATGTATAATTACTTTTTCATAATTTACACAAAATAATACAAAAATTAGTTAATCATTCATCTTTGGTATTTCATTAAAAAAACTTACATATTTCAATGGAATTGCCCAATAAAGTGGGCTTTTATTGTTGATCCATATCTGCTACCAACATAAACAGCTTCTGGTCCAAAATGTATGCCACAAACTCATAGGATGCACGAATTCTTTCAAGAGGTTTTTCCGTCCAATTGCAGACAACCAAATATTGCACATCTACAATTATAAAATTAATGCCATTTGCTCAAACTTATTCAATTACTTTTATTGAAATATTGTAACAAAATATCCTCAAAAACAGTACACAATGTAAACCTTTTCTATAAAACCAATGTTTTTCGCTAGAGATATACAAATTTAGTTTGAAATATGTGTATTTTTATATTCAAAGTATAACAATTAACATTAGGGAAATTTTTAAGGTTAACTTACTTCCTGATTATTCGGGAAACGATGCATCTCAAATCCTTTTTTAGTAGAGTTAAAAGTCTTTAACACAGCATACAAACACCATTTTTATTGGAAATTTATTCAATACAAATAAAAATATATTGGAAGTCGATGTAAACAAATATCAAGATAAGAGACAAATACATTAACTTGTCACTTGCCAATTTGAGTCAGCGTCACTTACAGCTGGAGAATCAACTATTTTAGAAAGAACTGTCATTCTCATTTAAGTTTCCAGGGTATACCTACTACATTGTAGAATGGCATCCATCTGTATAATGGATGTTCTATACCATAATTCCATTATGGTATAGAATGTAAATACGCTGTCCGGATAGATGTTTTGTAAAGGTCGCGACGATCGGTTGAGTTTTGTTTTCATCCTTATTACCTACACACCTTTTTTAAAAAAATGCCCATAAAACGAGGCAAGATACCACTATCAAAAAAAGGTCTAGGCAGGGAGGATCCCAATATAAAAAAAATCTAATTAACGAGGACACCTTTTGCTGATAATTGCATTTAATATTCCTGTCACGAGTTTTGAAGCATTGTTAAACAGAAATATTCTTTATTAATATAATAATTAATATACAAAGGTTTGTGGTATTTACTTGTATTCTCCTTGTGGAATAAATACTCTTTATTCATATTCCATCAAATAATTTTTTCTTGGCTGAAATTTTACTTTGGATTCGTACCCGTACATAATTTTTTAAATAAAGTGTTTGTACACAATGAAACGCACTAAAATGATAATATAATGATATTAACATTCATATTTCGCTTCCCATTGTTGTACTATTTATACAAATGATATACTAGCCTACGCACCAAAGCAGCTTCAGAATTAAAATTATGTAAAATTATGGTCACAAGATAGCTTATAACTAACAACGAAATTATGTTAATAGGATTGCACGTGTCAAAGAAGAAAGGTTATTTCATTATTCTTCTTAGGGAGTATGTTAACATTTTCACAATGGTAGATTTAGAAAATGATGATGCTTGTGATAAAAAATACTGTGTATTGTAAAGTAAATTAAATTCGTCATACTTTTTAACATTATCTTAGTATATTTTTCAAATTCTACTAATGATGACGTTTCTATTTGATTATAAAACATATTTATTCTAAATATAGTGCTTTTCGTTTGTGAGTTTATTCGTACGTTAATAAAAGGCAAACATTATGAACTGTACGTAGCTCCGTAATTTTCACTTTACTATTACTGGGTAAATAGCTTATCAGGTACCTCAGCCTTTGAAACTATTTTCCTGTCATAAGAAAAATGATTTAGGAGAAAAGATAAAAACAGTGCATAAGAATAACTAAAAACTATACTTTGTTATACTGCAATATTTGAAACAAGTGAACGAAGGAATGACATCAAACAGAAAAAACGGAAGCCTTATGAGTCACAAAATAATCGCGGACATGCTAAACGCCTTACAAGAAGGGTCGATATTTATGAACCAATTGCTTAAATGCAAAAATCTGGAAATTGGGAATTTTTCTCCAATCTATGAAAAAGGAAATAACTGAGAATGTCGATATTGCACAAATAGAGAAACATAATTTTAGAGAGATTACTGAAACATGCATCAGAAGGAACGCAGTTTGGAATCGGTTTGATAAGAAATAAATATGACGAGATGGATTTTATGAGACAGCTAGAAGAAGAAGCAATAACAGAAGACAGAAATATACGTTGCTGCTTCATAGACATGACAAAACCCTTTAAGCCCGATAAAGATAGAAGGTAAATGAGAAGACTCAAGAAATTGAAGAGTGTCTGCAGCCGTGATAAAAACGATATAAAGTCTATATAAACTTACATTCAATTATGTAAGAGTGAAACAAGAAGGGTTAGAACCATATGAAATACATTGGGAGTGAAACAGGAATGGTCTTAAGTCCACTATTCTTAGGTTTGGTAATAAATGAAACAAAGAAGCGGAGCAAAAAACTCAAACCAAATGAAGTAGTGTACTGGAAAATGAAATTGGTATAGTGATCATAGGCAGACACGTCGAAAACTTGAGAGAAAATCTAGAGATTTACAAGAAAATATAAAAAAAGGAAATAATAGAAGGAATGAAGCGAGAATAGCATGCAAATATGAAAGAAGAAAATGTGGAGCATGCCCAAAAGTTAAAATTTTTGAGTTCAATGATATTAGAAGATGGTAAACTAGAGAAAGAAATAAATGGGAGCAGAGAGAGAAATGTTTATAACTGAATATAAAATAAGTTCGACAGAAAAATAGAGATTCCTAGATAAATAAGAACACAAATTTATAAAAAAAACAGGAAAAGTAAAATTGTGAATACAACACTTAGACAAAAAGTAAAAATCAATACTACAAACAATTTAAGGATAACTAATATGATTCGACCACATACAACGACTGACGGAAGGAAGAATAGTAGGTAAGCGAGTAGGTAATCTTATTGAGAATAAGAATTAATCTTCTCACAAGGGTACGATCTGATTAACTCAATTACAAATTATAATGTAAATCTAACAGTGCATGAATATTCAAATAAATAATCCTTGAATAATATTCAAATCAAGCAAACAATAATAATTCAAAAGTGATGGAAATAAATTGACACTTATTATTATTTACTTTGAACCAATAATAATCTTAAACTATAAGAAAAAGATTAGGACAAATCGAGAAAGATAAAAGAGCAAACAATATCGTGATTTTAGGCATCCAAAAGGATAACCTTCCTGTGGAAGTAAGAGAAATATGCAAAAACCTAAAGAAGATATAAACACTTTTACCCTCCAGGAAAGTCGGATACTGCTCCAGTAAAAGACGAGTTCACTCCTCTTTTAACGAAAAAAGAGGTGTATAAGAACCATCAAAACTTTAAAAGGTATGGATTAGCTATTTTCACGACCTAAGTAAGATGGAAAGGGAATATTACAATAACATTAAACAATATCTAATCCACTTCCGTAAATTGAGGGATTCTACGAGGTAAGTTATTGGACGGTAATTCCTATACTCTTGATCAGTTGAAAGAAGACTCTCTGGTAGAAAAAAATAAAACGTTTAGTGATGCTCCCACTTCTACAGCTGCACCAATTATACTAACTCCATCAACTGCAAACAATAAAAAGGAGAGGGTGAAAAATAAGAGTACTAAAGTTTGGAATAAGTAAACCGTTGTTTAAAAATGGCGATAAACAAGTAATAACCAACTATCGGCCTATTTCTTTATTAACAAATTTTGCAAAAGTTTTTGAAACTCTTAAAAGTAAGAATCTTAAGCTACCTGAACAAACACGATGTATTATCAGATTATTAATTTGGTTTTCGGGAGCAGCTATCGACTATTTCTTTGTTGACATCTGGACTATATCAGAATCTCGACAAGGGACTGCATTCCATGTGTGTATTTCTCGACCTTGCTAAGGCCTTCGACACTGTGAATCAGCTTATGAGGGTCTTGGAAAACATGGGTTTCAGAGGCACTTCGTATAAATTACTGAATAGCTATTTGAACAATAGGAAACAGTATGTTTCAATAAATGATATTGTTAGATCTGAAAATATAATCGCATATCGAGTACATCAAGGAACAGTACTGGGATCTTGTTTACGGTGTACATGAACGCAGTTCTTAATCGTACAAGTGCGGGGATTATAGGCAGATTTGCAGATGACACGGTCATTTTGTATACAGGCCGCGATTGGAATGAACTAAAAGAAAAAGCAGACAATGACATGAGGAATATAATAGACTGTTTCAACCAAAGATAGTTGACTATAAATTATAAGAAAACATTTTTTAAAACCTCCAGTTATTACTCAGACAGTGGCGGATCTACGGGGGTGGGGGGAGGGGTCTTTCGGGCTGGAGCCACCTCCCAAAAGTTCCACCTACTATTTTGAGAAAGCTTAAAAAATTTACAGAAGCGTTTTTTAAAAAGCATTGTATAATGTACCCGATTGATATCACATACATAGTACATATATTATAGCTACAGTAAAAGCGTTTGCGCGATACAGAGATAGAGAAAGTCAAGTGACACCGGCGGCGGCGCAAAGCGAATGAGTGTATAAAAACAAAACAAAAAACGAAAAACTTATTCTTAGCAATACACACGATTACAATCGTTTTGAGACAATTGAAGTCTTGTTCAGTCGTGTCGTGCATCGTACTATGAGATGAACGAGTCATAGAATATGGCAGATGAGTTGTTGAAAATAACTTTTTGGCTGTACCTAATATTATGCAATAAACACAAATCCATAAAATGTTCATATTATTGGTTATATTTTCGCTTCAACTTTTCCGGTAGAAAAGTTAATGTAGTCTGTTTCGCTTTTTGCGTAATCTCTTCCGGGTGTAGAATAACTGCCGTCGGAATCTTCCATATTATGTGATACACTGTTTCCAATTTTAGTTTTATTGGGACCCAAAGAAAGAGAGAGAAATTCGAAAGTGCTTTGTAATTGGAAGGGGATTTTTATTTAAAAATTTGGAAATGTTCGTTTGTTTTGGATGCCCTGATGTAGGATTAGTTTCCTCTGCAGGGGTGTGTTGGCGGTTGTAGTGCAGCGGTCATAGATTGAGTTTGGTGTTTTTGGAGGGTCGACTGAGAAACAGCTGGGCAGAAAAAAAAGTGTCTAGAATAGAGAAGGAAAGTATCTAAAATGAATTTCTAAAAGGTGTATAGAATTGAGAGTGTTAGAGCGGGCTTTTCGCGGAGGAAAAGTTATCTCGGTTGGCAACTAGGATTGATGTTTGAAAGCAGCGAAGTTTGAAAAGTGCATATGATAGGGTGAAAAAAAGTGTCTAGAAGTGGAAGGTTTTGGTAGAAGACGAACCATGCAATGCTGCCGGTATATATGATATGATGGGCTGGCTAGGTGTCGGAAATTTATGAGCAGAGAGATTGATGTTATTTTTATGCATTGCGAATGTCTCCGGTGTATGAAGAGAGGAATTGACGAGAATTTAAAATTTATTAGAATTTTGGTATGTTTGTGAGAGAAGTGTCTAGGAGACATTATTTTTAAAGTGTATATATTTGGGTGTTTGATGGTAGCGGTGGATTTGAATATGTTTGTGGAGAGAAGATTGCGGGAGTTTGGAATTTTATACGTGGTACGGTGTTGAACAACAATAATAATTACAACCAACAAGCAAATGGGAGGGTACAGCTGCAGCTGTTTTATTCCCTACGTCGGTCCATTTGGCTAGTGAATAAATTCACCATGCTACAGGGAAACCGCAGAAAACCTGTAACGCCGACGGATTGGCACTCAAACCCTAAAGCCACAATTTGAAATTTAAAAGTGACAACCGCGTCGACATTTATAGTAGGGTGCCATCTAGTATCATTTTGTGAAGTGTTTTTGCGTGCCTAGCCATTCTTTGCCATTTTCCCCGCCTAGTCGCGCAAATACCTTCTTTCCCGTCCCGATAGAGCGACGAAAATGGGGTTTTCGAATAGTGTGGGATAAAAAATATTTATCTAGATCACAACTATAACACACAACAAAAATGCAATTTATTGTTAAAGACAACAAAACATAAAACAATCGGACAAAGAGAGTATGATTACATCTCTAATAGATAATATAATTTTTTGCCATTAGAAAATAAGAGAGACAAAACAAATGTACAAATTTAAAAAGGGCGTTCAAATATTTTTACTACTAGAACTAAAATACGTAATTTGATTGTGCCGAAAGTTCTCATTCTTTTGTGATGTAAATTTTTAATTTTAATTTGTGTTAAATTTTAAAATTCTGCTCATCCAATAATTTTATGTATTTTAGTAAAAATTAATTTTCTAAATTTTTTACTTTAAATTATAAAATTATAGTAATATTTGAGTCTCAGTTACATTAAACATTATTATTAAACCCCGCACTGTCCCATGGACATGTTTTGCCTTTACGGGAACACATTCGGAGTGTTAAATTCTCAATATTGTATGAATACTGCATGTATATATGTATTATTATTGTATTCCATTGTATTTTGTATCGTATTCTACTGTCTGAATAAATTATTATGTCATAATAAATCAAACAACTATCAAACATTATTTACATTGATCAAATGATAACCTAAAACTTACATTATATGAACATTAAGTTAAATATTAGTGCATATTTAGCAAGAGAAATGAAATGGGACGAACCCCCTGAAAAAAGTGTTGACCTTTATAATAAAAAATATATTTACGACACTTTCTTTTAAAGAAGATTTTATAGATACCTACAAACTGCAACATTCTCTATGCAAACAAATTTGGAAATTATTGTGACAGCCAATAGGCCTTAAAAATCAAGTCATCCGAACGAGACTACTTCAAGGACCTGTACTGTATACAAAAATATATTAAGTTAAGCTAATTAATTTTCAAATGATAATTTCAAGATAAAAATAACAGATCAAGGTGAATTCGGACTGTATGTTTTTCAATGAAGATTTATAAAAATAAATTCGTATGCCACTGAGACGTCGACCGGAAATACTAGCGTGTTTGTTTGGGCGCCACTTGCTAAAAATTCCGGCGAGTGAACTCTCTCTCTGAAAGTTGCATTCGTTTTAGCGGCACCTACGCGCCTTCGATGCGATTCACGGGTTTTAATATTACACTTTACTATTATTAAAACCAACATTTGGCATGCGCGACGTTCTCCGAACACGGTTTTGTGTCCCATGTTTGAATTTTAATTGAGCAGTTATTAGATTTTATTGACGAATACATACAGGCAATGAATCATTGTTAAACTGTATGTTTATTATTAGATTCGCCGTTACTTTTATGATGCCGAAATAGAATGGATTTAAAAGTGTCATGGATTTTAGAGTTTTTATCGTAGTTTTTACTATAATGTAACTCAACAGTTAAGTTATACAGGATTAAAATCATGTACTGAGTAATATACTGTCCTTATTTTAACAAAAAAGCTGACATCCGTGGACAATTGAATTCAATAATTTATTGTGCGTTGTTTAAATATAGTTTTAAATGTATATGGTGATTCATACATGTCTAAATAGTCGGCGCTTTATTTTTAATAAGATGTTTTTGAAAACATCTTCACAAAATCATTTTAACGAAGTACACTTATTGTTTATTATGCATAATACAGGATACAATTTGTAAATTATCATTTGTTTTAAGAAATTATATACCGAAATTAATTTGAAATCCATGATCAAAATGTACCCCACCTAGTTGTTGACAATAAAAGTTGTATCTTCATTTAAAATTTGAATTGAGATATTGCATATTTCTGTGGTTATTCTTTTTTTGAGAGGCTATACTTATGCCTTCAAATAATTGCACATAAAAAATTCGACGGCATAAAGTCGGGCGATCTAGCTGGATACACAATATTACCTCTTCATCCAATACATTTGCTTATTATAGAAGATTTTATTTAAGTGAATTCTCATCATTGAAGCATAATCAGGTGGTTCTGGATCCTGCTGGGCTCGGATATGATGGGATATGCCAAAGCACGAACAATTTCATCTCTACTCATGGTTAAATATTTTTCGTCTGTCCAATTTCCATCAACGTATAAATATAGGGCCAATAATATGATCATCTCTGAACCTCTGATATATTTTTAGGTTATCCGCTGATAAATAAACGAAATTTTGGCGAATGGAGTAGCAAGTACCAAGAGCTGTTCAGCTTATTCATTGGTTGAAATTCATCTGCATCGTCTTCTATTAGCTCCTGTACAAGTGAAGTATGGGGTTTTCCGCCGAAAAATTGAAAATTAAAATAGCCGCTTACATCACCGGTCTATTTTTGTTTGCGGCAAAATGTGTAAATGTGAAAAGGTGCCACGGCGGGCTGCAGCATGCAAACACACTTTTATTCAAATTAGTTTGCTATGTACCTATGGTTGAGAAGTACTCTCTACTAGTGTTTTAAATGAAACATACTGTTTCTAGTTAACTCCACAGTTTATTGAAAATGAATTCTAAAAAATTGATAATTGTTGGTATTACCCAAATATCATCGTCAGAATGATAGAAGTTACATTTGTGATTGACTTAATATATGTTAATAGAAACAAGAAGATATGATATTACAAATATTGAAGCTTAGATATTATTAGCCCTATGGGGACATCCTGGATATCATTTTTCCAAATAAGATCAGTATAACTGTACAATGATATAGAAAACCAGGAAAACTATATTTGCTGATCTTTACAATCATCACTTAAGAAGACAGTTTATTAGTGGAGAACTCCCTAGATTTATCTGTTCATTGAAAACTTCATATTGTGGGTTTCTTAAATGTCTTCTAATTTCCAATTCTTCAAGGAAATCCAGTTCTTGTTTCTTTTCACAAATATGCAGCACTTCTAGTTCTGTGTTAGGTGTCAATGAATGATTGGTGTCAAGTAGATATTTTGCGTAGTGGGATTTATCTGGTTGTTTTAATCTGTATGCTCGTAAGTGTTCACTGTATCGGATTTCAAAATTTCTAAGGGTCTGACCCAAATACATTACATTACATTCTGGACATTTGAGTTTATATATACCTGATTTCTTTAATGGTGGTATTTTTGTTTTTACATTTAACAATTTTGTACTAACGTTACTTTCTGTTTTAAAAGAAATTGTATTCGTTGCTAAAGATATTATCTTAGAAATATTTCCTGCATATGTGATGGTTTTATAAGTTTTTATTTCACCAGTTTGTTTAGGAAATATTAGTTGTAATGCCACTTTTTCCTCTTTTTTATTAATTAGCTTATTTATCATATGTAATGGATAACCGTTGGATGTTGTTATTTATCTAATTGTATTAATCTCTCTATCAAAATTGCATTTCTTCATAGGAACTGAAAATGCTCTATGTATCATTGAATTATATGCCGCTAGTTTATGTGACATCTGGTGATTGGAACTATATGGAATTGTCACATCATTGTGTATTGGTTTCCGGTAGATTGAATAATCAAGTACATTATTAACTCTTTGAATTTTTAAATCAGAAAATTGATTGATCTATTTTCTTCAATTTTTAATGTAAATTTAGTTTTGGTTGTAAATTATTAATGTGGTTGAAAAATACATCTAATTGTCGTTCACTACCCATAAAACATCAGGTAGGCATCACATGAAATGTAACTTCTGTCATTCTGACGATGATATTGATCTATCGAAACAATTGTCAATTTATTAGAATTTTCAACAATTTTTATTATATTGTGGAATTAGCTAGAAACAGTGAGTTTCATTTAAAACACTAATATGAGTAGATTCCACGAAGTAAGGGTCGAGACAGTTAAATTAATTATTTATTTATAAAATTTTACTGACTGACGGATTTTTAAGAGCCCTTAAGAAACATTTTAACAATCATAGACTGCCAGGAGCTGCAGAGTAACTTAAACTGCCTTATGCGATGGTTTCATTAGAACAAAATGCTTTCAAATGTAGAAATATACAAATATGCAATATACTAGGTTTAAGCTTGTGATACAAACCTATTTAATACTTTCAGTAAAAAAATAAAGATGTGTTTTAAGTGGAAATAAAATGTTAGATATATTATTTTAAATTTTGTACAGTGACAAGTGCTGTCTAGCACTCTTATATGTAATTACTTGGCACCTTGTATTTACAGAGCTGGGCAGTAGTTAACAACTTTTCCTTTTAAAGTATTTTAATTACTTTTGTTCTAACATTCACAGTAATTATACTCAAATGTTTTCTTTCACAGAAAGTTGCCGAAAATAGTAGTTAACTACTCATTGCTAATACTTTTTTTGATTAAGTAAGTACCAGTTATACTCCAGTAGTTTGTCCAGCTCTGTGTTATTACTGATTATAGGAGTATAATAATAAATAAATAAATTAATATAAACTTATCATAAATAATTTTCTACTTTATCATTAAAAAATCTAATGATACTCCAATCTAGAATGTATGTTATTCAAATTATTTTTCAATTGCTGCATTGTTTTTACATTATAGTTTATTTATTGTCATTCTGTTTGTTAAGAAAAGTACTTTGTGAAAGAAATTATTTGTTGTGTATTTTCATACCAAAATAAATAAACTGTTTAGATGATTATTGTTTTATTTTTACTAATTTAATTAACCATTTATCAACATCTAATCATTATTGAGTTAATGGAGTTAAATTGAATGAAATGTCAAATGATGGACTATAAATGGTTATTTTGATATAAAATAATTAGAATACAGTAAATTTGAATATACCGCCAAAACCTAAAATTACAGAAATCTTTTTAACATAACTCAATTGTTTAGTCGACATGCTCTTTAGATGACGCCACAATCAGTGTCTCATCTATCTGTGGGTTATCTGCGACGCAGACAACTAAAACTAATATGCTATTGAGAAGCGTTTTAGAGCAAACCCCTTTTTGAAAACACGTCTTTTGTCGAAAAATTAAATATGGTCTAACTTTATGAACGGAATTTTTATTTATTATAGACATGACCATATTTTTTATGGCAGCCCGATTGGAAGAATGTTCAGAAACGTATTTAATATGATGAAATATGATTTTCATCTGGTAACTAGGTGAGTGAAGGTCGACCTTACTTGGGAACTTAGATCGTTTGAACAGCGCATAATTGCATTCAAAAGTTAGGTGGCCTAAACAAATTTAAAATGAAACTTTTATTAATATTGCAATGAAAATGCAAAATAAACTTTAATTAAATTCTTCGGAGCAGTTTCCGCACACCATGAACTAGTGTTCCAGACATAAGAATGTTTTACACTTCACACAAGAATATCTTGTAAGTCTTCTTTTCTTACAGTGTCCACAGCTGCTGCGTTTATTTTGCTGGTCAGCCGTCAGTTAAGAATTATTTTCAATTTGTAGAAGTTCTTTAAGTCTATCTCGAATTTGTCTTGGTACATTAACATTGGCAGCACGTATGCGTAAATGTTCCTTTGCGTAATAACTTGAGTAGATTTATAAATCATGAGCACAGCTGTGATATAAGGTTGGCTGTAGTTGTTAGGAGACACTTTAGTTAGTAAATAAAAATATCATCTTCACACTTCGCACGTAGCAGTTTCATCATCTGGGTTTAACTATTTCATCATCTGGGTTTAACTATAGTAATTGTACATTTAACATATATTGTGAAGAATAATTGAAAAATATATTTGTATTCTCAAATATAAAGTTTTTTTAATAGAATTAGTGGAAATGATATGTGGACAATCCAAAGTCAGTTAAGAAATGTCAACATTTTTTGACAGAAAGATAGTATATTGTTAACCGAGTGACGAAAGTAACATTTTCTGCGACGAAAGTACAGTTTTCAAGTTGCAGAAAATGCTTTACGACGAGTAAAACACTATACTTTTACTATAACCATGGCGTACTATATATAGGATATACAAGAAGTTTGAAAGAGTTGAATTATCTTTAAAGTGAACTCTGCATTTTACCACGTTTATTTTGGCATCTACCTTTTTATATTATAACTGACCTTTTCTAAACTTTTGCCTTATACATACTGTATAAAATCCTAAAAATGAAATCAATTACAGCACCAATATTTTTATTTAATTATTAATTTTCACACTATATATCTCAATACTAAAATAAATAATGTATTGTGTATTTTAAAATTTATTTTTGATTCAGATATTGATTCATAATTATATTAGAACAGTTATTTAAAATGATTGGGCTGTCAGCAATTAAATATCTGAAATTGCAACCACTTACTTTCGTCACTAGTGACGAAAATTAACGTTATGGGATATTCTATCACTGGTATCGGAAACTGATGTTTTTCTGTTGAAGATAAAAAAGGTAACAAACAAAGATAATCCAGCACGTTTCATATAAACAGTACAAAAATACATACAGAATGTTTGCCTTTTTTAAAGTTTCAGCAATAAGATGGTTTTCAATGATACAAATTTCGTCTAATATATTTTGGTAACCAATTGTTGACATTTCAAAAAACTGTGCAATTTATAGACCTTTGTTTGCTTCGCGTTAAGATATTTACACTACATTTACTTCAGGGCCCGTTTCGTCTTCATTAACAATGAAGAACACAAAAATGCTTGAACAATGTCGTTTTCAGTTAGTTCTCCTGGTTCGTCAACACTTATAAAATATTCTAGTTGGTTTTCCCTATACCTCAGAACATAAGACACTGAATTTTATCTTCATTCTGAATGTTTCTACAAAGAGAAGATTTTGACACAATAAATTCGACACATGTCTTTCCACTTCGATAAATGGATATTAACCTTCGTTTCGGCATTTTTCAAATTAATTTCCAAATGAAAGTAAAACTAAACTAAAACTGGAGGTCATTTAAGTAGGCAAAATTAAGTAAGTGCGGAATTTTCGGGTAGAGTAAGAATTAATAAATAAAACAATAAATGGGAATAACTAATCTCAGTTATAGTTAGGTTAGTATTGTCCCACTAACAGAGGTAAGTCGGTGCTAAAGTGTTGGGACCTCACCATGAGTTCCAACTCACTTAATCAGGTCCCACTTTACCAAATTTTACTGTACATTTAAAAAACTGAAAACACGTCCTTGTACAACTAACAGGTAGTTTGCTAAGGTGATACGATTGATTTACTTCTTAGAATCGCATTTCGCAAGCAACATATATCTAGATTTTTTGTAAATATATGGGAAGCTTGGCAAATAACCTTTATCATTAATTACAGTGAACCTAATATTTATGATAGTCGCAATCTAAAAATAAAAATGCAAATTAAGAATTATTCTTACATCAAGTTTAATTAGTGTGAGATACAGGGAGACAATAAACGTTTTACTGTGTGTAGTTCAACATATAAAATGTTTAAATTGTTGCCGTTAGTGACCTAAATTAATATCACCGATTTCTTATCTTTATCATCAAGAATTAATTGGTAGTTGTTATATACTAGTATTATATGTGTAAATACATCCTGTTTATCAGAAAATTCTGACAGTGTTAAATAAATATTGAAGTCACATCAAAGACTCTCCTTAAATTGTTTTGAAAACACAATAGTAGTCCAATAATACTCTAGTGAAAATTTCAGGTTTTTTTATTACCTTTTTATGAAGGTAATAAGGTAATATGGTTAATATCCATGTTCAACTATAAATTATTCTCCACATTGGATAATGAGATAATAGGCTTGATTTTTTAAAAATATGTATATTTAGCACAGATTAGAGAAAGTATTTAGTGTAATTTTAAACTTTTTATTAGTACACTCATCCAGAAAAAGTGATTTGATTTCGATATATTTTTAGGACTTTTCTCATAATAAACTATTAGTTGCATTACAATCAAGCTTTGATGAAATAGGTTCTTCTACCATGTTGGAATAATCATCAAAATTAATTATCACTGTAAACAAACAAAAGACTATAGATGACGGTCAAACTCCGCGTGAGCATACAGACCAGTTGGGAATTTATTAAATGATCAATTTTCAGTAATTTCTTGACGCTAAATAAAAAACCTTCTCCAAAAGCCAGGACGCAAAAGATTCATGTTTTCTTCTCGATAGACGAATATAAACTTAGTCCAAAATCACTTGGTTTGAGTGGTTTTACAAACATTAATAAAATAAATTAATGAACAGTCATAAATGTTTGAAATTCCAAATGTAAAGTAATTTGAGAAAAAATCGAATGAGTATATTGTGTTTCAGTAGGTACGACATAGTGTGTCACAAACAGTAAATACATAACATTTAAAATCTAAAACAAAGATATCAACCAAGTACAACGGTCACTGACACAAGAGTTGTTTACTGGGTGTCAATTTTACGAGCCAATGTTTTAAAATATTACTGCATAATAATTTCCAAGGGCAGTGGTGGCGTCGGTCAAACACTAAGCCCTCATAATTTAAGTGCCATATCATATATTCATATTTTATGAGAGAACAGTTATCAGTAAGAGTTTTGTAAAACAAACTGTATTTTAATCTAGTTCTTCACAAGTCAAGAATGAGAATATTAAAATAATATAATGCTAACAGATTACAGTGGAATATCAGTTTCTATATAGAATCTTGTAATGGGAGAGCCTGAAGGCCCTGAATAATATAGATCAGAGGACATAGATACCAAATTCGTTGCAAATATATAAATATATAGTTGCTTTATCACAATTTATCTCGATATAATACACTCAAGATAGTATGGGGATTTTATCAAAGGCAATACCACGAGTGCTTCAAATTTTATCGATAATTTTTTCTTTACTTGTTTATTTGGTAAAAATATGGAAACAAACCGATTGATAAAATCACGAGTCCGTTGCCTCAAATAAACAAGTTTGAGTGATGAAAATAAAAAATTATGTCATAAAATTTGAAGAACGAGTTGCATTTGGGAAGATTATTTTTTTCAACAATTTAATAGGATTTTGCTTTATTTTTTCATTTTATTATTTTATTGAATTCAAAGAATACATAAGCTAACTGGAAATATAATCAACTTTTTGAACAAGAGGAAAAATTAATTATTTGAAAAATTACAGTTATTAAAAACACAGTTTTTGTAAATAGTTTGGCCAGCAGGAACAGCTGTCTCTTCCAACTCATGTGTGGGTATAGTATTGGTTAATGTTGCCGCAGTTGTTGATGTATTGGCAATAAATAGCGATTTATTTGTTATAACTATATCCATGATATTTTTATGGTGTTCGGCATCAATATGTAAATATGGCTTCAACGATGCTGCTGTGGCGTGACCTGTTATTTTCATGTATACCTTTCTTCATTAGATGAGTAACCAAAGTTGATCGGCCTGAGTGATTAGTTATTCTTCTTTTCTTAGTGTCAAGTCCACATTTTTCAGCTGATTTCTTTAACCATTTGCCCATTTCATTCTTACCCACTGGTACATTTTTATACAAAGTAGCATTTACATTTTTCCAATAAGGATTTGGAGTAAGAAAAACTCGATCAATGGTGATATTTTTACCGCGTTTATCCATAAGCTTATTATACAATCTTATGGGGCACCGTTCAGGATTATCTGAGTTAGGTGTTAACCATTTTGTGTCAGTGCATTTTTTATTCCCACCCTGGCAAGTTTTACTAAATAGTCCAGTAAAAAAATGTTTTTAATCATGATTTTGGAAACGAAGGTGCAAAATATAAAAACCAATGCTGAAACATGCCAGAATTAAGATTTGATATTAAATTTGATCACAGCGATAGGGGATTTCGAGAAAAAAAATTATTAAGGGTTGAAAAATGTGTTTTTCACAAATATCTTGAGAACGGTGATTAATAGAAAAAAAAAGGTCGAAATAAAAGTTGTAGATAATAAAATTATACATAAAAAATATCTTATCCATTTTTTTATCTTCAATAGATTAGCGGTAAAAAAGGAAGAAAAGTTTTAAAATTTTTAAATCCGTTCAAGCGCCTTATTCTTACTACGGCACTGACACACACTCCACAGCAACAGATACGTTATCGCATGCAAGCGTGTTTTTATGTGTAAATTGTACAGCTGGTCAGCTTTCGAAGTGGTACATTACTGCTAGTGTTTATATTCAGTAATTTCTGTGTTTTTGGCATTATAATAGTGATATTAAATAGTTAACTTCATTTGCAGTATATAATTAATTGTAAATTTAATTTCATTCAAAAATTATGGTTATCAACGATAAATATTAACACTCGAGTGGTGAGGGGCAAGGGAAATTTTTTTATAAATATCTTATGAAAACCCGCTTTGATTTGCTTATTCTGTTTTAAAAACCGGTAAAGGTGCACTAGGTGCACGAGGCGTAAGCCGAGTGCGATAATCCCACGAGAGTGAAAAGTCACTTTCGCACAACTAATGTACATTATTTTTCCTACGACCACCCATTTTACTAAACAATATGTGAATATCAGATCGTGTATATTGAGTTGCCTGACTTAATCTTACGTTTTATTTGTGACAGTATATGTTTGAATATTGTTTCTATAGAAAGTGCACATGTATTTACAATTACTTTCATAGTGAAATATAGAAATAACGATAATTAATGTTTATTTGAAAAAATGACAATAAGTAAGTACTTATTAGATACAACTGGGGAACAAATTGAATTATATACTTTACAGAGCGATCACTTTCCGAGTGTGGTGCGTACATTATTTTTTGTACAGCCACCAATAATTTGACAATAATATAGGAACAGAATATTTATTGCCTAGCCAAGTTTCATAAATGCCCGTCCTCGATCCCTAGCCAAGCTTAATAAAAGTCCATACTCGATGCCCAGCCACTTTCAATAAAAATTCATCCTCGATGCCTATCTAGTATTTTGTCTTTAATGACCATTTTGACATAAGAGCTCGGGAAAGTAGGTACTTTGCCGAGCGGCAACGACGCACTTTCCGAGTTAACAAATGAGTGTGATATGTGTTACATTCCGATGTGGTCGTAGGAAAAAAAAATTTCTTACAAAGGTATATGTTTTTTATTAAAGTAGGTTATAGGTAACACTATACATTTAATGGTAATATTTTATTTTTACCATTTTGATACTTATAATAACGCATTAAAAATTAACATAAATTTGACAATAGATGTGACAACAATCATAACTCATTAATATCAATAAGCTTCAACAACTTCTTTTTCTTTATTCTTCAAGTATATTTTCTGAATTTCTTCATTTGATTAAATGTTGATGATATCAAACAACATATGATCGCATATTGCTTAATTCATCTATTTAAAAAAACCTGTTTAAGTGATGCAAATTACAAGTAACTGATAGATATACGTAATTATTAATTGTTAATATTATTTTATTTTCAGTTTTGTGACAAACACGCATATCGTGTTTTTTATCAAGTCCAACAATGGTTGGGAAACAACTTAAATCCTGAAGAATGGGGATGGAAAAAAACCAACACGATGATGCTACCTGTTGCAAAACACTGATGATCCAGCTCCCAAAGATTTATTAAAACTGGTAATTATTAATTTTTTAAGTTAATTGATACCTGTATTTATACAATTATTAATATAATAATACACCTTACAATTATTTTATTTACAGATCAGCTGTGGATGTACAGCCGACTGCGCAACTGCTAGATGCACATGCAAAAAGCTGGCTTGTTGTGCACTCAATTGTGTAAAAATTGTAACGACTCAAGTTGTCACAATATTTCTGGAGAAGTGATACAGAAAAATTATATTGATGATGATGACGATGATAATAGTTTCAGCGAGGATGATAATGACGCAACATTCCACGATGAATCGGATACCAATAGTGCCGACGAAATGGTTCAATTAATCGAATATGAAGAATTTAATTCTGTAGATTTTTAGAAGAAATTGATTTAATTTAACTTTTTAAAATGTTTATATATAATGTAAGAGAAAAAAACTGATATATTACGAAAATCTTTTTTACAATAATTGAAAAATAGTATATTTTTATGCAAATATAAAAAAGTGTCAAAATTATTATTGCAACAAAAAAAAGTTAACCGACTGATCCTCCAAAAATTCTCTACTGAAATTGCTATTAACTATTTCATTTTATCGATTTGTTGTGTAGACTTATAACACTTGTTACAAATTATGATAATATTTATGAAATAAATAAAAAAAACGTCTACTTTTTCTAAACCGGGCGGGGCCATTCTAAAATAACAAGACGTTCGTTTTCGCTTGTTTTGTATATTGCATGCGATGACGTGTATCTGTGAAATGTGCGTCAGTGCCGTGTTAAGAATAAGGCGCTTGAACGAGTTTAAAAAGTTTAAAACTAATTTTCCTTTTTTACCGCTAAACTATTGCAGTTAAAAAAATGGTTGAAATCTTTTTTATGTAGAATTTTATGATCTACAACTTTTATCACGTCATTTTTTCTTCTATTAATCACCGTTCTCAAGACATTTTTCAATCCTTATTTATTTTTTTTTCTCGGAAACCCCTATCCCTATGATCAAATTTGGTATCAAATCTTAATACTGGCGTATTTAAGCATTTTTTTTGATACTTTGCACCTTCGTTTCCAAAATCATGGTTTAAAACATTTTTTTTACTGGACTATAAATATAGGATTATATTCTAATCGTCCTGTTTTTTCATCTGCATTATTTAATTGCTCCCTGATATAATGTATAAGGCAATTAACACCTTCGCCTCCGCGCCATGCTAATTCATAGGAAATAATATGAAAGAACTTCATTTGGAGACCCGAAGGCGTATTTTCGTCACACGAACCGATCACACTTCTCTAGTGCTGTTGCACTTTGCTTTCTTTTTTCTATACAACTTTGCAATTCTTTTCTTTTGGCATTTCGCACATCTATCGCTCTTTTAAATTCCAAATCTTGAAACGGATTGAAGCTTATATTGAATTCTAGGTAGTATTTTTCCTGTATCAACTTGGCTGTTACATTCCATATGGTTTTGTAATCTTCGCCGTTACATTTTTTCATATTTGCTGCCCAGTCTTCTAGAATTTTTGCAATTTCTTGAATACTCGTATACTTTTGTAGTTGGTAGTTTCTGATTCTGCAAAATGCTTCAAACTGATTCCATATACATTTTTGGATTTCATTGTGTTTTGTGGAGTGGAATTTTGTATTAAATGTTCAATATTCTCTTGGGTGATGGGCACTGAATCGGTTTGTGTTCATTTTTCAATAAACTACGAAGCAGTTTTATTAGTCAATAATGACAAATTCAAAGTAAAATTTTTACGTTTCAATGTAAACAAGGAATTATCGATGAGGAAGCAGTTTTATCAGTATAATACCGAATTATTGGCTAGAATAATGTATTGCTATTGGTTGAAACCACCAAAATGTCAGATTTTGACAAGTGAAAAAAATAATTATTTTAGACGACGCCATCTGAAAGTTGCTCGTTCTGTATTCATTTACATACCGAAAGCTGCATTTTGAGTGTTCTATTTAGTGAAAGTGACAGTTCCGTACTGCAAAACACTTTCGGGGCGCTAGTAGAGATATACATATTACATCTGCATCCAATCCAATAAATATTAATAATTGTCCTGGAGGTACAGTCAACATTACTTTTTCCAAATAATTAATAAATTAATATCGACATTGCAAATATCATTAAGTACATTATATTGTTCAATAAATAAAATGTTTATAATTCTCTATTATTTATTTTTTTTCCTCAGTGCAATTGAAAAAGTTTTGGCGTCGTCTAAAAAATGTTGTGTGCGCCGCGGCTGAAATACTACTTTGTTGGACTCGCAATTGTCAGACTCGTCCAACAAAGTAGCACTTTCAGTCCTTGGCATACAAATAACTATTTAAAAAAATAACTTTTTTTCAAATGAAAATTTTCAATGCCTTGTTTTTTATAGGAAAAGAGGTAAAAAAATCTGTAGGATTTGTTCCAACTAAGTCAAGAAAATGATTGAGAATAGTCCAACGAAACAAAAGATGTGTGTTATTCATCGAAACGAATAATCCATTAATCAAAAAGTTTTCTGGACTACTTAATATTTTGGAGTCGGGTTCAGTACTCGCTACGAATTATCTTTACATTTCCCATCTACTGAAAACGTATTACTCGAATTGGTTAATGGAGTTTTGTAAAAAGTCAGCCGGAACCACATAAGCTGGTTTTTCGATAAGGTTTGTTGATAGCCCAATTAGATGGTGCGTTATCGTGGCGCCGAAATAATAGTCAACAAGGTACGAATTGATTTGGAGAAACAAAAATTTCAGCAGCTATCTTTCTCAAAATTCAACGATTTCGACTATCTCGAGTCACCATTTCCTTTACTTTAGAGATATTAAGTTCAGATGAAGACGTTTATGACCAGCACATTTCGTCCGCATCTACCACTCATACGCACTACACAGGTATTGATAGTCTATTCACCGTAAACCTTTTGTAACATTTTCAACTATTCTGCACACGAATATCCATTTGAATGCAAACTTTCTGATTGAATCACATACGCTCATAATCCATTGAGAATAGAGGACAGTTGAGACAACTTAGTGACAGAAAGAATTTCGACTGTTTCCTTAAACCGGATTTTTAAATGATAATTCCACAATATATTGAAAAAATGTTGAAACTTCTATGAAATTGACAGTTGTTTCGATATTAAATATCATCAGAATGACTGAAGTAACATTTCATTTGATACTTACTTGATGTTTAATAATACCAGGAAAACTATATCTGAGTAGATTCCACGAAGAAAGGTACGAGACAGTAAATAGTTATTGTTGGTGTTCATTAATATTAAAGTTCTTAACTTAAAATCTATGACGGTATTTCAATTTCTCAGGAGCTAATATTAAGAAATAATGTAAGTCCAGTGAGCAATAGCTCATTACCTCTACCTATACCTATCTATTAAGTAATTTTTGAAAACCCTTTTTAGAGAAGAAGACAATAGTTATTTGTTTTACTAGGCATAAAAGCACAAGATTTAATGCCGCGGCTGGTGTTTCATAGCCGAGCATAGCGAGGCTATGAAACCAGCCAAGGCATTAAATCTGCTTTTCTGCCGTGTGAAACATATAATTTTTTCTTCAAATTTGTTCCAATTCCACGCAAAATCGACTTTTTCATATTTAAATTGCATTTCATTATCAATATCCAAATAACTAAATTATTTTATCAAAGGTAACTGGGCCCTGCGTTACTATGTTTACCGCTGATGACGTTTGCTGAATATGTTTGTTTACTGTTTACTTTGTCATTGTCAATTTTGAAAAGTTGTCATGTTAGAAATGGATTTACTGCAAAGTGATGATGAATTGATGCAATTAACACCACCTGAGATAAGAGACCAGGCGCAAGATGTGGAATTTAACCTTTTACCGGAAAAATCAAGAACTGTATATGAACTCACATACAGCAGATTCATGGAATATAGACAGAAGAAAAATATAGGATCTTTCTCTGAAAATGTGCTGATTGTCTATTTTTCCGATCTTTCAAAGAAAATGAAGCCTTCAACGTTATGGTCTACCTATTCGATGTTGAAAGCTACCCTGAACATAAAAAATAACATTGATTTGGCAAAATACCTGAAGTTACGGGCTTTTTTGAAACGCCAGTCAGACGGTTGCCATGCAAAAAAATTCCGAGTTTTTCAAAGAGGAGAAATCGAGAAAAATCTATCAGATGCCCCAGATGAACTGTATTTGTGTACGAAGGTAGGAATATATTGAAAATGATCTATTATGGATTAAAGAACTAATTTTCAATTTATATTTTAGGTTGTACTTATTGTTGCAGTCGCTGGGGCTTGTAAATGTGATGAGCTTTTGCAAATGAAAACAGATGATATAAATGATATGGGCGACAAATTACTAATTATGCTACCAAATACCAAGACCAAAAGATCAAGATCTTTTGTTGTAACGGAATATTTAAGCGTTTACAGAAAATATGCAGCCTCCAGACCCTCGAATTTAAATAATCGGCGTATCTTCTATAAGTATGCGAACGGTAAAGCACATCATCAATTCATTGGCATTCACAAATTCGGTAAAATGCCAGAAGAAATTGCTACTTTTCTGGGACTATCCCATGCAAAAGAGTATACCGGGCACTGCTTTCGCAGAACTTCGGCCACGTTGCTGGTGCATTCTGGTGGGGACATAACAATGTTGAAGAAACATGGAGGATGGAAGTCTTCCGCTGTCGCGGAGGGCTATATTGAGGACTCGCTAGCCAATAAGTCGAACATCGGCAATAAAATATTTTCTGGCGTTTCCGGAGTATCAAGTGTGGATACTAAAGTTGTTAATTTTACTGGAAAGGAGGGAAGTGGACAGAGTTCAATTGTATTAAATAATTGTTCACAATTCACCATAAATATATCTAATAAATAAAAATTTCGTATTGTAGTTTTAATGCAATAAAACCAGTTTATTATCATCAGCATCATTTTGAGTTTTCTTAATGTCATTGTCAATTTTAATAACCAGTTTGATTTAAATTATTACTTGGAAGGTTGCCTAGCAACGAACTTTTTTTGCCTAGGCAGTAAAAGTGGACTTTTTCTGCCTAGGCATTGAAAGTACAACTTCTAAGCCTGCCAAGTGTCATTAAAAGGCCGCTTTTAATGTCATTTGGAGAAAAAATATTTTTTATGTATCGCACATCGCAATGATTGTTTCTGATATTTAATTTTAAACCACTTAAGATAATCTGCTCTGAAATTTATTTAAAATAAAGTTTTCCTTTGATTGAAAAAACTCTCTTCCAATATAGTTTCATACATGATATTTGCAAGGTACGTGTCGTGTTCATAATAATAATGAACAGATTTCGGCGATCAAAGTCATCTTCAGCCAACTACTAGACGTACTTTATAAGGATGATATTTTGCTTTTTTAAAACAATTTATACTGAAGATTTCCAACAACCAAATCCCTAGATAATCCCCGTACTGTACAGTGCGGATCCACTAGTGCCGTCAAAATTACATCTTGTATATTTGCATTAAGTGTAGGTTTGCTTCGGTGCATCACAACGTGTTCTAATTCTCTGTATTTCCTTTCTATTCGGCTTACCGTTGACTGAGAGAAACGTTCACGATCTAGGTGCATTTCATTAAATAATATGCATATCTTTAGTTTAGTCCTCATTTCATCGCCAACACGAATCATCATTAAAATATCAATTCTCTCACTTTCAGTTAAAGGCAATTTAACATAACAGTTTGTTCTTACGAGTATATGCTAAATTAGATTAACAATACGGAATTGTACTTGCGTATTTATGACAGTTTTTAATGTCAAAATAAAAAAATGGCAACAAATACTCTTGAACTACTTCTGCTTATTTCGGCGGCTAGGATAAGGGGGTTCCCTTGAAACGGACATTTTTATTTGAATGACTCTAGCGGCTAAGCCTTCCATCATTTAATTGAAATATGTATACCAACACTTGTCAGAAATTCAGCCATTATATTTCTACACTCAAAAGTTATAAGAAAATAAATCAAGTTGTTGAAATTTCTTTCAATAACAATATTCTATGGAAAGAACGGCTGTTCCCATGAAATGTACATGGATGATTTTTATGAGGTTTTCATAATATACTGATTACAACACAGTAGGATATTTTAAACCAATTATGACAGAAAAAATATCTCTTTCCCATAACTCCACAATAATTGTGAGCCCATTTCGTGCAAAGTTTACAGTGGGGACACTCTTCTTTACTGTCTTGAGATTCACGTTGACAGATTGGACAAAATGAATTTTTTATTTCACGTTTTCAATCAATTTAATCATTTTTAATCTCTCGCACCATCTCGTCATAAAATTCTTCCAGGTTAGCCGGTGTCGGTAACTCGTCGTGTAGTGATATTTCCGAGGATATATCAGTGTCAGAATCGTAATCATTTCTAGGAACTTTTGGTGACTATATTTTTTTTTCGTTTTTTCGTCTTTTTCGCGTATGCTTTCATAAGATCATCTTTTTCAGGAGTGTCTGTTATAACAGTTTTCCTTTTTTTCTATTAACTTGGACCGATTTCCGCGGCATTGCTTTTGGATAGGGTCTATGAAATTCAAGTGAAATTAAATTTACTTCAGCTCTACCTTGTATTGTAATTGATTTATTTAAGGTCTCCACACTTTTAGAACAGCAGGATCTAGAAAGTTCAGAGCTAAAGGGGAGGAGTCCCAAACAGGTTCTGATCAAATTGGCGGTCGGCTTACAGGAATTCGAAGGTTTACTTTCAGTGTTCAAAGTAGCATACGAAGTTGACTGATAAACTATGTTCAATCCTTCAACTTTATGTTAATCATTGCAATTATAGTCTTGAATGTCTTGTTCTTGGGTTTCATTGTTGCACGTATTTGGTTTGTCAGTTACATATGATGCCAGAAAGTCGTCTTCAGTAAATATTGACGAATTAAATGAATATATTCCTGTATTCAGAAAGCTCTTACAAATATTGTTTATTGAAAAAGATTCACTATATGCAGCATTAACAGATCCTGCAACTTCGTATATACTAACGGTTTTACCAGAATTTGAGACAAGCCAGTCATTTAATGCCACATTGTGCCTTGCATTAATACGTTAACTGCCCAATGGTAAAAAATAAATCGGTCCTCGGGGGCCCATTTTCCATTTTACTTTTCCGCCAACCTATCTAATATGCGAGAAAAGTATTGGTGTACCCACAAAAAAGTTGGAAATTTGAACTTGTTTTTTGAGTTATTTTTACGTTATCCATCAACAACAACACGAAAAAACGGTTTTTAGAAAAAAATCCTGTGTGTATGTCGTCGTCGTCGTCGTTCTCGTCGGCCACTTTTCCTTGCAAGTCTTGTTAGCACGATACAGCCTCCGGAGTGCAATAAGTCACCAATTTTATGATGGAATATTGTTAAGGACATTTCACAGATGAACCCTATTGATTTTCAGCTGACCAGAGCCAGTACAACGGGTGCTATGGTACTTGAAGTACGACGTTTTGTCGTTTTTCGAGAAATTTCAGTTTGTTAGCACGATACAGCTTCCGGAGTTCAACAAGTCACCAATTTTATGATTGAATATTATTCAGGGCATCTCACTAATGAACCCTATTGATTTTAAGCTCACCAGAGCCAATACAACCGGTGCTACAGTACTTTAAGTACGATATTTTTGTCATTTTTGGAGAAGTTTCAGTTTGTTAGCACGATACAGCCTCCGGAGTATATACAAGTGATGAATTTTATGATTGGATATTATTCAGAGCATCTTAAAGATGAACCCTATCGATATTGAGCTCACTAAAGCCAGTACAACGGGTGCTGTGGTACTTGAAGTACCAAATTTTTGTCATTTTTGGAGAATTTTCAGTTTGTTAGCACGATACAGCCTCCAGAGAGTATACGATTGATCAACTTTATGAATAAGTATTGTTCAAGGTGTCTCACAGATGTACCCTATTGATTTTCAGTTGACTAGAGCGAGTACAGCGGGTCCTATAAAACTAGATATACTAAATTTTTGGTTATTTTTGGAGAAATTTCGGTTTGTTAGCACGATACATCCCCCGAAGTGTATACAAGTAACAATTTTTTGATAGAATATTGTTCAGGGCCACAGATGCGGAAAGGTTAGTTTTAATCTTTAAAACCGTTTATTTACATATTGTTCGAATTTGGTTTTAATTACCAAATTCTCCCGTGACTTTATTTCAATTTCCCCTGTATACTATATTTCGAATATTATGTTCAAAACAGATACCTAAAAATATCCTTAATTTCAACCTTTAATATTTCTTTATATAACTACAAAAAGTCATTTAAATTTACTAACACCTAAGAAAAACAGAAATAATCGTCTTCTGAAATTCCACTAACAACACCAAAGCTCCCGACACCTTATCTCTTCATAAAAACGCTGGTCCAAACCCTGTTATCTGTTACTACGAAACCGTTGAAAACCCCAAAAAAAACATCTCCATATCTGCAAAATTCAGTTGTGTTTGAACGTTACATTTTCAAATACTTGTATCCCATTGGCTAGTTTCTAATAGCTCCCTCATTCTTCGATCCTACGTCATCAAACATATAAATACTCCATAGACCCTACATTCGCTCTCTTTCATCATTTAACGTGGTACGAAAAGGTACTCAGTTTAGAAGAGCACCGGCGTATTAAAATCCCGGGAACCACCATGTGTCTGTAATCATTAATTATTTTCATAAACCAACATAGTAGGTGCACAATACTTTCAGTTATCGCGAAAATAAGTGAAGTCTTAATTGTCGACGCAAAACAAATAAGTTATAACCTCGTGATAATATAAATCATATCGTGATATAAGTGTTTCATTACATCAAATACATCATCCCCTAAGTTCACAACATCCAAATGGTCCTTCGAATGCATCGGAAAAGAACAACGAAACTACACTCCCTCTAATTAGCCCGACAGAAAAAAGGGTTAAATTAGAATATGGTCCTGTCGAGACCGGATAGAATCAGAAAAAAGTGAAGCAGTCCTAGCGAACAGAAGAGTGAAACAGCCCTTGGAATCCAGAGAATATAGACCCTCAACGTTCCCGAGAACTCTTCGAGAAATTCAGTCAACAGAAAACAGAACATTAGATAAGGTATTTATCAATAATAAACGATTTGTATATTTGCTTATCAACCAACGTAAAATTTTGTATAGTGATACGAAATTTAGTAATCTAACAAGGCAAAAACATTTAATCATATTTTACAATTTAATATTTATCTTGGATTTCCAATAACATTATAATACCATTTATGTGAAACAGTCATGTATATTAATATTATAAGATAAGATAGTTGATTAAAACTGATAAATATTTTCATATATTTGCGTACCAAACTGTAAAAATCTCATAAATTTAACATACAGTGGGAGACGAAAGTCTGCACCCAAATATTTTCAAAATAACTAACATCGTTCTGGATTCATAATAAAAGTTTTCGATATATTTTTCATGCAACATAAACATTTATATTTATATTATACACCTGAATATTGATTAAGTACAATAACATCGTTGATATTTCTTATAAAACATACATTCATACTCTGTATTTGCTTATTGAACTTTTGATATTTATATTATACATTGGGATTTAAATAATTACACCTGGATGTGTTTGATTATAATAACGCTAATTGACAAAGTGATTTGATATTTGTATATAACATACATTCATTGTACAGTGTGTCTCAAATAATTACATTTTAAGATTGTTATGGAACCATAATAACACTAGTCGGTATTGTTGTGTGAGAAAACCAGGTACAATTACAGTGTCATTTAACTTGCAACAAGCCGTAGAAAACTGAAAAGGCACGGCTGGTAGCAAAAATATAAAACAAATATATTACGCTGATACAAAATAAGCATTGTTCAAACATAGCCATTGATTCATATTTAATGTTAACTATATAATTAATACATCATTTACAAAATGGATTCATTAAAGACGCAACGAGCTAGTTGCAAAGCAGCAATTACTCGCATTTACAACTGGTTCCATAACAATATGGACGAGTTAGACAAGTATGCTTTCAAATCCCGAATAGTCAACTTAGAAAAATATTACTGTAAATACTCTGAGATTCAAGACCAAATTGAAACCATAGCCGTAGATACTGAAGTAGAATTCGATGATAGAAGTCAGATTGATGAAAAATATTACTCATTACACTGCAAGCTACAAAATGCTTTCGAAAAATTAAACCCTACATTCAATCAACCTAACCAATTACCTGTACAGTCTCAGAGTGAAACTCATATTAGACTACCTTCCATAGAAATACCGATTTTCTCAGGAGATAGCACTAAATACACTGCCTTTATAGACCTTTTTAACGCACTTATAGTGAATAATACCCGGCTTACATCCAAGACTGAAAAATTCTACTATTTGAAATCATACTTGAAAGGTGACCCGCTCAATTTAATTTCTCAATTACCGGTAAATGAAACCAATTTTGATGTAGCATTGGAGTTACTGAATTCTAAATATAATAATACACGGCAGATTGTTACTGCCCATTTTAACCGTTTGACAGCCTGTAATAACATTTCAAAATGTACTGCCCAACAATTAAGAACATTCACGTCCGAAGCTAGTTCTATAGTAAAATCATTATTAAATCTAAATATCAATAAGGAAGAGTTATTTGATGCACTAATCGTTCACATATTAAAAACAAAACTAGATTATAATACAAAAAGATCTCTTGAAGAAAAAGAGACTGATCAGAATTTAATTGCTAGTGATAATTTTTTTGATTTCTTGGAAAAAAAATGTACGGTCTTAGAAAACTTGTTAACCCAAGATCCCAAACCTGATACATCCCATCATTATCGTAATCAGTCTTCTAATGTGACCACATCAACCAACAGAGTAGCATTATTTGCAAACCAACATTCGCATCCCGAACAAAACCCACATCATAACAATGGTCAAGGCAATCAACCTTCGTCTAGCGCATACCCTACTTCCAATTATCCATCTTCAACATGCTCATTTTGCAAGGAAACAGGCCATAAAATTTATGGATGTTCCCAATTCGGACGGCTGTCTATCCCCGATCGAAGTAAATACATTAGAGACAATAAAATGTGCTTTAAGTGCCTAGGTTCCACACACACAGTTACTAACTGTAAATCAGTTAAATCATGTTCCATATGTCAAAAAAGACATCACACGTTACTCCATTTAGACAATTATTCCCCTAGACAAAACCTTGACACAAGACCTGTCGAGAGAAATGATACTCCGACCGTCGCCATGGCCTATTCTTTTCATTCCATATTAAATGAACCATGCAACCTACACTCTCTCGCAACACAACCTTCAACTCAACATTCACTCGCTAATCACTCGTTACCCAACTCACTTGAAAGGGACACCTTTACTCAGCTATGTTGTGGTACAACTCGTAGCTCTAACCCCATCAACATTTCAACATGCTCATTCTGTAACAAAGCAGGTCATAAAATTTATTCTTGCCCACACTTCAGAACACTCTCTACACTTGACCGCAAAAAATATATAATAAATAACAAAATGTGCACAGCATGTCTGGGTTTCAGACACACATTCGCCCATTGCTCGTCTACCGGTGTTTGTGCCATTTGCAGAAACAAGCACCACACTTTACTTCACTTCCCTCACACCCACAAACAAAACCCATCATTGAGACCTTTGAACATAAACCCTAACCACTCACCACCAATGCAACAATCTCCAGAATATTATCGTCAAGAAACGTACTGTTCTGGACAAGACTCATTCACAATACCTTACGGATAAACTCTCTCATACTTCATTCTTTGGTGTGACCACACCACTTTCAAATCACAACTTACCCTCAAAAACACTCTTAATTCACAAAACACTCTTAACTCATAAATAAATAATTTTCAAACCAACACTTACACTCGAATAAACGATTCACTTTCATACTCAACGCTCTTTCAGTGCAGGATAGCACTCATGCATTACTTAAACTCTTTCTCGTCAAGAAAACAATCCTTTAGTCCTCTGGAAGAGGACAGTGATACTTATATACTTGAAACTATGTGAAAAACTTAAACTTATACTTGAACATTGAGAAACAAATACTTTAACACTTAAAACCCTGGACGATTAACAAAAAAAAAGCTTAGACACTTTGACATGAACATTACTCTTATGTGAATACCTGGATAAAGGTATTGAAATGAAGAAGAATATACTTGGTTGAAAATATGAAGTTACTTGGTTGAAAAAGAGATACTTGGTTGAAAAGATGAAGAAACTTGGTTGAAGAAGATGCATGGTTGAAGAAGATGACACTTGGATAATATAAACACTTGGGTGACGTTTAGAAGAAAACGGCATCCCCCCTTACTCATATGTTACTCAAACAATCATATTGACGATACTTTGAAGTTAAAAAGACTTGACAAAAACATTATATACATATCTTACCCTCCTTTTCTTGACGAGAACAGAAATAACTCCTTTACATTAATTAAAACATTTTAAAAACTCATTCTTACCCGCAAAAGAGTCGGGTCCCCCCTAACACAAACATCTATAATCATAAAAACATATACAAAAACAATCTCAAAAGAGAAAAAACTCTCTCATCATACTTAAACACTCGTGGTCACTACCTTACACTTACTTTTATGCTAACTCACACTTACATAATTACTTGTACTAGCATACAATTGCACCTTAATCATACTTATACTCATACTCATATTGGCACTCAAAGCTCACATTCATAATACTTTTACACTTATTCGTACATACTCGTATTTACATTTGCAGTCACATTCATTCATACTTACTCTTACTCACTTGTTGTTGCACGCATTCGTACTTGCTCTAGTCTCATGAGCATACTCTCTTACATTTCTCTCATTATCTCATTAAACACTGGGACGTCCGAGGTTCCTGGACCGTTACTCGTAAAACAAACTGGTACCACACTTGTCGAACTAGAATCGACGTAAACATTCTCGTTTTTTACTTCATTTACTTAGTCTATCATGTGAATACCTGGACAAAGGTATTATTCTTTTATGTGAATACCTGGACAAAGATATTATTCTTTTATGTGAATACCTGGACAAAGGTATTATTATCTTCTTATCGTTTACAACTCTAGTCCATTTCTAGAGTATATTGCTTACCTTCTTATCGTGTACAACTCTAGCCCATTTCTAGAGTATATTGCTTACCTTCTTATCGTTTACAACTCTAGTCCATTTCTAGAGTACATTACTTACTTCTTATCGTTTACAACTCTAGTCCATTTCTAGAGTATATTGCTTACACTCTTATCGTTTACAACTCTAGTCCATTTCTAGAGTATATTGCTTACATTCGTGCCCTTACAAAACAAGAACTAGCATGCATCTAGGCCTCTTGTTCATTCATTCGTTACATACATGACGTTAGAGTCCTTACAACACTCTAACCTCAAGTCTTACTCATTTGTTACATACATGACGTTAGAGTCCTTACAAAACTCTAACCTCAAATCTTATTCATTCGTTACATACATGACGTTAGAGTCCTTACAAAACTCTAACCTCAAATCTTATTCATTCATTACATTCATGACGTCAGAGTCCTTACAACACTCTGACACACATTAGATACCTTTACAACCCCTACACATATTTACATAGTTACTCTCAAAAATATTCACTTTCATTCACAATCCTGCATCAGAGCCCTATACACTCTCACGCTATCTAACCCTGTCACTAACATCAGCATTCGATGTCTGAGAACAGCCATCTCTCACCTTTCTTCCATTCTTCCCCCGCCCCCAATATGTTCGAATTTGGTTTTAATTACCAAATTCTCCCGTGACTTTATTTCAATTTCCCCTGTATACTATATTTCGAATATTATGTTCAAAACAGATACCTAAAAATATCCTTAATTTCAACCTTTAATATTTCTTTATATAACTACAAAAAGTCATTTAAATTTACTAACACCTAAGAAAAACAGAAATAATCGTCTTCTGAAATTCCACTAACAACACCAAAGCTCCCGACACCTTATCTCTTCATAAAAACGCTGGTCCAAACCCTGTTATCTGTTACTACGAAACCGTTGAAAACCCCAAAAAAAACATCTCCATATCTGCAAAATTCAGTTGTGTTTGAACGTTACATTTTCAAATACTTGTATCCCATTGGCTAGTTTCTAATAGCTCCCTCATTCTTCGATCCTACGTCATCAAACATATAAATACTCCATAGACCCTACATTCGCTCTCTTTCATCATTTAACGTGGTACGAAAAGGTACTCAGTTTAGAAGAGCACCGGCGTATTAAAATCCCGGGAACCACCATGTGTCTGTAATCATTAATTATTTTCATAAACCAACATAGTAGGTGCACAATACTTTCAGTTATCGCGAAAATAAGTGAAGTCTTAATTGTCGACGCAAAACAAATAAGTTATAACCTCGTGATAATATAAATCATATCGTGATATAAGTGTTTCATTACATCAAATACATCATCCCCTAAGTTCACAACATCCAAATGGTCCTTCGAATGCATCGGAAAAGAACAACGAAACTACACTCCCTCTAATTAGCCCGACAGAAAAAAGGGTTAAATTAGAATACATATAATATTTCAAACGCTTCATATCGATTTTCTATATATTCAAACATTAAAAAAATATTTATTTTCAGTCATTCATGACAATTTTCGCCAATGGGACAACGTCTGTACCACTGACCCTGAACGCATTAATTTTACCGTTCAAGCCACGTGGTACTCAACGTGTACCACTGAACTTGTTGAATCATGTCGCTTCGCGCTACGCATATTTACTCAGTTGTGTGTCAGTTGTCGAAACGAGAGGTTGTGAGGATAATCTAAAATAATTATGAGTTTCGAGAAAGAGCAAGAAATATTGCAAAAGCTTTGGGCATATTTTATGTCTGATGAGGAAGACGACCCATTTCAAGCTAGTTCTTTGGACGAATACCATCCTAACGAAGATCGGGAAAGTGAATGCAGTGGTTCAGACAGCGATACTCCTATTATGCGAAAAAGTGCAATGAAGAATTCAAAACGGACTGTTTTAGTAAGTAATTATCTTGGCCCTTTTATATCGGTTAGGTATTACAGAAATCTTCGGTTATGAGATAATTGTTATGTTAACATTTTTCTCAATTCCGAAAATTCCTGCATACCTGATATTTCAGTATATTTAGTATGCTTTAACATAAAATTATTTTACAGCAAGAAACTAAAGCATATAATTTGCCGGAGATACCTTTAGATGAAGATAATGAACCAAGTACATCTTCAAAATGACAAAAAAGTTCAATTCCTAGTCAGACAAAGAAAATACACTTAGTAGATCAATAATGTTCATAACAATACATTTGTATACAACGATATATATTTTCTGCAGCAAAATCCAATTGATTTGCCTGTACCTTCAAACGCAAACATTTTGCCCGCGATGCAATTATATTCAGAAGTCTGTGGATACTATTTCTGAAATATTAGAATACGTCATAAGTCATAACTAAGAATACGGCTGAAAATAAAAAAGTGCAGGTTGAAAACACGTGGAGAGAAGTGGATGGTGCTTCACTGAAAAATATCATGTATACTGTTACTAGGAAGGACGAAGGAACCAAAACTGAACTGTATGAGATGTATGTGGGAAAAGAACCTTATGACTTCTACAAATTGTTTGTAACGGACGAAGTCATCGATATGGTAGTGATTGAAACAAACAGGTACGCTTATCAATTGCAGCAAGATACAACGCTCCAAAAATCCCGATTAAGTCGCTGGTCTGAACCAAATCGTAAAGAAATTGAGCTCTTCATAGCTATGTTGCTTTGGATGGGATTGTGCCGCTTACCAAAGTTGTCTGATTATTGGAGTACCAAGAATATATACAGTACTTCTATAAACAAATACATGTCGAGAAATCGGTTCGAACTATTACTTCGAGTAGTTCATTTTAGTAACAACCCAGCAATTGTTCAGTCCACTGACAGATTAAAAAAAATTAGACTACTAATGAATATGCTAAGAGACAGATTCCAGTATGCCCTTTTACCAGGAGAAAATGTGTGTATTAACGAAAGTGTAGTGCCGTTTAGGGGCCGCTTATCCTTTCGTCAATACATAAAGAATAAACGACACAAATTCGGAATAAAACTATACAAAATCAGTGTAGAGAAGGGATATACTTATGATCTTGATGTATACTGCGGTAAATCTACTAAAACGTTTACTGGCTCTGAATCGGCAGAACTTGTCATGAAACTTATGGAGCAATTATTGGATAAAAGTCGAACACTGTATGTGGACAATTATTATACAAGTGTTGCTCTGGCACGAAAGTTATTAGAAAGAGATACACACTTGATTGAAACTCTTCGAGCTAATAGAAAATTGAATCCAACAGATGTACAACAGTACAACAGTTGTACCACTGGTCCAAACGGAAGCTCGTTCGGGGTAGGGTAAGGTACCAGCGTTTGTACCACATGGCAGGTAAGGTGTTAAAAGGACTGTAAACTGCCACATCAAGTGGTTGCATAGGGAGACTAAAGTGGGGAGGGAGTATTAAACCGATTATATTATTACTTTTCCGCCAACACTGTCTACGATGCGAGAAAACTATTGGTTTACCCCAAAACAAGTGAAACTGCCTTATTACTGAGAATTGTATTGACAGTCATTGCTTCCAAACGCGTTTTAAAATTTATCATATTATATAAACACATTTTACACAGAATTATTGGAAACAATGTCTATATCATATGTTTTTGAGTGTAGTATTTATAATCAAATTTTTTTATGTTAAATTTTTGATACAAACAGTTCGGTGATGTTTTTGATATGGTATTAAAAGGTTCTCATGAATTTCAATCGAAATCTTGACCTGTCAGTCAAACCCAATATCCATCCGTTTTGGTAGATCCCAACTCCCCAAAAATAGACATCGCATCTAAAATAAGACGGATTTACATAATGTAAAAAGTGATGAGTAAGGATGACAGCTCGAAATAAATCAGATATAAAACAAAATCAGAATTATGTGCATATATTGTAACAACATTTACAATGTGTTCATGTAATAATGTTGATTTGTACTATCATAAGCTGTTGAAATTTATACAGGATGTCGATATAACATAACACGTGATAGTACATGAAACAAATTTAGTTTTTATATTTTCAATTAATTTTTGTGTTTTAATAGAATTTGAATGAAGAAAGTCAAAGTCTAGGTTTAAAAATTAACATCAGCAAAACCAAATTTATGATTGGTGGTAGGAACGATATTCCACATACTGAAATACATATTAATGAAGAGAACATTGAACAAGTCACATAATTTTAATACCGGATGCTTGATTAATGAAGAATGGGGCCCGGATCAGGGTCGAACAAGCTAGGAGAACCTTCCAAAGACTTCGGAAATTTCTTAGAGACAACAACTTGAGGTTGAGCCTCAGATATAGGATGGTGAAATAATGTATTGAGGCATGGACGCTAAAAGTACCGATCATCAACAAAATTGAAGCATTTGAAATGAGGGTCTTGGAGCGAATGTTGAGGGAATCTTGGGTCAACCACGTTTTCCGAAGTTCCAGTCTAGCAGAAAGAGAATAAACTGCGTGGAGAACGCCACCGCTTTCAACGCCTCATTGTTCAATGTAGAATTGAAGGAGGGGGAAGAGGAATAGGTAGAAAAATATTATCGTGGCTTACAAATATTGGTCAATGGATGGGAAGAAATGGGAGAAAACGGTGAACGTCTAAGCACAGCACAGCAATAGGATGATCACTTTCATAATACAGTATTGTTCTGACATAGATATGATAGAACAAAATAGTAGAAAAAAAGTTCGAACATACATTGAAAGATTCACAGACAGGATTGAGATTTGTAAGAATTGTGTCTGGTGCGTAGTTTCTGGTTAATGAGTTATTGGAAATCTAGAAATTGTTAATAAAGAGAGTGCAATATCACAAAAGTTATCACAACATTTATTGATGACCTTCCGGGTGTTCCAGATAAAGAACTAATCATTATTCAGTGTTTCAGCATACTAAACAGTAGTTCTTATTAAGAGAGGTATTTGGGAATGTATGATACACCAAACTCCCTGTTCCATTTTCCTTTAGACCTGATATTAATGGAAGCGTATATTTGAAGTACAGTTTCCATCGATTCGACTAGATGCAATAGCTTTTATTAAAGAATATGATCGCAGTAGTTCAGTGTTTATTTATTATTGGATACTGCATAAATGAATAAAGATTTACTAGTATAAAACATCGGCCGATCAATTACTATTCTAATGCATAGTACACTAGTTTTTCGGTCAAATTTGATTTCAATAATCAACGTAGACTCCTTCAAAAGCGCCACAAACCAGCGCTTCTCTAACATTTCGTCAAAATTTTTGAAGAACTAATAAGAGATCATTTTTTGTCATGTAAGTTTTATTTGTATAAATGTGACTTCCTCCAATTAATTTCTTGGTAAGAACAATGTTTCAATACAAAATATACTTTAATCAATAGTTGCAACTAGTCAATTGCTAATTTTATGTTTATAATCGAAAAAATATTTGTCGATATGAATAATTTGTATTTTTTGTGTGCTTTAATTTCTACTTCATGGAATTTATTTATTATAAATGACGGTGTCCTCAGAATTGACAAAAATATTTTTCTTCATCGGGAGAAATCTCCGTTCAATCTTTGTTCAATGTAAATTTTTTTTGAATGATGATTCACTGAGTGGAAATGTCATCTTCAAAATCTCCCACAATTATAGAATTATTTTATTAAATGTACTTTTTGATTTTTTGAGATACATAGACACTTGATTATAAAATGGATTTTGTATTGATAAATACTCTTTCAGACTTCTCAATTTTTCATTGTTGGCGGTTTTACTAGACTAGTTGGTTATTCTACTATCTAACTCTTTCTAAATCATTACACAATACCGGGTGTCCATCTTTATTTTCCCTCATTTTAACTACCCATAACTTCTAAACGGTTTGAGATAGAAACATGCGGTTTTCAATAAAATGTTTCATTTTAGCACAAGTTTTGTTTAAAGAAGTTAAGTTTTTTTTGTTCGTTTTGCCTACGTCACAACAAAAATGGCGGACGTTTGACAATGTTTTTGTTGACTTTGTTAATGGAACACCCAGTAAATTTTTGTAGTTTGAATAAACCGACCATTACCTACTCTTCAGTGCAAATATTTTCAAAATCGATTAACTTGTAATTGAGCAATTAGTTTTTAAAATGAGAGATGCAAAGTAGTATTTAATCACAAAACGTAACAACAATAAAATTCAATTTTATTCAAAACAAGATAGAAAGAAAAAAGTGATAGTTTTAATTAATTAAATGTTCAATGTGCTGCCCTTCTTGATAAATACACTTGTTTAACCTTACATATAAATTTACATATACGTATACGACTAACAAGTTTTGATATCTAATGAGTGCATTTCAGGTTTTGAAACATGCACAACTTTTTATGAAGAATAACTTTTCTTCATAAACTAAGAATAAAAACGTTTTCCATATGGTTCCGACTTAATTGGACACACTGTATATAGAAATGTTGTTTAAAATAGCGTTGTTATAATTGTTAAGCTTGGTAGTTAGTTGGAAAAAGTCGTTGTTTAATTTTTAGCATTGTCGGTTGATCACTAGCTTTGCAGCAAGTATTGTAATTCTAATTATACCGGGTGTATATCTTTATTTGCCCTCATTTTAACTGTCCATAACTTCTAAACGGTTTGAAATAGCAACATGCGGTTTTCACTAAAATGTTCCATTTTCGCACAAGTTTTGTTTAAAAAAGTTAAGTTTTTTTGATTCGTCTTGCCTACGTCACAACAAAAAATGACGGATGTTTGACAATTTTTTTGTTGACTTTTGTTAATGAAACACCCAGTATACCTATTTTTTTGTAGTGAAAGAACCGGCTTTTACCTATCGTTCAGTGCAAAAATTTTTAAAATCGGTTAACAAGTGACTGGACAATTTATTTTTAAAATGAGAGATGCTTACTTAGTACTTTTAATCATAGTAAGCTTTGGAAGTTTTATGTCAATTTCATCAACTTTGCGAATTGTCAGTCATTGTCTGTTTTTATGTGAAAATGGTGTTTTCAGACGTAGAAAAAGCAAATGTTGTACTTACTTATGCTAAAGCAAAATCTGTGGTTTTAACTCAAAGACGTTTTTTCAGAGATTTTAATACACATCCACCCACTTCAAAAACAATTAGAAGTTGGTTCCGCACTTATAAAGAAACTGGATCATTATCTCGAAAGAAAAGAATACCAATTCACAATTATTTAGATGACACCATAGCTGTATATGACTTTGTTAGGAGATATCCAAAATCGTCGTTAAGAAAAGTTGCTTCCCATTTCAACATTAGTAAGTCTAAAGCTCACAACATTTTGAAAGTAATAAAACTGAAACCTTATAAAGTTCAAATTCAGCAAAAATTGAGTAAGACGGACTTCGAAGAGCGTATTTTTATGTGTGAAATGTTAATGGATCTCAGAAGGAGTGCACCAAACGTCAATCTAATAATGTCTGTTGAAGCCACATTTCATTTAACTGGAGCAGTTAATAAACATAATTGCAGAAGTGCTTCACGTCGGTAAAAACAACCCACATTTTGATTATTTTATTGACGGTCAAATTATAATCACAGTAACCTCTCATAATGACCTGGGTGTTACCGTGAATAGTGAACTATCGTGGTCCGATCATATGCTCTCAGTAACCAAACGTGCAAATACCAGACTTTATCTTATTAGGAAATGCTTCTCAAAGGTATCCTTTCAGAGCTTCTGCAAATTGTATGCTACTTACGTCAGACCTATCCTTGAATACGCTGGCCCAGTCTGGTACCCGGATTTGACTCGTGATAGAACGTTGTTGGAAAGTGTACAGCGGAAGGCTACCAGAGTTGCTTTTGGACCTGTTCAGACCTTCATATGAAGAAATATTATCCATGGCAAATCTTACCGCGTTTGAGCTGCGTAGGATGCGAGGCGATCTTATTGTAGCCTTTCAAATTCTTAAATATAATTTTGGTGATCTAAATACAGTTTTCACCCTAAATACGCACACGAGACTTCGATGACACCAGTTCAAGTTAAAAAAGGAAAATTTTGCGGTCAGATCGAGACAAAACTTTTTACCAAACAGAATTTTCAATATTTGGAATGATTTGGACAGTGAAATTGTCTCAGCAACAAGTGTCAACATTCAAAAATAGACTAGATCAGTGTTACTTATTTAATAACTTTCAGAGCATAATCGTAATTTCTTCTTCCTCTCATTTGTTTGTTCACTACTAGTAGGTATTTCTTTTGAAATGTATTTTTTTTGGGCTTGATAGGAGCCAGCTCCTCTGCCCTCATTTATTTGTAATAGTAATAAGTTGGCCTGAAGTAAATCCGCACGAGATTGAACAATATGAAAGAGATTCACCTAAGGTAAATGTGTGGTGTGCTGTCAACAACAATAAATTTCATGGGCCATTTTTTTCGCTGAAAAAAAAACAATGGAAATACTTATACCGACATGTTGGAATTATTTTTTTATTCACATTTGGGTCAAGACGTGCAATTAAATGGTAATTGGAATTGAATCTATTTCCAGCAGGATGGGGCAACCCCCCTCCATTTTTCTTTAATAGCTAGAAACTCTATTTCCAATAAATTTGGTGACAACTGAATTGGCAGAAGTGGTCCAGTAAAATGGGCTCCTAATTCATGTGACCTAACAGTTCCAAATTTTTTTGTATGGGAATATGTAAAATCTTTAGCGTATAATTCTGTACCACAAAATTTGGATGAATTAAAGATTAATATTCGTCATGCATTTAACAGCATTACCCAAGATATGTTGCGCTAGTCTTTTACAAATTTATATGTAAGGTTAAACAAGTATCAAGAAGGGCGACGACACATTGAACATTTAATTAATTAAAACTATCACTTTTTTTCTTTGTGTCTTGTTTTGAATAAAATTGAATTTTATTGTTGTTACGTTTTGTGATTAAATACTACTTTGCATCTCTCATTTAAAAAAATAATTGCTCAGTTACACGTTAACCGATTTTGAAAAAATTTGCACTGAAGAGTAGGTAGTGGTTGGTTTATTCAAACTACAAAAAATATACTGGGTGTTCCATTAACAAAGTCCACAAAAACATTGTCAAACGTCCGCCATTTTTGTTGTGAAGTAGGCAAAACGAACAAAAAAAACGTAACTTCTTTAAACAAAACTTGTGCTAAAATGAAACATTTTATTGAAAACCGCATGTTTCTATCTCAAACCGTTTAGAAGTTATGGGTAGTTAAAATGAGGGAAAATAAAGATGGACACCCGGTATAATGATGATGATAAAAATTCTAAAACATTTTCAGAATGATAGATGTGACATTTCATATGATGTTTAATATTTTTTTTTTGGCTGGAACCTGGTGATTGACTTAATATATAGTTGGTTATATTTAAATTTTGCTGATTCAACCCTTGTTCTATCTCTAGAATAACTCTTAGTGGGATACTTGGAGCACTTTTAAGACTCA
This sequence comes from Galeruca laticollis, assembly GCA_963921935.1. Taxonomy (NCBI): domain Eukaryota; kingdom Metazoa; phylum Arthropoda; class Insecta; order Coleoptera; family Chrysomelidae; genus Galeruca; species Galeruca laticollis. The sequence continues at coordinate 40,721,374 of OY998175.1, read as the reverse complement.
GATAATTGTAGTAGTCTTAAATCGTTATTCAATCTACTCAAAATGTATAAAAATTTTCAGGTTTTTATCCTATCGAATTTCAATAGACTGACTAATTATAAAAACAAATGATTCAGAGGATTAAAAAATACTAAAGCATATTTATAAACGATTGAAAGTGGGTTTGTATCCTGTTTATGAGAATTGAATCGAGATTGATTTAATTTTAGATGCATTGCTTATATTGGCATAAACATTTCCGTTGCTTATATTGTTAAAAATTTTTTTTCATATAGATAATCATCATCATCACCACCCGCTTTGAAGGGGAGTAAAAATCAGTGAACTCTATACTATGTAACTGGAATGGAGTCGGTATTGTCGGAAACTGAGGCAAATTTCACAATAGAAAGAGACGGAGCATAGAAGGGGTTGCTGTTTTTCTCTTACCCATTTGTAATAGGGCCAATATTGAGGCTTCTATTTGAAAATTATTATATTAATGCAATCAATAAACTTAATTGTTTTTATTAAACATATGATACATATTAACATTTTTTTAACATTCTAAAATTAAAAAAGCTAAATTTTTAAAATAATAAAACTTGCAATTAATTGTTTAAAAAGTACACAAAGTTGATATATTGTAATATTTTAATTGTATTTGATTTAGCTATTGATATTTCTTTATCAATATTTTTAATTTAGTTATTTAATTTAAGTCAGGTTTTAAATATATGCCCGGCGCCAGCTCAGATTCCAAATAAATGAAACAGAGCAAAGAATCACTTAAATACTCACTCGGGTCCTTGAGTGACGTAAAAAAATCATAAAAGAAACATGAAAACTCTCTTCCTCAAGCTGGGCTCTGATCAAAAGGTTATCTATGGTTTTGATTTTGTCATATGTCAACATACTTCTATCCAATAGTTACACTTTACGATTATTAAACAAAAAAGAAACCACTATTCTGAAATTAAACTCGATTAATTGTTCATGGATATTTTAATGAATTATTGGTTATTGAACTGTTCTCATAAAGGGAGTGAAAATAATATGCATTATGGTTTACCCTTGAAAAGGTGATATTCAATTTACCATAACAAATTGATACTAAACCCACTGAATGGATTATTATCATTTCATCAAGTAAGTGAATTCACTTCTTCCTAAACTAACTTACACTAATACATAAATTTTATTTTCCCGTTAGCAATAAATTTACCCAGAATGTTCACAACAAGATAGAATTTGAAAACTCATTTACAAAACGATAAGCTGGAGATTTAATTTCAAAGGTTCATACCTTCTATAACTTTGGTGCTACACTTCTTTCTTCCCAGCTCAATACAGATGAAAAGATATCCAATAAAATCAGGGAATTATTGGATTTCAGGTATAGTGCGGGAAAGTAAGGTCGAAAAATCTGTTAACTATCAAAACTTTCCCATAACTGATTTTTCATTTTTAAATGAAAATATATTGACCCAGCATCACTCTCCTAGATTGTCTAATAATTTCCACTGGAGCTTGCGACGCAGCTTGCAAGCACAGCTCAGACCACCTAAAATTCAAATGATTTATGCTCGTATCATTCCTGGATGTGTTCTTACAAAAAAATCGTAGAGATGAAAATTGTAGCAAATCTTATGCTCTTGAAGGTGACGTAAATAGTTTTTTCAAAAAAAAAATTCCGATCTTAAATTTTCCAAAAATTGAAAAAATTTACGAAAATTATATTTTTGGTTGGTAATTATAAATAACATATTAATATCGAGGTCAAAACATAGATACACATAGAGGGCCAACTTCTAAAAATTTACATTTTTTCAGATTTGGAAAATTCAAAATGGCGGCTGCGCAAATTGGAATCAAATTTTTTTTCAATCGCGTCTAAATTTATGAACATTAACGATATTGAGAAACGGTTTGTTGCAATCGATAGAGTGAAAGTTATATTTTTATAAATAACAAACAAAATTTTTTAAAGAAATACCGAAAATAAAAATTTTTACATCTAGTTTTTTCTCATTTTGGCGTTGAAAAATTTCTTAAAAACATCTTTTTACGTTATAAATATGTTTGTTTTTGAAAGACGAGTGCTTTGAAAAAAAATTTTTCAGATGCGACTTTTACAAGCTGAGATAAACAAATTCAAAATCTGCTAGATACTGTCATAATATTAATTGAAATTTTCAAATTTTGATCACTTCGCTAGGTTGTTGAATCCCAACTCAACTTAAACACAATTTTTCATTTTTCTACCGTTAATTGGTCCATCCAAAGAGAACAGTAATCCTAGCTCGCTCGGCCAAACGGTGCGGCGGCAGCTGCTTGGCGCTCTGGTGGGGGGTCAGCGCTCATTCTCTTCGAACGTCCAAAAGACCCTTACTAACATGACTGACGACGTACTTGTACCCGACGAATTATTGAACATTATTTCGTATTCTTGTACCACAGAGTGCTCTACTACCAGGTGTGGTTGTAAAAAAGTTGGTATACATTGTACGATATTATGTAAAAATTGCGAAGGCAACAACTGTTGTAACATCGAAATTGTAAGTACGGTATTTGACAATGACGAGGATGATAATGAATTTCTGAGTGATGAGCTAAATTTTGATATGACTCAATTAGTTGATTGTGAACTTGGATGGATTTATAGATATAAATTATAAATATCATTATACCTTATTTCTAGCAATATGTAATGGTTGATAATAACCATACTATTAGCAAACCACAAATGCAAATTTTTACAAAGAAAACCAAAATAAAAGCTGGAGCTTCGTTCAACTGCGAACGAGCGATGACCCCCCACCACAACGCCAAGTAGCTGCCGCCGCACCGTTTGGCCGAGCGAGCTAGGATTACTATTCTCTTTTGAATGGACCAATTGACGGTAGAAAAATGAAAATTTGTGTTTAAGTTGAGTTGGGATTCGACAACCTAGCGAAGTGATCAAAATTTGAAAATTTCAATCGATATTATTACAGAATCTAACAGACTTTGAATTTGTTTATCTCAACTTGTAAAAGTCGCATCTAAAAAATTTTTTTTTAAATACTCGTCATTCAAAGACACACATATTTATAACGTGAAAACATATTTTAAACAAATTTTTCAACGCCAAAATGAGAAAAAACTAGATGGAAAAAATGTTATTTTCGGTAAATGTTCTAAAAAATTATGTAAAAAATTTGTTTGTTATTTATAAAAATATAAGTTTCACTCTGTCGATTGCAACAAACCGTTTCTCAATATCGTTAATGTTCATAAATTTAGACGCGATTGAAAAAAATTTTTTTTACAATTTGCGCAGCCGCCATTTTGAATTTTCCAAATCTGAAAAAATGCAAATTTTTAGAAGTTTGCCCTCTATGTTTATCTATGTTTTGACCTCGATATCAATATTTTATTTATAATTACCAACCAAAAATATAATTTTCGTAAATTTTTTCAATTTTTGGAAAATTTAAGATCGGGAAATTTTTTTTTAAAAAACTATTTACGTCACCTTCAAAAGCATAAGATTTGCTTCAATTTTCATCTCTACGATTTTTTTGTAAGAACACATCCAGGAATGACACGAGCATAAATCACTTGAATTTTAGGTGGTCTGAGCTGTGCTTGCAAGCTGCGTCGCAAGCTCCAGCGGAAATTATTAGACAATCTAGAAGAGTGATGCTGGGTCAATATATTTTCATTTAAAAATGAAAAATCAATTATGGGAAACTTTTGACTTTTATTTCCTTACTTTCCCGGACTAGTAATAATTTTATATTGTTGTTCTTTTTAATGACTGTTTATAATATTTTCAACACTTTTATGTTATATATAATTTAAATTATCGATTTCTAGTATCTTTTTTCTGTTCAAATTCTCTAGTTTCATTTTCAGAAAACCAACGACCAACTAAACAACGTGTTTCTCCCACGGTAACACCTCGATTTTGTTTTTATTAAATTGTCTAGATCACACTACCTATATTTTTATCCACGTTTCCACGTAAACGTCTATTCTTTGATATAAAGTTTGTGTTCTCTTTAATACTTTTTGATAAACAGGATGCTATTCTTTTTTTAAATGGTCAAACATATTATTTTAAATAATTACATAAATTTAAAACATTGTTTTATACATGGTGTTTCCAAATTAATCTGAAAGATTGCTGTGAGGGATTCGCTGTTCAATTTTAACCCTCAACTGGTATGGTGGGTCAATGTTGACCCAACGAAATTTTGTGTGATAATTTAAGAAATGTTACAATTAGCGGACGGCACTGGCCCGCTACGAATTCTCCTAGTTTGTGGCGTACTATCAGTTGGCATCTGACCTTTGTGAGTGCAGGTGGTCGTTTGGCAGTAAATCAAGCCACCGGGTCAAATCTGACCCAGCATACCTTTGGTGATACTACTTTTGAGTTAGAAAATGAACCGTAATAGAACCCTTACGCAGTTTGAACTTGAACAAGAGGCTTTAAACGCACATATTAGTGACTGTTCAACTAGAGAGAGTGAGTTTAGCGAACATGATAGCGAGTCAGAATTAGAGGAATCAGAACATGAGCGAGATGATAATGAAAATGTGCAAGAACAACCAGATTCTGATGAAATTGGTGGAAATGAAGAATTACAGGCAGAAAGAAAACAGTATTTTTTTAAAAAGAATAAATACAAGTGGTCAAAAACACCTCCAGCAGCAAGTAAAACTCGAGCAGAAAATACAATCAGAACACGCATACCTGCTGTCATAGGTGATGCATACAAGAATAAGCCAACGAAACCAGTAGAATCATGGAATTTGATTTTTGACGATAATATGTTAGATATTATTATAGAACATACAAATGAAAGAATTACTGATTTGACAGTTTCTTATGGTGATAGTGCTTTAGACTGTCAATTCACAAACCACGTAGAAAAACCTGAAATGAAAGCATTTATTGGTTTGCTTTTGCTGTCTGGTGCTTTCAAATCAAATAATGAAGATGTCAATTCATTATGGGCTACAGTTCTAACGGGTCGTGACATTTTTCACGCCACTATGACACTGAAACGTTTTTGTTTCTTATGCGCTGCATTGCGCTTTGATGCCACAAGAAACGAACGAATTCAGAATGGAGATAAACTTGCCGCCATTTCCGAAATATTTAACCTTATGATTGTCAACTCTCAATCAAATTACGGTTGTGGTCAATTGATGACTATTGATGAAATGCTGGTAGGCTTTAGGGGGAGATTTCGATATAAAATGTATATGCCTAATAAGCCTAACAAATATGGTATAAAAATAATGTGTTTGTGTGATGCTAAGACACATTATTTATTGAATGCGTTTATATATGCTGGTAAAGATGAATCCCCTAATCCGAGAAAACTATCAGTTCCCACACTCAACGTTTTACAACTTGTTCAGCCTATTGTAAAGAGCAATCGAAACATCACTGCTGACAATTGGTTTTCATCAATTGAACTGACGAACGAATTAAAAAAATGTGGTCTAACATATACAGGATCTTTGCGAAAAAATAAAAAAGAGATTCCCCATGAATTTTTGCCCAATAAAGACCGCCCTGCTTTATCAACAATTTTTGGATTTACAAGGGATCTAACACTCCTATACTGCTCTCTTCACTACACCATACAGCGACAATAGAAGATAATGAAAAAAACTTCCAGATTTTGTTTGTTTCTTTAACTCAACTAAGGGAGGGGTTGACAGCTTAGACCAAAAGTGCGCCTGTTATAATGTAGGTCGTCGAAGTAGACGTTGGCCATTGACAATATTTTATGCAATGGTAAATATTATGGGCGTCAATTCTCACATTATATATAACAGTACTGTAGATACTAATAAGGTAATGGACAGACGACAATATATTATTTCTGTTGGAAGAGAGCTTATCAAGGATCATCTCCAAATGAGAGCTGAAATAAGAAATCTTCCAATTGAACTTCGAGGTATGATAAGGCGTTTTATTGGATCACCCCCAGAACAACCCAGACCAGATAATCTCCATGACAACAAAAGACGGCGATGTTACATGTGTTCTAACGACAACAAACATCCAAAAAAATGTTCAATGTGTTTCAAGGGCTTTTGTAAGGACCATAGCATTGATGTCGTGAAATGTTTGCAGTGTGCGAGAGATTAAGCAATGAAATAATTTGAACATACAAATACCCCAGACTTTTTTACTAAAATTCCTTTTTTATTTTTTTTCTTATTAGATGTAGAACAATGAGTTTAAATAAAGATCAACCAGTTTGAACGGAGTTTTTTTTTTCTAATTTTTATCATTATTTTCTTAATTCCTACAAAAACCTTTCTTATTTTATATATTCTACTAAAGGTCTAAGTAATAGAGTAAACTAATAGAAGAAACATGTTTTGTTAATTTATTAAATCTTACAGACTTTGTACTCACGGGTCATTATTGACCCAACATACCTTAAGAGGTTAACAAAATCACCATACCAGTTGAGGGTTAAGACGAAAAGTTCTAATAAACATGTGTGATAAGTCTTGGTATTAATGAGTTACAGGCCGTTGAATTGTTTTTAATAAACGAACTCTAACTGTAAGTGAAACTTATTGGGACCATACTTTGTCTTAAGTGACGCTACTGGTTTCCAAAAGGAATAAAAAAATGTTTATTTCAAATGCAATATTGAAAAAGTTCGTTTATTAAAAACAATTCAATGCCCTGTAACTCATTAACGATAATACTTATCTCACATGTTTGTTAGGACTTTTCATCATAAAGTTAAATAGTGAATCGCCCAAAGTAATCGTTCAAATTACTTTGGGAACACCCTGTATAACATGATTGTAATAACAATTTATACAGGGTGTCCCGTAGATGAGCCCAAAATTTGACGATTGGGAGCAATTTACCTCTATACCTAGTTGCATCCCTGAGGAGTGATAGGGTCTCAAAGTAGGGCCCAAAATATCGAAAAAAATTAATTTCTTTGCAACCTTTCAAGTTAAAAATACCAAATTTGGTACACTGTATGAGACTGTTAAGAGAATAAAGAAATGGTGAATAGAAGGCGATCGAACCATTCTGGGGGGGAGGGGGGGTAATTCAGGGTGACCTAACCTTAACATTTTACAGAAGTTTTTTATCTCCCAGTTGATTGATCACCATTTTCTTTTACACAGAAAATTATTCATCGCCGAAAATTCAAGTGGACTCTGGCCAGTGGCTGATGATTTTATTATATTTTATTTGTCTAAACAGAGTCCTCCCCAAAAGAAAATAATCACATTTATTGAAGTCCGGTTAGCGGGGAAGCCAATCTTCAGGACAATTATTTCCTCGTCCAATCCACTTATTTGCATATTGACGGCTTAAAAAGTCTCTTACATTGACACTAAAATGAGGTTGTGCTCCATCATGCATAAACCAATGTTCCAATCTCTTTTGGAAAAAATCTAAATAAGTTTCATCAGTTAGCCGGTTTGGTAAAATAACTGGTCCAATCAAATAATGATCGATAAGGCCGACCCAAATATTAATCTTAAACATGTTGGAAATGTCGAGGAGTTATTACATGAGGGTTTTCATCTGAATATTCATGATAGTTATGCATATTTGTAATACCCCTACGAGTAAAGCAAGCCTCATTAGTAAAAAGAATTTTCGTTTTCAAGTGAATATCCTGACGTAAAATATATCGACAAAACTTCACTCGCTCATCCAAGTCCTGAGGTAACAACTCTTGCACTTTTTGGACATGATATGAATGGAGTAAATTACGTCTAATAGTTCGGTGTACAGATGATCTTGATATGCCACTCTGTCTAGATAAAGTTCTAGTGCTAATATGCCGTTGATAGTCAATGGTATCCAAAATAAGTTCTTCATCTCGCACACTCATTTGAACAGTCCGTTTTCGATTAACATCAACATAGACAATGTTTCTCTGCGAGGAACCATGCGATTAGGAAACCTCCTCCGATATTCTTCCACACTTCTTCTACAGTGTCCTTCACAAAAACTGAACACTAATAACATATCCACTTGTTCGCTACTTACTACAAGAACCGAATTGCAAATTGTTAAATTTGATGTTTAAATTCATAGCCAACCCATAATTTTTTTGTAACTTTTTAAATAACATTGTTAAAAAAATGTCTTTGGTTATTCGACTTTTCCTTATGCAAAATTACAAGAGTAAAGAAAGTTTTAGAATTAAATTGTCCAAGGTAGGAATACAAAATTTTTCAAATCAACTGACAGAAGGTATAATGAAAAATGTTTTAATATATACAGTGCATAAATACAGAATTCTATTATACTAATATTAGCAAAGGTATTAGAAAAATTACCTGGAAATTCATTCACTACAAACATTCCTAAACTATCTTCTAGGTAAAAAGATTTAATAAAGGTCGTTAAGAAGGTTACCTGAATATTTGTTTTTGTTTATCTGAAGGGCTTCTAAGAGATTTAAACTAGAGGATTTACGTTCTACATGTAAAATTTCAAAATTTGGGTCGATAGTGTTGGTTTTCTAATAAATAATTTGAATAGTTAGGCTCTAATTTTCTGTTGTCATAGCTACGTTTGTTTCCCAAAATCCTAGTCTTGTAATTTCTAAAAGTTCTATCGATTTAAATTTTATCACAGTTGTTATTACATTTTAATTTATAAACTACTGATTTGTTTAATTTTGAATATTTACATTTTAAATTATTTATTATTTTTATCAGAAGGGAATACTTGTTCCAAAGTCTGTTTTATTATCTTTTTATTTATGATATTGTCAATTTATTTCAGGATATTTGATTCTTTGTTATAATTATTAGTATTTAATGGGACTGTTGAAAGTCTGTGTATCATACTATTGAAAACTGCTAGTTTATGACTGAATAGGTGGACCGAACTATTATGAATTGTAATGGCTCTTTGTGATGGTTTATGGAATATAGAAAAATCATGTTTATTACTTATATTTGAAATTGTAAGGTCTAAAAAGTTTATAGACTTATTTTGTTCAAGTTCTACGGTAAATTTGATATTATTGTGAATTGTCTGTCTAATTGTCTATTTGTACCGGTGAAGCACATATCGGTGCCAGTACATAAATTTTTTACTAAGGGTGTGTTTATTTTTTTTTATATTATCCATGAAAAACTCTGCTATTAGGGGGCTGAGGGGGTTGCCCATAATCAAACCATCTTTACTGCTGTAAACCTCTCCATTAAAATGAAAATAAGTCTGATTCAAACACATTTTTAATAAAGTATTCATATCAGAGTCAATTATAGGTTTAACATTATGGTATGTGAGTAAGTTATCAACAAGAATTATAGTTTCTTTAGCAGGTATACTAGGGAATATATTTGTTACATCGAACGATATAAACTTAGAATTATGGGGTAGTATTATATCTTGACTATAATTAATTAATTCCGTTGAGTTTTTAACTGAAAATCGAGGTTTAAATGAACAATATTTAGAAATGACAATTTTGAATGAAGGTGTTGTGAGATAAGAAACAACTGGTCTGATTGGGTATCCCTCTTTATGGAGTTTAATTAATAAAAGTTCAGGGTGTTGCGGTCTACTGCTAATTTTATTTCTTTCTGAAATTTATTTGTTGAGTTTTTTGTAAGGGTCTCAAAATTGCCTGCCTGTATAAAATTATTGGTTTTTAATTTTAATCATCAGTTATCAGTCGCCAAATCAATTCAACAAAAATCAAAGTCAAATAGTCGTATTTTCACAAAAGCAGATAAAGGAAATACCATAATAGCATTACATAAAGAAGATTATATATTAAAAACCAACAATTTTATACGGGCAAGCAATTTTAAGGCCCTTAAAAAAGACCCAACTGATAAATTTTAGAAAGAAATAAAATTACCAGATAACGATAAAGAAAATATAAATTATTTTTACCCAATCCTGAACTTTGTTAATTAATTAAACTCCACAAAAAGGGGTACCCAATCAAACCAGTTGTTTCTTATTTCACAGCACCTTCATTTAAAATTTCAAAGATTCTCATAAATGTCATTTCTAAATATTGTTCATTCAAACCTCGATTTTCGGTTAAAAACTCGGAATTAATTAATAATATTCAAGATATAATACAACCCCATACTTCTAAATTCATATCGTTCGATGTAACAAATCTATTCCCTGGTATACCTCCTAACGAAACTATAACTCTGACTGATAACTTACTCACATACAATAATGTTAATCCTATAATTCACTCTGATCTCATTACTTTACTAAAAGTGTGTTTGCATCAAAATTATTTTCATTTCAACGGAGAGGTTTATAGCAGTAAAGATGGTTTGATTATGGGCAGCCCCCTCAACCCCTACTAGCAGAAATTTTCATGGATAATATAGAAAAAATAATTCATAAACATCCCTTTATTAAAAAATTTATGTACTGACACCGATATGTGGACGACATTTTAGCTAGCTTCACCGGTACAAATAGACAATTACACAGCTTTATTATTTACATAAACTCAATTCACAATAATATCAAATTTACCGTAGAACAAAATAAATATTAGACATGATTTTTATATATTTCATAAACCATCAATTGAATATCATGAAAAAATAGCATTTAATAATAATTACGATCCAAATTTAATTCACAATATCATGAATAAAAAAATAATAAAGCAGACTTTGGAAGAAGTAATGCCTTCTGATAAAAATAATTATAAACAATTTAAAAGCTTAACATACTTTGGAAAACCATCCTTAAAAATTAAATCGTTTTTAGAAACTTTAGACATGAATATTTGCTTTAAAACTGATTACAATTTATCCAAACTCATTAAAAATAACAAATCTAAATCTTCAAAATTAAACAAATCAGGAGTTTATAAATTAAAATGTGGTAATAACAACTGTGATAAAATTTATATCGGTAGAACTTTTAGAAATTTTAAAACTAGAATTTCGGAACACAAACGTAGCTATGACATCAAAAAATTAGATTCAACACACTTTCGACCCAAATTTTGAAATTTTATATGTAGAAGGTAAATTCTTTAGTTTCAATCTTTTAGAAGCTCTTGAGATAAACAAAAACATATATTCAGGTAACCTTCTTAACGACCAAATATATATCAATCACTCTCCTTTATTAAACCTTTTTACCTAGAAGATAGTTTAGGAGTTTTTGTAGTGAATGAATTTCCAGGTAATTTTTTTTAATACCTTTGTTAATATTAGTATAATAGAATTCTGTATTTATGCACTGTATATATTAAAACATTTTTTCATTATACCTTCATTCGTTTTGAGAAAGCTAATGTGTTAGCGAAACGTGTCAACTAGTTTAAATTGAACATTAGTTCAAATATAATAAAGTTTTAAACAAATCAAATGGTTTTATTTTATTGTTAAAAAATATTACTATATTAATGAAACTAAGCTCCGTGGCAAATAAAATTTCATTATTTATTTATACAGTAACACTATGGTTCCTGACTTTTTCTAGCATCATCTACAAAGTGTTTCAGCTTTGTTACATATTATTTATTTTTTTACATTATGTTTTAGCCATTCATAATTTTTTAAAATTCTCATCCATTCTTCAGTATGGAGACTGCCTACCACCATATCCGCGCATTACTGCCCACCTGTAGACTACAAAGCATCCTATTCTTCCATGTAAATATTTAAAATTCATTCTGTTATAAATTCACGGATTTTAATAAACACGTATTTTTTCAACTTTAATAATCCCCTTACTTCTCTTACCACATTTAGTATGTTCTTAATACATATTTTAAATATTTGAAAATAATTTATTTAATATTATCGTATGCAAGGACTACTATATATTTATAGTATAGTATGGTTTATTTCGTTAAAACTTAAAAAAATCGTAGTTACCTTTAGTCATTTTTATTATTTTTTTAAGATTTGGAGAATAATAATAATTTATGGCGTATTTACATTTTATCAGTTTTATTTGAGGCAAAACTCCTTTTTCAAATGCTTTGAAAAATACCCAAATCAGAATCAGGTTTGAGTTCTTTTTTAAGACATCCCTGTTTTTCAAGAAAATCAGATGATTAAAATGCTCAGAACAAAGCTTACTGCTTTTAGTAAGCTTCCATTTCTCACGTCGTATAGCTTTTATCCAGCACTTTAAGATATCACGTTTTCTTAAAGAACTATTCACACTCATACCCACATGGTTTGTTTTTATGTGATATTTACACTTATTCAGCCATTTTTCTCACCTTTCTGATAAGAAGTAGTTTGCCTTGTTTTCTTTATGTGAAGAAGAAAATGGGCCTCTTTGGGTTATAGTCGTTACTATATTCAAAAGCGACACAAAAATTTAGCATTTTTCTTTTTAAACTGATAGAAATTTTGCTGAAGTAACAAAACACGCACATTGGCCACTACACCGCTATAAAATTCTACACAATAATGTAGAATCGTCAACTGTAGAAGTGTTTATGATTTTGAAACTCCGTTTAATACAGATTTACGGTAAATTTGCCGAAAATTAACATAAAAACTTAATGGGTTTATTAAACTTAATGTTTCCGAGCCCTATGACACACGGGTATGACAGAGAACAACCCCTTTTATCATCTATCTCTCAATATCGAAAATTTGCCTAAGAATGTCGATACTTTTAGCACAGCTGGGTCCGTTTCAGTTAGGTATATATAGTTATAGAAAACATCTTCTCTCCTTTACTTTTAGCGACTAGGTTCATTCCTTTCTACCCGCTGAGCATTCAGTTTTTACATACATTCCTTTTCTCCTATCTATCACATTCATCTACTTCTTGTGCATCCCCTTTTCGTTTTTACACTTTTTTCTTCTATTCTCCACACTATATTTTAACGTTATTTTGTGTTCGTTTAACAGCTACTGCCCGTTACCAATTATCTTGAATAAATGTTCTTGATTTTCGGTCTGTTTTAATAAATTTGATAAGGGCCAAGGATAATTGTAAAAATTTTTCTTTCAATATACGAAGAAGAATCAATTTTATTTAAATTATTTATAGATGTATAAATGGAACAAAACTATATATTTTGCTTAAATTGGTCTTTAAGTCTTTTTCATTTTTATTAATAGCTTTCTCATATTTATATTTATAGACCATTTCTAAAAATTCTCTTTTTTGGAATCTGTTTAAAGAATTTTGGTATCTTTATAATTAAATGCATGTTCGTCTGTTGTTTTATGGTTAGTTAATGTTGTTTTCTTTTTTATAGTATTAATGACATTAAATTTTTTTTCCAAATATTGTGATATTTGTCCTATGTAATCAGCGTCACAGTTATTACAAGAAACTTCATACACAATGATGCTTTTATTTTATTTTGATAAGAATTTTATGCAAACGAGATGAGAGTGAGCAAGTTTAAATTCGCCGTAGAATTTCACTAGGAACAATATAATATACATACATATGTATATAATAGATAATATCATGAAGATAGAAACCATGTTATAAGTGCACGGTCATATTTCAAATTCACGAAACTGAAAGAGTTTATGTTTGTGTGAATAATGCACTAATAAGTTCATTTTTCAAATTTTTTTATCACTAAACATATAATTTAACCAACAATTGAAATTGAAACTGTCATCAGTCTTATTTGTATAAATTTGACTTCCTCCAATTAATTTCTTGGTAAGAACATTGTTAAAATTCAAAATATACTTTAATCAATAGTTGCAACTAGTCAATTGCTAATTTTATGTTTATAATAGCAAAAATATATGTCGATATGAATAATGTATATTTTTTGTGAGCTTCAATTTCTACTTCATGGAATCTATGTATTATAAATGACGGTGTCCACTGAATTGACAGAAATATTTTTCTTTATCGGGAGAAATCTCCGTTCAATCTTTGTTCGATGTAAATTTGTTTAAATGATGATTCACTGATTGAAAATGTCATCTTCAAAATCTCCCACGTCTGCGGTTGAAATTTTTTGAATTATAATGGTACCTTAGCATCTACGATTTATTAAAACCTTAGTCATCACAATGCAACAAGTGGTGTCTATAATTAACGACATGATGATCGAAGTTAAAATTTTTGGTTGTGCTGAATAGGAATTCCTGGTATTTTACAAATATTTCGTGCATATTTTTGAATCAATTGGATTCAGTAGAATGAGTAAGCTTCTCTTAGGAGGTTTAAAATTCACTCATTGTTGCCATGCTTACAATTATTAATTTTTCCGCATAAGTTTTCCACTACTTATGTTGTTGCGTATTAATATAGAGATGAAGTCAAAAATTATCAATTTAAATATGACGTGTATCAACTCCCACGAATGAAATTTTTATTATTAACGTGATATTGAATAAATTACTCCTAATAATTGGATTTAAAGAAGAGTTTCAACGGTGTACACGGTATCCAAAAAGGGCATCGGGAGTTTGAAGATAGAATAAAATGAGATATAAAAAAATCAAATAGAGTTTTTATGTTTTATGAAGAGATATTGAACTACAAAATTATTTAGCAAAAATTATGTTGTCACTGCTGGTCTCGCTCGGAGACTAGTAATGTCCCGTTGACACATTCCTCAAGAGATTGCCGCCATTTCTAATATTCTGCTTCAGTTCCGTCAAATCCCTCTCTTTGTTTTCGTATAATTTACTCCTCGTCTGTCCCCGCAAAAATAGTCGCATAGACCGGGGTCGGGACTCCTGGGAGGCCAGTTAATGTCGCCTCTTCGAGATATCACTTTGTTGGGGAATCATTAGTTTACCGCATCAATTGTTATATCATAAGTATGACAAATGCTAGAACCATATTCTGGAGTTGCAACCTTGAAATTCCTGCAACACCTGGGCTAGATAACCGCGCGACATTTCACTGTTTAGAGTCGGTGCTCGTCCGCGATTGTCTTTATGGAAATATGGACCGATAATGACTTTACCTAACATTGCAGCTCAGACTATGACCTTTGGACTATGAAGCGGTCGCTGATGTTTCTGCTTAATATTTTTCCTTAGCCCAGTAAAGACAATTTTGTTTATTAACGTACCCGATCAAATTATTGTTACGAACTCGCACACCGAAGTAGATACTAAGTACGGTTCTGTAACCTTGTTAACGGTGTTAAAAATGGCGAGTGCGCCTAATTCTGGGAAGGTCTATTCGGATTTTTTTGACCGTTTCTTATAGTTATGTTCTCCGAAGATCTTTTAGGGATTAAGCCGGCTTTCGAGAAATATTCCGAAAAAAGAATATTCCAGAAGACCATCTAGTATATAAAGAGACTACCTACTTGCCGTAGAGTCAGTTTATAAAGTGATCTCGTGAGATAAACAAGTGAACAAGTAGATAAACAGTAGTGAAATGTTTATATAAATTAGTTTAGGAGCATTTACTGTGTATATAATATAAATTAGTAAATAGTTCAATCAATTAATAAATAAGTGAGTGAACCTACCGTGTGTATAAATTTATCCTACCGCCGAAATAAAAAACTTTTAAATAAATAAGAAAAACATTACATTTGTGTCAAAAATGGGATAATGTAAATAAATAGCTACGCAATAATGGCCAAGAGACTAAGTGACCTGAAAGTGACGGAACTGAAAGCAAAATTGGAAAATCGCCAGTTGGAAACGTCCGGTAAAAAAAGTGAATTAGTAGACAGACTCAAAGTAGCACTGGAGAGTGACAATCTCGTCAATTTCTGCTAAAATGAACGAAAAGATTCTAACCATGAAGGACGATTTTTCTGCTATGAAGATCGATATTTCTACTATGAAGAACGATATTTCTGCTTAATACCGTCGAAGTTCACACAATAATCAATTTGAATGATTCATTTGTATATAATAAACTATTCATTTTGACATTAATGTTGTCACTTAAAATTACTAATATAACAACAACAAAGAGATTCATGGGTAACTCACGCAAAAAGAAAAAGGGCTACTAAAACAGAGTGGTAACCGCGGATATGCATGTTTCTGGCTCATTTGCCGTCTTCAGCACGGTATAACTAAATAAGGATGTGAAATTTGGAAGCAAAGATGTTAATCGAAACATGGGAGAATACAAAACAACGAATTTCAACAGGGAAAACAAACGCTCATTTGTGCTTTCAATTGGAAGATCCCGAGTTTTCAGGACAACAACAAAGATCGACACGGAGGCGCATATAGCCCCTCTGCCTGAACCTTCCGACCCATTATAAATAACAAAGAAGATGTAGGAATATCGCGTGATATGTAAACGACAACAACAAAGAGATTCATGGGTAACTCACGCAAAAAAGGGCTACTGAAACGGAGTGGTAACCGCGGATATGTATGTTTCTGGCTCGTTTACCGTCTTCAGCACGGTATAACCAAATAAGGATGTGAAATTTGGGAGCAAAGATGTTAATCGACACATCCTTATTTGGTTATACCGTGCTGAAAACAGCAAATGAGCCAGAAACATGCATGTCCGCGGTTACCACTCTGTTTCAATAGCCCTTTCTCTTTTTGCGTGAATTACCCATGAATCTCTTTGTAGCTGTTGTTTACATATCACGCGATATTCCTACATCTTCTTTATTACTAATATAGTTGAATACGCCTATTACAGTCGACAAAGTTGAACTAATTAATAATCAAAAACACTCATTGCAGCTCATATAAATAATATGCTGTACAAAACATTTTACAGCCGTTCAGAATGACACAAATTGCTGATTGATTAAGAAAGCCATGAGTTGCTGGTCAATTAGCTACTTCTGCTGACATATTACATTTATCTGCTCACGAAAATACAAATAAGACTTTAAATAACAACCATATAAAAGTATTTTATTTATATAATGTAAATTGAAATATGTACACACAGTTATCTGTATTGTGTCCAATTGTTGTGTGACAATATAGATTTGTTGGTAGAAGAATTTATTATAGTTTTCTTCAAACTCAATTTTTTTAATACAGTTTTTGATCGAGCTTTATTCGTGGGAAGCTAATATCTTCAACATCTCCATCTAGTGTTCATAGAGGAGTATAATCGGTAAGAAAATTTAATATTTAGTAACATCACATCGCTCTTAACTGATTCTATCCGTTTACGAAAAAATTACGCATTTCCAGACCTGTTTCACTCTATATATAACTATTTCGATGAATATTGTTCTGAGCATAAACCTTTCTAAGCTTCAAAATACGTGCTGTACATTTTAAAATATTTTTAACAGTGGTTCAAACATCAAATAGTGATGATTTATAGCAATGAGAACACAGTCGTAAATCATGATCTCGTGAAAACAGTCACCGAGTTCAAAAAGAGAGACAATATTGTCTACCGAGATGAAAGATTTTTATATCACCATTATAAATATAATTTTAGGAGAAGGTTGTATTAAACTGTTGAACAAAGAAACAAAGAAAACAGTTCACATAAAATTTTAAATTTAAATAACAGATATATAGAGAGAATACCAGACAGATTAGTTTAACGAGCCATATGTCATCGAAATGACTTGCACGATCGTTAGAAAAGCTTCATATGGACTCTATCAGCACTTTTGATACAAATGAGTCATTAAAGACTCCTTTTATTTTACATATTTTCTCTTGTCTTCTATTATTAGCAATTTGACGATTTCCCACAGAATATATCAAAATTTCATATTTCAAGAAAGTTCGAAGTATTTATTTAGTGGTGCAATCTATACTTTGCATCATAATCTTTGGCAGCATTAAAATGTGAAGGCATGTTCTTAAAAAATATGGTCAGTTACATTTTTAAAAACGAAGCAGCAGTAAAATGAGACTTGCATATTTTAATAAGAGCTGACAGGCAAAGTGTAAGGTATTGAAAATTAAGACAATGCTCTCGTAGAATACATCCGTATAAAGTTTCTGAAAACAACAACAAGCAACATTATTTCTAGGGTGTAAAGAAAAGTTTAAATGTGTTTAAAATAGGTATACTTAAAAAGCTATGCTGCTGTCTGCATGGTTTATTTAATTTCAAAAAATAGCTCAAAAAAGTAGATTTCCAAATGTAGTTACGAAGAGGATATATTATCCAATGAGAATGTTCTAACAAGAGAAGACTACGAGTTTATCGTTCTAGATATTCAAGGGAGATACAATTAATAGTAGGTGCTTTTTTGGCGTCGATAAGTTTTTAAAAAAGGCGGGTACTCACCAAAAAATCATTCGCAAACATCGTTTGCAAACATTTGCAAAGGTTTGTAAATGCTTTTAAACATTTACCAAATTGTTGTCCCCACTGATAAACATTTGTATAAACAGTATTGTTTGAATCAATTTGTCGCAAAGTTTGTGAAGGTTCTATTTTTTAAATGTTGGAGATTATTATTATTTTATTTTATAATAATAAATAATAATTAAAGAGCCATGTCTTTAATAATAAGAAACAAACCGGCTATGTGTGCTGCATCATTTATTATTATCATGTCTCAATTATTCAAAAAAGAGGTGAAAAAAAAAGAAGAAGAGAAGATTTTGGGTGTCACATTTTTTAAAATGCAGGGAATCACTGACTATTATTCAGGATATTCAAACAAATGATAGAAGCAATTTATTTAAAAACTTTACGCGCATGACACCTGAAGATTTTGATTTTCTTTTATCAAAAATTGTTACAGAAATTTATAGAATAGATACTAACTACAGATCAAGCATTCCGTCCGAAATTAGATTGGCTATAACACTACGGTTTTTGGCGTCAGAGGATTCCTATGTCAGTCTTATGTACCTGTTTAGAGTTTCTAAGCAGCTGATTTCGAAAATAATTCCTGAAGTGTGTACTGCAATAATTAGAGCATTAGCAGAATTCGTAAAGGTAAGTAGAATACATAGCGACTGCCAAAACCTTTTTTTTTTCTACGCAGTTTAAATTAAAATTCTAGTCCTTTTTATTTATATTTTTATTGTAAAAAAATTTAGTGGACACAATAAACTAAGGGAGGGTTTAAGAAGTTTTAGGAATAGTAATAATAAGAATAACATATTTCAAATTCTTAATAATCTTAAATAAAGTAAACTAATAAGGACTCTAATGGTCATAATTTTTTAAAGTTGTGTAAAATCTTGCGATTCGGAGGGTTGAAAGGTTGTAAAATATTTAACAACATTTTCTGCAATGGTTGTTGGTTGCCCAATAAATGGTTCACTTGTATTTTCTGAACCTCGTGATTGTGATGATGACGGCTCAATCTGGCAGCTGTTTTCGTTATTTACAGAAAATAGGGGACAAGACAAAACAGGTGTTGTAGTCTCGGAATCAAAATGAGACTGATGGTTACTCAAACGGAAACTAGGGGGAGAAAAAGCACTCGAGTTGTTTGTTCTGGAATTTAATCCACAGGAATCCTCTTGATCATAGTGTCCCATGTAAGCGTTGAAAAGAATGTTGTTAAAAAGATGTTGTACAAAATTTTGTGTAGTTTTGCTGTAGGTGCGTAATTTCATGGCCACGTGTTCTCCATAAATATCGGACGAGTCACGCTGTCGGACGCATGACTGCATGATGTTAAAAGCTGTTGCAAGACGAGGATCCTCGTTTATGTTATTTTTTGTAGACATTTTTCGTTTAGTGGGACCTCTTCTTATTGGAGTATCGGATTTTGTTCTATCGGCCGTAGAGGCTTGGCCATCGCCGGTATTCAAGTTCTTCACCAAAGAAATTTCTGTATCGGGTTCATCACATATTGTTACTTGGTTACTGGATTGGTCAGTTGTTACATTTTCCGAATCACCTGAGACCTGAAAAAAAGTTATTTTCTTTTTTTACTTTTCAATTTAGCTTGGCCAGTTGTATGACATATTAAAGTTTCCATAGTATGTAAAAAGTAAAATATATATTTATTTTCAGATACCAGAATGCGAAACTGAATGGTTGGATGTTGCAAAACAATTTGAAACTTTGTGGGACTATCCTCAGTGCATCGGAGCAATAGATGGAAAGCATGTCGTTCTACAGTGCCCCAAGTTTAGTGGAAGCGAGTATTTTAACTATAAATCATTTTTACTATAGTGTTATTTGCGCTAGTCGATGCAAATTATAACTTCCTGTTCGCTGATGTTGGTTGTCAAGGAAGGATTTCCGATGGAGGAGTTTTTAAGAGCACATACTTGTATCAACAACTCCAAAACAAAAATTTAAGTGTATCGCCACCACAAGCCCTGCCCGGTCGACAAAAACCTATTCCTTATGTAATATTAGGGGATGAAGCATTTGCCCTAAATAAAAATTTAATGCTCAAAGGCAATAATATTTTTTTTGGATTTAAACAAAGTTCACGCCTATTGCATTCTGACACAATGTGCAGGAATAACTTCTCGTAAACATCTTTGGTCTTAGAAGGTAATAAAGCGAACACTAGTGGCACATACTATCCATTTTTATACGCATGCACAGTGAAAAATTGATAAAAGTATTGCACGCAATATTAGAAAGTTCCGTCCATATAAATCCCGTCAGAGGAACACAGACAATTTAAATTTAGAAAACAAGAAAATATAACAATATTATTGTCAGTATCGTTGACTAGCAGAAAACTGTCCTGTTGTAATGTTTTGATGTCCAGACATATTAACGCTTCATGTATATCTTGAATATTTTTTGGTAGAGGGGGCAAGAACGTACGACGTGCAGAATAAATATTCTTTCTTGTATAATCCAAGTCCTTTAACGATAGATTGCTCACCAATTCAGGACAGTTTTTCATCTCTTTATGGATTAACTTCATCGGTCGCTCAGAAATATCTTCAACAGCCTTTCTTTTCACGCTGTTACTTAGTTTTTGTCTATCGAGAGTACTATCCACTTCATGATTATGCACTAATTCACTTTCCACAATTTTATTTTCGCCCACGGTATATAGTTTTGCTCTGCACATTTTTGCTGTACAACGCCAATAAGTTTTGCCAGATGCCATCGTTCTACATTTTCGAAGTTATCCACGGTTTACCACTAGAAGAGTTTTGCGCTTCTCACTTAACATAACTTCACACTTAATTTCCATCTTTGTTGTACAACAGTTCGAAGACAAATAAAATACAACCCGTAAAATATTTGTTAATACTAATAAAACCTCTGCCTACTCCCTAGCCCCGCCAGGGTGAACTATTGGGGCAGTCCCGATAACAGAACATTTATTGGCTTGTTATTGTCTTGAAATTCTATTACAACAAATATCCCATTCACGGTATTTTGGTTTTATCCTCATTTTATTAGCATAAGCACCCCTTTACATTATCGTCAAAATTCCGTATTCCGGGATTGCCGATAATCCCTTGACGGTTACTACCTGAGACACCCCTTATTAAATAAGGTGAAATTTTAACTAGTGTTTTAAATGAAACTCACTGTTTCTAGCTAATTCCACAATATAATAAAAATTGTTGAAAATTCTAAAAAATTGACAATTGTTTCGATAAATCAGTTAGTTTCATTAAAATTTTAACCATTGCGCGCAACTCACCTATGCCGCCAACAATATCTGCAATCAAAGGTTCCAGACTTATTTTGTGCATTGCGGTGGACAATGAAAAAAAATGGAAGAGTGTAACGTTGACTATAACAGGAACATGGTTTGAATTCACATTGATCCCAAACTTAGAGGCAAATAGTGTTGTAGTTCTTGACAACGCTTCTTATCATTGTAATAAACACGAAATATGACAAAGGGAAATTTAGGAACACCCTATAAAGATATATAATTTTCTTGATAATAAAATAAGTCGAATCCAATTTAATATAAAAACAATTGTTGACCTAGACCAGAAAAGAATTTAAACAAACAATTTTACACAACCGACGAGGTCGATGACGGAACACACGGTGGTATGTTTATCAAAATATAGACAAACCTTGCAACTTAGTATAAAGAAATTGAAAATTAACCTTCAATTACGAAAATAAAAAAAAATATGAGACAAGGGCAACACGAAGGAAATTAAATAACATATCTCAAATCTTCTGAAATGAATAGCAGAAAATTTGATAGCAGAGGCAGTGAGGTAGTAAACCTCGTAAAGTGCTCAGGTACTGTATGGCCTGACACTTCGACGGCCGTACGTAAACAGTGATAATTGTGTTGTCGTGATTTGTGATATTTCAAAAACGTAAGTTTTTTCTATGTCATTATAATTATTTTTTTTTGAACAAATATCGTATTGACATTTTATTTGATTTGACTGGGTATCCAAAGATACATTTCCTGGTCATATTCAGTGCCTATTGACATTTGAGCGCCTCACCTAACATATTTAGGAAATAGTACCATTTTCAATCGAATTAATAATCCAGGGGAACCCTAAATTTTAGTCAAGGGAATTTAAAGATTGTACAGGGATATTCATATGTAAGAATTATCTTGTTTATATCATAACCAGGTCAGATTACCGTCAGATTTCGAAAGAGTTTTTTTTGACAGTTATTTTCTTATATTATACAGGGATATTCATACGTAAGAATTATCTTAGTTATGTCATAACCAGGTCAGATTACCGTCAGATTTCGAAAGAGTTTTTTTTGATAGTTACTTTCTTATATTGTACAGGGATATTCATATGTAAGAAATATCGTATTTATACCTTCAGATTTTGAAAGACTTTTTTTGATAGTTACTTTCTTATATTATACAGGGATATTCATATGTAAGAAATATCGTATTTATACCTTCATATTTCGAAAGACTTTTTGCACTAGTCCTGATAGTTATTTTCTTATATTATACAGGGATATTCATATGCCAGATATCTTTCATTTATGTCATAATCAGGAAACACTACTTTCAGATTATGGATGACGTTTTGCCCGAGTCATATTAATTTTTTTCTCATTCTTTATAGTCATATGCAAGACATCTTTTACTTTTGTCATAATAATGAGAAACTACTTCCAGATTATGAAAGACGTTTTTCCCTAATTAATTTCTAGTGTATCGTACCGGGACATTCTCCCCCGATTAACTTTTATTTTGTCCCAACCAGGGCTGAATTACTGTACTTAATTATTTTGTGTTTGTAATATATATATGTACATATTATCCACCCAGTCTGTTTCATTTATCAACAACCCCTACCCTCGGACCAGCAGGATTGAACGGGTTGACGCGACCTGCGTTAGAACTCAGGCTTGGCACATTGTATAAGCCCAAGAGGCCCCACGGAGACCTTGTCCGCTCGTGCTCCTGGCTCTAAATTGTGCCATAAGGCACTGGTGACAGCACGCTGCAAAATTCAAGAAAATAGGAATTCAAAGGTTGTCCTACACTGGTAACGGATGGCTGTAAACCCTAAACGACCACAGCGGTTATTACAGTGGTGACCAAATATTCATTACAAAGGATAAATATACAATCGGAATCTACCGATTCATTAAACTGGTAACAGTTTGTTACAGTGGTGACAGAATAAATAGACAGTTGATAACAGTTCATTATACTGATGACAGCGACCACAGGATTATTACAACGGATTCAAAACTCATTTATTACATCATTCACGATAGCTCAATGAAATACCAAATAAAAGCTACAAAAATACCGAACTACACATTTTTTAATGGGTAATAATTTGTACTTTGAAGATTCTTATACAAAACAACAACGGATTGAAGTTTTATAGACAAAGAAATTTAAGAAATTATACGCCTTAGAGAGTATAGCTGAAAAACATGGACACTCTATAGTGAGACTTCCTCCTTATTTTTGTATTTTCAATTCCATCGAGTTAATTTGAGCACAATTAAAACAGAGATTAGAAAAGTAATCAAAATTGAAGATGAGTATAAGAATATTGGGCAAGTCCATATTAATGGGGGAAATAAATTTATTATTGATTTACAAGACGATAGTGATAATGAAGCAGGTGATATGGGAGAAGGAATAATATAATTTTTGGGAGAAGAAAATTAATTAAGTTTAATATATTTTTCATGTTACTTATTTATATAGTAGTGACTAATAGGAGTTAGACATAATATTTATTTTTAAAGAATTATTTTATTCATTGTTATAAAATTTCTTTTTTTTCTTATTTTTTCATCGAATTTAGTTTTGTCCACAAAAAATCGAATAGGATACAAAAAGGGCTCAGTCTGGTTACCCGATTAATCCGAACACCCTTTTAACAATTACGTAGCAAATTGGTGAGTAAACAAAATATTAATACCTTTCAGAGTTTAGCTCCGCAACATAACTTAAAAGGGATATACGATTACATTGCTACACTATATGTTTTTCGCCAACTATAGTTAGTTGGCGTTTAAAATTAATAGACCCACGTCAGATCAATGCTTGTTTTTTATCACTTGATTGATGTTGATTGTTCATACAAAATTTTGTTCAAAGATGCAGCTCACTTTTAGTTGGGTGAGTACTTTGGTAAATTATGAAGTTGATCTAATACCCATTAGCCAATACCAATAAAAACTATCAAAAGAGAGTTGGTAAGCATCATGGACCTGCGGAATCATTAGTTCATGTGTCTTCAAAAACGGTGATGTAACAGTTAACGGCAATGAAATTAATTTACTCAAAGAAAATTTAATGAACGAATAATTTTACATTTATTAGCGACCAAAACCGTGCGATGAAACCTATTAGATTATTTTCTTTTGGGATCCGTCAAGTCATTTAAAGTTTATATAAAATAAACACTGATTTATCTAAATCTGCCGATGCCGAATGTGCTAAATTCGTTCAAAATAATTAAGTCACTCACAATCGAAAACTCGACTACTATGTATTTATTATTTAATTAATGGCTATTGGACAAACTCTATAATGAACAATTAATAAGAACTTATTATTAGGAGTTATCCGTTCTGATTTATGATCTGCTCTGCTGGCCTTGAAAATTCTTCTCCGATACATGTTAATTGCCTAATTGGAAGAAATTGATCAGACACACTTATTAAGGCCAAAGCTCGTATTCTAATTAATGGCAATTCATGATTCACTAGGTCAAGAAGGAATATTTTCCAGGTTAATTATCAAGAGATTGTTTACAAAAACGCCGTTATAGTATTTTTTCTACTTCCGTTACTAAAATCGCATTTTCAATACGGGTTTGACATGCACAAAACGACTCTTTAAACACTGGTGTTTAAAATGCGAAAAGTCACATCTCGTTTATCTTTTGTTTTTTGAACGTCGAATCAAGTGTATCTTTTGTATGTTAAATTTCATGTTCCGTGATAATCTTGTTATTCTGCGTCATTTGATTTGTCAGTCAGCTGTCAGCCATCGTCCGTCATGTAATGAATATAATTCAAATATAATATAATTTTTTCCTTCCCGCAGGCGAAGAAAAACTATAGTAAGCACCTCGTGTTAAAACCTTTTTGACACTTGGCACTTAATATACTATTATATATAAAAAAGTCTTATTACATGTGAAATACGTTTTATAATAACCAATATTATGAAATGTATCTCTATCTTATCACTTCTCCATTATACAAAAGAAGCCATATCAATGGAAGAATCAACAACATTTTTGTGAGATGTGTTTTTCGAATCTATCTACATGGCGTTACAATCCATCATTTCGATCTCTCGCAACCTCAATGCAATCCTGGATGACCATAGCTTTGAGATCTTTTGCTATATTGTCTCGACATCGAAGTCGAGGTCGAGCAAAAGTGGTATTTTCGTAGTTGGGACTTCTTCCCATACGAGTCTTGTTGTTCTGTCGTTCTGACGTGGCCTGCCCACTGGGTCTTCTGGACTTTATTTCTTTTACTAGATTAGTATCGCCGAATAAGTATTTCAAGTTTTTGTCGGTCTTTATTCTATAGAGTCCTGTTGTCTCATCAAGCTTCGGCCCAAAAATTTTTCTTGGGACTTTCCTTTCCCAGACTCGCAATCCGCTCTTTGTCGAATGCGGCTGTAAAAAGTTGTATTTATAAGATTTTACTATGCGAATGCGTCATTGACCATTGAATTCTCCTTCAATCAAATGGCAACGAATTATTTTATAAAGGCTTTGTTCGAAAATAACACTCTTATCTCTGTCATATATCTGTTTTCTCATGTCAAAATAGAGAAATCATTTGGTATTTAAATTTAGTTTTTCTTCATGGATTGTTTTAATGAACAAAATACATTAATACAATCTATTTTGTATTCTTTTTTTAATACTTCTCTTATAGCCGCTGCCTGTTTTGATTGTATTTAATAGAGTCAATTAGAGAAGAAAATAGTAGCATAGTCAAATTTCATTTCAGAATGTATTTGCATAGAACATTGAAAGTAGTTACTTTGCCGACTGGTAATATTCATATCGAATTGAAAATATTACACAAGACGTATCTGTATTCTTAGTTTAATTATTCATTGTTATTGACACCAATTCGAAAAAAAAACAGGAAGACACAATTTTTCTTCCATGCAATGAAAAAAGGATGGCTTTGTACAGGATTGTGATTTTTATTTAGTTGGATCTCTAGGCGAAACTATGAAAAAACAATTTTCAACTGTGGCAACAGTAAAAAGTTTTATAAATACTATTCGAATTTGATTTAATTACCAAATTCGCAAAAATAAAAGTTGCTCTGTGTTGTACTAGCATCCGACGACACCGTGCTGTCAATTTATAATTTAATAGCAATATGTTATGAGGAGAAAAAAGATCACCAATTTCGTACTCAACACAGCAATTTTTTATGGCGAAAATAAAAGTTGTGCTGAATTGTACTAGCATCCTAGGATACTGTGCTATGAATACAAAAAATTATTTCTTCAAAATTTTAAACTCCGATAATAGGGGTAAAAAAGTTGATCACCTTCGTACTCGACACAGCAATTTTTTTATCGCAAAGATAAAAGTTTTGCTGAGTTGTGCTTGCATCCGAGGATACTGTGCTGTCATAATAACAAATTATTTTATCGAAATTTACAATTTAATCGCAATAATCATGGACATTATGGAGAGAAAAAAGTTCATCACTTTCGTACTCGACACAGCATTTTTTTTTGAAAAATAAAAGTTGTCTGAGTTGTGCTAGCGTCTGAGGACCCTGTGCTGTCAATACAATAAATTATTTCTTCAAAATTGATAGATGTAAAAAAGTTGATCACTTTCGTATTTGACACAGCAATGTTTTATCGCAAAAATAAAAAGTGTGTTAGTGTTCTCGGATGCTAGGACAACGCAGTACAACTTTTATTTTTGCCATACAAAATTATTTTGTCGAAGGACAAGGTGGTTGGGCCAACTTCTTGAAAAAATTTTTTTTCAAGGTGTTCTAATTAATTTTTCTAGTTGTTTTCTAGTAGCACAAGTAGCACAAAGCCAACACAGTTCAACCCTATTTTTTTTTCGACATTCGAAAATGGCTGGGGTAGCTTTTCTTGAATTTTTCATCAGCCCACAAAATTTCCATTATTGAAAAAAAAAAGGAAAAAACCTTTGGCAGTACAAGTAGCACAATTCAGTAGGTACAACTTTTACTTTTAAGAATTTCTAAAAAGGCTGAGACAACTTTACCCACGTATATTTACCTCTTGAAGAATAACGACAAGAATAACGTCAGATAAGGAGGTCTATTTCTAAAACATATCTGAATTTAAAAAAAAGTCTCACCGAGAGCCATTTCTCATACAATAATTAATGCGTGGTCCTTTAATAAGCAATTAAGCGAACGGAAGTTTAATAAATATCAATCAGAGTCAATGACGCCACGTTCCTCTAGGTTCACTAACTACTTAATTTATATTTCACTAGTCTTATAATTGCAATAATGTATGCTTCATTAATCGTTTCATCTTTTTATCGACTACGTTCTAGGATACGAGCGCAAACAGCAGCGTACAGTCATTTTTACCTAATTGTATCGGATATAATAAAAAATTGAATGAATAATAATAAAATAACACTAGACAAGAGATGGGAAATTTCTACACAGACGCAAAAGAAGAGAAAAGAGATACGAAGCAAAATCACATAATCAGTTATAAAGAAGGAAAGAAAATGAAATAATGCCAAGAAGCAAACCATAATTGAGAATCTATTATTAATAAATAGAGAAAAAGAAATCCTGAAAATGATGAGGTAATTGAAAATTACAATGGAGATGAAATCGAAAAGTCCACACAAGAAGAGATTGGAGAAATAATCGTAAATACGAAAAGTAACAAACGCTCAGTTAAAAAAATAACACGAAGAAAACATGAAGTATGAAAGAGTGCAATAAGAAAAGAAGTTACGGACCTAATACGAGAGATATGGAAAATGAAAAGAATGCTAAAGAGCTGGAATGGAACGGTGATTATACTTCTTTATGAGTAACGAGATGTGTCCGATTATACCACTACAGAGACATAGCTTTATTGAATATAATAGAAATTACTAGCAACAATTATAATAATGCCATTGGCAACCAAGTAACACACAATTATAAATATGAAATATTATGTTAATTATCAATGCAGCTTGTAAACCTCTTCTTCTTTCTCTAAAACCCTTATGCCGTTCAGCGTTGGGTTAGCCCTTATTTACCCATTTCTTCCAGTCATTTCTGTTCCTGGCCAGTCCTCTCATATCTTCTATCGATTTTCCTCATTTCACTCCGATTTCCTGCATCCTCCTTATCCATGTTTTCCTTGGTCTTCCTTTTTTTCTTTTTCTATGTCTTCCTGCCTCTGCAACTGCTTTGACTAATATGTTCTCGTTCATTCTTACAATGTGTCCGTACCAGTTCAATTGCTTGTTTTCGATCTTTGTTAAAATTGGTTCCTGTTTCAGTTGGTCTCTGATTTCTTCATTTCTACTTCGGCCGCATTTGGTAACTATTTCATTTCCACTGCATTTATCGAAGATTCGTGCTTTTGTAGAGTGACCCACGTCTCACTTCTAAAAGTAGTTACTGGTAATGTTATGCAGTTATAAACTCTTTTGTTTTGTCATCGATTTCCTTCTTCCCCATTACAGATTTATTAACACTATAATATATCCTGGTTGCCTTTCTTAATTTATTATTTATATCTGCATCTATATTTCCGTCATCTGCTAAGATGTTTCCCAGGTATTCAAAACATGTAATTTATTCAATTTGTTTATAGTTGCCCTTCCTTTATCTTCCCCTTTCTGGTTAGTAATCATATATTTTGTTTTCTCCGTATTGATTTTCATTTTTAGTTTAGTATTTCCTTCTGCCATACATTTGCTAAACTTTGCATTTTACTGTTCGTGTTTGCTATTAGGACTCTATCATCTGCATATAAAAGAGAATATATTTTGATTCGTCTTAGATTTCGATATCCTATAGCCGTGCTATTTTTCTCAGACTGATTTCATGTACTTTTTATTAGCGAGTCCATTATAATTATAAAGAGCAATGGACTTAGGCTGTCTCCTTGCTTAATTCATTTTTCAATGTTGAACGATTCAGATCGTTCGTCAAATATTTGAGTTTGTGTTGTCACTTCATTGTAGATTGATTTTACAACTTTGATGGTTTTCTCAGTTATATTATACTTCTCTAAAGTTTTCCACAATATTTCTCTGTTATTCGTGTCAAAGGCTGTCTTTAAGTCTATGAACAGTAAATGGAGTTGTTGGCCAGTTTGGAACTTTCTTTCAACTATCTGCCTTATTATGTGTACGTTATCGTTTGTACTTCTACCTTCCCTGAATGCAGTCTGTTCATCTTCCAATTTAATTTCCATTTCATTTCGCAGACGTTTTTCTACTATTCTTGTATATGTCTTGAAGCATACTGACGATAAACATATTGCCCTGTAATTGTCGCAATTTGTATAATCTCCCTTTTTATATATTGGTATTATAATATTTTTAGTCCAGTCTTTCGGTATCATTTATGTAGCCCATGCATCTTTACATATCTTCCTGAACCAGTTCTTACCTTCCTCGCCCAGCCATCTTATCACCTCATGGTTAATTTCGTCCTCTCCCGCAGCTTTCCTTATTTTGATGTTTTTAATGGCTTCCTCTAGGGTAATTTCGTAATGATATTCCTCGAGATATTCCTTTCCTTGTATTACTTCTTTCTTTTGGTCAATATGTGTTTCAGTTTCTTCAAGTTTAAATTTTTCCCTGAAATATTCTCTCCATACTTTTGTTTTTTTGCCTGTCTCTATATGTATTTGATTATTTTTATCTTTTATTGCATAATCTTCTCTATCTTTTTTCCCTCGTAATGTTTTAATTCTGCTCCAGAATTGTTTGTTATTTATTTTGTAGCTTTCATTTAGTTCCTCTCCAAATTTTTCCCAACTTTTCCTTTTTGATTCTTTTACCGCTAGACTCGCTACATTTCTTTTCTGAATATACTCCAGTCTATTTGCCTGGTTTTTGTTAAGCTGATATTTCTTCCATTGACATTTTTGCTCCTTAAATTTTCTTTGTATGTCTATGTTCCACCAGTCGTTTCTCTTTTGGTGTTTGTTTATTATTATTTTTCCACATGTTTCATTTGCTACGTTATATATATTATCTTCAAAAACTCTCCACCTTTCTTCTACATTAGTGTTTTTATTGCTAGTTCTGCCTCTCTAAACTGTATGTTCGTTTTATCTTAGTATCTCTTTCGTATTTCTAGATCATTTAATTTTTTAATATTTATTCATTTCTGCTAATACCAAACTATGTTGTGTTCCTAATTCTGCTTTTTTCTCCGTTCTAACGTTTTTTTAGTTTATTTGATTCTGAATTATATACGTCTCTTTCAGGTGCTTCAAACGTATACCTATCCTTCATGTCTTGGTACCATATTGTATTTCCTACTTTTAGGTCGTTTATTTGGCAGAACTGTAGCATTTTGTTTCCATTGTTCTTCCTTATCTTCTCTCCGTATTCTCCTATGCAGCCTAATCCTATATGTATATCATTTCCCAGTCTTGCATTCCAATCTCCCATAATAATTACTCCATTGTTTACCTCTCGAAGTTCATCCAGATGTTTTTGAAGTTCCTCATAGAATTCAGCCATTTTGGATTCCTCTGTTCTTTCTACTGGTCCGTATATTTGGATAATATTTATTATTTCATCTAATTTTATTATTATGGTAACTATTCTTGAGTTGATTTTTTTTACATTTAACTATATGCTTACTAATTTTTTCTGTCACTATTAGTCCGACACCTGTCAGGTTCCTCAAAGAATTTTAAAATACCAAAGAGGCAGAAATGCACTGAGACCGACAACAAATTGCATGAAAGTAGATGGAAAGGGAAGAAAGAGTTTCAGCTGAGTGGTTCTAATAGCAAGCAAAGAAGAAGATCTCTAGAAGTATGGGCCTAAATTTAACTGGAGTAAAAAGTCAGAAACAGCAATATAAGGCAAAAACCAAACACGTCAATATAACATAATAATAAGCCCAACGCAAATAGTCACACGCATGTATTTAGGACGATAAAAGCAGTGAAGAAATAGAGATAGAATTAGGCTGTTCAAAGTGATCAATGTGCTGAATGAATAATGAATAAACGAAATGCAAAATATGTATTATTCTTTTGAATCCATTGTATCGCCTTTAATTAAGTCCAAAAACTCGACTGGTGTCATATTAGAGGAATATGGTGGTTGTTCGATGTGTTTTTAAGAAATTCGTTCATATTGATAGTCTTATAAGATGTTGCGTTATCATTGTCCAAAATATAATTCGTTTTTCACCGCACATCTGGTCTTGTATTTGATATAAACAAATAAATTTCAGCTACTAACCCTTTTATATTTAAAAGACGATTTTCAGTAAACATTTTCTTCAGAGATGTTCAGTTGATAGCTGGTCAGAGCGAGACAAACCTTCTACCACATCTTAACAAGTTTCGAATTGTTTCTACCACTAATTCGCACATGTTAGTGATAAAGTTTGTACCATTTTTAGCACTTTTGGACGCGAAATTCCATTTGCAATGACAAACTTAATACAATTTTTTTT
Organism: Galeruca laticollis; assembly: GCA_963921935.1. Classification (NCBI taxonomy): domain Eukaryota; kingdom Metazoa; phylum Arthropoda; class Insecta; order Coleoptera; family Chrysomelidae; genus Galeruca; species Galeruca laticollis. Next base: position 40,689,495 of record OY998175.1, on the reverse strand, counting down.
CAATTCATTGGAAAAATTAACTATCAAATGGAGTACTATAAGGAAATTCAATAACAGATTAAGCTCAAACTCTGTATGCATATAGAAAATACCAGCTTGACGATATAAATAATTTCGACAGTACTTTCAAGCTCATTAAATGATGAATTCTCGCTACCACAATGAAATTATTCAATTCATTGGAATATTGCAATCTGGTGACATCAAACTTTAACGTAACGTCTAATTTATTAGTAATATGTGATTTTTGTTGGCAATTTTTTCTTTTCATCTGATAAATGATTTATACTAAGGGTGACCGCACACAGTCGATTTTTAATTTTACAACAATTTAGTCGGTATTAGCTCTAATGTAAGTACGCACACAGTACAACGGGGGACAAACTCAATTTTTAAATCAGAAGCAGTCGGCGCACCCTTTTGATTATTTTGTCGTCCAACTCTCGACAACTGGTGGTAGTTCCACGGCAGCTTATGAGAGTGCGCAGATAGTCAATTGTTTAGACGTTCAGTTCGTGAGTGATATCACTGTACACTCCCTCAGTGGTATATATACAGTAAAAATGGCGTCTGAGGAGGAAACATTTGACGTAGAAGCATTCATTGATTTAGTGGAGGTTCTACCAGCGTTGTATATGAAAAATTTGAAAGAGTATAGCGACATCAACATTAAGAAGAAATTATCAGAAGAAGTATGTACCGAAATATGTCCATACTGGGGAGAGTTGACGCCTCAAAAGAAAACAGATTTTGGAAAAGATTTTATTATTTTTTAATGTTACATTTTATCATATTGAAACGGTGCAGATCCTTGCGGTGAGAAAAAATAAGATGTTATATACTCGTACAGTCGTACAATTATCCCACCAATATGGTTCATTCCTCTTGTATAATTAACTACAGTTATATCATCCAATTGATTCTGGTACAGTGTATCAACAAATGTAATTCCGTCTTTTTCTCTGACATAATTATGTGAAATACAACAAGTTTTTATAATCGATATAAAAAAAATCATTACCCACATCGATGGGACGATTAAATATTCGCCATTTATTTGCTAATATCCCGAAAGTACATCCAACAAATCTTCTGGCACGTGTATGTCTATAGTTAAATATTTTCTTAACGTACGTTATGTTTTTTCTTTCATAAGGCCTTAAAATGCAATTCGATAATCCAAAAGCCTCATCAGCCACTACATAAAAGGGCATAATAAGTCCATCTTCATCGTTTGGTAATTGTCTTCCTGCGGGTACATCTAATTGCTTACTCAGAAGCCTTGTACCTGCTTTAGAACTCTTAAAAATTTGTGAATCACTGGAACCTCCGTAAGCACCAACATCTATTGCAATGAATGTATAATCCGCGTCAGTCCAAGCCATAAGGACGCATGAAAAAAGTTTCTTATAATTGTAGAATGAGGATCCTGCATTGTCTGGACAAATCAGTCGTATGTGTTTACCGTCCACCGCACCAATCACATTTGGAAAATTTATACGAGCATAAAACTCATCAGCAATTTTTATCCACGCGTCTCTATCTTTTTGGGGCATAAACAATGGTTACAGCACTTACTTACTTTACAAGTATTTTTCACAATACCTCTTATAGTTAAAGGGGCTATCAAATATTGAAAAGAAAGAGAATTAAAACTGGATCCGGTTGCCTAATATCTCAAACAAATATAAAATTTCTTGAAATTGTCGTTGTTACAGGTAATGAAATGGCAAAATTTAAGAACATGTTTCAGCAAAGAATTAAAATTACAAAAAACAGTTAAATCTGGCCAAGCAGGTTCCAAACGGCATAAATATATATATTTCTATAGATTATTATTTCTTCTACCAACCATTGAGCAACGGCAAACAGAAAGCAACTTTGATGAAGAAAATTATACGAATATTGATGCTACGGAACCAGAGATAGTAAGAAATGCCACCGAAATATCTGAATCGAACAATGTCAGTCGTGGTACAAAGAGATAGCAAAAAAGTGACGAATTTGTGGCAAAATTACTTACAATACTTCAAGATGACAAATAAGATGTTGACGAGGGTACATATTTTGTACTATCGTTGGTACCTTAGTTATTAAGTGAGGATGAAAAGTTTGACGCCAAAATTCAGATTTTACAAATTTTACGGCAAATAAAGAGAATATACCTTGTTGGTCAACTAGGAAATATTGGCATACCTTTACATTCTCCACCTCCGATGCCGCGTTCACGAGCAACTGATACATCCCACCAGTTTCCTTCAAACATTCATCTTTTCACAAGGAACTCTCAATCTACATATGCAATGCATTCGCAACCATATCAATATTGCAGCACCCCATCACCTGCAAATATCAAAGATACAGTCCAATCGTATTATTCAAATTATCTTCCCGCACCTCCTCAAATGGATTTGTTAGATTTATAATTTGTAATAATTTACTGTTTGTATGAAAAATATAAATGAATAGTTTTCTCTCTTACCTTATTGTTACAGCCTTTCTTCAGGTGTTATAGATAAACGTTCATTTGTATCTTTTTTGCGAAAGAAAGATGAAACTAAATTTAACAACTCAGTGAAGCATCCGGTAAAAAGAAAAAAAATTTTCAGGATAGTTCAATAGTTTTGCATGCAATACATGAAACTGATCCTTTCGTAATCTACTACTGTATAGGATGAACCCAAATTTGCCCACTACTCTTCTTCAGTCGTTTTTTCCTCCGGATATTTAAACTAACTTTCTTGTTGACCGTTTTAACTACCTGCCGAAATCGTTTGTGTGCGCTCGTTGGCAATGTCTTCCCAACTAAACGGTTGTTCAGAAATCGTGTATCAATCCAACTTAACCACAACTCAACTAAACAGTTTAGTCGTTTTTTAATCAGCTGTGTGCGGTTATCCTAAGCTGTATAAAGCTGGAACCCGACTTAATAAAAAAAATGTCAGTTTAAGCTTACATTTCTACAAACGATGTTTGTTAATGGTTTAATTTGACAATTTTATTTTTCGGGCATTACAATTCCTACTACAAATATAAAAATATCACTACAATTACCTTCATGGTTTGTAGTAAGTTGTTGTAGTTGTTGGAGTAGTGATAGTTAAATAAAGAAACTGGCCCTGCTACAGAAGTAATAGGCATGCGCCAAACGTCAACATCAGCTACAGTAGAAACGCTGAATGACTGATACGACATCCACCATATGCATCTTAATCAAAACAATACGACAAACGCTTGTATTGAGTTTCGCTCTTTTTCTGTTATTAGAAGAAGACAGTACCAACATAGTATGTGTGAATAATATCGTCAACTAAGTCACGTGATGGAAAAGCTTCACCGTTTGTACTGTAAGTAATGCAAAACCTAATTAATTCATATAATTTCATTCTATGAATGTCAAAACTTTAATTATCATAAACGCTTAGTCACGTTTCACGTCCTCTAAACTCATTAATCAAGGAGCCACAAGTAGCTTTCCCGAAAATCAATAGTTCTGGCGCCGAATGCATAATAAGCGGCCTGAGAAAATGAAAATAATATGACTGTCATTTTCCCCGAATTCACACACTCGCCTGGCGACGCATACATCTGTTTGTATACAACGTCGAGCTAAAGTATGGAATCAAGCTAAAATATATAAAAAAAATTATTGATGAAAATATCAGACTTCTTTTATTTGAATATTAAATTCAAATACATGAATTACATATATACCAAGTATTATTCAAATGCATTTTTTTTTTGATTTTTTCTAATTTAATGGCACGCCATATTACGTGGTTATACACATTTACAAAATTTATGTTTATAAACGTATTATCTATAGTCCAATGACTAAATAATACAGAGGACCGATAACCACAGCGACTAGCGTGTTACCGATTGGCACCACGAATGTATTTCCAGTGGCGGTTCATGAGTTAAATCAAAAGGAAGTAAAAGATAGATTTTGAAAACATTTTGTATAATAATTATATTAACAAACACATAGAATAAAATACAGCACACATACACAGTTATAAAAGTATTTATTTAAATGCACATAAGAGAAGACATTACAAAATATTCTTTGAAATATAAAATAATAAGTTCTTCAACTTAATTTTTATTCCTACAAAATAACCACTATGAACTTACTTTAACTGTTAACAATAAACATAAACGAATTAATTTGTAACATTAAACAAGGTAAATTACATTTTAATCAATTTTGTTAAAATACAAATTTTGAATAGTACAATTATTAAAAAGTAATTGAGGTGTACCATCTTTAGTCACAAACAAATTTGTACTCGTAGATCCATTTGGAAGGTTTAGAAGTGTAGCAGTTTCTTTATCCAAATTCCCGAATTTATTTATACCGATATTTTTTTGTACAAATTTTACGTTTTGGTAGTAAATAAAAAATGATTGTGTGGTACAATCTCTTGGCCGCATATTTATATATTTTTTACAAATATTGTTATATTTTCCTGTGACTATAAAGATTCTTGGTATTTTGGTTTTTGTGTCAGGAATATTTATTATGAAATTGTCCTTGAAATCCTTGACGTTTTGAAACTGTTAATAATAATAGCATTTATTGCCCAACAGATCTTACAATACCTTTAAAGAGCAATACCTAGGTACATGTGTGTTTATATTTATATAAAAGTAGACAAATAAAAACGATACAAACAGTAATACGAGTGACATAAATGATACAAAAACAAAACATCAGCAAAATTAAAACATTACATACTACTTGCTACAAGTTTAATGTGGTTTAAACTGTGAAAAAACAAATCGCACTTTTACAAACCTTATTAAAATTATTGCACATATTGAATACAAATGGTCTCAGTAATAGATTAGTTCTCGCATTGTTATTATAAAACATTAGGTTTTGCCTATTATTAAATTGAGGCTATTCTATTTCTATTCTAGAGAAAATATTGGGTCTGCCTACAAGGTTATTTAAAAATCTAGATTTTTACTGGTCAATTTTTCAGTTTTATAATGAAAACTAGTGTTATAATAAGTATCATTATGAAACAGAAAATTGGCATTTAATTAACAACTTATAGTATAGGACTAAAAAAAGATAATTACATAAATATGTTATTAAATAGTTTTGACATTATTATACTATCACAATAATAAAAAGAATTACATAAATTAAACAAAGCAATACATTATTGGCCCTTGAATAAAATTAATTTAGTGTATTGTTGCCTAACAGGCTCTACCACTTCAGATTTTTTCTTAGTAATAAAATGAATCCTTATGTTCAAATATTTCAACATAACTGCTTCAACTAAGAAATAAATGTGATTATTACTTACTTCAGCAACATGTTCCTTTAAACTACAGAAGCTATTATCCTCAATAGCTTGATGAATAATTTTATTTTTCAAACTCTGAATAAAATTTTTTTTTGTTAATTGATTTTCATTAGTTCTAATAAAATGTTCTGTAATTTTACAAATTTTTATTACATCTTTAGATGGATAAGACAATCCACCTCGATCTTTTTTGGTAATTAATGAATTTAAAAAATTTGCTTTATCTCCTGATAATACTGTAATACACTCCTCACATTTGATAGTTTTTTGTAATTGTCTCGTAACAAACCCTGCAATATAAACAATAATTTGCAAAGAACACTCTGTAATGATATTTGTATTCATTATATATTCGTGATCCTCCCAAATTGTCTGCAAACCATAATTTTCCGGTATTTGTTCAATTAGATGTGGGAAACCTTGATTTATGTTTTGCTCGGGTGTTTCCAATCGGCTTGATCCTACTAATATTGGTATATCCTCTAAGGGTATGCAGTTTCCCATCCCTCCTTCTCTAATTTCAGCCCTGACTAGCAACCTTTTATAAGCTGCTGTAAATTGACGGCAAGTAGGGTTGTTGTTCCATCCACCTCTGGAACGTATTGAAGAAAAGTACATTTCTAAATGGTCTTGGCTTGCCTTGTACAGTGGAAGATAACATATATTTTTTTCATTAATAACCATTTCATCATACATCAATAAAGCACTTTTCATTGAACAAATAAATCCTACAAAGCCAGTTTTACGATTGGAGTGTATCACTAGATCATTATTCATAAATTTTAAATTTGAAATATAATCTATAGCTTCAAATATGAAATCTCTGGTAGTATCAATGTTCTTTTCAAAAAGCGCTTTTTTGTATTTGGGAGGAACTAGAGAATGACTATTTAATATATCGAATACATTATTTATGATGTTAATAAATCTGACGGTTCCATGACAATTTTTAAACTCACTTAGACCTAATTGCTCCTCACAGTAGCTCAAAGCATCAGCAACAGATTTACTTAAAAGCTGCACTGCCAAACGCACCTTCATTTTCTGTTTAAAGAAATTAAGATGTGCTTTTCGAAGTTTGTTGCCTAAATGTAACCCTTCAGTCTCTTGTAATGTCTCTAATTGTTGAATATAGTCTCACTTAATAAGATTACCCTCACCATCCTTTAGATATTTTTTTTCACCAAAAGTGTTTCTTATTAGCTTCACCATATGACATGGGTCAAAAAAGATGAATACATTTTTACCATTCAACTGAAAATATGGCTTCATATTGAAAACATCTATATTACAACCTAGCGTACGAGCCATTGTAATATTCGATGGCGCTCCATCAAAAGTTAACGAGAGTAAATGAGCCCCTGCATCTGATATTAAATTTGCACAATGAGTTACAATTGCAGTTTTTTGATTTCCACTTAAACCGTTAGCAAAAAAATAACCTAGTGGTAGCTTCCATGCCCCATTCAAACAAACCGCCATCACAACAAATGCTTCTCTGGCTACTTCATTTAGGTCGTTATCAAAATCAAACCCACAATTTACATAGCCATGAAATTTTGCCCCATCCCACTCAATTTGTTTTCGTATAGAGATTTCGTCAACAATTAGACAAATAATGACAGGCTTGTCAGACTGACCAATATATTTTTTTAAAGTATTAAATGACTCTTTTGTGAAACCAGGCTCAGCATCAACATTTCTAAACCACTTTCCGATAGTACTAATATGAGGTAAGCATGTGTCAAAAACTCGCCTGACATAATTGTATGCTTTTGGCGAAAAGAAACTAAGAGTGATGGCAAATTTTCGCAATTCCGGTGAATACTTAACATTTTTTTTCAATTTACGTTCATTTAGTTCTTTGGCGATATTGGGCATATTTTCCAAAAGCAATAAATTTTCTGAAGATATTAAATTTTTCTTCTCTAACTCTTTTACAAGTCTTTGCAATGTAGTGACTTTCTTTTTTAAACGTTTAAGTTTTTGATTCAAAACTCTGATTTTTTTAGTTTTTTCATTAGATCTCACTTCTTGCTGAAATAACTTCCTCCGTAAACGTTTCTTGCTAGGAGTTCTTTCTTCTTGTGGCTGACCACTCTGCAAGGCTTGACATTCTTCCAAGGCAGTAGAAGTAGATGCCAGAGTACTCTTGAAAGTCTACAAAAAAATATAAAACTTTTATGTGCTGTATAAAACACTCAATTTCAATATAAGCTAATCAATTTCTATGTCATTTATTGGTGGTAGTAGAAATAAAAAATATAAACAAATATTTATAATTATTGTTTTAGTGGTTATTATCTACATTATCTAGTGAACCTACCTTCTCTTGTTGCATATACTTTGGAAATTCATGAAATATTGTGGGAACTGCTCCATTCAATAGGCGAGTCTTTTCACCAGACTGATAAAAATAGTGTTGTCCAAAATGTTTAGAACAAATTCTATCATTTTTCGTGGGGCTCCAACCTTTAATTTTCATTTGTTCCACCCAGTGACTCCTTCTTTCCAGGTCAACAGGAAACCTGAAGTATGTAAAAAGGATTTATGATAGCATTTAATATATTTAGATTAATCACTAAAACATTTTTAATAAAATTGCCATCTTGCATGAAATAATAACTGGTATAAGGTAATTTACTAACATTATCAAAAAAAATATGTCTACGCCTATGGAGTAAATGGCTTCTCTAGGCGTAGCCTTGTCAATAATTTACAAATTTATGAATTAAAACTTAAATAAACTGTTTTCAACTGTCATAATTTTTATCTTTACTATGTAGCACACATCATATTCAAATATCAAATGATAACATTAGCATATATGGCAAAAAAGAGCGAAAAAGATAAGCTTGCCTAACAAAGAGTATATTTATTTACCTGTGAAACGTAACTCCTGGTTCTTTTCTTTCACTACGGCTTTTACAGTTAAATACTGAACAAATCACCATTATAACAAAGTCAAAAAATCAAAGTTATTATTCACAAAAAACAGAAAAACCACTAAAATCAATCTTGGTTCCACACTCGTTGTTTGTCACCGTAATAATGGCGTCGTACAATTTATGGTAACACCTACTGCGCTTGAGCTTATATATGCGTTACTCGTCCTCTGTATTATTTAGTCATTGCTATAGTCCGTTTTAAAAAGGCATGGAGTAATAAAAGCTCATTAGGTATGCAAAACCGATACAGGGTGTATAATAAAATATCTCCGAAGTTTATGTAATTTTGTACTAAAATTTCTCATTTGTTACGAATTTCAGGTAGGCACACCCCGTAACTCTGTATTCGGTTGGGTCGCCTATTGTATTGAAAGGGTCGCTGTATTGTATTTGAATGAACAAATAAACAATTTAATCCTCAGAGGCGTGCAATCAGGAAAAACAAACTTGGTATATGAATATGAAGGCACTATATATCAACTTATAATTACGAAAACTATTCAAAAGAGTTCACAATATCGATTCAATAAAAACAAATTTTTTTGTGTTCCTATGAATAAACAATAAACATAAAATATTATATAAAAAATAACTAATTTTTTTGCAGTAGGTATCAACTTTACTACTAATATACCGTTTACAATGGGAGAGGAAAAAAGAAAAATGCAGGAATAAAGTACGAATTAATGTAATATTTATAAAAAAAAAGTCTAACAAATAATAGTAATAACTAACACAAAAACTAGTCTATATATCAGAATCAGACGATTCTGTTGAGCTTCCATTATTAACATTGATTATAAATGGTTCATTCATGTGTTCACTTATATGATCCATTTCCCACATATTTAGTTCTTCTTGTATCACGTGTTCAACACATTTCTTCCAGTTTTCTTTGGTTACGTTACCTAACGCGTCTTCGAATAAAATTTTTACGTCACTCATTTTGAATGTCGTATTCTTTCTTGAAACACTTCCCCTTTCACTTGGGCCCATATTAATTCTATGGGATTGAGTTGACAGTGATAAGGAGCAAGCCTCAGCACCGTTATACCACGCGCTGATGCCATTTGATCTACAACGTATCTACTATATTTGTGTTTATGTGAATTGGCCAGTTGCAAGAGCTCATTTTTCAGCGGGTTATCTGGGCATTCAATATTTTTCGAGGTTAGCCAATCGTGGATATCTTGTTTACGCCATGCAGTTGAAGGTAATTTCTCCACTAACATGGAGTGATAACTTGCGTTATCCATAACAATGACTGAGCCCGTTGGAATTAGATCTAACATTCGTGAGAAATATTCTTCGAAAACGTCTGCATCCATATCTTCATGATAATCTCCGGTTTGCTTCGACTCAAAGCACAACAATCCACCTTTAACAAAACCTTCGGCACTTCCGATATGAGTAATGATGAGTCGACGTCCTTTTCCTGCTGGTGGATTGAGGCCTGTTGACCACCCTTCAAGAGCTGCCTGCCTCCGACTTTTGACATTCGTGTCTTGCCAAAACATTGAAACAGTATGATTTTCATTTAACCAAGTCTCATCCAAATAATAAATTCGTTTTTGATCTAGTCTTGCTTTCCGAATATTGCGCAAATAACTCCTCCTCCAAATGACAATGTCGTCTCTATCAATCAACATTGCGTTCCGATAATGTTTCTTATATTCAAATCCAAGTTCCTTCAAAATTTTCCATAATGTACTTCGAGACATTTTCGGAAAATCTGAATCTTCTTGAACCGAAGCCATAATTTTGGAGAGAGTTGGGATCTCTTTTCTAAAGAAAAAAGCATGCACCTTACGCCTTATTCCATTCTTCAAGTCGTCATCCATTTCAAGTTTGGGTCGGCCTGGGGACTTTGCTGGGGCTGTGATGTTTCCATTTTTTTTCTCCTTCATTAAATTATAAATTGTTGTTTTTGAAACACCCATCATAGTTGCAGTAATATCCACAGTTTCATCAACACTTCCTGTCAAATTCATGATTTTTCTTCTAATTTATTCGTTCTTCAACGAGGAATAGCAATTTAATATCATATTTTTTTCGTTCAGCGACAATGGGCCAACTTTAGGTCGCTTAGATGGTGATAAATCCTCCATATCTGGTCGAATTTGGTTGGAACACTATATAGTTGGAAGGTGTAGTTAGGTGTTTGTCTCGTGTGATGAGAAGAGAACTTGTATAGATGAACAAAAATAAACACCAGTTAACAATAACGGTAAAAAATAATAACAAATAACAGTAATAATGAGGAAATCAATCAACACAGCAGTTTCTCCAGAACAGATGAACTGTAAATTGAAAATATTCAACCTTTCCGCTACTTTTATAGTTGAAAAGTTCTAGTAAGTACATTGTATTATGGGGGCATTTTCTTAGAACTGAAAAGACTATATTTCACAATAATAAAACCATTTTTGAGCCACCTGTTTGTCAAGTTTCTTCAATTACCTGCTAATTGGGTGAAATAATCGGCAAATGGGGTTGGTTTAGATATATATATGTAAATGTATAAAATTGTTATTAACATTTATTTTATTATTTATTGTATGTAGGATTATAACTACCTGGAGCTTAGTGGAGGGACTCGTCTACGCCCTTTTATACATATTAATAAATTTTCTAGAAAATTGATGTCAGTGATATAATCCACAGTTTATTATATTATTGATAATTTGAAATTTCATTTTAAATAATATTACAAAACGGTTCTTTTCGGAAATGAGATAATTTTAGTAGCCTTAACTTTTTTCAAATGACTAAATGTGGTACGCCTATGGTTCCGGCCAAAATGAGTGATTTATTACACCATGCCTTTTTAAAACGGAGTATAACAAATATTTAAATTAACGTCAACTTGGAAGAAGTTTTAAATGTATTTACTTTATCCTAATACTGAAGGTATAGATACAGGGGAAAATATAGAAGTTAATTTGAGGTCTTCCAACATAATTTTAAATCAACCTTATTAGAATCAAGTTTCTATAATAGTTGTTTGGAAATAAAATTTTTACATCCGATAAAATACACGGGCGAGTAAAAAAATTGAGGTCACTTCAGAAATTGCGAATAATTTTAGCGTCAATATTGATAAGGACATAATAGTATTAGTAGGCGTTAAAGCAATTTTTTTCCGAGACTTGACAGCTGCCATCAGCTGTCATTCGATTTATTAGAGTACGACTTTTATGAAAAATGTGCCTTTGAGGTAATTGAACATTCGCATTTGCCTTGCCTGTTTATTCTTTGTGTAAAACCTAACGATTGCAAAGTGTAGTGATTTAACAGGCCCATAATGCCATAATGCCTGTAGATCCGATTGTTGTGGCAAGAATTGTTGCGCCGTTACAAGATGGTCAGGGGCAACGTGAAACTGCAAGAATTGTTGGTGCTAGTCTTTGTGGTGTGCAAAGGGTGCACCAGCGCTTTGTGGAGACTGGCCTGATTACTACAAGACCAGAGCCTGGGCGAAAAAGAGTTACCACTCAACGAGATGACCGTTTTTTGGTGTCCACAAGTTTGCGGAATAGTACAGCTACTGCGGTTTCACTGCGAAATCAGTTGGAAGAAGTGAGAAATGTCAGCGTTAGTGAATGGACCATTAGAAGAAGACTTCATGCTGCTGGACTGCCATGCAGAAGAATGGCTACAGGTCCCCCGTTGCAACGCCAGAATCGGACTGCAAAATTGAGATCACGTTCGTTGGAATGATCATGACTGGAGCTGGGTATTGTTCTCAGACGAGTCGAGATTTGCCTCACTGGGTCAGATGGGCGTCGACGAGTGTGGAGAAGATCCGGGGAAAGATATGCTGAAGTTTGCTTTGACGAGCGTCTTCCATTTGGCGGTGGGTCAGTTATGGTTTGGACGACGGGAATATCTGCACAAGCTCATACAGAGTTGGTCTTCATAGAAAATGGCTCCCTAACCTCTCACAGGTACATTACGGAGGTGCTAGAAGACCTTGTTATGCCTTCATGGTGACTATGGGGGAACGTGGCATTTTTATGCAAGATAATGCGAGACCACATACAGCCAGAATTGTTAGGGACTATCTGGATGAGGTAGAAATTAGGCGGTTTGACTGGCCAGCCCGCAGCCCAGACATGAATCCCATAGAACATGTCTGGGAGGAGTTGGGACGACTGATGCGCAGACACATACCAGTACCAAGAACTGCTCAGGAGCTGAGAAGATTGCTATTGCAGGAATGGGATAACATCGACCAGAATGTGATCCGCAACTTAATTCAAAGTATGCCGCGCCGACTTCAAGCAGTCATCAATATAAGAGGGGGCAATACACGTTATTAGTGTCAAGTTTTTTCATTTTGTTCGTTCCATATTTTCCCTAACAACAAAATGTTGAATTTCGCCCAAAATGTTAATTTGTTGCTTTTTCAGAATAAATCATGAAATCCAAGAAAAAAATGCATTCTTCTTTAGTATAGAGTATCACATTCAGCTTACAAAAGCACATGCAATGATGTACAGTTTGCGAATACGATCTGAAAACGTACAATTTCAAAGAACATGAAAATTTTAAGGTGACCTCAATTTTTTGCTCTCCAGTGTAGATAGATAAGATCTTCATTAATTTTAGAGTAGCACTGGGAGCTGTCAAATAAAGTTTCCATTGCATACTATACACTAATTAATCAAAATCATAATACAAGTCATTAGTCTATATACTAGGAGCTAAACACCCTAATAACAGCTCAATTTAGGTACAGGAAAAGGTCTACTAAACTTAAAAGGCGGTAGCAGTAGTTGGACCACACGGTTATGGAGATAGGAACGAAAGGGGTGAAAGTCTTATAGAATTTCATCTGCAACAAAGGCATGAACACATATTTTATAAAAAGCCCACAAAGAAAACGGACGTGGCAGTCACCAAATGACTTGAACAGGAACGAAATTGACTTTATAATTACTAACAACAAAGGGATCGTTCAAGACGTAGCTGTAATAAACAAATTTTCAACCGGTAGTGACCATATAATGGTTAGAGTGAAGATCGTTTGAACATAAGGAAGGAAAGATGAAATATGGTATCAAGGTATCAAGTCAAATTCACTTCGATTTCTAACACAAGGACATACCAGGAAGAAATAGAGAGTAACTTTAAAGCTGGCATGCAAGATTAAATCAATATAGAACAGCTTAATGGGACGTCAGTGGAGGTACTGAGGAAGGCACAAGAGAAATGTGAAGATGAACAATAAAGGAAAAATAAAAAACTAAATGAATACACAAGAAACTTAATGCAAAAAAGAAGGGAAATAAAAGATAAATACACTACGAACGCAGCAGAGCTAAGGAGTTTGAACAAAAATATTTCAAAAGCCATAAGGAAGGACATACGGAACTTTAACACTAAAGAAATAATGCTATAGAACAAAACAAAAGCCTGAAAGTTCTAAAACGGAAATTGATGACAGGAACGAGGAACATTTACAAGTTGAAAAATAACCAAGGGCACATCATATACGAACAACAAGAGATTCTGAAAACCATCGAAAAATAAACGGTTTTAAAGGTTAAAACTAACTTTTCCGCATTTGTGGCCCCGAACAATATTCTATGAAAAAATTGTTACTTGTATAGGTACACTTCGGGGGATGTATCGTGCTACCAAACCGAATTTCTTCAAAAATAACGAAAAATTTAGTATATATGGATTTATAGGACCCGCTGTACTCGCTCTAGTCAACTGAAAATCAGTAGGGTACATCTGTGAGATACCTTGAACAATATTCAATCATAAAATTGATCAATCGTATAATCTCTTGAGGCTGTATCGTGCTAACAAACTGAAAATTCTCCTAAAACGAAAAAAATTTGGTACTTCAAGTACCATAGCACCCGTTGTACTGGCTTTATTGAGCTGAATATCAATAGGGTTCATCTTTGAGACGCTCTGAATAATATCCAATCATAAAAGTGCTCACTTGTATATACTCCCGAGGCTTTATCGTGCTAACAAACTGAAACTTCTCCAAAAATGACAAAAATATCGTATTTAAAGTACTATAGCACCTGTTGTATTGGCCCTGGTGAGCTGAAAATCAATAGGGTTCATATGTGAGATGTCTTGAATAAAATTCAATCATAAAATTGGTGACTTGTTGAACTCCGGAGGCTGTATCGTGCTAACAAACTGAAATTTCTCAAAAAATGACAAAATGTCGTACTTCAAGTACCATAGCACCCGTAGTACTGGCTCTGGTGAGCTGAAAATCAATAGAGTTCATCTGTGACATGTACTTAACAATATTCAATCATAAAATTGGTGACTTATTGCACTCCGGAGGCTGTATCGTGCTAACAAGACATGTAAGAAAATGTGACCGACGACAACGACGACGACGACATACACACAGGATTTTTTTTCTAAAAACCGTTTTTTCGTCTTATTGTTGATGGAAAACGTGAAAATAACTCAAAAATAAATTTCAAAATTCCAACTTTTTTTGGGGTAAACCAATACTTTTCTCGCATATTAGATAGGTTGGGCGGAAAAGTAATATTATAGAACATTGTATAGACGGGATGAGTCCATTCAAGAGGTAGAAATCCCAGTAATACAGAATCAAGGGTCAGAGGAACTTCCAAATATACACAGAAAACGAAATTGAATTAGCCATAAAGTATGAAGAACAACAAAACCCCTGGAGAAGATGGCATCGAAACCGAAATGATAAAACTGGGAGGTAAATGCGTAACAAAAGCCCTTGAAACTCTTTATAATGCATGCTTATTCGAAGGAAGCACACCAGAAATATTGAATAATGCCATTGTGAAAATCCCGCATAAAAAAAAAGACATAACATAAATCGGAAACTACAGACCTATCAGCCTATTATCTCATCTGTATAAGCTCTTTATGAGAATAATTACTAATAGACTGGGACCAAAGCTAGATTTTCACCAACCACCGGAGTTGGCCGGATCGAGAAGTGGTTTTGGAACTAATAACACCTGCAAGTAATAAAATCCTTGATAGAGAAAGTTATAGAATACAACAAACCATTGGTAGTGATATTTGTAGACTTTCAGAAAGCATTTGACTCATGCAACAGCTGCAGTCAGAATGTACTATGGGGACAGCAACAAATTCCTCCTGGAGAAGGGTATTGTAATAAATACGAATACCAAATAGAAAAATTTAAATTAGTAACTTTCAGAACACACGGTAGACCATATTTTATTTCAAATAGAATTAGAAGTAGAATGCGACCCACATTTTGTTTAGAAAAATGATACAAAACCATAACAGCTTTGAAATAAATAAAACATTTCACTAGGTCAAAATGAAATAATTGTTTTGTATACAACTAGTTAATAACGTAAAATTGAGGTCGCTTCAAAACAAAAAAATGGATTTTGCAATTCAACAAAAAAACCCAAACCTAATTCGGGGGGATAGTAAAAACCAAGTACAAAGCAGTAAGAGCGACAGACAGTGTCGGAGCGAATACGCGAAGGGGAAAGTCCTTTCCCTGTCACGGTAACGGGCATCAGTTTTTTTTGGTGTTAGCGGTTTCAGAGGAAGAAGTTTCACTTTGTCAGGGCGTGAAAGGGATACTTAGCTATCCTTGACGGTGAACACTGTCCCCCTTCGTGTTACAAAACGGGAAGACTCGCCCTCTACGCTAAGTTTTCAGCATAGCCCGATACCGGTTACTGGCACTACCCGCGGTTGCTAAAAAGATAGTGAAGATAGGTAGTAGCAAGGTCGGAGAAAGGAAGTTTTCCAACGCAGTAAGTTTTTAAACAAGTTGAGAGTTAGATTTTGTTTTTTTGATGAGACATTTATTCGTTTTATTATTTTGCGCTGGTTCTTAACTTGGCATTTATAAATTCACTGCTTAACATAGGGAGAAGCTATAACAATATATTTATTTTATTGTCTGTTCTTTCACGAGGACTGGACAACTTGGCCGCTTTCAGTTAAATATTGAATGTCCAGGCTCACAATTTGGGCACAGCTCGTTCTGTAGGATATGAATTTATCGTGTGTGATTACATAATAAGATTTCACAGGGTACCGCCAACCTGACAAGAGTTAGGTTTCTATTTATTTAGTTATTGTTTTGTTGCGCCACATAATTTGCTTCCACCTCGTAGGTTGAATATAAATAAGAGTTAAAACAAGGTTAATTTGTACTTAGTATCAAAGGGCCGGGGCGTATGATTTTTTTCCTCTTGTTCCCAGCGAACTTGTGCTACGATAAATAATTTTAAATTGTTTCTTTTTGTTCAGACGTGATTAGGAATTTCTTTCAGATTAAGTAAAATAAATAAACAGTATAGGTTATTAAAAGACCTGCAAATTTTGCAACTCGAAACTTACGCATTGAAACGGGAGTGTCGATAAACAATTATTGTTCATAGATCAGTAGAATTAGTTTACGACTCTACTTTCACTTTTGATGATATCAAGTGCAATGACACGAAACCACAGTAGTCTCGTATAGTATTGCGTTTAAGAGTAAATAAATATAATCTTTTTTTGCGCCTCGAGACAGGTGAATATCGAACTAAGGATTAAATCATACGCCCCTCACGCACGTTGAAATACTAAAACGATAAGGGGGTAATTTCTTTGTTCTATCTCAGGGCGAAGGTTATATTATAATTGTTTTATTGATAGTCATATTTTATACAGGGAAAGACTTAGGATGTACAATTTATGGATAAGTGTATAGGTAAATTTTATACCGGGGGAATTTAATAATTTGTGTTGATATTGGACTTTTGATTTATGTATATTTAGATACAGAGAAAGATTTATTATATTTGTTTTGATATAACTTTGTGGTTTTCCCATACTTTATTTATCATCTCTACCCGAATTTTTCCTAGAGTGTGTATCAACATAGGATACGAGACCGAACCGAGAGAACAATCCTGTCCTGTCGAAGGAAATCAAACCGTTTTAAGCCCAGGCGTTCCCAGCTTAAATCGGATTAGGGGTTGCCTTTCCACGCTCGGCTACAAATACAAAGGTAAAAAGGTTTTGTTGAAAGAAAAGGCATTGGAGTGCTGACAGCGGACCCGGTATAGCAGGGTCAAACCTATTACATTTGGGGGCAAGGTATTACGTTAGGGTCTAGCACTTATTACACTGGTGACAGCGTTTTTTTTTTAATAAACAACTCATTAGAAGAAGGCATAGAGTTGTACATCTGGTGACAGCATTCATTTCAGTATCAAAGAAGGAGATACCATCTCTTGTAATATATTCACTGCTTTGTTGCAGAGCGACTTGAAAAACAATAATTGGGGAATTATTGGAGTGAATATCAATGGGGAGTATCTGAACAACTTAAGATTTGCAGATGACATAGTTCTTATTGCAGACAGAGTAGATCATGCATGTCAACTTCTTCAAGACCTTCAAAGTTCGTGTGCACAAAATTAATTTCTCCAAAACACAATACATGACCAACCTTGTACTGGCCAAAAACATATGACACGAAACTCGAACAAGTACATTCGTATAAATATTTAGGAAACGAGATTGAATTGGGAAGAGACAACCGGGCCACATAAATAAACAGGAGAATAGGATTGACATGGGCAGCTTACGGAAACCTGAGGGATGTCTGTAAATCAGATATTCACATGTGCTTAAAAAGAAAGGTATTTGATCAATGTGTGCTTCCAGTTCTAACATATGGAGCAGAAACACTGACCCTTACCAGAGAGGTAATACGCAGAATACAAGTGGCACAGAGAGCAATGGAGAGATCAATGTTGAATATATCCCTTAGAGACAGTGTTCCAAACCACAGAATCAGGGAAAGTACCGAGGTTACGGACGCAGTTGAAAGGATAACAACGCTGAAATGAAATTGGGCAGGACATATAGCCAGGGTCCGAGATGGAAGATGGACTTGGAAAATTCTGGAATGGAGACCTAGACACGATGTGTATCGTAACCGAGGACGTCCCCCAACAAGATGTTCGGACGACATCAAGCGCATACAGCGCAACTGGACGCAGACTGCTCAAGACCGGAGGCACTGGAATGAGTTATGGGAGGAATATGTCCACCAGCGGACTGACTCGAAATGGCTAACGATTATGATGATGATGAAGAAGGGACATTTTAAAAATATTAAATGCAAAATTGTCTCTTCCAGTCTCTAAATGGATTATAGCCTCATAGTTCAGTGCAATTACGAAAAAAATGTGCTAAAATCGGAAAAAGTAGCAACGCCCAGGGACCTTTAAAAAAGTATATTTTGGGGTATAAATAATACAGGAAAAATACTTTAAACAAAGTTCGAGTGGAAATGTGGAAATTTTGTAGTGCTTGAAAACTTACTTTTGCAATTTTAAGGCAGAAAATTACTTTTTAGTGCAAAATGTTCTACAGAAAAGTTGTAGATAATAAAAAAATGAACAACTTTTGAGTATTGACGGGGACTAAAAAGCTCTTTTTAGGAAATATAGCTATACTCTTTCCAATATTTCTAACTCTAAGGACAATAAGGATATGGAATATATGATGAGGAAGCTAAGGGAGGAATTTTGAAATTTGGGTCCTTACAATAAATATGGGTAAGGCTGAATATTTATATATGGAACAACATTTTGCTGATTTAAATATTAAATTATTGAAAGCTGTCAAACTTTTAAATATTTAGGAACAGCTATTCACCGGGATGGTACTTGTTTAAGGGACATAGAAATAAAAATTACGCGAGGAAAACAAGCTATAAAACATTATATGGATTAATGTGGAGTAACACAATTGCCGAAGAAAACAGAAAAATAATTTATGGCCAATAACAACATAATAAGAACCGTGGAACTAGACTATTTAAAACGATAACTCGCAAGAAACGATATAATAACAGCGGAAGAAATAAAGCCCAGAATGACGATGAATGATCTATGACAAGGATGCTAAAAAGTAGAACATTAAACTGGTATGCTGACGTACGAAGGATACCAGATTACAGATAGCCAAAAAAAGTATTAAGACGGGAAACCCCGGAAAAGTGACCTACATCGGACAAACGATGGTAGATGATCCAAGAGAAAATTGGAATGTAAAGGATTTTTGGAGAAGTTCACGATAGTTTTATGTACAGAATAAAAATAAGATCATCTTTGGGATGTCACTTGAAAGCCATTTAATACAAATATGCGGAAAGCTCGTCCAAAGGAATTGGATTAGTGCGACCATTTAATAGATTCAAGATATTTTCAAATGAACACCGTGTATATTATGTTTTTAATTGTTTGAAATCAACTTTTGAAAAAATGCATTATTCTATTACTCGCCTTTCAGTCACATACTAAAAATTGAGAAAAAAATTAACATTTTTACCTGAAATGTATCTTTAAATAGAGCTAAATGTTATTATTATGATTTGTAGTTGTATGTTGGTCTTCTCAGGCTACGACTAAAAATATTTTAAAAAAATAATTAACGTACGCAGTGCATACGTGTAAATGTAAAAGTAAAACAATGCAAGTGATCCTTTTATGTGCGTCAGTAACCTCATTATCCAGTGAACCAAGTAGTGATGAACAGGTATTTGGCTGTTTACCAAAA
The DNA here is from genome assembly GCA_963921935.1 of Galeruca laticollis. Lineage (NCBI taxonomy): Eukaryota > Metazoa > Arthropoda > Insecta > Coleoptera > Chrysomelidae > Galeruca > Galeruca laticollis. Next base: position 40,669,640 of record OY998175.1, on the reverse strand, counting down.
ACTGCTTGTTGTTGTGAATTCTTTTTATACAAAATATACTACCAGTCGCGATGAGTTTCAAAGTTAATATAAATTCATCATTCCCTATAAGAGCAAGTAGACGTAAATGATTTGTTAAAGAGTTTGTGCGACTGAAACTTGAGTCAAATGGAAAGTGCAATTTTATTTATAGGTTCAGTCACCTCCTGATATATGTGTGCAGCATTTAGAGACACGCCAGTTAGTTTCATGGTTTATTTATCAAAAGCGGATTTGTTTTTGTCCGACATTACGTTTCAAAGTTTTTCACCACTACATTACTTCACATTACACGATGTGTTTACTTACTCTTTCGAATCTTTTTATTTTCACGGAACGCGGGTAGTATCGATTATTTTAATTCAGTTTAACACCAACATTAATGACATAAAATTATAATAAAATGTAATTGGATGTGCAACAATTGTAGATAATAAATAAGTTTGAGTTCTTGATGTTCAAGGACGTTCCCAAGATAATAAGTTTCCTTAGAATCCATTAGAAAATTTAAATACACATACTTAAAAGTGTCGTATACAAGTAGAAATTTTTTTCATACCTTGCGGCACTGAATTGAAAAATTTATTGTTAAAGATTGCATATTTAACACGTTGACCCTATTCTCTCCGATATTGAAGTAATCGTTTTAGTAAATAACAGTATCAATTTATTTAAAATTATCTTAAAAAAACTGAAAATCATTAATTGAAAATATAGCAAGTATATACCAATAAAAAAACTATGACAAACTGTATTCGTTTAATAAAGCAATGAAAAAAGTGAGCTACTTTTGGTTGTTTTCAATATTTTTCTCGTGACCTGACAAATAAGAGATAACGGTGAGCCAAAGTTGTACTCGACAGGTAATTTGAAATATCGTGAAAATACTATATGATAGAATTTAAAAAATGTGGTCAGATTGTAAAAATAGGTTAACTACGACGTGTGTTAAACACTAGAAGAGCAAGTCTGTTTCTTCGAAGAAGCAGTCACAGAACGATTAAACAAAGTGCCACAATGACCGTGGCTAAAAATTTTGATAAGGGAAAAGAACCGAGTCATGAGGAGAGTGCAAAGGACTCGAAATCCCAACGAACTAAGAAGAACCAGGGAAATCAAGGAGGAAATACAGCAAAAATTACAAGAACACGGGAGTGAAGAATGTAATAAAAGGATCAACGAAGTAGTTCCGCTATAGCCGGTGATATGAAGAGAAGATAAAAAACCGATGCCACCGATAAACGGGGTGAACGGGATGGCCTACACCGACAATGAAAAAGCAGAAGCTCTGAAAAACACGATGAAAATACAGATTACACTGAATGAACATCCCGACATGGATTTCTCAGACATGGTAGAAGAAAACATCGCCCGATACCTAGAGGAGGACGATCAAAAACTCCTGGGATACGCAACACCGCTGGAAGTGAAAGAATTACTAAGATTAATATCAGCTAAAAAGCTCCCGGAATAGATAGAATTACAAACAGAGCGCCGAAAATAAATGTCAAAGAAAAAGGAATAACATACCTAACCAACATCATAAATGACATGCTAAAGACGAAACACTTCCCAACAAGATGGAAACAAGCGGAAATAATCATGCTAAGATAATCCGGATAAGATCCAAACTATCTAGAAAACTACAGACCAATCAGTTTGCTATCAGTAATGAGTAAAATAGCTGAAAAATTAATTATTAGGATTCTCAACCAACAAACAAGAGTTTTAATCGTGCTACCTGAAGAACAGTTCGGTTCCAGAACAGAATATAGCACCGAGCAAGAAATCTTGAGATTTGTAGAATACACAACTAAAGGTTTCAATTAAAGAGAATACACAGGAGCGATTTTTCTCGACCGACTATGGGACGGAGGACTACTATATAAAATTAATGGGTAGGATACACAAAACTCCTAATAAAACTCCTGAACTGCTATCTCAAAGTGAGAAAAATTTATGGACAGTTTGGAAAGAAAAATCTTTGAATGTATAATTTCAAAAAAATATCTTATTTTGGTATAGATATGTAGATGATATATTAGCTTGTTTTATAGATAGTCAACGACAATTAGATGAATTTTTCAACCATATTAATAATTAACACCCAAAGATTACATACATTAGAAGTTGACTATTCCAAATAATTCCAATCATCCCATGTCACATAAATTAGCAGCATATAATTCAATGAAACATACAGCATTTTCAGTTCCGATGAACAAATATAATTTTGATAGAGGAATTAATACGATTAAACAAATAGCAAAATCCAACGGTTATCCATTAAATATAATAATTGAATTACTTAATAAAAAAGAGGAAAAGGAGCATTACAACTAGTATTTCCTAAACAAACTGAAGAAATAAAAAATATAAAAGCATCACATAATGCTGGTAATATTTCTAATAATATTTCAAAGATAATATCTTTAGCAACAAATACAACCATTTCTTTTAAAACAAAAAGTAATGTGAGTATATAATTGTTAAATATAAAAACAAAAATATCCTTATCTTAAATGTCCATAATGTAATGCTCTCTGTTTGGGTGAAACCCTTAGAAATTTTGAAATATGACTCAGTGAACACTTACGAGCATACAGATTAAAATAACCAGAGAAATCCCACTACGCTACTTGACACCAATAATTCATTGACACCTAACACAGAACTAGAAGTACCACATATTTGTGATAAGAAAGAAGACCTGGATTTCCTTGAAGAATTAGGAATTAGATGATACTTAAGAGACCTACAATATGAAGTCGTCAATAAATAGATAAATCTAGGGAGTTCTCCACTTTTAAACTGTCTTCTTAAGTAATAATTGTAAAGATCAGGATATCCCCATAAGGCTATTACATCATCTGCTTTTTTCCCTTCATATATATTAAGACAATCACAAGATAGGTCAATTCTTGGTCTAGCTAAAAATAATTATTTAACATCAGATAGACATCACATTAAATGAAACTTCAGTCATTCTGACGATGATAGTAATATCGAAGTGTAAACTTTTTAGAATCTTTAGCATTTTTTCAATATATTATGGAATTATTTAGAATCAGTTAGTTTCATTTGAAAAGGTAATACTAACAGAAATATTGTTCAAAGTGAACTTACTCTATTGAGTATTGGACATCGTTATTAATCAATTGAAATCGCTTTTCCTTCCAATGCATGAAATTGTCTCCAATTTCAGTGTTTTGCAACCTGCCACCTTGCAAAATTTAATTAAACTGAACTATTAAAAGGAGAGTAAGTGGTAGGATGTGCTTAATATAGCCTCTTCTATTCAAATGTCAACCTCTCTTTCCAGTGGTGCTCCCTGTTAGATGACTAACGAGGCTCTGACGACCGAATGATTGCCGGTATAAGCAATCCCCCATTTACTGGCCAACAACCTCGGGTGGAGGAGCCAGTGAATGGAAGGGCACTCTTTTGTCCTAGGGTTGGGAAACTGGCTCTAAAGGCGGATGAACCAAGAAATTAGTCAACGGCATAAGAATACGGATGGCAACGGGAAACCACCGTATTAAGGATCTGTAAGAGAGATATCCCAAGGGAACCAAAATGACCTCATTTAACTCGAAATTTTCCGGAGGTAAAAATAGTTCCCGAATCGAATCTCCGGAGGGAACAGTGTTAAATGATAAAAAAGTAGTCAGAGTAAATCTACGAAGAAGGATCAAAATTGATACATGGAACGTACAAAGTCTATATGAAGCTGGGAAGTTGGCTAATGTAATACAAGAAATGGACAGGTTGAAAATAGATGTCCTTGGGGTAGCAGAGACATGGTGGCTAGACGTAGGAAAATGTGTAACACAAGGAAAAGTCTTTTTCTATTCAGGAAACCAAGACAGAAACCATCGGAGAGGAGTTGGAATAATAATTCCTGAAAAGATATCTCCGAGTGTAATTAACTTTCTTCCACACTCAGATCGCATGGCATTACTTAGATTGATAGCAAATCCGGTTAATATTAACATAATACAAGTATACGCCCCCACCGCAGAGGCATCAGAAGACGAAGTTGAAGAATTCTATGAAGAACTGAGACAACTAATCCATAAAAACGTTAAAAAGCACGAAATAAACCTCATACTAGGCGACTTCAACGCTAAAGTTGGAAATGGTATACCAGATGAAATAGTAGGCCTTTATGGATTGGGAGGGAGGAACGAACGAGGTGGGCGGCTACACCAGTTTTTTCAAGAGGAGCACATGGAAATAACTAACACTTGGTTCAGACTACCACCCAGGAGTCTTTACACATGGAGAGCCCCAGCAGACTGTCCCGAATATATAATTTGAAATCAAATAAACTTCATATTGATCAACAAACGATTCGTAACATCAGTAACAAGAACATGTACATACCCTGGAGCCGACGTCCTTCGCATAACAGAAATAAAAATAAAAATAGCTAATAATAAAAAACCAAAACAAGAACCAAGGATAGATTATAATAGAATTAAAGATGACACCATCAGAAGCAAAGTAGGCATTAAATTAAATGAAACCTTAACAACTTTAGCCCTGTCACAATCAGCTGAGGAGATGACCTTGACAACAAATGGAAGGACATAGAAAAAATAATGATAAATACAGCAAAAGAAGAAATAGGATACAAACAAAAAGTCAAAAAGACAGAATGGATGACAGACGAAATATTAGCAATGTTTGAAGAGAGAAGAAAATATAAAAACACAGACAGTCGAGGCAAATAGAGAATGATGCAAAATGCTATAAGAAGAGCGATAAGAACGGCAAAAAATAAATGGCTGAAGGAACAGTGCGAAGAAATGGAACACTTACAAGAACAACATGATGAGTATAACCTGCACAAGAAAATAGAAGAAACAGCAGGAGTATACAGGAAACAGACTTTCTCCAACATACAAAACGATCAAGGGCAAATGGCACAAGACAACGCACAGAGGAAAGCTATCTGGGAACAATATATTGGCAACCTCTTTGCAGATGAAAGACCACAGTTAGAAGGCATCTTGGAAGAGGATGTGTCTGGACCGTCAATCACAATAGAAGAGATTACTAGACATAGATCAGAAAGATATACACTGTATTGAAAACTTGTACTGGAACCAAACAGCTGCAGTTGAAGTTGACAACGAGGCCACAAAAGCACAGAAAATCCTTAGAGGTGTAAGGCAGGGTTGTTCCTCTCCCCACTTCTGTTTAACGTATACTCTAAAAATATCTTTCTAGAAGCTCTCGAAGGACAACAATTTGGCATCAAAGTAAATGGCATATGAATCAACAATATACGGTATTCAGATGACACAGTCCTGATAGCAGATAACATGAATGACCTCCAAAGACTTCTGGACATGGTAGGAATACATAGCCGGTTGATGGGGATTAACATCAATATAAAAAAGACAAAATTCCCGTAAATTAGATGATTTCCAGAGTGCAAAGCTATCATACAATAGTGAAAACAGAACGGGTAAAAGAGTTTAAACACTAGGGAACCTGGATATGTGAAGACTGGTCTTCAGACGTGGACATCAACTGCCAGATAGAAAAAGCGAGGATATCATTCATGAGATTCAAAAACGTCTTCACGAACTCTGACTTCGACCTCAATCTCAGAATAAGATTCACAAAATGCTACGTACGGTCCGTCCTATTGTATGGCATGGAAGGCTGGACTCTGAAGGTGAATACCATGAACAGACTGGAAGCATTTGAAATGTGGATCTATCGAAGAATCTTGAAAGTTCCATGGACGACAAGAAAAGCCAAAGAGGAAATTCTGAGTAGGGCAGGAAGAGAACGTGAATTGCTGAACATGATAAAACGCAGGAAAACAGCGTACCTGGGAAATGTGATACGCAACGAGAGATACCAGTTACTCCAACTATTAATAGAAGGAAAGATAGAGGGAAAAAGGGGAGTGAGCAGCAAGAGGATGTCGTGGCTCCGAAATATCAAACAGTGGACAGGGATGAGAACCACAGGAGAATTAATCTACACCATCAAAGACAGAACGAAATGGTCAGAAGTAGTCGCAAACATCCATTCATGAATAGCAGAAGAAGAAGAAGAACTATTAAAAATAGCTCTAGAATTTGTTAATATATGAAAAAGGAATATCTGAATAATTATTATTATTAAAAAGGGTTTTTCTATATATTTTGGTACCCTTATACAATGAGAAATACATATCAAATGTGGGCCGATGTTCTGGCAGTTTTTCCTTCTCATTGTGTGCAACGTCTATCTGCGTCTATGGCTCCTTGCCGTAGCATTTTCCATTATTCATTTTCTACAATAACTTTCACGTTCACTTATCATATCTTTCACTTCCATCTTCAGTTTTTTGTATATCGTACGTAACAAATGTGTCGTCACTGTTGAAATAAATTTTAAACTGATAGCCATAATAATATTTTTGCGTACATTTTGTTATTCTAAGAGGTGGAAATTGCAATTGACCAATAGAATTATCTGTATGCAGCGATCACATACCTTTTCTTCATGATCCGCAGCTCCGACCCCTGACCGCCAGTCTGCAGTTCATTCACAGGATTAGGTGCCCTCATAAAACCCTTTTTGATCATAAACCTCGTCTGCAACTAACATGCGCCCTTTTTACTTGCAACGTGCTTCGAAGCATCGAATATTGTGACCACAAGGTTGAAGATTTTAGAGTTTTGGATTTTTCGCCAAAATAAGTCAGCAATACATTCTCCGAATATTTTTTAATTCTCTTTGAGCGGCACCAATCCATGAAAATATTGTATTGTTTTTCGTATTTACCTCTGGATTTAGTTGGCAGAAGATTAAGAGTAATATTTTTAGCAAAATCTGCTATATCTGGAGGTGTGCTTGAAAATTCACTGTCACTATCCATTTTTCAAATAGCTATTTATAAACAGACAATTTTTTTTAGAAACTAAAAATGAAATAATGACGTTTCATTAATTACATAGTCTACTATTTTCACAAAATAGTAGGTAGATACTTAAATATGCAATCACTGTTGCATCTAGGTGAATAATGCATTGCCTACCCTCTGACTGTTATATTTCCACTAGGTAAATTTTATAAAATAAGATTTAATTTCGTTCGAAATATTTTCAAATATTAATATTTCAACTAAAATATTCGGACTGCCCTATTTAATGTAAATGAAAAATTTTTGCTCTAGTAAAAATCCAATGAAATCAGTTAATTTGAGGTCATTTGACTGAACACAACCAATCAGAACAATATTATACTGAAAACAGATCCCATGGGCTGTTTTCACTCTATCACGTTGCTATGGATATAATTTGATTATTTGTTTCGATTTTGACGTTTCAAATATTTATTATTTCAAAATGTCACGATTTGGTCATAATACTGACGAGAATATTAATGAAATTATAGAAGCTCTGTACTTTTTTCTATAATTTCTATAATTAGCAAAAAATTTTCTATCCGAATAACCCTCGAACATTGATAAATGCTCAAAAATTTTAAAACAACTTTCTCCAGCTTGTTGCGTATAGGCAACAGACCTCCGCCTGCGGTGTCGGTCTGTTTCCAAGCAACAAGCTTTCGAAATCTGTTATAAAAATTTTTCGAACAATTATCAATGTACTTGGGTTATTACTACTGAAAACAGGCGAGCGGAAAAGTACGCTCTAGAGCGGAAATAATGTCAAATTATGACAGATCACGGAAAACATCAACTTTGCTGTTAGATTTGAGTGTGCAAAAGTCTACTTTGGGTAGTGATGGAAAAGTACTTTTCCTACGATCACTATCCAAAGTAGGCTTTTGCACACTCAAATCTAACCGCAAAGTTGATGTTTTCCGTGATCTGTCATAATTTGACATTATTCCCGCTCTAGAGCGTACTTTTCCGCACGCATGTTTTCATTTACAATAAACTAAAGAAAGTTAGTAAATAATAGGTATATTAATAGTCCATTATACACTAAGCGACTAAAGTGACCCATTTAATCCCCGACGGAATCAATCCATATACATTTTTAATAAAAATAAATAGTACTTAGGATGGACTTTTACGAAACTTGGCTGGGCATCGAGGATGCACTTTTATGAAATGAAACTTGGCTGGGCATCGAGGACGGACTTCCATTTTTTTGTAGTAAGTCAAAGTGCGCCAATAAAAAAAATAGCGTGAAGTATTCGTGGATAACTGGTCTTTCAAACACGCGCGATTTTTCGAGCACGACGACGCAGTGTTATAAGACCTTACAGATTAGACCGATTCAGACGTCATTTTAATTATTATTTTCTATCTTATAAACCCATCCAAAACACCTACGATATAGTTGTAGTTAATATTTAAAAATATTCAAAGTGTATAACTAATTACTCCCAATATTTCTCGAACCTCAATTTGTTTAACCTTGTAAATGTAACCTTAATGTGGTTTTCGACTTTTGTACGTTTTAAATTGCCATTAGTTGCGTTTACGGCGTTTTTGATAGATTAGGTTATTTTTCTTCTCGAAACTTTGACTCAAAACATCAAATTGCAAGAGGTTCCGCTGATCGAGCATCTAAAAGGGCACGAGAACTATGGTACGTGGAAATTCGCGGTACAGATTTATTTAGAACACGAAGAGCTTTGGGACGCAGTAAAAGGCGTTTTCATGTTTTTTTAATTATTTGTCTACAAATAAGGTGATCGTAGAAAAAATCTTGTGTGCAATTCGAGCAGAAAGTGCGTTGCCGCATTCGGTAGAACTCTCTGCCTCAAGCGGCAAAGTATCACTTTCCGCTCTTAATTCACAAATAGCTATTTCCTCCCTAGGGAGGAAAAGTAAAAGTGACGTCATAGTACGTTATCAATGAAATAATTTTTGCAATTCCGAGACTAAAGTGGTCACTTTAGTCTCACATGTTAGAAACTATGTTAGACCCAAGGGATATAAAGGAACAGTTAAAATCCTAATGGATTTGAAGTACAAATAAAAACGTATACTCCCGATGCCTAGCCAAGCATTTTAGAAGTCCGTCCTCGATGCCCAGCCAAGATTCATAAATGTCCATCCTCGATGCCCAGCCAAGCATTTTAGAAGTCCATCCTCGATGCCCAGCCAACTTTCGTAAAATAAGTAGTATTTATTAATTTTGTTTGTTAGTTTCATGAATAAATTATTGAAAATGTCTTGTTATTTGAGGGAGGCGGAAAAATCATATGTATAACATGGGTGTAAAGTGCCTTTTCCTCCTCGAATGATTACTGCCCTCCGGTACGCGTCGGGCAGTAAACTTCATCCTCGGGAGGAAAAGTTGCACTTTCCTCCACTGTTATACAAATAGCTATTATTAGAATGATTATTTGGGTTCGGCAGTGCATTGTATATAAAAAACTGAATATTTACACCCCGAACTTATATTTGTCAAAATAAAGTCACGCATCAGCTGATAGGGAATCGGCCTATTTCCGTCTTCCTTTTTTTATGTTGGCGTGTAAATACATATAATTTTATGAATGACTAGTTGGGAATGTGGTACGTACTGCATTAATATTGTTTATTACAATTCTTGTGCCTACAGCTAGTGCAGACTAAACTAAAATTAATAAAAACCCATTAATGAAACTCTGTAGAGCAAGACAGGCTACGTAACTTAGCTATTCTATTTATTGAAAATTCTCTGGCTCGATCTTTATACTTTGATAATGTTATTGATACTGTTGCGGCAAAAAGCTCGGAGAAGAGAATTTTATTAATAAATATCTTGTTAATAGTAAATTGTTATTTCATTAAAATTATGTAACAACTACGGTTTTGAAATTAAAATGTATTATACACAAAGAAAACATGTCCAAATAAAAAAGTTTCTAGAAAAAAATCACTTGCTGCAAATAAATTTTTATTAGTGGTAGAAACATTATTCACCAGTAGTTGAGAAAAACAGATAGCTAGTTTTGTTCGTTAAAGCGATCGACAAACCTTAGTCACCAGGTAATTTGTACTTAATAAAAAAAGTTTCTAGAATTGAATCATTTACCCTTAACTATCTATCCTTTATCGTAAGTGAGCTCAATATTAATCTCTAGTTATCTAAGTATTTGGAATCACGTCTTCGACACATTCCGATAACACTCGGGTTGTTCGGCTGATCGTTAAGTTGGTTTCAGACAAGAAATTGCATCATTTAATTTTCAAAATTTGGTAAGACAGCAAACAAACAGCACGTGTGGAGTGTAGTGAATGTCTGAACGATCTTTCTTTGTGCGATGAGTGGTTTCTGGTTTCACTATTAGGCGAGGCCTACAATGGAATACAAGCAATGTTTTTTTCCGCAAATCGCTAGGAAATTTTGACAGGAATGTCTTGAAGAAAAAGTCAGGACTTCCTTACTGTAAGGAAATGTCATTTCCTTACTGTAAGGAAATGATATTTCCGTACAGTTGTTAGTGTTCTACATAAATGATTGAAAACACATTGCTTATAAGGAATTAATTTATATTTTGAAAACATCAAGTCATTGCTGAATACATTTTTAAGATCAATTTGTTATATTTACAGTAATTTGACAGTACAATTATTGAACATTGGAGGAACACTCTTAGAACTATGAGAAACATTTTGGACAACATGCAGGGTGGTAGGGTCATTTTGTTGAATATTTTGTACTGTGAAAATTTTATTTGCCACCTCAACCTTATTGTTAAGCGATTCTTCGATATATCCTTCAGCAACGTTTGATGACTTCCATCCGCCATGCCTCTTTGAACTAGTTATGTCGGCACCAGAGTCAACCAATATTGTTGCAGAAGACCGACGAAAGCAGTGACCAGTATATTCTGTCGGATTTACCAAGTTCAAATAAGTAGCAACTATTTTGGGCATTTTTCTAAATTGATGAATTCCTACCACTTGTCTACAACCCTTTCCGCTTTGATATTTAAAGAAAAATCGGTCACTGTGCATATTTTCTGGTCTTAACGAAACATACTTTCGATAAACATTCAAGTAGATCTGATTAATTACAAATGATCTTGGTTTGTTGGTTTTCGAATCAGGTATGCTGATTAAAAGCTTAGATTCTAAGTCTTCTATATCGTGTACAGTCATTCGGACTAACTCATCCATTCTACAGGCTCGAGAAATACCAAATATTACAGCCACTTAAAAAATAAATAAAGGTATAATCTAAATAGAAATTAAAACCTTGTAAATTACCTTAATCATTAAATTTTCTTTATCTGGAGCTTCCTGGATAAATTTTTCAATTTCTTCCTTCGTTAAAATCTTAGATTTCTTTGCCCTATAACTTTGAGCTTGCCGTTTCAATAAAGAACGAAGTTTTGAGTATGTAGATATATCTACATTGTGTTTAAGTGCAAAGGTTGACTTCAGCATTGAATAATTGGCCCATAATGTTGAAGATTTCATCTTTAAACAAAGGTCTAGGAAGTATGCCATTACAACATTTTCTGAGAAAGAACTCGTATTTTTACTCATGCGATAATCCATAAAACGTCTGTATGCATTTTCGTACTTTTCTCTTGATTTCTTTGGCAATAATTCTAATGAAGCAGTATTCACTGCCTCAACCAGCTCTGGAGGAGTCCCAGGAATGGAAATTTCATCATCACGTATCATTTTACTTTCGAGAACACCAGCAATTAAATTTATAAGCGTCAAGTTTGACAATTCAACCTCAATACGTTTCCATAGTAACCCAAGTAATTTTATTAGGAATTTCAAAGCACCATTTATTTGGGAATAAAATTATCGCGACTTAGCAATCTTCACAGTTGTCCAGGAATGTTAAGCTTTTCCTACCCGGTAAACAACGTACTATTCTTTAATAAACATTTATGTTTGTATATGAAGTTAAGAAAACTGATAATCTATCTTGCATTTCAGAGATTCAATTTTATTTTCACATGGTCACTTTGAATGTACACTCTAATAGCAGAACTTACATTAATTTTTTTTAGATATTTTCTTATTTTTTTACGTAAGTTAAAATAAATCTTCATACAGGATGTCCCACGACAATTTAGACGAGCAATATCTCGGAACTGAACAGTAGTACAGAATTGTAATTTTGGGGCTGTATATTAGAACAAATTCTGCAGCTTTTCTTGTTATTATGTTAGCAATTACCTTTCTGTAGCTATATCACATTCGAATTTATTAATGGGACAACTTGTATATTTTTACTTTTCTCTGTCACGATTCCAACAAACTAGCACAATTGTGGTGTAAAACGACTAATTTAAGAGCTACAGCTAATTAAAAATGTTTGTCCCATGATGGTTAAGACAAGCAATACCTCGGAAATGGGCAGTTTATTTTGAATTTATAAATAAAATACAATTTTAATGTTGCAGGATTGTATTTTAATTACAAATTCAAAATGAACTGTCTAGTTCTGAGAGATTTCTTGTCTTATTTGTCCAGGGACAAGCATTTTTCAGCAACTGTACCTGTAAATAATCGTTTTAGACCACAAGTGTGCTAGTTTGTTGGAATCGTGTTATCGAGAAAAACTTAAAAATGTTAAAATATGCAGGTGGTCCCATTAAGTTTGAATCTAATGTCACGTAAACCAAACCAAAATTGTCATTGGGTAACATAATAACAAAAGAAAAGCTGAGGCATTTGTTTTATACTACCAAAATTACAATTCTGTACTACTGTCCAGTTCCGAGATACTGCTCGTCTAAATTGTGTGATTACCATGTCCGTAATATAAGGTTGATTAATAATCACTTTTTCATTTGGTTAAGGAAAAATGAAAATTTTAAAATGTCTTACAGTTTTCAACCGTCGATTAGAGAGATCTCTAAAACCAATTTTCAGATTTGAAATCCTTTTGGATTTCAAGATTTCTCTTTGCGACGGTTTTATCAGCCGCACCCTGTATAGAATTTTTTTTGTATGAAAATGTTCCTTATTATTTTTATTTTATATTTTGTATAATTTAAAAAAAAATAATAATTTTAAAACTTGTTCCTATATGATTTGTACTGTACTTAGACTGAAAACGTTCCTTATACTATTTTTAACTTTTAAGTTTAAAACTTACATGTTTTTGTATGTCTGAAAACTAATTCGTTACTACTTTTAAGTTACTTTTATTAATTTCGTATTTTTAGTTGAGAAAGTTAATCATTTCAAAACTTAAATGTTTTTGTATGATTTGTATTATTTTATTTAGACTGAAAACGTTCCTTATTATTTTTAACTTACATTTATTTTTGGTTACTTTGAGAATATTATATATTTTGAAAAGTTATTTTTTAATTACTTAAAAAAAATACATATGTTGATTTTTTATAAGATGGAAATAAATGTTTTTTATAAATTTGCTTTTTTTAACCCATTTCTGAGTGTTTTGCAAATATGGAAAACTAATGATGGAAAAAATATGAAATTTGAAGTTTATATTCCATACCTGGTATATAAAATTTCAACTTTGGATTACTTTTCAGTACCGGGTGCCCACTTATATTTTCCCCTAATAAACTTTAAATGCTTATAAATTCTAAACGGTGCAGAATAGAAATATGCGGTTTTTACTGAAATGTTTCATTTAAGTACAAGTTTTGGTCGAATAGATTGGATTTTTTCCATCGCTTCCGATTACGTCAAAACGAAAATGGCGGATTTTTACAATTTCTGTCAGTGGCTAACCGATTTTGAAAAGTTTCCATCGCTATATATAGGCGAAGATCAAACTACAAAAAATATACTGGTCTCCATTAACAAAGTCAATAAAAAAATTGTCAAAAATTCGCTATTTCTATTGTATCGTAAACGAAAGCGATAGAAAAAAATCAAACTATTCAAACGAAACTTGTAGCTACTAAAATGAAACAATTACGTTAAAACCGCATATTTCCCTCTTGAATCGTTTAGAATTTAAAGGCAGTTAAAATAGGGGAAATATAAGTGGACACCCTGTATAAGCCTAAATGCCAAGATTTAGGTTAATAAATAAATCGATTACTGTAAATAAACTTTTCAATTAGTCTTCATAATCTGTATTACTAAGGTAAATATACATTTTGTCTATTATAGGTTAAAAAGTTATTTGAAATAAATAAATAAATCACTAAGGGTAGGTATACAATATGTCAGATTTAGTAGCAAGTTACCTAGGTCGATAACTGTAAGCGACTAAATAATTCACGATAAATAAAATAGACTACTTGAAATATATCTATGATAAGTGATCTCTATATTAACTGTAAATGTTTAATTTTAGCAATAAGGTTTTTTCTGTGGTAAATGAATAAGTCATTTGCCCTCTATTTAATCGATTTTTTTTTGCTACTCTAAGTGAATATTCGCTAATGGCTAGCGATTTTTTTTCTCTGTTTATATGTAACCAAAATGCACACAATATTAGTAATAGTGTTGGGTTATTAATTAAGTGATTTATTAAAATTAACTTACAACATGACGATTTTTACTGCGAGGGCCCCATCCCATGAATTTGCCACGGGCCTCAGATTTACGCAACTGGCTGTACCATACTTTTTAAACAATTAAGCAGGTCAAGAAGTGGATATCTGCGATGCTTAATATATTGTGTCAATAAACCTACCGACACGAAAGTAGGAAATCCACACGATATCAACGAAATTCGGTCTCATTAATGGAAAATAGTTATGGAGAAAGTTGAAAAACTTTTATTCTAGTCAAATAATTGAGTTAAGGATAAATACGAAATGAAATCAGCCTATTTACTAGTGAAAAGATAAATGCAGAAGAGTTAATCGGTAAGATTATTTCGCTTGCACTAGCAATATACTTAAATTTGTGAAAAGGCAGTGTTGGTGTGCAATTAAAAATGATTCAAACATCTTATTAATTAAAGTTGCAATGTCGGTATCAAAAAGGAGATCTTTGACTCCACAAATTGTTTTTAATTGTCATTAATACCGTAGTAACTAACGTCAGCTGATAGAATACACGGTGTTTGGCTATATTTGGTCATAGCAAACAATATTTCTAAATGGAAAATATTAAAATTCAGTTTTGAACCAAAAACAACCATAAATACCATAGTGAGAAATGGTCAAGGGTAATATAACAAGACCTTGATTAATAGCCGACTAATTTGTTGCATCTAAATTTCGACTGACTTTTATAATAATTTAACGAGAAATTATTTTGGCTTTCATCTCTGATTACACAGGTCTACAATGATTTTGATGTTTTGAAGCTGTTAGCTATTTTGAAGTAATTTTGTAACGCAGAATCCAAAAATCACCTAATTTTTGCTCTATCACGTATAGTTTTTTTGTACAAAGCTCTATGCCTAAAATATGTTTTTCATAATATATGTACCTATATCTATGTACCTAATGTGTTTTTTTCCATAATTCCCATATTAGAGCTATTCTCATTGTGATCTGGCAACAGTGCTTGATTTCAGTTTTCTCAGTAACACAACAGAGTCGACGCAGAAACTTGTCAATACACGTTTATTTATTATTTAATATATATATATAGATCAGTAATCGTTTTACTATGCCTGCGTTTGTTTTGTTGTTTTCTGTAGTTTTTTAAATTTCTTAAACGGTTAGATATGGAAAGAAGACATTGTGTACACAACCCAAATAGCTTTTATTATGAAATTAACTGTCTCGACCCTTACTTCGTGGAATCTACTCATATTAGTGTTTTAAATGAAACTCAGGGTTTCTAGTTAATACCACAATATAATAAAAATTGTTGAAAATTCTATAAAATTGACAATGGTTTCGATAAATCAATATCATATGTTGATTTATTGAAACAATTGTCAATTTTTTAGAATTTTCAACAATTTTTATTATATTGTGGTATTAACTAGAAACCGTGAGTTTCATTTAAAACACTATTAGCTTTTATTATATCTGTGGCAGTTATATAGTGGCAAAGCAGAGGCAAACTATAACTTCATTTGTGAAAAACGTATACTACGCCTATTTTGGGGTAAAAATTGGTGACCAAGATAAGTCCTGGGCACCTCATTATGTTTGTTCTGTTTGTGTAGAAGGATTAAGAAACTGGCAAAAAGGTAGGAAGAAATGTTTAAGCTTTGGGATTCCTATGGTATGGCGGGAACCCAAAAACCATAGTGATTATTGCTACTTTTGTTCGTGTAATGTTCTGGGATTCAACAGAAAAAATAAAAAACAAATTTTATATCCCAATCTTAACTCTGCTATTGGACCAGTTCCAAAAGAGATAGAATACGTTATTTCATCAGCATCGGGCATATCAGATTCCGACCTAAGTGGCTCGGACTTTAACCCAGAAACTTCCACCAAACATGAAGTGTTTAATCAACGTGAACTAAATGATTTAATTAGAGATTTGCACCCCTTCCAAAAGATGCGTCCGAATTGTTAGCCTCCAGGCTACGTGACAAAAATTTGTTGGCGCCTGGAGTTATATCAAGTTTTTACAGAAATCGCGAAAAAGATTTGTGTCAGTATTTTACTCAAACCGGGTCGTTAGTATACTGTAACGATATTCCTGACATGGTTTCGAAGTTAGCAAATGTGTTGTACGTCAAAGAAGAATGACGGTTGTTTATTGACACAAGTAAACGAAGTTTAAAAGGCGTTTTATTGCACAATGGTAACGTATTGACCTCGGCTCCCGTAGCTTACTCAGTACACCTAAAAGAAACGTATGAAAACTCAGAGCTTCTTTTACAAAAAATAAATTACCAAGAAAATCAGTGGATGCTTTGTGGTGACCTAAAAGTGCTCTGTATGTTATTTGGACAACAGGGCGGTTATACGAAGTTCTCCTGTTTTATTTGCGAGTGAGATAGTCGCGCGAGAGATAGACATTGGACTCAAACAGAGTGGCCGTCTGACACCTGGTAGTAAAAACATTAATGCCCGGTTTCTCAAGTAAAAGATATCTATTAGATAGGGCTATGTACTCAATAATCCATATATATCTGGTAGATTGGGTTTCTGAACTGTTTGATAAACGTTATCTATGCGATAAGTTGTCGAATCCATATCTGTAGAAAGTTGACCAGATATCTATTGGATAACTATTGGCGCAAGCGCAGGTTGTTAAATTCATCTACATAATCTAACCTCTAAAGATATATTGCAATTCGAAGGTTGAATGAAGAAAATTGCTATTGCTAATATAGAAAATACAATGTGTTTTTATCGAATATTTTTGTATTAAGATGGAATATATTCAGATTCATCTATATCGTCGGATGAAGAAATTTTAGATATAATTCGCCAAGAAATTTTCGTACCTACCCGAGAAAATCAGTTCGAGAAATATAGTGACTTGGAATTTAAAAACAGATTCCGTTTAACGAAAAATACAGTCAACCTATTAATTGAAGTAATCGGACACAATTTGAACGTAATTAGTAGTAGACGCAATCTTATCTTCTATCAAGTTTTTACTCGCATTTTTTCCATCCCGTCATACAAAGCATGTAACTGCTTCGTAGAACGATTGTCTATTTAACAATTGGCATTAAAATAATTAGAATGATCTCTAATGGTGTCCCTTGCTTAATTTTTCATTTCAATATTCGTGGAATTGGTTTTTTTGTTTTCTATAATATGTTAATATTGTTGAGTTATCTCAAATAATACATTTTCTCTTCATTACTATTATTGTAAACACGTTTTTAGATTTAGTAAACAATAAACCAATAGACTTCAGAACAAATAAAATATTAAAATAAGGATCGATCTTCTTCATTTTTTTAGGATTTGGTCTTAGAGTACTTTACATTCAGCCAGTTATTTACGTCGCCATCGGCGTTTAATGAATTTAACCAAGTTATCTATTCAATAGTTGTTAGTTCCACAATTTATGCCACGTTGAAGTTGAGAAACCCATAATAATTTATTCGTTTGATAAATTTATCTATTTGATAGTTATCGATTGGATAACATCATATACTGACAAACTGGGCATAAGAGAAATAGCTTAGTTGACCCCAAAAAAGTGTTGTTGTCTCCTCTTCATATCAAACTCGGCTTGATGAAGCAGTTTGTTAAAGCACTAGACAAAAACGGACAGAGTTTCAAATACTTGTGCGAGATATTTCCAGCCGTGTCCGATGCGAAACTTAAAGAAGGTATTTTCATAGGGCCTCAAATAAGAACATTAAGCAAAGACAAGGAGTTTGAAAATACTATGACTAATATCAAGAAGAATGCTTAGGCATCATTTAAGGAGGTAATTGAAAAGTTTCTTGGAAATCGTAAAGACGAAGACTATGAAAATATTGTGAAAAATATGTTACAACACTTTCAGCAGTTAGGGTGTAATATGAGTTTGAAAGTATACTTCCTGTTTTCACACTTGAACTATTTTCCTGAAAATCTGGGGGCTGTTAGCGAAGAACAGGGTGAGCCATTTCACCTGGATATTAAAGAAATGGAGCGAAGATATCAAGGAAGATGGAGCGTATGAATGATGGCGGACTACTGCTGGATGTTACAACGAGATATGCCCTTTAAAACACACAGTCGGAAGTCCGCTCAACGTAGTTTTCTTGCAAAAAGGCAAAGATTTCATTTAAAGAAATAGTGAATAAAGTACATTTGTCATTTGTGTCACATTTTTGAACGCAATAAAAACTATAAAAGTTTAAAAATGCCGTTTTTTTCTTTAAAGATTGTAGAAAAACCTTACGTGATACAGATAACTGCATAAGATTTTCGGAATCAGCACTCCAAAATTATATAAATTCAGTTCTCAAAATAAAAACATCTGTTAAAAACTTTCAATTTGTAGACCTGTGTTATTAATGCCAAAATAATGTCGAGTCAAATTAATAAATACAAGAGAAATTTAGCAGCAATAAAAACAGTCGACAATTTATCAAGCTCGTGTTATATTTATGAAGATTATTTCTTGAATCCAATATAGTATGCGAGTACTCTAATTTTCCGTCCAAGTTGTATCGGGGTTAATCGATTTTGGATGTATCATTCTGTGTGTCTTCCCGAAGTGTTCCTGCAAATGGTATGTAGATTTTGGCCATAACCAAGCAGGGGTCGGATCCACAGTCTGTTCCTCTACTCACTTTCACATCCTGTATCCTTAAAGTACTCTGCTGTTTTATTATTAGGTAATCTATGATTGATTTCAATCCTCTCGTGTGTTGATACCACGTGTAGTTGTGGATATCTTTGTGCGCAAAAAAACCATTTATCATCTTTAGGTCATATTGTTGGCATACGTTTATTAGTCGTTGACCGTTATCGTTAACCACGTCTTCACCGTGAATTCCCACTATTCGACTGTTTTTCTGCTTCCCCACTCTAGAATTGAGATCTCCTCCAATTATTAATTCGTGTGTGTTTGGGATTTAGTCTAAAATTGTGTTCAGGTTTTCTTCAAAGTCGTTTTTGGCTTGTATTGTGGCATTGTCGCCTAGGGCATATATTCCTAGAATTGTTATAATTTTTCCCTTTAAATGTATCGTCATTTTTATAAAACGTTCTTTGATGGGTTCCCAAGATTTGATCCGTTTCTGGTACTTTTTATTTATAAAAATGGATACATCAGCTTTAGCTCGTTGGTCTTTTCCTACACCTGGCCCAAAAGAGTACTTTGTCCTAAGTTCTAGTTAAACGTGGTAATTGGTAAATTTGTGGCATAATTCGTTTTATGTGGACATTTTCTAGAAGTAGTTTTCTCGTAATTTTTCGTGGAATAGTTTCTAAAAGAGGCTGCCTCTGGTCAAAGCTCGTCAACAGAGTCAGTCAGCGATGAATACTCAAGATAGTTAGTTGTACTTTTCTGAAGGTCTCAACACTAATTATCGTATCGTACCTACTTTAACTTCATTCAAATATTATGAAAACAAATAATTCCCTATGATTTGGTTATTTCTAATCAACTTCTTGCTTTATAAACATGAAAACCACTCACATCAAAATTTTTAAATTCTTATAGATGTTGTGATGAGTTCCATATGTAATGACTCGCTTTCTCCGCGTTTGTAGTTTTCAGTGATAATTTGTTTTTCTCATTTTTTATGTATATAACATCGTCGAGGTGTGCACGTATTTATAATATACAGGGCATACGTACACCTCAAGACATTTTAGTTTTTTGTACAAGATTTTGGACCTAATTTTTTGTTGTTGTTGGTACCCTGTTAATCCATAGAATAAGTTTCTTTATTGTTTTGAACACTGACGCTAGTCAAAAGATGTTAACAAACTGGTTACCATAATAAACGCGTTTCAGGAAGTACATCCCAACTCACCACAAACACCTTGCCTCTGAAGATACCTCAGAGAGAGAGAGAGAGAGAGAGAGAGAGAGAGAGAGAGAGAGAGAGAGAGAGAGAGAGAGAGAGAGAGAGAGAGAGAGAAGAGAGAGAGAGAGAGAGAGAGAGAGAGAGAGAGAGAGAGGAAAACGAAGGCAAAGGATAAGAAGGAGTGGAAGGAAATCGCTTCCAGGCTATGGCCCTAATACGTCTGCGTGTAGTATATACGTTACAATTCAGACTTTTTGTTCTATCTTTCTTCATCTGCTCTTTTTTACATCTTTGTCCTTCGTAGGTTCATGTTTTGATCTTTATCATCTGCTACATGCGCATAGGAATAATGTTTGGGGGAACAGACCAGTTCACCATGATCAATATGAGGAAACTGCTCCTCAAAAAGGGAGAGTCGATAATTGGCATGCAAATATAAACGATTTCTGGGATATACTCGTACCAGTAGCTTTTGAGAATACCTTACCGGATCTGGAGCCAGATAATAAATGGGCTGGTAGTAAAATGGAACCAAAAGTGAACAAAATAATTTGATACGATGATATTCTAACTCAGGGTTAACACAATATGACGCTTGATAATAAGCAAAATTGCTACAAAACGTGTCATAGAAGTTCACAAAACATAAATTTTTACATTTACTCGATGGTGAAATATGGACCTATGAAACTGCTATGGCGAATTAATGATACACTGATTCGTGGCTGAATGGGTCCCTAGTGTCCAAACCAAAAATAAACGATTTAAAAATTAAAACTAACTTTTCCGCATCTGTGGCCCTGAACAATATTCTATCATAAAATTGTTACTTGTATACGCTTCGGGGGATGTATCGTGCTAACAAACCGAAATTTCTCCAAAAATAACCAAAAAGTTAGTATATCTGGATTTATAGGACCCGCTGTACTCGCTCTAGTCAACTGAAAATCAATAGCGTACATCTGTGAGATGCCCTGAACAATATTCAATCATAAAATTGATCAATCGTATACTCTTTGGAGGCTGTATCGTGCTAACAAACTGAAAATTCTCCAAAAATGACAAAAATTTGGTACTTCAAGTACCATAGTACCCGTTATACAAGCTATAGTGAGCTGAATATCAATAGGGTTTATCTTTGAGACGCTCTGAATAATATCCAATCATAAAATTGGTCACTTGTATATACTCCGGAGGCTGTATCGTGCTAAAAAACTGAAACTTCTCCAAAAATAACAAAAATATCGTGCTTAAAGTACTGTAGCACCTGTTGTATTGGCTCTGATGAGCTGAAAATTGATAGGGTTCATCAGTCTGATATCGTGAATAATATTCAATCACAAAACTGGTGACTTTTTGAACTACGGAAGCTGTATCGTGCTAACAAACTGAAATTTCTCAAAAAATAACAAAATGTCGTACTTCAAGTACCATAGCACCCGTTGTACTGGCTCTGGTGAGCTAAAAGTCAATAGGTTCATCTGTGACATGTCCTTAACAATATTCAATCATAAAATTGCTGACTTATTGCACTCCGGAGGCTGTATCGTGCTAACAAGACATGTAAGGAAAAGTGGCCGACGACAACGACGACATACACACAGGATTTTTTTTCTAAAAACCGTTTTTTCGTGATGTTGTTGATGGAAAACGTAAAAATAACTCAAAAAAAATTTTCAAAATTCCAACTTTTTTTGGGGTAATCCAATACTTTTCTCGCATATAGAAAGGTTGGGCGGAAAAGTAATACCAAGACAGCCAAAAACTTATTGTTTGGGCTGCGTTAATTCTACAATTTTCCCTAAAATAGTGTTTTTTATGAAAACTAGGAAGGCGTTGATTTAAGGATATGAAATGAATGGGATAAATCTATTGAAAGGACGAAACCGGTTTCAAGACTCCTACACGTAACAGGTATCACCACCACATGGATGATGTTGCATATCTAAACGAAACGTTATTAACTGAAAAGCCAATTGATGCAGACTTCGCTGATAATGTATAAACTTCCTGTTTTCTAAGCACCAATTTGAATAATTATAACGCTATTATACTTCGGCAGCTTGTCACGCTTGAAATTATGGTTTCTTCAGTTTCAGTATGAATTAAATGATCCTGATATCGTTGACTGAAGTTACATATATATATATATATATATATATATATATATATATATATATATATATATATATATATATATATACAGAGTGGAAAGTCTAACTGGAACAAATTCTGTAACTTGATAAATAAAGGTTTATCGCAAAATTCTTGAAACACGTCAATTTTTATTCTCAATGGGGCATATTACAAAGAGATTTGTTTATCTATCTAATTATCTGGGGGGGTTGCAGACAACTTTTTTTTAATGCAAGGGTAGGTTGATTAATTTTTTATTTTAAAGCTTTTTTAATTGAAAATACAATTCCACTTTTTTTGTTACTTTTTATAAGCAATGTGTCGAAAAAAAAATGAAATAAGGAAATATTTACTCAAATTAATTTAATGCAATAAATGTTCAAAGTGCTCTGCACCTTGTTGCTGACAATATCCTAATCGATTATAAATAGCATTCCGAACATTTTGTAACACTTCCGGCGTTACTTGCCTAATTTCGTCCCTGATTCTTTGTCGAAGCTCGGCGATGTCGTTAGGTTTAGTGGCATAAACTTTGCTCTTTAAATATCCCCATAAAAAAATCTAATGGAGTAAGATCGGGCCACTCAATTGGGCCCCTTCTTCCAATCCACCTTTTTGGAAACACTTCGTTAATATAGGTCCGTACATTTTGAGAAAAATGTGGTGGTGCCCCATCTTGTTGAAACCGCATCCGTTTGTCAAATAAGTTGGGATCCAAATTATTGAGAAATAAATTTACTAAAGTAGGAATCAGTTCTTTTTGGAGCATAATAATGTATGTTTCTCCGGTTACGTTTCCATTGAAAAAAAGGACCTACTATGCGATCCCCAATAATCCCAGCCCAGACGTTTGTTTTTTGAGGCCTTTGGGTATGGGATTCACGCATCCAACGTAAATTTTCGTCAGCCCAATAACGGCAGTTCTGTCGATTGACGTGCCCATGTAATGTGAACGTAGCCTCATCAGAAAACAGCACCCATTCCAAAGCAATTTGTCCAACAACGATAGAAGCCATAATTCGTTCGCAAAATTCGAGTCTACGACCAGGATCATCTTCGTTAAGCTCCTGCAGGTTTTTCATCTTATATGGGTGCTATTTGGCTTCTTTAAGAATTTTTAAAACGCTTGTGTGACTGACACCATGAACGCGAGCTAGTTGCCTAGCTGGAGTAACAGGATTTCTTCAATTTCCAACAATATGTTCAACTGGACTTCTTCGTCAACTTTTAAAACCTTTTGTCGAGGAGCAACTTCAGTAAACAAACGAGCGACTTCAACCTATGTTCGACTTCTGTCCCCACATCCGACCATCATAAAAATTTCGATACGATGCGTCTCGGTTAAATAGGGCATTTTCTTATTTTTCGTTTGTTATTTACACAATGAAATGGAAACAAGTACTAACAAATCAATCACATTCATTTCAAATTGACCAAAAAACTATCTAGCAGGTTTTTTATTGGGCTTATCAAGTAAAAAAATGTACCTATAGATTAAAGTGATTTGAGTAAATATTTCCTTATTTCATTTTTTTCCGACACATTGCTTATAAAAAGTAGCAAAAAAAGTGGAATTGTATTTACAATTGACAAAGCTTTATCAAGTTACAGTATGTGTTCCAGTTAGACTTTCCACTCTGTATATATATATATATATATATATATATATATATATATATATATATATTTATACACTGGCGAGCAAAAAATTGAGGTCACCTTAAAATTTTCATGTTCTTTGAAATTGTACGTTTTCAGATCGTATTCGCAAACTGTACATCATTGCATGTGCTTTTGTAAGCTGAATGTGATATTCTATACTAAAGAAAAATGCATTTTTTTCCTGGATTTCATGATTTATTCTGAAAAAGCAACGAATTAAGATTTTGGGCGAAATTCAACATTTTGTTGTTAGGGAAAATATGGAACGAATAAAATGAAAAAACTTTACACTAATAACGTGTATTGCCTCCTCTTACATTGATGACTGCTTGAAGTCGGCGCGGCATACTTTGAATTAAGTTGCGGATCACATTCTGGTCGATGTTATCCCATTCCTGCAACAGCAATCTTCTCAGCTCCTGAGCAGTTCTTGGTGCTGGTGTGTGTATGCACATCAGTCGTCCCAACTCGTCCCAGACATGTTCTATGGGATTCATGTCAGGACTGCGGGCTAATTTCTACCTCTTCCAGATACTCCCTGACAATTCTGGCGGTATGTGGTCTCGCATTATCTTGCATAAAAATGCCACGTTCCGCCATAGTCACCATGAAAGGCATAACATGGTCTTCTAGCATATCCGTAATGTACCTGTGAGAGGTTAGGGAGACATTTTCTATGAAGACCAACTCTGTACCAGCTTGTGCAGTGATTCCCGCCCAAACCATAATTGACCCACCGCCAAATGGAAGACGCTCGTCAATGCAAACTTCAGCAAATCTTTCCCCAGGTCTTCTCCTTACTCGTCGACGTCCATCTGACCCAGTGAGGCAAAAACGCGATTTATCTGAGAACAATACTCAGCTCCAGTCATCATCATTCCGACGAACGTGATCTCTGGCAAATGTCAATCTGGCAGTCCGATTCTGACGTTGCAAAGGGGGACCTGTAGCCATTCTTCTGCATGACAGTCCAGCAGCATGACGTCTTCTTCTAACGGTCCATTCACTAACGTTGACATTTCTCACTTCTTCCAACTAAGTTCGCAATGAAACTGCAGTAGCTGTCCTATTCCGCAAACTTGTGTACACCAAAAAACGGTCATATCGTTGAATGGTAACTCTTTTTCGGCCAGACCCTGGTCTTCTAGTGATCAGGCCAGTCTCCAGAAAGCGCTGGTACACCCTTTGCACACCACAAAGACTAGCACCAACAATTCTTGCAGTTTCACGTTGCCCCCGACCATCTTGTAACAGCGCAACAATTCTTGCCACTATAATCGGATCTAAAGGCATTATGTGCCAGTTAAATCACTACACTTTACAATCGTTAGTTTTTACGCAAAGAATCAACAGTAAATTGGAAAACAAGCAAGGCAAATGTGAATGTTCAATTAGCTCAAAGGCACATTTTTCATAAAAGTCGTACTTTAATAAATCGAATGACAGCTGATGGCAGCTGTCAAGTCTCGGAAAAAAATTGCTTCAACGCCTAGTAATACTATTATGTCCTTAACAATATTGGCGCTAAAATTATTCGCAATTTCTGAAGTGATCTCAATTTTTTACTCGCCAGTATATATATATATATATATATATATATATCAATGTTTCAAAATAAAGATAAGCGCCAAATTTTTTAATTTTAAACTGTTTAAACTGTAGAATTGTTACAGCGTTAAAATTTCTTGAAACAAAGTTATACTTCTTTCAGAATATCATTTTATTATTTTATTTATTAACATTTGAGGCATGAATAATTTAATGACATATAAAAGGAGTTTGGAAGTGGGTCACCGATATCCTCAATTTGTTCCAAAAATG
Organism: Galeruca laticollis; assembly: GCA_963921935.1. NCBI lineage: Eukaryota > Metazoa > Arthropoda > Insecta > Coleoptera > Chrysomelidae > Galeruca > Galeruca laticollis. The sequence continues at coordinate 40,643,778 of OY998175.1, read as the reverse complement.
CACTTGTAGATTTATTGTATTTACATTTTGGATTTGAAGCCGCTGCTTGATTTTTCAATAACATGAATATTATATATATATATATATATATATATATATATATATATATATATATATATATATATTTACTAATGAGGTACGTTAATGAATATCAACATTATAATTTGCCTTCCCATTAAATAATTTATTATAATTGTGAGTTTTTAGGAAACGCGATTTAATTAATCTCTTTCTTAACAACAAATTCTGAAGCAATAAACATTTTTAAGAACTAACTTTTCCAATAATTGTCGCTGAAATTTGAAATGTTTGACTACCTGTGCCTCTACCATTTCTGATATCCTACGGTTATTTGCACTCTCCCATCTTATATTTTTATTTTATAATCCGATATTAGATTTAACATCCTACGCCTATGGAATACGGTGAAGACAACAAACTAATGATTTATTACTCTCCCTGACATTAGGAGACAGACTATAGGTTCTTGCTTGTAAGATAATGAAATAAATGTCGAGTGCTGCTAATTCCTGGATAACATTGGCTGATTGATATGATCTAAAAATATTTTCTTAACTGTTCACTGATTCGTGTTACACATTCGCTATTGAAATCGGAAAAAATTTAAAAACAGTTCCCCAAATTTCAGGCGTTGATTTATTCTCACCCATTCAATATTCAAAGCTAAATTTCTATGGACGATTTTTTTGCCAATTGGGTCTCCTTTGTTATATATTGTTAATTCGAAAAAATATTTTTTTCAAAACCGACCAGAAAATATACACATTCTGGACTATTTTTTTTCCAAAAAATAACGTTTCGTCGACCAAGACCGTAAAATGGACGTGAGGGACCGGCAAAAGCTTTTTCCGGTCCCTGATTTTTCAATTTTCCAATCGCTCTTTTATAATACAATCTACCCTGATTTTGTTACTGTAATGTTTTTCTTATTTATTAAAAGTTTTTATTACGGGTGGGATAAATTTCAAACACTCGGTATGGCTACTTACTAATTTATTTAAACACTAACACTTGATTTATATATACTTAACTAATCACTTAAATTTAATTTATATGCACACAAACTTGATTATTAATTAGCACTTTACTGTTTGGTGTATTTTTGTTTATTTATTTCACGAGATCACTTTATCCACTAACTCCTCCGCTGATCGGTCCTTATTTATATTAATGCCTTTCTTACTAGAAAATTCCGGGCTGCGGCTTACACAGACACAAATAATTTTTCTGGCCTTTTCTAGATAAGTCTGGTCACAAAAACAATGTTTAGATAAGATAGTCCCAAACAGTTATAAAAACACTGCGTATCCGCCATACTTTTAATTTTCATACCTGGCTTAGACAGAGTCGGATTTAGGGTCTATACCAGTGTGCTGTTTCGTAACATTTCCCCCTCCTTAAATGGAAGTTCCTCCTGGAACTTTTGTGTAGCCGAGACTGGATGTTTGAATCGGCAACTGGCCCCATTTCTACACTTTCCGATCTTATGGATATAGCAGGGCACTGTCTTCATCGGATACTGATAACGGGGGTTGTAGCTGCAAATTAATATCTGGACACCGGTATCTCTAAAGATAACTTCTACCATGTTCCTGATAACACGCCAATCCAACTGGTTACTCGCTATTTTAGGCATAGCCAGTTTCTTCACGTTGGATTCCAACACATGGTCTCGGAGGTTTCGAAGTGCTTCCCACACATCGCGGTAGGTAGATCGATCTTGGAATTAATTTTTAGTTACCACGTAGAAGACGTACCGCGAATTATGTTTCAGTTTCAGTGTCTTGCCAGGGGCTGGAATCTGGTCTTCAAGTTTTTCTAATTGCCCAAACTTCTTTTGAAAGACGGTTTCCAACCCTCGTGAGTTCTTGATACGGGCGGGGATGTTGTATGCCAGTGAATAATCTTCCGGGAGAGTGAACAGATCTTATTGTTGTTCCGAAGTGACTCCATATCTAGCTTTCCCGGTACCTCCATACGTGCCCATAAATTCCTCGAAGGCAGGGTCGGACACATCTCGAATAAGGTTTACTCCTTCCCCCAGGTCATGGTCTCCTTCGAATGGCGCTAGTCGTATTTAGGGTCTATACCAGTGTGCTGTTTCGTAACAATGATAACAACGTTTCGATATATTGTCGAGTAATGACAGTTCGTTGATTTTTAATTTGTCGTTTATGTCAAAGTTATTCACGAGTGCGCAAGTTTAATAATAATATAAATTCAGATTTTGAATTATCCGACACGGAAAATGAGATTCCAGAAGAAATTTTGGAAGCAGCGAGGAAAGCGACTTACGATATATTATCAGTAAAATCAAAAGTCCGTAAAGAGAAGTCGTACGATGCATTAAAAAATTGGTTACGAGAAAAAAAAGTGAAAAATGACCTCGGAGTGAATTACTCTACTTGCACATCGCATAATAAAACCCCCCCGTATAAAAACAATAATTGACTAATCAACAATAAACCCTATATTCACTAATATACCACATCCCACGACTATATTTACAAAATAAATCACCCATTATACCCTGCTGTACATCCACAATACACCGGTAGGTAACCTTCCGTACGAATCACAGATCTCTTAACGTTTGTAAAAAAGAATGAACGAGGTTTTTGACATATGGCAAATCAGCTGTTTGATTCGAATAGTGAAATGTTTGTTTATATTCAATGGTACATAATATAACAAAGTTCACTCTTTTTAAGTGTATATTCAGATTACTGTAACTATTCTACTGAGTGTAATTATTTCATTTAAACTACGGTATCCGCCAAAATAAACAGTACCGAAACAGAGAGTGCTGTGGAGTTGTTTATGTAATATGGATTTGTCATTTTTGACTTAATTGTCATTAGTTGATATATTAATAGTATGCTGCAGTTAAATTTGATTTAAAAATGGTTCTAACAACGGAAAAAAAGTTTTTTTGGTAGAGCATTATTTTCGTTCATACGGAAAAGGTCGTAATGATGGTCCAAGCTTAGAACAGGTGTCAATAAAATATCAACAAAAATTTAATAAAGCAGCTCCTAGTAAAAGTGTGATGTTAGCTGTTGTTGAAAAATTTCGTCGCACTGGTAGTGTATTGTGTCAACGTAAAGGTTCTTCAGGTCGTCGAAAAACAGTATGCACTAACGAAAATGAAGGACGTGTTTTTAACCAAGTTGTGCAATCACCTCAAAGAAGTCTTGTAAGAACTGCATGTAAACTCAACATTAGTGAAACGTCTTTACGTCGCATGTTCAAATCAATTGGTGGTTATCCATACCGTATTCAAGTTGGACAACGACTAAATGCTGCGGACAAACGTGCAAGAGAAATTTACTGTGGTCGCATGTTGAGTTTAATTTACGAAGATCCCGAATTTTTGAAAAACATATGGTTTTCAGACGAGAGTCACGTTCATCTTAGCGGCTATATTAATCGACAAACAACCAGATTCCTTGGATTTGAACGTCCTGATGTCATTGTAGAGAAACCACTCCACAGTCTTCGAGTTACCGTTTGGTGCGCGGTATCTGGTCATGGAATGATTGGTCCTTATTTCGTTGAAGATGATAATCAGAATCCACTTACTGTCAACCAAGAGCGTTATAGAGAGAAAATTATTATACCTTTTGTGAGAGATCTAAATATCTTTTGCCGTGCACGAAATCTACAGTTTCGCACACAATGGTTCCAACAAGATGGTGCAACGAGCCATACAGCTGTGCGAACCTTAGACTTACTCCGTCAGCATTTCGATAATAGAATAATTTCTCGGGGAACAGACTTCGAATATCCTTCTAATTCACCTGATCTGACGCCACCTGACGCATACATTTGGGGCATAATTAAGGACAAAATATTTCACTCGGATAATCCGCCGGCGAATATTGCCGAACTACGGGAAAGAATACAAAATATTTTTCGGCAGTTACATCAACCACTTTTTATAAATATGTTTATTGACTTACAAAATCGATATGAAGCTTGTTTGCGTCGAAATGGTGAACATTTTGAACACTTACATTACAGAATCTAAAAATTAATTTTTATTTTTATTATCGGTACTGTTTATTTTGGCGGATACTGTATTAACCCAGTTGGTGCTAAACAAATTGACGGCCAGGCTATTGAATCACTGAATTAATGGTATAACTAGAAATTGTTGACATACGAAGGTAGTCTGACTTGATATTAAGGTAGGAATGTTTATTTATTAAGACCAAAACTGCATGATTGCTGTCTTTTTATGCGATAGATTTATACTAACAAGAAAACCCGTAACAGCACATTACCTGGTCTCATTGTAGGGAGAAAACTCGTACTTTTCCTCCCTAGAGAGGAAAAGTACTTTTCCTCCCTAGAGAAGAAAAGTAAAAGTGACGTCATAGTACGATATCGATGAAATAATTTTTGCAATTCCGAGACTAAAGTAGTCACTTTAGTCTCACATGTTAGAAACTAAAGTGTCACTTTTAGACCCAATGGATATAAAGGGACAATTAAAATCACAAGGGATTTAAAGTACAAATAAAAACGTACATCCCCGATGCCTAGCCAAGCATTTTAGAAGTCCGTCCTCGATGCCCAGCCAAGATTCATAAAAGTCCCTCCTCGATACCCAGCTAAGCATTTTAGAAGTCTATCCTCGATGCCCAGCCAGGTTTCATAAAAGTTCATCCTAAGTAGTATTTATTAATTTTGTTTGTTAGTTTCATAAATAAATGATTTAAAAATGGCTTGTTATTTGAGGGAGGCGGAAAAGTCATATGTATAACATGGAGGTAAAGTGCCTTTTCCTCCCTTGAATGATTACTTTATCCTCGGGAGGAAAAGTAGCACTTTCCTCCCTTGTTATACAAATAGCTATTTCCTCACTAGACAAGAATAATACCAAAACATAGTCTTTTGCTAATAGTCGGTATCGTTTTTACATAATATACAATATGAGTCTCTAACTCGGAATAAATTCATTAAATCAAAGACAGTTTTTTTGTTGCAAATATGCTCGGATATGTCGATTAGTAGTTTAAATTGCGCTCTTTTTGATGTGAGGAAATTTTTTACAGCGTGTCATCTACAATTTTTTTAATTGGCAATCCTAATTTTTTTTTGATTATTTTGGAAGAGCATATAAAGATACACATGCATACCAAATATCAAATTTTTATTATTTGTCGGTTAAAAGATATTCAACAAACATCAACTAATTCGACAAATGAAGGAATCTGATTCAACTAAATGAAAATCATTCAGGCAATTTAAAAATGGAATGTCAAGAGGTATGTGTTTACCTTTTTTGTCAAACTGGGTTGATGTTGACAATGTCGAACAAAAAATTTAAATAAAAACAAGTGAGGAGAGTAGCACCGTTAAGTTAGGTTAGCATCGTATCTAGCGACAATATTTATTATTTTATTGTTTTGTGAATATCTTTTAAACGACAAATAATAAAAAATTTATATTTGGTAAAATGTGTAACTCGATAAACCCTCCAAGAATAAATTAAGATTGTCATTTGTAAAAATAGTGGATGACGTCAAATCCCAAATTTGAGATACGCTGTATAACATTTCTTTACTTGGAAAAGAGCGCACTTCAAAATACTAATCGACCTGTCGGAGAATCTTTCCAACAAAAAAAGTGTCTTTGATGTACTGAAAATATGTTAGAGACTTCTTACATTGTGTATTATATTAACATCTTAAGTAAAAGAAAACAATGACGAACCGCTATATATCAAAGATCATTTCATTAAAAACATCCACTTTTACTTCTCTGTCCGTTTGAATTAATGACAGCTTAACGCCCCTATCTCGATTTCAACAAGATGATTTAAGCTTTTAGTAAAAAAACATGCCTTCAAATTTAAATGAAGAAGAGAACAGGTACAAAAATAAACTGCTCCTTGTATACGTTTTATTTTTAGTGAAGAAAATTAATTACCAAACTACGACCTTGCCAGCCATGGATGAATAATGCTAAATTGAGGCTGCACCACAATTATTAACGAAAAAATTAACATGACAAGTTAGTGGATTCGAGAGAAGCACTAGTTTTGTATTGTGTCTAAATTTCATTACAGGAAATGGCATTGTAATCGTGCTGAACTTCCTTTGAAAATTCAGAGCATGTTTATTTAAAACAAGCAGAAGAAATAACAATAGAAAATGTTTAAAATCCATACAATCGAAGGAAGTCCAAATACTGGTGCACCTGGGATCAAGGACAAGCAACATTGCTGAAGCAAACAATTATATAGTAAACGATTTGAAACAATTACAGAGTCATTGAAATTCGGAATATGTATTATTATCCAAATTTATTAAATCGTTTTCATATTATACCCCTTCTGAAATAATACACTCACGCCAACCAATAGTTCATTACTGTTTTAAATGGAACTTACTGTTTCTAGATAATTCCACAATATATTCAAAAAAAATTTGACAATTGTTTCGATATTAAATGTCATCGTCGGAATGACAGACTTTACATTTCATTGATGCCTACCTGATGTCTAATAATTATTTTTTGCTAGACTAAGAAGTGACCTATCTTGTGAATGACTTAATATAAGTTAAAAGAAAAAAGAAGAAGATATGATATTACAAATATTATTGATATTATTAGCCCTATGGGGATATCCTATCTTTTCCCAATTAAGGTCAGTATAACTGTGCAATGACATAGAAAACAAGGAAAACTTCTTCTTCTGATCTTTACAATTATCACTTAAGAAGACAGATTAAAAGTGGAGAACACCCTAGATTTATCTGTTCATTGACAACTTGATATTGTTGGTTTATTAAGTGCCTTCTAATTTGTAATTCTTCAAGGAAATCCAGTTCTTGTCTCTTATCACAAATATGTAGTACTTCTGGTTTTGTGTTAGGTGTCAATGAATGTTTGGTGTCAAGTAAACGTTTTTCGTAGTGGGATTTATCTGGTTGTTTTAATCTGTATGCCCGTAAATGTTCACTGTATCTGATCTCAATATTTCTAAGTGTTTGGCCAAATACACTGGACATTTAAGTTTATATATACCAGACTTCTTTAATGGAGATATTTTCGTTTTTACATTTAACAATTTTGTACTCACATTACTTTTTGTTTTAAAAGAAATTGTTTTATTTGTAGTTCATTAAATAAAATATCATTTAGACTTATTATCGCGAAGCTACCTACCATCCACTTAAAACCAGTGGAAATTTGACTATTAGTGGAGCTAATTTTGATTCCGATTTCGATGAAATTATGCATAGGGGGTTTTGGATACGAGGATTGCAATAAATCTGACAGTTGTTCATACAATTTTTCGGGTGGAAAATTGAGAAAAATTTATGAAAATGGGGTTTTCCGGAAAACTGTATATTATTTTTTGCTCATTTTCGAATTTGACTTCAGTTTTTACGTTCTGAACCTACATAGGAAATTTCAATAAAAAATACGGTCGCGTTTCTGAGTTATCGTGTTGACCGAAAACAGTTAGACCTGTAGTTTCTTATGTTAATACTCCCAATAATATATTAGCAAAGAAACTTAACAATATACTTAATAATTACGGATATATATCTAAATACTCCATTAAAAATTCAATAGAACTAATCAAAAAATTAAAAACATTCAACTTACAAGATTACTGTAAACTCATTTCATTTGATGTTCCCGATATGTTATTTGATGTATGTATTTTATTTGTTTTGTGGCTGAAGGACATAGACCATTTTGCCATGAGCTGCAGTACTAAAAAGGGTACCGAATATATATTAACTGTAAGAATCAATTTGGATAGGTTAAGGATATACGTTTCACACCCATGGATCTTTCAGGGTGGCTAATTCACAGAAAAGGTAGACCATGGTACTGATAGGAAATAATCAGGTTAGGTTCACTTACAAAGGAGAAGAACCTACCTAATATTACAGTTTTAAATTGCATGCTTTAATGAATATCAGTAAAACGTTATAAACAGGCAGCTTAATTAATGCCAGTAAGTTCATTACATTGAAGGGACGTATTATTATTTCACTTTTGACAATAAGATAAATTTCAATTCGCCTCGCGTTATTGTATATTGTCGCAGCGACAATTATTGTACATGCAACTTAAAAATTTTTGTAAGAAATTTCAACTTTGACAGTAGTTTTTCAAAAATATGCCCGGCTCTAATAAATATTAATTTAGTATTTCTAAAAATGAATTTATATGTATATTCGACCTATTACTAGGGTGGGATTAAACTGTTAAAAAAATGAATTATTCAAAATTTATTTAAATTTTTATGTATCTCCAAATTATCTGTTTCACTATTGTTCAGAACCTATAGTAACTGTATGTTTAATATCATAAAAGGCACTTCAAATATCTGATGACGTTTCCAATATTTTTGTCACTGAAAATTACCAACTGTCACTGATTTGATCGACAGTTTTATTTAATGAAAAATTTTTAATTTTCTGAAATTATGTTATAAAAAAGACTATATTGAGTAGGAATGCAAATTTCTATATTATACTACCAGATACAAATTAACAAATTAATATTCCCCAAAATTATTACAAAGGAAACAACAATCGTAATTTCTACGAAACTTAAAATTACTACAACCTATATGTTATAAATTAATCTAATGAAAAACGTTTAATAAAAGTTCCAATCGTGGATTTAAATCTTGATGTGGATAAATGTCAAAAACAAGCTTCACCCAAATTTGTTTAATTCAAAATTTTTCTTATATGACATATAATTTTGTTTGCAATCAAAAATCTAATAGATGCATCTATGTCAAATTTTATTTAAAATAAGCCTTATTATTTCTCGAGAAATTATTGTTAAAAAACTGGATCGGACTCATCAACTAATGACTGGACAACTCGTACAATTCTAAATGACCTTAGAATTCAGGATACCTTCTAAATTTTATTTAAAAATCTCGTACCACATTCACTACACACGATGCAATTCTTATTCGAATTATGCAAGCACTGGCTTTATAATGAAATGGGTTTTGAATCTGGTTGTATAGATATACAACTTCTACTGTCTACCACAAAATTGAGACAACTCTAATTATGATGTTGCCTCTTCGGGGTCTCAAACACAACTGACTAAACTTTTGCAAAATAAATAAATCTCCTTTCCGTTGGTTACCGAATTTTCTTGTTTTAAAAAAAAATTACTAATCTATGATTTTCAATAACCAAGTGAGATTTGAATTCTTCTATTACACTTGTAATGTTGCTAGCAGAGACCTCTATATTTTGAAATTTCAAATATTTTCTCCAAATCATAATATGTTCTATCTATCATTAGATATATTCTACATAAATGTCATCAAACATTGAAATGTCAAATTTGATATTTCTACTGATTCTTTCAAAATTAGTGAATTTACGTATAACACAGTGTGTATCAAAAGTATGGCAGCCAAATATAAATGAATTTCCTTATGTTCTACTTTCTTTTTCAAATAGAGGATCTGTATAAATATATTCAAAATGAAGGTTTACCAATGAGGAGCCTTATATCACCAATGTTGGCAAACATTTTTATGGACAGTTTAGAAAGAAAAATCTTTGAAAGTAATATTTCAAAAAATCTTTTCTTATTTAGGTATAGATATGTAGATGACACATTAGCTTGTTTTATAGGCAGTGAACGACAATTAGATATGTTTTTCAACCACATTAATAATTTACACCCAAAAATTGAATTTACATTAGAAGTTGAAGAAAATAACTCAATCAATTTTCTTGATTAAAAAATTCAAAGAGTGAATAATGTACTTAATTATTCAATTTACAAAAACCAACACACACTGATATAACTATTCCATATAACTCCAATCATCCCATGTCACATAAATTAGCAGAATATAATTCAATGATACATAGAGCATTTTCAGTTCCTATGAACAAATGTAATTTTGATAGAGAAATTAATACAATTAAACAAATAGCAACATCCAACGGTGATACATTACATATGATAAATAAATTAATTAATAAAAAAGAGGAAAAAGTGGCATTAGAACTAATATTTCCTAATAATATTCCAAAGATAATATCATTAGCAACAAATACAACAATTTCTTTTAAAACAAAAACAAAAATATCCCTATTAAAGAAGTCGGGTATATATAAACTTAAATAACCAGAATGTATTGCTGTCTATTTGGGTCAAACCCTTAGAAATTTTGATAACAGATACAGTGAACACTTACGAGCACACATATTAAAACAACCAGATAAATCCAACTACGCAAGACATCTACTTGACACCCAACATTCATTGACACCTAACACAGAACAAGAAGTACTACATATTTGTGATAAGAAACAAGAACTTGATTTCCTTGAAGAATTGGAAATTAGAAGACACTTAAGAAAGCCAAAATATGAAGTCGTCAATGAACAGATAAATCTAGCGATTTCCCCACTTTTATTCTGTCTTCTTAACTGATAATTGTAGAGATCAGTAGATATAGTTTTCCTGGTTTTCTATATCATTGCACAGTAATACTGATCTTAAATGGGAAAAAGATATCCAGAATATCCCCATAAGTCTAATAATATCTATCATATTTGTAATATCATATCTAATAACATCTAAGCTTTAATTTTTGTAATATTATATCCTCTTCTTTTATCTTTCAATATATATTAAGTCAATTACAAGGTAAGTCACTTTTTGGTCTAGCCAAAAATAATTAATAAACATCAGGTAGGCATCAAATGAAATGTAACTTCTGTCATTCTGACGATGATATTTAATATCGAAACAATTGTCAATTTCTTAGAATGTTTTAACATTTTTCCAATAAAGTGTGGTATTATCTAGAAACAGTTAGTTTCATTTAAAACAGTAATTAAAAATATAAATTCATTTACAACAAAATCAGAGGTAAAAGCCTCCAGGTGCTCCACTATAATGGCAACAGCAAAGAAACTACAGACCGATATTTCGATGGCTATACTAAGTACAATGATATTTTGAAGTTTTTGGCTAGTTATTCGTTCCGAATAACGGCCTTGGATATGCGTGAAGTACAGGAATTTCCGTCACTATCTCTTATAGACTGTGATGACGATTTTCGGATACCGTTTCCTCTACTTTATCGATGCGATGTTCAGAGGCTGTACCGGCATGTTACGGAACATTATAAAACTGCGTTCAGGAAATAAATTCGTGATCAGAATCAAATACACACATTAATTTGGATCACATTGCAATACGTCCGTAAGTATTTAAACTGTCTTGATTTTCAGTTTTATTTAAATAAAATTATTACGAAAAAATATGAGCTGATTTCAACACCATATTAAGGATTCACTTCAAGTTATTTTGAAGTTAATTTGAATAATTATGTACAGAATCATAGTTTTCGCTTCTATCTTTCTTTTGATACCCCTATGTTTGAAATTAGATCGAAATTAACTATTACATTTACTTGCATAAAAAATAGAACAGTGGCTATTGTCGGCATGTCTTTATTGTGCATGGGCATAGGTAGAAATGTTTACTGATAAGAAAATGTTATAGGAACGAATTTAATATCTATTACGTTCATTTAGCCAATAACATGAGACATTTATGCCCGATTTCACCAACCATTTCCTAAAGTTAGGTAACACCGAAATTAGATTTTGGAATTGCTAAATCTACGTTTCACCACGCGCTATGTAACACCTAAGAGTGATATATTAGGTATTTCCTATAATTCTTAGAAGTTTCTTAGCTTCTTACCAACATTAGGAACTGGATGGTGAACTCTGCACCCAAGCATATTGAACAACGCCATGCGTGACAAAACATATCTTTATGTATGCTTAGTTGACGATATTCTTTGATTTTTCTCAAATAATCTTCCCGAAGTGCAACTATACGTCGTGATTCCATAATTACCATACGATTGTAAGTTTGTTTATGTTGAAAACCACATTCTAATAAAACCTATAATTATAATGATAATCCCTTAATGCTTCTCGAATTATTTTTAAAGTAGGAAAGTTTTTTCATACCTATTAAAATTTTCACGATAGCATCAAAAATATTTCTTTCTTAATTTTCCGTTTCCTTTTTGCGCCCTGATCTATACTATCTCCTTTTTTAATTTCGAGATAAATTGTCGATTTTGATATTTTAGTTAATTCGTTAATTCGCTGAATAATTTCGTTCTCACATTGTTCACGATTTTCCCTTTTCAAACGTTCATATATATTAAAAATAATAAGTTGACCTGGTACATGTAAATATTGTTTATTTTACTTTCAACAGTAAGGTTACAGGTTTTTTTGGGATTTATTCCATTATCCGCTATTTCAAACGGTCTCCAGAAAGTTATACTTACATTTGTACATGAATTACGGTAATATTTACATAGTTGATGCTTTGACTTTTATTCCGTGAGGCAGAAAAAAGCAGTCGACAGCGGTTGCCAGCGCTCCAGCGCTGAGAAACGGATTATACAGTTGTCGGCCAGGACACGTTTGCTAACTTCAATAACTCGTACATAATCCGCCATTTTGCTTATTTACTTTGTTTGTTTTAAAATCAGTTTATAAGGGATATTAGCAATATAATCACCAAATATATCTTCCATCTCTTTTCATCATTACTTAATATTTTATCCATAATTAATATTTTTTTAGTAGGTATGAATACAACATATATTTAAGTTAGGTTAGGATTTTCGGTTAAAGCTAACTCAGTAAACCTAGATGAAAATTGCTATTTAGCAGCAACGATTCGTTGCTTTAGAAGTTGACAGCGCCTACCGCTTAGTTATCGCCATTTTGATAACAAGCGTTTCCTAGCGCTGTTTTTGCCAAACACGCCCAATGTAATGTAGCTTTGTTTTTAATTGCCAAGAGAGGTTAGCAGATTAAATAAAATAAAATAATTTTAATTTATTTGTTAAATTGGTTTGGTACAGTAAGAAGAAAACCTACAAATAAGTTAAAAAAATTCAAATTACTAGATTGAAAAAATATGATACAGTTATTGATTATATTACATATTATAGTTTAACTCAATTTTATAGAAAAATTATGATGCAGTTCCATAATTATGATACAAGTGGCAAAACTGGTCCGGCTGCGAGGGCAGTATAGTTTATTTACGATAAAAAGACGATAATGTCATTTTTAGTTACTTTCCTGCTTATCAGAATAAATATTAATTTACCAACCGTGAATACAATGTATCCTCAACAGCCAGGGCAATTTACAGCTAACGTTGTCAAATAAACTGGTAAAATTCCCCAGTTTGTTTTGACGTTTATTGACATTCGATCATCGTCTAATATTTACAAGAGTTTTTGGTGCTTTTAAATTCATTGCTTCTTTAGGATTAAAAAAACAGTTATTTTCATAACTAATTACTTAGGCAAATCTGCAGTGTGTGGTTAATTAAATGCCGAAGCAGCTGAACAGAAAATGTCAACAGATGGTAATATCTTTGTTGAGCTATTTTGAACGAGAATGCCGAAATGGGGGCCCGCTTCTCCCGCTTACTGCTGTAAGAGACGTAAGTAATAGTATTCGCTATTTGTATTCATCATTATTAATATTATTATTACATATTTAGATGTAAATGATTAAATGTTTTTAATGTTAGGTTAGGTTAATTAAACTTGATAATATATTATTCTTTCATAAATTGAAGTTATTATATTGTAGAGTTGCAGAAGCTTTATAACTTAGCGTTACCACTGTTAACCGTATTGCCGCCAAGCATAATAGAGGTGAACAGCCTAAAATCCCACCTAAAAAGAGACAACGCATAAAACCTACTGTTGAAATTGATTACTTTGATCAAAATGCTTTCCGAAATGTTATATACGAAATGTATGGAAACAGTGAGTATACTGAATTTACTGTTTTATTTTATTCACAATTAACTAACACAATATTTTTTCAGAGGAACACATAACCTTGAAAACTTCAAGAGACGAACTCCAGGAGCGTGAACTCTTTAATGGTTGTATAACATCACTCTGGAAGATAGTGAAAAATATTGGATTCAAATACCAAAAAGATGATTCTCATCGTGGTTTAATGAAGTTGCCACATATTGCATTAAAACGTGTACATTTTCTACATGAATATGTCAAGATAAAAAGGAAAGGTTCATATCAATTTGTGTTTTTGGATGAGGCCTGGATATTTAAAGACGGTACTGTTGGACGTTCTTGGCAAGATTCTAATCATAGAAGCGTGCAAAAAACCAAAATTGGTGGTCCAAGGTAATTGAATAATAAAATTTAGCAATTAATTTATGATGTACTGACATTCCTGCCATTTTAAGACCTTTTCAAATATTTACTAGTCGCACTATTTTATTTAAATTATATAATTATTAATAGTTGTTTTGAGCTATGCAGTCTATCTAGGAAACCTAGTAGTAATTTGTTATTTCCTTGTTGTAGGTATATAGTATTGCATGCTGGTTCCTCTTCTGGATTTATTCCTGGATCAGGGCTGGTTTTTTCTTCCAAAAAATAAGATGGTGATTACCACGGTGAAATGAACCGATAAACTGTTTTGCATTGGTTTGAACACCAGCCTTTAGTGAACTTGGAAGAACCTGCCACAATTGTAATGGATAATCACAGTTATCACAGTACAGTGATCAATACAGTACCAACAACAGCTACCAAAAAGGCTGATATACAGAACTAGTTCATACAAACTGATATTCCTTTTGAAAATACTTTCCTCAAAACCCAATTATTGAATTTAGTATAACGGTACGCTCATATAAACATTTTTCAATATATTATGGTAATACTTACTTATTTTGTTTAAACATATGCATTTTTGTAGGAATAAACCACCAACAGTATATGAAGCTGACATATTATCTGAAAAAGATGGTCACAAAGTGCTTCGACTTCCCCCTTACCACTGTATGTTCAACCCAATTGAACATATTTGGGGCATAGTTAAAATTTTTTATAGAGATCATGTGGGAACTGATGGTTCTTCAACAGAACAAGCACTAGGTGTATGGAAAAAGTCTTTAGAAAAAGTGACTCCTGATATTTGGTCAAAGACAGTAGAGCACACTGAAAAAATTATACAAGATGGGTGGGATAGAGAAGTCGTATTTGATAGATAGGATGTGCCTCCACTTATTATTAATTTTGACAGTGACGATGAAGATAGTGATGATTTTGTAGTGGAGTAGTGGGAATCTTGTGTTTTATTTTTTGTATATTTTTAACCAATTTGCTTTATTTCCACCTTTTCAAAATTACTAATAACTATTATTAAATGAATTAGGTAGAGTTACTTTATAATATACAAATTAAAACAACGACCACAGTATCTCTACATAAATAATACTGATAAAATGGGATATTTTTTATATCTTGTAACAAAATTTTATTTTGTGTATCTATATTTTTCTTTTCCATTCTATTTTTATTATAATTAATATAATAGATATTGTATAAAGTAACAATATTTAAATTTGCATGAAGATGATTACAGCTTGTATTGATTCCTTTTAGCGTAAACCCTTGCAGTGCTCTTGAAGATGGTTCTATAGAGCATAGAATAAGGTATAAGGACCCACAGTTCGTCATTTAACCCTCTTCTATGTAAAATAATTAAATGTTAATTCGTATATAGAATGATCGGTTACTGTTTCTTGTATCTTATCCATAATTTTTCATGAATAAATACTTATATTAAATTAATCAAGCCTATCATACAAGCCTTTTATTTTTAAATAAATACTTTTGACTTACGCCCTGCGAGGCACGGAACAATGAAAAAGAAGAACTGTCAATCTAACATCAGATTGACTTTTCTAGTTTTCGTTAAGTAAAGGAAAAAACTACAGCTTGGCAACATCACAATATTTTGTTTTGTAACGCCATCGTCTTTTTATCTTAAATAAACTATAACAAATAACAAGACATGTAAGGAAAAGTGGTCGACGACACAACGACGACGACGACGACGACATACACACAGTATTTTTTTCTAAAAACCGTTTTTCGTGTTGTTTTTGACGAAAAACGTAAAAATAACTCTAAAAAATTATCAAAATTCCAACTTTTTTTTGGGGTAAACCGCATATTAAATAGGTTGGGCGGGAAAGTAAAACCTACAATTTGAAAAAAAAATCAACAAAAACGAACAAAAAATGTCGAAAATATACAACATCAAAGTTGTGGTAACTTTTTGGTTCTGCGTTAGATAAATTGCGCAGTATATTTATTGTTTATATATTATCCCTTTTAAATGTTATACATAATAATGGTATTTGGCAAATAAAAATGTTTTCTTTAATTTTTGGTTTTAGTGTAACTGATCCATTTCTAACTAAATTTAATTATTCTTAAAAACGAAACAGAATCTTACGTAAGAAGAGAAATCATATGTACCCTTACGGCAGGGGGAATAAAAAATCGCCAAAACCATCCTTACGTTACTAATGAATGGCCCCTAACACTAAATGAGCAACTTTTAAAAAAAATGGAAAAATATGTCAAAAATCATATAAAGGGGGGCGTCTTTTTGTTCATTTATACTCGTTATTATTTTCCTCTACGCCTTAGACCTTTTCATTTTCATGAATAAATGTTAAGAATTATAATATCTTAGGCTCATAGGTTGATGAAATGATATATTGAAAAATGCAGAAAGCAATCTTCCGAGTCTATATACCTCAGGCTTACTTACTTGAAGTATGTTAATAATGTGACGAAATGTGACATCTTACCTGTAACAAGAATAATACAATTAGAATCAGATATTCATTATTAGTTCAATCAAAATAAACTGTAGTATAAAAAACAAACATAATTATAATTGTATCAACCAAATTAAATATGAAAAAAAAAGTAAATCACAACACAATCAACTGATAGGCAATGTGTTTTTATTTTATTCATTATAAAGTATTAGTTCAGTACTCCGGACAGATATTGTGCTCGGGCTATCATTTCTCGTACAATATTGTTTGTTAGAATTTCTAATATTGGTTTTAATATGATTTTACTTTTCCGCCAACCTATCTAATATGCGAGAAAAGTATTGGTTTACCCACAAAAAGTTGGAAATTTGAAATTTTTTTCTGAGTTATTTTTACGTTATCCATCAACAACAACACGAAAAAACGGTTTTTAGAAAAAAAATCCTGTGTGTATGTCGTCGTCGTTGTCGTCGGCCACTTTTCCTTGCAAGTCTTGTTAGCACGATACAGCGTCCGGAGTGCAATAAGTCACCAATTTTATGATGGAATATTGTGAGGGACATTTCACAAATGAACCCTATTGATTTTCAGCTCACCAGAGCCAGTACAACGGGTGCTATGGTACTTGAAGTACGACATTTTGTCGTTTTTCGAGAAATTTCAGTTTGCTAGCACGATACAGCCTCCGGAGTTCAACGAGTCACCAATTTTATGATTGAATATTATTCAGGGCATCTCACTGATGAACCCTATTGATTTTCAGCTCACCAGAGCCAATAGAACCGGTGCTACAGTACTTTAAGTACGATAATTTTGTCATTTTTGGAGAAGTTTCAGTTTGTTAGCACGATACAGCCTCCGGAGTATATACAAGTGATGAATTTCATGATTGGATATTACTCAGAGCGTCTTAAAGATGAACCCTATTGATATT
Source organism: Galeruca laticollis (assembly GCA_963921935.1). Lineage (NCBI taxonomy): Eukaryota > Metazoa > Arthropoda > Insecta > Coleoptera > Chrysomelidae > Galeruca > Galeruca laticollis. The sequence continues at coordinate 40,626,122 of OY998175.1, read as the reverse complement.
GAGCTCACTAAAGCCAGTACAACGGGTGCTGTGGTACTTGAAGTACCAAATTTTTGTCAATTTAGGAGAATTTTCAGTTTGTTAGCACGATACAGCCTCCAGAGAGTATACGATTGATCAACTTTATGAATAAGTATTGTTCAAGGTGTCTCACAGATGTACCCTATTGATTTTCAGTTGACTAGAGCGAGTACAGCGGGTCCTATAAAACTAGATATACTAAATTTTTGGTTATTTTTGGAGAAATTTCGGTTTGTTAGCACGATACATCTCCCGAAGTGTATACAAGTAACAATTTTATGATAGAATATTGTTCAGGGCCACAGACGCGGAAAAGTTAGTTTTTATCTTTAAAACCGTTTATTTATTGACGTTTTTGTATCGTTTTTGTTGTTATTACATTTTCTGGAAATTGCTCCATAGGAATGAACGAAACATTAAGTTGGCCTATTTTATAAATTGATGTAAAATGTAGGTAAGTTATTTATACAATTGCATCGAGATATGGATCCAAGATATTACATGTATGGCTCAGCTCTACAGGTCTTCTAGACCCTTGGCCATAATCTAATTTTCCATTTCCTTCGGTCCTTTGCTACTTCTTCCCACTTGATCGTTCTTACCTCATCTATAATATCCCGCTTGACTTCTTGTAACTATTTTTTCTTTGTGCATCATCTTCTTTTCTCACCTTCTGCTCCATCCAGCACCATTTTTACAATTCTCTGCTGAGGCATTCTGGCAATATATTCTAACCATTTTGCTACTTTCCTGAGGATTTTCTTTCCCATATTTCCAGTTTATTTTCCTCTTTTTTTGTCATTGTCCATGTTTCTGAATTATATCTACTTCTACAGTCACTTGATGCTATTGGAATTCGAGGAATATGTCTTCACTTGTTTAAAAGCTATTTATCACATCGATATCAGACTGTGGAAGTGGCTGGTGGGCCGAGTATCAATGACCTTTTTTCGGTTCAGACTAATGAAGCTGCTATAGGTCTTGCCGACTACTAACTGCTACCAATATTGAGCATTAAGAAAACTTGTTATCTTCCTTTTAGTTGTCATGTGATTGGACTACCGCAATATAATTCAATTATTATGCCCGAATTAAAGTACGTTATACACTCTTTGAAAAGAGTTCAATACCTTCGTATTAATATTGATTGCCATTTGAGATGGGACTGCCACATACACCATGCCGTTAAAAAGCTTCAGATTATCTTGTATATATTTAGGTATTTAAAAAAATGTTTGCCATCCCAAACTCTCAAACAATTATATCGTTCGTCATTTAAGATATGGAATAGTGCTACTGATATGAGAATTAACCAGGTAGAAGTTATTCAAATGCGATTCCTGAAACTAATACATTCAAGAAACAGATTATATAGCTCAACTATACCGGGAACGTAATATTCTGGATGTGAGATGCTTTATTTCTAATGCTCGGGTATAAAGTGTTTCAATAGAACTCATAAATTAACATGCCACACACACCATACGCGAAATAAATCATTGCACATTTTCCCGACAGTAACAAAGCTCTAAGGCAACGATCGTTCTATTACCTTTCCCCAAAAATATTTAATATTCTTCCTGAGACAATTCGATCCGCTAAAGTACTTATAGACGAGGCGATGAAGCACTAAAAAGGCCAATGATAGGAAATATTTTAGTACAGCACGGATCGGAATGCGGTTTTTTGCATTCGCTTTCAAAAATTATTTATACCATTCCTACCTACTTTCTACCTATTACAAATCGGAAGTTGCGTTGCTGCAGCCAAAAATGCTTTCAAAAAATGCATTTTTTGAGAGACCTTGAATGAGATACCTTGAAAAATATCCAATTATAAAATTGGCCACTTGTGTACACTCCCGAGGCTGTATCGTACTAAACCCAAAATTTCTCCAAAAAGGGCAAAAATGTGGCACTTCAGGTACCATTGCACCCGTTGTACTAGCTCTGGTGAGCTAAAAATCACTAAGCTTCATCTATAAGACGCCCTTAACAATATTCAATCATAAAATGGGTCACTTCTATACACGCTGGAGGCTGTATCGAGCTAACAAACTGAAAATTATCCAAAAACGACAAAAATTTGGTACCTCAAGTACCATAGCACTCGTACTGGCTTTAGTGAGATTATTCTCAATAGGCTTCATCTTTGAGACGTCCTGAATAATATCCAATCATAAAATTGGTCACTTGTATATACTCCGGAGGCTGTATCGTGCTAACAATCTGAAATTTCTGCAAAAATGACAAAAATGTCGTACTTAAAGTACTATAGCACCTGTTGTACTGGCTGTGGCAAGCTGAAAATCAATAGGGTTCATCTGTAAGATGTTCTGTATAATATTAAATTGGTGACTTTTTGCACTCCCTAGGCTGTATCGTGCTAACAAACTGAAATTTATCAAAAATGACAAAAATGTCGTACTTCAAGTACCATCCGTGGTACTGGTTATCGTGAGCTGGAAATCTATAGGGTTTTTTTTCTAAAAATCATTTTTTCGAGTTGTTCTTGATGAAAAACGTAAAAATAACTCAAATTTTTTTCCAAAATTCCAATTTTTTTGTGGGTAAACCAATACTTTTCTCGAATATTAGATAGGTTGGGCGGAAAAGTAAAATCAGTATCATAAGGAAACAGTCGACAAAGCGAAAATATTTTTAGAAAATTATAACAACCCACAAAAAGAAATTATTAATATGTTGAATTCAAAAAGACTTGAACAGTGGAATTGTGGAATCAATTATTTTTTTAGGACGACAAAATATTGCACTACGAGGTCATCGCCATTCTGCCAAAATTGCCGACGAGTCGGACACAAATGAAGGAAACTCTAGGGAACTATTACGGTTTCGAATGAAAAGTCGGGACCAAGTGTTGCAAAGACACTTAGAAACAGCGACAACATTTACCCAATATAAGCAGTACAGTGCAAAATGAAAAATTCATTTTTTGTGGCTAAGAAATTTTAGATAATATTTTGGAAAAATGTCAAAAAAGAAAGTAAATTTTACACACTGAACTGTATACTAACTGGAATGGACCCGGCCGTAGAAAACGGCTCGAATAAGTGAGGCAGGTGCAACAGACACAGAAAGACGTATACTGTAGTAGTCCTGTGTTTATCGCACTCGTATGAACGAATTGATGTAACGTAAATCTGAGGATAAATGTAATTAATTTCATATTTTCTGTTGACTTTGGTCATTATATGCGTGTGATTTGTAAGAAAAACTTTTAAATTGCGCTTATATTTGATCATATTGTTTTGCGAAAGACATTTGCTGTGATGTGAATTTAATTGGGAATTTGTTTTAAAAATTGTTGATCAGAACAATACAATTTTCAACTAAAAACTGATCTAATACTTATCAGTTTATCATGAATTTATCGTGAATAATGCTGATGCAACTGTGTAAATATACATTGAAAATTCCAACATACATACAAGAATAAAACTTTATTTTATTTAAAAGAATAAAGAAAGTAGGTACATTAGTATTGAAAATTGTAATATACTTCATAACTAAAATATCACTAGTCACTACCGATGTGAAAGTAATAATTGTTTGAATTGTCTTTGGTCAATACATTCACTTTGATGTGCATAATGCATCTTCGGCATATACTTTCTAGTAAGAGTCTCATTTTCATCATCAGATGCGACGTAATTAAAAATTCCCAAAGATGGGATGAAATTTATGGTTTGGGAATATTCCCTGATAAATTTCCATCTGTGGTCTGTGGGAATATTCCCACCTAACATCGCTAATTGTGACCACCTCTAAATTCAAAATTTTCTATAGCCTATTTTCCATAACAGGCATTTTTCGCCATGATTTTAGGAAAATAGCTAAACAAAAAAGATGTTTTATAACAATAAATCATTGTACTTTCAATTTTAATGGTTTATAAGGTGTATTACATTTTTTCACAAATAAAATATTTAAAAAACTTCTAATTGAAATCTTATGCCTATTTACATTCTACAAGACAGAAAAGGATGGGTATACTACGCCACTGCGGGTTGCCGACATTTCCATTTGCCTCAATTTGCACGTTTAACGAGCCATTCCAGGTACTCTGTATACAGTTCACTGATTTTACAGTTTAATTTTCGACGAAACGACTGACACACAGCTCACAAATGTCAATTGTCATTCGCTATATTGACCACGCGAGTATTCGAGAAGACTTTGTACAGTTTTAAGATTGCCACGAAGAAAACTATGACGATTTTACAAAGGAACCGGTTTTGACAGGAAAAATATTAGCAGAATCTGTTGTAATTTTTTTAAAAAAGGTGGGACTTAATTTTGAGAACTGCATAGGCACAGGCACGGATACATGCAGCGTAATGATGTCAGAACAAAAAGGTGCAGTCGCTGAATTACAAAAAAATTTCAAAAATGCAATAAAATGTCCTAGGGTTAGCCACGCTTTAAATTTATCTTTATCCAAAAGTAACAACGTACAGGACATTAGAAACTGCGTCAGTCATGAAAGATATAATTAACTTTTTCACGGCCTCACCAAAACGAAACAAAGTTCTGCTTTACACCAACAACGAACAATTAACCAAATTGTATGAGACAAGATGGACTGAAAGGCATGAGTCGGTGATAAACTTTAAAATATTCTTGAGAGTTTGGAGCTTATATCACAGTGGAAAGATAATGAGTCTGCATGAAAAGCTCGGATGCTCATAAATTCTTCAACAACCACAAATTTTATAATTTCGCTGCACTGCCTGTCTATTGTTTTGTCAATCACTGTTGCCTTGAGTAAAGTTTTTCAAAAAGTGAATATGGACAAAGAAGTGGCCCAAATACTTCTTAATGACACAAAATTAATATTTAGACAGGAGAGAGAAGACGCTGAAAAAGTATTTGGGACAATTTTCGAAGAACTAAAAGCTATTCATGACTATCTTCAACTTCCAGTTTCCATTCCACGTAGGGTTCCCAATCAGAAATATCGGTCGAATTTTGGAACAAATGATCCTGAAACGTATTTTCGCCTAAGTATATTCGTACCTTTGCTAGAAAATGTTATGCTAGACTTAGATTTTCGATTTAGTTCTGAGTTGTTTAACATTCTTGAATTAAACTCTTTAGTTCCAAACAACTGCATCAAAAAACAACTGAATTGGTAACTGCAAAAACGACAATTTCAAATTATTTACAAGAAATTACAGGTGAAAACCCTGAATTAATTTCCACAAGACTGAATGCAGAAATTGATTTATGGATGGAAAAATGGAAAGACTTTCCTGTCGAAAGTGTCCCAAGTTCCGCCATAAGCGCTTTGCAGCAGTGCAATAAACTTGTTTACCCTATAATTAGCGTAGCTCTGTCTTTGTTGGCTTAGGTCAACTATTCACCAAGAAAGATTAGTTGGATTGGCGATTATGTATATAAATAGACATTAAAATCGACCCCGAAACAGTAATTGTTAGATTTTTAAAAGGTAAAAAAAAGAAGATTACCCTTTGTCTTGTAAGAAGATTTATTTTTGTTCTAAAATGTTTCAAATTACCAATAAGTTTTCAGTTGTAGGTTGTTTTTATATGCTATCTTAAAGAATATGCGTTATTCCAAAATGTTATGTGTTTTGAATAAAAATTATATTTTTTTGTTTTAATCTCTTTATTTTTTCTGTCCTAGCCCAAATCTCTATTACCCCTCCCCCCTCCCCCGAGTGACGCGTCGCCACTAATTGAATGTAGACCTTGAAGATTCTAATCTCTTTTGGGATAAGTAAACAAGTTAACGGGCATAGCCCAGTTGCGCCAATTTGAAAAAGGTACAAGAAATCGTATAAGCCAATTGCGCCCGCAACCGACCAGCCCCTAAAATCACCATGACCCACTTGCGCGGGAATGCCGGTTTTATTTTTCAACTGAATAATCATTGACATAGTATACAAGACACATATACGTAATAAATAAAATATACTGCTATAGTCTATATAGAAAGGACAAGGAGTAATAAATCATTCATTCAAGTAGATTTCATAGACGTACCAAAATATATTTTTAGAGGGTATACCGTAAGGTACATTTTGTATTGAACGAATGAGTTGCAGCTATGCTGAAGAATATACGATTTAGGTCAGAGGTAACGGGATGTACTAATTTTAATAAAAAAAAGTGATAGAGGTAGAGAGGTCATTCGGAAGCAAAAAATGTAGTTCATTATAAAAAAATTCTACAACTTCCTCAGGACTAAGATACATAATACCGAAATGTACTTTTAAGTATTCGCCAATTACAGAACCTTTCTGTCTGTACTCTTGTACCAAATGAAACTCCTGAATCTTACGAAACCAAGCTTGACAGAGATGAAATTTACAACCAAAAAGAATTTGATCTCTGCCAAAACATTCATATATAGCGTTATGAATGCTTAGTTCAAAATCTACTACGACTTCTTTAGGTTGAAAATTTAAGCCTACTTCTTTACATTTTTGTCTTAAAATTAAAAACAAATTTGAATATGTTTGACTTGATTTGTCCGGCAGCAAACAAAAAACAAGAGGTACGTAATAGCCGTTTTTAAAACCATGAATGGTAAACATTTGGTAAAAAAAAGTTGAACAGTATTTAAAAGTCCCATCCATCAAAATACAATCCGAATTACATAAAAAATTAAGGTTGGAAAAACAGGAGAACACAATAATTTTAAATACCTGGTCTGCTGTTAATAGAAATTCCTCTTCTGGGTTCGTTCCTAATTGTAATTCACGAACACTATTAAATACTTCTTCCTGATTTTTAGGCAATAGTGTAAGTGCATCAACATCCTTCCCCTAATCCCCTAAATATCGATCAAAACAATCAAGATTTCTTCAAAATATTTAATTCAAGAAACCTTTGAAACCTTTCAGAAATATACATAATTCTATGGGCCTCCGATTTTATCTATTATAAACCCTAATGACTCTAATAGGATTAAACTAAATGGTTGCGGCACAGTTCGAACATTTCAGTAATCCTCAAATTGATAAAAGTCAGGTAAAATTTTATTTTGTGGCAGAGTTCGGATATGCCCGTTTATTCATAATATTTTTTATTTGTATTACTCCTATATGTAGTGTTTGGGGAATTTTTCTCAGAAATTTTAAATGGCAAGTGGCCTACTGTAATCGGCTTAATACGATTACACCTATTTACAGATTAATCGATTATTGAGAGGGATTTTCCAAACAACCCAGTTTTCTTAGAAACATTATCGGGAATATTATTTTAAAAGAAAGTAGGTACATTGAATCAGTACTTAGTATTAGTTCTTTGAGTAAAGTTGTATGAAGTTGTATGGTTGTCATAATATTGTAAACAGTTGGAATATATTTAAAACATTTGTTGAATGTTAATTGTGCAAGTACCAAACAATGTCGATAAGCCAAGGACCATCTAAACGACCAAAAACAGGTCCATTATCTTTAAATGAAAAAACTCTGATATTGAATTGTTATATATCATTGAAAAACAAGGATCCAAGTGCAAGTGTTGATGATATTGTAGAATTAACGGCTGCTATGTTGTGTGTTGCTAAATCAACAATTTATAGATTACTAAAAGAAAGCAAGAATGGAACTCTTCAACCCCCTAAAACTCTTTCAGGCCGAAAACCAATTGAGATCGATGAGTCATTAAAACAAAGACTAAGGCGTAAAGTCCATGGATTTTACTTACGAAAGGAAATTCCAACACTTGACAAAATTATGACATCAGTGCAAGAAGATACGGACTATCCAAAATTCTCCAGAATGACATTATGCACACTTTTGAAAGATGTGGGTTTCAGATATACAAAACATAATAGAAAATCTCTCTTGATAGATAAACCGGAAATAGTTTTTTGGAGAAGAGACTATTTAAGAAGCATTCGACATGCCAGAGAACAAAATTTGAAAATCTTCTACTTAGACGAAACATGGATAAATGCTGGATATACAGTTTCCTAATCTTGGCAAGATGAAAACATTAAAAGCGGAAGGCAGGCATTCGTGGAAGGTTTGTCGTTAGGTTTGCAGCCACCATCTGGAAAAGGAAAAAGACTTATCATTGTCCATGTTGGAAGTTCTGAAGGTTTTGTTGATGGTGGATTATTAACTTTTATTTCAAAACGCACGAGGGACTATCACGAAGATATGAATGGGGATGTCTTCGAGGAATGGTTTGTTCAAATGTTGGATCTGATTCCAAAAGGGGCTGTTATTGTTATGGACAACGCAAGTTACCATTCACGGTTACGAGAAGCATTGCCCACAAGTCGTTGGCGTAAAGCAGAGCTTTTGGAGTGGCTTATTTCGAAAAATGTTAAGTTTCCAAAAGATCCACTAAGGAAAGAACTTTACAGAATTGCAAAAATGAACAAGAATAAATACAAAACCTACATTGTAGAAGAAATGGCTTCTTCTCGTGGTATATCAGTTCTTCGACTTCTCCCTTATCATTGTGAACTTAATCCCATAGAATTAATATGGGCTCAGGTAAAGGGGGAAGTTGGAAAAAAAATACTACTTTTAAAATAAACGATGTTGTGAAATTGTTTGAGAGTGCTGTAAGTCATGTGAGTAAGGAAAATTGGACAAACTGTATCGAGCATGTTATCAAAGTAGAGGCAAATATGTGGAAAATTGACAATATTTGTGATGATTTAATCCACCCTATTATTATTAATGTCAACAACGATTCTTCCTCTTCCGAGTCGGATATAGAATAAAATGTAAGTAATAAATGTATTCCAATAATTATTTCTTTTCATTTTTTATTATATTATAATTTAAAACGTATTTTTTTCCCAAAATACACACCACTGCATTGCGGTATTGCTTATCTGCTAATCCTTTAACAATGAATAAACCCTAAACTTTGCTACAACTGAAACAAATACGGGGTCGATCTACCTGGTTTTTAGATTTACGGAAGAAATGTAATTTAAAGTAAGAGATTTATCAAAAATTTCATGGTGCTCCCTGTAAAGGTTTTGCATACTTAATTAGGGTTTATTACTCCTCGTACTTTTTGTACATACTATAACTGCCTATATCTCCAATAAGCGAAATGCGTTATATTAAGAGTGAGAGGTCCGACTACACTCTGTGTGGCCACACAATATTTTTAAACGAAGATATTTGAGTCAACAAAAATTTCGTGTCTGATTTTTGATTTGACCAAATAAAGAGCAATTATGTAATTACATTTTTTTTCACTTCTAACATAAATCTCATATAACGTCCATTATAGTTGTCTAGGTTACTTCAAACGGAATAGATAAACATGAAATATATAGTGAGCACATAACCAATTAGAGTTATTATTTTTATAAATCATTTCTTCGATATCTACACACTAATATATACATATTGACAAATTAAATGACGATGAGATGATTTTTGTTTTCAAACGGAATTTATTTTTATTAACCGTTGTGGAGACATAGTTTTTAATAAAAATCTAAATAAAAGAAAAAATCACAACACAATGATAAAACAAATAACAAAATCACTAAAGATCCAAACCACAGCTTAATTTTATTACTATGCTGTGTCCAAACAAACATAGGGAAAATAAAATATATTATTTGTCTATGCTAACTACCTTCACCACTCCCCTGAAAGTCAAAAAGCGTCAAAGCGGGACTGATACAGCCAATGATATTAAACAATGCAACGTCTCGTGACTCGCATGCGCGTATTGATCTTGGCCACAGACGGTGTAGACATAGGCACTCTGATGATCGCCACGCTTCCCTGACCTCTAGGCGCAGTATATTTTATTTGTATGTATATGACAAGAAATTTATTCAAAGTGTACAAGACATTTACCTAACCTAACCTAACTAAAATTGTATTCATTCCTTCATCCGTGAATAACTTGGAAGTACAGTTTTTATTAGTACACCTCCACTTTATACCAAGCTTATTTTTACCATCGGCGCAACTGGATTATCATTAATTCCCGACCCTTTTGAGACCCGGATTAGACCAGGTAGAATAGGCGCAATGGGGTATACCCAAGTTAACACCTAGTAGCTTTTCAAACAGATCATATCAAGACGAACATTTTAAATGACATAACTCTTTGTTTATTTTTATTATAACACTATGCTATTGCATAAACAAACAAGATAGAAAATCACGTATGCTCGTTAAATCTCTACTAACAAATATAATTATGATTAAGTCATAAACAATGTAGAGAGTATTAATTTTACTGTCACTTGGTAGTTTTATCAAAGAATATATGGAAACTGATATGGCTGCATCAAGTAAGTTTTTTAAATAATTTTGTATTAATTCTTGTCAAATTTGAACTTTCACTGGATGATGTAATGAATATACGGTATCTTATATGGATATGGTTTTATTCGGCTGTGCATTGACACGTGCAACTAAGTGCATGTTTGAAAAACTTAAGGCTCGAGTGCAAGTTTGAAAAAATTAAGGCTCAGTGATTCGTATGCTATTCTCAGGGGCCCGGCAATCTCAGAAAGCCAACCTTAATTTTTATGAAATCCCAAAATAAAATAAATATTTTTTCAAAATATTTATTGTACCTACTGCGGGTTGCAAAATATTAGGGATTGGTAATTCCAAATCAGGGTTGTATTTCACCGATACGTATATAACAATCTGATAATTGTCTAGAATAGTGCCGTCATAATCGCATCAAGATAAGAGCTAAGAATTTAATTATATGTATATCCACACAATAGTAAAAAGGTTCTGCATTATTATGAAATAAGAAATTTTATTATATTGCCATTAAATGTAGCTGTTGAAGGAAGGACAATATTTTATGAACATTACTTGGAAAACGTAATGACAACAGATGTATTTTATTTAGGCACCTACCACTAAGTTTTTCTGGATTTGTTTTATAGTTCAGTGTGTCGAGCCGAATGTGTTGAACACCTTAAATCGTCTATTTTTGTGAAAATACAATAATACAAAAGAGAAGAGGCGCCATGTTAATAATTGTTTCGATACATTAGGTGCGTTCTTTTTGACTGAGATCTCAGTTAATCTCAGCTCACATCAGTAATGTTAGCGTTCTTTTTGTTTTACTCACTTTAAGTGAGCTGAGCTTTTCCTCTCTCTTCACCGATGGTGAATGTGTTGTAAGGGGGTATCAGTTGGAATTGAGTCGGAAATAAAGTGGAGTGGATGAAGAAATATTTGATTTGCTTGGTTTATTTGTAGTTTTAACCAAGGTTATCTAAGGTTTTAACCATTGACAAATAAACAATAAACACACATAATCTATTTTTCTTTTGTTACAAATTATGGATACATTAATTAACATTATTAGATGCTGATACGAATCTGTCTTATAGTTCAAATCTATCGACAGATCGCGCGCTTCAATCGAGATGTCGTTCTTTTTGGTACTTACTCACATCACTTTATCTCAGATCACCTTAACTGAAGTGATCTGAGATCTCAGTCAAAAAGAACGCACCAATTGTTAGCTTGTTCGACTAAATATTTCCTTGGAAAACGCCAAGTGCACTGAACTCACATGATATTTAAGTACTTGCTAACTTATAGTGTGCATAGCTTACAAAAAGATGAGTGAAATAAAAAAGAGTGTTATGAGTGGTGCACAAAAACGTAAAATACTTAAAGAAATGAATCACATTATTAATACTAAATACGCGAAGTTAGATAGTTTCTTCTCCATAGGTGCATCAAGTACTTCGAAAGAACCTGAGCAAAAATAAATGGAAAACCTCATCACAGTCTTGGATGTCAGTGGACGTGGACTTATAAAACGAACCGAACAAACCGAATATTTCGCAAAAGAGGAGGAAACTTACAATAAAATTACAGACGCAATTAGCAGCGATTTGGTTTTATACATACATATGCCCGTAGACCATGAATTGAAGAACATTTTTCTAAAAATAGGACCGTGTCAGCCAAGTGAAGACTTTAAAACATTATTATAGTTTGACTAGCAAGGCGGGGCGAAAGGTAGAACGAAGATGGTTGTGTTCCTCAACACGTTTAGATGTAGCTTATTGTCAGGTATGTTGGCTCTGCTGATAGAACTAATATTTATTTCAAAAAAGCCTGGTGCGACGGACTGGCAGGTGATATCCAAGAAAAGTGAAGAACATGAAATTTCCGTCGTTCATATTCATGCTTGTCGTACATTTGACATCTGGAAACAAAATTAAACAGTAGATTTGTTGTTAGATTCCAGATACAAGGAAGAAGTTAATAAACTATGGCAGATCTTACGTAGGACTGTAGATGTCATAATGACACTAACGAAGTGCAATCTACCTTTTAGTGGGCATCGAGAAAATTATTATGATCACTCACAACGGGGAAACTTTTTATACAGTTGGTCCGGTGAATCTTTTCCCATGCGTCATTAATATCTGATAACATAACCGACATAATTTTTAAGTCGTATCTCTTTCTATTAACAGTGAAGAACAGAACAAAATAGTTTTGTCGGTTATCGTATCAGATATTAATGAGGCATGGGAAAAGATTCACCGGACCAACTATATATAACTGATCTCTTAGCAAAATATGATCCGATTCTAAATGCTCACTTGGACTCAAAAAATGAAACTGGCGGATTTAAATACATGTGTCCAAAAATTCAAAATGAATTAATTTATATTATAGGTTCCAAAGTAAGAGAGAATCTTTTTATATTTTCAATCCCATCGAGTTAATTCGGGAACAATTAAAACAGATATTAAAAAAGTAATCAAAATCGAAGACGAGTATAAGAATATTGAGCAAGTTCATATTTTTTTTCAATATATTTTATTAGCAATCAGAATTAACAATTATAATTCTATAAGCTAATGTGATCAAAAGTGTGCTAGGCTAGCAACTACAATGTCGCGTTGAGTTCAATGTTCATTGACATTCCCTCTTGAACTTTTATATTAAGTCTATTGGCCACAGTTTCTTGAGTCTTCGGTTTTCAGGGGGGACCAGACGTGGTTCTAATATTGGATTTGGGTGATATTCTAATCTTTCGTAGTGCTTGGCTTCATTTTCGCGTATGACTTCTTTTATGGTTTTAATACGTAGATCGTTATCTATTCTGTTATTGGAGATATACCATGGAACATTTCCTATTTGTCTAAGAATTTTTTACTGGCATCTTTGTATAACTGCCCTATTGGATTTATTGTACATCCACACAGTTCTATTGCATATATCCATGTGGGTCTAATAACTGTCTTGTATACGAGTAGTTTATTCTCTATGGCTAATTTTGATTTTCTTCCTATCATCCAATATAATTCTTTTGTTTTTTCTTCTTGATGATATGTTGTTTCCAGTTTAATGTACTGTCTAGATGCAGGCATTAGACCACATTTGTTTGTGGTATATCGATTTTATTTATGTTGACAGGCGGACAAGTTTCCTTGCGGAGAGTGAAGCTTATATGGACACATTTGTTCTCGTTAACTTTTATTCACCATTTGCTTAACCATACTTCGAGTAGGTCTAAATATTCTTGAGTATAGGTAGAAGCTACTTTAACATCTTAGTGACTTGCATTCCATTTGACCCTAGGTTGATGGAAGACCGAACAAATTGGAAAAAAGTTGTACAGTCAGCCAAGACCCACCCAGGGTTGTAGCGCTACGTGATGATGATGATGACTTGCAAGGATTACAGTATCGCCAGCAAAAGTTCCTGCTATTGTATTGAATGTTAGCGACAGATCAGATGTGTACAGAACATACATATTGGCCCTAGTATGCTTCCTTGAAGCACATCGGAGGAAATTGAGAAGGTTGTTGAGTTATCTTCGTTTAGTCTTACTTCAAACTTCCTTTCATCTAAGTATGATTTCAGCACTGGAATTTTTTTTTGATCTTATACAAGAGTCCTGGATGCCAGACTTTATCGAACTTATGTCTAAAAATACGGATGACCAGTACTTCTTTTCTTCTATTGTTTTGTTAATTTTCTGGGTTAACCGATGACATTGATGTATAGTAGAGTGAGTATGACGAAAGCCAAATTGGTGATGTGGAATCCATTCTTGGGGTGGTAGATCTTCGTTCAGTCTTTCAAGTATCAGTTTTTCAAGTATTTTGGATATTACTCAAAGCAAGCTTATAGGACGGTATGCAGTAACTTCTGTTGGGTATTTACCGGGTTCGCCAATCATTATAATTTGTGCAATTTTCAAACACTTTGGCAAATATCCAAATCTCCTTTGAGTCTTATGCTTTGACTTAGGTTGTTTCTAAATTCGTCCCAATCTGATTTGGAGTTATTTAATCGTGGCAGAGGTTTCCTAAATATGACTGAAGCTCCAAATGTTAAGATAATGGGGGAGTTATCAGATGTCAGGTCATAGCTAGGTACAATGTCTGCGTATGCGGAGTTTATCCCGTTTGTTATGAAAAAGTCCAATAGGTCTGGGATCTTATTGGGATCAATCCCATATATGTCTTTATTATTACTGGCGGGCTCCAGATCTACGAAAAATAGGTTTAATGGTTCTTTTGTTATTCTGTGCCTTGCATTTACTATATTTCTAATTGTATGTCCCATTTCATTTAATTCCTCTGTGATATCTTCTGGTTTTATAGAATAGTGCAAGTATTTGATCACTACCATATAGGCCCTTTCCTCTTTCAGCTGATAAGTATGATTTATTATACTTTGTTCTTTGAGCTCTCTAACTAGCTTTCTGTAGTCATTAGGGGCATTGCAATTTATTTTGAATGTGTTATTTGCTAGACTTTTGGTACTATATTGTTCAACCTCTAACCGATCTCTTATTTGCTTTACCATATCTGAGTAATTGACTCCTCCATACAGGTATATAGGTAGAGGTCTTATGTTATTTACTTCTGTTGTTTTTGTTTGACTCGCATCAGCATTTTCTTCTTGGATTAATGTAGAGTATCTGTTATTTAAAACTACGTGATTGCTTTATAATTTTGCATGTGTTTTGTTCCGTTTATTACTTTTTGGAACCTGTTGCCAAGGAGCTGTGTCAGGATTTTCTGTTTCGTTTTGTTCTTCCTCGCTGGTAGATGACATTCTTAATATTTGTTGGCTGCGATATCCATATTGATGTCGATTTATTTGTTGTCTACCCCTATGTTGTGATATATTCATATTTGCATTTTGAGATAAGTTAGTTTGCATTGACTGGATATTTATTTGTGGTGTTGTTATAAAGGGTTGTTGTGGTATTATATTATTAGTATATAATACGTGCTACGGTTGCATTATCGGTTGTTGGTTAAGTTGCATTACTGTTTGTGAAATATTTTGGTAACGGGTTTATTATTGAACGAATTCAAAACTATTTTTGTCGATAAAACAATGCGATATTCACTCGATAAAGGTTTGATTCATATTAATGGGGGAAATAAATTTATTATTGATTTACAAGACGATAGTGATAGTGAAGCAGATGATATAGGTGAAGGATTAATAGAATTTTTGGAAGAAGAAACAAACAGGAGTTAGACATAATATTTATATTTAAAGAATTGTTGTTTTATTCAACTATACAATAATATAAACATATTGTCGATGAAAATATATCTATATAAAAATCGTTGTGCTATAATTTATGCGTTATATAGATCACCCGATACAAATCCAAATGAATTTATTACAAATTTACAAAACTACCTCGACACACATGATACCAATTCAGAAGAATTATACATTTGCATTGGAGATCTAAACATCAATATCTTGGAATTCGATCTCACCACATTTGAATACACAAACCTTCTAAACGAATTCGACTACATCTCAACTATTAATAATCCAACAAGACAAAGGGCGTGCTTGGACCATATATTCATGAAAGCCAATAATAATATTACTGAGAACATACTACCAATCGTACTCCAAACAAATATAACAGACCATTCAACTACTATCTTACAAGTGATATTTAATAAGGAAAAAGTGACTAAAGTAGACAACATAGATTATGTTGAAACAATAAACATAAAAACACCAAATAACAAATTAGAGAACACTCCTTGGACCAAAGTATACAATCAAAAAAATCCAGACGTTGCTACTAACGTATTTATAGAAACATTATCCAATGCAATCAAAGAATCCGCAGAAAAACCTCAAATAACAAGAAAACATACAAAAATCGCTCCGTGGATTACTAATGCTTGACTTAAATCTATAAATACAAAGAACACCCTACATAAAAATGTGACTAAACATCCTAACGACTTACAATTGAAACTGCAATATAACCACTACAAAAACCAGTTGACCTCCTTAATTAAGATTACTAAACGAAAATATTACAATAGACAGATAGAAAACAACAATAAGGATTCAAAAAAATTATGGAATGTAGTGAAAAAAATTAGCAAAAATAATAAATCACAACGAAACATTGGCGATGTTAAAAATAATACTGGTCAACTTAAAACCGACAAAAAAGATATTACCAATGAATTTAACGAAGTGTTTACATCCATTGTAAAAATACTAGCAAACAAGATGAGCAGAACGCCAACCTATACACCAGAATATGTGTGCAATTCTATGATTCTTCTTCCAATAGATTCTAAAGAGCTGCGCAGTATAATTCAGGAACTGAAAATTAAAAAAGTTGTTGGTATATACAACATCAAGTCAGAAACCCTCAAATCAGTTGCAAATCATATTCTGGAACCCTTAAAAAACCTTATCAACAGATGTTTCGAATCAGGAATATGGCCGACAGACTTTAAAGAGTCACTCATAATCTTGCTATAAAAAAAGGAGACCGAACCGAAAACATAGGTATCAGAGCTGTTCGAAAATTACTTATCAAAGTAACTATACTTCTTTCACACACTCATAAAATATCACACCATAAAACAAACATCATTAGTAGATAATCATCCATACAGTACACGAAATCGAAATAAACAGTAACACAACGTTCCTTCAATTTCTTGGCACCAAAATTTTATAATAATTTACCTGAAGGAATGAAAACATGTATATATCCACCGCAATTCATATATGCATTGAAAAAATTCATTCTGGACAATCAAAGACAATTAATTCATCGCCATTTCGATACTTACGCAAGCTGAACAAATCATGATCATAATATGTTACAGTGTGCTGCTTGCATAAATGAGGAGAAACTAATTGTTATTCTATATATCGTGTATTTATTTTTATTTCTATTGTTTATTGTTTATAAGTATGTTACATTATCATCTCTATTTTTAGGGATATATTTGTGTAATGTATGTAATAATTCTTATAAACCTTTTTATATTTATGCGAAACAAGCGGAAAAGCACTTTTCGCTCAATAGCTTTATTCATTTTACTTTTTTGTAAGATACTCGTTTGTTTTTTTTTTTTTTGGGTCACGTGTTTCTACGGTGTGTCTTGTAGCCGGTGGGGTGAGTCACAAGGCGTACAAGCGTGATGCGTATTTTAATTATCTTTTGCAGGTTTATTTAGAACTTTACGGACTATGTTAAAAGTTCCCAATATTGCGGCTTTTTGCAGTTCCTTATGTACTCCGAAATGTAAGTTTAGTTCTTCCAGGTGTTTTCTGAGCTTTTTCGAAACCTCGCCAGTGGCCCCTATGACAATTGGGATTGTACGCACGGTCTCTGCCTGCCATGTCTCCTTCATATCTTCCATTAAAGGTAGGTATTTATCTTGTTTTTCTTTTTCTTTTTTAAATACGTTTGCGGGAGCAGGAACGGATATTTCAATTAAGGAAATTTTTTTCTTCTCTTTATCGTATAGAACAATATCCGGTCTGTTGTGCGTTACTTCCCGATCCGTCTGGATTTCTCTGTCCCAGTACACTAAAAAACCGTCATTCTCTGTTACGTTCTTCGGGTTATATCTGTAATATGGTACCAGTTCATCCTCTAGTCCCAATCTGGTGCAGATTTCGGCATGAAGAATTTTTGCGACGTTGTTGTGTCTATTTGTGTATTCACGTGATGCAAGAACCTTACACGAGCTTATTATATGTTCTATGTTTTCGTGACCTTTGTTACACATGCGACATCTGGTGGTGTTGATGCTTTCATCCTTTACTATGTACTTTAAGTGTGCTCTGGTTGGAACTACTTGGTCCTGTATGGCGAAAAGGAACCCTTCTGTTTCCGGGAATATTCCACCTTTTGTTAGCCAACTCACTGTTGCCGTTTTATCAATTTGCTCATTATTAAGAGTGTTATTGTGATACCGTCCATAGAGTTCCTTTTCTTTCCATTTTGTTTCTACTGACGCTATTGTGTATTCTTTATCCGCTTCAAATTCTTTATTATTGAGGTTTAGTGGTGTAAGTTTCTTGTCTATATCAATGACAGCTCTATGTAGTGGTGAGAGGTCGTGTTTTGCATAGAAATATTTCCTCAGAAGTTCTATTTGTGTCTTATATCTGAGGCGGAAGTCAGTTATTCCTTTTCCTCCTTTGTTACGCGGTAGGTGGAACCGCTCTTTGCAGGCTTTCGGGTGGTGATTTCGGTGTTTAGTGAACGCTACCCGTGTTCTTCTGTTGAGTTCCTCTAGCTCTGTGATCGACCATGGTATCACCCCGAAGCTGTAGGCAACAACTGGCGCGGCATATGCGTTGTATGCAGTTGCTAGATTTTGTCCTGAGAGCTTCGATTTTAGGATTAATTTTGTTCTTGTTTTGAATTTTTCCATCAGGTTGTTCTTGACTTCATTAGTTTCAATTCCCCTAGCTTGTGCAAATCCCAGGTATTTGTACGTTTCGTTTTTTTCCACGTTGGTGATGGTTTCTCCGCCTGCTGCTTGGGTGAGTTTATGTCCACTTATTTTGTGCCATTTTCCTTGCTTCATACTATTTGTCTTGCACTTCTCTATTCCTAATTTCATCCGAATATCGTTAGAAAACTTTTCGACACAGCGTAGTTGTTGCTTGAGTTCTTGCTCAGAAGCGGAGTAAAGTTTAATGTCATCCATGTACATTAGATGAGTTAGTTTTGTGGTTTCATTGAGTTGATATCCTCCTTTAAGATTATTAAGGGCGGTAGATAATGGATTTATTGCCAGGCAGAACCACAGTGCGCTCAAGGCATCCCCCTGAAATATTCCTCGTTGGATGTTTATTTGAATTTTTTCTGCACAATTCCCTATTGATAGCTCTGTCTTCCATTTACTCATCATTTTTTGTAGCATCTCGATGATGGTTGGGTTGATTTTGTACGTGCTTAGACACTGTATCAGCCAGGAGTGGGGCACACTGTCAAATGCTTTCTGATAGTCAATGAAAGCGGTGTAAAGGTTCTTTTTGTTTTTAATGGCATGCTCTGTCAGTGCTGTGTCTATGACCAATTGTTCCTTGCATCCCTGTACCTTTCTCTTGCACCCTTTCTGTTCTTCAGCCAGGAGATTACTATTCATAAGGTGTTCGTAGATTTTATTACAAATTACTCCGCTTAGTACTTTATACATCGTAGGAAGGCACGTTATGGGTCTATATTTGGACGGATCGTTTGTTGGTTGCTCGGTCTTGGGGAGGAGGTATGTTATTCCTTTTGTCAGTAATTCAGGGATGCTGCTAGGATCTATCAGGAAGTCGTTAAAAAATTTCGTAATTTTTGGCCTTATTGATTTGAATTGTTTCAGCCAGAAATTTTGTACTTTTTCAGGTCCAGGTGCTTTCCAATTAGGTAGTCGTTTAAGGACTTCTGCTATATCCTTTTGTGAGATCTTAGGTGGTAGCATCATTGGGATTCTTTCCCTAGTTTTATTCTCATCTTTAATCCAGTTGGCTGTGGATTTGTGTGTTCTAGGCTTTTCTCAAATGTTTTCCCAAAAGTCTTTTATCTCCTGAAGTTCGGCGTAGGATCTGTTTAGTGGATGATTTTTCTTATTACTGGACAATTTGCGGTAGAAGCCTCTCTGATCTTGGCTAAATAGTTTGTTGTCAGTTCTACGCTTGTGGGCTTCTTTGTACCTCCTAAGTCTGGTACTGACCACTTTAAGTCTTTGTTTAAGAAGATCTAGGATTTCTATGGTCGTTGGATTTATGTCAGTAGCATAGCGGGCGAGTATGGTTTTGGCGCGTTTCTCTATTCGCTGGCTATGTTGTTGATTTGTGTATTCAGTGAGGCGCCTATCTCTTGTCTAAGTGATTTTATTTTTATTTCGAGTCTGTGTTCCCATTGTGGTTTTCGCTCATTGTTTGTTTTTCTTCGGTCAGTTCTTGCTTTGACATTTTTCCCGCATAGGGAGGCCGTAGCGATCGCTGCACAATATATTATAGTATGCAAGTCAGTAATATCTTGACATTTATAGGTTTTGGTGGTTAATACTGTATCCATCTGTCTTATATATTCTTTAGCTTGATGGTCGTTCCTGATTTTGGGTATGCTTGGTCTAGCTGTTGGTTCCATTCCGGAGTATTTTTCAATAGCTTCGAGAAGGGCATTCAGCGCCACCTGATTTTTTGTTAAGGGCTTTATCGTGGGTGTCGGTTCATCAGGATGTATCTCCTGTGTGGCTGAAAATCCAAGAGCGAGCCCTACTTCTGCTCTAATTATTTTTATTGTTTCAGGATCCAGTCTATTCTTGATAAATAGCTGTTTCCTCTGATCCAAAATATTTTGAATAGTTTTGCCTCTCAATTCCGGGAACTTCGTTACCATCTCATGGTGTAATCTTTCTGCATATGGTGTGGATTTCGTTTGCATCTCTGTGATTAACAGGTAAGTACGATAAATATGTTCGTTCATGGATTGAGACCATTTAAATCGCCTTCTCCTGAGTCCTTCTGCAGCGGGCGGTGCATCATGCTCCCCAACGCAGTTAGAAGGTGAAATCGATGCTTGTGAGTTCGTAGGCCGATTTCCTTGCATGGTGGTTACCAGCCGCAGGTCAGTGCCACCAGTCTCACTGGGTCCTGCGTCAGCCTGATCTTCTTGGCGGTTCCGAATAGGGCCAGTCTGCAACCCTACCCCGCCTGAGTATCGCTTTCTTCTAGTATTGACAGCGCTTCTACCCTCACGCTAGAAGGGGTGCTAACCCTCCGAGAGGTTACCATAGCCCCGTTGGCCGCCGAGGCGTTCCCAGTCGGTACTACGTGGAGGTGGGGATGGGATTTACCGACCTTATTATTATTATTATTATTATTATTATTATTGTTCCAAAATTTATTTTTTAATTTTTTCATATAATTTAGTTCGGTCCATAAAAAATCGAATGGGATACAAAAAGGGCTCAGTTCACGTCTAGTATCCTGATTAATCCGAACACCCTTTCAACAATTACGTAGCAAATTGGTAAGTAAACAAAATATTAATACCTTTCAGAGTTTAGCTCCGCAACATAACTTAAAGGGGATATACGATTACATTGCTACACTATATGTTTTACGCCAACTATACTATAGCTAAAATATGGAAAATTACATCACAATTTGAAGAGAAGAGAAAAAAGAAAGTAAGAACGTTTTTTGAAGAACTCAGTATTGGCGATAGGCCAGAAAATACTGAACGACTGTCTGAAGTAGAAATATAAAAGGACTGCATTGATATTATTACAACTCAGAGAAAAATCGTGTTGAGAGTTTTGAGTAGAAACAAGAAACTTAATTTTCTTTCTCCAAAAAATATTGTGGAAAGTAAAAACGACTATACACCAATGCCAATATTCTTCAAAAAAGTTATAGTCATGATTTATCAACTAGAGTTCCAAATCAAAGTATATCTCTTAAATCAGTTTTTTTACAAGAATTAAAGAAGATAAAGGAATTGGGCGATTTTTTAATAATTATAAATAAGTGTGCTGCATCTAGTTTGCTTAATATTTGTAATGTGACGAAGACACCAAAACTTGTCCCATTGCCGATTTGCATCAAACTCAGTGAGATAGGCACTTTCTACTTTCTATTTCCTCTTGAAAATTCCTTCTTTTAGTTTTTTGTGGTCGTTGAGAGCAAATATAAAGTGAGAAAACTGAAACTTCAATTCCAAAGTTGGTGGATTAAAACCCCTAATTCAAAACTCTAGGCAGAATCAATCAAAATTCTAGCCAACTAAAGCAATATCCAAGACCCAGACTCTTGAGACAAAATCAGTCAAGATCAATCAAGTATCCAATTAACGATATCCCAAATGAAAAAAAAAGTTTTCTAAATTAAGAAAAAAGGTTTTGAGTGATAAGTGTGCTATTTCGAGATAACATAACAAGTATTTGTGAAAAAAATATTCATGGTGTGAACATGACTCCCATTGTAGTAAAAAATCGTGTTTTTGTACTTTTATGTTAGAATTACTCCAAAACTTGATGCGATACAGCAATTCTAGGGACGAAAATTATTTCAAAAACAACTTCCAGATTTTCAAGAATAACTACACCTTTGTTTCGCAGTCTGTGTAATTATTCATTTAAACATATTCACAACAAATAGCAAATGTATTGTTTTATCTTTATAAATTAATATCTAGTTTGTTAAACTGCGTTTCATGGAAAAAAAATTCTCGTTCTTTTGTCAAGCAAACATAATGTATTATTATCATTTAACGAATTATTTAAAGGTGAACGTTGTTTATGTAGGACATGCGTTTAGAAATGTGAAGGCTAGAAGAACAAATCACAACCTTACCTTCTAATAAGCAGTTAAGTAGTCTTTGATCAAATGAAGAATGCGACAGCCCATTTCAAATAGTAACAAGTATTGACTAGAGGCACATCATAATTAATTTCTGAGAATTCAGTCAATTAACGAGTGTAGACCAAAAAACAAGCGTTTATTTACAACAAGAGGAAAAATTTGAGGCGATGGTTTTCCAGCAACCTATATGGGACTCGAAATGAGATAACCAGAATATCATTTTCGTTTTCCTCTATTACTTGATAACAATAGTTGAACGACTACTGCTGAATAACCAGGTGGTTGAAATTCCAATAATATCACTTCATTCTAGTGGGCAAATAACTTACCAACAATTTTTACGCCTTTGTACGCTTTTCCATTCCTATGAACCTTCTTTCTGTTACCGTTTTTTCGTGAATCACAGTGATACATTCTTTGAGTTCTAATTAATGTTTATTTTGATATAAGAATCATCATAATAGAATGCGAAGCTAATAAGAATGAATAATAAAATGACAAAACCAAACTTAATTCAATTACTCGATATTTCTGTTTCTCTCTCATTTCCAAGGTATCTATCTTTCCCTAGAGTATCAATTAATATGTTTACATTGCGTTTACACTGGGCCTTAATGGCGTGTTTTCTAAAATGGGCTTCTCCCTTCTTTTCGGTATATTTATTTAAAGACCCAGCCCTTCTAATAGACAATATGATAAGTAGCACGCTTTTGCTATTAGGCTCCCTTATTTTTAGTCGAATCAACACATGGCGATTCGTCTTTATTAACTGTAGTCTCTGTTTTACATGATGGGTGGTAGCAGAACCCTAAAATTGATTGAGTTTATTGGCAGTAATGCCCCTAAATTACTTGATTGATCTCTTGTTGTTATACCATTTATTATATGACACGAAAAAATAACTATTCATTATTACTATGATTTTAACTATAAAAACTATGAAATATATAATTTTTTTGAAATTTTGTGCTATAAAAATTGAACGTTGCCATATCTAAGAAAATAGCCAGTTCTCTAGCGCAACTACTACGCCTAGCGGGTGTATGATTACCAAGACCTGGAATTAGAAATCCGGTCGCAGGTGGTTAAAAATCCTGAGTTTTGGTAAAAAGTCCGCTTTTCACACAGCAATTAAAGTCAATACTCCGTAAAAAGGCTTTACTTACTATAAATATATATTTATTTTATATTATTGGCCACTAGCAGCAGCTTTGCCACAAATTGTATTGTAAAATTCCTCACAAGTAACGTTTTACTTTTCCGCTCAACCTATCTAATATGCGAGAAAAGTATTGGTTAACCCCCAAAAAAGTTGAAATTTTGAAAAATTCTTTTTAGTTATTTTCACGTTTCTCATCAAGAACAACACGAAAAACGGTTTTTATAAAAAAAATCCAGTGTGTATGTCGTTGTCGTCGGCCACTTTTCGTTACATGTCTTGTTAGCACGATACAGCCTCCGGAGTGCAACAAGTCACCAATTTTATGATTGAATATTGTTCAGGACATCTCACAGATGAACCCTATTGTTTTTCAGTTCACCACAGCCAGTACAACGGGTGCTATGGTACTTGAAGTACGACATTTTTGTCATTTTTTGAGAAATTTCAGTTTGTTAGCACGATACAGCCTCCGGAGTGGAACAAGTCACCTATTTTATGATTGAATATTATTCAGGACATCTCACAGATGGACCCTTTTGACTTTTAGCTCACCAGAGCCAGTATAATAGTTGCTATAGAACTTTGAGTACATTTTTGGAGAAATTTCAGTTAGTTAACACGATACAGCCTCCGGTGTATATACAAGTGACCAATTTTATGATTGAATATTGTTCAGGACATCTCACAGATGAACCCTATTGATTTTCAGTTTACCAGAACCAGTACAACGGGGGGTACTTGAAGTACGACATTTTTGTAATTTTTTGAGAAATTTCAGTTTGTTAGCACGATACAGCCTCCGGAGTGCAACAAGTCACCGATTTTATGATTGAATATTATTCAAAATATCTCACAGATTAACCTTACTGATTTTAAGCTCACTAAAGCCCGTAAAACAGGTGCTATAATACTTTAAGAACTATATTTTTGTCATTTTTGGAGAAATTTCAGTTTGTTAGCACGATACAGCCTCCGGAGTATATACAAGTGACCAATTTGACGATTGGATATTATTCAGGGCGTCTCAAAGATGAACCCTATTGACATTCATCTCACTAAAGTCAGTACAACGAGTGCTATGGTACAATTTTTTTGTAATTTTTGGAGAATTTTCATGGAATTGTCAAATTTCTTAGAATTTTTAAAATTTTTTCTATATATTGTGGAATTATCTGGAAACAGTAAGTTTCGTTTGAAACAGCGGATTTTCAGTTTGTTAGATACAGCCTCCAGAGTGTATACAAGTGACCAATTTTATAATAATAATAATAACGTTTATTCATAAATTTAACAAATATAGTGATAAAATACAAATAAAATTGAATAAACATCTAGACATCCACAGAAGTATTGTACATACTTGTATGTGGTGAATATAGGCAGGTGTGTCAAAATTTAAAAAAACGAAAAATGTAGTTTAAAACAATATAAATCCATTTTTACATGATTGTATTTCAGACATACATTTCGTATATGAGTTTACTCTTCTCTGTTTTTGATTCAGCATTCTATCATTTTGTGTATTTTTGTTTTGTCTGTTTCTTTAACAAATGTTACTAGTTGGGTTTTGAAGCGTTTAAAAGAAGTTTTATCCATAATTCTCTGTGGTAGTTGCCCAAATAATTTAGATGCCAAGTAGGAGTAACCTTTTTGACCTATTGTTTTAAGAGCTGTTGGTATACAGTATTGATTATTTGATCTTGTCGCGTATCTATGATTTTGAGTGGTAAGTTTGTATTTATTTTTATATTGATGGCATCCTATCTGAATAATGTATAATTGTCTAACATCTACTATTTGTGTTTCAGTATAGAGTAGTGAGCTTGAATATCTTGTAGGTTTGTTGAGAATCATTCGGAGGAATCGCCTTTGAGACACTTCGAGGGCATTTAGATAGTTCCTTGAAACTCCTTCCCAGTCAATAATGCCATAATTGAGGTGTGACTAAACCAAACTGTGGTACAGTATTGTTTTACATTTAAAGCTCAAAAATTGGCTTACTTGCTTAAATCGAAATAGGATACTCCGAAGCTTTTTATTTAATTATTCCATATGATGGTTCCATCGTAATTGATTGTCAATGTAAATACCCAAGTATTTAATTTTTTTTGCAGGTTTAATTGGAAAATCTTGTTGGATATTAAAATTGTATTTTGGCAGAGACGTTTCATGACTACTGAAGGGTAAATATGCAGTTTTGTCAAAGTTTATTGAGAGTAATCTGCTGTCGAACCAGTCTTTGAGTTTTCCAAGATCATTTTCAATATTTATTTTGAGATTATACCAGTCCTAATGTTTGTAATAAATCACAGTATCGTCCGCGAAGCTGATTATTTTTCCGATTGTTTCCTGTTCAAATAGATTATTTAAGTAAATTACGAATAGCACCGGCCCCAATACTGTTCCTTGAGGTACATTTAATGTTGATCTCTTCACTCACATGATTTTTGAATTTAGTTTTTTGTGTTCTGCTTGTTAGATAACTTTTGAATAAATTATGAGCTAAAACCCTTACACCCGTATCTTCTAGTGTATCTAAAAGTATGGAGTGGTCGACAGTATCGAAGGCCTTTTTTAGATCCTTAAAAACCCTAATAGATGGAGTGCTTGAATCCAAGGATTCGTAGATGGTTTTTGTCAAGGAATGGATTGCCTCATTGGTAGATTTATTTTCTCTAAAGCCATACTGGGATGTCGACAGCAGATTATAATTTGATAGGTATGTCGTAAGTCTTGTTTTTATAATTTTTTCAAAGACTTTGCTTATTGAGGATAGAAGTGAAATAGGCCTATAGTTTGAAATATTTTCTGTATCCCCATTTTTGAAAATTGGAGTTATATGAGATTTCTTTAGAATCGAAGGAAATATGCCTGATTCGAAGGATTTATTTATGATGTCCGTCAAAGGTTCACATATGAATTTTGCAATAATCTTTAGAGTTTCAGCTTTCATTCTATCAAGCCTGGGAGCCTTTTTGTTTTTTAAGCTAATTATTGTATTTTCAACCTCAGTAGTATTCGTTGGTGTAAGAAAAAGTGAATTTTTATTTATATATTTTTTACTTTTGTAATTGGGATTTTGTCGTATGTTCTTTGCCAAAGTTTCCCCCACATTCGCTAAGAAGTTGTTAAATATATCAGCAGCATGTTTTGGATCTGTGACGATCTCATTTTTTTCATTCCTAATATTATTTATTATTCTTCCTGTCTTGATATTCAAAATTTCATTAACAGTGTTCCAGAGTTTTTTACTTGCATTTTGTTCTTTTTCAACTAATTTTTTATAATAATTTTCTTTGGCAGTCTTTATTTTCTTTCCCGTTCCTTTTTTTTTCGTTAAATAATCATTTTTCAAGTTTACATTATTTGGATTTTCTTTCCATAATAAAAATTTTTTTGCTTGATGTGTTTTATCAATGATTTTGTTATCCAATTTTTCCTTTTGCTTTGACTATTTTTTAATCTGAAGTATTGAGTTGATTTTTGTACACATATGTTAATGATGTTGCTGAATTTTTCTGTTGTCGATTCGATTTCATGCATTGGGTACAATTCATTTTTCCAACTTAAAACTATTAATTGCTTTTTGTAATAATTGTTCGTCTACTTTTTGAAAATATTTTTTGTTTATTGAATTGTTTTTAGTTTCATTCTGTACAATTTGTAACAACGTTATGTAGTGGTCCGTAATTGATGTTGATATAGTGAGAGGTAATATGTTATTGAAGTTTTGTTTTAATGAATATATGATCAAGACATGATTCAGATCCATTTCTCGCTCTTGTAGTATTAATACTTGATTGAAAGCCATGCTCATTCATCATATCGAGATTATTTCTTGAATCTTCAGTTATTTTCATCAAGTCGATATTTATGTCACCTACAAATAAGCTATAATAATGTTGTTTACTTTCTTATTTAGAATATCCCCAAGCTGGTCAAGAAAGTCGTCAATTCGACTCACTGGAGATCTATAGAATGCAATAATGCAAAAAAGCTTATCCATAACCATTACAATTTTCAATAATATACCTCCGTTGATCTGAATATGTTCATGCGAATGGTATGTTTATTTTTGCAAAGACGATAACACCATCATTTTGTTTATAGCTACCTCCATTGTATAGGGTTGTGTAGTTGGCCATGTTGAGGAAGGACATATCCGGGACCCGCCAAGTTTCTGTTAAAACTATGCACTCGAAACATGTCTCAAGTTCCTCAATATATATTTTTAATTCATCTATATTTTTTGAAGCACTACAAATACTAGTATTAAGAATCTTGAAGTTATTCAATTTGTTATTCACAGACAAAACTTCTTTTGCTTCATTTGTATCATTTAGGGGATATGTTGTTATTTTTTCTAGCATAAAATTTCTTATATATTCATCCATGTGAATGCACCAACCAGTAAACAGTTTTAAATTATTTGACAGTCTTTACAATAATTATTTGGTTTCTATATAATAACACAGTATGATGACATAAATAAGATTTTTGAAGAAGTTATATAAAACAGAAAGTAAAAATAGTAAATTAACACATAAATTATTTGATGTTTTGCGTAGAACCTGTGCGTGCTCTGGTATTTATTTTTTTCCTCCCACAAATGATTGTTGTTCTTTTTTTCCGGAACCGGTTGCTAATTCTTTGGGAATAAATTATGTTTGCCCAGCTGTTATTTTGGGAATGTTTGCCACTGCTTTATGTCGCTTCGGGGTCGCAGGTTCGCTATTTGATTTCGGTCTGTTTATTTCAGTAGTTTCTATTACTTCTAATTCTTCAGGATGATTGAATATATTTCAAGGTGTCCTACAAATGTATCTTATTGATTTTCAGCTGATGAGATCGAGTACAGCGGGTCCTATAAATCCAGATATACTACACTTTTGGTTATTTTTGAAGAAATCTCGGTTTGTTCGCACTATACATCCCCCGAAGTGTATACAAGTGACAATTTTATGATAGAATATTGGTCAGGGCATTTCACAGATGCGGAAAAGTTAGTTTCAATCTTTTAAGTTGAAAAGTGTCTATAATATTGCTCGTATAGACTCAACTGACAACCTGTTTCTCTCCTTTCACGATTGAGATGTCATAATAGAAAAAAGCTTTTCTGCATTTGCATTATGTGGCATAATACAAAGAAAATACTGACAAATCTTAAGTAATTCGGAAAATCATTGCACGCATTGAAAAAAACAGTAGCAAAGTGGCGCGCGCAAGGAGCGAACGCAACGTTGCTAGAATTTTCTGTCACATTCCAGCAAAGGCGTCGTACCCTGTGGGTTATCTGTGGTCGCACCTCTAGAAATACAGGAATAAGAGTGATACTAATCCAGTCTGTAATTAAATCCGGGCGAAGTCCGGTCCAGCGAATCTTCCCAGTGACGAAATGATCAAGAAAGTAAGTATCGAAAAGAATTTCACTACGATGCTAAAGACGAGGAGAGATTGGGAAACGGAATACACCACCCAAACTCTCAAAGGAAACACCATTAGATGGTATACGGATGGTTAAAAAACCACTACTGGAGCAGGCGCTGGAGTATTTGGGCCTGGCACTAGATACTTATTATCGTTAGGCTCCTTCCCGAGCGTCTTTCAGGCAGAAATACTTGCGATTTAAAGATGCGTGGAAATGAACCTAGAATGAAACTACCAGAAATGTGACATATCGATCCATTCTGATAGTCAAGCAGCTATCAAAGCAGTTCCCATGTCATTGACTCAAAGTTGGCATGGGAGTGCCGAAAAAACGGAAAAAGGAGGAAACCGAAAGAGAAGCACTCTGGCGGTGCCTTCTCAGGTTGGAACATTCCAAAAAGTTCCTGCGGAACTTTGACACTGCTAGATCCAAAAAATATTTGGACTTCAGCAAAAATAAGCTACATCTCCTCACGGACTTTCTTACAGAACACTGCCGCCTTAGGAAGCACCTAATGAGAATAGGTCTAGCAGAAATTGACGAGAGTAGATTCTGTGGGGAGGAGGATGAAACTCCGGATCACCTAGTTCTGGAATGCCACGCCATTGCAAGCCAACGCAAGAAATGCTTCGGACAAGAAAATTGTAAGAGTGAGAATATAACATGGTTAAAGCCGTTCCAAATACTAGAGTTCATTAGAGTCCTGGAACTGGAAGGCGAGCTGGAATAGCAGCGAGAACAGCTCTGATAGGAGGGGCACAATAAACCTTAGGTTTCAGTGCATTGTAACCCCGTTAAAATCTAATCTAATCTAATCTTCTATATTTCTTGGATTATCAGTTCTTTCAACTTTAGTTTAGTTTTAAGCCAGTTATTTAAAGCTAATATACTTTTTATTTCTGCTTATAATCTCTGTTTTTTTCTAATTTTTTTTGTATTGATATTTTTGAAACTTTTACTGTGTACTCTCAAGTTCCGTACATTGATTTTTCGACTTTCGCAATTAATGTCAAGTATGGGTATACATCCTCATGTCTTACTCCTTGAGTTGTTCTGAATGTGCATTTCATTCGTGTTTTCGAATAGCCCTTCTAATATACGGTCTATTGTTTATTTTCCTAATTCAGTTTCAAATAATTTTTCACAGTGCAGACAAGAAACATTTCGAATAAATAAAAACAACCTAACTTATGTTTTCGAAATTTACAAGTAGTCTTATTCGTTTGAAGAAATAAACAAAAAGCCCACATATGTTTAATTGATACGAACTGATCACATGAAAACAATCGTGTCTTTATATTTCACTTTCAAAGTCTCATATACATTAACCTTATTTATAAATTAATAATATCTTTCTAACAGGGTTGGACTTGAAATGTGTATAATTAATTTTATTCTTTTGAAGTGTTTATTGTGGCACAGAATTTTTGATAGGATAGAAAAAATAGGTTCGCTCATTTTTGAAACCAACGTGATAACGTCTATAAATAATGTGATTGTTACAATAATATATTTAATACAGCGGCATTTTTCCATTTCACTTATTCATATTCGATTCGTTGTGCGCAAGCGTTGCGACTATAGATAGGAAGTGGTCAAGTGCAGTCCATTCTACTAGCGTCTAGCGAGCTGCAGGTAAGGATGATCCTGACCAATCAAACACGACCGATGTTAGGACCGTTGGCGGGAAAGTTTAAAAATAATAGGTGCTTTCTTTTGACACAAATATTTCAATTAAAACGAAATTGGTTGTTACTAGACAATTAACTGTGGTTAGTTGATATTCGGACGCATTTATGAAATCATAACCACATTGCTACACTGAGAAAAAAGACAAGTTGTGGGAACTGTTTTGCAGTTACTTCAACTTCAGAAAATCTGTTAAATTGAAATAAAAATATTGTTTAAAGGATTAAGGAATTTGTTTGGTATGCTAATTTATTCATTCAAGGTTGAGTTTTCAAAAAACTCATATATGTATTTGCTTTTTCTAATTAAAATATAAATTGTTGAGTAGGAACAACAATAATTTAACGTTCCTTTTCCCCTATAAATTTCCTGTTATTGCTATATTAATGTTCCACAAAATAAAAATAAACAAATATTCGGATAAGGTTGATCTAAAAATATCAAAAAGTGGTGTTTGTAGGCCCAGTCATGAAGAAGTAGAAAAAATAGCTTTAAATTTGCGTACAAAAAATTATAAATAAATAATAATTATTTATAAGACAATCCAATAGTCTTAGTAGTTTGTTTTGTTTAATATTCATATTTCCTTATGACAACAGATATAGTCATATATTATAATGATATTGCTGTTAAATGATATTTTGTTGTTACTTTATCAACTATTGTTGATATAGCAATAATAGGAAATTGATCGATACAACGAGGAAAAAAGAAGATTTTAATTATTTTTGTTCCTACTTAACGATTTATATTTTAATTTGAAAAATGAAATACCTATATATTAGTTCACTATTTTTGAAAACTCAAACTTAAATGAGTAAATGAAAATTCCAAAATAGTTCGTTAAACCGTCAAACAATATTTTTATTTCAACTTAACAGATTGATTTAACTGGAAAACAGTTTTTCTCAATTTTCCTTTTTTCTCAGTGTAGCAATGTCTCTATGATTTAGTAAATGCGGCCGACTATCAAATAATCTGAGAACAACCAATTACGATGCCTTTTAATTGAAATACTTTAATATTTTTGTCAATAGATTATTTTGAAACTTTCACGCCAACGGATCCTAACCTCAGTCGTTTTTGATTGGTCAGGATCATCTGTGACTTGCAGCTATCGCTAGACGCTAGTGTCCATTCTCGGGAATATCATGACCATCGCAATTCAGGTCTAAATGACGGTCGCAGTCGTATGCATGACTGCACCGTTGAGTCGTAATCCTTCTCCAGACATCTGCTAGCAATATAGGAGTAATAATTATATGATAAAAATATTGAATAAAGGAGACTTGTTAGCCAGAGGTAAAATGCAGCAATACGCAGAAAAAATTGTTAGGTTAGGTATATCATCACTTCTATCAATATACCTAAAATACAGTCCAGGAATGTTTATAATGTCGATCTCTTGAAATCTGGGAATGTACCAGTAATTCAAAATCAAAATAGACGATGGAACCATCTAATTTTATAAACAATACATAGTCAAGAAAGTATTAAATTGGAGAATAGATCGTTAAAAGAACTAGTTGGAAGGGACAAAATTATTGTTGTTCTAAAATTGGCACATATCGAGTGTAGGGGCGTCCGCAGGAAGGGGCAGTAGGGGCGGTTGCCCCCTCTGAGTTTTTGAAACAAAAAATATGTTTAACATATAATTTGGAGAAGATTACACATAACCTATTAACAACTGCAGCGGTAATTTAATTATTGTGCATAATAACTGGACGATCGTAGCTGGATGATGTGTCAACTCAGCTGCCGGCTACTCTAGTCTTAGACTATTTCCCCTCCACGGTCTGTAAGACCAGGCGGACAACAAAACAGAAGTCAATTAGAAAGGTCAATAACAAGTTTGTGAACATTATGCAAGCACGTTCAAAGATACAAAATAGAGTGCCTTCCACTGTGCATTTACAGCATCAACATCTCTAATCTGCTTGCAGATCATAGCCCAGTTTTCTGGCATACTTGAGGTTGTGAGACAATTGCCTCAATTCAACGGTTAATTTCCACCTTCTAAACTCACAGAGAAGAAAATGTCCAAGAGTTTGACAAAATAATGAAGATAGTTGAAAAGACATTGGTCTTTCATAACCTCGAGTAGTACAAAAGCAAACACATCGTGCAAATCAGCCAGCCGAAATAATCAATATTATTAATAAATTTTCTCTACTTGGACACATTGAAAGACAGATTCTCCATCCGTCATCAGGCTGCGTTTGAAATGTTAAAGTTGCACCCAAGAGAAATAAAAAGAATATCATAGGAAGACTATGAAAAATCCACGGGAGAAGTTGGTAAAATGTATTCCAAGCTGTTGGACAATTTTCAGAACGAGATCACTGTATTTTTAGTAAAAATCTTATGCGTTGCTTTATTTGCGGTGATATTTGGGGATTTTGGAACCGTTTCAGCATAGCAAGTCTTATTAGATGGAACGCTACCTCCTCCAAAAATTATCGTCTTGGGATTTTTGTTGATACATTGCCTATATTATGAATGCACTTTAAATTCATATTTTTACTTATTCTTAACCTGTAATCTCCCGTCAATAACAACTCTTAGAATGTTTAATTCACAACACTCTCAGAGAAGTAAAGATGTGAATAAGAAGCACGATGTTAAATAGTCGCCAGAGTGGACTGTGTCTTCTATCTGTCCACAGAGGCCAAAGGACAATTTCATTGAAAAAGTTATTGACGCATTTGCCCTCGACTCAAGACGCGTTCAGTTCCTGTTAAAATTAAAAATGTGTGATTGTGTGAAGAATACTAATAAACAGATTTCCTAGAAAATGGTTTTTATTATTTTTTTTAATTCCTATATTTAGAGTATACAATTACGAAACATCTGACTTTGGGAAAAAATCCTGCGGGCGCCCCTGACCGGGTGGTGACTCGATCTTAGGAGCACAGGATTTTAGCATGGGAAATCAGAAAATCCTAAATATTTACTTCCCAGCAAAAGAGAACATAATGGAATTTTGTATATTATTTTTGATAATATTGCCACAAAATAATTACTGTTTAATACCAAATAAGTTTCAAAATTAAGAAAATAAATTTAAAAAGCAGCAGTCATTGATGTACTTGAATTTTAAATTCATGTTGGTTATAGGGCAGTGATAGAGGCGGTTGGCTTTGAGGCAGAAGATTCGGGTTCGAAACCAGCAAAATATCTCTTTTTAATAGTTTAACAGGATTTTTATTCTTATTAGGATTTTTGTTTCTAATATCCTATTAATAAAATAATTTTATAAGTTATTAAAATTTATAAACGATAAAATATATCTAATATATCTATCTCTATAATGACAGCTAGATTATCAATGTGGTTTTTTGTATTTCATGGCATTGCAACCATTGAAATCATTAGCGGTATGTTCGATTAGTGAGAAAAACTTATTTTTGACCCATCCGTTTGGCAACAATAAATTATTAAACAAGTGATTCAAAATCAAAACAAATATGGCTCGGTATTTTTTCTATGCAAATCTTGTATAAAGAAACATTCATCTGAGGAATCAGAGGAACCGAGACAAGTTGATTTACAAAATAATGAAATAAATGTACTCGCTGCTATGCATTATGACACCACTATTAGTTTAAAGCAACTCAGTTCTGAGTTGGATTCTCACAATACAAGTGTCCTTGAAATATAAAAAAACACAAATACAAATCGTATGCATTTTCAGTACATCCAGAAATTTGTGAGGAGGATAAATTCAACCGAATGTTTTTTTGTGAAGCTATTTCGAATCAGGTTCCCAGAGAACGAAATTTCATCAAGAATATTTGTTTTTCCGATGAATAAATGGGGAACCAAACGCTCAAATTTTCGAAATTGGCACCCAGAAAACAGCTATTCAAGAATTCATAATCGTTCCTAATATCGTGAAGTTGTTAATGTCTGGATTGGGATATTGCGTCCTAATATTATAGATCCATTTTTCATTGAGGGAAAACTTAATAGGGAAATGTTGAAATAACTGCTAGTGAAGCAACAAGAGCTTTGATAGCGTGCAGAAATCTAGCTGGTAAGAGGTGGGGCTGTAACCCAAAAATACTGCGATGGATGTATGCCATGATTGTGAGACCAGCAATTACGTATGGGGCAATAGTTTGGCATACAAAAGCAAGTCAGTACAGCACGAGGAAGACCCTCGACAAAGTTCAAAGGCTCGCCTGTGTGTGCATCACTGGAGATATGAGAACGTGCCCAACTAGGACACTTGAGATCATTACAGATCTCACACCTCTACATCTGGTGATAGAAAGATCTGCCCAAGAGGCAATTCTTAGAATATCTAAGGAAGGTTCAGGCAATGAGAGTATTAAAAATCAAGGAGCCTGGTCCTCTCTAACAAAATACATCTCATCAGCGAATCTTCCCAGTGACGAAATGATCAATAAAGTAAGTATCGAAAAGAATTTCACTACGATGCTAAATACGAGCAGAGACTGGGAAAGGGAATACACCACCCAAACTCTCAAAGAAAACACCATTGGATGGTATACGGATGGTTCAAAAACCACCACTGTAGCAGGCTCTGGAGTACTTGGGCCTGGCACTAGATACTCATTATCGTTATGCTCCTTCCCGAGCGTCTTCAGGCAGAAATACTTGCGATTGAAAGATGCGTGGAAATGAACCTAGAAAGAAACTATCAGAAATGTGACATATTGATCCATTCTGATAATCAAGCAGCTATCAAAGCATTGCGCTCCCATGTCATTGACTCAAAGTTGGAATGGGAGTGCAGAAGAAAACTTGATGAATTAGGCAAGAATAACAGGGTCTCTTTAGTCCGGGTTCCTGGCCACTCGGGAATCACAGGAAATGAAGAGGCCAACAAACTTGCCAGGAAAGGAGTACAAACGACCTTTATTGGCCCGGAGCCTTTCTGTGGTGTAGGAAAATGCTCCTATAAGAAAGCGTTTCGGAAGAAAGAAGAAACCGAAAGAGAAGCACTCTGGTGGTGCCTTCCCGGGTTGGAACATTCCAAGAAGTTCCTACGGAACTTTGACACTGCTAGATCCAAAAAATATTTGGACCTCGGTAAAAATAAGCTACATCTTCTCACGGGCTTTCTTATAGGACACTGCCGCCTTAGGAAGCACCTAATGAGAATAGGTCTAGCAGAAACTGATGAGTGTAGATTCTGTGGGGAGGAGGATGAACCTCCGGATCACTTAGTTCTGGAATGCCTCGCCATTGCAAGCCAACGCAAGAAATGCTTCGGACAAGAAACTTGTAAGAGTGAGGATATAACCTCGTTGAAGCCGTTCCAAATACTAGACTTCACTAGAACTCTGGAACTGGAAGGCGAGCTGTAGTAGTAGCGAGAACAGCTCTGAATTGGGGGGGGGGGGCACAATAAACCTTAGGTTTCAGTCAGTGCATTGTAACCCCATTAAAATCTAATCTAATCTAATAGGGAAAAATAGTTAGAAAATAAAATCGAAAGTGCAATTGAAAATGTTGCTGGGGAGAATGTTATTTAGTTACAGCAGGATGGATGTCGGGCTCATTCATCCAACGTAATTAAATTACACTTAAATAATGCTTTTGGTAATTGTTTGTTAGGAAATAGTGGACCAATGCGTAAGCCAGTTCGATCACCGGATTTAGTACCAAATCACCTTTTTATGGGGACATTTAAAATCTAAAATTTACAAAACAAGACAACCTAATATTGATTCTCTCAAACGAAAAATGATTGAATAATGTGCGAAAATTTCGGATTAACAATCAAGTACATTAATGACAGGCTGCTTTTTTTAAATTTATTTTATTAATTTTTAAACTTATTTTCTATTAAACAATGAATATTTACTACACGTCTATACGAAATTTCATTATGGATTTTCTGATTTCCCCTGTTAAAATCCTATGGTCCTAAGATCGAGTCATCACACGGTATATGCGGAGTTCGAGTGCCACTTATTCAGTTTATTTATAGTGCTCCATTCTGTCTGTTTCACCGAAATGTGTTTTGCGACGTTTAGAATTAATAGAAATATACAGTTTACGAATTGATAAAGTAAAACACATGCATAATAGTGATACAATGCTTTTAGTTCAGCTAGACTGAGCAGATACTGTCCTGTTTTAAAAACCAATAATTAATTTACAGAAATGTCCTTGTTCAGTGGCGCTAATTATAACAATAAATATATGCTACGTCTGTTTTTATACATTGCATTTTTAATGATGTTTTTATGGGAGCGTTTACATGTCGTTGATAAAAAAATTAATACCCAATACAAACGTCACATTGCTACCATAAACAAAGGAAACCGATACAGCAAATTGTTTCGAGGTTTAAATACTGTTTAAAAAGATTATGAAGAGAAATAATATTTTTCTGGATTTTCTATTAATTTGAATCTACGATAAATGTCTAATAAGGACCATTCACCATGAATTTTGAAAGCCCATAAGAAGTAAAGTGAATAAGATCAACATGAAAACAGAGAAGAAAAGAAATGAATTATTGAGGACAAAATGAGATAAAGGATCATAGCTATAAAAAACAAGGCAAACTTAATAAATTGATCTCAAACGGGTGTAAGAAGACAAACTGTACAGGGTGTCCCACATAAGATCCTCTATCCACTTATCGCGAAAGATATTCTATTTGGAAAAAAAAGTTAAATACAAAAAAGTGTTGTTGTTTTTAAGGTAGCTTTCATATTAAATACCTTTCACGTATACAAGGTGCTCTATTTTCCATGATCAGGAATCAATTCCTAAACATTAAATGGGACTCCCTGTATATTATTTTGGATATGGATTCCTCATAAAAAATAAAGGTGACTTTCAATGAGATATTATATAGCTATCTCTCCTGGGTTAGGAGTTAATAGCCGGTTTCTTTATTTTTTTTTGCTAAAAACGTATTTATTTAAGGTAGTAGGAAAAAATATAAGTATATCATATTTTGTGAATCTGCCATTTTCATCTTAAATAAAATACCACAACATATTACTCCATCTATTTCTTTTGGCTACAAGTTATACAGGGTGACGTCAGAAATTGATTCGATCGGAATATAGATCTACTATAAGTCGATCATTTTAAATAAAACAACCTGTATATCATTGTCGATTTCGATTTAGTTTAGAAAATATTCGCTATTAAACATTTTTTATGCAATAAAAAATACCGTTCGTTTAAATTTAATGAGGAAATACGGTACAAATATTTTTTAACGGGCTAGCTAATAGATTTTCAGCAATATACTGTAGTTTATAATTAGGCTTATTTCAGAATGAAATAGGGCTATTGTAGAGAGTAGCATGACGCGACTTCGGGAAAATTTCAATGCAGTTTTTCGTTTTGGTGTTCCTAGATGCCAAAATCACTCCCCGTTCCAATATATATATATATATATATATATATATATATATATATATATATATATAAGATGTACGAATAGTGCGTGGCATATGAACAATAAGCAACGAATAGATTAGTGGGTATTGCACGCAAATAGAAGAAGGGGCTACTGAAAAGAGTGGTAACCGCAGACATGCATGTTTCTAGCTCATTAGCCGTCATCGGTACGGTACAACCAAGAAAAGATGCTTATTGTTCATATGTCAGGCACTATTCGTACATCTTGTTATTATTTCATTAATCTGGGTCGGAAGTTTCAGACGGGAGTGTTATATGCACCTCCGTGTCTTGTTGGTTGTTGTCTCGAATATTCGAGATCTTCTAATATTACTGACACAAATGTTGTGTTTGACTATCCTGCTGAATTCTATTATATTTTCTCATGTTTCATTCAACACCTTTGCTCTCATGTTTCACATCTTTTCTTGGTTGTACCGTACCGATGACGGCTAATGAGCTAGAAACATGCATGTCTGCGGTTACCACTCTTTTCAGTAGCCCCTTCTTCTATTTGCGTGCAATACCCACTAATCTATTCGTTGCTTATTGTTCATATGTCACGCACTATTCGTACATCTTGTTATTATTTCATTAATCTGGGTCGGAAGTTTCAGACGGGAGTGTTATATGCACCTCCGTGTCTATGTTGGTTGTTGTCTCGAATATTCGAGATCTTCTAATATTACTGACGCAAATGTTGTGTTTGACTATCCTGCTGAATTCTGTTATATTTTCTCATGTTTCATTCAACACCTTTGCTCTCATGTTTCACATCTTTTCTTGGTTGTACCGTACCGATGACGGCTAATGAGCTAGAAACATGCATGTCTGCGGTTACCACTCTTTTCAGTAGCCCCTTCTTCT
The DNA here is from genome assembly GCA_963921935.1 of Galeruca laticollis. Taxonomy (NCBI): domain Eukaryota; kingdom Metazoa; phylum Arthropoda; class Insecta; order Coleoptera; family Chrysomelidae; genus Galeruca; species Galeruca laticollis. Next base: position 40,586,949 of record OY998175.1, on the reverse strand, counting down.
ATTTGCGTGCAATACCCACTAATCTATTCGTTGCTTATTATATATATATATATATATATATATATATATATATATATATATATATAAGATGTACGAATAGTGCGTGACATATGAACCATAAGCAACTAATCTCTTCGTTGCTTATTATATATATATATATATATATATATATATATATATATATATATATATATATATATAGATAGAGGGCGTATTTTCTGACGGATCGAAACCAAACTCGCTACAAAAATGGGTTAGGCCAAAATCTTGGACAAGTTCGTTAATGAGCCAAATTGGCTCAGTAAAAACAAAATGGCGGAATGTCAAAGTTGAAAAAAAAATCTTATTTCCTTTGTTTTTCATTTGACGCAAAAAAGTTACTGAGCTTTTTCATAGACCGTAACACGTTCTACAACTTTTCTATTTAACATTTTTCTCTAAATCGTACATTTAAACATTTATTTGAGAAAATTCACAAATTTAACAGAATTTTTTTGGTTTTGATTTGATGCCAAAAGTTACTTTGGTTTTTTGTACATCTCAAAACATTCTATTACTTTTGTATCTAATTTTTTATTTTGGGTTTTATACAAAAATGTTACTGAAATAAGCCTGTCCAATTGGTCCTGTGCCATTGGGATTTTTTTAATTAACATGTCTGTATTTTCTTTATAAAACAATTCACTACAAATCGTAAAATTAAACCAAATATTGCATGTAATGAAAACCAACCGACACTACAAAATTAAAACTGCCATGGAAAATAAATGGAGTTCTTTGGAAACCAACGTAGAAAGCCTTTAGCCTATGTCTTATTGTGCCGAAGAAAGAAATTTTTATCAGTGTTATCTCCAAACGTGTTTGGAAAGAAGAGTTCCAGAAAGTTCCATATTTGAGTGAATTAAACGAGATTTCGAACAGCATGGTGTTTTAAAATATTGAAAAAAAACCTAAACATATTTTGGATGATGAAGCGCAATTAAATATATGTTCATATTTCGAAGGATTTACAGAAAATTCCATCAGAGATGTAGAAAAAGACTTAAATACTTCTAGAACTGATATCCATAAGAGGCTGAAAACATATAATTACAGGGCGTTTAAGTTCGCTAAATTACAGCACTTAGTACCTAACAATCATATTCTACGCTTGGAATATTGTAACTTTTAATGATGGATCGTCATTTTCCTGACGCTAATATTTGTTGGACAGGAGAAGCGATATTTACTACCTCAGGGATATTTAATAGAAATAATACATTGGTCTCAAGAAAATAAAAACAACATTAAAATTATACAACATCAAGGTCTCCGTAGTGTTCATTGTTGGTGTGCGATTTAAAGGAATCAAATAATATGTCCTCTCATTCTGGATAACCGTTTAAATGGTGCTAGACACCTGGAACTACTGACTAGCAATATCACACATTTATTAAAGGTCAATGGTAACAAATAATATTATTTACCAAATGGATGCAGCACCTTGCCATAACACCATTCAAGTAAGAAATTATTTAAATGTAAACTATGCAGATGCCGTTGGACGGAAATATTCGTTGGCCTCCGCGGAGTTCAGATTTGACTCGTGGACTATTGTACGTGGGGAACATTAAAGGTTAAAGTCTATAAAAATAAGCCTTAAGTTGTTGATGATATCAAGCATCGAATAAGGGAAGACATTCAAAATACCAATGAAGGTGCTGCAGTAAGAGACGCTCTACGAAAACTAGAAGTCATCTACACATCTTGTATTGCCCAGAAAGCTGTCCATGTAGCACATTTACTTTATTTTTTTTATTTAGAAAATAATAGTTGCATCCACCACTAGGGTTATTAGCAACATAACATAACAGTAACATGAAATAACATTTAGGCTGGTAACGTCACTATAACATACAATAATATTTGAATAGCATAATATCAAAGATAGGAATCAGTAATAAGCAACATGGTAACGAGCTTAGTAATTTACATTTTGTTGACTAAACCTATTTCAGAGAGGAATCCGATTGTGTTTTCAAAATTACAGTACACACCAAGAGTTGATTTTAAATCTGCACTTATACTGTACATCCGGCGTTGTTCCGCGAACCTCGGACACTCGACCATGAAATGTTTAACTGACATTGGCACCTGACAAATATCACAGATTTTGTCTTCTTCTCCTTTCAGCAAGTGTTCATGGGTATACTTTGTATGTCCAGTGCGCAAACGGGTGATTATTATTTGGTGTCTTCTTTGGCTAGGGATGTTTCTCCATGGTTTGATATCATCTTTAATTTCTTTAAGTTTCATTCCAGATACTGCCCAGACAAATGACCAGTAGTGAGAGACCACATATTTCATATATTTTTTCAGATCAGTATACGGTACTCCCTCTTGCTTTTGAAAGATTGGTTCATTCATGGTTTTACGTGCAATTTTATCAACCCGCTCATTGCCAGAGATCCCAACATGTGACGGGACCCACATGAAGACCAATCGTCTGGATTTTTCCCTAATTGTGTGAACATACTCTTTGATGAGCCTTGTCAGGGGATGATCTGAATAAATGAGTTGTATACCTTGTAACGAGCCTGTAAGAATTAAAGTATTGTGGATATCTTCATGAGCAGCGTATTTGATTGCTTGAAGGATTGCAAAAAGTTCACCACTATAAATGCTGCATTGTGGAGGTAGTTTGAATCCACTGGATGTATTCAGGCTTAAAAAAGCTGATGCTACTCCTTGGTTTGACTTGGAAGCGTCTGTGTAGATGTGAGTATAATCACAATATTCATTTATTGATGAGAGGAAATGATTGTGAAGCAGACTAGGAATAATTTCAGATTTGTTGAATTTGGAGAGGTATAGGTTGCATGGTGGCAAGGCAATAAGTCAAGGTGGCGTGTCTGAGTTGTTGTTGGGAAAGGTAACTGGGAAAGTCACATTCAATTCGGAACTGAACTTGTTGATCCTCTGATAGAAAGGGTATGTCCATCTTAACCATCTCAGAACATCATGTCAGAGCGGCATCAATCTACTGAGAATTCTGTCAAACCAAAATTGGGGTTCCGACAGACAAACGCTCTTACTTCTCTATCGAGCTCTAGTAAGATCCAAAATCGATTATGGCTCTATAATATATGCCTCAGCAAGTAAATCAGTTCTGAAAATTGTTAACACGGTACACAATACAGCAATACGGCTGGTCCTTGGAGCATACAGGACAACGCCCGCTGAGAGTCTCTACAGTGAAGCTGGGGAGCCATCATTGCAGCTGCGACGACAGCAGCTGAGCTTAGCGTATGCATCTTTAGTCTCAACTGATATTCAGCATCCAGTATATCATAACACCTTTTCAAACCGTTTTCGCAATCTGCACATTTACTTTAATTTTCCGTTTTGTATTAGATATAGTTTATTAGTTCTTTCGTTATATCAATATCCTTAATAAGAATATCAAATAGCACTCTTAGCAGTTTAAGATGGACAATTTACAATTCTTGGCACTGTCTCTTCCACAATTTTTTCAACTTGTCAGAATATAGGCAAAAAAACAATGAAATACATTTATTATAAAAGAAAGAACTTTAACAGAAGAAAATATGTTGAGAGGAGCTAAGAAGTTGTTTGCTTCTCCCAAGAGAGCGTATAGACAAATACTTCTTGTCGGAAAATTGGGCTAAAAGAATAACTTTTCAGACTAGCTTTTTACTTATAATATACGCTACAATATTCTAACCAGTCTGTCAATTTTTAGCAGACTCTATTACTCTTACTTTTTTTGTTATTCAGAAAATGAATTTACACGCAAATTTTTCAAAAAAAAAATGCTAGTATCCTGGGTATATCGGAGTGAACTATCAATTCGAAACGAATTGATGATATACGAACAGGTTCTAAAGCACGTGTGGACATACAGCATACAAGTCTGGGGGTGTGCCTGCTCAAGCAATAATGAATTAATACAAAGCCTCCAGAACAAGGTATTGTCAATGCTCTTTGGTATGTAAGAAACAGCGACCTCCACAGAAACCTAGGAGTGGATATGGTAGCAGACGAGGCAAGATATTTTGCAAGTAAGACTGCAAGAACGGCTTTATAACCACAAGAACGTCGACGCAATCCAGCTGCTGAATCAACGTGAAATAGTGAGAAGTCTCAAAGTGAGCAAACCTTTTGAACTAGTGTAGTAAATAGCAAAGCACACTGAAACACAGCAGTAAGTGAAAACACTTAAGTTTTAAGATTTTATTAGAAAATGATTGCTCGTTAATCTTGTTTCTAGATCAGTAATTAAATATAAAAAAATAGCTTGGGTATGAGTGAAAGTCTGCTAGATAAATATGTTTTGCATTTAGTAAGTGTGATAAGCCTTCTAAAATTACGATTAGGTTTGTAGAGAGGCTGAATATACTAGAAATCGCGTATTATTTGCTTTGTAGATAAAAAATAGCACCGTACTGTTGTACGTCTTAAAATAAAACAGTTCAACGACTCTTATATGCATTCAAACAATGCATAAATAACGTCTATTGCATTTTAATTGAATTCGAGAAATTGGTATCTATGAAACTATTCTAAATAGAGTATTTTTAAATATAATTTACATATGATTTTTATGCATTCACAATACAGTATAAACAACGGTTGTGAAAATGAGTTGTTTGCGATTGCTATGAACACAATAAAAAAATTATAATTAAAAAGAATAGGGTTTTTCATGATATTATATTTGTAGGAAGGAGTTCCAGATGTCTTCAGATATTCATGTGTGAGTCGAGAGTGTCCCGTTTTGAGCCTTCTTATAATAAGTTTGCCTTTCCTGTTATTTGAGAAGTCGTTGGTTAATGTAGTGGGTTGGATCCGGTGTCGGTTTGGATCCAGTCCAGTTAAGCTAATGCGTTTTTGACGTTGTACTCGTATAATTCCCGAAAAAAACAGTTTTATTGCTTGATCTGCCTTTTTACTGCCACAATTGCCAAAGTTAATGATACAGAAGCCAAAGCCTCTCTTCACCAGTAGGCTAACTCTTTGGGAGAAGTTTCATTTAACCGATACGTCCAACTTCATCTCCTGCAAGGATTGCGAAAACAGGAGGCTATAGAGGGCACAGGGGCAAAAAACGTTGATTTTACGGCTGAATGGTGAGATAATATAAATAATTGGAAACGTATTCTTCTATAGGACTAGCGCTCCCACCAGTAATTTGTACGAAGTCGATTAATTTATATACAGAATAATATGTTAAATTATTATGTGGTGTTTTTCCCTACAGATTTTAATGAAAAAGTATCGACGTAAGTATAATAGGAGAGTCCGGGCAACAATTAAACAAAAATTGCATTTTTACTTGTACCTCCGAATGTATTCAATATTTAGTCCTCATTTTTACGTCACATGATGCTTTAACTATTTAGGTATTATGTTAATAACATAAACTAAACTTAACATAAACGATGTGCTAAATAAAAAAAATTTCTAAAAAAATCTTATGTTACTTCTTACCCCGTATTTGGAGCTAAAATTATATGTATAACATTTTTTACTTCCGAACACTCAATGTCAGAAAAAGAAGTATTAATGGCGTATAAAGAACGTCGGGATTTTTGCGGAAATATCCGTTTCATGACTATTTAAGATGCGTCCATATGTCCAATTTTTGTTCGCGGCACATTTACTTTAAGGAGTTGAGATATCATTTTCAAATTTTGAATTTAATAGTTTAGGGACATAATGCAGGCCCCCAGTTACTTTGACGTCGTTAAAAATAGTCACCAGTAAAAATAAGTGAATATCCAGAATACTTTTCAGGTTAGAAGTGGCATTTGTTTCATTTTCTGCACCTGCAAATTATTTATTATTCCATATCTCCTGCAATTTGGCGAAGTAGAATTTTATTAGGCTTGTACATCAAAACGTTTGATTTTTTTATGAAATAGGAAGCAACAACTTCCCTGGTTATGTGACTCGATAAATATTGAATTATATTATCTCCAAAGAACGATATAAAATGGCCCCGTTTCAGTTGCAATTGAAATATAGCTTACAGGCCGATTTTAGCTACATTGCGCCTATTAGCTCAGTAAGACTTCTAACAGAATAGAAAATTACATAATTACGATAGGTACTAGTTGCTATAATATGTGAAAAAAGTATTAGACGCCGTAAAATATTTTTCGGGAGATATACAAAGGAAAATGTTTTTCAATGATATCCAAACAAGTATACGTTATTAATAGGAATTTTAATCTAACTAGGTATATTGGAATTACACCTTGAAATTTCTGTTTCAGTTGTAATATGAACATGGTCTTTTATTTTGAAAATTATAATATATAAAATGATATTTTTCAATGTCCCAATTACAGTCATATTCTTTTTATGAAACCGCCTTGGTAAAACCGGAAAAATTCGTCCATTTTAAGTTTAACGGTTCAATGAGTCATTCTTATAAATTTTGGAGACATCGCGTGCATCAAGTACGGTTCGAATTAATTATTTTATTTACCGCCGCTGTCAAATGATTTCAAGGAAAGCATGATTTTTAAGTTGAAATGAGCAACTCAATCACGCGATGTTGAATTTTATTAAAGATGGGCTTATATACAAGAAACAGTATAAAATGCTATGATTATTATAAAATGTAATTTTGACTTTCTTATGTACATATTGTGTATTTATCTGAATGAGTTCTCGTAACTTATTGTCGTTAGAAGCGTCTGAGCCAGTCCGGCCCTGCTGTTTGTTTACATTGATGAGTGAATCTATCAAGTTATCTTTCAAGACGCGATCGATGTCAATGCTTGGCCTAGACGAATAGGAACAATTTAGATTGTTTGAATTAAGTATAGATATTGCCAATATAAATAGCGCAACGTTATCAAGTCAGTTTAGTTCAATTTTGTTTAGTAATACAGTTGTGTCCAATCGTATATGTTCAGATAAATGTTGGACATATAGGGAGATCCATACAGTAATGAGCCAATTTGTAACTAAAGGTTCAAAAGGCAAAAATAATATTTTCATTAATAACAATGGGTCTAACTCTGCTCCTGAGTGAGATACAGGATGTTAAATTGGAAAAATGGAAGTACATTTTTGTTTATAGAACAGTTAATTTTAGAGATAATGACTTGAAAATTTGATATGAGCTAGTTTCAGTAAGGACAAACAAGAATGTGTGAGAGGATTTGAGTTAACTCGCAGATGTCGCCCCATGTGCTGTAACGTTTTTATTTTCCCTATATTTCGCCCTACGAAATCGAATAATTTCTATCCCAGTACGGCCCTGGCGTAACAATATTTTCTTCGAACTGTGTAGGATGTCGTTTCATATGACCAATAAAAAAAAATTAGGAACAATATATCTCTGGACGTCGAAAAGGTTTGTTACGCCTCAATCTTGATTTTCAATTCAAGTAAGTAACAGCTGAATATACAATAGCTTTTAATACCGCCTCTAAATGAAATGTGCGATGTGCAAACAATAGTTTTTAGTATCGCCTCTGACAAAAAGGTACTTTTTACGAAATTCTGAGTAGACATCGTAGTTGGTGAATTGGTGATTCGATTTATATGGTTTGTTATATGGTTTTTTTAGAACTAGCTTTACCGTTATTTTTCGGGAAAAAATTTCAAAAAAAAGGCTGCCTATCCCCAGAAAATCTCGTGACGAGATTCAGTCTGCGATGAATACTTGAGCGAATCAGTTGTGATTTTCTTAGGGTGTCAACGCTAGTTATCGTGTCGTTCTTATCGCTATCGAGGATTGAGTCTGCGACGAATACTTGACTAAGGTAGTTGTAAAGTTTCGAGAGTGTCAACTCTATTCACGTGTCGTATTTATCGTTTTTAAGATATCGTATCGCATCGTACCAATGTATCGATAACTCCTGTGCTTAGTCGGCGAATTAAAATCACCGGAGTATCTGTGTATTGTGCTTATTACCGACATTAAGTTACCGAAGAATACCGAGTGTCTGTGATTTGTTCCATCACGTGGTGAGAGTAGATTACTTATTACAAGTATTGTCCTAAGAAATTAAATCGACCGCATCGAGAAACCATGCCTCCGGCGTTTATGCAAGTGTCATCATCACCCAAGCTGATTACCTGAATAATATTGTCGTGATTGTCTGGTGACTGTTGGACTCAGGTATCGTTAATGATTATTTTGTATCTCTCCTACCTGGAGTAAATCGCACCTCTTCTTAGTCGATGGTGAAAAGACTAACTTAGTGTCCCCCTATTTCTTTAGCGAAAGAACCATACGGTATCAGAACTATTTTATTATGATAACGAGTTTTTTTATTACTAATATTGGCATTGTTTTAAAGAACTTTTATGTTTTATGCTGTTTTATAGAAAAACCGGTAAGAAATTCGGCGTGCACGCTTAATCTAGATTAACTTATTTTCTGATCCCTTATATTGACGTAACTTCCACAAAGCCTATGTGTTTTTTTTTGTTTTCGAGTAATTCAGTAATATAATATTATCCTACCTTTTTTTGAACAAGCGGAAAATAATTCCATTAATAAACTAATTTTTTAGTTCGCAAACTCCTCAACATTTATCGTTAGTGTATTATATAATTTTGATTTGTATATTTGTTGTTCCTTGGAGACTATTTATTCATCGAACAATTACCGTATGACTCGCCGTGTAGTGTTGTGTGATAATTTGTGCTATTGTTTTTATGTATACATTAATTTTTGAACGTTTGTAAGATTTTGTATCTTATTGTTGCTGTCTGTTGTCGTACCCGGTTATGCGTGTACCCATATTGTAAATTTTTTGATATTCTGTTCACTGACGCTGGTCAAGCATGTTAATAAACTGGTTAATATAATAAACGCGTCTAAGTGAGTGCTTCCCTAACCTCCACAGACACATTACCGAAAATACCTCATTTTTTATAATTTCCTGCAGTTTTTGAAATTTTTCCCGTGAATTAAAATTTCTGGCGCCCTTTAATTACCCTTCCGGTTGATTAACATTCATAAAATAAACCCACGACTCTTAGCTCTCCAACCAAAACAAGAGTGCCGTTCGCATACGTCTTAATTGTTTACCGCCCACTATCGTTTCAAATAATAATACTTCACCATCTATGTACCACCCAAGGGAACTTTGGAAAAATTTGTACCGAACAGTTAAGATGGTAACAGTGCCATATGAATTAAATAAATTCAGCTACAAATGTTTTTCAGTCATTAATATACCACACTCTAATTTAAATTGAATAGCCTCAACATTTCTGTACAAAAAAGTTATACTTATTTGATCTTCAAAATTTAATTGTTTTCGAGATATTTGGATTTTACTGTTTCGTCGCATGACCCAATGGCTCCATTTACCTAACCGTAATTGATAATAATATTAAAATGAAATGGTACAAAAATTAAGTAATAAATCACATTTATGTTTATAAAATACTATACGCCAGTTAATAAAAAGAAAGACAACATAAGAACAGACTTGAACTATCAATACGTATACATGTATTTAACCGTTTAGTTGAGGACTTTAAAAATGTGGCACGATTATTTCGTATTGAATTAACTGGGTCTTGAATTCTATTCCATTTCAAATATTGAGAATAATTGGTTCGAACAGGCTATGACGCTACTGGATGATGTATCAGTGCAAGGAAATGCGGAAGGAAATTTTGAAAATGTATTAATTATTGTCAAAAGATACATATTTCTGGTGCATGAAGGTAGATGGGTTCAATATCTCAAATGGTTGAGTGGCTTTGATAAGTTTACCTTGTATAATTAAAAGTTTTCAATTTCGGAACGACTTCGATATGAATTTGTTATTTTTCGAACATCATCTATCCAATAAGGCATATTTTGAGATTTTAACAAATGATATATACATGTTAAAACAGGATGGCATAAAATGCTTGATGAAGGTCAAATGAATTGTTATAGCTCGTCAATCCACATATTCTAAAGATTGTATCTGCAACAGTATTACTAACTCCTGGCCTATAAACGATATCGAAATTATAACAAGACGCAATCTCAAGATTTTTTGTTTTTAATTTTTCTTGTATGCTGCATGTCGAACATGAAGGAAGCAGATTTCTAGTCGGTAATCAAAGTGAACTTCTTTCCAATAAGGTAATGCCGCCACTTAGATAGATATTCTACTATTGCGTAGTATTATTTTCCAACTGCTTAAGGTCGCTGTTCACTAACTGACAAAGTTCTTCAGAAGAGAGCAACTGGTCTTTCCAATTGGCTAAGGCAAGCAGATTCAGCATGATCAGATGCATCAGTTTCCACTATGAAAAGTATATCGGAATCAATAGACATCACAATAGACTGAATGTTATCCTTCTTCATGTTTTCAAAATCAAATTTAGTCGAAGATAACAAAGGAAATGTTTTAGTTTTCACCAAATTGGGGACTACCTGAGAAAAATGAGGAATCCACCTAAAGAGTGTGAAAACACACCTAACGCTATCTGTAGTGATTGGGAATTTCCTGGGGCAGATAAGTTATTCAAAAATTTTAATCTTGAGGGGTCAGGCTTAATGAAGAATGATTGAAGATGGCTTCAATTAAGTATCCAAGCAATTTTATAACAGTTGTAGAAAATGTACTTTTAGTTTCATTAATTGTTAAGTTATAATATTTGGTAGCGGCTAAAAATTTATTAAAATTTTCATCATGTACGCTTTTTGTTTTACCACAAACTGTTGTATCATGTAAGTAAGTAAATACACCTTCCAGCTTTTCGTTCTTGATTATTTCATCATCTACTCTCTGGAAACACGTAATTCCATTGGTTACAACGAACGGCACTTTAGTAAATTGAAATAAATGTCCGTGAACCTCAAATACAGTATATTGTCGTTCATCAATGTTGATAGGTAGTTGGTGATGCTCACTACGAAGATCGATTGTGCTGAATATCCAATAGTTGGAGACTGCGGATAATATTTGGAAAAGGGTATGCAGCCAAATAGGTAAATCGATTAATTGTCTGAGAATAATCTATTACCATTATCTTTTTATCTTTGGAAACAGCTTTTTCTAATAATCCCTTCTTGAAGAAGTTTTCTCACTTCGGAAGATATAAACTTAGCATCTTCATCTGTTTGTCTTCTTGATTTAATTGTTATAGATCTGCAATCAGGTGATGAGTTGTGAAAAAGAGATACTGGTTCTATTGCTAATTTTTGAGCCTACAAAATTGAGTTCAATCTTTGAGAGCTGCGGTAAGTCATGTCCAATGATAAAATATCAGTAAACACTTATGACAAAATCGAAATCTTCAGATTATTATACTGGTGACCCATAAGTTTAAGATTTACGAAACAGTGTCCTTTGACTTTCGAATATAGATTGATAGAGACCATCGAGATCTGACCTTTACTTGGGTGGATATGGATTTTTCGATTTTTAACAACATCTTAATTTTTTTTCTGAATAAAACTCAAAGTCAATGTCACAGCATTTTTAATAGTTGACTACAGTGCAGCTACTAGTTTCGGCCTACATACGGGCCATCTTCAGGCTGATCTAAAAATGTATTCTACTTCCGTGGGTAACACACGCTGATAACCATAAATGTTAGAGGAGAAAAGTGTGAAATTGGAAGATTAAAATTTATGAAATATGAAAAACTTGAAAAAGTCCTTCTCTCGTCATAAATTGAAATATAAACCACTTAATAGTTATGATAACTTATAAAAGGGTGTAACAAATGAAAAAAAAAATTATAATTGAAATTGGAATGGAGTAATAGAGTTGAGCTCAAAGGGAACATTCAACCTTGAAAATAAAAATATCTTATGGGGGGTAAGAGTTGAACTCTTAAATTTATGTATATGAGAGAAAGAAATTTTGTCAATATGACCGTTGATATCCTCAATTCTCAGAGGGAAGAGTTCAACCAGTTCAGGATTGATTCCTAAAAGGAAGAGTCTGGGCAAGTTAACCTCAATTGGTAATATAGTTGGAGGGAAGAAATTAAAGGTGGCATCCTCTGGAAAGAAAGTGCTTCACCATGTAAGACATTATTATAGACGAATATAAGAGATGAGCACCATGTTGTGAACAGAAAACTGAAGCACAAGGTATCCATAATACTTAAACAAATAGTCCATTCCAAGCATGGCACACCAAACCAGACAGAAAGGCACTTCCCTCACAACATGTGACTTTCCAGAGATTGTCACCTTTAATTTCTTCCCTCCAACTATATTACCAGCATGAACTCTTCCCTATGGGAATTGAGGTTGTAACATACCAAAATAGTTAATCCGATGTAGTTGTTGAAAAAACGTTTGTACTGCTGGTTATTGTTTTAGTCTTCCAGTATGAAAGTGGTTAAAAGTTGTTTTTGAGATTCGGCAACGTGAAAAGATATCGTTGAAAAGTCAATCAGCGCTTGGGTTTATTGTCAATTTTTTTCGAAGACTTTTTATGTTTGTTTTTAAATGAAAAACAAATTCAGTTAAAAACTGTTTTCGAAATAGATATTAAAATAAATCGAATTTTAATAAAAATATTTTAAAATTAAAGGAATATTCTAATAAAAAATTATAAAATAAAACCACAGTCCAAACGGTTATAAAATTCTTGATGAACATGGGTATTTCAAGGGTTATTCCCATACAAGCTTGTAGAATTTGTTTCCTAAGTTCATTCAGGGAATTGGTCCTGTTCTTCTGGAATCCATAAATTCTCGATTTCACATAACCTCATTGCATTGATTTATATATTCATGTCTCGAATGGCTGACATGTGCGATGAGGAGTTTCAGTTTATCATTTGCTGTTACATTCTCCAAAGAAGGAATGAAGTTTTCAAAAGTTGTTAGCCAGTGTTCCTAAAAAAAAAATTGACATGTACATGATATGAGTTCGTACTACTGGTATTTAAATATCAGTTATTTCACTACAACACATGCAAATCAAGTGGATTAAACTCGGGACTGCGAGGTGGCCACTGAAATTTACTACCACGTCCAATCCAACGGCAAGGGAATGTTTCATTCGGATGAACCTGTTTCACCCAGTCACCTGTTTTTGTTATAAATTTTATCAATTAGGGGAATATTACAGTTAACTGAAACGACCATGTAGTGATTCAGTATAATTCAAATATCTTGAAAACGGTTAATATTTTGAAGATCAAAGAAGTACACCTTTTTTTACAGAAATGATGAGGCTATCCTATTTAAATAAGAGTTGTGAATTAATGAGCGACAAACATTTGTAACTGATTTCATCTAATTCATATGGCGCATGTAGCGATATCTGCGAGTTAACTCAAATCATATCACATATTCTTGTTTGCCCTTACTGAAACTAGTTCATACCCAAGTTTTAAATCATTATCTCGAAAAATAGCTGTTCTATTAACAAAAATCTATTTTTTTCATTTAACATCTTGAATCTCGCTAAGGAGCAGACTTAGACCCATTGTTGATAATGAAAGTATTATTTTTGCCTTCTGACCCTGTAGTTACAATTTGGCCCATTACTTATGAATCGCCCTATATAAATTAATTTATAAATGTTTCATATAAATAATGTTGTATTAAGTGTAGATAAATCGCATCAAACTTGTAAAGAAGAAATTAAATAAACGTTACATTATAGTGGTCCAATTCAGTCAAATTACAGACCGATTTTCTGAGAGATCAGAAACAGGTAGCAATGTACTCATTTGCAAAATACGTGGAATTTGAGATTGTGCAGATGCCATTAACAGTTAGTTTTTAGGATTGAAATTATTATATGATTTTGATTACTCTCTCTTGTTCTAAGTAGTTTTCCTCAAAAATGATTATTTTGTCAGTTGTTCATTCATTTCCAACCATCCATTGTAAGTATTTTTTTACCATTCTTCATTCCACCTTTGTTTAACATTTTTAATTACTTATAATCTATTCTCACCTTGACCCCATAATTTATCCATTCATGTTCATTGAATAAGATGATGTTAACCAACGGATTGTATCCAACAATAAAAATATGATCCGATAAATAATTTTCCTCTAGTATGGTTGTTTATACACGACATGTGATTGATTACATTTGTCATTTGTAATCATCACACATCTGAATGGATATTGATTGAACGTTATGAGAAAATACCTTGATCCCATTATGTAAAATAACTCTATAGGGAGCAGAAGGGCATTCATTATGCCGCATATATGTCTGTCGCAATAAACAAGTTAATCTAGATAAGTCTTTTTAGAAAATTCCTTTCAACCAAATAACCGAATTTATTTTTAGAACCAACATGTTAACGTCCTTAGTGGAGATATTGCTGTTGTACTTGTTATTTTTGATTTAGATATTTCGAATTTAGAACTTTTGTCACAATATTGTATTTTCAAAATTCAAATACATAAGGAAACTGATAAATTGTTTCCCTTAATATTGTTACGAAACAGCACACTAGTATAGTCCCTAAAACCGACTCTGTCTAAGCCAGGTATAAAAGTTTAAATTATGGCGGATACGCAGTTATAAAAAACTGTTTACGAGTTTACGACTATCTTATGTAAACATTGTTTTTGTGACCAGAGTTATCTAGAAAAGGCCAGAAAAATTATTCGTGACTGTGTAAGCCGCAGCCCAGAATTTACTAGTAAAAACGGCTTTAATATATAAGGGACTGATCAGGAAGAGTGAGTTTAGTGGATAAAGTGATCTCGTGAAATAAATACACCGAAATAGCAAACAGTAAATATAAATTAGTTAAGTGTTTATATAAATTAGTTTAAGTGAATATACTGAGTATATATAAATTGAGTGCTTAGTTTAGTGTTTTAAATAAATTAGTAAGTAGCCATACCGAGTGTTTAAAATTTATCCCACCCGTTTATTGTTTAAATAAATAACAAAAACATTACAATATATTCAAAGTATATTATTTTAATGCTTGATTTGCGAAATGTAGGAGCCTATTGTGTATAAAAAACATAAATTCGTAGCAAAAGAACACTTCTAAGATAGTGAATGTGTTTTATTGTCATGAATAATTGATGAAACTGATAACAGTATCTGGAACCAGAGAAAAATTAATAAAAATATCTCATTTTTCAAAAATTTACTTTCATATTTTAATTTATGTTGAAATATACAATTATGAATAATGTAGAGCATACATCAAGATAAGCAAAAATAAAATTTATACTTTTGAAATCATGAATTTGAAAATGAAGAATACATATAATATTTCCTAATTGTTCAATTTTTATTATCAAAACTTCTAGTATGACACTCTGAACATGTTCCTAGGGTGAATACACAGATATTTAGAGCTCAATTAGTGCTGACCGTAAAATAGCAATAATTTATTTGGAACAATGTTTCAATATTTTTTTATAGTCAAATCTGCTTTAATGACACTTTGAGCATGTTCCTGGGGGTAACTACTCATATTGACATTAGTAACGAATGATTCTATGATGTTAGGTATTTAGGGCTCAATTAGTGCTGGCGATATGTGATAAGAGATTTAAAGAAAAAAATGAGTCCATAACAGAGCAGAAATGTATTAAAAGATATTATTTTATGATAGAAAGTGTGGGTAGGATAGTCTAAGTAAGATCCGGGGGTGAATACACAGATCTGCATTAGTAATTAATAGTTTTACGGTGTTTGGGGTTTAATATTTTAGTTTGTAGTAACATTTTTATATTTGTAGTAGAAATTGTGATTCCTGAAAAATAAAATCGTTAATTAAACCATTAACACATCATCAGATAAAAACGAAAACTAGTTTAATATATCTAAAATCGTTTGTAGTATGTATATTGTAGTACAATTTTAAATTTTGTAGTAAGAATATGATGATGTGTTAATGGTTTAATTGACGATTTTATTATTCGAACATTACAATTTCTACGACAAAAACAAAAATGTCACTACAATTAAATATCCATATCGTTTGTAGTAAGCGTGAGATTATTTTTTCATCGGTTTCAGTTATTTCAAGTTTTCAGGGACGAATATTCATAATACAAAATTTAAAATTGTACTACAATATACTACAAACGATTTTATATGTATTAATTTACGTTTTTATCTGATGGTGTGATAATGGTTTAATTGACGATTTTATTTATAGGCATTACAATTTCTACTATAAATATAAAAATGTAACTAAAAATAATATCTACATCGTTTGTAGTAATCCGATCCAGAAATACTATATATTTCATTCACAAGGCTTCGACTATTGATAGAGGCCAGTGTATTCAGCCCAAGAACATGCTCAGAGTGTCATACTAGAAGTTTTGATAGTAAAGAATTTTTTTCCGTTAAATCTCTTATCACACATTGCCAGCACTAAATACCTAACACCATCGAATCATTAATTACTAATGTAAATAAGTGTATTTATCCCAGGAATATGCTCAGAGTGTCAATCTAGCAGTTTTGATAATTAAAAAATATTGAGAAATTATTCCAAGTAAATTATTACTCTTTTACGGACAGCACTAATTGAGCACTAAATACCAAACCCCTTAGAATCATTAATTACTGATGTAAATCTGTGTATTTACCCCCAGGAACATGCCCAGAGTGTCAAACTAAAAGTTTTGATAATAAAAATTGAAAAAAATTTCTTATCACTTATCGCTAGCACTCATTGGGCACTATATTTTCTGTATTTTGCTTTATAATTAATATTGAATTCTTACGGCGTATGGGGGTGTACACTGCTAACTTAACTAAAAGTTAGCAGAATTCTCATTTTCTAGTAATATACGAGAGCATCAAATTTCAGCTTTTGGCACTAATTGTTGCCCTTACTCTCAACGATTCTGCTGATGTGACCATGCTTTATAGACGAAAATTACAGAACGCGAAAGCGGAATAGATAGATAGATAGATAGTTTATTGTGATAAATCTTTCCACAAGGGTTCGGTACAGAATTTCAAGAGAGGAATTAAGATAATTCGAAATAAATTATGACATTGAACTTATTAGTAAATTAATAAAAAAGTTAAGATAAAAGCCAAAATATAAAATATATGTGTGCTTCATGATAAAGCCAATCATTCACCATGTGCAAATGCTCGCAGCTTTAATATACTGATATTGATATGAGCTAATTTAGTAAGTTCAAAGAATCCATTTCGTGTATTATTAATATTAAGGTAGTGTACCAGATCATCAATATTATGAACATTCTGAAAAAAACTATTTTTTCTGAGGGCTGTAAATGGGACATTCGAAAAGCATATGATATAATGACTCCGGGGAATCCATATTACAGCAGTGCAATTCTCAGTGCTGTCAATAATATAAAAACTTCCTTTAAAAGATAGTTTTAAAAATGTTTTACTACAGGTTCTAAGTTGCGCTATTATTCTGGTTATATAAATGTGTGCGGATATTTGCAAATAACTGCTATTTTCACCAACTAGTAAGTGTGAATATAGTAAAGAGTAACTAGAAGCAACCTTTCTGTGTACATCGCTATCAAGCAGTCGTTTTCGAAATTTGTCTAGAATAAGTCTATCTAAACTGCGTACATTTGTACTTAAATAATCTTCCCATAGACACTCACATTGCGCATAAATAAACTATTCTTTAAGTTGTGTCACCCAATTATACTTTGAATTATTATCAGATGCTAACTGAGCAAGTCGATTGAAACAAATTTTTGAAAGTCATTCCTTTGAGTTTGTTTAACCAAAGTAAGGCATGTTTGAAAACAACCGTTGACAAATGATCAGAACTTGTTTCCTAGCGTACAATGTAATCCGGGGCATTTTTTGACAGACTTAGGAGATTTTGAAAAAGTTTACCTGTACACGCTCTATAATATCAGTGTAACGCAGACCCCATACACCAATTCCAAAAGAAAGAGAAGATAAAATAATTGAATTATATAGATTGATCCGTATTCATTATTGACCGATACATTATATCCATTACTGCTCCAATGGCCCGATTAGCTTTTATTTTTGAATTCTTAGCCATGGTGCAAAACAAGGCTGTGGAGGAGAAATCAACACCCAAGTAAGTAAACTGCTTTACTGTTTCCAAACAATATCCACTATAATGAAATTTTTTATTGTAATTATGTACATGGCCACTTTTTGAGAATATCATTACTTTTGTTTTATCGGTATTGACTACAAGTTTGTTATCAAAGCAATAAGACTCGAGTACCTTTAGTTTTCGCTCTATATCAATTGGAGAGTCGCCAAGGATAACTATATCATCTGCGCATTGAAGCATTATTACGTCGTTGTTGCCGTCAATAGTAAGTCCAATTAGATTTTTTGAGCGAAAATAATCTTCAGTGTCAGATATGAAATTAGAAAAAATTAGGGGACTAAGTGATTCTCCCTGCAAGACACCTTCCGAGATGTTGTATTTTTTACTGTATAAGTTTTGTTGCTTGATTGAGAATGTTGCTTTATCATATATCTGTTTTAGTATCCGAATGTGTTTAGAACTAATCCCAAATTTATGAAGTTTCAACCAAAGAAGTTTATGATCTATACTGTCAAATGCTCTTTTGAGGTCTACAAAGACAGCTAACACTTTTCTGCGCTGAAGTCTAAGAGTGACTTGCAAGATCGAAGTTAAAATGAAAATATTATCTAAGCAGCCTCTGTCTTTTCGGAAGCCCTATTGTGTTTCTGGAAGGATGGAATTATCTTCTTAAAAGTTAGCAGAATTCTCATTTTCTAGTAATATACGAGAGCATCAAATTTCAGCTTTTGGCACTAATTGTTGCACTTATTCCCAACGATTCTGCTGATGTGACCATGCTAGCTTTATAGACGAAAATTACAGAGCGCGAAAGCGGAATGAAATTTTCCTAGTTCGGATAGAGGCCAATTTGATAGAATGACTAACGAAACCCTTTCTATTAATATTCAAAGGATTTTTGATAAAACGGACAACATAGGAGTTACCTGAAATGATTTCTTCGCCATTTTTGTGCAAAGTTATTATAATAGAAATTTTTAGGCGGTTAGGAAAAATACTATCGTTGCCCATAAATTCTAATGGAAAGTATATCCGTTCCACACAATTACCCATTTTTAAAACAGTTAATTATACGTCAAGGATAAGACCAAACTTGCCGATAGGTCTAAAATAACGTCAAAGAGCGTGTGACTTGGAGCTGTCCTCGCAAAAGCCGGCAGCAAAGTACATCTGGATGTGGAGAAAAACTAACAAAATAATCAGTAGAAGAGAAGTTGTACAATCTCTTTTTTCTTCGAGTTGCTTTTTACAACATTCACAAACCGAACCGATGTTTCATCTCTCATATTGAGAATAGGACAGATTTTGTTTTGAAAACAAGATTTAGTAATCAGAACCTTAGTCCAAAGTCTTAGGGCACGCATGGAATGACGATCGGTGCTATTGTGTTATCACAAAGGACTAATATTGGGTATTTTTTTTTGGAGAGCGAGGTTATGGTAGGATACTATCGTCGGCGCTTTGTTGTGTCTTTCCATTTAGTGAGACACAACGGATTGCCAACCATCGCTGCGAGGGACGGAGTGAAGGTCGAGGGTAGATGGTCTGTCCCCTTACTCAACAATCAGTAAGTCTTCTTTATTTGTAATTTTAGTAATTAGTTAAACTGAAGGAACCTATGACATATACTGAAGTGATTAAGTCGAAATATTTAAGGATAAAATTTAAGGCCTATTTCGTCTAATATAATCTAACAACTTCTTCCAGTATGAAAGAAAATAAAAGGATTTAAAGATTAAAACTTACTTTTTCTACAACCACTATGATGTAAAAGACACTTTTCTACGCAAATTCTCATTCACAAAGCAGGCCTTTTCTTAGATATCCGTTGGAAAAGTAATAACTTACAGTGTGAGAAATACAGACTATGGCACTTTTCCAAACGGAAATGTCAAACTATTTTTGACAATCTAACATTATCTTTATAGTGAATTTCGTTAACAGACACTAATATTACAATTAATGGGTAGAGGATTGATCATTCATATATGGTGCATTTGCTGTCTCTGTTTTAGTAAAGAGTTCGAGTGGATTTTCAGTAGAATTGACGATTTTATAAGCAACGTTAATTTCATTTTTAATACACTCCCCAACGTATATGGTACTGGATTGCCATCCTCTATGGCGCTTTAAGGTTAATATGTCCCCTCTTGCATTTACTAAAATTGTTGATGAAGACCGTCTGAAGCAGTGACCGGTATAGAGACGGGGTTCTTCAAATTTAAAAAAAATGCAGTTGTCTTCGCCATACTACCAAATTTGTTAATGACAATTCTACATGTCTAGTACATTTCCATTCTGATAATTTACAAAATAAAATTCTTCCCGAAAAAAATCAGTTCTGCCCGGATTTTGAAACCTGACCACCTAGTTTCCAGGCGAATACGCGAACCACTGCACCATTCCCACCTTTGACAATTTTATTAACGGTGCAAATATCGACCTGTCGAAGACGTGATCATGTGAAGGGAATCTAGATTTTTGTTTAAATGTCTGAATTTTAGAGGAAATCAGCTTGGACTCAGAAGAATTATCGAATGCTGAGTCTTAAGCCGGCCACTATGTACAAACACGTGCATGCATCACAAAATTTGATAGAGAACTGAGACATGTACCCTGTACAGGCCTGTCGGCACACACATTCCGGTCCAACGTACGACAGCAGTCTGGCGCAGGTCGAGTAGGTCGACCGAATCGATTTTCAATACTGCTCCGGTCACCTGCACAGGTCCTTTGAACCGCACAGGTTTGCTCACACACACGTTGCGATATAACTGCACAGGTGTACCTGTACAGGTCTACCTCACAGGTCTACCGGAACGTGAGTGGCCGGCTTTAGACCGTTGGCGTCAAAAATGAATAATTTTAAAAACAATTGAACGCTGTTTCTGTATATTTGATTTGTATCTAAATATTAAAAATCTGTGTTTCAAAATGTGTGTTTTTTTCTGTTTATAACAATACTAACACTATTTCAAATGGCCGTACTCCATGTTATTCTTAAAATAACAAAATTAGGGGTTTCGACATCTAATATATGGCGTATTTGTATGTTTTCAACCATTAATAACCTAGGGGTTGGAACCAGTGGAAGTCTATACAAGTTTCGAAAAAAAAATTATTATTAAATACTTCTCTTTGAATTTCAGATATGTTCGAATATATTTTACTAAGCTAATTTACAATATTTTATAAGGAGTGGCTATAGGAAGTTATTTCTGCTCTCAGTCACATTTGCAAGGGAGGGCCCATCCATTCTCGGAACCTGTTGGGTATTCTTAAAATTTTAAGGTATTGCCGATTATTGTATCACAAACCTGCAAACGGAATACAAATTGAAACCGGACTATAAGTCAAGTTATGTTATAGATGTTTTACTGAAAAAATCCTATATCCATTTTGTAAATGATATTGATAAATTAATTAATATTTTTAATCGCATTTATTATCTGAGCGTAATTATAGTTCAAATCAATCAAACAATTTCTACTTGTTTATTCAAGCATAAAAAATATTGTTGAATGTCAGAGAGTGACTAAAAGGTATATATAGATTATTATATTCCAATAGTGAATAAGGAAACAGACATTTTTTTATGTGATTTCAAGAAAGTAGTGATAACAAACAAATACGACAATAGAGGCATGTTGCTTTGAAGTTTCAGCGTTGTTGGAATAGGATGTGTAAATGGGACGAATATATCAACTCAATAGTCCAATAAAATGAAGATTAAAATTACAATCCAAAAGGCAAGCCTGCATTTTCTAATGTAAGTTCATTTTACTTTACAATTGAAGCATTTATAGTTGAATTTCATTCAAAAATCACTTTCTTGAAAATATTTCAAGTAAAGGTATGAAAAAAGGATCAAACAAAAAATGTAGGGATTAAAATTTTCTATAAAATAGGCTCAAATTACTTTTGAGGTACTTGCAATTATAGAAACCGATATTTGCAATAACCAATCAAAATTTATAGCTCAGCCACGTGGAATATTAAATTTTTTTTATAAAAACCAAAAAATGGAATTTTCAAATTTATTTTGGTTTTAATCACATCTAAAAAAGTGTTACAAGCAATCTCATATTGTATGTATGTTATTTTTATCAACTTGTTTCTTATATAAGAGTATTTTAAAATTTGGATAATTCTTTTTCCGTCAATTTTTACAACTGGTTGATTATTTGCTTTGAGAAGTGGTTTAATTAAAAGATATTTCAAATCCTCAAAATCTGAGATCTAACTTACTGTAAACCCTATATCTATCTATGCTGTAAACAAACAAATAAACTTGAAGCGAGAACATCAAACAACCAGAAATGTTTCTTGTGTGTAGGAATTTTCTCGTAAGAAAATTCGAATTCACGTAACTTCAGACGTTCATATCAATGTTGGAGTTTCGTTCTTTTTTCTCTCCTTGCTGAAAATAGTATTTCTGCATAACTAAAATAGATCGAAAATAAACACTGCAGGCCAGACATACATTTGAAATCAGTTGCGGCACTGTACATAGTGATGTTCTTTGAGGGAGAAAATGAATTTCAAGTAGCCAATATGGGAAACAAGCAGGTAGATTACCCTTTTTTTAAAATATCCAAATATGAGGAGTAATGAAGAATACTTATCCGTAAATATAAAAAAAATAATTTGTGGGCATTTTATATACAAGATGATTCGAGTATTGGACCAAATGGTAGATAAATGTACATTGAGAAACAAAAATAATAATAAAAAAATCCAAATTATGAAGTGTACACACTCTTGTTTTAATAAGGATAAATGAATTTGTAGAGAAGTGTGTAATATTTTATTAAAATCAGCCAAGCGCTTTCGACATTACGTCATCATCATGGCTTTCGTCAGTCGGTCCAGAGACATGTTAAAATTGTCCACATTATTGCTTTTGTCAGGTAAACATGGTAAACAAGCAACAAATTACAAACATTTAAACAAATCAAATTCAAAACGACACCACACAAACCATATCCACATTGGCCTTTCCGACCTGATCTTTCAAATTATGTCGACCAACTGTTGGAAGACAAATCGATACATAATTTGTTATGTGAAATATGACATCAAGTATATTATAATTATATTTATTTTTACATTTATGATTTTTTTAATGATTATTTGTATTGAATTTACTTAAAATATTTTACATTGCCCTGAAGAAGTGTCAAAAGGACACGAAAGCTTGGCGGCATTTTGTAAATAAAAGATCTTGGCGTTGATTCTTTGGACTGAAATCCCCGTTATCCCTACCTATATATATATATATATATATATATATATATATATATATATATATATATATATATATATATATATATATATTTTCTTGTTATATATGAATTTTATTTTTTTAGAAAAGTATGTGCTTGTCAAAATCTTTTAAATTTTGTATCTCCAGCTCAAAATAAAACAAGACGCTTACCAAAAAAAATTACAATTTTATTTATTTAATCATTTTCCAAATAGAAACTATTACCTATTAAAAGACAAACCACCATTCATCCTTCTTCCATTCACACCGTATATACTGTACTTATAAATACCGTTTAGGACTTTAAACCAAAAATAAATATTTATCTTTCGAAAAATGTATGTAAGTTATTATTATGATTATATTAATTCCGGCTAGCTGTTATATAATCTATATCTAGATGAATGATATTTGATTTAGTTTTGAAAATCTCAGTCTTATACGATTATAAGAAAGTGGGTTACTAATATAGAATTCAAAGTTTTTTTAATTGTAACTTTCTAACGAATCTTGTGGAACGTGAAGTCCCACCTCTTATTATCATCAACACGTTTATTTCGCTTATTTGTGGTGGTGTCAACATTCTAAGGTTAGATAACTATTATTGAGTTTAATGTTAAAATAACAAATAACTGTATATTCATAATCAATATAAACTCTAATGTGAAACAAGAAAAAACGACAAAACGATATTGAAAGTTATTTACCTCCAGTGACGACGGTATGTAGATTAGTATTAGATGTTCTTCCTTAAATTCTTGATAATATGCTCTTCTTACTGTAAACTTTTCTTAGGAATTAATGCATTCCTTTTTCTCTTTTCAGATCAGGATGTTAGCTTACTGCCTAGATGTTGGCAATGGAATACCACACTGTATTACTTGAGGATTATATATTATAAATCATTAGGAAATATGCGATTCAATCACACTTTCATAATCCATTCTTATTCATAGGAATCAGAATATCGATAATATCCCTTTTTAAATGGTTACGTTCTTTGTTCATGTGGTGACTTCTTTTAACCAAGGTAAATAATAATTTTCCTTTCTTCTACCACTTCAGTTTCTTTTTAAAATAATGTAAATACTGTATTATCAATACGTATCAGTTTTTATAAACTGTTTGTTCCCATTTACCTCTAAATTTTAATAATCTTTTCAAATTCAACAAACAACTCCCCCAAACAAAAAAAAAACAAAAAAGCATCAAATCGCCACCTTATTTGCCAAGATCTTAAAAAAGTCTGTTGTTGCCAAGACAATTGTCAATAAATTCATTGTTTCACTTTTATGAAGATTTTTTTATTTGATATTATTTGTTTAAATAACTTTTAAAACTAAAATTGATTACTATTATCATCTTCCTTTTGAAATAACCTTTACAAAAATACCTCATTTGCTAGGATTGGTACTATATTAAGGTTAGGAAACTGTAAAACGTACCAACACTGAAATGGACTTCTGGGTCCCTTTAAATTGTCCCCAGGTCTAATATTTCACTCTAAGCTTAGTCTAGAGAGTTGATTTCAACTATTAATAATTACAAATGTAGCTAAAATAGGTTTTATGGATGAAATTTTGTACCATAATAATATGTAAATTTTGACATCTGATTCCCCATGTTATTCTCATGAAGAAATAACTTTACTTTTGATGTTTTCTTTTATGCTTATTTCTCTGTTAAATTTTGATTTTCAAGTTAATCATGGTCACTAATTAAGTTATAAGAACTATTTTTATAATTTTAGTTACTTTTATGACTTCTGGATAAACTTTGATCTGAAATATTTATTGTTGATTTTGTGTTTTCTGAACGCTTATATTTTAAATTTTGAAACATGTCTATTTGAATTACAAAACTATCCTTTTTAACTGAATATATGGTTCAAAACAAAGAACAATTTGTCATGAAGTTCAAACCTAACATCTTAGATCCAAGATACAATACCGTAACGTAAAGTTACATAGTAGGAAATATATATGTAGACAACTTTAACCAGAAACTCTACAGCTACTGTACAATCTAAACATCCCCTTTACAATTCCATATTATAATGTTTGTGTGCACAAACCTAGACACTTTAATACAAGGGGAATGAGATAAGTTATCCCATGAATTTTATAAATTTTTAATAATATATAGGAAATAAAAACATCAAATTTATTTTCTGTGACAACGAATTCGTTAAAATTCACAGAGAATCGCTTTTTGTGCCGGTCAGTGAATAAACTTTTGCTCTGTATTCACAAACAAAAAATTGTAATCGGTGATACAGTTGTATAGCATTGTTAATCAATTCTTAGTGTGATGATGATGACTAGGTCCGGCTCACATCAGTGGGCAGGATCCGGTCGGGTTCGTTACACACCCTTTCTCAATAATATAAAATCTCACTCAATTGTCAATGCTGTCTTCTATGAATTCAGTCTTTTCACCTTCCTTATCTTTGTAACAAGGTTTTCATGGATAAGTCATACAATAACTTTGAGGTAGCGATACTTATATTTACGATTCAGGGATTAATTATACTTACTTAACAACAAAGAACTAACTTAATCATTCATTAAAGTACACAATTTGTATTGGATGTAATTGGGCATTGTAAATAATGAGATATTAAAAAAAACTGGCGATCTTCTTGTTCTAGGTAGAAAAGTGTTTCGGATAAAGATAGGTAGTAAAAGGTAGTAGCTATAGAGTTGGAGAGTATAATGGTGGGTCTATACAGCAAATAAAATAACAAAACTAAATAACAGATAAAATATAAAAGTTGAAAAATTGAATAGATGAGGCTTTTACTTGATGAAGATCCATACTGAACGATGAAATAAAACAATATAGTTTGTTTAAATCTTCATGAAGATTTAAACAAACTATATTGTTTTATTTCATCGTTTTTTATAAAAGTTGACCTTATGGAAAATCCCTATAGCGTTTATACAGGAAATAACAAATAACATAAAATAAAAGTTCGCCTACTTTCAACTTTTCTATATTATTTTAGCTGAAAATGAATGTGCGCAATCGTGAGATTATTGCAGTTTGGTACATATAACCCTACTTTTAACAATTATCTTTGTTGTTGGTAAGTAATAAAACCTCTATCTCCCACCATATTGAATTTAGTGATGGAAGGCAAACAGAGATGTTTAATACTTGGGGATTGGTAGAAAATTGTGTAGCGTCAACTGAAAGTATCTTGTAAAAACTACAATTGATCACTGAGTTCACTTGCTCACAGATGGTCCACTTTGTAGATTCAGATGTTTAATAAAAAATGACTTGTTTCATTGAAAAATTACGTCATGTGACCTGAAAAAATGAAATTTGTGCTTTATTCACTTGCTACAGAGTACGATAAATTTAGAAATAGCTTTTCTTCAGTTGCCAGTTCATTTTTCCATTCACATTGTTATTGTTATGTTCAACGATTTTAAACTGCATCCTGTTTGTACAAGAAGGGTTCCCTGCTGGTTTCAAATTTCTCAGATGGATTGAAATGTCACATATATGTAGTTTTATGTAGAAACTGCATTGCAACACAGGTGGTACATTTTCTTCTGTTATGTTTATATTTAAAGTTCTTAATGTATCTATTATTATCTTGTCAATACCTCTTAGGCGTTCATTTTCAGTCGCCTCTGTCGGATGTATATTATTATATCATCTGGTAAAACAAACTGTATATATTTTTGTTGCAAGGATACGCATTAGTTTTAGATTATTTATATATTATGTCGAAATACAAGACAATATGGAAAAGAGATAAATAGATAAATTGGAAAAGAAAGGCTAAGAATCACAATTAGAAAATTGGGAAAAAGGAGAAGTGGAAATCTAAAACCAGTTCCCAAAAAACACACAAACGTTTTAAAAACGTAAAATATTTAACATGTAACCTAACGTTTATAAATGTTTTTTAGGCAACTGGTTATATTACCGGAGTAATGTCGCTCGTTTCTACGTAACATATAACGATTTTTCCAACGTCAAATACAACGTGATTTTCGTAACGTCATTCAAACGTTACCGCTTTAGTGTGATTTACCGGTTGCTTTTGAACGCAATATAAACGTTTATAAAACAGTCTTCTGAAACGAAATTTAGCACACATCTTACTAACGTCACTTAAACGTTACCTTTTCAATGTGATTTACCCAGTACTTTTATAACGTAATATAAATGTTTTTATAATGCAGTTTATAAACATTTTATATAATGATATTTAACACATACTTTTAAGGTAATTTAAACGTTACTTATTTGATGTGATGTACCCATTGCGTTTGTAACGTAATATGAACGTTCTTATGCTACTTATAGACGGTCTTTTGAAACGAAATTTAGCACCCACCTTACTAACGTCACTTAAACGTTACCTTTTCAATGTGAGTTACCCATTGTTTTTGTAATGTAATAGAAACGTTCTTATAATGCAATTTATAAACGTTTTTGTATAATAATATTCAGCACTTACTTTTAACGTGATTTAAGCGTTACATTTAATCGGTTTAAACCATCATTTTCGTAACATTATATTCACATTTAAAATTAAAAATAGAGGGGGGCATATTTGACAAAAACTGGAATCGTATATTAACGTTTGTAAACAAGTAATATTTGATAAATAAAACTTTATTCATATTAATAAAATAACTAATACTATTTATTATACAAGAAATAAAGCATTTTTGTATTCTTTACTTGTTACCGTCTTCGGTCCTCGATGGATCCCTTATACTGATGAGCTACGCTTACGATTAAAAGGAGCTAGTCTATTCGTACAGCGACATCGATGAGCGGGAACCGGAACTCCACGGCGACGTTAATAGGATTACTACCAACTTTTCAGGCGTCTCGTCTTGGCCGTTGTGGTTTGAGGTTGCGAGAATTACGGGCGATTGTTACACGTTATATTTATTTTATTTGATAAATCCACACAAAAATAGTATACAATAAAAAAAGAAAATTCTTGTAATTAACATAATAAAATAAAAAATGCTCTTAAAACTATAACATAAAATATATAAGATTTCTAGATTTAATATTTTACAAAACAACGTGTATATACATAACGGGATTAGAAAGCATTGTGAAAACAACATATTATAAACATTTACTGGATAACATTGTATATCACGGAAAATAGTATAAATAATGTTGAAAATATAACGTTAAAATAACGGAATTAGAAAGCGTTTTTGTAAATCCATTTGAGTTCAATTGAGTCGTTGTTTTCAGATTTAAAAAAGCGTTGTATATATAACATGTTAAAAACATTACGGTATAACCACCGTCTTTATCACGCGAAATAGTATAAATAATGTTGAAAATACTACGTTAAAATAACGGACATAAAAAGCATTTTTGTAAATACATTTGAGTTCAATTGAGTCGTTGTTTTCAAATTTAAAAAAGCGTTGTATCTACAACGTGTTAAAACATTTCTGTATAACCGTCTATAACTCGGTAAATGGTATAAATAATGTTAAAAAATACTACGTTAAAATAACGGCCATAAAAACCGTTTTCGAAAATACATGTGGGTTAAGCTAAGTCGTTGTTTTCAAATTTGAAAAAAAATTTCGAATTCAACCAATTTGTCAACGTTGAAAATTCAACGAGTAACGTTGAAATAACATTAAAACGTTTTAAAAACGTTTTTTTACGTAGGTGTGTTTATTGGGTTACTTCTAATTTGGTCACAAAGAAACATTATTCACTTGACTAATCAATTTAAAACGGAAAAAAATATTCAGAAATTAAATATTCAGCGTTATTAGAAGTTATATTCCCTTTGGAAGCTTATAAAAACTTCTCTAAACTAGTAGGGGAACCTGGCCTGAAATGACATACCACTTTGTTTTTAGTTTGTAACACAGTTATTTTTTCACATATTATGGCATGATTAATGTATTGCACAACCTAACAATTTATTCCTAAGAAAAAATAAGAATAATTCATTTTATGAGTAAAAAAATTTAACAAAAATATAGCAAATGTGTCATTATACCCAAGTTCATTTGGGTAAAATAACATATACCCATTTGAGTAGAATAGCACATATTAGTTCAGCACCGATCGCAAATATATGGTTTGCTAGATTTTTTAACCCCAGCACAGTCACAATGTGCTAAACTCGAGCATTTTTGGCACCGAATCCAGGGTCCTTTGACCTCCGATTTGGAATATAAACATGAGGGATCCTCGTCGTTATCATCAACTGGATATGCATCACACGTTTTGGCTAGTAGAGCATATAGATTCTTCTTTGCACGTTTTGCAGCTCGACGAGATTCTACATCCTGCTTCTCAACGACTTTGGGTTTTATCTTCTCAATAATAGGAGTGCTCGTGAGAACTGTTGTTCCCTCAGATTTCCTTTTCTTAGACCTTTGTTGTATACCTGAAGTGGATGGCAGAGGAGAAGTTTCTTAAAGGCGAATAAGAGGATTTGTAATTGGTGCTGATGAAATAGTAGTGTTATTTTGTTCGGCGTAAACTTGGAGCGTGTCTTGTTTTGGTGGTATGTAACTGCTGCAGGATTGAATAAATAAAATCAGGAAATATATTTGAATTGATTGGCCAGATTCCACTGTTTAAGAATCCACTAGTAGCATTATGATTTGTCGCTGCCTTCCCAGAAGCTGTAGCAAACAATCCACCAACTTCATATTGAGAAACAGTTCGGTCCGGATGGCCCTTTAACTATTTTGTCACTTCCTGGTCATAGTTTTCAATGGACCAAAGAAGCAAACATCCAGCAGCTATAGTCGGTGTGTACAGTGGGGCGAGAAGCTTAACATCACAATCCCATGGTATTTTGCAAAAGTTAAAACTTCGACGTTATTGTGACTTGTATGCCCGTCAAGTAGGAGGACAACTACAGAGAAACAAGCATTATCTTTAAAATGTTGGATCCACTTCAAAAACATCTCACCGATCATCCATCCTGTTTTCTGTGCTATTCCGAGGGTCCCTAATGGTGCTTCATCTGCTTCCAGTTTTTCCCAGGGAATATGAGTGTCGGAGGAATAAAATTACCAGCTGAGCTCATGCAGGCAACCGTTGTTATGTGTTGCCCTCTTTATGCACTACTGATTAGTCCAACTTGTTTACGGCCTTTTGGAGCAAACACTTTTCCGGGTTTTTCTACTGTTGATAGGCTTGAGTGATATATCTGGATTCGTAGACTTAAATCCACGCAACCAATCCCAGCCAGCCATTTTGGTATTTCGGTTGAAACGATTTGTTATTCCATTCCGTTCCGCTAACTAGTATGTCAGAGAACGGACATCATTACAAGATAAGCCAAACAGACTGGACTCCAATAATTTTATATGCTCCACAAGCGCAAAATGTTATTTCATAACCGCCAAGGCCCTTGTCAATGCCAATTATTTTAATTTGACGGGAAACTCTTCTTCTCAATGTAGCTTGAGGGACATTTAAAATTTTTGACGCCTTCAGCCATCCCATTTCAGTATTTTGCACAACTTCAATGGCTCCCTGTATTTTCACTGGATCCCATGACTGGCGTGTACTTTTTCTTTGGTATTGCCCTACCATACTGAAACAAATGTTAGGTACCTTTAGAAATTAAAATTGCTCCAATATGGGTAAAATGACATGGTATGTCATTTTATCTACGTGAACAATGTTTCATTTTACCCAAGTGCAATCACCAACAAATTTGTAGTCACGAAATAACCTACAATTTTTTGAGAGCTCTCTAATATTTTTTTCCATGTATAAGAAGGACATATAGTTACCTGAAACTTGTAATTTAGCAAAACTATGTACGCGAAAATTTGCGCCGACAAATATTCTGCACTAGCCCACTGCACTTAACGTTTTCAAACACACTAACCGCTCGACTGAGGGTCACTCCATTTTGAACTACTGTCTTACACTAGACGGCGCATGAATGCATGAATATAGGATCAGCAAGCAATGTTGCCAAATTATAGAAAATTCAAATGTGTAATTTTACCATAGTATGTCATTTTACGCCAGGTTCCCCTACTCGATGGCAGTTATATAAATGGTGATTCGCACAGACATTCTACTAGTAGTAACAAAAAAAAGCTGACATTGCATCCTAACGATGTTAACTTGGATGAAGAGATATTTGACTAATCAACAGTACCTAGAAATAAACCAACATTATTTCCACCCAAGGGAAACAAAACTAAGATAAAGCAAATAAATACAAAATAAGCACAAGATATAGACTTGTCATAGCACAAATGCAATTACCACTGTATTAATTTTAAAACATTCAATTTCGATTACAACTAGAAATTCAGAAACTACAGAAGAAAAGCCCAAAAATTTTACTTCTAATTCATCTATTAGCTACCAACAATTGCAAAGCTGAAATACATATTTTTGTATCCAAAATGCGAAAATAAATGATACTTTTACGTTTAAGAATGGAAATTAATTTGGCCGAGCTTCAGCATTTCTCATTCGAGATGCAAATAATATTTTTTCAAAAACTGCATTATAACTAATATGAGAATGAAAAATTCGTAAATAAGTAGGTTGACATTTTGTTTTGAACCAAGATTATCTAAGTGATTAACGTCTAGATGCTTCTATCTAGATGGTATTGTTTGCATGACTATCGTAACGGTAGCGACATAATAAACAATAAAAATAGGTTATTTCAAAAACTAGTGTCACAGAAAATGTTTTAAAGTCATTGTTCTAAAGTGTTTAATTAGAAATGAACTCTGAAAGTGAAGACAAGCATTTACCAGAAGAAGTATTGGAAGCAGAACAAAAGGCGGCGGTTTCACAATTAATCTCCCAGAAATCATCAAGACAGTACGAAGTTGCCTATACCCAATTCAAAGAGTGGTGCAGTTCCGAGAGAATTCCGAAATTGTCCGAATCAGTATTATTGGCATACTTCGAACATGAAATTAAAAAAGAAAAACCTTCAACTTTATGGACAGTACGCTAAAAATACGTTGAATGACAAATAAAATGTCACAAAATGTCCGAAACTGATACCATATTAGCAAATCAGTTGGATATCGTCCAAAAAAGCCGAACATTTTGACGAAAGAATAAATTAAATGATTTATACAAGAAGCACCAGATAATAGATTTCTGCTAGAAAAGGTAATCTAAATTAATATAAATAGATCAAGTGAAATAATTTTGAGCAATGTAGAAGAGATGCGTTGTTAAAAATAATTATGGATGATTTATATTAAGTTATACCGCAAATACTGTGCATTACGACCGGCAGATACCACTAATCGAAGATTTTTTGTGAGGTACGTTAGAGAAAAATGTGTTAACCAAGTGGTTGGCGTCAAAAAATAAGGAATGTGCCGATATAAATAGCAACTTATCTTCAATTGCCACACCCAGAAACTTATGCAGAACATTGCTTCAGGCGTTCTTCCTCAACCCGACTAGCAAATAAAATGCTACCATCTTCAGCAAAGCCTACGGAATTGGCCAATAATACAACGTTGGCCAATAATACAACGTGCGGAGCAAACTTAAACAATTGCAACAGAAGCCTCATGTTGAACACTCTACGATAACTAATAACACTGGATCTTGCCAAAATTTTACTCACTGCAAAATCGGAACTTTTAATTTAAATGAAGTACAAGATGAATTATTATAATGTTCATGTTCATAACAGTTTCAATAATATACTCACCGGCAAAAAAACCGGCCATTGAATACTGGCCCCAATTTTAAAGATTGCGTCCTCGTGAACCGCTGATTTGATTTTGATGATTTTTTTAAACATTGTTTAATTTTTCTGTAACGATACTATATCAGACATTTTTATTCAGATATGAATTTGAGCATATACGGGGTGCAGCAATGAGATGAAGCTTCTTTCCCGACATTTGTAACACCCTGTGGGGTGCACCAGCTATGGCAGCTACTGTCAACTGGAATAACATTGATCCCTGATCTTTTCTGAACATTTTGTTTTTTTAATCATGACATTATCTCTGATTTTATTGGTGGTACACAGTTTCAAAGCGAACGCCTCGGACAAAGTGTTCGCAGGCAGAAATTTCTACGTGTAAATAATCAAGGCGACATACGTTAAAACGGATTTGAGATTAACATTAATTGACACTGACATTGACATTAAGAGCTTGTCGACGTTTTAAATAAAAAAATGCCATTATCTGTGACGGATGTTGCTCGTATTGTGGCCATAATTGAGGATAGCCGAAGTCAACGTTGGTATACCTACCTCGAACAACAGTCCAAGATACCTGGAATCGGTATATGGAAACGGGAAATTTCAACAGGCGAGTGGGTTCCGGAAGAAAGCGAAGACAAGTGCAATTGACGATCGCTTTATTGTCCTGCATGTTTTACGAAATCGTAGAACTACAGCTGTTCAGAATCAACATCTGCTACAAACCGTGCGAAGGATTGAAGTCACTGAGAGCACAATCCGATGAGGACATGAAGAAAACGATGTGTCTTCAAGGCATCGTCCAGTACGTCTTCAATTTACGCGCCTACATATGAATTGGGGGATTGAGCAGTGGACTGGAGCCCTTTTCATGGATGAATCACGGTTTTGCCTGCGATCGTCTGATGGTCGGAAGCGAGTTTGGAGATGTCGAAATAAAAGATTTGTGGACTGTGCACTTTCAGAACGCGTATTTTCCATGTGGGTTCTGTGATGGCGTGGGCGGGAATTTCGAGAACATGTTTAAAATTTATCGAAAACGGCTCCTTAAATGTGCATCGATATATAGAAGTTGTTGTTCCCTACCCTCATTTTATCGGAGACGGCTTCGTATTAATGCAAGATAATGCGCGACCAGTCCTGATCTCCATCCAATTGAGCATCTCCGGGACCAACTTTAAAGACGCATTCGACACCCACCTGTTTTGCCCAACAGCCTTCATGGTCTGCGAATTGCACTTCAAGAAGAATTTGATGCAATTCCACAAGGATTTGATGCCATTCCACAAGGATTTGTTATCAACCTTATTGATTCGATGCAACATCGACTGAATGAAGTCATTTTGACGCGAGGAGGCCACACTAGATATTAGCCCTTTAAAATTTGTTCATTATTTTTCAAACTTCTTATGTTTTTGTTAGTTTCCTGATTAAACTTACGTTTTTAGGTTTTTTTGTTGTGTTTTCACAGCTTCATCCTAGTTGTAATAAATTTGTCTCCTGTAGTGTTAACTTGTCGGCGCTGTCCCGTGTAATTAATTAGGTGTTTCCTAGTTTTATTCTGCTGTCACCGGAAAACTGTGTTTGGTTCCTGTACTATCTCGCCGATTGTAGTGACCGGAAGGGGCCTACTGTATACTCCTACCCTAGACAAAAAAAAATCGTTGCAGCGTGCTGTCACCAGTGCCTCGCGGCACAAAATTGTAGAACCAGGAACTCTCCCTGCGGGATTACCTCGAGGGAGGGGTTGTTCCAGGCTCGAGCGATCAAGGACGTCGTGGGGCCCCTTGGGCTTATACAGGGTGCCAAGCCCGAGTTCGTAGTGCAGGTCCGTCCTATTTGACGGGCACGGGGGTGGTGAGGATGGAAATAAATTGAAAGGTTAAAATACGTAAAACATATATCACAAATACAAAAAAAAGGAAAATTATTAAAACCCTATACGAACGTTTTTCAATAAAATATTACACGTGGCTTTCTCCTGGTTTCTAGGATAGCCTACGTAACATACCCTACATAAATAAGAGGTTAACAACTGATATATCTTAAAAAAAAGAAGGGAAATTGTTTACCCCCTATTTCCCGCGTTAATTTCGCTTCTCGCACAGAGAGAGCAATAAAACTATAGAAATACCTTCTATATCAAATAAAATTCAGAAAAGTCATTTATGAAGACAGGTTTTACTATGATCCCTAGTAAAGTATAAATATTCCTATGTTATTATCAAAGCTCTGAATTTAGGATTAACTACGACCCTTCGTGAAATATAAATATCTTTGCGCTTCTATCAAAATACTTAAATATATATATATATATATATATATATATATATTATCATGTATTTAAATATTGGAGTAATAACATTTATTTATTTATTAATGATCCTATATTGGGATGCTACTTTATTATGAATCTTATATTTATGAGTATGTATTTATAATTGATTTGACTTTAAATATTTTTTTTTTTTAATGATTGTGGGCGCCAGAATTGGTTTAGCTAACCGCTAATTTCCAATTCAAAATTTTATTTAGTAACAAAATTATGAATTGGAAATTAGCGGTTAGCTAAACCAATTCTGGCGCCCACAATCATTAAAAAAAAAATATTTAAAGTCAAATCAATTATAAATACATACTCATAAATATAAGATTCATAATAAAGTAGCATCCCAATATAGGATCATTAATAAATAAATAAATGTTATTACTCCAATATTTAAATACATGATAAAAATGGCGCCCCACGTTGGGCTATATTGGGATGCTACTTTATTATGGATCTTATATTTATGAGTATGTATTTATAATTGATTTGACTTTAAATATATTATTTTTTTTAATGATTGTGGGCGCCAGAATTGGTTTAGCTAACCGCTAATTTCCAATTCAAAATTTTATTTAGTAACAGAATTATGAGTTCTGTAACTTTATGACACTATACCTCAGGGATGAGATTCGGCACTTGGCGATCGGTAGTAACAAGAAACTGAAAGGTAAGATATCAAAGAAAAGAAAGGAAAAACATAGATAAATAGATTTTAATTGTGAATAGTTGTTTGAATAATGAACATTTTCTGAATCATAATTGTATAATCATATTAATTAAACCTTTGCGTAAGTACGTTTTTTTTTATTTTTATGAATACTATTAAATATGAAACATATCAAATAAATTTCGCTTCCTATACTTATCTCTATATGTTTTTGAAAGCTTCCACAAACCATTCAATCTCTACTCTAATAATTTGTTAATGTTAACGTGACGTTGAGTTATTCTATGGTAATGATAATTCAGTTATTAAATAAAGAATGAAAAACCAAGTGTGTTTGTGAGGCAAACTGATGATTTATCGTAATGATTTGGTGAGTATTATTTCCTTTATTATTTCCTTTTAATGCAAGTTCAATGTTCTATCCCGATCTAGTGGAGATTGAATATCTATATCTAATAATTTTACCAACGAATAAATTTTTACACAATATAACCTAACAAATGAAAATTATGAACGATGTTTTATAGGACAAATATGTTACACACGAAAAGAAAAGTCTATGCTTGGCATCTTCTTGTCTCTGGGATGAAACATTTGGAAGAAATACGATCGCCTATGATCATATATGCGAAATCTTGATATTAAAATGATGTGACGTGATTTATTTCGCCAGGAGCAACAATTTATTCACAGAAGATACGTGAATGAGCAAACGAAAAGCAGATTAATAAAGGTAAATTGTTCATCTTACCAATTCTCGGCGCTTCACTAATTTTATCACCTTTTTATTATGTATTCGATAGAAAGTTTCTGTTATTTTATAGCATCATTGTATTTAAATACTATGATTAATTCTTTAAACTTAAAATATATCAAAATGTTTGAGATTTATAAAAATTTAGAGGAGAGAAATTTTAATGCGTCCTCACATTATTGAATTTTTACCGCGTCTCCTCAAGCTCTCAATCAACAACTTTTAGTTGTTTTTAATTTTTGTTTTATTTTTCAATTGTTTATAAATAAACATCATTGTTTTCAAATCCAAATATCTGTTTTCTATGTTGTTGTAGATAAGTTCACTTTGTTCTTATGCATTCCTAATGTCACTCCGAAATTACACCGTTCGAACTATTAACCGAACGTCATTTTACGATGACATTTTGACCTTGAAGTTTATACCAAAATAATCAATAATTTACATAACATACAGGGTTTCTGAAAAGTGTCTATAATATATAAAATTACAATTATGGAATTTTATTTTGAAATTCATGTAATATTATACCGTGATAATCATTGTTATGTACCAAATTAATGTTTACGTAATTTATTTGTTACGTCTGTGTTTTCTGTCATGAAATATAATTTGAAGAAAAAATAATTGCAAACTTAAATAGCAATTTTTTTATATGCAATATTAGTTGTATCTTGTTTGTAAGTGTTTCTTCACATATTTATACTCATATTTAAATTGTTGTCTTATGGACTATTATGCAATTTATTGGATTTATTGTCATCTATTACTAAGATTCACATTAACTTAGTGATATCTCTGTTTTAATTTATCTTGATAGATAATTTTCAGTTTAATATATATATATATATATATATATATTATATATATAGGGGAGTGGTCCCTGAATACAATAAGATACCTATTACAAATTTTTGGCCCTATCAGTAAATGAGGGGCGCTGATATATATGAAACACTGGATATGACCGGAAAAATACTATGGGGTCCCTTCCCTATCTTGGGACACCCGGTTAAGTCAAAGGAAAATTATAATATCACCGTTCAAATACACAATATAATAAAATAATTGTACTTTAAAAACTTACGTTTTGGATTATCACCAGTCGCACAAACTGCACACTATTGCTGTTTGGAGGGTGAGGGCCCGTCAATACTTAGACTTGCCTCACCGGGGGAGAGATACTTTCTCTCCTTTGATTCCCAATTTTTCGTTATTTTATTTCCCAGTTTCACCTTGTGTGAAGGCTAGTTTGCAATATCATTCTTTATGTTTGTAGTAAACAAACCTGACCTGTTTCGTAATCTAATATATTTTGATAACCTTGTTTTGTTTGTGTTATTTACTTTAGTTGAGGTCGATAATTAATAATTATTTTGAATTAAGAAGAATTTGTCTATATAGGGCGTTCTTAAAATTTATGTCATATCTTGTGTTTATTACATAGGCGTTTGATTGGAAGCAGTGTATCTTCAACAAACACAGAGATATTGTCGTGATTAAAAAAACAAAATGTTTGAAAAAGATCAGGGTTCAATGTGATTCCAGTTGACAATAGCTGTTGCACTCCACAGGGTGTTACAAACTTCGGAAAAGAAACTTCGTCACATTGTTGTACGTCGTATATACTCAAAATCTAAATTAAAATTTCGAATATAGCATCGTTACAGAGAAATTAGTCTACAATTTAAAAAACAATCATCAAAAATCGAATGAGCGGTTCACAAGAAAAGCAACTTTGAAATTGGGGCCAGTTTTTTGTGCCGGCCATTGTAATTAATTATTATTACGTATTGAAATGTACTCGTATTCAATTAATAAATTCACAAATAAGTTCCTAATATATGACAAACTATTCTTATGTTCTAGATCTTAATAGTGTTTCTCTGATGAGTGAAAAAAAGAGCAACTTTGCTAACTGGCATATTAACGAAAATGTCAACATTTGATGGCAGTTTTGGAAAAAACTACGAATGAAAAGTATTGTTCCAGACTCAGCAATTCACGAATAGAATCAAAAATTTCGTTCGAGAAAAACATATTTGGACAATTGCAAATCCAGAATACGAGATTTCTAAACATTTCTTCCACACAGAAGAACCCCAATGAAATATATTCTCAAATTTAACAACAGCTAAACACATAATATAGGGAAAACTTGCAAACGATATCCTGAAAATCATTCAAAATTATATAAACATACATCAAACAAGAGGTATAAATTCATATGTGTGACACAGATATTTCAGCGGCTATCTCTTTGAGACTCAAACGACGATTTTCAGTTACCATTTCCTTCACATGTGTGATGTTGAATTTCAACGCACTGTATTATTACTTATAGGCATGTGTTTTTTATAAAGTCGATTCACCGTAAGTTTTATGTGACATTTTTAGCACTTTTGAAATGTAAAAATTCAAGATAAATTATATGCATCGCAAAACATTGAGACTATCTGGAAAAATGGAGCAATATGAAGGAACTTGATTTAGTTATAACCGAAATTGAGAAGTGTTGACGGGAACACTTGTAAAATTGGAAACTAATAAATAATTGTTGCGAAATAAGTTTTACGAAAGTCGTAAAATAAAGGCGCTATTAAGATGCAATTTTAAAACTACGCTATTTTTAAGCAACTGCTTTTTCGTTTTACACTACGTAATTTTCGAGATAGTTGGGTTCATTTCGTATAATGCGATACAGTATGGCAAAGTTCAAAATATTTTTAGATTACGTTAAATGATTTTGAAACTAAATTTTCTGGGATTCAAGATCAGAAACGAACATAACAAAATGAGTAAGAAAAATCGACAAATTCTTGTACTGCCCCAAGCAATTAATTATAACAGCAGCAATTTTGATGGTTAGCAGAAGAAAAAAGAAAAGGAAATCCAGAAAATAGGGTGAATGTGCCTGTTCACCGACCTCCTCTAGATCTCGACCATTTTCTTATTTAAGCGCCGATAATAAGTAAAATAACCGGGAAACCCTTTAACAAAATGATTAAATTGTTACCGACAAGTTTGATATATCTAGAACAGGTAGCGCTACTGTGAATAGATAACTACGTTTCCCGCGAAAAGTTAGTGAACATTTGGCGTTTGCACTGGTCAGTCACGAAGATCTGTATTTAAAACTGTGCTAAGTGAGGGTGTGTCCGAAAATAGTAAGTAACTTTTGTCTGACTTCAAAGTAATGAGTGCATTATGTTTTATTGAGTTAAGGGAGAGCTAAATTTTGGAATTACTATAAAAAACGCTCTGAACTATTTTCTTCTTGTTAATAGTTGATGGTCGAAGAACAGATTTTAAAAATTGACGATTTTCAGTTTCCGACCGCCTTGGTCGAGAACCAGTTCACAAACATATTATTTTCGTTCAAGAAATATACATTAGTAAAGTACTTCCATACGAAGATTTTACATCTATTATTCATAAATAGCCATAAAGATTCTCATTTTTGGTTTGCGACCACCATTTACAATTGATTGAATAAAAAAAGTTTATTAAAACAATTGATGAAAAGTGGTGGTCGAAAACCAGATCAGTTCATTTCCGTTCTCGACCATCATACATAAAGGGATAAGGAGTAATTTTTTAACCTTTTTTACCGACTCCCACAACACTTAAAAAGTCTCGAAATGGAGGAAGGATACAAACAAAAGGAGAAATAATAAAAAAATCAAGGAAGGTAAAGATACAAAAAGAGCAAGTGCGAAAGGTGTTTCATACTTACTCAGAAGAAGACATGAGAAAGGCTTTATATGAAATCAGGGAAAATAAAATTAGTATAATAAAGGCGTGCGGAAGGTGTTTCATACTTACTCAGAAGAAGACATGATAAAGGCTTTATATGAAATCAGGGAAAATAAAATTAGTATAATAAAGGCATGCAGAACCTTCAATATCCCGAAAACAACAATTTTGGATAGAATATCTGGACGAGTTCCTGATCACTTTCAAAAGCCTGGTCCACCACCACTACTTACAGTGGAAGGTGAGAAACGTGTTAAAGAATGGGTGATGAATACGGCGAAGTGTGGCTTTTCTGTTAATAAAGAAACGCTCTTCAATACTGTATCGAAAATAGCAAAAGATTCTGGGAAATTACCATTTAAAGATGGAATTCCTCATCAGACTTGGTACAAAAATTTTTTAAAACGCAATCCAGAAATTTCTTTAAGAGAAGTTGAAGGAATTAACAAAGCAAGGGCAATTGTAAGCGAAGAAATCATAAGAAAATGGTTCAGAGAACTTAATGAATTCCTAGTGGAGAGAAATTTGTCAGACATATTGGATGATCCTTATAGAATATTTAATGGGGATGAGTCAGGATTCGCTTTATGTCCAAAAACTGGAAAGGTATGGGGACCTAAAGGATTTAAAAGTTTATATAATATTAAACATGGAAATGAAAAAGAAAACATCACTATGCTCATCGTTTTTAATGCCGTTGGAGAAATTGCTC
This sequence comes from Galeruca laticollis, assembly GCA_963921935.1. Taxonomy (NCBI): domain Eukaryota; kingdom Metazoa; phylum Arthropoda; class Insecta; order Coleoptera; family Chrysomelidae; genus Galeruca; species Galeruca laticollis. Next base: position 40,545,790 of record OY998175.1, on the reverse strand, counting down.
CACCGCTAGTCTTATTTCCTTATGTCAGGCCACCTAGAGCGGTGGTGGAAGGTATGCCTAAAAATTGAATTTTAGAAAAATCCGGTAAGGGGTGGATTAAAAATACCCTTTCAAGAGGGTGTACAATTATATTTCACATAATAATTATGTGAAATATAAGTCTACCCCACAGAACATCTTATCACTACGTTAACATCGGTATTTAATTGAAAAATGTGGAAAACTATCTTTGCATCCCCTTCTTCATGAGCTGTACAATTTAAATCCTGTTCTACGCTTCTCTCTATTTTTTCATATTTGTAGCATACGTCGTGATTTATATACATTGTTCGCTCTCCTATAAATGGCGCCATGTAATCATTTTTCCAATCTTGGCATATAAATTGAATTAAAGCCTCTTCAAAAAATGTATTTTTTAATTCATGGGTGAAATTAGCCGGTCGTAATTGATCAGAACTGTGAATATGATAATTCTGATTATTATTTTTTCGTATATCTAGAATAGTTTGACACTTTTCTAAAAAACTTGGAGTGAACAAATGAAGCGGTTCATTTTTTTTAAAACAAAATACACAAATTGGTTTAGTTCTCGCAGACATTTATGAGACTATACCTTTCGAGAGGACAGCACAGGAAAAACTGAAGGAACTAGTCGAAATCTCTGCAGCTGTATTTCTCTTCTATTCATATATGTTTGTCTCACTCCATTAGGGTATACTTACTAGCAGATGTTATTTCTACCAGGTATATTCTACCTGGAGGCCAGAATAATAATTTTTAGGAAAGGTACATTGAAGTAGTGAGACTTTTACAGCTTGAAATTCCTTGATGTTAGAGTACATATTAATATAATTTGGAACCTACACGGAATAAATAAATATACCGAGGTGTTATTTATATAAAATTGATGTTATATTTACTGAATTTTAAGTATAAGATAATTTAAATGTTAAAGCAACTAAAAATCGTCGTCAGCTGATTGTTTGTGGGTGTAAAGATCGTCAGTTTATGTTCCAAAGATACTATGCAACGCTCGAATGCGTTGAGCGCCCGACATGTTTATCATGCTTACTGACGGTGTTACCCCCGCCAAAAGTACAGCTGACAATTTTCTTTATTATTTTAAAAGTATAAAAATTGAGATATATGAATTTCATAAGGTATAAAACAAATTTATTTGTCAAATTTTAATTAAGGTTTATGCACGTGACTGACAATACAGCTGACGGTAATTTTTTGAAAAAATATGATTAAAACAATAATTTAATACAGTTTCGTTTGGTATAAAAATCATCGGAGCAGATTTTTTTCCAATGACTTTTTCATGCTGTCTCCTTTAGCTCCACCGCTATCGGAGCAGCTGACGTTCAGAGCTGTTATGTGTTAGGGGTAAACTATTATAGTTATGATTTTCAGCCGGTATGAAATGACTTGGTCAACTATAGCGCTACCTCCCGGACTATAAGGATTTTCATATCATCATTCATTGAAGTTATGAGTATTAATGATCTCAGTTTGGATAAATGTATACTATTTATTGAACATGATTTTCTGTAAAATATGGATAATCCTTTAAGTTATAAAATAACCATCAACAATCTACATCCATGTCGCTAATGTGCATCTAGAATTTTTTGGAGAAATAAGTTGCTACGAGACGAAAAACAGAAATAAAAATTTTCGTAAAAATTCTAAGCCATGTGTTTTGGAGCTATGAAGCAATGTCTTAATCTGTTTTAATTCATAGTGTATTTCGTAAAAATAATACAGACATTCTTGACAGAATTGAATAAATATGCCAGGGAATGAAATAAATTTGTTGTCTGTTTATACCTAAAATATTTTTACGATGTTCTTCGATTCCAAGTATTCGCACCTATCAACTACGTGCAAATACATTGTACCAATATTGTCGTAACCATATTAAGCAAATATCTCTTGGTAGAACAATTAAGAGTAATAAATATTGCATTTTTTATTCGTTTAAAAGAACATGTGGACAAGTGAGTCGGTTTACCTTGAAGCAGAAGTACAAGAAGAGCTATTTATTTTTAAAACAAGTTGGTGCCCCTGTGACAAAGAAGCGTATTATGGTCGTACCGTGGTTCGATGCCCTAGGGTTTGTTTTCTTGTGTATAGGTTTCAAGCGTACCGTGGACTCTTATGCAATTGTTAAACAATCATGTCAACGCGTATCGCTTTGTTTTCTGAGAAAGCAAAAAAATCGGTTAAAGGTAGGTACCGTTTTAAAAGTAGAGTAATCAGTACACACGGAAAAGTAGCTTCTGAATATATAAATATTTTCAACAATTACAGGGTATTTCCAATGTAGTTTTTGTTTATAACTCTTAATAAAAAGAGTTCAATTCTACGTATAAAAGTCGCTTTTGACACATTCATAAATTTGGCCAATATTTAATCATTAATTTTATTGAGAAGACTACTGTCAATGTTTTTCAATTTACGTGTATATAAATAAAACTTCCTTTTTATACTATTAGTATTAGATTCCATTTCATTTTTTTTCAGCCGTTACCTATACAGGTATCAAGTCGCCTATGGAATATGTTGACAAATGTCAGTTATTGTTAATGTTTAGTAGTCACCTTGTTGTACGCCGTTATGTGAAAGGTATAATCGAAGTTTACTAAAAATAGTTTGTTTAACCGCCATAACAGTCACTTCTGGAGTGACGAAAATCCTCAAGTGTCCTTTTCGTTTAATGTTTTTTGTGCTGTGAAAAATAATAAGATATTCGCTCTCATGCTATATGACGAAAATTTAAACAGAGAGCGTTACTGCAACATCTTACGACAAGTAATTGTACCAGCAATGGACGCTTTATCTAATAATGAGGCTAACGAAGCTTGGTTTCAACAAGATGGTGCACCGGCTCACAATATTCGAGGAGTAGGCACATTGCTTGATGAAATATTTAACGATAGATGGATAGCTAATAAAGGTCCGTTTCTCTGGCCACGAAGATCCCCACAATTATCACCATTAGATTACTATATTTGGAGATATGTTAAAAATAAGTTATATTTTCATGGGTTTCGGTCAGAAATAAAATCACTTGCTTATAGTGGTAACGTTTCGGTCTATTTTATTTAAACCATTTAAAAACCTTTTTTTATTATACCTCCGTAGAGGCTTGTCTACTACTATCGGTAGTATATATGGTTAAAAATAAGGCATTCTCTGAACCTGTCACTACTAAGGAAAATATGATAAACAAAGTCCTTCACGTTTTTAACGAAATAGATGGCGAATCACTATCAAGAGCTACTAATGAAAATCTGATTAAAAGAGACCATAAATGTTTGGAAGTTGATGTGCAACATTTTGAATATTTGTTGCATTAACAAGCTAGTGCCTTATTATTTTTGATAGTATTTGTATAATCGTTCAATGTTCAACTTAATAAATTAATACCACATAGCCTATAAAAAAATTAATTTTTTGTGACAAAAACGTATAAAGCTGATTTATTTGAAAACTGCAGGAGATAGGGAATCGTAATACATATCGATAGTGATTACGCGAAGATTGTGGATTTCGTTTTTATTCCAATTTTGAGAGCACCCTGTGTAATAAAAAAGGTAACTTCACGGTGTAAACGATAAAACGGTATGTGGTAAATAGATCCTAAGAAACTTTTATTCAAATTACATTAGAGGACATTGAATTCTATGTACATGGTAAAAATGTGTAATTTTCAAATAAAAAACATTACAACTCAAAAACGGTTCAATATAGGTATAGGGAAGTATTAACAAAAAATGTTCAGAATAACATAAATATTTCTAAAATTGAAAAATATACAGCGACTTCCATTAAAAATTACAATGTTATGTGCAACTTCCGGTATAACCGGAAGTAGAATGGTGTCGGCAATAGTTTCATTGAATAGCTCATTATTCAAAACCCCTTCATGCCAATTTTCATAATTCAGATACCTTTAGTTCTCGAGATATTTCTAATTGACCGTTTATCTGCCGCACCCTGTATATTGGATATATGCCTGTTTCATATCTCATCGTGTAGTCCTGTTCTGTGCGATCTGGCAACAGTTCAACTCAGCAAAGTTATCTAGTTCTTCGTACCAATCTCGTTGTGGTCTGTCGTTCTTCGGTGCTCTACTCTAAGACTCCTTCTGGTAATGTCTAATTTTTGAATGTTGGCTTCCTCAAAATACTTATTCACGACTCTAGCAATATGTGGACGAGCGCTGTCCTGCATGAAAAGAAAATTATCTCCCACAAATGGTATTACGTGTGGTTTCAATATTTCTGTTATGTACCGATGGGCATTTAGAGCCCCATGAGCTACAGGAACAAGATCTGTTTTAGCTTGGAGATTAATTCCTCCCAAGACTATTATTGATCCTCCACAAAAACTTTATCTACCGATTATCGTGCATTCTCTCCAGGCCTCCTCCATACCCTAATACGACCCTCGGGTGAATTTAGAGCAAATCTGGATTCATCCGAAAAGAGAACTCTTTGCCAGTGATCGGCAATCCAATGAATATGATTGCAAGCAAATTGTAACTTCGCTCTTTTGTGATGTGGTAGTAATAAGAGCCGATTTGTCGATGTTCTGCTCGTTAAACTTTTTCTTTTAGTCGTCTTCGGATTATTCTTTCACTCATGTCAACATTTCTGCACTATAAAGCTCATTCTGGAGCTGTGGCACAGTTAAACGTCTATTTTGTAATAATGTTAAATGAACAAATCGTTACGGGTGGAAGGGGTGGAAGGTAGAGATAATAATACCAGCCCAAATGTCAATCTTACCCGTGCGTGGTCCACCCTGCTAGATAACCAACGAGGCTCTGACGACCGAACGATTGCCGGGATAAGCAATCCCACAATTACTGGCCAACAGCTTCGGGTAGAGGAGCTAGTAAGTGGAAGGGCACTCTTTTGACCTGGAGTTGAGACATCGGCTCCGAAGGCGGAGGAATCAGAAAATGATCAACGGCATAAGGATGTGGTAGGCAAATGGGAACCCAACACATTAAAGACTAATTAGAGTTTACCCTAGTATAATCACGATGGCTATGGTCAAGACAAAATTTAAAATGTCCGGATGTAGCCCCTCATTCGGATCTCCGGGAGGGAATGTTTTGATTAATAGTAAGAAAGGATGGTACAGAAAGGTAAAGTTGGAGACCGTGATATTTGGTACATGGAATGTGTGAACACTAGCATAGCCTGAAAGCTGCAAAACACAATTCAAGAGATGAAACGACATAAAGTGCAGATTTTAGGCATTAGTGAGATGAGGTGGTCGGGTACGGGAGCTAATGGCAATGGGGAGGAATATTCTGTATATTACTCTGGAACAGCTAACAACATTTTCCAACATGGAGTTGGTTTTATACTGCACAAACAAATTGCAACGTGTGTTCTTCTACAAATTAATGCAAGGCCCGTGAATGTTAATCTATTCCAAATTTATACTCCTACTGCAAACTACAGCAACGAGGACGTAGACTAGTTCTACAAGCAAATATCAGATATAATCAAAACCTTGCCACAGCATGATATGAACATCATTATGGATGATTTCAATGCCTAGCTTGGGAAAGGTGGAACTGGGGAGCATGGAGACTTTGGACTAGGCGAGAGAAACGAACGTGGCGACAATCTAAGTACATTCGTAGCGGAGCATGATCCTCATTGTTACCAATACATTTTTCCAACACCATCCTAGAAGATTGTACACGTGGAAATCGAATGATGGGAAAATTAGGAATCAGATAGACTTTGTACTCATTAATAAGAGATTTAGAAACAGCATCAAAAACATAAAAACCTATCCAGGAGCAGATGTACAGTCGGATCATAACCCGCTGATAGGAATGATGGGAATCAGGTTGAAGAAGGTAGAGAAAAAACGTGTAGGGAGATACGACTACAGAAAAGTGAAGCACACAGCCACAAGCAATTTGGTAAAAAGCGAACTCCTCACAGAGACCGAAGAACGGGAAAACGATGGAGATGTAGAAAAAGACCTTAAGGTGCTTCAAGAAAGTGTACATAAAGTCAAAGAAAAGTACTTAAAGTCTAACAAACAGGTGAAGAAATCTTGGATGACGGATGAGATCTTAGAACTGATGGAAAAGAGGAGATTGTATAAAAATAATAAAAGAGAATACATGAACATACAAAAATAAATAAGGGCGAAAATAAGAACAGCCAAAGAAGAAGAGAAATTTGAAAATTGTATGGAAATCGAAGAATGTCAAGCTAAATGTGATAACTTTGATATGCAGAAGAAGGTGAAGGAAATGGCGGGAACAGTGAAGAGAAGAACAGTTAATGTACTTAAGGATAACCAAGGCCGAGTTATAGTAGAGAAGTCGGAAATTAAGCAACCCTGGGAAGAATACATTAAACAACTGTTTGATGACGTGAGAACGGTGTCACCCAATATCGAAGAAACAGATGGTCCCCCAATCTTTGAGGTAGAAGTGCAGACAGCCTTGAAAAATGGAAAAGATCAAAAGGCCTTAGCCCCCGATAGGATTCCTGCTGAAATATTAAAGCTGATCGAAGGGAAGAATCTAAAGTGGCTTACAAGTGTTCAATGTGATCTATGATACGGGCGTCATACCCACGGAATGGCTGAGGTCTGAATTCATTACTCTCTTCAAGAAGCCTAATGCTAGGAAATGTAACGAGTTTCGAACAATAAGCTTAATGAGTCATCTGTTAAAGATTTTCCTGAAGATAATTCACAATAGGATATTTAAACTGTGTGAGGAACAGATGTCTGAGACTCAATTCGGCTTTAGAAATTCTGTGGGGACTGGGGAAGCTCTATTTTCGGTCCAGGTGCTGTTTCAGCGATGCATGGATCTCAACTACGATGTCTACGCATGTTTTATAGACTATAGGAAGGCGTTTGATCAAGTACGGCACATGAAAATTATGTAAGTTCTGCAAAAAGCTGGCCTGGACGGGAAGGACCTCAAAATCATCAGAAATCTCTATTGGAATCACAGGGCTCGTGTCAGGGTAGACAAAGAGACAACAGAAGAGATATAAATAGTACGTAGTGTAAGACAGGGATGCATACTATCCTGTAATTTTCAACCTGTACTCGGAATGCATTTTCAGGGAAGCCCTGCAAGACATTGAAGCTGGAATCCTGCTAAACGGAGAACGACTGAATTATATAAGGTGTGCAGATGATACCGTTATTTTTGCGGACAACCTAGCTTTCTTACAACTCCTAATGGACAATGGACAGTGTTACAACATACAGCCGACAATATGGTTTTGAAATAAACACCAACAAGACAAAGTTCATGATAATCAGTAAGAACCAAAACACCCGCGGTATTTTGTTGGTGGACGAAACTTCTTTAGAAAGAGTCAACAAATACGCATACTTGGGCACGAACATAAATGATGACTGGGACCATTCTGTAGAGATCAGAACGCGTATTGAAAAAGCCAGAACAGCATTCATCAGGATGAAGAAAGTCTTTACCAGTCACGGCTTACAGCTGTCAACGAAAATTCGCCTACTGCGATGTTACGTGTTTTCGATCCTTTTCTATGGGTTCGCATCATGGACGCTCCTCCAAAAAACTTGAGGCATTTAAAATGTGGCTGTACCGAAGAATCCAACGAATCCCTTTGACGAGGGAAAATAACCAACATGGAAGTAATGAGGATGATGGGAAAGGAAAAAGAAGTCCTAAACACAGTCAAGACCCTAAAGCTACAATATCTTGAACATATAATGCGTAATGAGAGCCGATATACCCTTTTACAGAAGATTCTCCAAGGCAAGGTATGGGGAGCTAGAGGAGTGGGAAGAAGGAGAATATCGTGATTGAAAAATTTAAGAACGTAGTTTAACAAATCAACCAATCAACTATTACGAGCTGCTGTTAACAAAGTTTGAATAGCCAACATCCGGATCTGATAGGCACTTTAAGAAGAAGAAGAAGAAGATCAAATCGATCATCAACTTCAGATGTGGTCCTTCTGCGACCTTGTCCTGGTCTCCGATTAAATTCACCAGTCTCCCGGTACCTTTATGAAACTTTAGAAGTTGTCGACTGGTTCATTCATAGAGTTCTAGCTACGTAGCGCTGATTCCCGCCATCGTTCAAGAGTGATATTGCCATTGCAGCTTGTTTATCGGTTAAATTATAGCTGTTTCTGTTCATTTTTATTTGTGCTGTCAAAAATCATTAATTAATCAAACTTACATAAATTTCTTAAAAAGTACAACCATTGAAAACTAGCAACATTTTAGACTCTTTGATGTTTCACTATGAAAACATGTATTGCAATTGCGTTTAAATAATCCATAGTCCACTTCTGAATTTGGTAGATAATCCTGCTATGCTATGTAGTCAGTGGTTAATCTATTTGCTATCTGAAGCATAACATAGCTGGAAATCGTCGTATTTAAAGTACCAGTCAGTATATTTACAAACTTACAAATATTTTGAGTTCAATTGACCTTGGTCAACAGCATTTTCTTGTTTTGTTAACCAAACTTTCTACATTATCCGAGCCACAGGTCTTTATGTACTTCGTTCGTCATCCCTACAAATTTTGCCGAATCCGTGTTAATTAAAAAAATTGTCGTAGAAAGCTGTAAATATTTTGAAGCTTGTGAAAGTGCAATTTCAATGGAAATAGTACAATCAATAGAGGATTTTTTCTCGCACTAAATTATATATATATATATATATATAAATATATATATATATATATATATATATATATATATATATATAACAACAACAAATATATTCATGGGTAATTCACGCAAAATAAAGGGCTACTGAAATAGAGTGGTAACCGTGGACATGCATGTCCACGGTTGCCACTCTATTTCAGTAGCCCTTTATTTTGCGTGAATTACCCATGAATATATTTGTTGTTGTTGTTAACATATCACGCGATATTCCTACATCTTCTTTTATATATATATATATATATATTATATATATATATATATATATATCAGCACTACAGGCCTATCTGGCCCTCGGCTTCGAGATCTTTCACTCTCTCTCTACATTTTTCTCTATTCCTCGCCTCGTTTTGCCAGTTCCTAACTCCCACTGATCTCAGGTCTCTCCTAACCTCCTCCAACCATTTTTTCCTTGGTCTTCCTCTTCTCTTTTTTTTACCACCTTCTCTGCACTAAATTGCAGGAGTTATTTTCCTTTTCAAATACGTTCATTATCACGTACTGAATGTAAATGCACAACATCCTTACACATTTGAAGAGCGGAAGTATCGTCAAATATTAATTTTAGAAAAAAATGTTAAAAGTAAAAGTTGTGCAAAATTCGTAGATGTACAAGTTAGGTAATTAGCATTTTATTGTTTAAACAATTGTTAGAAGAGATATGGGTCCAAAAGTCAATCAATAAATCGTAATAGTCGAATAAGTCGTTAACGGTGAGTCATACAAAATTTTTTTGTTAACAAGAAAGATGGGATATTTAGTTATCTACATTTTTTAGCCTCAAGTGGACGGTTACGGAGGTATGGGCCGAAACGTTTTTTTTCAAATTAGCGGTACTTCCGCCGTCCAATTTTTTTAAGGATTTTGTTCATTTACATTCAGTACGTGATACTAAACCTATTTAAAAAATAAAATTACTCCTGAACTTTAGTGCATTATGGACAAGAGTAGGCTCCTCTATTGACTGTACTAAAATGATATGACAATACATTTCTTGTACCAGATTAACAGTTGTTGTAGGGTTATCGATTTAATAATAGCACGAGCCGATTTAGACCTAGGCGAGAAGCATCAGATAAATATCAATAAAACATGTTTAGATTAGAAATTGAAGGATTTATTTGTGAGTTCTATCTAATAATTTTCACATTATACGGATAACGAAATGATTTATAAATTTGAGAACAGGGTACGACAAGCCTGCATTAATTACTGTTGCAATAAATTATAGTTGCACAAGAAGGAATTAGAGCTAATGAGTTGGCAGACATATTTGCAGATATGAAATGATATCATTCGTTAGTACATGCGTCTGTCTCCTATAAAAAGTTGTGCTGAGGGATTCATTAATAGAGACTACCAGTGGTATCTCAGAAACCTTTTGACAGTAGTTTAGGGATACATGTTTTATGGTTTTACTGAACCGGTTGAAAACAAAGGGTAAGACATTTATAGTTGACTCCAAAATGTTGTTTTTACTAAATATTGGTTATTGCAATATGGTTAAAAGGTACATAAAGCCCTATATCGGAAAACCTTTGCATCTCGTTTGTTTATATGTCGCCATATGACACCGTCAATTTAGACGCTTCACTTTAGCAGGACAGTTGAAAAATCGTGAGCCAGAATCATAAGAACAAAGTTGAGAAGAATGCTAGAAGACCCCCGATTCGGATTTAGACAGACGATTAAAAGATTTTTTATATGAGATAAATATCAGAATAAACGGTTTTAAAGATTAAAACTAACTTTTCCGTATCTGTGGCCCTGAACAATATTCTATCATAAAATTGTCACTTGTATACACATCGGGGGATGTATCGTGCTAACAAACCGAAATTTCTCCAAAAATAACCAAAAATTTAGTATATCTGGATTTATAGGATCCGCTGAACTCGCTCTAATCAACTGAAAATCAATAGGGTACATCTGTGAGACACCTTGAACAATATTCAATCATAAAATTGATCAATCGTATACTCTCTGGAAGCTGTATCGTGCTAACAAACTGAAAATTCTCCAAAAATGACACAAATTTGGTACTTCAAGTACCATAGCACCCGTTGTACTAGATTTAGTGAGCTGAATATCAATAGGGTTCATCTTTGAGATGCTCTGAATCACATCCAATCATAAAATGTCGTACTTCAAGTACCATAGCACCCGTTGTACTAGCTCTGGTAAGCTGAAAATCAATAGGGTTCATCTGTGACATATCCGTAACAATATTCAATCATAAAATTGGTGACTTATTGCACTCCGGAGGCTGTATCGTGCTAACAAGACATGTAAGGAAAAGTGGCCGACGACAACGACGACATGCACAGGATTTTTTTTCTAAAAACCGTTTTTTCGTGTTGTTGTTGATGGAAAACGTAAAAATAACTCAAAAAAAAATAGTGTTTTTAAATGAAACTCTTGGTCTCTAGTTAGTTCCACAATATAATAAAAGTTATTGAAAATTCTAAAAAATTGACAATTGTTTCGATAAATCAATATCATCGTCAGAATGACAGAAGTTACATTTCATTTTATGCCTACCTAATGTTTAGTAGTTATTTTTGGCTAGACCAAGAAGTAACCTAACTTGTGATTGGCTTAATATATGTTTATAGAAAAAAGAAGATGATGTGATATCACAAATATTGAAGCTTAGATATTATTAGCCCTATGGTGATATCCTGGATATCATTTTTCAAATTAAGATCAGTATAACTGTGCAATGATATAGAAAACCAGGAAAACTATATCTGCTGATCTTTACAATTATCACTTAAGAAGACAGTTTATTAGTGGAGAACTCCCTAGATTTAACTGTTCATTGACAACTTCATATTGTGGGTTTCTTAAATGTCTTCTAATTTCCAGTTCTTCAAGGAAATCCAGTTCTTGTTTCTTTTCACAAATATGCAGTACTTCTAGTTCTGTGTTAGGTGTCAATGAATGATTGGTGTCAAGTAGATGTTTTGCGTAGTGGGATTTATCTGGTTGTTTTAATCTGTATGCTCGTAAGTGCTCACTGCATCGTATTTCAAAATTCCTAAGGGTCTGACCCAAATAGACAGCATTACATTCTGGACATTTAAGTTTATATATACCTGACTTCTTTAATAGTGGTATTTTTGTTTTTACATTTAACAATTTTGTACTAACGTTACTTTCTGTTTTAAAAGAAATTGTTGTATTCGTTGCTGAAGATATTATCTTTGAAATATTATTAGAAATATTTCCTGCATATGTGATGGTTTTATAAGTTTTAATTTCATCAGCTTGTTTAGGATATATTAGTTGTAATGCCACTTTTTCTTCTTTTGTACTAATTAGCTTATTTATCATATCTAATGGATAACCGTTAGATGTTGCTATTTGTCTAATTGTATTAATCTCTCTATCAAAATTACATTTGTTCATAGGAACTGAAAAAGCTCTATGTATCATTGAATTATATGCCGCCAGTCTGTGTGACATAGGGTGGTTAGAATTGAATGGTATTGTTACATCAGTCTGTGTTGGTTTTCGGTAAATTGAATAATCAAGTACATTATTAACTCTTTGAATTTTTAAATCAAGAAAATTGATTGAGCTACTTTCTTCAATTTCTAATGGAAATTCAATTTTCGGGTGTAAATTATTGATGTGGTTGAAAAATACATCTAATTGTCGTTCACTGCCCATAAAACAAGCTAATATGTCATCTACATATCTATACCAAAATAAAATATTTTTCGAAATATTACTTTCAAAGATCGTTCTTTCTAAATTGTCCATAAAAATGTTTGCTAAAATAGGTGATATAGGGCTTCCCATTGGTAAACCTTCATTTTGAATATATATCTTATTGTCAAAAGTGAAATAATTCTGATTAATGCATACATCAAATAAATTAAGTATATCTGATATTATTCCTGGATTAATATTTTTATCTACTAGTAATTTTCTTACAAGTATTAGACATTCTTTATGAGGAATTTTAGTAAACATATTAGTTACATCGAACGAAATGAGTTTATAGTTATCTTGCAAGTGGATTCCTTTCAACTTTTTGATTAGATCTATTGAATTTCTAATTGAGTACTGAGATTCATATCCGTAAGTATTGAGTATATTGTTTAGCTTCTTTGCCAATATATTATTAGGAGCATTAACATAAGAGACTACATGTCTAATTGGTTTCGTTATTTTATGTAATTTAACTGTTCCATATAATTGTGGACAATGAGGATTCTTATGTATGATAGACCTCTTTTCGTAATAATTTAAAAGGTAATTTGAATTATTAACAATATCCCTTACATTATTAGAAAACTCTTTTGTTGGGTCTGCTTTAAGAACTTTTACATCGCTGGATTCTATAAAGTTATATACTTTGGAATTGTAATTTTCAGTCGTCAAAATGACAGTCGTGTTTCCCTTATCAGATTTTGTAACTGTTAGGTTATTATCCTCTATCTTCTTTTTTATTGCATTTAAAACTATAATGTCATTTTTTGTTTGACGTTTAACTTTTGAAGGTTCAATATCTTTGATTAAATTGGCAATTTTTAATTTCTCATAAAGAAAATTATTTGAATTAGATTTTAAAGCTATTTCTGACTCTGTAGCTATAATTTGTTTAATATTATTTGTACATTTTGGTGGTATGCTGTACTTTAAACCTTTATTTAAAAATTCTATTTCACTATCTGTGAAATTAGTGTCTGAAAGGTTTTTAAATCGTGGTGCAAAGTGTGTTGGTATGTAGGTACTTACAGTTTCATGATGTTTTGAGTATTGAATTTTATGTTGTGTGTGTTCAAGATTCTGTAGCTTCTTTTCTTGTTTCTTAAATTTCATATGCTTCATCGTGCTGACATTTTCTCTAATCTTGTCATCCAAACAGTCAAATTCTACTGGATGTAATTGGAATGTGAGTTCTGAGTGTACAACTTTTATGTAGTTGTCTGAGGAGTCTAACTTTGAACCATTTCTTACATTCTGATTTTATCCAAACTCGTTGAGCACATTTTATAGCTTTCTGTGCTTGTGGTGTGACATTTTATATTCACATAATTTGGTATTACCTTTTTCCTAAGGCATTCTTGGTTAAACCAAATGTTTTGTGATGCTTTGTAACGTTTTTGTAGTAACTTCTGGCACAGTCGGGTCAAATCTTCTCTCGAAGATTTTTTAATGAAATTAACTGTCTCGACCCTTACTTCGTGGAATATGCTCATATTAGTGTTTTTAAATGAAACTCTTGGTCTCTAGTTAGTTCCACAATATAATAAAAGTTATTGAAAATTCTAAAAAATTGACAATGGTTACGATAAATCAATATCATCGTCAGAATGACAGAAGTTACATTTAATTTTATGCCTACCTGATGTTTAGTAGTTATTTTTGGCTAGACCAAGAAGTAACCTAATTTGTGATTGGCTTAATATATGTTTATAGAAAAAAGAAGAAGATGTGATATTACAAATATTGAAGCTTAGATATTATTAGCCCTATGGTGATATCCTGGATATCATTGTTCCAATTAAGATCAGTATAACTGTGCAATGATATAGAAAACCAGGAAAACTATATCTGCTGATCTTTACAATTATCACTTAAGAAGACAGTTTATTAGTGGAGAACTCCCTAGATTTAACTGTTCACTGACAACTTCATATTGTGGGTTTCTTAAATGTCATCTAATTTCTAGTTCTTCAAGGAAATCCAGTTCTTGTTTCTTTTCACAAATATGCAGTACTTCTAGTTCTGTGTTAGGTGTCAATGAATGATTGGTGTCAAGTAGATGTTTTGCGTAGTGGGATTTATCTGGTTGTTTTAATCTGTATGCTCGTAAGTGCTCACTGTATCGTATTTCAAAATTCCAACTTTTTTTGAGGTAAACCAATACTTTTCTCGCATATAGATAGGTTCGGCGGAAAAGTAAAAAGTGATAGGCTAAGGTATAGTGAGAGGCGTTTTTGGAAACAACAAAATGGTTATTAGAATGAGTCATGTCAAAAACATTTCGAATAACAAAAGGAGTAAGACTATAATGTATATAAGGCCATTACTTTCCGATATCATCATCGATGGGAGTATAAAACAAAAAAACAAAGAAGGAAACAAGTTACATAGATGGGACAATGGAATATGGACGAAGTTGAAATATTTCGAATAGCCTATAGATGATTTAGTATTAATTGCTGGAGACGAAAAAACAAATGAAACAAATTGAGATTTAGTCGAGTACACTGCCAATTCGTGATAAACCTAATACGGAACACCGGAAATTATTATTATGGTCTGATTCGATGCGAAACTGTACCTAGAAGAAACGATTAACTGGACATAGGGGCCGGCAAAAATTGCAAAAGTAAATGATTACACAAGAAAAAAAGATTGGTTTGGTTTTTGGAAAATCTTTCTAAAACTATTATAGATAGTTAAAATTTGAAAAAAGATCCTGAATGAGCAGAAAATTTGCCAAAGAAATTTTCATCCGAATTTTTTAATTAACAAGGTATGGTTTGTTAATCAGTTTTACCAGCTGAAACATAAAAACGCTGATAATTTCTAAACTGGAAACTTAGATTTTTTGAACTTTTTGGAGCTATTCTTAAAAGGATAGAGAAAATATCCCAATTGGAAAAATTCTGAAATTTAGATTTTTTATTAACAATCAAAGGTATTACAAAATTAATTATGTGAATAAAACAATCAGGAAATATTTTTTTCAAATTTATAACTTTCAGTATTTAAATAATTGTTATAAGCAACTGCGTTGTTATTAGGATTGTTGAAATTCTTTTCGGGAATTTAAGCCCTGAGGAAAACCATTTTTTTAAATCCTTATTTATCAAGTGATTTCATATTATGAAACAAAAAAATTTGTGATTAAATGTTCATTTGTCTTTAAATAAACAAATGCATTTTAGCGCAATATTTTTTTGAATACTTCAAAATATTATGGAAACACCATACGTCTATTTTTAAGCAAAAAGTTTTATATCTATTTTTTATTTAATTTTTAAACATATTACACTCTTGGACATGTCGCTTTCCTTCTGTTTTCCTTCATTTTTATTAAAATAACTTATAAACTATTTGAATGTCAGTTTCAAAGCTAAATGTGTTCATTAATTAACAAAGAACAAATAAAAAAGTCTTTAATCGTTCTTACCGTATTTGTAAGTGGTGAGAGAGGGGCTGAGGGCGGATGAAGAAAGGAAGCGAAATGGATGGGTGGTAGTGCGAATGGGAGACATGGTGGTGTACAGTTTATATATAAGCCCAAATGTCAGTTTGGAGGAATACGAGAGAAGCAGGACAGGATTGGAGGACGACCTGAGGGTGTCAAAAGGAAAAAGGCGGATCATAAGGAGAATTGTGACAGGGAATTTCAATGCTAAAAACACTGCATGGGAGAGGGGGGTTAAGAAAACTGACAGGAGAGGGGAGATACTGGAGGAAGTGTTGGCATGCAACGGGTTAGTGGTTCTGAATGATGGACTTCTGCCCACCTTCGTGAGGGATTGATATAACAGCATGTGATGAATGGCTGGGAGAAAGAGCGAGTAGTTGGAGGGTGCTGGAGGATGAGGAAAGCTAGAGTTTACATAGATATGTGGAGACGGATATAAGAAAAGGGAGAAAGGAATTAACGGAAGAGAGGGGATGGAGGTAGACGAAGACCGAGATAGACAGTATGAGGAAGAAAGTGAGAGAAGAGATAGAAAGGGGACTTGGACATGAGGCAAATGAATTGTACGAAATGATACAGAGATGTAAAAGAGGGGAAAGAGGGGTAATATGCGTGGGAGGTGGGCCAATTACTGGTGGAATGAGGAAATAGAGGAGCTGTGGAGACAGTGTAAGATGGAACGGAGGCGGATGCTGAGAGGAAGAGGGTAGATAAAGGGGAAAGGGGGTTACAAGGAGAAGAAGAAGGAACTGGAACGTAGGGTGGAAAGGGAAAAAAGAGGTACTGGCGGAATTGGAAAACAATCCATGTGGAAAAGCGTATGACTTAGCGGTGGGAAGGGCTAGGGTGAGCAGCTGAAGGAACAAAAAATTGGCCCTACTCGTGTTCTTCGATGTCGGGAACGCATTTAACAGCGTCAGTAAACGTGCGATGTTGAGCGCGTTGCTGAGGCGTGGTGTGGGAGAGGGGTTGGTCAGTCTAGTAGAGAATTATTTGACGGTACGAGTGATAGTAGACTAGAGGGAGGCGGTATGAGATGGCGACGGGAGTACCTCAGGGCTTGGTTCTGGAACCGACGTTCTGGAAGTGTGATGCGGTTTGTGGGATATTATGTGAGGAGGGGTGTGAGATTACGGTATATGCAGATGACGTATGTTTGGTATGTACGGCAAAGGGAGAGGCGGAGATAGAAAGGAGAGGTGGAGAGGATGTGTAGGAAGATTGTGGAGAAGATTGAGCGGTGCGGACTCGAAGTGGCTGAAGAAAATACGGTGGGGCTGCTAGTGAAAGAACGGAGCAAGACGAGGGAAGTGGGGGTGATAGTGAAGGGTAGGATAATTCGGATGGAGGAGTTGGTGAAATACTTAGGGGTGTGGTTGGATAGCCAACTATCGTTTAAAATGCATATGGATACGGCAGAGAAAGCGAAAGCAAGGGCAGCATGGCTGGGAAGATTGGTCTGTAACGTGGAAGGGCCGGGGGAGTGGAAGAGAAGGGTAATTGGAAGGGCAATAGAGCAGAGTATGCTGTAAGGTGCGGAAGTGTGGGGTGAAACAGCGGGGGTAAATGCGAGGGTCAGGCCACTCCTGCGAGTGCAGAGAGGGATACTCCTAAGGGTGGTGCAGGGCTACAGGACAGTGGTGGGACTGGCAGCAGTAGTGCTGTCAAGGTCCTACCCACTGGACGTGATGGCTAGGGCCTGGAATAAACACTGGAGGGTGCGACGGAAGGGGAAGTACAGGAATGGATGGAGGAGGAAATGGAGAGAAGGTGAGAGGAGTATGAGGGCGCTCTAAAAGGAGCTATTGGGAGTAGGAGATATTGGATGGACCGGAAATTCGGGGAGGTGAACTACTACTTGACACAGGTACTTACTGGACATGGGTCGAGAGTAGGGAAACTCCACAAGATTGGGAGAAGGGAGTCGGGACTGTGCGAGAGGTGTGAGGTGGAGGATGATGTGGGGCATGTGTTTAGACGCTGGAAGAATGAGGATGTGTTGAAGAGGTTGGCAAAGAAACTGGGGGAGAAGGTGTATTGGGAAAACATGGTGAAGATAATGAGAGGGGGAGGAATGGATGGAGGTAAGTAGTGCGGTGGAGTGCATGATTAGGGGTAGGGAAGGGCTTGATATGGCTTGAGGGGTAGGAGTGATAGAAGGGATAAGCTGACTGAGTGATTGGAGAGTGTGTGAGGGACCGCTGCCCGCCTTGAAGTATGTTAGGGTAGTGATTCTGAGGCGGGAATAATAGCGAGACAGAGGTGAGTTTATCATCCAAGCCCGAAAAAAAATCCGTATTATTAATAGGTTATGAGATTATTAATAACAATGAAAAAAAAACAGAAACAAAGCGACAAGTCCAAGAGTAGGGGTGAGCGGTGACGGTTGTAACAAAAATTATATATTATTTTTTTAGTTCACCATATTTAAAGCATTTTTTTTAGTAAATGAGAATTTTGAGAATTGTAAAAACAACTTATATATTTTTTTTGCAAAAATATTAAAATCACGTAGGTCATAAATGTTACAAAAGACACCCAACAGGTGTCAGTTGTAACAGGGGATAGTGTCGATTGTAACAAGTATCAAAAGATAATAAAAAATAATTGTTTATTAGTAAGTAGGTAGCACATGAATTTATTTTATTATTTTGAATGGAAATCATCTGCTACTTTTAAACAACGCCAATATGAACAATCAAAAGAATAGAAATTATTTAGAAAGAAATAAAAATAAAAGCATTTCTATATTACTATTAAATTGAGGTGAAATTAGGTTTTGAAAGAGGTACAGCATAAATAAAAAGTCTAAATTAAAAGTTAACGGTAAACAATAAAAAACTACTTAAAAATTAATCAGAATCACAATTCTGACAAATCAACAAAGGATTATTCTTTGTACATTTAGAATGTGCCCATTCTGCACACAATCTGCACTGTAACAGTCTTCACAGCTCACTTTGTGCAAACCCAAACAGACAAAAGCGTTGTCTTCCTCTTCAGACGTTGAGGTTTCACTGTATTTAGCTTCGAACACGGTTTGGTTTAGAAAAGTCTCCCTTTGGAGAAGGCATTATCTGTTCGGGAGTAAATTTATTTTTACTGGGTCGTAAAATATGTTGTTCTAGATTTAGGAGATAATTATGGAGTTGACGGCTTCATTATTTTTTATGTTAAAGGCGTTCACAAGGGAGAACATGTGTAATGGACTGTTTGTTTAAGCGTAGACTGTATTGGGGAAGGTGGAGAGCATACCTGGACACCGGGGCTTGTTAATGACTGGTTTTTTTGCAGGAAACTCAATGGGATTGTTGCAAATATTATCTTCAAGAGGCCCATCGGTCACATAGCTCGTCGCAAATTCATCTTCAGTAAATATTTCTATGGAATGTGTGGAGAGGGAAGGAAAGAAGTGGAGGAATGGTTCTCCAAAATAAGCAAAACTTCATTATTTTCCGAGGGCTTGGCATAATTTGCAAAATGCTTAATAAAAGACATATAATCTTCTTCTTTCATCCAGCCGTTATTTTAGGCTCTTTCGTTGCATCCGAGTGGCCAGTCTCTGATAAAAGGGTCGTGATATCTAGCTTAAAGAAATATAAATATCGGCGGAACGCTGTTTCCTATAGCACTAACAGCTAAACACATGGTCACCACAGTCCCTCTTTCTAGGGAATTTATATAGCCTACTTGCTTCACACTTTTCGTACTGAGAACTTCGGTTGGTTTGTGTACCGTGGAGCATCCTATTTCGTTCACGTACATTAGCCTGGTTGTCAAAAAATTGTCTAACATTTTGCTTATTAAAATTCATTGCTCGGGCCAAACTTTTGTAGATTCAGCTGTTCTTATAGATAAATAACCATTTCGTTTAAGAAATGCTATTAACCAGTCTCTACTAGCCATGCGAGACATATCCCAGCTTTGTAGGTATTTTAAATTATTTACAGAAGCAAACGGATATGATAGTTCTCACATATATTTCGGGGAAATACCGGAATACAATTTAGCTTCATTGATTATTCTTCCTGTTCTGCAGAAAACACTTTGTTATGGGTCCAGTATCTAGCTGGGAGCTGTGCGTTATTTCTTGAAGCTTTTACGTTACGATACAAAGAGACGTGACACATTCCATATTGCCTTGAAGCACTCCTTATAGAAGCTTGGTCATTTATTACTTTATTTGCAGCTTCTTCGTAAATTTCTTGAGGAATATTGCCCCTATTCGTTTTTGTCGCTCTAGGCTTAATATTGCCTAATATTTCCAAAAAAATGTTACAATATATATGAAATTTTTATACCCGTTGTCAGATCAGATGCCTTGATTTTGACAAGTTCTCTAGACGACAACCTAAATTTCTCGAAAAAAATTTCGAGTCACGTGACCTAGCTGAAAAATTAATGGATTGATTGACAGCTGTCACATGTAGATGCCAGAATAACAGAAGTGTAGATTATTTTTGATGAATATTTATTTTCAATTTAAAAATAAGTACATGTTATTTATTATTGACAACATCAATTATTAATTGCAAGTTTTTTTTAAGTAAATTCTCCACTTTTTTTCGTCAATGGCGAATAAAGTATAAAGCTGTGGGTTTTTTCACTAAATGTCTATGTTTCATGAAATAAAAGTAATACTTCGATATGATTTTGTGCTTCTCAACACTGGAGTTATGATTGAAATACAGTATAATTTCACGAAAAATATTGCTCATATCTATGAATAGATCTTTTTGTTCCGGATTTAAGCCATCAAATTTTTTCTCGGTTACGACTTTTTTAAATAAAATTCGTACCTCGAAAAATTTTTCAGATATTATTGAAGCTCTTGCGAGATTATAAATTATAATTTTCATTTGGTGTCGATTGTAATATAACCGCCCAGTAATGTCACCGCTCTCCCCGACAATATGTTTAATAATCAAATAAAAAATAAACGGTTTTAAAGATTAAAAGTAACTTTTCCGCATCTGTGGCCCTGAACAATATTCTATCATAAAATTATTACTTGTATACACTTCGGGGAATGTATCGTGCTAACAAACCGAAATTTTTCCAAAAGTAACCCAAAATTTAGTATATCTGGACTTATAGGACCCGCTGTACTCGCTCTAGTCAACTGAAAATCAATAGGGTACAGAGAGATACCTTGAACAATATTCAATCATAAAATTGATCAATCGTATACTCTCTGGAGGCTGTATCGTGCTAACAAACTGAAAATTCTCCAAAAATGACAAAAATTTGGTACTGCAAGTACCATAGCACCCGTTGTACTGGCTTTAGTGAGCTGAATATTAATAGGGGTATCTTTGAGACGCTCCTAATAATATCCAATCATAAAATTGGTTACTTGTATATACTCCGGAGGCTGTATCCTGCTAACAAACTGAAACTTCTCCAAAAATTAGAGACCGTCTAGTTAATTCCACAATATAATAAAAGTTATTGAAAATTCTAAAAAATTGACAATTGTTACATTTGTTACATTTCATTTTATGCCTACCTGATGTTTAGTAGTTATTTTTGGCTAGACCAAGAAGTAACCTAACTTGTGATTGGCTTAATATATGTTTATAGAAAAAAAAAGAAGATGTGATATTACAAATATTGAAGCTTAGATATTATTAGCCCTATGGTGATATCCTGGATATCATTTTTCCAATTAAGATCAGTATAACTGTGCAATGATATAGAAAACCAGGAAAACTATATCTGCTGATCTTTACAATTATCACTTAAGAAGACAGTTTATTAGTGGAGAACTCCCTAGATTTAACTGTTCATTGATAACTTCATATTGTGGGTTTCTTAAATGTCTTCTATTTTTAACGATGAAATAAAACAATATTGTTTGTTTAAATCTTCATATATTTGAACTAATGTTCAATTTAAACTTGTTGACGCGTTTCACTAACACAGTAGCTTTGTCAAAACGACAAAGCTACTGTGTTAGTGAAACGCGTCAACAAGTTTAAATTGAACATTAGTTCAAATATATGAAGATTTAAACAAACTATATTGTTTTATTTCATCGTTCAGTATGGATCTTCATCAAGTAAAAACCTCATCTATTCAGTCTTCTATTTTCCAGTTCTTCAAGGTAATCCAGTTCTTGTTCCTTTTCACAAATATGCAGCACTTCTAGTTCTGTGTTAGGTGTCAATGAATGATTGGTGTCAAGTAGATGTTTTGCGTAGTGGGATTTATCTGGTTGTTTAAATCTGTATGCTCGTAAGTGCTCACTGTATCGTATTTCAAAATTCCTAAGGGCCTGACCCAAATAGACAGCATTACATTCTGGACATTTGAGTTTATATATACCTGACTTCTTTAATAGTGGTATTTTTGTCAGGTATGTATAAACTCAAATGTCCAGAATGTAATGCTGTCTATTTGGGTCAGACCCTTAGGAATTTTGAAATACGATACAGTGAGCACTTACGAGCATACAGATTAAAACAACCAGATAAATCCCCCTACGCAAAACATCTACTTGACACCAATCATTCATTGACTCCTAACACAGAACTAGAAGTGCTGCATATTTGTGAAAAGAAACAAGAACTGGATTTCCTTGAAGAACTGGAAATTAGAAGACATTTAAGAAACCCACAATATGAAGTTATCAATGAACAGTTAAATCTAGGGAGTTCTCCACTAATAAACTGTCTTCATAAGTGATAATTGTAAAGATCAGCAGATATAGTTTTCCTGGTTTTCTATATCATTGCACAGTTATACTGATCTTAATTGGAAAAATGATATCCAGGATATCACCATAGGGCTAATAATATCTAAGCTTCAATATTTGGAATATCACATCTTCTTCTTTTTTCTATAAACATATATTAAGCCAATCACAAGTTAGGTTACTTCTTGGTCTAGCCAAAAATAACTACTAAACATCAGGTAGGCATAAAATGAAATGTAACTTCTGTCAATCTGACGATGATATTGATTCAACGAAACAATTGTCATTTTTTTAGAATTTTCAATAACTTTTATAATATTGTGGAATTAACTAGAGACCGTGAGTTTCATTTAAAAACACTAATATGAGCATATTCCACGAAGTAAGGGTCGAGACAGTTAATTTCATTCTCCAATAAACGGTTTTAAAGATTAAAACTAACTTTTCCGCATCTGTGACCCTGAACAATATTCTATCATAAAATTGTTACTTGTATACACTTCGGGGGATGTATTGTGCTAACAAACCGAAATTTCTCCAAAAATAACCAAAAATTTAGTATATCTGGATTTATAGGACCCGCTCCAGTCAACTGAAAATCAATAAGGTACATCAGTGAGACACTTTGAACAATATTCAATCATAAAATTGATCAATCGTATACTCTCTGGAGGCTGTATTGTGCTAACAAACTGAAAATTCTTCAAAAATGACAAAAATCTGGTACTTCAAGTACCATAGCACCCGTTGTATTGGCTTTAGTGAGCTGAATATCAATAGTGTTCATCTTTGAAACGCTCTGAATAATATTCAATCATAAAACTGATCACTTGTATATACTCCGGAGGCAGTATCGTGCTAACAAACTGAAACTTCTCCAAAAATGACAAAAATATCATACTTAAAGTACTGTAGCACCGATGAAATAAAACAATATAGTTTGTTCAAATCTTCATATATTTGAACTAATGTTCAATTTAAACTTGTTGACGCGTTTCACTAACACAGTAGCTTTGTCAAAACGAATGAAGGTAAAATATAAAAATGTCTTAATATATACAGTGCTAAATCTATTTACTAAGGTTAACAATGGTATTAAAAGATAATGACCTGGAAATTCATTCACTACAAACATTCCTAAGCTATCTTCTAGGTAAAGAGGTTCAATAAAGGAGACTGATTGATATCTATTTGGTCGTTAAGGAGATTACCTGAATATTTATTTTTGTTAATCTCTAGGGCTTCTAATAAATTTAAGCCCTAGAGATTAACAAAAATAAATTTTCAGGTAATCTCCGTAATTCGTAACTCCGTAACTCCGGGGCTGTATCGTGCCAACAAACTGAAATTTCTCAAAAAATAACTAAAACGTCGTACTTCTAGTACCATAGCACCCGTTGTGCTGACTCTGGTGAGCTGAAAATCAATAGGGTCCATCTGTGAGATGTCCTGCATAATATCCAATCATAAAATTGGTGACATGTTGAACGCCGGAGGCTGTATCGTGCTAACAAACTGAAATTTTGAAAAAAATAACTAAAATGTCGTACTTATAGTACCATAGCACCCGTTGTGCTGGCTCTGGTGAGCTGAAAATCAATAGGGTTCATCTGTGACATGTCCTTAACAATATTCAATCATAAAATTTGTGACTTCTTGCACTCCGGAGGCTGTATCGTGCTAACAAGACATGTAACGAAAAGTGGCCGACGACAACGAAGACGACGACATGCACACCAATACTTTTCTCGCATATTAGATAGGTTGGGCGGAAAAGTAATAGAAAAAAAAACGATTCACACAAAAATAGACGTATGGTTGTTACTTACATATTTTGTAGTATTTAAAAAATAATGCGCAAAAATGCATTTGCTTATAACAAATCGTTTGTTAAAAAACAAATGAAAATTTAATAACAAAATTTTTTCTTTCCTAGTGTGAAAGTACATGTTAAATAATGATTTAAGAAAAATGGTTCCTCAATATTAATATTTAGTAACACAAAATAGTTATTTAACGAACAAATGTATTAATAAGGGCGATTAAGAATCGAGATAATTTAACGAGTGAGCGGAGCGAGTTCGTTAATGTTCGAGATTGTTAATCGGATTTTAATTCACGAGTTCGTTACAAAACTTTTCCGTCGACTCTATTTTCAATTTTAAAATATACATAGAATATATAATATATATAATAATAATAATATAATAATAATAATAATATTTATTTACACATAACTCAGAAAATACAAACAAACAAAACAAACGACATTATGCGAAATAAATATATACACTTGCGAAGCCCATGAGGCTTGTTTGCAAGGATAAAATAATAATAATATAAAACTTATACTAGGTAACAAATAATAATAAGTATAGGTAATTAATAAAAAATGTATACTATAATTAAGGATTAATAAAGTAGAAATAGAAATTGATAGAAACATTATCAGTAATTAATTTCGATAAGGTTGTGAATAGAGCGCCTACTTGTATTGGTGATATACTCATGAAGTTTCAAAGTTAGCACCTTTACAGAAGATTCAGATTTAATTTGTTGGGGTATAGCATTATATAGCTTAGGTCCTAGAAACATAAAGCTTCTTTGTCCAGCTGTTTTTTTCATTGTTGTATTCAGGTAAGTATGTTTATTTCTTGTCATATAATTGTGAGTTTGAATTTGTAGATTTGATTTAAGTTTATGTTGTCTTAATACCGCTTTTTTTAAGTATAATTGTCTAACGTCTAATATTTTCGTTTCAGTATATAGAAGTTCACTGCTATATCTTCTTGTTTTTCCAAGAAGGATTTTGAGGAATCTTTTTTGCGAAACCTCGAGAATATTATAGTAAGTCTTCGCCACTCCACCCCAGCTGACCAGACCGTAAATTAGGTGAGATTCAATCAAACTTTTATAAACTATTAGTTTTTGTTTATATTGTAGGTGATATGAGATATGTTTGAATTTATATAATACACACCTCAATTTTTTAACTAGATAATTAATATGGTTATCCCATCTAAGATGTGGGTCTATCATAATTCCTAAATATTTTATTTGTTTTGCAGGTTGAATATTGATATTTTTTTGTACATTGATGGCGTAGTTCGGAAGATCCGGTTCTAAGGATGCAAAAGGCAGGTAAACAGTTTTTTTATAATTGATTGAAAGAAGCCTATAGTCACACCACTGTTTTATACAATATAGATCATTTTCAATTTTCAACTTTAAATCGTACCAATTTTGATCACTCTATACCAGAACTGTATCGTCTGCAAAACTTATAATTTTACTGTTGCTTTCAATCATAAATAAGTTATTCAAATATATATTAAACAAAACTGGGCCCAGAACCGTACCTTGTGGAACACCACACTGAACTGTCTGTTCTTTACTGCATTTATTGCCCACTCTTACTTTCTGAGATCGGTTTGTCAGATAACTATTGAAAAAAGCATGTGCTGTACCTCTAACTTCAATGTCCTCTAGTGTTTCCAAAAGAAGGCAGTGGTCCACGGTGTCGAAGGCCTTTACTAAGTCCAGGAAGACCGCAATTGTAGGTAAACCCTCATCAATATTTTTATATAAAATATTTGTTACTTCCAAAAGAGCATCGTTAGTGGACTTGCGCTTTTGGAAACCATATTGAGACCCTGACATTAGCTGATATTTATCTAGAAATGTATTAAGCCGTGCATTAAATACTTTTTCTAGTATTTTTGATAAACAAGTTATTAATGATATTGGTCTGTAGTTTGTCATTTCATCCCTTTCCCCACTTTTATAAATAGGTTTGACAATCGATGTCTTAAAAGCTGAAGGAAATTGTCCCATTTCTAATGACTTATTTATTATAATCATTAGCGGATATGCAATAAAATCTGAAATATGTTTGAGAGTTTCAGCCCTTATTTCATCCCAACCCGGTGCTTTTTTATTCTTTAGTTCACTAATTATATTTTTTATTTCTGTAATACTGGTGGGTGCCAAAAACATGGAATGACAATATATAATTTTCTTTTCTTTATAATTTATTGGTTTTTGTATGGTTTTTGCTAGGTTTCGTCCTATATTTACAAAGAAAGTATTAAACATTTCAGAAATTATCTCAGCTTTATTTACTGTTGTTCCATTGTTGTCCTTAATATTTGTAATTTCCGTGTTTTCTGTTTTTTTAGATATTGAGTTTACTACATTCCATATCTTTTTTGACATAGAACAATAAAATAAATAATGACATATGACAAATAATACTAACACAGCTACTTTATTTCAAATGTTTTAGCAGGTAAGCCTACTACAGGTCCACAGGTCACTGCCAATTTAAATGTATGAGAACAATGTACGTTGGGTTGCATTAAATGAAATCGTTGATTAGTAGAAAACCATTCATTAATAGGGGTCATTAATCAACGATTTTGAGTTCGTCAAAATAAATCATAAATAGACGGTCGACGGAAAAAATTGTTATTTAACAAGTACGTTTTTTGCCAATAAAATTTTTTTATAAACGATTTTTTTCTTAAAACTCATTATTTAAATCAGTGATTATATTCTCAATAAACATTTTTCAAAAATCTTAATACAGTGTTTAAAATCAATTAACATCTAAAAACTATTTCCAAAACTGATTGTTTTAAACTATTAGCTAATAACCCTTACATTATATAGCTCTGTAACTGGTTATTATACTACATAACCCATTAGATGTTACAATAAACCATTACAACAAATATTATTGGGTATGTATATTTTATTCAAAAAGCACATTTATAGGTACCTACTTTTTAACATGGCGCCTCTATTTGTTTTTATATATTCCCACTTAAAGTTTCCCGCCGACTGTTTACCGAGTATATTAACAGTGATATAAAGAATAAATGAACCTACATGTCTGTTAACATAATGAATTTGAATGAGTTTTTGCAAAATAGGATGATCGGTGGTTTTGCATATTTCCAAGCCGCTAGCTACCGCTCTTGGGATTTTATTGCACATATTACTCCATTACACTTATTGTAGTGTCTCCGAGCGACCTCTGTCGTATCTTCCATACATAAGAAGATTTACATGTCAATTCGTTCTTGAATTGAAAATCAGTCGACGATAAACTCTGATGATTGTATTGCATAAATCCTAGCCGCAACTGGTGCACCTCTCATATATTCAAACTACAAAATACGTGCCTATCGTGTCAAACGCTTCTTGCCTTGTGAGAATCAGCTTAGATTCAACTCAGTAAATTTTATGTCGAATTTAATACAAACAAATCGCAATGAAACGTGGACAAATGAAAATGTTTAATAATTTGACACATGTTGTTTTTTAAAGGTTTATCCTGTGACTGTAACTGATGAAATAGATAAAATCATTGTTAATGGGACAATGAAACTCACCCAAAATCGTCAAATGATGTTCAATAGAACCAGAGTAATCTATATTCAAAGGAAATTGCTTAAAATACCTCGGATTCGGAAATATACACCCGGAATATTTCAAAATTATTGTATATTTTTGGAAAATGTAAATCCAGAAAAACTAATTCATCAAACATGAAAGAACAGTTTATTTTATTAATTTCAAGTAAACATTGTTCAGTTCTTATAAGTAGAAAATGGTGAAAGGAAAATATTGTTAAATGGTATTAAAATGAAGGATTTCCTATAAACTTTAATGCAATTAGGAGGACAAATACTACACTTTTTATCAAATTAAGAGTAAAGTTAGTAACGTGTATTTCCTTCTCAAACTCTTATTACTGCTTGCATCCTTCTTGGAATAATCAAAAGTAGTTTTTGAATGAATTATTAATTTAGGAAATTGATTACTGTGCCAGCTGCTTATGGTCGAGCGATGTCGGCCTTTAGTACAAATCTTTCTCATCCAATATAGCCTTCATATAACATAACATGCTCTTGTAATATGTTCTGTCGTACGTCCAATGCCACCTAATACCTCCCCAAAGCATTATACCGCCACCTACAATCCTCCAAAGCTAACATTCTTTATGGATTGCAGCTGGCATACCATTCCCCAACTTTTCTGTAGACGTGGTTTCGTCCATCTGGCTTCTATAATTAAATTCTAGTCTCATCCATAGACAGAATTTTTATATTGCTCAATATTCTACTGTGCATGAATT
Source organism: Galeruca laticollis (assembly GCA_963921935.1). NCBI lineage: Eukaryota > Metazoa > Arthropoda > Insecta > Coleoptera > Chrysomelidae > Galeruca > Galeruca laticollis. The sequence continues at coordinate 40,517,041 of OY998175.1, read as the reverse complement.
CTTGCAAATTCTAATCGAAAATTTTTGTCAATGTTAAAAGGACGTGGAACTTTGGCAGGTCGTGCATACCTCCTTAGTTTCATTAATGTTGTACCCTGAATGATTTGTGCCTTAATTTCTCTCTCTTTGTCTGTAAAATTGCAATTTGTGCTTAGCTTTGGCATAGTATTTGTCGACTGATTCTCTTGGTGACTATTGTGATCGTCTGAAGTTGAATATTTCAAACTCTGTATTGGTAAAATATTCATGGAGTTTTAATTTCGCCTCACTGTATTTTGTCATGGTAACTGAAACTCTTATGGTTGCATCAATGGGTACTTTAGGGTCTGGTAAGGATAAAATATGTCGAAAATTTTATCACCCATACAATGGAGAAACATAGCCTCTTTCCTGTCATCGTTTGTAATCACTGCTGCTATCAGAACATTATTAAATCGTTTCAACCATTTTCTCATCAAATTCCAACATTTCCTACATCTAGATTAAATATTACAATGTTGTTAAGGTTATCCATGTCTACCATATCTCTATTGTCGGTTTTTTGACGTGGCTTCTTCCGGTTCATCGCCAAAATGTAATATCTAGATCAGTGTTGTGTTAGGCCAGCCATTCTCTAAGTGTGTTCCGCGGAAACCTAGGGTGCGCGCTTACAAAGTCGAAATTGTTTACACCGCACTTTAAACCTGCTTCTTTTAATATGCATCTAACTGTTTTCGAACTAGCATTAACTTGTCTTGCATTTAGTAGTTCATTTCTTAGATTTGTAGATGTGAGATTTCCTGTAGAACTAAGAACCGAAAGTGGCCATCTCTTGTTGTAGATATTTTACGCCGTTGACCTTGTTCGAAAAGATGATTCGAACCGTAAAATCTAATGTTGAATAGAATTTACAAAACATTTGTTCTGAATGAAAGAGATTACTACCCTTTTTGTATTCCGAAAACTATTGTCCGCACTGAATACCTTTTGTTATGCATTTTAAATTTTTCTGAAGTTTCAAACCTAGGTTCTGGACTTCCATCGCTCATAAACACCTATTTAGGCCCGGTTATATCTGGAAATGTGCCACACAATTCCATTAAGGAAAGGTCTCTAACACCTATACACTCCCATTCGTTCTTGGTCAATAGTTTTTCAGCAACTGAAACCAACTCAGTACCTCATTATGACGCGAATCTTAACACATTGCTTGAGAAGTTTTTGTCTCAAGAAGAGGTTAATCGAGCATCTCCTTTCGCTCTTTAGCGGCTGATGAAGAAAAGGTGGAAGAAATATATTCGTCCACCACCAAAATTTTAGACAGCAGTTGATATCAAGTAAATGTACCGTTCATAAAATCAAATGCTTACAAAATATTTGGAGATTCTCTTTTAATACCAAAGCATAGATTTGAATCACTCGAAATAAAATTCGCTCACAACCCAGTTCTTTTCTCAGAATACAAACAATTTATCGATGAATACGTTTCTCTCGGACATAGCGAATTTGATCCTTTAGATCTCACCAACTCTTTCAACGAAAATAAGTATTTTGTACCCCACCTATATCTTCTGAGAGAACACAGCGAAACCATTAAATTGAGAGTAGTCTTCGGTTTCTCCTCTAAAACAACTTCATCTTTCTTTTTTAATGACATATCTTTCAAAGGTCCTCAGGTGCAGCTCGAATTATTCGACGTATGTCGTTTTCGCTATTCTCGATACTTGTTAATAGGTGACATACAGAAGATGTACAGACAGATCACAAATCTAGATCAAAATTTTTTACAGAATATATTATGGAGAAATTCTCCTAATGATGATTTTTTCTGCATATAATTAGCTTGTGTCTCGTTCGGACAAAAATGTGCTCCCTGTCTCGCTTGTCGAGTACTACAAGACATTACACAACGAAATACCCATTTATCTCTCGCTTAAACCAGACGTTTGTGGATGACATACTGTCAGCTGTTAACTCACTGTCTGACCTAAAGCTGTTGCAATCCGAATTAAACAAGTGTCTTAATGCATCAGATTTTACAACTTAGTTCGAATTCTCTAAACTTCATTAACGAATCAGTGCAATCTCAAGCGTTAGATCTAGACTTAAATTTTGATAATATGTCCTGTAAAATTCTTGGGCTTAAGTGGAATCCAACTTACGATATTTTTCAAATCTCTACTCCTTTATGTATTGAGCTCGAATCCTACATCACTAAGCGGAAAATTCTATCTGCTGTCTCACAATGTTATTATCCTCTAGGATTAGTTAACCCCATCATTGTCAAAGGAAAAATATTAATGTAACGCACATGGTTGCACAAACTTTTATGGGATCAAGAAATGACTGGATAAGTCCATCATCCTCGCTTGAAAAAATTTTATATACCATATTTCTTCTCTCTCCAACGTTTAGATTCCACTATATCTATTTATTAATGAAAAACTCCTAGAATGTCAATTTCATGGATTCTCAGATGCCAGTTCAGTGGCATATGGACGCAACTTATATTTCCTCTCCAAATATGCAAATGGGAACATCCATTGTGCATTAGTGGGAGCAAAAGAGCAAAATCACGACTTGCGCCATTATAAAACATGCTTACCATTCCCAAATTAGAACTCTGTGCAATGTTATTGTTAGCGAAATTCACTCAACGAATCATGTAAATTTTTAAACCAAAGATTCAATTTCAATCAATTATTTTATGGTGTGTTTCTCAAGTCGTTCTATCCTGGTTGAAGGGACATCCCCCGCAGTGGAATGTGTTTGTGAGCAATCGTGTATCACAGATACAAGAGATCTCTAGCTCTAGCACATTTCAATGGCACTACGTTCGGTCGGAACTTAATGCTGCAGACATGGTCTCACGTGGAAAATTCGACAATTTAACTTTTTGGTTTCACGGTCCCTTGTTTCTACATGATTCTAATTTCGTGTTGAGTGACCTTGCTCAATTTCGCCCCATAGATGATCCTCCTGAATTAAAGCAAAATCGTTTTACAACCACTGTAATTGAAGAACAGTTTTGGCCCAAGCTCTCGTCAAAGTTTTCGACTTTTCCTAAGTTTCAGAGGACAGTAGCATATTTGCTACGGTTTGTTCAAAACTCAAAAAACAACAAAGACATTGAAGGTCTCTCTCGTGGAAAATTATTGAACAAGCAACTTCTCTCACTTAAACCATTTTTAGATACCGACGGAATTTTGCGAGTCGGTGCAGATATTCCGTATCGCAGAAACACCCCATACTGTTGCCACCAAAGAGCACACTCTAGTCCTCCAAAAGCACACATAGTGTCCTCCAAAATAGACCTAAATGGTCCAAGACTACTAGAGACATTAAACCTAATAATCTGATCCTGGTAAAAGATGAACTATTCCATCCACTCAATTGGCTACTAGCTCGTCTGATTGACACGATTCCTGGTAAGGATGGCCGATTTCGTGTTCTTCGCCTTAAAATCAGCGAAAGTCAGTACACACGACCAATCACAAAAATCTCGGTATTGGCAGTCTGTGAAAAGGATTAACTTTTCTATCTCCTCCCATTCTTGTACAGTAGTTATGGGTATCTGTTTACGATGTAAATAGCATGGAAATTTTCATTTAGGTGGTTGTCGCGGGCCGTATGTTTGAAAAGATGATTCGAATTGTAAAATTCTATGTTGAATAGAATTTACAAAACATTTGTTCTGAATGAAAGAGATTACAACCCTTTTTGTATTCCGAAAACTATTGTCCGCACTGAATACCTTTTGTTATGCATTTTAAATTCTTCTGAAGCTGCAACCTTTTATAGTCGAAAAATATCCTTAGTAATCAGAATTTCAGTGAGCCATTTGTAAAAATATCTAGATCATTTTATTTGTAGCATTATCTGAAAAGGGTTTTGGGTAGCAAATATCTATTGAATATTTCCTTTATAATTTGAACTCATAACCGATTTTGGGAATTCCAGAAAAAGTGGTATTCCGTATTTCTAGTTTGAGGGGCGGCTTACAAGTCTTCTTTTGAAAGATATCTCATCTCAAGCGACAGTCTTGAATGTTTCTTCGAGTGAATCGGTTCAGCTCAGTTGTATCTTAGTACCTTACTGAAGTAACGCAAGTTTCTATGTCCGCTTAAGTATCCGACAGTCGTGAATGTTTCTTCAAGTGAATCGGTTCAAACTCCAGCTTGAGTGAAGATCAAGTTGTGTCTCAATAGTTTACTGCAGTAACTCTAGTAACTTATTTTATTGTTCTTATGCTTCTCTTTCTCAATATATCTCGTGGGTCTTGAATATTTCTTCTAGTGAATCGGTTCAGCTCAGTTGTATCTCAGTACCTTACTGAAGTAACGCAAGTGTTTTATTCCGCTCAAGTATCTCACGGCAACTAAATTAGTAGACGCGTATGTTAGTAAGTTAATCGTAGCAAATTTTCGCAACGAAAAGAAACAGTGTATAATTATAATAAGTGTATAAAAAGTAGTTTGTGTATAGTTCTGTAAATATATTAATAGTGGCCGACTTCGATTTTTATTTATAAACAATTTAACAACTGGAAATACAGTGCATTAATTATAAATGTACGTGCAGTACGTAACAGATCTGATCTTCGGAGAAAATATCCAGTTTGTTTTAATTTTTGTAAAATTTTCGATATAGTAAATTGACTTCTTCCGAGTCGTCGTGGGAAAAAGCTTAGCCGAACCTATAGGCGATATACGTACGTAGAATATTACGAAAAATACGATGATTGTATTTTCGATGCTCCTTAATTACGTCCTGTAGCGATGGACCTACAAGTCCTTATACGATTTTAAGTCTAAAAATTTTTTATGGAAACTTTACATGACCAGTTTCCGAGATATTGATAAGGGTAATTATTATTGGCGTAATCGGTACAATAGGTATCTGGTTCAATATTGCATTTTTATATCCAGGCCCTTCAATATTTCTTGACAGTGAAAATCTCCACTGACAAGACCAAATGTAAGTAAAGGAATATGTCAAATGAGGAAGATAATCAGACTAATCACAAATGGAACGGAATGATAGTACAGGAAGCAATGGAGATAATCTTGAAAATGTAAACCTTTCTCCCAGCTCAAGTCGTCACATGAAAGAGTAGACAAAGCTTAATGAATCGGATAATTTTCACCCAAAATAACAAAATACGCCTTGGAAACGTTACTTTAATGTAACGGATGAAATAAGCTTATTTTCAGGTCTGTTGCAGAAGGTTTCTTAAAAATTTTTAATATACAGTAATTGTGACTAAGTATGATTTTTATGGTAATATAAATTAATTTGTCAATTGTAAGAGTTAAAAACAATTTTAATGGGAGAAAAAGCAATTATAAGCACGCTATAACGAACAAAAATTTAACAAGTTCACAGATAGGACGCCAGAGAAATTTTGGCAAGCACCCAAGACTTCTTAAGTTAGCCCACAACTCCTCAGTGGGTTAACAACACTAACTACACACTCCAAAAGGTTAAACTGATAGGAAAGTTATCGTTAAAAATAAGTCAGCAAGTATTCCCTGATTGAAGTTTAATAATCATAATGGACCTTTTCAAAATATGATTGTTACAAAATTTACAACAACAAAAATGACACTATTGACACATGAACTCAGCTGAAGACTGTAGATTCAGTATGCAGTTAGGCTGAAGGCCGAAATCTACAAAAAACTTATATCGCAACTAAATTATCAGTTACAAGCGAAAACTCAAAGTTACAATTTAAATAACTGACAAGCAGGTTTTATAATACCTGAGTAGAGCTGAAGGCTACTAACTCTGGACGCAGACGAGCTGAGGGCCCCAATTTACAGAGTTGTGTAATAAAAATATATAAATGCATATGCATATAATTAAATAAGCAAACAAGCTTAGCGATGCGCAAAAAAATAAATTGAAATTATGTACGGTGCAAAATTAGTTACATAAAATCGTCAAAGTTCAAAAAATATCTAAATAGCGCAGCACCCCTGTACGTACCGTGGTCTACCTAACGTTCAGAGCCAACAACTCAATATTTTAAATAAGATATATATGTTTACAAATTTATATACATAAGTGACAATGAATTTATATTAATTCTGCAAAAAAAAAGAGAAAATAAAAACCATACGTAAAAATTTTGTGAAATTTGACTGATAATGAGAATGGATGAAATTTAAATGCATAAAAAAATAATAGGAAAATGACTGTTACGAGTGATTTTTCCTTCTTCAGACCAGCAGTTGAAGTCGCTTCAAAATATTCCAGCCCTCCTGGTTACTGGCCTGGCTGACTTCGCAGGCTTCAATCAGTGCATAAAAACCAAAATTTAAAACCCCCCTTGATAACGAGTCCTTCTCACGAGGCCGGCCGTCAACTGAATTATCCACGTAATTTACTGCTACCTACTCACTGGCCATCGACACACGTCGGCTCAGCAATTAATCGGGTCAAACCTTCCAGATGCCGTATTAGACGGTATTTTCTTTCCTTACGCAGGATTATTGTATTTTTCCAACGTTATGGCTCCAGAGCACGTCCGAATTTTGTTAAAAGACTTCCCAGTGTTCACAATGACGACCTAAGGAGAACTGAACCGCTTCTCGATGGCACCGTCTGTTATCCGTCCACGTCGGCAGGCATACCAATATTAAATTATCGACGGACGGGCGCTTTTTCGCGTTACAACGCTACAAACACACTGCAATTACAATTAGGACACTACAATTTTATTTTTTCATTATTCAGGTGGCCAGTGTGTCATTAAATATTTTGTTAAATAAGTCAGCTCTTTGATGCCTGGACCTCCAAGTAGGTTAGGTTAGATTAGGTTAGGGAATGTTCGGTTAGGTTGTTTTGTAAAAAGTTCACATGCTTTTCTTTAGTATTGAAACCACACTATAACGACATTGTGATAACGATGTTAGAACGGAACTGAAGAGGTCGAATATAATTGTTTTGATAATTAGAAACGAATTATTTACAAGCGATCATTTCTATGTGGGTAAAGCTGACCCAGTCTTTTTCAAAATTAAAAAAATTATATAAAAGTTGTGCTGAATTGTGCTAGGTTTGTGCTACTTGTGCTGCAAAATATATTGTTATTTTTTCAATTATGGCAGTTCTATGGGCTGATGAAAAAAAATAGAAAAATTAATTAGCACTCCTTGATAAATCATTTTTTTCAAGAAGTTGGCCCAACCACTTTGTCATTAGACACAGTAATTTTTTATCGCAAAAATAAGAGTTGTGCTAGCATCCGAGGACACTGTGCTTTCAATACAACAAATTATTTTATCGAAATTTATAATTTAATCGAAATAATCATGGATGTTATGAGGAGAACAACGTTCTTCACTTTCGTACTCGACACAGCACTTTTTTATCACAAAAATAAAAATTGTGCTGAATTGTGCTAGCAACCTAGGACACTGTGTTGTCAATACAAAAAATGATAGTTTCAAAATTGATGATTAAATTCCGATAATAATTGTGCATTTCATAGGGGTAAAAAAGTTGATCACCTTCATACTCGACACAGCAATTTTTATCGCAAAAGTAATAGTTGTGATGAATTGTGCTAGCATCCGAGCAGACTGTGCAATACAAAACATTATTTTATCGAAATTTATAATTTCATAATCATATTATTGTAACGTTTTTATTTTCCCTATATTTCGCCCTATGAAATCGAATAATTTCTATCCCAGTACGGCCCTGGCGTAACAATATTTTCTTCGAACTGTGGAGCATATCGTTTCATATGACCAATAAAAAAAAATTAGGAACAATATATCTCTGGACGCCGAAAAGGTTTGTTACGCCTCAATCTTGATTTTCAATTCAAGTAAGTAACAGCTGAATATATAATAGTTTTTAATACCGCCTCTAAATGAAATGTGCAATGTGTAAACAGTAGTTTTTAGTATCGCCTCGGACAAAAAGGTACTTTTCACGAAAGTCTGGGTAGACAGCGTAATTGGTGAATTTATGGTCTCGATTCGTTTTTATATGGTTTGTTGTATGGCTTTTTTAGAACTAGCTTTACCGTTATTTTTCGGAAAGAATTTCTAAACAAAAGGCTGTTTACCCCCAAAAATCTCGTCACGAGAGGCAGTCGGCGATGAATACTTGAGCGAATCAGATTTGATTTCTTTAGTTATTAAGATATCGTATCGTATCGTAGAAAAGTTTCGATATTACCTGTGCTTAGTCCGCGAATTAAAATTACCGGAGTATCTGTGTATTGTGCTACTACAGACATTACGTTACCGAAGAATACCGAGTGTCTGTGATTTGTTCCATCACGCGGTAAGAGTAGATTGATTATTACAAGTATTGTCCAAAAAAATTAAATCGACCGCATCGAGAAACCACGCCTCCGGCGTTTATGCCAGTGTCATCACCTGAATAGTATTGTGGTGATTGGCTGAAGACTGTTGGACTCGGGTATCGTGAATGATTATTTTGTATCTCTCCTACCTGGAGTAAATCTCACCTTTTCTTAGTCGATAGTGAAAAGACTAATTTAGTGTCACGCCATTTCTTTAGCGAAAGAACCATACGGTGTCAGAACTATTTTATTATGATAACGAGTTCATTTATTACTAATATTAACATTGTTTTAAAGAAGTTTTATGTTTTATGCTGTTTTATAGAATAACCGTTAAGAATTTCGGCGTGCACGTCTAATCTAGATTAAATTATTTTCCGATCCCTTATATTGACGTAACTTTCGAGTAATTCAGTAATATTATATTATCCTACATTTTCGTTTTTGAATAGACGGAAAATAATTTCATTAATAAACTAATTTTTTAGTTCGCCAACTCCGCCACATTTATCGTTTGTGTATTTATATAATTTTGATTTGTATATTTGTTGTTCCTTAGAGACGATTTATTCCTCGAACAATTACCGTGTAGTGTTGAGTGATAATTTGTTTAATTGTTTTTATGTATATATTAATATTTTTGCGGTACCCGGTTATGCATGTATCCATATTGTAATTTTTTTTATGTTGTTCACTGACGCTGGTCAAACATGTTAATAAACTGGTCAACAGTGAGTACTTCCCTAACCTCCACATCCACATTACCGAAAATACCTCATTTTTTATAATTTCTCTCTCTTATCGCAGTTTTTGAAATTTTTCCTGTGAATTAAAATTTCTGGCGCCCTTTAATTACCTTTCCGGTTGATTAACGTTCCGAAAATAAAACCACCACTCTTAGCCCTCCAACCAAAACGAGTGTGCCGTTCGCATACGTCCTAATTGTTTATCGCCCAGTATCGTTCCAAATAATAATACGTCATCTTGGTCCCATCCAAGGAAACTTGGAGAAATTGGAACCGAACAATTAAGACGGTAACATTATTATAAATTATAAATAGGGAGAAAAAATGTATCACCTTCGTACGTACACAGCAATTTTACTGCCACCATCATACGAAAATTTCCAATAAATATTTTGTCTGGGCATAATGAAAATTCCGTGCGATTTGCAATTTATTTCAATTAATTGAAAAGTCATATTTCAATTTGACTTCGAAGTCACATGTAGTCATAGAATAATTTTTATTTATCGAATTTACATTCCAATTATTTAGTAGCCTATTAACTTTTTGTCCTACAATTTTGATCACTGTAGGGCTGAATAAACATGAATTCAAATTATGTCTAAACATAAAATCTATTCCGCGCTTGTAGTAGTCTTTCTTCTGTTCTCGGATGCTAGCACAACTTTTATAATTGCGATAAAAAAATTGCTGTGTCGAGTACGAAGGTGGTACACTTTTTTCTCTCTATTTATAATTTATAATAATATGGTAATACAATTATGAATTTCGATAAAATAATTTCTTGTATTAACAGCACAGTGTCCTCGGATGCTAGCACAACTCAGCACAACTTTTATTTTTGCGATAAAAAATTGCTGTGCGAATGACAAGGTGGTTAGGCCAACTTCTTGAAAAACATTTTTTTCAAGGTGTTCTAATTGATTTTTCCAATTGTTTCCAGCAGCACAAAGCTAGCACACAGTCAAATTTACACACAACATAGTTTTTAAGAAAAGCGGGTGCAATAAACCCAAATTTTCATAAATATCCATTTAGTAAAACGCTCTGTATATTTAATTATAGTAAGAATAGGATGGCATAATGCAGTATTCAGATAAACGTCTTTAACTATTATAACACAAGTGAACACCTTGAAAATGCATGTCTTTGTTGCCTTTGTTGTAAAGCTGCTTGCACAACAACATAGTCAATTATTGGTAAATGGATTATTTTTAGCGTGACACAGAAACATACTTAAGTAAATTTTCATATATATCTCGTAATATTTAGAATTTTTTCAGAATCACAAAAATGCTTTTGTCCGATCCGATAAGGTAACTGAACCATTTACTTCATAGTCATCGCACTATGAGTAATATTTACTAATGGTATTTTTATCATATAAAGGACATTTCAAACAGGAACTCTAATCACTACTTTATTGATTGGGTGGTTTTATAAAAATTTCTTATACTTATAAGGAAAAAGATTATTTTATTCTCAATTTTAAACTCCGTAGACGTAGTTATGACTTTAAGTGTAAATACCAAAGGCAAAAGTAACTAACATTGAATAATACAAATACTTGATATAGTATTTTTAATACCAATCTGGATGTACTAGTCCCATTAGTGACTAAATGTATGCGGCTTTTTAAAAGTACAAACAGAGAATTTAGGTTACGTCTAATACTGACATGTATTCCAGGAATTGATAGAATAGTTTATATTCAATATAACCAGTAGCGGTGTATGTATATTAATTAATTTCATATATATATATATATATATATATATATATATACAAACAAAGACAACGGAAGAAAAAGAAGACTACACTAGGAATAGAAACGCAATAAATATAAAAGAATAGAAAATACAAAGTTGGAGAGGGGATAGAAGAATAAAAAAAAATGGACACAGATAAAAGGATTAAGGAGAAGTAAAGTATGTACAAAAAGTACGAGGAGTAATAAACCCTAATTAAGTATGCAAAACCTTTACAGGGAGCACCATGAAATTTTTGATAAATCTCTTACTTTAAATTACATTTCTTCCGTAAATCTAAAAACCAGGTAGATCGACCCCGTATTTGTTTCAGTTGTAGCAAAGTTTAGGGTTTATTCATTGTTAAAGGATTAGCAGATAAGCAATAACGCAATGCAGTGGTGTGTATTTTGGGAAAAAAATACGTTTTAAATTATAATATAATAAAAAATGAAAAGAAATAATTATTGGAATACATTTATTACTTACATTTTATTCTATATACGACTCGGAAGAGGAAGAATCGTTGTTGACATTAATAATAATAGGGCCGATTAAATCATCACAAATATTGTCAATTTTCCACATATTTGCCTCTACTTTGATAACATGCTCGATACAGTTTGTCCAATTTTCCTTACTCACATGACTTACAGCACTCAAACAATTTCACAACATCGTTTATTTTAAAAGTAGTATTTTTTTTCCAACTTCTCCCTTTACCTGAGCCCATATTAATTCTATGGGATTAAGTTCACAATGATAAGGGGGAAGTCGAAGAACTGATATACCACGAGAAGAAGCCATTTCTTCTACAATGTAGGTTTTGTATTTATTCTTGTTCATTTTTGCAATTCTGTAAAGTTCTTTCCTTAGTGGATCTTTTGGAAACTTAATATTTTTCGAAATAAGCCACTCCAAAAGTTCTGCTTTACGCCAACGAATTGTGGGCAATGCTTCTCGTAACCGTGAATGGTAACTTGCGTTGTCCATAACAATAACAGCCCCTTTTGGAATCAGATCCAACATTTGAACAAACCATTCCTCGAAGACATCCCCATTCATATCTTCGTGATAGTCCCCCGTGCGTTTTGAAATAAAAGTTAATAATCCACCATCAACAAAACCTTCAGAACTTCCAACATGGACAATGATAAGTCTTTTTCCTTTTCCAGATGGTGGCTGCAAACCTAACGACAAACCTTCCACGAATGCCTGCCTTCCGCTTTTAATGTTTTCATCTTGCCAAGATTTGAAAACTGTATATCCAGCATTTATCCATGTTTCGTCTAAGTAGAAGATTTTCAAATTTTGTTCTCTGGCATGTCGAATGCTTCTTAAATAGTCTCTTCTCCAAAAAACTATTTCCGGTTTATCTATCAAGAGAGATTTTCTATTATATTTTGTATATCTGAAACCCACATCTTTCAAAAGTTTGCATAATGTCATTCTGGAGAATTTTGGATAGTCCGTATCTTCTTGCACTGATGTCATAATTTTGTCAAGTGTTGGAATTTCCTTTCGTAAGTAAAATCCATGGACTTTACGCCTTAGTCTTTGTTTTAATGACTCATCGATCTCAATTGGTTTTCGGCCTGAAGGAGTTTTAGGGGGTTGAAGAGTTCCATTCTTGCTTTCTTTTAGTAATCTATAAATTGTTGATTTAGCAACACACAACGTAGCAGCCGTTAATTCCACAATATCATCAACACTTGCACTTGGATCCTTGTTTTTCAATGATATATAACAATTCAATATCAGAGTTTTTTCATTTAAAGATAATGGACCTGTTTTTGGTCGTTTAGATGGTCCTTGGCTTATCGACATTGTTTGGTACTTGCACAATTAACATTCAACAAATGTTTTAAATATATTCCAACTGTTTACAATATTATGACAACCATACAACTTCATACAACTTTACTCAAAGAACTAATACTAAGTACTGATTTAATGTACTTACTTTCTTTTAAAATAATATTCCCGATAATGTTTCTAAGAAAACTGGGTGGTTTGGAAAATCCCTCTCAATAATCGAATAATCTGTAAATAGGTGTAATCGTATTAAGCCGATTACAGTAGGCCACTTGCCATTTAAAATTTCTGAGAAAAATTCCCCAAACACTACATATAGGAGTAATACAAATAAAAAATAATATGAATAAACGGGCATATCCGAACTCTGCCACAAAATAAAATTTTACCTGACTTGTATCAATTTGAGGATTACTGAAATGTTCGAACTGTGCCGCAACCATTTAGTTGAATCCTATTAGAGTCATTAGGGTTTATAATAGATAAAATCGGAGGCCCATAGAATTATGTATATTTCTGAAAGGTTTCAAAGATTTCTTGAATTAAATATTTCGAAGAAATCTTGATTGTTTCGATCGATATTTAGGAGATTCGGGGAAGGATGTTGATGCACTTACACTATTGCCTAAAAATCAGGAAGAAGTATTTAATAGTGTTCGTGAATTACAATTACGAACGAACCGAGAAGAGGAATTTCTATTAACAGCAGACCAGGTATTTAAAATTATTGTGTTCTCCTGTTTTTCCAACCTTAATTTTTTATGTAATTCGGATTGTATTTTGATGGATGGGACTTTTAAATACTGTTCAACTTTTTTTTACCAAATGTTTACCATTCATGGTTTTAAAAACGGCTATTACATACCTCTTGTTTTTTGTTTGCTGCCGGACAAATCAAGTCAAACATATTCAAATTTGTTTTTAATTTTAAGACAAAAATGTAAAGAAGTCGGCTTAAATTTTCAACCTAAAGAAGTCGTAGTAGATTTTGAACTAAGCATTCATAACGCTATATATGAATGTTTTGGCAGAGATCAAATTCTTTTTGGTTGTAAATTTCATCTCTGTCAAGCTTGGTTTCGTAAGATTCAGGAGTTTCATTTGGTACAAGAGTACAGACAGAAAGGTTCTGTAATTGGCGAATACTTAAAAGTACATTTCGGTATTATGTATCTTAGTCCTGAGGAAGTTGTAGACTTTTTAAAAATGAACTACATTTTTTGCTTCCGAATGACCTCTACCTCTATCACTTTTTTTATTAAAATTAGAACATCCCGTTACCTCTGACTTAAATCGTATATTCTTTAGCATAGCTGCAACACATTCGTTCAATACAAAATGTACCTTACGGTATACCCTCTTAAAATATATTTTGGTACGTCTATGAAATCTACTTAAATGAATGATTTATTACTCCTTGTCCTTTCTATATAGACTATAGAAAGAAGGAAATAGAAGCAATAAGATACAAAAATAATCAACTACAAACAGGGATAGAACATAGACTAGACACATAGAGAGACTACTATGTAGAGAAATTCTACACAATAGGAAAGTAAGATACAAAGGGAAAAGATATAGACCAAAGAGAAATAGCGAGAGAAAAAGTGGGGAAAAGTCATACAGAATACGCATTTATAAATGTGGTCGCCAACCTTCAATGACAATACGGCATGAAAAGAAAAATAAGAGTATTTCTAATATTCTCCTTTTCATTTATCTCTGTTTTAAGATTTTTTGCATTTTTATAATTATATGTATATTTTTTTGTTAGTTCATGGTTATTGGTGTTAATTTTTTATCATACTGATGGCTTTTTAATCTGTCTTCCAAATACTGTGATAACTTCTTATTATGTAAACAACACATCACAATTATTACAAGGTAATTCATATATCATGTTACTTTTTTGGTTTTGTGGAGTTTCTGATTTCAAATTACTGAAATAATTTGATAGAGTGTTTATATCCTTTGTGACTTACTTCAATTTTTTATTTACTGAAATAATTGGATACCAGGTGGGATAGTCCCTGTATAAATAGTACAGATAGGTGTTTTATACTTTGGTATTCAGAACTTGCTAAAGTTTATCAAATACTTATAGCATTTGTTTATTCTTCTTTTGAATATTTTATTCTCATCATGTTTTTTGGATAATTATTTTTTCTTTCCGATAACTGTGTATTTAAATGCAGAATCAGGTAGCTGTTAATAAAGCAAAATAAGTTAACGAAGTTATCAACACTACTTACTATTGACTCTATTAACTAACCTAATTAATATATTTTTCCTAGGTTATATTAATTTCACAAATCACACGCTTTTATCATGAAAATCTGAAGATCAGTAGAATGAAGGAAGCCTTTTTCTAAGTTTGTAATAAAATGGCATTATAATCACTTCTAAAAAATGATGTTATTTATATTAACAGATTAATCACCTGTTTACTTGTCACATCTAAAAATTATATTTATCTTTTTTATATTGATAATGGATATTAATACGCTCGATAGTTAAGATCCTAAAAGTGGAAGTACCTTCAACATTTTGATAGAGAATCAACAAACTATTAAATAAATTACGGTTGGTGATATTTAATTATCATATCCGTGCGATGATTCACAATTTTATCGACCATAATTTCAAAATAAACGGTATTTAGTAACACGTAACAGACTTTTTGCGTGATAATATCAATTTTACATTTCAATTTCCGGCATGAACAATGCCGCAATATGTCCTCTTTCGAGTATTTTGGATCATTCTAATCTCACTTTTCTAAGAGGGTATAAAAAAGTCATTCTTTCTCAGCCAAAGACTAATCAAAATGTATCACCACAAAATCATCGGATGATGATGATTAAGAAGAAATTAGAAGTAAAGGACACGAATTTTCCATATATACTGTACCTAACAGTGCAACGCCTCTATGATTTTAGCAAATCGTTTTGTTTCCTTTTTATGTGTAGGACTAATTACCCGTCGGAGTTGCAGTTTTTCTGAGGTTTCCCTGTAATCTGGTGAACTTCACGTTCACCAGCCAAATCGCTTACGGCAGGGAATTATACAGCCGCAGCTGTTCCCTCCGAGAATCTATTTAATCTATTAAATTTCTTATCCTCATCATCTACATATTCACCGCACAAATAGAGCCACACCACACACAAAAAAACACTTAAAATGTACCTCCACTCAAGCCATGCAGAGGAGAACAAAATCCTACATCAGGGACATAACATAACGTAAGAAAGACCACCACACCCCCAAAAAACTCACCAAAACCATATAACAAAATTGAGTGAATGAAAACGACGAATACTCAGTGTGTATTAGTTTATTACTTTCCAGCTAAGCGCTTTCGGCTATTAAGCCATTGTCAAAGCCGTCCTATGAAAAATTACAAAGCTTGTGAAATTTTGAAAAAACAATTTAAAAAAGGTTGAACTTACGTCATTTAAAAAAGTAGTTGTCAAAGCCATCAAGTTGATTAAAAACAATACTCAAGATAGAATCATCGTTATGATTGAGTCATTGGAATAAAAACATTAAAATACCCTATTGGAAGGGTGTAAAATTATAATTCACATGATGTAAATTCACTCAAAATTATAAAAACTGAATGAAAACAGATGACAAGTTTGACATTAGAATTAGGGTGGCTAATAAGCCAGCGCGCCGTAAAAACAAGTGCATGACAATACAACATATTTACACGACGAACACTGAATCAAAAGCATGATTGAAAAGATGAAAAAATTCCTATAGTGAACTGAAAATTGTAGGGAACCCCGAATATTACATTTATTTTTAAATTTGAAATTGAAGTTAAAGATGTGAATAAAGCAAAAAAAATTGAAAAACTCTATTCAAATTCAATTCCCAACATTCATCCAATTTAGATGAATAGCAAAATCCCCCTCATCCCTCAGCTGCATACTGAAACTGAATTAAGAGGTTGGATCCATTCCCCAGCCAGTCAGGAACAAGCGTAGTAACCTAAACGTGTGAAATGTTAGATAACATAAATCAAATATTTAGTTGTAAATGCATCCATGGAGGAGCTTATATAATCTATTGACTAAGGTGGAAGAAATACTCTGGCAAGGTGAACCCAACAACCGACGGTCTCACATATGAATTAGATGTAATGGCATAGTGATTGTGACCTAATGACCAAAACTATGTCCCATACATAGCCCGACGTCAAGAACACAATGTGATTATGAATTTAAGTCAGTTGTTACAAACCTAGACCCATACTAGGCATGTACAAGAAGAGAAGAAATCATAGGAGTATGTTAAGAGTGAAAGGGGTAGGACAGAATGTGATAAGAGCTGCAAGATAAAGAAGTTGATGAACCCAACTATGACCCATACATAGCTAGGTTAAACGGGAACAATGAGGTTAAGAAATTTTGGTAAGTATGACAAACCTAGATCCATACTAGGCATGTACAGGCAGAAACGGGGTGGGGTGTAAGGAGAAGACAGAGAAGGCGTGTAGTTATAACAAACCTAGATCCATACTAGGCATGCATAGAAGAGATAAGATTTTTGAGTTACATAACATTCCCAGGAATAACTTTAGAAAGATGGACTTGCTTGAGGATCTAGAAATACTCAGAGAAATGAATGTTAACTCAGAAAACTGCCTCAACACACAGGTACATCTTAATTGTAAATTTCAACCTCTGTTCAAGACCTTGTGGTCCTCTACGGCGTTCGACTTACATTCTCACCGTGGCGATCCGGTCCAAGAATATTTCGCCCAGCACTCTGCTGATTCGTAAAAGGCGAATGAAAGAGTCTTTCCTATCTTCTATTCATTCTTTACCTCTATTTCTTCTTTCTTCTATTTTAAGTTTGCTCAACCTTATTCACTTCTCACATTTTTAGACACCAGGCTATGTATGTGTCATAGTTTGGTTAAGCATATAAGCTACGTAATAACTTGAGCAAATCATCCTCCTTTTCACTTTCCCTTATTTTCTTATTATTTTGCGCATGCCTGGTTCTTGACGGTCTTAGTATGAATCTAGGTTTGTCACAGCCATGGTATGGCTGCTATCCTTTCTTCTCTTTATAAACTTTGTTTCTTCTCTTCTATGCATGCCTAGTATGGATCTAGGTTTGTTATAACTACACGCCTTCTCTGTCTTCTCCTTGCACCCCACCCCGTTTCTTCCTGTACATGCCTAGTATGGATCTAGGTTTGTCATCCTTACCAAAATTTCTTAACCTCATTGTTCCCGTTTAACCTAGCTATGTATGGGTCATAGTTGGGTTCATCAACTTCTTTATCTTGCAGCTCTTATCACATTCTGTCCTACCCCTTTCACTCTTAACATACTCCTATGATTTCTTCTCTTCTTGTACATGCCTAGTATGGGTCTAGGTTTGTAACAACTGACTTAAATTCATAATCACATTGTGTTCTTGACGTCGGGCTATGTATGGGACATAGTTTTGGTCATTAGGTCACAATGACTATGCCATTACAGCTAATTCATATGTGAGACCGTCGGTTGTTGGGTTCACCTTGCCAGCGTATTTCTTCCACCTTAGTCAATAGATTATATAAGCTCCTCCATGGATGCATTTACAACTAAATATTTGATTTATGTTATCTAGCATTTCACACGTTTAGGTTACTACGCTTGTTCCTGACTGGCTGGGGAATGGATCCAACCCCTTAATTCAGTTTCAGTATGCAGCTGAGGGATGAGGGGGATTTTGCTATTCATCTAAATTGGATGAATGTTGGGAATTGAATTTGAATAGAGTTTTTCAATTTTTTTTGCTTTATTCACATCTTTAACTTCATTTTCAAATTTAAAAATAAATGTAATATTCGGGGTTCCCTACAATTTTCAGTTCACTATAGAAAATTTTTTTTCATCTTTACAATCATGCTTTTGATTCAGTGTTCGTCGTGTAAATATGTTGTATTGTCATGCACTTGTTTTTACGGCGCGCTGGCTTATTAGCCACCGTAATTCTAATGTCAAACTTGTCATCTGTTTTCATTCAGTTTTTTTTAATTTTGAGTGAATTTACATCATGTGAATTATAATTTTACACCCTTCCAATAGGGTATTTTAATGTTTTTATTCCAATGACTCAATCATAACGATGATTCTATCTTGAGTATTGTTTTTAATCAACTTGATGGCTTTGACAACTACTTTTTTAAATGACGTAACTTCAACCTTTTTTAAATTGTTTTTTCAAAATTTCACAAGCTTTGTAATTTTTCATAGGACGGCTTTGATAATGGCTTAATAGCCGAAAGCGCTTAGCTGGAAAGTAATAAACTAATACACACTGAGTATTCGTCGTTTTCATTCACTCAATTTACATCTAGTGTGTACACCATATCCACAGGCATTTCATATATAACAAAATACCCACCTTCTCTAATCATTTCTGTTGGATTCCCTGTTTCAATTATGTTTCTGTTTTGTTACGTAACTTTTGCTACGTCCGTGTTAAATTCATGATACCTCTAGAGAGTAAATAACATTAGGATGTTCAAGACTAACTGCTTACTGGTAATAAATATTGGTGGAAAATATGGTACCAAATCTGGGACATCATTTTAATAGAGACAGTTATTAAAATCGTTTAAAAATATTTTTTTTAGAAATATTGTTACTTCTAATATACTATCAATTAGAGGAGAAGGTGTATATATGCAATATGCATGTAATATGGAATACCTCGGTATAGGCTAAACCGGCTAAACATGTTTGCCATCATAATGGTCGGCGATCTACACTAGGCTAGGGACACTGCAGAGCGTGCCATCTATAGAGCCTGTCGAGTAACTAAAATCGGTAGATAATTCCAAAAAAATTACGAAAACTGTAACGTCGTTGATAATGAAATTTTGTTGATTTTTATTACTGCGTATGCGCGATGTCATATTGCTCGTCTATCTGTTCTACTGTTATCGTTTCTTAGTTCAAGTGTTGATGTTATTAGGTATAAGGTTTCGGTATTTTTTAATTGCTATAGTGTAATATTTATCTGTTGCTCCGTTGCTTCATTGTTATTAATTGAAAAGACATTGTCAAAGTGTATTCTGAAGGAGTCTAATAAGTAGTGTACTCGATAAGTTTTATTAAAAAAAATTGAGCATTTTTTCTTTTTCAATTAACAACCATTTTCTTTATTTTTATAAAACATAGAATTTTTAGTAATTTAATCGACCACTTTAGAGATCATAGTTGTTTTTTACATTAGCTAAACTGAAAATTGTTGCATTACTAAAGTAAATATTTCTTTTTACAGTTTTGTTCCTCCAACCCAGGAAGATAAAATTAACATGGCTGAAACGTAGTGGTAATAAATCATCAAATTTTTCAACGAGGAAACGATGGAGGATATGTTCCCTTCATTTTCAAAAACAGTATTTCTTTAGATTTGAGAAAGATGAAGAGAGGTTATTAAGATAGTTTGATTTGCCTTCCCATATGAGTGGAAATTAACAAAAATTGTTGGTAAGTTTTATTGTATTCAATATAGCATGCTATAATTTTGGACAATTTAAAATGTGAATTGAGTGAATGAAAAGACGAGTACTGAGTGTGTAATTTTATTAAAATTCCAGCTAAGTGCTTCCAGCCATTAGGCCATTATCAAAGCTGTCGTCAAGAGAAAAACATACATCAGATGTCAAAAAACTTCAAACCCTGTAACTGCTTCATACAATGAAATAAAATGTTTGATGTTACATCAATATTTAAATAAAAGTTGTTCAAATTACCCTATAAAGAGGGTGTAGAATTGTAATTCACATGTGTGTATTGTACACCCTCTTTATAAGGTAATTTTAACAAATTTTACTTAAATAATGATGTAACATCAAACATTTTATTTCATTGTATGTAGCAGTTACAGGGTTTGATGTTTTTTGACACCTGTTGTATGTTTTTCTCTTGTCGACAGCTTTGAGAATGACCTAATGGCTGAAAGCGCTTAGCTGGAATTTTAATAAAATAACACACTCAGTACTCGTCATTTCATTCAATCAATTTATATCTAGTGTGTACACCATACTCAGACAATTCCATTTTAAAATGTACCCATTGAAAAAATAATAATCTGGATTTCATTTTATGTTATAGCTATTCCCTCCACCAGCTATGGGATGGAAGGTATTGACCCCTTGCCGATTTTCATATACAGCCCATGGTATGACAATTTATGGGAAATGAAAGTGAGTATTAACTTTTGTTGAGACATTAAGTATTTGGTTTAGCGATAACCAAAAATCCAAAAAAAATCCAATAAAGACAAAAAAACAAATCAAAAAATAGTTAAAAACCAAAAAAAATCAGGAATTCCTAAAAAAATCGAAAACTCTAAAAAAAGGAATTAAAAAAAACCAAAAAAAATTTAAACATTCAAACGTTTTTTGATATTTTTTTGGCGTACTACAAAAACATGTGTAAACTTACTATTTCAATAGTAAGCGCATTTTGTTCTCTCTTGTTGATATAAATTTTTAAACATATTTGTGTGTTTACTTATTTATTGTTGTTATTTTGTGTGTTTACTTGTAGAAGCTCAACCAGAAACGAAAAAGTATTTCCACGAGACGGTGGTATTTTTAGGAGCCCTTAAGAAACATTTTAACAATTATAGACTGCCAGGAGCTGCAGAGTAATTTAAACTGCCTTTTGCGATGGTTTCATAAGAGCGGGATGCTTTTTAATGTAGAAATATACAAATATACAATATACTAGGTTTATGCTTGTGATATAAACATATTTAATACTTCCAGTAAAGAAATAAAGATGTGTTTTAAGTGGAAATGTTAGATATATTATTTTAAATGTTGTACAGTCACAAGTGCTGATTAGCACTCTTATATGTAACTATTTGGCACCTTGTATTTACAGAGGTGTGCAGTATTTAACAACTTTTCCTTTAAAAGTATTTTAATTACTTTTGTTCTAACGTTCACAGTCATTATACTTAAATGTTTTCTTTCACAAAACGTTGCCAAAAATAGTAGTTAACTACTCATTGCTAACACTTTTTTTGATTAAGTAAATAGCAGTTATACTCCACTAGTTTGTCCAGCTCTGTGTTTATAGGAGTTTTAACTGCATTGTTTTAACATTATTTACATTATTTAAATCTGTTTGTTAAGAGAAGTACTATGTGAAAGAAATTATTTGTTGTGTATTTTTATACAAAATAAAGAAACTGTTTATATGATTACTGTTTTATTTTTTCCAATTTAATTAACCATTTATGGTCCATCATTTGATATTTCATTTAATTTAACTCGACATCTAATCAATATTGAGTTAATGGAGTTAAATTGAATGAAATGTCAAAAGATGGACTATAAATGGTTATTTTGAAATAAAATAATTAAAATACAGTAAATTTGAATATCCCGCCAAAGCCTAAAATTACAAAATTACAGAAATCTTTTTAACATCAATCAATTGTTTGGTCGACAGGCTCTTTAGATGGCGCCACAATCAGTGTCTCATCTATCTGTGATCTACACCGCGCCATTTTAGTATGGTTCCGGTTCTTGAGGTGTGCACATGTGTGTGCAAGCCTAATTTTTTATATGCATGTTTTTATTTGAATATTTATTACGATGCCACTGTATATCAACTAAAGTTTGAGATGACGTTGCATTTGTTCAGTTTTTTGTTATGATAGCCTAGATCTAACCTGCATTATTGGTGACATGGGTTGTTGGTAATATGGAATACTAGTATTCCATATGTACACCACGTTTTTATTTTTTTAGGATTCCACGAAAAACTGAACGTCCGTCTTGCAATAATAAAAGCAAAGAAACAAGGAAATGGACATGGCTAGGGCCATCCAGGCAGTGAGAGAAAAAACAATGGGATATCTCAAGGGTTCCTCGTACAACGCTCTTTCGTCTGAGTCAAATTAACGCAGTTCCACCAGAAAAGGCTACAGCAACCAAGCTTGTAAGAAAATGTGTTGTGGATTTAGAGCTAGAGAAGCTACTAGTTGATTACATTACAAATTACAAATTTTACGGGCTCACAATGACAGATCTGAAGCGCATGGCTTATCATTTGGCCATAAGGAATAAAATCAAACACCCATTTTCTACATATGGATTAGCAGGCAGAGCTAGGATTGGTTTGTTTTTAAAGCGACATCGAAAACTGTCAATAAGGAAGCCAACGGAGACATCATTTGCAAGAGCTGCAGGTTTTTGTAAAGAAAGAGTTGCCGATTCCCCGAACAACGTTTATAATCAGAGTTACCAATTGTCCAAAGTAAAGTATCGTTAGGTATAGGGCTCAAAGGCAAACGCCAAGTTGCTTCATTAACATCAGCAGAGAGAGGGGCTCTGATTACAGTTATGTTTTGTATTAGTGCAGCTGGAAACTTTGTCCCTCTCTTGGTTATTCTTCCTAGGAAAAATATGAACATTCAGCTCCTGAAGGGAGCTCCTCCAGTTGCACATCAATCCGGTTGGGTACAGTCCCATATTTTCACCCAGTGGTTCAGTCACTTTATCCAGTCCACTAAACCAACTGAAGAAACCCCGTCCTGTTAATCCTTGACGGCCATTACAGCCACACTCGCAATATTGACGTTATTGACCCTGCAAGGGAAAAGCATGTTAACATTTTATGTCTGCCTCCTCACTCGACGCACAAGCTCCAGCCTTCGGATAAGTCATTTATAGGGCCATTAAAAGTCTAGTGTAGTGAAGAAATTCGTATTTGGATCCGTCAAAACCAACGGGCTCTTACTCCTTTTGATATAATGGAGTTATTTGGTAGAGCTCACGAAAAAGTTCATACATACACAATAGCGGCTAATGGTTTTCGCACCACTGGTATTTACCCTATCAACAGGAATGTCTTTTCCGAAGCGACTTCATTGCTGTGGAACAAGAAGCAGCGAAAACAGGAATTACCATTAACATTCAATAAGTCAAAACAACAAAAGCTTCTACTACTCCTATCGATAAACCTTCATGCGAAGACAATGCCCCTGGTCGAATTCAAGCTGTTCACCAAGATCAAGATGAAGACGTAGATTCAGCCCAGAAGTTTGTTTCACCGTTCGAAATATCTCCAGTCCCAAACACAATCCGCAAAAAAAACAGAGGACGCAAGAGAATTGGATCTATTGTGTTTACCTCGTCACCTTACAAAGACGAACTAAATGAGTCAATAAATAAAAAAAAACTGAAAATGAGGCAAAAGCGCGTGGCATTAAAAGAAACTTGTCTTCAGGAAAATACTTCAAACGAAAAAAAGATTCTCAAAAACAGGAGAAGTCAAAGTACAAAATGAAACAAACATCAAAGGAATCCAGTTTCTGCTGATGAATCTGAGGATTCAAGCGAAGATGTAAAACTTGACGATTCTGACACCGATTTGGAAGGTATGCCGGGACAACTGAAACCGAATGAGGACGATGCTCATTGTATGTTTTGCGATAGTGCGTTTTCTGCTGATAAGAAAGAAGAACTATGGGTCCAATGTTTAATATGCTTAATGTGGGCTCATAATGAGTGTGGAGTCACCGAAAATGACGAATATATTTGTGACTGGTGCTAATAATATGTAGATATATAAGGTATTCCATACTTCCCCCACCTTTTCCAAGGTGAGAATTTTGTAGTTGTTTTTTCTAACTTGTTTTTTTGAAAAACTATTTAAGATAATTACACATTTGCTTTTACATTTGGGTGTCTAATTATCTAAGCTACCTTTTCCCTAAATTTGGCTTAATTCTTTTCACTAACAATTTTTTTTATATACCAAACAAAATGGTATTCCTTATTTGAACCTTTTCTCCTACTAATTACTGACTTCTTTTTTAAAGAATTCTTAAAAATTGATTGATTTTGAATATTGCTTGAAATTATACAGTAACAAACATATCAGTTTGACATACACTGTACTATGCATTTAATCTACACTTAACTGTGTGGTAATAAGTTCATCTTGTCGAAGCAATCAATAAAAACCAATAAATTTATTAAATTGTTCACACAAAGATGCACTTCTGCGGGGTTATCTTTTTACATTGATGAAAGTTCATTGCCGCAATTGGTCTTATTCACTCCCGACTTTCAAAACTTCAGCTGTCGCTTGCTTCATATCAGACAGAGGAAATTAATCATTTCAATCAATATTTGTATGAATTGACTTCATTTTTTTAACAATCGTTGGGATTGTTTTATGATTTCTTCGAATTTGTTGATTAATTTTTGACTAGGCTTGCATATATACACACATCTGCAGTTAAAAAACACTAAATAAATACTATTTATATATCTTTATTAACAAAGAATGCCTTTCCTTTGTTTCTTTCATTGCATTTAGTCACTGCGTATTATGTAAATAAGATGAATTATTGAAGCCCACAAACAAAAAAAATTACTAACTTTATCACCATATTTTGCGGAAAGAAGTTTTGGGTTTGTTAGAAAATTTTGCTAAAATATTATGTACTTTATATTATTTAATCAACATTCAATCACAAGGGGGCGTTCAAGTATTACGTAACGAAATTTGGGGGTTTTGTAAAACGTTACGATGCGTTACACGGGCTGGAGGGGGCTTCGAACAATGCCTCACGTAGCATTGTTTTTATACCTAATAAAAAAACTCTGGAATTAAAATTTCTCAAGTTGACCCGTTTCGTTCATGTTTACGGGGAATCCTTGACTTTATCGTGGGTCATTTTTGTTTTGTTTTCATTATGAGTACTTAGTGTTGTTAAAGTGAGTTCATACTTTAATATCCACAAAAGATGCAGATTTGCATCATCAGCTTTTCTTGGCCTATAAAGGCTCTCATGCTGACTTGTTACCGAACCTGTGCCACAAAAATGCCAACGAAATTTGGAAAACGGCTAAAGAAAAACTAAAAAATGAAGAAAAGTTTTGAGAACATATAAATAATATTGCAACGAAATATAGAGAGCCTGACAATAGCTTGCAGAGTCCAGGAGAACCTAATCTGGCGTGGTATGGCGCCCACGTCTGTGAATCGCAATATTTCTTGCAAGTGATAAAATGCACAGACCAATCCTGCTGTTTCCGCTCAAAGAGTGCATTGAAATCTGGCTTTCCGGATACTTTCCTGCTGCCAACCTGCCCAATCCTTCAAACCCCAAACAAGCTCGTGGTATCTAGTCAGCTAGGCAAAGGATCATGCAAGTTTTCACCACTTCTTCTGATGAACGGTATAATCAGACCTCAAGAATAGACTTTGCGCAACAAGTGGGATCTATTCCACATCCCACAACAGTGTGCAAATGCACAGTAGTTATGTATATGGCAAGACTGTCGTGAAAGTAGACTTCGGCCAAAGCGATATGCTGCCAGAAGCGTAAATGAACTTTTCTGGATTGTGCGATGCTGTGAAACATCGTCTGAGGATGCCGATTGGCTAGACAAACACGAAGTTGATGTAAGTGGTTTAACAATTTCGTAACCTTCTTCGTCTGTTCTCCAGATGCCAGAAATGAAAGGGTCAGATGGGCTGGCAATCCCGTGGACAGGAAAGCAATTACTCGAATTATTTTTCATTTACATTCCTACTTATATGAATTATGGCTGATTTTATTTAAAATTTTCTTAAGTATACGATTTTATTTTGACTAAAATGTGTTGCTTCAGTGAGGTTTTCGTTTCTAATTGCATTGCCAAATATTAATATAATTATGTTATTTTATTTTACGAGCTTATTAGTAAAAAAGTTGATATAGAAGAATGTATGAGAAGATCGAGCCAAAAATATATGTAAGGACAGGGTCAAGTCAGGAAAATGGCATGATTTAATGTAAGATTAATAGTAAAATATTAGTGTTTTTAAACGAAACTCAAGGTCTCTAGTTAATTCCACAATATAATACAAGTTATTGAAAATTCTAAAAAATTGACAATTGTTTCGATAAATCAATATCATCGAAGTAAGGGTCGAGACAGTCAATTTCATTAATAGTAAAAGTTTATTAGGACAAATTAGAGCCCAGTTTAACATTTTATTTATGTTATACATATTTATGTTTATTACATTATGTGTTAATGTTTATTAAATAACAATATACATAAATAAAATAAACACTATACGCATATATTGCGAGTTAGAAGTCTCTTGTTTTATTTATTATTACCACCAACTCAATTAAAACAATAACAAAGATATTTCAGTGAGTTTCAGGAGGGATGGTCAAAACAATCGTGTAGACTTTTTGGTCGAAGAGAGATGGGCATTTGTTGGTGTTCGTAGGGCAGTGTTTAAAAGCCTGAGTACATTTCGACGTCACGAGGAACTGTCAAACACAATCTGGGATATCCCCAGATCACTTGGTTTGACGGGGAAGTGCTGGCAACGCAGCATTGATTAGTCCTACCCTCGGTAGATAAAAATCAGCCTGGCAATATAGAACGTTTAAATGTTAAAATTCTGAAACGGTCTAAAATTGTATGATTTCTCGGATTGATATTGTACAGTATGTCCCCGGATTGAGTTTACAAGAGAAAAAACATTTTTATTTTTGATTTTACAAAAAAATGTTAGAGGTTTAAATTTTTTTGCTTGATTTCAAATAACCAAATCTGTAATTAGAATTTCAATTAAATTCTTCTCATATTAGTGTTTTAAATGAAACTCACGGTTTCTAGTTAATTCCACAATATAATAAAAATTGTTGAAAATTCTAAAAAATTGACAATTGTTTCGATAAATCAATATCATCGTCAGAATGACAGAAGTTACATTTCATTTGGTGCCTACCTGATGTTTAGTAGTTATTTTTGGCTAGTCCAAGAAGTGACCTAACTTGTGATTGACTTAATATATGTTAATAGAAAAAAGAAGATGTGATATTACAAATATTGAAGCTTAGATATTATTAGCCCTATGATGATATCCTGGATATCATTTTTCCAATTAAGATCAGTATAACTGTGCAATGATATAGAAAACCAGGAAAACTATATCTGCTGATCTTTACAATTATTTCATCAGTTTGTTTAGGAAATATTAGTTGTAATGCCACTTTTTCCTCTTTTTTATTAATTAGCTTATTTATCATATCTAATGGATAACCTATGAACAAATGTAATTTTGATAGAGATATTAATACAATTAGACAAATAGCAACAGCCAACGGTTATCCATTAGATATGATAAATAAGCTAATTAATAAAAAAGAGGAAAAAGTGGCATTACAACTAATATTTCCTAAACAAACTGATGAAATAAAAACTTATAAAACCATCACATATGCAGGAAATATTTCTAATAATGTTTCAAAGATAATATCTTCAGCAACGAATACAACAACTTCTTTTAAAACAGAAAGTAACGTTAGTACAAAATTGTTAAATGTAAAAACAAAAATACCACAATTAAAGAAGTCAGGTATATATAAACTCAAATGTCCAGAATGTAATGATGTCTATTTAGGTCAGACCCTTAGGAATTTTGAAATCCGATACAGTGAGCACTTACGAGCATACAGATTAAAACAACCAGATAAATCCCACTACGCAAAACATCTACTTGACACCAATCATTCATTGACACCTAACACAAAACTAGAAGTGCTGCATATTTGTGAAAAGAAACAAGAACTGGATTTCCATGAAGAATTGAAAATTAGAAGACATTTAAGAGACCCACAATATGAAGTTGTCAATGAACAGTTAAATCTAGGGAGTTCTCCACTAATAAACCGTCTTCTTGAGTGATAATTGTAAAGATCAGCAGATATAGTTTTCCTGGTTTTCTATATCATTGCACAGTTATACTGATCTTAATTGGAAAAATGATATCCAGGATATCACCATAGGGCTAATAATATCTAAGCTTCAATATTTGTAATATCACATCTTCTTCTTTTTTCTATTAACATATATTAAGTCAATCACAAGTTAGGTCACTTCTTGGTCTAGCCAAAAATAACTACTAAACATCAAGTAGGCACCAAATGAAATGTAACTTCTGTCATTCTGACGATGATATTGATTTATCGAAACAATTGTCATTTTTTTAGAATGTTCAACAATTTTTATTATATTGTGGATTTAACTAGAAACCGTGAGTTTCATTTAAAACACTAATATGAGTAGATTCTACCAAGTAAGAGTCGAGACAGTTAATTTCATTAAATTCTTCTCCTTCTCTCATCGCATTACATTTATTATTTTTTGTTGTAGATGGCTGTGACTTGAAAACTTCAAACACTATTTAACTTGAAACTGTAATTCTGTAATTTTTGATGGAAATGTTAACGTTGTTACAAAAAAATATATTTAATACAATGTTATGGTATTTGGGAAAAGAGATACCGTCGCATTGCGGAAAAATTCAATGAAACATTTCTCGAAGTAACTGTGTCCCGTATGGGTATAAAGAAGCCGGTGAAATTTTTTTTGGAAACTGGTTCTGTTCTGAATTAAAAAAAAAGAAACTTGTACTTGGTGAAGACTTCTACAGTCTCAATTTTGGATTCGGTCGAAGATAATTCAACTGAATATGAGCAAATCCCATATTCGAAGAGTTTTGAAGGAGCGTAAATATGATATGACGAAAAGAGTCGTCATTTAGGCGTGTGGATGGGAGATAGAGAACCGAAATTTTCACAACAGCATTGTATTTTCCAAAGAAGCAACTTTTCCTAGCAATGGTACTGTTGCGTAACAACATGTTCGTTAGTGGAGTGATACTAATCGTCGCTTTAGAATTGCTTCAAAACGTCAATATGTTGTTAAGGTAAACGTGTGCTGTTTCGAACCATGGAATAATAAGGCCAAATGTTTTTGATGATAATGTAAATTAGCATAATTATTTGGAAATATTGAGCAATTTTTACTGTGATGGTTTAAGTGAACTCCCACTTGCTTATCGGCAGAGGATGTATTTCCAACAGAATGGTTGTCCGGCTCACCGTTCGTGCATTGTTGCTGCCTGGCACACTGAACAATTCGAAAACTTGCCTACCAATGTGGTAGTATTAAAAAATCGTCATTGAAACTTGAAGAAATTCGCAACGGTTGCAAGAAACTGAGGCTTAGAGTCGAATTGTGTGCTGAAAGGGGTGGTGAATTAATAGAATAGTTTTAAACATTATTGTTTCTAGCCTATTTATTTTTTTAATGTGGCGATTGAAAAAAAATAAAAATTGTAATTATAAATAAAGGTTTGGCTTTTCGTAACTCTAATTACAGGTGAATAAAAGAAGTGACATTGACATTCCATATACTCCTAAATTTTAAAAATTTAAATAAAAAATTAAAGTATCTCGCATTTAGTTTTCCTATTTTCTACATTATTGGAAAAATTATTTTGTTGTGAATATTTTTATTGTTTTTTTTATTAATCACAGGTAGTTTTAAACTCAAGTTTTCCATACCTTGCACATTTTCCAAAACTTAATACTTTATACGTTTTGACGTCTAGAATTTTAACCGTTTTATTTTTGTTTATGGAAAAATTTAACTTAATTGGTTCACCTGAATTTACATAAGATGAAAAAAATCAAGTTTTTATAAACTCATCTTTTATTCTTAGGATTCCTTATAAAAGCTCAATAAGCTACGCCTTTGTTCAAAAGAGAAAAAGATCCTACATTTGTTTACTTCCGAAATATTTTAATAACTATAAAAAAGAACCCAAGTCGAATTCAACTATCTATTTAGAACATTTTAAAATCCATTCAATTTACTTCTTAAGAAACAAGTTGAGTTTGATTAGTCACAAAAAAATAAATAAAATTATGCTTTTAAAAGTGAAAATGTCTCGTCAGATGAAGTTCAGGGTTGTTTAGCACGAGATATTTACACGGTTTTCCAGATGTGGTAATCTATAATAGATCACTGCTAATGAAGTGAAATTATATTTGCGGTTTGGATTTTAGAGAAATCTAGACATTTATATGAAAAAATTAAGCAGTAAAAAATAAAGCATATTTTGTTACAAAGCATCACAAAACATTTGGTTTAAAGCATATTTTGTTTTTTGTACAGGAACTTCAAAATTATTTCATAATAATCCATTTTAAAAAATATATCATTATGACATACTAGCTAGGCTATATATGTTTGAAGTTGCTACACGTAGAATTATAAATTAGTAGATCCACTAAAAAGACTAGAACTAATTTCATTTATTAAAGTCTGGGATCGTAATCACATATTTTCCAATACGGCGGTGGTATTCAGGTCTCTTAAGAAAATGGTCAATTGCCCTTGTGCGCAAGTTATCAAGCAAAGTTTTCAACTGAACGTAATTACAGTCTCTCAAACAATAATATTTTATCAACACACACATTTTTCTCTCTACTGTTTTGAAAATAAGAAACGTTGTTTGACTTAAACCGCTATAATTCTTGAAGCAGGCGTTAGATCGTTATAAAATTTCTACAGATACTTTTTGAAGGTCATTAGGTACTCATTAAAAAATTATTGATTGAGGCGTGTTCCATAGCAATCTTCACGCATTTCATCTTCTTGGGTGAAAATTCAGTCGCTAAATATTTAAAAAATCGTATAATGTAAAATTGTATTTCATGAACTGTTCAACATGTTGTAATGAAAACGGATACACGGCTTTTATATCGTAAGAGCATCTTTTTTATGTAAAACCACGAAATAAGTACAGCCCATAAACATTTTAGGGGGGTTTTGAACCCCTAAAACATTTCTATGCGCTACAGTTTAATTAGTATTGTTATACCACTATTTTTGAAAAAAAATTGCATCCTAGCGCTGTTTCGAAAAGTCAGTTGTTATCAAGATGCTGGCCTGTTTTTCATTATCCTTCAAAAAATATTTAGTTGGCTGTTAAACACTTGTAGTTTCTATGGATAAATGACAAACAGTTGCTTTAACAATTACATACTGTCAATTGAAGCTTTTGATTATTGTGCATTTCAAGAGTGTTAAGAAAAATTAAACTTTCTGTTACAATGGTTTACACGTTTGCAGAAATGGCAGATATAAGATTTAGTTCTGGTTAAGTTTGGTAAAGCTAAAATAAAGTTTCAGATAATTATATTTAATTCTGGTAATCACTGGTGAATGCCAAGGGAATAGAGCAGCAGCTGCAAGGCGTTATGCGGAAAAATATCTCAATCGCAATACACCAGAGACCAGATAGATGATTATTACTTTCCATTAATCATCGTTTACAGGAGACAGGTGCTTTGCGACCGCAACTTACTGGTAATAGTGGTCGTCCAAAAATTGATATAAACGATGAGGAGATTTTAGAATTAGTCGAAGAAAACCCTGGAAGCAGTACAAGGGTAATAGCTACTCAATTAGATGTTGGTATCATGATGGTTTGAAAAAGATGGAAGGAACAGCACCTTCATCCCTATCAGTTAACATCCGTTCAAGATTTACTAAATGAAGATTATCCTAAAATAATTGGATTTTGCGACTGGTTCTTCATCACCAAGTGACTTTTAAAGTCGATGTTTGGGCAGGCAACGACACTGCCATAGCCACGAGATGCGTGAAAGTGGAAAATATCACAAGTAGACTACAAACAGCAGCAAACGAAGTTGAGGAATGGAGCAAAACATGGAAGATAAAGATAAACAGTGAAAAAAACCCAAGCGGTTCTGTTTGCGAAGAAAAGACTCCGGCGACCAGAAGAAAAAATAGAAATCGACGGCGAAGAAATCAAGTGGACATAAAAGGCAAAATACTTAAGAATAACGATGGACCAGGGACTAACATTCACCCCAAACTCAACCTCAAGACCAAGTTGAGATTTATAAGAAGCATTATAATTCCAATTATTACTTAGAAACTGACAAAATCTACAAGCGCAACAGAACATAACGCTGAGACAAGCGATAAGCGCCCGATGGAGGAAAAGGAACGTAGACATATAGGAAGAAACACAAGTAGAGAAAGTACTGGAACTAATGGACGAAAGAGCGAGGAAACTCTTCGAAGAACTAAAAACACATCCAAACGTAGATCTAAGGGACCTAACAAGATACAAGAAAGAAGACTACAGGAAGTACAAGAGACCAAGAAAACAAATAGAAGACTAGACACGAAGATCCCCACCCAAAAAAACCATAAAACCGTACTGGCGTAAGCCAATACACAAAAAAAACAAAAAAACAAAAAACCGTACAGACGAGCAATCGTCTGTACACCAAAAAAATCCAAAAAAATCCCGGGGAAAAGAAGTAAGAAACAGAGGAATCCCTCCGACACGGTAATTCCGCGCTGCTGCATCAGGTAAGCGCGGATTTACACATCGGGGACAGCTATAAAGAAGGCGGTGGACCACTCAGTTTACACACACACACACACACACACTTCGACGACGATACAAACAACCGCGAAAGGATAAGGGAGTATAGCCAGCAGAGTTACTCCTTCGAAAGGATATGGAAACCTCCCGGAAACTTTCAGAGAATTAGAGAAAGGCGAGGGAGAACACGCCACGCAATATCCGAACCACGATGAGGTCCTGTCGGAATGACAGGGGGTGTATGGAATGTTTTACTTCGCACCCACCCGCATTGTGAATAATAACTTAATAGGGCATTTAAAGGACATTTAAATGGTGAGAATTACTAGCAGTTATCACAAAATAATTTACCAGAGTATTTACAAGATGGAGCTCCAGCGCATTTTGATAAAAACGTTAGGGAAAATCTTGTGCTCCTTGTATGGTATAGATATTTCTACGGTGTTGTGGAAAGACACTAAGGATGTCAGACTTGCTTCAACTTATGTGGGGATTTTACCATTTGCTAAATAAAATCCATTGACTCAGCCAACCAAAGTACCTAGATATGATAAAAAAGTTAAGAAGTGAATTGAAGTTGATTGTCCTCAAATTATCCGCGAATACAATGTCATATGGGTGGTGTAGATCTTTTACACGGCCTTATCGGTCGATAACACATTCGTCTGAAAACCCGTAATCCAATGATTCGCATTTTCTATCATTTGATAAATATGGCTGTAACTAATGCATACATTTTGTATGCATTAGTTGCAACTGGCTCCATTCAGAGAGGAAATTACTGCTGGTGTTTGCAGTAAAGTAAAGAAAAACGACCAGTTGGCCGTCCTTCATCAACACCAGAGCCTAGTAATTACGCTGGTGTTGGTATGAAAGCTAAACATCCAGTGGCGGATGTTCGTTACGATATGTACGACTATTTTCCTGTTGGGTTGGATAAACAGGGCGGTAAGAAAAAATGCAAATTCTGCAAAATATCACAAACGCAGTGTGTTTGTCCAAAATATGACCTCCATTTATGTTGTTCGCTTGCCAAAAAATAAATATCGTTATTATGTATATGCATTACATTATTGTGTAGTTTCTGTTTGCGTTTCACGTACGTTGATGTTTATAAATGAAACATTTGATATGACACACTTCGTTCTATTTATTTACTCTTAATCCCGCAAGAGTGCTTGAAGGCAGCCTTTCATTTTTTTCACCAGGTAGTTTCATTATCGAAAAAATCGACAAAAGGGCATCAAATTCGTGTTTTTCTCGGTAAAATTAACCCAAAACTAGAAATGTTTTACGGGTTAAAGGGTTAACAATTCCCCCACGGGAGTCGTGACGCTTGCGCACAATGAGTCAAGTTTTGAGACGGAGATAGAAACAGGCATTTTTTGTCTTAATTATGGTCTGATACTTTTACTCGCTAGCAATATAGGAGTATTATATACTATATGGTATTCACTGCACAATTGAATACGAATCGGTCAGTCCATTCTCTATATTCTATATCCACGATGAATAGAGACCCTGGTGAGCCCCATTAAGGGAACAGCGTGACAGTTTAACGTAATAACGTAGTTTATGTTTTAATTATAGTATAGGAAACGCGTTAAACATGATTTTGAAATTATTAACTAGCACGACCTCAACATTAGATGGTGTGAGTGAAGGGTGCGTTGATATTGATATTTATCACGGAAATACAATTCTATATAAGCTTCATTTAACGTGATGTATTAAATCACATACTTCAAGGACTTCTTTATTTTGTTCACGACTTTTTGTTTGTGATCGTTTGACATAGGTCACGTTAAACTTAGCGGAAATATAAACTCTTCTTAACGCTTTCTTCATTTTAATTATACGTTTCAACGATACAAAAAAGCTCCATCGGTCTCTACAGGTAAAGTGAAAACGTATTAACAATCATTTATGTATTTTAATCATTACTGATATTTCAAAAATTGAGAGACACTACTTCCTAATTTAGGGTAAAGGAAGTGATGAATTGTACAATCTGTTTCGTATGTTAATTATGGAATTTTTGCTCGGTTTGGACAGTGAGAACGAAAATAATCATATAGTCTAGTTCACATGTCGAAAATGGCGAAAAATATAGGCGAAGCTCGTAAAAATACGTGCCATCCGGAAAAACCTATTGAAACCGGTTTGTAGGACATACAAAATTACAAAAGTTATACCTAAACAAATAAAGATGAAGAAGAAAGGATATTTATTTTTAACGAATATTTCAAAAAGTCCTACCTCCCGAAACACCGTCTCCATTATTTATAATATTAATTTACTGCTGAGAATAGGTCTCGGCGCGTCAATTTCGGAATACGGACGCTCCAAAGCGAGTACGTTACATAAAATGATTTTTTTACAGTATTAAATATCAATATAAAAAATTAGAAAAGTTAAGGTGTACTCTGAATTGTTCAAAGAATTTATTTCTGTTGGAAATGAGTATGAAAGTAAATTTTTCAATAAGCTAAGCGATTGTTAGTTTCTGAAATTTTACAGGAACCACTTCTATATTGAAGGCACTTCAATAACTGGCCAAAACATTTTTCGCTCCGTGTTTTATATACTCAATAAGATAACGCCATGAAAGTTTAATAGTTATTTATGTACTAGCTGAAAATACCCGCTACGCTGAGTTTTTTCTTTGTTTTTATTGATATAAAAACCATAAAAACTAAACTGAATCCTGATTCAATCATGTACAAATTATACATCTCTACACTAAACAATTTAAACCTGTTTAAGAACAGAATTAAACATTTTTAATTAATTACGATAGCGACTTCGTCGACGTTGCAACCCACGAAGGATCATGCTTTATATACCTCTATCAATTGGTACCTCTACCCATACAAAAAATACTTCAAATGTTCCAAAATGAACTAAGATG
This sequence comes from Galeruca laticollis, assembly GCA_963921935.1. Lineage (NCBI taxonomy): Eukaryota > Metazoa > Arthropoda > Insecta > Coleoptera > Chrysomelidae > Galeruca > Galeruca laticollis. The sequence continues at coordinate 40,481,249 of OY998175.1, read as the reverse complement.
TTCGGGGATGTTCCCGAACGTTAGAACCCACGACAGACCTAGCTTTATATACCCCACCCACACAAAAAGGTTTCGAATATTCCACAATGTTCTAGAATATTCGAATATGTTCTGGAACGTTCCAGACTATTCGCAAACATTCCAGAATGATGATGTTTATTCCTAATCAAAATTCAAAATACAGGTTAGAAACAAACAAAAGAACGAATGATGAGAATAGTATACTCGATAAGTGAGTGAACACTTTATTCGAGTAGAAATATGACAGTATTAAAAATTACATTATAAAAATCAATACATAACACATTAGTAAACAAAACAAAACAATAATTTACATCTTACATGTAATATCTAACTTTTGACATTTTACAATATACATACGAGTAAAAAAGAATTTTGGATTATTTGCCGAGTTTGTCTACACTACATTTTTATTTCAATATAATTATGAATCTCATGTCTAGATTTCTCCAAAATATACAATTTTAATTTATTTTTGAATGATTGTACGCTGGTTAATACTTTTAATGATCCTGGTAACGTGTTGTATAATTTTGGAGCCAGGTAAGTATAAGACAGTTGGGTGATTGGTTTTGTCATATGGGGTTGAGGATGGTGTGTTTTCTGGTGGGTTGTAACGAGTTATCTTTTTTGAAGCATTGTATGATTTTGTTCCGATGGTATTTTAAGTTTAATAAGTGAATATAACTCGTTACTTACTTTCCAACTCTGTTTTCTGGTACCGTTTCAAGCCTTAATATTAATTTAAGTATTTATTTCATTAATAACCGAAAAGCCGTGATTTATCATTTAAGGAAAAACATAAAATGTAATAGATTCCACTTTTCAAAATTTAAATTATCAAGGACGCCCGGTATATAAACTATTTTATTTAAAATCGGAGTCGTTCCGTACAAATAGAAATACTTCTTGCTGTAATTAAATCGATTTTCCCTCACCACCGATATTGCCAAAATTTAGGTAGGAAGTAAATTATAAATTCAAAAACCGAGCGTTAAAAAGGCATTAGATTATGTGTTGATTGATTATATTAATTATTAAGTGATCGGCGATTAAAATTTCTTGTTTTGATTTTTGAAGTTATCATTCGGGTTTTGATACTCAGTTATTATTTTCGGTTAGCGAAATAAAGTTTTCATTTTCGGTATTACAATAAAGATTTTGTTCAGTTGTTTGGTAAAATTTATTATAGTGAAATATAATTTGGCCGTAGATCGAGTGTCCGACCGTCCAGGTTTTCTTCCAAGTAAGTGGAAATTATTTTATACACCCGATAAAGCATTTCACCGAGTTTCAAAGTTTTATATTTTAATTTCCAAAAACAATTTAGCAGTTTGGTTATCAAGAATATAATTCCGTATTTTGGTAAAGCCGATAGCCGGTAGTTTTTTTTGAAGCAATAAAAACAATCCTATTCACGGTTTTTATTATCACGTTCTGTATATTGTTTCTCTGAAATTAGAGTCTGATGGAAATATCATTTTGATTTTAAATTTTAGGAATAGTTCCGTATTTAAAATATTATTCCGTATTTTTATAAGACGGATAAGCCGTTATATTTTTTTTCGAAACGATAAAAACCCAAAGTTATTTACAGTTTTTCTATCACCACGTTTTGTATATTGTTTCTTTGGAATTCCGGTCTGAGCCTTCAATACATTGAAGTAGCATTTTGATTTTAAATTTTTTTTGGCGATACAGATTGTTATACCTAGTGTCCCACTTAAATACCCAAATACATATTAGATTCAAGTTGCATTCTAAGACATAGTTTTATTTTACTATTATTTGGGAAACCGCTGTTCTACTCTCCGACCAGTATTTTAAAATAGTTTTAGCACGTAATTTAATTTGATTTGAAAAGTTGTTAGTTTTTTTTTGATATAAACGAGTCTTTTCACATTTTTCCATCTTTCCCGATTGATTATCCCTACCGCTAAAATATAAAATTTAAAGTATCAATTTCCCTGTATAAAAATTAGATTCTCAATCGAGTACGAGGCCGATGCCACTGATCGCTTGAAAATCTAATTTAGTTTGATTTGAAGGTTTAAAGTGTCAATTTCCCTGTATAAAAATTAGATTCTCAATCGAGTACGAGGCCGATGCCACTGATCGCTTGGTAATCTAATTTAAATTTGTTAGTTTCTTTTGTTATAAACTAGGCTTTTCACATTTTTCCATCTTTCCCGATTGACTATCCCTACCGCTAAAATATAAAAATTTAAAGTGTCAATGTCCCTGTATAAAAATTAGATTCTCAATCGAGTACGAGGCCGATGCCACTGATCGCTTGGTAATCTAATTTAGTTTGATTTGAAAATTTAAAGTGTCAATTTCCCTGTATAAAAATTAGATTCTCAATCGAGTACGAGGCCGATGCCACTGATCGCTTGGTAATCTAATTTGAAATTTGTTAGTTTTTTTTCGATATAAACGAGTCTTTTCACATTTTTCCATCTTTCCCGATAGATTATCCCTACCGCTAGAATATAAAATTTAAAGTATCAATTTCCCTGTATAAAAATTAGATTCTCAATCGAGTACGAGGCCGATGCCACTGATCGCTTGAAAATCTAATTTAGTTTGATTGGAAAGTTTAAAGTGTCAATTTCCCTGTATAAAAATTAGATTCTCAATCGAGTACGAGGCCGATGCCACTGATCGCTTGGTAATCTAATTTAAATTTGTTAGTTTCTTTTGTTATAAACTAGGCTTTTCACATTTTTTTTTTCTTTCATCTTTCCCGATTGACTATCCCTACCGTGGAAATATAAAGTTTAAAGTGTCAATGTCCCTGTATAAAATTTAGGCTCTCAATCAAGTACAAAGCCGATGCCACTGATTGCTTGGTAATCCAATTTAACTTCTTTAGTTTCTTTCGTTATAAACTGGTCTGGTCACATTTTTCCATCTATCCCGATTAACCATCCCTATCGCGAAAATAGTTTTATTCCGTGGACTACCGTGATAGGTAATTATTGTTTTTATTGCTGCTTACCGCATAATTTACCAAAACTGCTTATACCGCTTCCGCTGTTATTAACAAATTGCATTTGCTTGTTTACACCTGTTTTATTGTGTCATTGCTCACATTCCTTAATACCGGCAAATTTCGCATGGTGCATAATAACATAAGGCTTGAACATTTTTGCTTACTGTTGATATATTGAATTGATTCGGTACCGTTTGATCAGAAATTGTTGAATAATAATCTGTATGTGTACATATTAAGTAAGTCTTGTAATATACCAATAAATACGATCAGCGTTTTCTTAATATACCGTAGCATCACCGTCTAAGGTTTATAGGTTCTGTAGGTGTGTTAAATTCAACGAGACCCCTGGAATTTTCCGTAACCTCCATCTGAGGCTACCTGGAACTCTTGACGCCGAGGGTCAAGGGGCCGTGGAGTAAACCACGTAAAATAATCTGGCGCCCGAGTATTTGTTTTGCAAGAGAACTTTGCATCGAGGGTGTCCAAAGTGACGCGTCAGTCGCTAAAAACCTGCGCGAGAGGTGGAGAAGGAGCGAGCGGCAGGAAAGCGCGTCACAAGTGGCGCCCGAGCAGGGACCGTTTTCCGTATTGGTTTTTTTATTGTAAACTTAAGCAGTGACCGTTTTTCCGTTTTGATTTCATTGGAGATTTGAGCAGTGACCGTTTTTTTTTTTGTCGATTGTAGTTTTGAGCAGGAATCGTTTTTCCGTTTTTATTTTGGTGTTCACTGGTTGTAGATTTAAGGAGGGATCGATATTCCGTTGTCGATTATTTTTGTTCGTTTGATTGGTTCTCCGTAGTGTTTGTTTAAAGGTGACCGTTTTGCCGGTGTTAGATTTCTCTTTTCTTATCTTTCTTGATTAAGTAAAAGTAAACGAGGATAGCTTGAGTGGAAAGTTGGATGTCAAGGAGAAGCTCTGAAGATCTTGACCTAACCGTTTTGTTCAATCCAAACGAGGCTGAAAAATCCGAATCCGTCCCTCCGGTACCGGCCCAGCTACCGACCGTAAGTTCCGTGGAAGAAGCCGCAGACCAGCGTGTAGGCTGGGTATACCTACTAAAGAACGAAGAATTGAATATCCAGCTAGAGAGGAGAAACTTATCCGTTGCGGGAATCGTTCCGGAGAAACGGAAGAGACTTGTCAACTTTCTAAGGCGTAAGAATATTTTTCCACAACCCGTTTCTGATCGATCCGATAACGTAACCGTTCCGAACATTATGGCCAACCCACCAATAAATGTGTACGATTGGAAGTTGTCTTTTGGAAACAAGGGAGATCCTGTTTCGTTTATAGAGAGAATAGAAGAAATTTGTACAGCGAAGAACATACGGAAAGACAATTTGCTTCCAGTGTTGCCGGAATTACTATCCGGTGAGCCCGCGTTTTGGTACCGTAACAACCGGAGCAGGTACACGACCTGGGATGAGTTCGAAGAAGACTTCCGAATCTTCTTCTATCCCGTTAACTACGAGGTTGACTTAGAAGCCGAGATAGGTCGCCGTCTACAAAGGAGAAATGAGGCTGCCGCCACTTACATCACCGAACTCCAAACTTTAATGCGTAGACATGGAAAGCTAACTCCTGAACAACAGTTAGCATGGCTGTACCGCAACCTGTTGCCAGAATATCGTCTGCAAATTCGAAAAGGGGACTTTCAGGATTTTTCCACGTTTTGTCAGGTGGTCAGGGAATATGAGCTCCTCAGGAAGGAACTCCAGTCGATACCCAACCACAGTGGACCGAACCGTGAACAAAATCCCCGCCCACAGCCAGCAGGTACGCCCAGAAGATATGGACCGTCTCATTACTCGACGCCTGGACCAACTAGAGAGCCCATCGCCGGTCCCAGCCAACCGTCAACGACCGATACTCCTCGCCGTCTGCCGTTTGATACTACTCAGCAACAGTCTGGGTCATCTTCCCGACAACCAATCTGTTACCGCTGTGGTGAATCTGGACATTACAGAAACAATTGTCAAAACCCGCTGAAGATATTTTGTTCTCGTTGCCGAAAGGAAGGAGTATTATCCAGAGACTGTTCCTGCAGGAGGCAGGAAAACTAATCCGAAGCTGTACCGAAGAGAGGCCGACACAGCTTCCGCAAATTTTTGCCTCTCATACCGAAAGATCAGAAGAAATGAACGACCCCCGACCGCACATAGACGTCGCAATTGGAAAACACAAATTCAAAGCCCTGCTGGATACCGGAGCAGCAAAATCATACATTGGTGATCAAGTAGCTAAGACTTTTTCCCAAAAGATGCAAACTACAGCCCGTCAAGCGACGCAGGCCCGTTTAGCTAATGGAAATTTAGTCTCCATCACCGACATTTATGAGCTAAAATGGAAAATCAAAGACGTCACAATGGAGGGTTCGTTAGAGCATTTCCCTGGTCTGATAACGGATATTGTGTTAGGACATGATGTCCTACAAAAGTATGATTTCCGTCTGGAATTAGGAACCGGAAAAATATACGTGAAGGATGAACTAGTAAGGGGTTCACAATTAGCCAGTCCGGTTGAAATGATGGAAGTAGTCAATACGTCCATGAAAGAAGTCGATGTTGTTCCGATCATCTGTGAAGAAATAATCAACAATCGTCTCACTGAGAACATATGTCTTGGAAATCTAGCTGTATCCGAAGTCTCTGAGTCTCCCCTGGTGTTAGGGGTTGACAAGGAGCAACCTGTTGTTGAAACTTCCGAATTTTCCCCGGTGTTGTTAGGGGTTGATTCAGAAAAATCTGTTTCCGAAGTCTCTGAGTCTATCCTGGTGTTAGGGGTTGACAAGGAGCAACCTGTTGTTGAAACTTCTGAATTTTCCCCGGTGTTTTTAGGGGTTGATTCAGAAAAATCTGTTTCCGAAGTCTCTGAGTCTTCCCTGGTGTTAGGGGTTGACAAGGAGCAACCTGTTGTTGAAACTTCTGAATTCTCCCCGGTGTTTTTAGGGGTTGATTCAGAAAAATCTGGTTCCGAAGTCTCTGAGTCTTCCCTGGTGTTAGGGGTTGATAAGGAGCAACCCGTTGCTGAAACTTCTGAATTTTCCCCGGTGTTGTTAGGGGTTGATACAGAAAAATGTGGTTCCGAAGTCTCTGAGTCTTCCCTGGTGTTAGGGGTTGATAAGGAGCAACCCGTTGTTGAAACATCTACGTTGTTCCCGGAAGACTTAGGAGATTTCGACAATTATGGTTATATAGGATGTCCGCTGGAAACCATAACTCCGCAAATAGAAAGAAATTTATCGACAGAACAGACAGACAGACTGAACATCTTCCTTAACCGAGAGTTACCGAAATTTGAGAAAATTCAAGGACCAACTACGCTAGTTGAGCACGAAATCCGCTTGCTGCAGCCGCGTCCGATCAAACAGAGATACCGTCCTCAGAATCCGAAAATGCAAGAAATTTGCAATACAGAAATAGATGCCATGTTGAAGGAAGGAGTGATAGAACCCTCAACAAGTCCGTGGAGTTCTCCGATTGTGATTGTGAAGAAAAAGGATGGGAAGAACCGCTTCTGCATTGACTTCCGTAAAGTCAATGAAGTAACCATGAAGGACGCCTACCCTCTTCCATTTATAAACGCTATACTGGATAAACTGCGAAAAGCCAAGTTTATTTCCAGTTTAGATTTGAAGAGTGGATACTGGCAGGTTCCGTTAACACCAGAAAGCAAACCCATTACCGCATTTACGGCACCGGGACGTGGATTGTTCCAATTCACGGTTCTTCCATTTGGCTTACACTCCGCACCGGCCACATTCCAGAGGCTAGTTGATCAGTTGATCGGTCCAGATCTAGACCCCTATGCCTTTGCTTATCTGGATGACATAATCGTTCTGGGGGAAACGTTCGATCAACATTTAGAAAATCTGTCCGAAGTGTTCCGCCGATTACGACGAGCACGACTGAAACTCAACCCGGAGAAATGTCACTTTTGTCTACCGTCTATGAGATACTTAGGCCATGTAATAACTGGAGATGGAATCCGTACCGATCCCGAAAAGGTTGAGAGTATAATTAAATTCGCAGCCCCGAGAAATATCAGAGAACTAAGAAGATTTTTGGGAGTTGCATCCTGGTATAGAAGGTTCGTGCCATCGTTTTCTCAGAAGGTGGCTCCGCTAACGAAATTACTACGCAAGTCTCAACGATGGAAGTGGGCTGAGGAACAAGAAGCTGCTTTCAATAAGATTAAAACCTGTCTATCAGAAGCACCCGTTTTAAGCTGTCCTGATTTTACCGTACCGTTCACTCTTCAGACTGATGCCTCAGAATATGGGTTGGGAATAGCCCTTACCCAACAGAAGGATGGGCATGAGCATGTGGTAGCATATGCAAGTCGCACCCTGAGTCCTGCCGAAAAGAATTACTCCGTGACTGAGAAAGAATGTCTTGCTATTGTATGGGGGATTGAAAAGATGCGTCCTTATCTAGAGGGCTACCATTTCACGGTTGTTACCGATCATCAATCTCTTAGATGGCTGCATTCCATATCTAGTCCGTCCGGACGTTTAGCCAGGTGGAGTATTTTCTTACAGCAGTATGATTTCGAGATACAATACCGTAAAGGTGCGCTAAACCGTGTAGCCGATGCGTTGTCTAGAAATCCGCTACCAATGACCGTCGAGAACAACCCGCCGTCTACTCTATGTTTGACCGAGGTAATCGCAGAATGTTCATGGTACCGGAATAAGAAGGAAGAGGTTCTGAAGGACCCAGATAAATTTCCGGACTATTGCATTCGGGAAGACCGCCTGTACCGTCACTTCTGGGACATAAACGATTTCCGAGAACCTGAGGTGAGTGATCCCTGGAAGTTATGTGTAGCTAAGCCTGACCGAGACCGGATACTTCAAGAAAACCATGATGCTCCGAACGCTGGTCATCTGGGAATCGCTAAAACTATCACCCGTATTGCACGACTGTACTATTGGCCAGGAATGTTTAGGGACATCACCAGATATGTGAGGAGGTGTCTACAATGTCAAAAGTACAAGCCGTCGCAACAAAAACCCTCAGGGAAAATGCAACCATCTTCGAATAGACAGCCTTGGCAAACCGTTAGCTCCGATATTATTGGACCATTACCAAGAAGTAAAAAAGGAAATTGCTACATCATAATATTCCAAGACCGATTCACTAAATGGGTACAGTGTAAACCGATTAGGAATGCTACTGCTAGTAGCATAAGTACCGCCTTTTATGAAGAAATATTGACGATATTCGGATGCCCCCGTACCGTGCTGACCGACAATGGAAGTCAGTATGACAGTAAGCTCTTCAAAGGAATGCTGAGTGGATTAGGGATCCGACACCGTTTTACTCCGCCGTATACACCGCAAGCAAATCCCGTCGAACGAGCCAATCGTACACTGAAGACAATGATTGCGCAATATTGCGAAGAAGACCACCGAGACTGGGATACAAGGTTGCCGGACTTGAAATTCGCGATGAATAACTCAAGACATGACTCGACTGGATTTTCACCGGCCTTCCTAAATTTCGGAAGAGATCCCGAAGTACCGAAATCCTTTCGAAGAGAAGTTGAAGAAGCTGCCGAGGAAAACCGAGAAGAAGATACTGGAGAAGACGACCTTACCGAAGAGGATCCGAAACCGCATCTCTTGCGAGTAGAGAAACTGCAAGAGTGCTTCGACCTAGTCCGTCTGAACCTGTCTAGAGCGTTTACCAGTCAGAGTCGTAACTACAACCTACGTCGACGAGACTGGAAATGCGCCATAGGAGACAAAGTGATGAAGAAGGAACATACCTTATCATCTGCCGCTGATCATGTAGCTGCGAAGCTAGCCCCGAAATTTTCCGGTCCGTATAGAGTCGTGCGAGTTATCTCACCGGTGGTGTACGATTTGAAGGATAACAAGGGTAAACGGTATAAGCACGTACATATAAAGGATTTAAAACCCGCCAATGAGTAACAATTTTGTTTAATGCTTATTTTTAATCTTCAGGATGGAGTCACTCCATGCTACGCCACCGCCGTCCCGTCCGCCACCACAACCGACCGAAGACGATTGGGAGATAATAGACCTAACTGAGGAAATTACCCCTCCCGCCTCTCCAGGACCAGACACCGACACGATGCCGTCCTCGCCATTCCCCGACAGCGACGACCTCTTCCTCGAAGAAGAGTGGTCCAATTTCGACTGGGAGATGTCTTCAGCACAATTTGAAGCCGAATTCGATGAACAATTCGGGCTGGTCCATTACAGTCCGGGCAACACTCCGCCGAGGTCACCCACTCCACCTACTCCGGGAGTGTATACGGAGAAGGTTCTGGTATGCACCCTCTATGAACGGACCACCGTCGTTCCGGGGGAAAAGGGGGAAACTCCGGGCCAGATCGAGATCCAAGAAATGGTGTCGCGATACGACACCGGGGTATGCAGCTCCTTTACGCCGCTCCAGCACGATCCGCCACAACCGTCCCCGCAAGTACCCCGGGAAATGCTGGAGCCACTAACAACCGCCGCCATCTCACTGGAAACCGACCCCGACATCCGCACTACAAGTCCCCAAGAGCGAGAAGTAGCGCCCCCGTCATGAGAAATATGGGAGTTTGCCCAGCAACTGCCCCATACGCAGGAATGGCCGAAAGCCTGGGCCGAAAGAGCGCAGTTTCGGCGCCCGAAAACCGCGGACCCGACCCAGTGGTTTAAGGCACGGGTATTCGACCGACAAGGAAGGAGACATAACCTCCGAATCCCGCCCCGGCCGTGAAAAACCTCCCCGCCGGTACAACCACTATCCGGTCCTATTTCAGATGACACTAACTAAAGACTTTCTACCCCCGTTTCGACATTTTCACTGCCGGATCACCTAGTTACGTTCCACCGGAGTCGAGGATCTTGTTGCGTTCTATCAATAAAGATATTAACTATCAGTTTATTTTATTGCTTTATTATCCTTAGCATTCTTGCATCCGCTTAAAAGAGCCCTTATAAGTATTACCAGGGTTACTAACAAGTGCTTGTTTGTTTAGAAGTAACATCGATTGGCTACCATGAGCTCCGCTGTTCCCATGGACGTACTCCATCTGTCCGATACTGATAGCCTTCCCGAGGACCGAGACGAGATGAATCCGTCAGCGCTGTCCGAGTATCAGGAGGACCAGACGAATCAGAGTGGCCGGGACCCCCTCAGGATGAGTATCCCCGCGATGATCCGGTATGCGTCCGAAGTCTGGTACCGTCGTCCGGATGAAACCCCAGCCAACCACCTTCGCCCGGGGGTCCATTGTGACCGGAACCATGGAAAGACGCGCACCTTCATCCCCATAACGCCGGATCTGTGTTGGAAATGCGGCACTTCGGGTCACCGTCGAGAGAGTTGTAGAAGACCATCGATTCTGTTCTGTTCCCGATGTGGACTCATCGGTCAGATGTCCCGAGATTGTCCGTGTGAAGGACCCAACCCCCGTACTCGATCAGTAGCCGTCCAGACCCACTTCGCAACTGGCTTCCGCCAACCTCGGGAGACGCGAGATGCCGGAATTCAGTGCAACCTAGGCGCGGAACACCCCAGGCCCATCCGAAGAGTCGTGGAACTGCCCTGCCGATTATATCGCCGACAGGCATCCCAAGGAAGAGGACCTCTACCCGTAACTCAATCTACTACCACCCGACGCAGGATTTCCGGAGTCTAAAACGAACAAGTGACGTTCCCATAGAAAGTAATTGCTAAGTATTTTGTATTTTATTTAATAGTAAGATTTGTATCTAAAAAAAAAATTTTTAATGAACGAAATCTGCGCTTTCGTTCATTAATTTTTTTTTACCGAAGTAAAGGGGGTGTGTAACGAGTTATCTTTTTTGAAGCATTGTATGATTTTGTTCCGATGGTATTTTAAGTTTAATAAGTGAATATAACTCGTTACTTACTTTCCAACTCTGTTTTCTGGTACCGTTTCAAGCCTTAATATTAATTTAAGTATTTATTTCATTAATAACCGAAAAGCCGTGATTTATCATTTAAGGAAAAACATAAAATGTAATAGATTCCACTTTTCAAAATTTAAATTATCAAGGACGCCCGGTATATAAACTATTTTATTTAAAATCGGAGTCGTTCCGTACAAATAGAAATACTTCTTGCTGTAATTAAATCGATTTTCCCTCACCACCGATATTGCCAAAATTTAGGTAGGAAGTAAATTATAAATTCAAAAACCGAGCGTTAAAAAGGCATTAGATTATGTGTTGATTGATTATATTAATTATTAAGTGATCGGCGATTAAAATTTCTTGTTTTGATTTTTGAAGTTATCATTCGGGTTTTGATACTCAGTTATTATTTTCGGTTAGCGAAATAAAGTTTTCATTTTCGGTATTACAATAAAGATTTTGTTCAGTTGTTTGGTAAAATTTATTATAGTGAAATATAATTTGGCCGTAGATCGAGTGTCCGACCGTCCAGGTTTTCTTCCAAGTAAGTGGAAATTATTTTATACACCCGATAAAGCATTTCACCGAGTTTCAAAGTTTTATATTTTAATTTCCAAAAACAATTTAGCAGTTTGGTTATCAAGAATATAATTCCGTATTTTGGTAAAGCCGATAGCCGGTAGTTTTTTTTTGAAGCAATAAAAACAATCCTATTCACGGTTTTTATTATCACGTTCTGTATATTGTTTCTCTGAAATTAGAGTCTGATGGAAATATCATTTTGATTTTAAATTTTAGGAATAGTTCCGTATTTAAAATATTATTCCGTATTTTTATAAGACGGATAAGCCGTTATATTTTTTTTCGAAACGATAAAAACCCAAAGTTATTTACAGTTTTTCTATCACCACGTTTTGTATATTGTTTCTTTGGAATTCCGGTCTGAGCCTTCAATACATTGAAGTAGCATTTTGATTTTAAATTTTTTTTGGCGATACAGATTGTTATACCTAGTGTCCCACTTAAATACCCAAATACATATTAGATTCAAGTTGCATTCTAAGACATAGTTTTATTTTACTATTATTTGGGAAACCGCTGTTCTACTCTCCGACCAGTATTTTAAAATAGTTTTAGCACGTAATTTAATTTGATTTGAAAAGTTGTTAGTTTTTTTTTGATATAAACGAGTCTTTTCACATTTTTCCATCTTTCCCGATTGATTATCCCTACCGCTAAAATATAAAATTTAAAGTATCAATTTCCCTGTATAAAAATTAGATTCTCAATCGAGTACGAGGCCGATGCCACTGATCGCTTGAAAATCTAATTTAGTTTGATTTGAAGGTTTAAAGTGTCAATTTCCCTGTATAAAAATTAGATTCTCAATCGAGTACGAGGCCGATGCCACTGATCGCTTGGTAATCTAATTTAAATTTGTTAGTTTCTTTTGTTATAAACTAGGCTTTTCACATTTTTCCATCTTTCCCGATTGACTATCCCTACCGCTAAAATATAAAAATTTAAAGTGTCAATGTCCCTGTATAAAAATTAGATTCTCAATCGAGTACGAGGCCGATGCCACTGATCGCTTGGTAATCTAATTTAGTTTGATTTGAAAATTTAAAGTGTCAATTTCCCTGTATAAAAATTAGATTCTCAATCGAGTACGAGGCCGATGCCACTGATCGCTTGGTAATCTAATTTGAAATTTGTTAGTTTTTTTTCGATATAAACGAGTCTTTTCACATTTTTCCATCTTTCCCGATAGATTATCCCTACCGCTAGAATATAAAATTTAAAGTATCAATTTCCCTGTATAAAAATTAGATTCTCAATCGAGTACGAGGCCGATGCCACTGATCGCTTGAAAATCTAATTTAGTTTGATTGGAAAGTTTAAAGTGTCAATTTCCCTGTATAAAAATTAGATTCTCAATCGAGTACGAGGCCGATGCCACTGATCGCTTGGTAATCTAATTTAAATTTGTTAGTTTCTTTTGTTATAAACTAGGCTTTTCACATTTTTTTTTTTCTTTCATCTTTCCCGATTGACTATCCCTACCGTGGAAATATAAAGTTTAAAGTGTCAATGTCCCTGTATAAAATTTAGGCTCTCAATCAAGTACAAAGCCGATGCCACTGATTGCTTGGTAATCCAATTTAACTTCTTTAGTTTCTTTCGTTATAAACTGGTCTGGTCACATTTTTCCATCTATCCCGATTAACCATCCCTATCGCGAAAATAGTTTTATTCCGTGGACTACCGTGATAGGTAATTATTGTTTTTATTGCTGCTTACCGCATAATTTACCAAAACTGCTTATACCGCTTCCGCTGTTATTAACAAATTGCATTTGCTTGTTTACACCTGTTTTATTGTGTCATTGCTCACATTCCTTAATACCGGCAAATTTCGCATGGTGCATAATAACATAAGGCTTGAACATTTTTGCTTACTGTTGATATATTGAATTGATTCGGTACCGTTTGATCAGAAATTGTTGAATAATAATCTGTATGTGTACATATTAAGTAAGTCTTGTAATATACCAATAAATACGATCAGCGTTTTCTTAATATACCGTAGCATCACCGTCTAAGGTTTATAGGTTCTGTAGGTGTGTTAAATTCAACGAGACCCCTGGAATTTTCCGTAACCTCCATCTGAGGCTACCTGGAACTCTTGACGCCGAGGGTCAAGGGGCCGTGGAGTAAACCACGTAAAATAATCTGGCGCCCGAGTATTTGTTTTGCAAGAGAACTTTGCATCGAGGGTGTCCAAAGTGACGCGTCAGTCGCTAAAAACCTGCGCGAGAGGTGGAGAAGGAGCGAGCGGCAGGAAAGCGCGTCACAGGGTATCAATGTGAAGTGTGCAATAATAGAACAATTGTATTATATCCATCACTTTTGTGTCTATATACAACTGATCAGATGAATATTGGTTTAGTTTATTCAGAATTACCTTTAAAAAACGCTTATGTGTGTATGTGGGTTTTTGATGCAGCTCCCCATCCCACTATTCCGAAACGAAGATGGCTTTGGAGTAGAGCAAAGTATAAAAGTTTTAAGGAATGCGCAGATAGTAGTTTTTTTAAAAACTTTGATTTATATAATATTACTTGTAACTTTTTTACAATTAACTTTATATTCTCTTCCCACGTAAGATGTGAGTCGATTTAACACCTAAATGCTTAAGATTATTCACTTCTTTATTGCGGTAATTACTATCATCTGCATTGATAGTTATATGGGTAAATGTGGGTAAGCCAGTTTTATTACAGCTAAATGGGATATAGTTTGTTTCATATAAATTTATTGTTGTAATTTATGAGACAACCACTTTTTAATATGTCTTAAATCATTTTCTGCCTTTTCCTTAAGCTTATCACAGGCGTTAGCAGCATAAAAATAGCTGTATCATCAACGAAACCAATAACGTGACCGGCGCTACCTAAAGAGAAAATGTCATTCAGATAAATATTAAATAAAAGTGGTCTTAGGACTGTGCCTCGCGGTACTCCAAACTGAACATTCCTGGATTCGCTAAAGACTACTTCATCTATATCTTAAAGCTTTGTTACCTGTCAAGTAGATACCCCTTAAATAATTTAAAGCAGTTACCTCTAGTGAGTTGAGGAGGGAGTTGTGGTGGACGGTATCGAAAGCCTTGGACACATCTATAAAAATACATTCGCAGGGTTTGTTTTCATTAAAAGATTTGGTAAAATTTTATGTTAAAGCCAAAATCGCATCTTCAGTTGACGTTCCTTCTCTAAAATAATACTGCTGTTTAGAAAGTATTTGATATTTATCTAGGTACGAAATTAATCGTTTTTTTAGAGTCTTTTCAAATACTTTTCAGAGATGGGGTAATAAAGAAATTGGACGGTAATTTGTAATAGTACTCTTGTTACCTTTTTTATACACTGGGATTATTACTGATTTTTTAAAAGTTGAGGCCCAAATGCCATGTTGGAAGCATTCATTGATTAAAAATTTTAATGGTGCAGAAATCTAGCTGGTAAGAGTAGGGGTTGTAACCCAAAAATACTACGATGGATGTACGCCATGATTGTGACACCAGCAGTTACGTATGGGGCAATAGTTTGGCATACAAAGGCAAGCCAGTACAGCACGAGGAAGACCCTCGACAAAGTTCAAAGGCTTGCCTGTGTGTGCATCACTGAACGTGTCCAACTAGGGCACTTGGGATCATTACAGATCTCACACCTCTACATCTGATAGAGAGATCTGCCCAAGAGGCAATTCTTAGAATATCTAAGGAATATTAAGGCAATGAGAGTATTAAAAATCAGGGAGTCTGATCTTCTCTAACAAAATACATCTCATCAGCAAATCTTTCCAGTGACGGAATGATCAAGAAAGTAAGTATCGAAAAGAATTTCACTACGACGCTAAATAAGAGGAGACACTGGGAAAGGGAATACACCACCTGAACTCTCCAAGAAAACACCATTAGATGGTATACGGATGGTTCAAAAACCACCAATGGAGCAGGCGCTGGAGTATTTGGGCGTGGCACCAGAAACTCAATATCGTTAGGATCGTTCCCGAGCGTCTTTCAGGCAGAAATACTTGCGATCGAAAGATGCGTGGAAATGAACCTAGAAAGAAACTATCAGAAATGTGACAAATCGATCAATTCTGATAGTGAAGCAGCTATCAAAGCATTGAGCTCCCATGTCATTGACTCAAAGTTGGCACGGGAGTGCCGAAGAAAACTTGATGAATTAGACAAGAATAACAGGGTATCTTTAGTCGGGGTTCCTGGCCAGTCGAGAATCACGGGAAATTAAGAGGCCAATACACTTGCCAGGAAAGGAGCACAAACGCCCTTTATTGGCCCGAAGCCTTTCTGTGGCGTAGGAAAAGAAAGAGGAAACCGAAAGAGAAGCACTCTGGCGGTGCCTTCCCGGGCTGGAACATTCCAATAAGTTCCTGCGGAACTTTGACAGTGATCAGTGAATACGATGCAGTCTAGGATTACCACACCATATAACTTCCTTGATAGTACCGGCATTCATTTCATTTTAGCGAAACGCAGATTGTACACTTTAATATATATATATATATATATATATATATATATATATATATATATTAATATTGATAACTTTAAGCCCTTATATTTCCGAAAGTGCGCCCTTTAAATAAAAACAAAAATATTCTTGTTTGAGGGGAGTCAAAGGGCTATCACTGCATGTAAGTCTCTTAATCGTACATTAAGTACTCGAGTGTTAGCGACTCGCACTTTCCACACTTTCTTTTATAATATATATTGGTTAAGTGCATTATGGCGATGTATATGAGCTAGGGCGACGAGTTCGAAAGATCAAGGGCCGTTAGGCCCGTGAGTTTTTAAGTCGCCAAAGGGCATCGACGTCAAGTAAGGCTCGATGTACATACAACATTTTATGTCTTACCCCCACTTCTATACCTTAGAGAACAATAATTTAATATTGATATTATTGAAGTTTACCGTGACGAGTGGTCTGTGAATTTGATAACTAGAGAAACTCTCAAAACAAACAGAAGTTTGTTTTACACAAAACGCTGACAGAACGAGATAGAAAATGATTAATAATGGAGAAATTCTTGAAATTCCGAATGAAATTCTCGAAAGAGCAGCGAGCGCAACGGAAAATATATTGCCCCGAAAGTCGAAAGGATTGTACGAAGTGGAATTTTACAAATTTCAAAGTTGGATGATATACATCGGTGTTGCGCTCATTGGCGAAAGAGTTATTTTGAAGATCGGTATGTATCACACTGTTATTATCATTATTGTGATTTGTTCACTTATTTACAGTCTAGAAAGTTTTCTGCAAACTCCCTCTGGACAAAATTTTCTATCCTCAAGCAAATCGTACTACTAAATCAAAATATTGTCAATGGATAATACCCCAAGTTAGTAGCTTGGTCTCGCAAGATGAGCGATACCGCAATCAAATTGATTACATTTTAGTTAGAACAAGATGGAAGTCATCCATCAGTCTGTAAAACTCTACCAGGTTCTAATTGTGAACTCCAGCTTAAGCTGAAGGTATGTCCGTGTTCTATAAACAGAAATTATTAATCCTGCCTCTTTTAGGTCAACATTTTTTCAGATTTTTCAGAGAACCTCGATGTCGGATAAATCTTCTCTCAATAATATGTGGTTAACATTTAAAAATATTCTTACAAAGGCTGCCCAAACAACTCAACGAAAACGCAGCACACCACCTAAACAACCCAGGATTACCACCCATACATTATCCCTCACTGAGTAGAGAGCTTAAGATCTCGGGCCTGGATTCTGATGCAAAGCAGGATCGGTATAGACAATTAATACATGAAATCCAAAGACTCTGCCGCCAAGATAAGAGCTCCTCACTTCAAGAACTCTGCAGGCAAATACAAGCCCACGCCCTTTCTGAAATCCGCGTCATTTCTGTATTCCAGACTTAACTCATCAACCTCATTTAGCGTAGCGGTAAATCCTTTACAAATTCCTTTGTACGATATTTTTCGAGGGCGTCGAAAATGCTGTTGTTCTAAAGGACAAGACGATGGAAGGCCGTATGAAACAAGGTTTTCATACTATTTTTTCTACATTGCGTTTTTTGTGTCCAAAATGTAACAAAACTTAAAAAATAATTAAATCGATTTAGGATATTTTGTATTCATGTCGTAGCGGTTGGTAATGCTGACATTAGCGTCAACGTGAAACATTTGAATTCGAATAATTGTGTCAATTTGTAATAAGTTTGTGCGTTTTACTTTATTTAATCGTCTACCTGCGTGAAAAAATATTGCCAAATTATTGAAGGTGTACCTCATCTGAACTGTTTGTTGTAGTATTTATTGTTCAATGATGCACTATGTTACGATTAACGTTTTCCTTGGATTAAAGTTGGGTTATATTATTTGTTTGCTTGATTTTTAAGACGATGAACGTTGACGTTTCGCTGTTAGTGTTACCAAACTTGATGAATAAAATATGGCGCTCTCTTTTGAAACTTAACTGGGTTTCATAAAGAAATCATTAGAATCGCAAAGTAGAAAAACATTTTTTTGTTGTCTTCAGCAACCTAGTCGTACAACGTCCGTATTATAAAAATTTCTAGTTTGCTTTTTGTGTTGGTTTTCAGCTTTGTTTCATCAGAAAACTGAGTAAGCATGTTGTTAATTTTATTGAAACTTTTTGTACGAATAAAAAAATATATACTATTCAAAACATTTCATTGAAATGGCAGAAATTAGGGCAGTAAAATAACTAGCGATTATAGAATTGTAATCAAAGAGAGTAGAATCTTTGATCGAACATATTATAAATCCTCCGACCCGATGTAACTTCATTAGATTCACTTATAATTTATTACTGTTCATTTCTTAAAAAAAACATATAAGTACACTTTTTAATCTCCACACTCATACAAGTTTCTCGATCACAAACTCAATTAATTCACAGAACATCTATTCAATACTCAATACCTAACTGTACACTATAATTCTTTATACACATGAATAACATCCAAATTTGTAGACTCATTCACCTATTACTCACTATTTAATTAGCACCTTAGAAGTAACCAAATTTATTATATATTATGAATCACATTATAACCTACATAATTGTTATTCACAAAACACGGGCCACCGTCCGTTTTGATATCCGGAGAAAAACGTGTTGAATACACATTTCCTTTGTTCGTTGAAATCTCTTTATTATTATATACGGATATTTCCTAATTTATCATGTAGATGTGACAAAACCACACTAAAGGAAAGTCTTATCTCGTTGATGAATGAAGTGTTTGTAAAGGTTTTCGGAATGAAAGTAGGTTAAGAATCAAGGATCAACTGGACGTAATGTTATTCACACAAATCTATGATCAAATAACTACAAAACAGATTACTGTATTGTGTGAACGTATTTCTATTATACTTACAAAATTAACTAGGTGTAAAAACCTATTGCATAATTTAGTACTCATTGTGAATCGATTTAAATGAAATGGCATTGACATAAGGGAGTTTTTGAACACTTAATTCGTTCTGTCGTTAACGCTATTCGGAGCATCTTTAATATCATAATTATTTATTAAATACCTCTATTATCAAAATAAGACGAAAAATATTCTCACGTAGTATTTTCGAATCACCGACATAATTTTACCATTAAAAAATATTTATTTTCAAGTATAAATGTATTTTTATTTGTTGAAAGGAAATGTGTAACATGTGTAACGGGAATGCAGTCATCTAAATATTGAAATAATTTGTTATTGTAGGTGACATTTCGTTTTGTGCAGTGTTCCCATCTTAGATATACTTTATCTGAGAGCAGTCTAGTAAGTCATTATATTTCTAATACTATACTTTATGAAGTTAACTGTCTCGACCCTTACTTCGTGGAATCTACTCAGATTACTGCTGTAAATGAAACCTACTGTTTCTAGATAATTCCACAATATATTGAAAATTTTTTCAAAAATTCTAAGAAATTTGATAATTGTTTCTATAATAAATATCATCGTCAGAATGACAGAAGTTACATTCCATTTTATGCCTACCTGATGTTTAATAATTATTTTTGGCTAGACCAAGAAGTGGCATACCTTGTGATTGAAGAAGATATGATATTACAAATATTAAACCTTAGATTTTATTAGCCCTATGGGGATATCCTGGACATATTTTTCCCAATTAAGATCAGTATAACTGTGCAATGATATAGAAAAAACAGGAAAACTATATCTGCTGATCTTTACAATTATCACTTTCTTGCCCCAAACATCGAGTCACATTCTAAACTCACTTGCGGACACTTCCACTGCTTTGCAATATTTACAAAGTCTCTTTAGTTGCAGGAAAAATGAAATTAGAAGTTTAATTGAAAATGTGTTAGTTATGCAAATAAAAAAAGTCATACTAATTTATGCATCTGAGTCGCTGTTTTTAAAATTAATTAATAATACTTGAATTTTATTTAATAAAGGCATATTCATATATAAATGTTAAACAAGTATTGGTTGTATCCTTAGATACCTTTATGGTTATAACTAAAAGTGGCAACATTGCCCAAAATTTCAGTACCTGTTTAATGTGTCAATAATAATCTATTTTGTAGTTTTGTCTTTGTTTAATTAGCATAAAAGAGAGATGCAAATAGAGTGTGATCGAAGATCATTTCGAATACGCTGTAGTATTGTAGTAAATAATGTCAAACGTGGTTAGTTTATACGAGCGCCATTACGACTAGACAGTAAACATTTAGTTCTTTCGTTTTGATGTGTTTTTTAAGACTTTTAGTGACAAAATAAACTTTTTTAGTTAATGAATTTAATGTTTTTGGATTATCATGGTTCGTCGGTGCCAAGTTTGTCAGAAAAACAGCCGAAATTACGAAGGCCATGTATCTACAATACCATCCCCACTTTTTGTAATTCATTCAATATTTCACTACTGGCGTTTAGAATTGTTGATCGCACAAATAAACGTGTTTATGAATGAATGCTTTGGAAGACGCTACAAGAAACCAACATCAGTCACACCCTTATAAAAGCACTTAAGAATCTTTATGATGGATCAACATCCAGAATCAAAATTGGTAATAATATATCGAAGAAATTTCCGGTAAATAAAGGTCTGCACCAAGGATGTTGTATCTCGCCCACACTTTTTAAAATCTATATAGCAGGAGCGTTAAATTAATGGAAGAAAAAATGCGGCGGAATGAGTATCGATCTTGGAGAAAAGTGTTTATACACTCTACAGTTTGCCGATGACCAGGTCATCATAACGAATGACAAAGAAGATCTTGAATATATGACGAGAAAACTAAATGAAGAGTGTAGGAAATGGGGTTTGGCAATGAATACTCAGAAAACAAAACACTTTCCAATACGAGTTGAACCAGGAAATATCAAACTAGAAACGGAAGAAATAGGACCATGTAGCGAATACACATACTAAGGAGTTGAATTTGATACAACAAGAAAATACGATAGAGAAATCAAAAAACGAATAGCACAAGTCAGACGAACAATAGGCTGCTTAAATAGGATATGGTGGAGTTCTGATATTGGAAAACAACGATTATGTTATCTTATAAGCACAATTTATTGGTGACAACTTTATACAGGTGCATGACAACGAAGCCGGGATTTCCCAAACGGCACGGCCAGCCTGCAGTCCCGACTTAAATCCCATCGAGCATGTTTGTCACATGCTTGGTGGAAGGATTCGATGCCGGATACCTGCTCCTCTTATCTTGAATCCGCTCAGATTGGCTCTTTTCGATTAATGAGATCATTTCCATAAAATAAAGTTTTCAACTTATTCGACAGTATGCCCAGAAGACTCGATACTGGTATAGAGGGTCGAGGAGGTAATACGAGATATTAATTAGACAGAGAAGTGATTACTAGTGACTTTTTTTGTTTTTTATGTTTCTGATTTTCTTTTTCGTCAGTTTTCAAAGTTTCAAATTACATATTATAATTTTTTGTTGGAAATGATAGAGAAAAATTGATTTCCAAGATACTCTGTCATTATGTAAATTTATTTATTGAGAACCTACTAAGCCGCGTGAAAAATCAACATGTTATTTTTAGGACGTGTTTCTGTTCGACCCCCCAAGGATATCGACAATTCACTATGCAATAAATAACATGAAATTTCTTTGAAACAACTTGCGTAAGTAATAATGGAAATATCTGTAAGTGTTGCCTCTACCGCTTTAAATAGACATGTATTACATTGTTATGCGCATGCATGCGTTTTTTATTCAAATCAATTGAACCAAAAAGTCAACATCCTGAGCTTTCACGACTAACTGTTTTGAATATTCATTCATTATTATTTGATTGTTATCTGAATTATTTTACGATTTCCTTCGTGTTGATTTTTTGAACTACAAAACATTATTATTAATACTAGCTGACTGCCGAAACATCTACATTGAAAGAACTAGAAGGTTTTTGTCTTTACTTCTAATAACGTTTCACAGAATAAATGAATTACAGTTTGCTCTTTGAATTTATTAATGGAAAATCTTCAACCTCATGAAATTCGCTCATTTACCGATTACTGATGGTCCTACACATAGTAGGAACCTCCAAGATGAACGCATTCTTGTCGATACGCCGTTATCGACTAAGGACCATAACATGGATACAAACAGCTCACGGCCCCGTGTTTCCAAGTCTGAATACAGTTCAAAATAATATATACTTGTCAAATAAGGCCTTGATTCGTCTTTCCATTATTGGATAATTTATATTTGCAGAGTATCCAGCATTATTGTACAGGTTATTGGGAGCTATAGGTTCGAAATAAACTTGTTCGGGTCGTGAATAACAACCGAATGAAGCCTATTAACTACGATTTGAGTTTTTCTCTTTTTAATTAATTGTTTCTAATGTTGGCGTTTCTAGCCTAGTTTAAATAATAACAGTTACATTTATTTTGAAATGGATATTTTCAATTATTTCGAGGAACTCTTAGACCAAAAAAGATACAAGAAATAGTAGATTTTGTAAACCCAGAAAATCACCCATATACTGTAAGAGAATGTTGACCATTTTGAAAGATGGGATGAGAAAGAATTCTTACGCCGTTTTCGATTACCTAAAGCAACTGTGATTAAATTATTGGAGTAGATAGAACCCCAACTACCACATCATCAGTTTCAGATCGGTAAATGTTTTAATATTCGCTACTCCTTCCCCAGTTTTAAAAATGTCGATCATATTATGCAATTGCTTCTTTTTAATTTAATTTTTATTCACTCATATATGAGCCTAAATTTTTCTGCAGTTCTATTAACCCATTAATGCCCAAGGGGTCGCTGATGACCCCCAGACTAAAAATGAATCTATTACGCAGTGTCATTTGCAGATGGCACTACAAGTATGTCCGGCTAAAAGAGCGTACGTACCACAGACAAATAATAATATAAGAGACAGTTTGATGCATAGGCGGTATGTGGCACAACGTTTCTGCGCAACTGACCCGCGCATGGAGTCTCTACTGTCGCGAACTACAAGACTGTTTTACATGTACAAAATAGAATAAAATATCATAAATTTCAATACATTTCAACATATCGCCTTTAATGTGGATAACTATTATAAAATATCCTAATATATTAACTTTTACGTCATTAAAAATGAAAATATACAAAATCAATCTTCCATTGGTTGGTGTGAATATGGCTTATGTTTCTCAAAGTTGAAAATATGGTTATGGTGTGACAAACAATGGTGAGTATTTTAGGATAACTTTTAGATTATTTCTTAATTTATTTAGGATTTTGGTTGTAATAAAAGTTTGTGAACCTTTAAAATGTCATCACCAGGTATAATTCGTCATAGTTGTATTGCAAAGAATTTTAATTTTAATTATTTTTGGCCATTTGGCAATTTGGAGTTAAAGAACAAAAGTGTTTTTAAATGAAACTCACGGTCTCTAGTTAATTCCACAATATAATACAAGTTATTGAAAATTCTAAAAAATTGACAAATTGATTTATCGAAACAATTGTCATTTTTTTAGAATTTTCAATAACTTGTATTATATTGTGGAATTAACTAGAGACCGTGAGTTTCATTTAAAAACACTAATATGAGCATATTCCACGAAGTAAGGGTCGAGACAGTCAATTTCATTAAAGAACAAAACATTTTTCAAACTTCCGTCTGACATTAATCAAAGTACTGAACTATCCATGGAGAGAAATCTTATTTTTTGTAACAATTTTGTTCTTGACTATCATTATATAATGATAGTCAACAACTACAACACAAATTATGAAGATGACTTCAGTTTATGTATTATTTTTTAAATTTTCACAATAAACCAAAACCATTCACTATTAACTACTACTATTAATAACTAAATGATTTAAATTTGGACACTCAAACAATAAACTATGTCTCTGGTTTCCTTGTAAAAAATTACAACTTTTAATTGCGAAGAATGTAATGCTAATTTGCTGACAGATATTTTAGACATTCACCATAGGTTCACTTCCTTCAAAGAAAACACATCTGATTTATGTACAAAGAGAAGTTAAATTTATTTCAATACTGCATGACTTTCTTATCATATTTTATCACTTTTAGGTCATGTAAAAAATATTACTGAAAAAACTGAACACTTTGCAAAAGGTCGTATACATTTTGATTGATTCACCGTATTTTCTCAAATCCTGAAAATTTGTGTCCCCTTATTAATTAAAAAAAAAGATGATAGTGAAAGGACTAACAAACAAAGATATTTTTTCGGTAACTTAATGTACTGCAAATATTTGTTGTCAATAATTTTAAAATAATTTGAGCAATTTGATCTGAATTCTATTGAGTTAACTCTCTTAAATATAATGTAATGTAATTTTAGTAAAAATATGTAGTTTTGTGATAAATACATTTTTTATTTTGTGCAGGTTAATAAAAAAATTGTAATGTTTGCTATTTTCTTATTTATCTAAATATTTTATTGATTTGCTTGTATATTATGTGCCGGTTAATAAAAAGTTTAAATGTATGCCGTTTTATTATTTATTACCAGAATTGTTTGTCTCACAATTGTTTATTATAATTATTTCATTACAAAAAATTAAATATAGTGTTATTTTTTGGAATGACATAATTATTTTATAAACAATTTTAAGACAAACTGTAAAATTTACCTACCCATAATCCAAACTATCAAATTTAAATATCCCGCCTGTAAGAATTAGTTTCGACAACCGCAAGGGGTGCGCTGAGATCGACGCGATGCCAGCTGTTTATACGGGAACGACAACTCTCTTAATATGTTTATTTCTCTATGGTACGCACTTAATCGTATTCTCACTTTCTCGCAACTCGCCAAAGCGTACACGTGTTTTTATTACGAACGTAAATATATAAAGAAACAATGTCTTCAAACAATTATTGGTAAGTAGCTTTCGTGTTATTAGTTTGTTCCAATATTTATATATTTGTTAGGTGTTCTTGTGAATATATGTCTTCATTTTATTTGATTTGAGTACGATATACGTGATTGATGAACCGTTTTTGTTCTCTGGGTCGTTAACGACCCCTTGGGAATCTATCGAACTATTTACAGTTCTTATTTTTTTAGGATGAAACCACTTTCAGTTGCTGAACTGCTAGAGGAAGCCGAAAATTTGGACATGGACGTTTCTCAAATTCTTCCAGAAGGCATATACATACAAAATACGGACTGAGATTCAGGAGATGAGGAAGATCCAAATAATTTGAGTAGTCGTCAACTCAGAGCTGAAGGTGAACTTATTTATAATAGAGTAGATAGGGGTATTTTATTGAACATACAGGAAGAAGAAGAATGTGACTCAGTTGAAAGATTCGAATGAACAAAGCGAGAATAAATCCATTAATAGCCAACCAAGTAATAAAATCTTGCAACCTCCTAAAAAAAAGGCTAAAACCGATATAAAATTTGAATGGGAAAAGGGTGATCTAAACAGGCTAATTTCTTCTTGGAATGGTACCATGGTACCACCACTGTCCCTATCTGAACAGAGCTATCCTATTGAGTTTTTTCACCTGTGCATGAGTCCATCACTTATTGAAGACCTCGTGAAATATACAGTTAGATACGCTGCTCAAAAAAATATTTGTGGATTTGAACTCTCAAGCAGAGAGTTATATGTATTTATAGGAATTCTTCTGGTCAGCGGATACGTTCCTTTACCACGCAGAAGAATGTTTTGGGAAGAAGCTGAAGATGTGCATAATTCACTGGTATCGCAGTCGATGAGGCGTAATCGATTTGAAGAGATATGCAGATTTTTTCATGCTTCTGACAACAGCACACTACCTCAAGGGGACAAAATGGCTAAGTTACGACCAATAATTGATGCCAGTGTTTTAAATGAAACTCAACGTTTCTAGCTAATTCCACAATATAATGAAAAATGTTGAAAATTCTAAAAAATTGACAATTGTTTCGATAACTGAATATCATCGTCAGAATGACAGAAGTTACATTTCATTTGATGCCTACCTGATGATTAGTAGTTATTTTTGGCTAGACCAAGAAGTGACCTACCTTGTGATTGACTTAATATATGTTAATAGAAAAAAGAAGAAGATGTGATATTACAAATATTGAAGCTTAGATATTATTAGCCCCCTGGTGATATCCTGGATATCATTTTTCCAATTAAGATCAGTATAACTGTGCAATGATATAGAAAACCAGGAAAACTATATCTGCTGATCTTTACAATTATCACTTAAGAAGACAGTTTAATAGTGGAGAACTCCCTAGATTTATCTGTTCATTGACGCTTCATATTGTGGGTTTCTTAAGTGCCTTCTAATTTCCAACTCTTCAAGGAAATTCAGTTCTTGTTTCTTATCACAAATATGTAGTACTTCTAGTTCTGTGTTAGGTGTCAATGAATGGTTGGTGTCAAGTGGATGTTTTCCGTAATGGGATTTATCTGGTTGTTTTAATCTGTATGCCGTAAGTGTTCACTGTATCGGATTTCAAAATTTCTAAGGGTCTGACCCAAATAGACAGCATTACATTCTGGACATTTGAGTTTATTTATACCTGATTTCTTTAATGTTGGTATTTTTGTTTTAACATTTAACAATTTTGTACTTACGTTACTTTCTGTTTTAAAAGAAATTGTTGTATTCGTTGCTAAAGATATTATCTTTGAAATATTAATAGAAATATTTCCTGTATATGTGATGGTTTTATAAGTTTTTATTTCTTTGTTTGTTTACGAAATATTAGTTGTAATGCCACTTTTTCTCTTTTTTATTAACTAGCTCATTTATCATATGTAATGGATAACCGTTGGATGTCGCTATTTGTCTAATTATATTTATCTCTCTATCAAAATTACATTTGTTCATAGGAACTGAAAATGCTCTATGTATCATTGAATTGTATGCCGCTAGCTTATTTGACATTGGGTGATTGGAATTATATGGAATTGTCACATCAGTGTGTGTTGGTTTTCGGTAAATTGCATAATCAACTACATTATTGACTCTTTGAATTTTCAAATCAAGAAAATTGATTGAGTTATTTTCTTCAACTTCTAATGTAAATTTAATTTTTGGGTGTAAATTATTAATGTGGTTGAAAAATATATCTAATTGTCGTTCACTACCTATAAAACAAGCTAATAAGACATCTACATATCTATACCAAAATCAAACGTTTTTTGAAATATTACTTTCAAAGATTTTTCTTTCTGAACTGTCCATAAAAATGTTTGCCAAAATAGGTGATATAAGGCTTCCCATTGGTAAACCTTCATTTTGAATATATATGTTATTGTCAAAAGTGAAATAATTCTGATTAATACATACATCAAACAAATTGAGTATATCTGATATTATTCCTGGATTCATATTTTTATCTTCTAGTAATTTTCTTACAAGTGTTAGACATTCTTTAGTAGGAATTTTAGTGAACATATTAGTAATGTCAAATGAAATAAGCTTAGCGTTATCTTGTAATTTGAATGCTTTGAATTTTTTGATTAGTTCTATTGAATTTCTAATTGAGTATTTAGACACATATCTGTAACTATTGAGTATATTGTTAAGCTTCTTTGCCAATATATTATTAGGAGTATTAACATAAGAAACTACAGGTATAATTGGTTTCGTTATTTTATGTAATTTAACGGTTCCATATAATTGTGGACAATGAGGATTCTTATTTATCATGGACCTCTTTTCGTAATCACTAAAAAGATAATTTGATTTATTAACAATATCCCTTACATTATTAGAAAATTTCTTTGTTGGGTCTGCTCTAAGGACTTTTACATCGCTCGATTCTATAAAGTTATATATTTTTGAATTATGATTTTCAGCTGTCAATACGACAGTTGTGTTCCCCTTATCAGATTTTGTAACTGTTAGGTTATTATCTTCTACTTTCTTTTTTATTGCATTTAAAACTGTAATGTCATTTTTTGTTTGACGTTTAACTTTTGATATATAATGATACATAGAGCATTTTCAGTTCCTACGAACAAATGTAATTTTGATAAAGAGATTAATACAATTAGACAAATAGCAACATCCAACGGTTATCCATTACATATGATAAATAAGCTAGTTAATAAAAAAGAGGAAAAAGTGGCATTGCAACTAATATTTCCTAAACAAACTGAAGAAATAAAAACTTATAAAAACATCACATATACAGGAAATATTTATAATAATATTTCAAAGATAATATCTTTAGCAACGAATATAACAATTTCTTTTAAAACAGAAAATAACGTAAGTACAAAATTGTTATATGTTAAAACAAAAATACCAACATTAAAGAAATCAGGTATATATAAACTCATGTCCAGAATGTAATGCTGTCTATTTGGGTCAGACCCTTAGAAATTTTGAAATCCGATACAGTGAACACTTACGAGCATACAGATTAAAAGAACCAGATAAATCCCATTACGCAAAACATCTACCTTTTTCTATTAACATATATTAAGTCAATCACTAGGTAGTCACTTCTTGGTCTAGCCAAAAAATTATTAAACATCAGATAGGCTTCAAATGAAACGTAACTTCTATCATTCAGACGATGATATTTAAAATCGAAAACATTGTCAACTATCTTAAAGTTTTTAAAATCTTCTCAATACATTGTGGAATTAACTAGAAACAGTAAGTTTCATTTAAAATAGCAAATATTGTTCCTTATAATGGAGATTTTACCTTGGAAACAGGTCGAAAGTGTATGGTACAAATAAGGTGAATGATCTAAAACTGAGATGTAAACATTATTGACAGACAGTTTGGCATGAATCAGCGAACTGATGAAAAATACATGACTTTTTCTCTCCTAATTCGGTGCATTTTTCCGTATTCTTCCATGTAATTCAACAAGAGCCCTAAAGTTAATGAACAGTGTGACCTTCAGAAATCCAGTGAAGGTGAACAATCCCAGAAATATCAAAAAGGAAACAATCATTAATGCTTTCATTTTCTCTCCCTTTTAATTCTTTGATGCTGTATTCAATAATGTTTCTCTAGCGGTTTTACCAAGTATCATTCGTTGTTCTTTTGTTATACTCAAAATTTCTAATACCAAACAAAAAAAAACGTCTTCAAATTAAGTGCTATATTCGAAAGTGAAGACTTTACCCTGAACAGCTGCCGGTTCCTGGCGTTTTATCTGTTCAATGCAATAAATATACTCAATCAATACCACAATTTTCACCCTGAGTGTGTTCCTAGTTATTGTACATACACACATATGTTTTCCCTGATTACCCTGGGTGGAATAATAATTAACAAAAAAAGCAACGTAACGGCATCGTCGTCATCAGAAACGGGTTTTGTTTATTATTCAACTACAACCATGCCTCATACATTGCAAAATATTTCATTAAAAAATGTTTGTCATATGAGCGTTTTCATTAAAAAAAACCTATCCCTTGAGTCACTAACAATAAACAGAGATCATGATAAATCTTCTAAGTAAAAAATTTAATCATCTAGCACTTAGTTACATCAATTTGTCTATCTACTGCATGCAGGGATTCTCTGGTTTGATATCAAAATATTTAAAAAGAATGTTTATAGTTATCATTAATATTATGGTAAAGATGATGAGTAAATTTGAGCGGATATGAATGCGGATAATGAACATGGCTATTTCCTTGTTCGATATTTTGACCCAGCTTTTTATTTTGACCAACTATGATCTTTAACTGATAATACTTTAACACTACATTCACCAGCGAATTTATCAAGGGAAAGATACGAGTGCACGAGGGAAAGTTCTTTAAATATACAGAGTGGACTAGTAAAAATAAGTACATATAACGCTCCGATATTGTGCCAAAAATTTAAACAAATAGCGAAGCGGCAGAGTGTGACGTATACGTTGACTTCTAAACATTAATTTCAGTTTAATTAACTTTTAAATTACCGAATTTGTTGTTGAAACTGTATGCTATATGAGTTTCTGTTTATGACCATCGTTCTATGACCTATGTCAAAAGAGAAGAATTTTTTAATTTTGACATATTATATTAATATAACCTGAAAATTATGAAATATTGATATCAAGAAATGACATAATTTAGTTATTCTACAAAGATACTATATATATATATATATATATATATATATATATATATATATATATATATATATATATATATATATATATATATATATATATATATATATATTATTATAGAGTGAAACACCCTGTATATCAAACAATAAAGAATTAAGATTGTGCATTGTAATCTAGAAGAATTTTTTTTTAAGTCAAAAATTTTTTTTAACATTTGAATGGAGACAATCTGTACGATCCACTATTCGATAGAGAAGGCATACAGAAAGGACAGACTGTATAATGTAGGGATAATTGCGAATAGGTGTGATAAACAATTTATGTGAAATAAATTAACCAAACTTTTATTAAAAAGATCAAGTATCAGAATTTGTTCATGATAAGAAACTAATAATGCTTTATTCTGTAAAGTCAAGCTAATCTCATAATATTTGTTGATTAAAACATTAAAGTAAGTTAGTGTAGCTGTTTAGACATAACAGAGCAGAAAAGTATATAATAATGTGAATTTCAGAGAACATGACTCATAAAAAAAAACGAATTTTCATTTTGCATATATATTTAAAGGTAACAGCTGTCATCTATTAAAACATTAAGAATATTCATTTGACATACATACTTAGAGGTTAGGAAATGTCATTTTAACAATACTAGGAAATATTATTGAATGAAAATAATATAGGAAGTCTAAGCAATTAAAAACCTTAGAATACAATATCCTGATATAATGGATGAACATTTCACTGGTTGAAATGAAGAATTTGAGTGATAAAATAAATAGTCAAATTTGATTGGTAAATAAACATTTAAAAAGGATCATATCGGCGACAATTATGTTGCTAACGAAAAAAAAATCGGAATGTAAAAAGGTTGTTGATTATGGGGTCTATTGTCTAGAAGTTTTTTTTTTGGGAAGAAAAATTTGTAAGCAAAAAAACTCTTTGGTAAAGAAAATCATTTTGAAATTATTTGGAAGATAAAAATTTGACTATAGAATTCAAGACAAATACATTATACTTACAAGATATACATCAGTGTAAGTAGTTAAGTTTATATTAATAATTAGAAAAGGAATTGTCGAATGTTGTACAGTACTAACCATGATTTTTATTTTATAATATGGTGTCTTGTGTCTTGTGGAAGTAAAATAGCCACAATAGCTTTTGGAAAACACTGAATAATGGAATTTATATAAACTGCTTGGACTTTAAATGAAATACAGCATCGATTCCTGTTCTGGTAGAAACGGAATGCCAGCATGGAGTTTTTCCAGGAGGAGAATCTGAAACAAATAAAAGAAACGGATCATTGAGGTGAACAAACAAAACAGTGAAGTGAATAAGGTAGTAAAAGTTAATTTATTAATATATTAAAAAGTCAAGCGTACTTACCAATTTATGCAAAGAACTAAAATTTTGTGACGCATAGACGCTTTTAGGAGTGTATTTCGCCATTTTTTAAAAATCATATGTTTATGAAGTTGTATAATTGTATTTCACTCTTATAATAATATCTCACCAGAGTGCGTGTATGTTGTATGAAAGAGTCATCCTTTTAGATAGTTGAATTTCTTCAAGAACACTTGTAAAAGTGTAATGTATTTATTTTCATTAAATTAAATATCGTTTTTCCTTTGAAGAACGTTTTAAACTATTTTTGAGTTATTCAGTTATTCATTTCATCTGGTGACTTGCGCACCATCTACTTACCATAGGCAGAAGCTCTGAATGACATCTATTGAATTATGCAGATTTGTTTTAAGCAGGACAGGACCGTATTTAGTTTGGAATCATTGAACAAGTAACATATTCTGATTAACAAATTTATTTTTGAAATATAAAGCATTTATTAACTTTGGCGCTAATATATATAGAATTCTAAAATCATTTTATCCTAAATACTTGAACTCTACCCTGAGATGAGAAGTTTTCATGTTAGTAATATAAACTGTTTATCATATATATAAAATCATCAATATACCGGGCAAACAATAAACTTAAAGTAAATTTAAACTAAAATAAAATAAGTATAATATTCTTATTACACCATAGCCAATTCATATTAATATATATATATATATATATATATATATATATATATATATATATATATATATATATGTATAAAGAACAAGGCAACTTTGCAGTATTACAGTCGGTCTTATGTGAAGTAAATCTCACAGATAAACATCTAGAAGTTTGGCCTATATATATTTTATTACATTCGTTACAAGGAATGCTGTAAACAAGATTAGAAATTTCGCCTAAGCCCAACTTTGACTTGATTTTAGAGTAGAGGTTGTTAATCGTAAGGAAATTATAGGTTGCAACCTTAACAGTAGTTGAACCCTTCAAAACTTTAAGCAGGTCAGGTGTTAAACTAGGTGGTTTATCAAATTTTGTATAGTTAATGAGTAACTGGTTTGATGTGATAAATCCATACAGATCCTCCCCACATGTGCCATTAAGAAAACACCATGGTTTTGACATCCAACAGCAACACAAAATTTTGGATCAAATGAAGTCTACTGTTGGCAAAATCCTGTGTGTTGGGAAAAGAATTTGCAAGTTTGCCAAAAGAGTATGATCATGTCCATAAGATCATTGACAGAATTATTCCTCCATCTCAGGGAGAAGTTGGAGATAAGTTATAAACATTTTTTCTCAGGTAATTATTTAATCATCTGAAAATAGAAATGTCTAATTTCTTTCTCCAGTGAAGGGGTTTTAGACCCTGCTGATTCCGAATCCGTTATACCTAAGCTTAAGCACTTACCGTTCATACGCTGAAGCTTAAAACGGACGGACGGACATCAGAAGCCAGAATATAAGACTTCGATTTTTCGTCAACTTCGTCGTGTTTAGAAGTCTAAATGATACTCCCTTCATTATGGTCGGAAACTTTCTAGTTCATGAGTAGAACAAGAATGAACACTGGAGGGATAATAGATTAGCAGGACAGTGCTAGGGACAAGAGAAAAAAATGGTCTCATAAGAAATAAAGAGAGAACCAAATATATGGCGATCAAGTGGAATCATAAAAACAGGATTTTTTTC
This sequence comes from Galeruca laticollis, assembly GCA_963921935.1. Classification (NCBI taxonomy): domain Eukaryota; kingdom Metazoa; phylum Arthropoda; class Insecta; order Coleoptera; family Chrysomelidae; genus Galeruca; species Galeruca laticollis. The sequence goes on along the minus strand of OY998175.1, from coordinate 40,448,157 downwards.
AAGGAGAAAAGCAGTTTAGCATGGTGAGATGTAATGAATATTATAGTGGAGTAATAACAATAAAGAAGTAGACTCAAAGAATGTGGAAATATAAAAGCTGACAGAAATTCTTGCAAAGATGGGAGCCAACCAAATAATAATAAGACTATACTAAACCCAGCTTACAAAGACAGATCGTGTAAATAAATACACGCATTGATCCCGCAGCGAATGAGTGTCAAACAACTTGATTTCACTTTATGCCAGGCCGCATTCAGAATCACTTGGAATAAAAAATGCAGTACAATAGTAGATAAGTTTTAGTTTACTTTTGGTCGGAAAATTATTTCTATTAAGGGTGTAAGATGGTTCTGGCTAGATCCCTCCCTCTAACGTGAATCGGACCCGCCCGCTTTCATACGACTGAGCGTTCACGTATCTGTTGTATAAAAAATATCAAAGCAGAAATGCTATATGAGTAGATTAACAAGCAGAGGCTACCACCTAGAAAAAGTGTCCGACCACAATAGCTTTGGGACAGCACGTGGTCACGTATGTGAGCGGGTGTGGCGTGTCAGCCAGTGGCATTACTGACTTGTTTATGAAAATGTAATTTTCATACTAAATTTATTGTTAGGAATAATCCAACAATCAGATGTCGGCATCGCATTCGAGGCGGTCCTATGTTGAATCACGTGCTATCCCAAAGTTATTGTGGTCGGACTCTACTACTATTACTACTATTTGTAAAAACTTATGGAGTTCTTGACAATTAATTCCTCAATAGTGGGGAAATTAGTCCTATTATGACGCCATTTTGTTCAGGGACAATTCAGATAGGAAATTTTCTTAGTGACATGTCCTAATTTAGTCTTGCTATAACATAACGATTGTTTAGACCAGGGCTGTCCAACATTCATCCCGCGGAGCGGGTCTCTAAATGTATAAATTGCTCTCAAATTCGAAATATGCACAATTCTCACATTAACGATAAAACACAAATTAAATAAAGTGTGGTGCCACTGGCGACGGATAGAAGGCCGCAGCGATGTTACTGGAAATCGGACCGATCTTACACAATCACCTTCAAATATACGAAAAGCCGCGAGCACGTATATAAGAAGGTTGAGTCAAGCGGGACGGGCACGGGGCAGAGTTAGTTAACAATTGTTCTAGTGTGCGGTACGCACCAATTTTAAGGCGTTTTTAAGTGAAATGCTCGGTGAAGTATGTCTTCGCAGAAAAGAAAACTAACGAACGAACATCGAGGTTATAATGACCGTTGGGAATCAGACAATTTAATCACGAACACGACAATAAACTTCAGTGCATTGTTTGTATGCAAGTACTATCAGTTCCCAAAGAATATAACATGAAACGAGATTACACTACGTTACGCAAGAAAACGTTTCAGCAATATACAGGGGAGTCAAGGAAGGCTATCATTACGGATTATAAGAAAGAACTAAAGCAACAAACAACGTTTTTTTAAAAATCTGACGCCGATACCAAGTACAGTGTTGCCGCTACTTCCGAAGTAGCGCTGGAAATTGTCAAAGAGAAGAAACCTTTTAGTGATGGAGTGCTTCTTAAAAAGTGTGCAATCAAAATGATAAAACAATTCAATGATTCAAAATTTGCCGAAAAATTCGAAACAGTCTCAGTGTCGCATCAAACAATTGCAAGACAGGTGGAGCATATTAATCAATATGTATCCAAAAAACTGCATAGCACGGTTGAAAAATGTAAATATTTTTCGCTATGACTGGATGAACGCACTGATCTGTCCGACATTAGCCAGCTTGTAATATTTATCCGAACTATTCAAAACGACTTCAGTGTAGCTGAAGAGATGCTTGATCTTATTCCTCTCCATGGTACAACCAAGGGTACGGATATTTTTTAAGCTGTAAATAAGGTGATTTCAGACTACGGGGGATTCGATAAATGTTGATGTATTGTCACTGATGGAGCCAGAGCTATGATAGGAACTGAAATTGGATTTGCAGGACTCTTAAAACAAAACAACATTAACTGTCCTGTGAAACACTGTATTGTTCACTAAGAGGCCCTGTGTGGAAAATCTTTACGTCAAATGAATGTCATGGAAGTGGTTGTTAAAATAACCCATATAATTCGAGGAGGCAATCGTGCTTTGACTCACAGAAAGTTTCTTGATTTTTTAGCCGAAGTAGATGCTACATATGGGGACTTGTTACTTCACACTGATATTCGTTGGTTAAGGGCTGGAAACTGTTTGCAACGATTCTTCGCTTTACGCAAGGAGATACCTATTTTTCTTAAAGATGAAGTTAGGTCTAACACTACGAAACTGGAAAATGAAATAGTAGATGCCCAATTTCACAATTTTTAGTAGACCTTGCATTTTTAACAGACCTGACATCTCACCTTAACGAACTGAATTTGAAACTATAAGGTAAACAGCAGAATATCACCGACTTATTTGGACACATAAATGGATTTAAAAGTAAAATTAAGCTTTTCAAGTCTTCATCACCAAAAAATTTTTCATTTTTTCCCAGTTGTAAAGAGCATTTTGAACAAATGAAGGAGTTGTAGGAAGTTTCAAATTTATCTCACGTAAAATACATTGACACTATTGCAGAAGAATTCGAAAATCGAATTAGCGACTTCAAAATAATTGAAAGGGAAATGTCAGTTTTTACTCAGCCCCTTACAATTTTAGTTGAGAATGTAAGCAGAGCAGACCTTCAACTTGAATTGTATGATTTGCAATCAGATCCTGTTTAACAAGGAATAACTGAAAGTGGATTGAACTTTTTCTAGTTGCTGCAAGAAGAACGATACCCCAACTTGCGAAACTTAGGACTTACACTGGGATCAATGCTGGGAGGCACGTATCTCTGCGAAATTAGCTTTCCCAGCATGAAATTTATAAAATCAAAATATAGATGTTCCTTCTCTGATAAATCGCTTACTTACCAACAACAAATATTAACGTTAATATTGATGCATTAGTTAGTGAAAACCAGCGTCCTCAAACTTCCCACTAATTTTTTTGTAACTTGATATTTTTTGAATATATTAAAATAATAATACAAACTCGTTTTTTCTTCGTATACCATACCTATTAAAACTCATTAATAAAGTTGCATACGACCGCATATTTTTTTAAAGCGGCCTTTGGGACACTTTCAGTTGGACAGCGCTGGTTTACACGAAATTCATCTCTGGTAAGTGTGAATGACTTGTAGGTGAAAAAATATATGACACTTGCAAAAAGCAGCCTTAAAATTACTAGTAGTATATGAAATTAGCCGTGAACAAGAAATAGGATAAGAATGTGAGGCTGAAAAAGGAGAATTATGATTATGAACTAAAGAACAGGTTCAGTTTATTGGAAGCCTAACAAAAGATCCTGTGAAAGCGACAATATAAACAAATCAAGAAACATAATAGAAAACATTGGTGTAAAATTAGAAAAACCTGTTCGGACCAACAAAGTTTCCGATAAAGCTAGAGTGGTCAAGTTGGAGAACATATTTTTTGGGTTGATGTGTATTATATCCTTCCATGTGGGTATAACAAGAAATAATGGGTATTCCCTCGTATCAATATGTTATAACAAATAGCGATGTAACGAAAAGAATTTGTTATGGCGATTTTTTTCATTCAAAGAATCCTAAACAATTTTCCGGATGACTTCTTCTTCTCTTATTTGACCACTGACCGAACCTTAGATTCTTGACCTGAATTCCATGAAATGAACTCAATGAATCAACCCGATATAAATTGTGAATACCATCGACCGGATGGTCGAAAAACTGTCTAGATTGGGCGTCGAAAAACAACTTAATATGGTGCAAAAATAGCCGTGTGGCTTTGTGGCCGACAATGGAAACTGAAACTGGAGGTCACTTTTAACGTCCACGCAAACTTTTGTTTAATTAATTTAATGACTAAATTGTCGTCACCGGAAATGTTCCTTTTGGTTTATTGTCCTTTATTCAGACTTCAAACAATTTGATACGGTAAATTATATCAAAAAGAGGTGACTGACTGCCTCACACAAAGAATTCTTTGTAGATAGGTAGATTCTACTGATAACCTCTATGTTTTTTAAATATTTTTCAAAATAATTAATTCTCAAAATAAACATTTGACTGCTTTTCATAGGATAAAAACTTATTTCCTAGCTATGTGCCACGATGAATATTGAATCATAGTTTATTCAAAAACGTGATAGTAGATAGCTTCATTGTCGATTCAAATCATACCTTTTGTCTTGCAATCAATATGAAAAAAGTGAAGAAGATGTGGTTAACAAGTTTCTTGTACCTACTATCATAGTGATGGGGACTAATACGAGTCGTCACCAAGTCGTCTTCTATTCATTCAAATATTTAGTGACAATTCGAGCATTATCATGCGTAAAGGTAGCGCCGTCTCCAGGAAACTTTCGAAACTAACGGGGAACCCTATATCTTCGTGTTTTAAATCGAACAATTTTTCCGTACCTAAATCTAAACGCCTTTAAGATACTAGCAATACCAAAAAAAGAATTTAATTATTTCTGCACTGAACAATAGACCATATACATTGTCTCATATAAAATCAATCATAACAACCCCGTCATTATACCATAAAGAGAGTGACAATTATGTTTGTAATAAAAGTAGTTTGATGCAATCTTCACTGTTTAATGCCAATTGTTCCATATTTGATACTATTATATGAGATATTAATAGGGTTAATTTATAACAATATTTTAAGTACCAGTACGGCAGCAATAAGTGAATAACGATTACGTTTAGTTATAGGAAAGTGAATGTAAACTTTCCACATTCTCAGCAGTAGACTTCGGCAAAGAAAGGAAAAGTTTGCTCCATTTAAAAAACCGATTTAGAAGTTAAATTTACAAGATGATCCCCACAAAATGGAAATGTAATGTTACGTATAATCCAAGGTTACAAAGTTACTGTAAACTTCCAGATAAATATCTGTCAAAATTTTGTCGCTATACTAAATATTAACTCGTATTGTTGAAACTATGGAAATATTTTACAAAACCAAATGTTTAAATTCGACTCGCTTTGATTGCATTGAATTTGTTGGATGCAGAAACCTGAGTAAATATTGTTTGTATCTTACTGTTGACCTTTGTGTTCTTGTATCCGATTTCTTGTTGAAGTTAATTGACCTAATGAATAAAAGTGAAGCAATGGTTTTTTCTTATTAAATTGAAGTAATTGCTTGGATCCAAGTAATAAAAACTGAAGTAAATGCTTTTGCTCTAAGCAATTGCTAAGGACTGCAGCAATTGCTATTAGCCAAAACTTTTTCTTAAAAAACAGAAGCAATTGCTATCATTAGCTTAAAATCTGATGAATAAATTAAGTGTGATATTATAAATAATCTTTATATTCCTGTACCAAGTCAGCTAAAGCAGCCTTCTTTTCTGCGTTAACATGCGGAATTTGTGATTTATTGAAAATTATCTTCTTTTCTTTTAATTTTTGTACAAATACCAATTGTTTATCTGTAATTTCCTCGTCACTACTATTATCAAATTCTTCACTCTCTGCCATATTATATTAATTTTTATAAAATAACTGTATCACACTTAGATATTCTTAGAAATGTAACTGAACTAAACAAGAACGTCTACGAAACACTAATATGGAACAAGTATGAGTAGGGATCACGACTTTGTAAACTTGCGCCGGTAAGTCTGGACTTCTGTTGGGAAAGCAATTGCTACACTGATTTCAGAACAGCAACATTTGCTTAAAAAATTTATTCATAACGAGCTTTAGCAATTTCTTTTTCTTAAAGCAAATGCTAGTTAGGCAAATTAACTGCCTCAACCCTTACTTCGTGGAATCTACTCATATTAATGTTTTAAATAAAACTCAACGTTTCTAGCTAATTCCACAATATAATAAAAAATATTAGAAATTCTAAAAAATTGACAATTGTTTCGATAACTGACGATGATATTCAGTTATCGAAACAATTGTCAATTTTTTAGAATTTTTAATATTTTTCATTATATTGTGGAATTAGCTAGTTAAGCAATTGCTTTTGCTAGTAAGCAATTGCTTTTGCTAGTAAGTAAATGCTTTAAACAATTGCTTAATTTTTATTCATTAGGCTCATTATCTACAGTAATATTTATGCAAATACTTGTAAGTCCGTTAAAATACACAACACGAGTTTTTGACAAAAATTCTAGCAGCAGTTCATTTATTGTATGAATGTATGTGTTTATTGTAAATACCATAATGACATTTAAATTCTAAGCTTTCCCAAGAAAATTTTTCAACTAATGATAAAGAAAAATACATTTTTGGAGTCACTAAATGTAACTATATTTACTTGTTCAACTTCATTCTCGTTGCAATATTTTCCCATAGATTCTAAATGTATGGGTATTTTTGTAGTCCAAATTAATACATCTGATAACACTGCATCAGGAATTCACAATGTTTATAACCTCAAACCTATAAAAACCTAACCTCACTGATGATACAATTTTACTGTTAATTTAAATGAATGTAATTAATTCTTAGTTTCTTGCTAAACAAATACGTTATTTCAAACAATTTTTTCTCTCTGTACATAATCAACTTGCACATCCTTTTATTGTCGCATTATCTGAACTATTTAGGTCCTTGAACTCAACGCCTTACGCTAATGTAGTAATAATTCTGTTAATAATACATACAACTGACAAAATTCTTTTGATGATATTTAAGGATGCAAAATATGTTGCAGTAAGTGAAGAATATTGACCTATATTTTATTTATGGATGATCGAATTGGATTAATGAAGTTGTCGTATTCTTTAATACACCACAGACTACTGTTTGATATTAAAACTGTGGGTGAGACACCAGATGTGAGCAGCCGTAGACCGTAGATGTGGTTTACTGTTTTGGTTGTGTCTCAGTTGCCTACAACGGATCACGGTACACCATTTTAAGCCAGTAGTTTAAGATTTTTTAACAACCCGTATTGGGGTCCATATACACGGATAATTATTAGTAATATCATCTATTAATAAAAATTGTCTATTTGAAAAAAAGAAAAGTTTTTTAGAATAAGGTCATTCAATTTATTTTGAAACGGTTTCAGTTTTACATAAACTTGACTTGAGTAGATAAAATCAGTTTTTATTTTAAAATTGTGTACATAATAAAGTGATTCGGAGAATAAAAAATATGAAGCAAAATATACAACAAATACTCAATACGGAGAGTTACGGGGGACAGACATAAAAAATGGTGTAGGAATCATGAAAAAGTAGATACGTTGATCATATTTATAGAGTTAAACCACATAGCATACAAAGCATAAGATAAAGAAATTGAGCATTTATGCCCGGTTTCTGAAGTAAAAGATATCTATTAGATAGGGCTATGTACTCAATAAGCGATATATATATCTGGTAGATTGGGTTTCTGAACTGTTTGATAAACATTATCTACGCGATAAGTTGTCGAATCTATATCTGTAGAAAGTTGAGTAGATATCTATTGGATAACTATTTGCGCAAGCGCAGGTTGTTAAATTCATGAATGAAGAAAATTGCGATTGCTAATATAGAATATACAATGTGTTTTTATCGAATATTTTTGTATTAAGATGGAATATTCAGATTCATCTACATCGTCGGATGAAGAAATTTTAGATATAATTCGGCTAAGAAATTTTCGTACCTACCCGAGAAAATCAGTTCGAGAAATATAGTGACTTAAAATTTAAAAACAGATTCCGTTTAACGAAAAATACAGCCAACCTATTAATTGAATTAATCGGATACAATTTGAACGTAATTAGTAGTAGACGCAATCTTATCTTCCATCATGTTTTTCCTCGCATTTTTTTCCATCATGTCATACAAAGCATGTAACTGCTTCGTAGAACGATTGTCTATTTAACAATTGGCATTAAAATTATCTCTTATAGTGTCCCTTGCTTAATTTTCATTTTAATATTCGTGGAATTGGTTTTTTTGTTTTCTATAATATGCTAATATTGTTGAGTTATCTCAAATAATACATATGCTCTCCATTACTATTATTGTAAAGACGTTTTTAGATTTAGTAAACAAAAAACCAATAACCAATAGACTTGATAACAAATAAAATATTAAAATAAGGATCGATCTTCTTAATTTTTTTAGGATTTGGCCTTAGAGTAGTCTACATTCATCCAGTTAGTTACGTCGCCATCGGCGTTTAATGAATTTAACCAAGTTATCTATTCAATAGTTGTCAGTTCCACCATTTTGTGCTACGTTGAAGTTGAGTAACCCATAATAATTTATTCGTTTAGTAAATTTATCTATTTGATAGTTATCGATTGGATAACGTCATATACTGAGAAACCGGGCATTAGAGAAGGAATATTTGAATTCAGACAAACATTAATAATCATATCTGGAAAAATTCCGAGGCAACTTAAAAAAATCAATAGATGAACCGAGAGTAGAACTAACTAATCATTGATATTAGTAACAAAAACAATAATTATCCAGGGCTCCAGAAACCAATGAGACACCGATTTCTATGGCCCTCTCCAGGATCAATGTATACCAATATTCAGTAACAAGATTGAAGCCTCGGCAACCTGGAAGGAAGAGGAGAATCACTACCCGACGGACGATGACTGGCGTATATCGCTACAGTTCGTCGACACGGACAGATTGAGGTGGGTCATCTCTGGCTTCTCCCACTTTAAATCTCTAGGAACGGACGGCATTTATCCAGCTCTACTTCAGTGGGACCTGGATGACCTAATGCCGCACCTGGTGGGAATCCTCCGATTCTCACTGGCACTGAGGTATATTCCAAAAGGTCGGAGAGAAGTTGAAGTTGTGTTCATACCAAAACCAGGAAGAATGGACCATTCCATTCCAAAAGCATATCGATTTTAATGAAGACCTTGGAGAGGCTATGCAGATGATACATAAGAGATGCCCTGCCTCCAAATCAACATCCATACACTCCAAAGAAATCTACTGATTCGGCTCTTCATCTCGTGGCGGGCTGCATCGAGAAATCGTTGGAAAAAAAAGAGTCCACCCTGGTTGTATTCATAGACATAGAAAGTGCGTTCCATAGAACCATTTTTTCTAAAATTACAAACGCACTTTCCAAAAAGAATATCTCCCAAACAATAAATGGCTGGATATATAACATGCTCTCAAAAAGAGCAGTAAAAATCAGTGTAGATGATGTAACCATCAGAGGATTGGTTGTAAAAGGTTGTACACAGGGAGGGGTACTGTCGCCACTGCTGTGGAACATGGTCTTAGACTTCTTGGTCAGCCGCCTCAACGATGGCAACCTCTACACAATAGCATATGCAGATTACCTAGTGATTCTTCTAACAGGAAGATTCGATAAGACACTCTGCGCTTTAATGCAAGAGGCCCTCAATATCATAGAACAATAGTGCAAAGACCATTCACTGTCAATAAATCCAAAAAAGACGGATACGGTTCTTTTCACGAAAAAAAGGAAGCTTGTAAAACATCAAGCCCCAAAGCTCCTAGATACCAAACTTAAATTTTCTTCAGTAAGTTAACGTGGAACTCTCATTTAGAAAGCAGAGTTAAAAAGCATTTTTGAAAATCCTAGTTTTGACATCACCGTGTGGTCAAACCTATTTAGCATGCGCTTGCAACACCGCGTAAGCCTAGATAAAATCAAAGGCGGGAATTTTACTGTCTAGTAATATGACGTATCGCAGCGAAATTATTTTTAGATGCAATAGCGCGTAAACCACTATTTTGTTATGGCGGCTACACACGTTGTGTATTGCTCTGTGCTTAAATTGAATTTAATTGTGTTATTTCCGTAAGTTTGTATTTGAAAAGTGTCTAGTATTAGTTTATAGCTGTATGGTATTGAAAAATAAACATCGGTTTTTTCATATAACTATCTATATAGTAAAAACCAAATAAAGTTGCGTTTACGTCATCATTGTGAACATTTGTAGCGTTGTCAGAGTGTTCACGAAATATGGAAATTAACAGAAAATAACTGAAGTCAACAAAAAACGTAAATGAAGAAAATTTCACAATATTATAAATGAAAACTACAAAATTACCGATAGTTTGATAGTTTTCGTTTAATATAGTGCGGAGTTTTTTCATTTACGTTTTTTGTTAATTAAATTTATGAATAGATTTCACAAAGTAAGATAAGGTAAGGTAAGGTTATTACTGACTTACCAAATCTTTTAATAAATAAATATAATAAAAATACAAGCAATAAAATAAAATATGTTTAATAATGAACGTATTATCAAAGACAAAAACTAACATTAAACAAATCAACATATTGTGAAATGAAACTAGGCAGATTCAAATTCTTGAACATCAGTGTCACTCTCTTCACTATTAAAATTTATAACTATCGGAATAATTTCTGGACGATCAAATATTCTTTCCCTCTCATACCATTTAAATATCTCTCTTTCAGTATGTTGTATAGAATTTTTCCACATATCAGGAGTTATCATGTGCAGTGCCTCGTGCCACATGTTCAGGCAGTTATTCGCACTGTTACCATCCCTACCAGTATGCCTATTGCAGTAATTTTTTGCTATGCCCCAAATTAATTCGATAGAGCTGAATATGCAATGGTAAGGAGGAAGACGTAAAACTTTGTGTCCATACTGTTCTGCCATATCGTCCACTATATACTTGATTGGTGGCTTATTTCTAAAAAAAAAACAAAAAAAATGTTTAAAATAAATGGCAATAAGTAAGAATATATCTGTATATTTACTGAGAAACGATTTGCAACAGTTCTGTTTTGAACATCATGTGAGAATAGGGAATGTTTTTTTCTGTCAACCATTCCTGAATAGCACATTTTGACCATCCTGTATTTGGAGTTTTATGCAATAACATGCTGTGATAAGGTGAATTATCAAGTATAATTAGAGAAGGATTCTCTAAATTTTGCAGCAACTGATATTCAAACCATTTCAAGAAATTTGCTTGGTTCATTTCCCCATGATAATCATTAAGTTGGGTCTTTGAACAAAATATTGCTTCAGCAGCTTCAATAAATCCGTTTTCATTTCCAGCATGAGTATAATATATCTGTAATAATATCATTTAAATAATATTTAAGTAACCACTTATGTTTTGCCATACAACAAACCTTTTGCCATCCGTTTTAGTGGTTTTAACACTGTTGATATTTTCATTTTGCCATGAATGACCTATGATGCCATTTTGAAATATCCAGGTTTCATCGATGAACACAAATTGGTATATACATTTGCTTCTTTATAATATCTTAAGAATTCTACTCTTTTCAAAACAACATTAGGTAATTCCATAAGTCCTCGTCGTGGATTATCCTCCATCCACCCAAGTTCTTTGAGCAATCTATTTAAAGAAGTGGTACTACCATTAAATAATTCTCTTTCTTTTAGTTGGGACCACAATGATTGAATCGTTATGTGCTGTTCTAAAAGCATACAGGAATAAAAATATGTTAAATGTACAATTGTCGTAATTATACTTACTTCTCTGGTACATGTTGTAAATAGTATCACGAATAGAGCTTGTATTTGAAGTTTCTGTATTTGTTACTCGTTTATGAGCGCAACGTTTTTTCTTTGGTTACTCAAACTCTTCACCTTTTTTCTTTGTTTGACAAATTTTGCTTACTGTTCTTACACTGATTTTTAAAGTAGCAGCTATACGCTAAAGTAATAGAAATTTTCGTAAAGTTAAGTAAGGATATTTTATTCACGTATTACCTACCTCTTGTACAGCATTTAAGGGCAACAAAGGACCATTATTATTCCTTTCTTGTTCAAAATAATTTACTAATGAAGCCACAAGTTCTTTGCATCGGCTATTCAGCTGTTTGGGCATTTTAACAATCACAGAAGAAAATGCTTTGTTGTTTTGAAAACAAAAACAGTTTTGATTATAAATATTTCTCACAAGAAAATTTTATAAAGCACGTAACTATAACATCAAAAATCGATGACAATACACGAGTAGAAAAGTCACAAATAACGCGGCAACATGACATTATTTCTGGCAGTGACTATTTTACCGTCAATAATTGGAGGCTTCTTTATGAAAATTTTAACACAAATGTTTACATCGAGGGACGTCTAAACCCAATAAAGCTATATTGCTTATACATTATTTTGGTACAAAAGTTTTTTTATTGATTGGGTTATCTTTAGAACCGATTAATTAACAAATTTAAGTATATGCACTTTTCGATAGAAATGTAGCCACACATGCGACATAAATACGCCCTTGGTGACGTAAACGCAACTTTATTTGGTTTTTACTATAAGTACGTTTTTACACTATCGCATTAAAACTTTATTGTATTATTTTGTGTGATATGTCTTATTTACATGTACGAATTATAACTATGGAAGAGTTTTTAGACATGGATTTTAGGTATTATTATAATACTATATTATCCGTTTTTCTTAACAATAGCTTTACATGTGTTATTTTCTTATAATGAACCTTGAAAAATCGAAAATTTTATTTTTTTGATGGTTTTTATTAAACTTAAATAGGTATAAAACAAGCGCGTAATTCATGGGGTTTTTGGTTCCAGGAAAATGTCAAATAGGTGCCGCAATCTTGTTAAACTTGCAATAGATAAAAAACGAGAGGAAGATGCAAAAACTTCTTTTATTAGCCCAATCTCTTATCAAATTGCTGATGTTCTAGAAGGTCAGGAAAACACAATTCCTAATGAATTTGACATAGAGAAAATAATAGAGGATGGAGTCCTCATTTTCGAAAACGAACATCTCGAGCTGATTGACAACGCACAGTGCGTGTCTTTGGATGTTAATTGTACGGATCCTGATCCTGAACCAGTGTGAATAAAGTTTTCAGCGAAAGTTATAGTTTACCAGTTCAAAAGCAGGCACTAGTACATCAGTTGATCAATATCTCGAAGAAAGAAATATTGTTGACACAATCAAGTTTAACGCTACAGAGCAAGAACATATAGATAGTGATAAAGAATATCTATCTAGAGAGTATACGCCTACTGATCAATTGGACTCCCCATTATTGCAAATAAGCCATCGATATTTCTTATAAACAGTGTCGTAGAACCATCGGCCGTACCTGGCGAATGTCACCTAGGTTTACTGCCTGGATCTACACTGCCATCATCAGACCTATGCTGACGTACGGAGCGATTGCCTGGGGAGCTAAAGCAAACCAGCAGACAGTCGTCCGAAAACTGGATCAAATCCAAAGAACAGCATGCCTCAACACAACAGGAGGCATGAAAACCACACCAACAAGAGCTATGGAGGTAATCCTTGGTCTCACTCCCCTTGACATATACATCAAGGAGGTTGTTTTGATGACCATGACACGTCTACGCTCTACCGGTATACAATCTGATGTAGGATCCGGTAAACTGAGATGTAACTTGCGGCGTGAGGTCCTCAGAGAGGTCCCACTGCTGCAGGCCAATACGGTCCACCGCGATATACCTTTCACAGGCCCTACAAGGGAATCTTTAAGAATAACGCATAAGGCCCAATGGAAGAAGGCGCAATCCGCATCTTCACAGATGGGTATAAAACCAATGTAGACTCAGGATGTGGAATTTTTTCCAGACCTCTGAATCTACATGGGCAATGGGCTGCAATGCATGTGTTGCCCAACTAGAGCTCACTGCTATCTGCATCGCTGCAAAAGAGATTACCAAAAGGAACACCACAGGTAATAATATATACATCCTTACGGATAGTAGACAAACACTACTAGCCCTGAACAGACCACGAATTACATCAGGACTAGTACTAGAATGCCACACGGCCCTAATCGAAGCCTGTAACAACAACACGGTCACTTTAGACTGGATCAAGGGCCATGAGAAATCGAAAGGAAACCGTATTGCACACTCGCTAGCCAGGGAAACAGCCTCCCATAAACTCTTGGGACCTGGCACTCCCATTGATCTATGGACGTCAGTCTCGGCTAACCTATTAAAGGAACACTCCCTTAAGACGTTTAAGGGTAGATGGGAGGACGAAGAAGGCTGCAGGCTTGCCAAGGAACTGTTACAGTATCCGTACAGCAAAGTAGCCAAAAAATATGTGACTATGAATAGGCAGAGCCTACGAACAGCCTCGGGTATCCTGACTGGTCACTGCCACCTACGAAAACACCTTCACATACTGGGTCTGTCTGACACCCCACTGTGTAGAGGATATGAACAAGAAGATGAGAATGTCGAACACATTCTTTGCGAATGGCAGACACTCTCCCATCTTAGGTTTTATGTATTCAGCAAGCACAGGCTAACATACGCCAGTATGAGGGAACTTAATTCAGGCGACATTATCACATACTTCAAACAAGTAGCCCAGATGACGAGCTGGAAGGAAGTTTCGAACCTCAGAAGGATGCACAATGGGCCAGTTGTGGCCTAAGTGCTGTGGGGTCACCCACCCTTCAAACCCTTACATATACAGAGAAGATTGAATCCTAGATTGAGAAATAATTGTATAATACGTTCGCACTAATTTCTTTTTTAATCTCAGCTTTTCTTACAATTTGATAATTTTTTTCGTCGCAAATTAAATAACCGGTATCGGAGTATTAGCCACATCGTTTATTTTTATTGCTCAAATCATGGATGTAAAATTATCGTGTATGTTATTACTTAGTGTGTGGCCTAGGCTAAAAAGAGGCATTTATGTCATAGACAATGAATATAGTATACTCAATGAAGCAGCGAGGCGACTACATCATTAGAATTTATATCATAAAATTAATTCGGGAGACGCAATCAGTTAGACAATTTTTTTATTGCGTACGTTTATGTTAAAACAGCATGGCTATTATACTTTTAAGTATAACGATCGCTAATAAAATTAATCAAGAAACATGATGGAATAAAATGGTCTGAGCGATCTCAAGTTAACGAACAATAATTCTTATTTATAATTTCCTGATATTTTAGTATAATAACGGGACATGTTTTATTTTTTAATGTTGCGCCTGATATAATTTGTGTTATTGAAATGCCTGGGACGCTGGGACGCGAACATATTTGCTAAATTTGAATTTTTCAATTAATTTCACCACAACCAAAAGTTTCAACTATATAGTAGGCTCGTTCCAACCACCAGTAATTTACATTAATATTACTAATACACATGCGCAGTTAAAATAAATCGTTCCAACCACCTGAAATTGCTAGTTCAGAATTCTCGATTACTGTCAGTTCTCTGTTCCATCTCGTTTGCAAACCAGTAAAATTACCGTTCAAACGATTCTTGCTGGATAGCGAGTACCAAAAGTTCTGAAATTAGGAATAATGTGCAATGGCAACAGTTTTTAAATTTTGAGCTGTTTACACCGGGGACTGTTTCTTCTCTATGACTGTTTCTTGGTTTAGTTGTTGATTGTTGATGTAAATAAAAGAAGAGGGAAGAATAGAACCGAATTGCCAGAAGGTAATACCTATATTTTTTGCAACTTGTTAATTTTAATGAATATTCTTTTTTTTTACAAGTCGAACTGGAAGAATTTCTTGTTCAAGCAGTGCTGCAGTCGATGGTGATAGTGCAGATTTTCCTTTTTTGGACTGCAAATTATAGAAAAAAAAGTACGATTTATACAAGAAAACACAGAGCTTGTTTATTTTTTGAGGTTATTATTCACAAAATTAGGTTAACCGCGTGCATCTACTAAACTAGTTTAAAATACGTTCCAACCGTTTGGTAAAAGATTACCCATAACTTTATTAATTTCTCTTACGTATGCGCATTAAACAGTTCAATTAGTAGTTACGTACGATAACAGAATTGTTGGTTGGAACGAACCTATTATATGCATGACTATACATTCTCATGAGAATTGTAGTCACACCCGGTGGGTGTTTTGTCGATCTATTTATCATGAAAGATCAGTTCATTGTAGTTTTTTCCGTTTATTTAGTTATTGTGATGTGGCTTAGTTTTTTCTACTGTTTTTCGCCACAACTGGGTCTTTTACATTCTTCTTTGCTTCCTTAGTATTCATGATCTTTAAGCCCGCATTTACTGGGTCTTCCCATCTTCCTATTGGTCTTCCCCTTGCTCTGTCTACATCCATTCTTTAATTTTTCTTAGTGTATCCTCTTTACTTTTTCTATAAATGTGGCTGTACCATCCCAGTCTGTGTGCTTTTTTAAATTTTACAATGTCTTCCGCATTCTTTTTCTGCACAACTTCTTAATTCATTAGTCTTCTAATTTCTCCATCTCCTGTTTTAATTAGTCCGTAAATTGTATTCATAATTTTTCTGTCGAATATCCTTAATTCATTTTCCTCTTTCTTTTTTGTCAGATATGCTATCTCAGCGCCATAGATCACCACTGGTCGTATCGCTGCCTTATATTTTTTTATTTTTGTGTTTGTAGGGGAGGCCGAGGCTACAATTAACAAGGGTAAGTATTAACAAGAGAATTTCTTGAGAACTATACAAGTTAAACCTACAGCACGCGGTTCAAAACGCCATCTAGATCACGCCACATGACTCGGTATTACTCATAGTGTTACCAGATCTCACGATATATCGTGAACTCTAACGATTTTGTTCTTGATCTCACGATATCACGATTTTAAGGATTAATCTCACGATTTTTAGAACATATTGTTATAGAAACTTCTTCTTCTTATTCGTATTTAAGATCTTGCGATCTGTTAGTTTTGAAGGTTCCTCTTTATCGTTTCCTGGGAGGTGGACTGCCAACTGTCCTTCCATCTCTTAGGTGGTCTACCGGGTGCTCTTTTCCCTGTTGGTTTCCCTTCAAGTGCGATGCGTGGCAGTCTGCTCTCCTCCATTCTTCTCACATGAGCGTACCAATGTCTTCTTCTTTGTCTCCCCCATCTTACGATGTCTTGTACTCCACATTGTTCCCTGATGTCATTGTTTCTAATTCGGTCCCTTCTTGTTTTTCCCACTATAGTCCTGAGCGTTTTCATTTCGGCTACTCTAAGCATGCTTTTCGTTTTGTTGGTTTCTTCTCTGGTTTCTATTCCGTATGTCATGATTGGCCTGATACAAGTCTTATAGATCCTAACCTTGCTATCCTTTCGCATGTATTCGTTTGCCCATATTGTTTGCTTTAAGCAGCCCGATATGGCAGTCGCTTTGTTAATCTGTCTTCCTAGGTCCTTCACTGGGTCGTGATAACTCGACAGATCCATACCCAGATATTTGAATTGTGAGACTTGCTCGATGATTTTTCCCTGGACTTCCAGCTTACATCTTACAGGTTCTTTAGCAAAGGTTATGCTTTTCGATTTTTCTATGGATATGGTCATGTTCATCGCTTGGCTGACCTGGTAGAATTTGTGCAGTTGTCTCTGTAGATCGTCCTGCGTTTCCGCAATAATAGCTGCATCGTCGGCGTAGCATACCATGCTGATTCTTTTATTCTGTCCCATTCGGTATCCCATATTTAGTGATGATATTTCCTCTATAATTCTGTCCATTAAGAGATTGAACAGAAATGGGCTAAGGCTATCGCCTTGTCTGATGCCTCCTGGTGTTTGTATCTCTTCCGTATAAGTGTCTCCTGCCTTTACTTTGGTCATGTTGTTTGTATTGAGACTGCGGACTGCTCTTACGATGGTGTCTGGCGTTTCTTTCGCTATCAGTATGTTTATGATGTCGGAGAGACGAACCCTATCAAATGCCTTGGTCAAATCGATGAAACAGACATACGCTGGTGTATTAAATTCTATTGATTTTTCTTTGATTTGTTTGATAATGAATATGGCGTCGGTCGTGGATCTGTTTCGTCTGAAACCTTGTTGTTCTTCCCTGTTTGTTATTTGTGCCTCGAGTCTTTCTTTCAAAATGCTAGTAAAGAAAGTTATAGAAACTAATTTTTTTTAAGTTCAAATAGGAAGCATTTTTAAAAATTTTGGTAAGTTTAGAGAATACCAGACCTGTAAATTTTAATTCATATGCATGTGAAAAACTTCCTGAATATGTAGAACAAGTTCTACGGGAGAAACGGTGAGTGTTATACTCACCGTTTCTTAAAATGCATGAATTTTCTAATGTTAACATTTTCAGGTATATAATTACTTTTCAAATAGTCCTAAGAGGATCGCAGAGTACAAGGAGTTTCAAGAATTTGCCACCGCATCTCTTTTAGAATTGCTACAACCCTCACAGGTTAGATGATTATCGGTGGAACGTTCCGTTAAAAGACTTGTTTCTTAGTATATCGCACTGATCTTATACTTCACTGATCAGTATGCAGAACATATTGAGGCAGCAAATAGAATTTTACGTTTACTACAGCAACCAGATACAAAATTATATTGTTACCGTCTGAATTGTTCGGTACCAATTTCTCCAAGTTTCTTTGGATGGGACCAAGATGACGTATTATTATTTGAAACGGTACTGGGCGATAAACAACTAAGACGTATGCGAACAGCAATCTTGTTTTGGTTGGAGAGCTAAGAGTCGTGGGTTTATTTGTGGAACGTTAAACAACCGGAAAGGTAATTAAAGGGCGCCAGAAATTTTAATTCACAGGAAAAATTTCAAAAACTGCGATAAGCGAGAGAAATTTTAAAAAGTGAGGTATTTTTGGTAGTGTCTCTGTGGAGGTTTGGGAAGTACTCACTAAAACGCGGTTTATTATGTTAACCAGTTTATTAACAGGTTTTACTAGCGTGAGTGAACAAAACATCAAAAATATTTACAATATGGGTACATGCATGACCTGGTACCGCAAACAAAATTAATATATACCTACATAAAAACAATAAAACAAATTATCACTAAACACTACACGGTAATTGTTCGAGAAATAAATAGTCTCCAAGAAACAACCAATATACAACTCAAAATCATTACATACCCAAACGATAAATGTCACAGAGTTTGCGAACTAAAAAATTAAATTATTAACGAAATTATTTTCCGTTTATTCAAAAAAGAAAATGTAGGATATTATATTATTAAATTACTTGGAAACAAAAAACACATAGGCTTTGTGAAAGTTACGTCAATATCGGGAAAATAATTTAATCTAGATTTGACGTGCACGCCGAATTTCCTAACGATTATTCTATAAAACATAAACAAAGGTTCTCTAAAACAATGGCAATATTAGTAATCAATAAACTCGTTATCGTAATAAAATAGTTCTGACCGTATGGTTCGTTCGCTAAAGAAATAGCGTAACACTAAATTAATCTTTCCACCATCGACTAAGAACGGGTGCGATTACTCCAGGTAGGAAAGATACTAAATAATCATTTACGATACCTGAGTCTAATTGTTTCCATCTAATCACCACATTACTACTCATGTGAAGATACTTGCACCAACGCCGGAGGCGTGGTTTCTCGATTAGTTCGATTTAAAAATATAGGTTTGCTTGTGGTAAGTAATCTACCCTCATCGCGTGATGGAACAGATCACAGACACTCGGAAATCTTCGGTAATTTAATATCGGTAATAAACACAATAAACATATACTTCGGTAATTTTAATTCGACGACTGAGCACAGGAAATATCGATACTTTAGTACGATACGATACGATAACTTAATTTTGATAACTAAGAAAATCACCACCGCTTCGGTGAAGTAATCTTCGTAGACTCAATCTCGATAGCGGCACTAAATAATGATACGATAATTCAGGCTGACACTACAAGAACTTTTTCAACTACTTGCGTTGAGAATCGGTCGCTGACTGACTCTCGTGACGAGATTTTTGGGGATCGATAGCCTTTTTTTTGAAATTCTTTCCAAAAAATAACTGTAAAATTAGTTCTAAAAAGCCATATAAAAATAATCGGCAGTGAATGCAGAAATTACGCTGTCTACCCAGAATTTCATAAAAGGTACCTTTCTTTTCCGAAAGTGATACTAAAACTATTGTGTACTAATCGTACCTTTTTGAAGTACATCCAAATGTAACTTCGTTCAATTGAAAATCACGATTGAGCCGTAATAAACCTTTTTCGGCGTTCAAAGATGTATTATACTCCGGCAATTTTATGTTTATTGGTCGTATCAAACGATCTTCTACGTAGTTCGAACAAAATATTGTTACGCCAGGGCCGCACTGGGATATAAATCATTCGATTTAGAGGGGCGAAATATAAGAAGAAAAACGATTTTGGCGTATTATTTGCCCTTTTTTAACAAATTAAATATTATAATGCAAAGTGAAAAACCGCAGATTTATAAAATTTACACCGAAATAACCAACATTGTAAAATCCATTATGGATTGTTATATTAAGTTGAAGTACTCCGTAAAAATAACGTATATGATATTGAGTTCAAAAATCCTGGACTTTTTTTAGATATTGAAGAGATGTATTTTGGTGCAATCATTAATTTAAGCACACTAAATCCTGCTGATTTAAAACTTTTAAAAATTAAGTGTCTAGATTTTTGCATTTGGGCAAATTTTAAATAGATTTCCTAAAAAAATTCTGCGTTTGCAAAATTTGAATTCATAAAAAATACAAGTACAGTTATAAAAAGAACCATTTCTTCTATATCCGATTTGACAATTCATTTTCCAAATTTAATTGAAAATATACAAGAAATTGATAATGAATGGAGAATGCTCCGAAAGTTTGATTTTAAAGATTTGAAAATAACCAACGATGCTGAAAAATTCTGGCAGGCGATATCTGAAATTAAAATTGGCGGCGGAGAACAAAAACGGGTTGTGTAATTTGGTATTTAGTTTACTATGTCTTCCCCATTCTAGTGCTAACGTAGATCGAGCGTTATCTCAGGTTAATTGTAACAAACCAAAACTAAGAAATAGACTGAATACTAATACTACTGAAGGGTTATTACTGACAAAAAGTCTGGTAACAAATTCTGGGAACTGTACAAGCTTCAAAGTATCCCATGATATGCTAAAACAAATTAATAATAAAATATATCTGATTGCCAGTCCACCTGAATCAGATTCAGAATAAATTATGTCTTGGAAATAGATTCCCGCGCGATCATCCAGAACATACACTTTAGGTTTCTTTTATTTATTTAGCCAACTGATTTCTGAACCTTTTAAGATCACTTTCTCAGCAAAATAATCTGCTGCGATGTTACCAAGAAATATTTTTTAAATCCTTTTAGTAGCTTTTCTGAAATTCTAACAATAATTACAATTTGCTGATCAGAAATTTGTCTTTTAACGGCCAATTCTAGAGCTTGGTATATTGCAAACAGTTCTGCGGAATATATGGAACAATGCTGGTTAAACTTAAACGTCAGGTGTCCTTGATAGTCCTATATGTATACAGCATAACAAACTCCTAACTTTGTCTACAGTTCGTGAAGAGCGACGGAGTTATTACCATGAAAAGTAGGAAAGCAAACGTTGGCCCGGTAATATGAGATATTAAAAGTAGATGGGTAGAATGTAGTTTCATCTGGAATCTCTACATAGGAAGAGACATTGCAATATGCTACAGCTAATGTTAGAAAATGTTTATAGTGCCACAACTAAATTAGACGTAGAGATGTCCGATATTTTTTAGCAGTACTTTAATCTGATTGTTAGCTCGACATTTAAGGATAAACCTTCCAGCTAAAAGTAGTCGTCATAAGGACAAGAGAGATTCCATACATTTAGTTAAGAGACTTTCGGTGAGTGAGATTTTAAGCGCACCCAAAACCAACCTCAGAGCTTTATACTGAGCTCGATCTAGTTTTTTGAGAAGAGTGTTTGTAGCAGACCCATATAGAAAAAAACCGTAATCAAGAAATATTCTCTGGCACAATACATAATTTGTTGTATTGAATCAATACATTGATCGAAAGAGTATTTTACGGTGTAAAAACAGTAATCGTCTGTATATTGTAAGATGTTACAATTAATATCCATTCCATGAAGGTCAATAGTGTATAAATTAAACCACAAAGTGCTGATAACCGAGCCTTGAGTTTTATGAAGATGCCTTTCAGTTATTTTATATTTCTTGATATTATCACTATAATCAGTTTTGTTATCATGGTACCTCTTAAGCCAATAGCTCTGATGAATCCATTTAATATAATACTAAAAATAGTTGTAGAAATTGTATCTCATACCGCTGTTAAATTCAAATTCCTTTGTTTGCCATTCTTCAGTGGTCTTGCTACCGATCGCTCCATCGTAGTGTTTATTAGTCTTCTCACTTTACTCTGTACCCCGATGTTTCTTAAATCTTCTTTAATTGTCTCTCTGTTAATACTATCAAAAGTCTATAAATGGTATATTCAGATCAATGTTGATATCGTAGCGTTTTTGAATACTTTTGTCAGAATATCATTTGGGTCCATAGTCTACTTCCCTTTCCTAAATCCATATTCATAATCATCTATTTCTCCTTCTATCTTTCGTTTAAAATTGTTGTAAATTTTTTATAGGCTGAGTTTAATAGGGTTATTCATCTGTAATTGGAACAGTCGAGCGGTTCCCCTATCTTATGAATCGGAATAATTACTTCTATTTCCCATTCAGCTGGCATCTTTTCTTTTTACCAAATATCTTTCACTAGTATAAATAGAGTTTCCTTGAGCATGGTTCTTCTTTTTTTATTAATTGCCGCTTTATCATCTTTTAAATTTTTTATGGCTTCATTAAATTCATCATATCGTGGCTCTTCCTCCTCACACTCCATTTCTTCTTCATCTTCGTTCTAAATAATCTGGTATTCTGTTGTCAGGATGTTTTTAAAATAGCTTTCCCTTTCCTTCTTCTACTTTTTATATTTGTAAATAATTTGGAATTGTTTTTGTTATTTTGTTCAATTTCTTCCATTTGATCTAATATCCATTGCTTTTTTCCGTTTTATTATCTAGTCACCGTTTTTCTGCTGCATTTTTAATATTTTTTTATGCTTTCCTAATTTACTTCTATATACTCTCCTTCATCCCCTCCATCAACGTCTTCTTCATTTTTCAGCTGTTTTATGTTTCACTTTTTGTTACATATTCAATTCTTGTTATAATTTATTTCTAGATTTAGTTTCGCTAAGACCAAAAAGGCATCTGCTACTCTATATGATCTGCTGCCTTTTATAATATTTATTCTTTCGTTGGAGATTAGTACGTGTTTCTTCCAAAAATATATTCCTACTCATATTAGCCGAGAAATTGATGTAGCAATAAATAGTGCTATATTGAAGACAGAAAATATTGTTAATAAGTACAACTAATAAAAGTTCCTTTGGTTATATTTACAAGTTGCACAGTCGGGATAACCCAAATATGTACATCAACCTGTGTTAAAAACATGTACAAGAAAAATTATAATATTCTGTCAACTGAGATAAAACGAGAATTTCTGGAGAGATAAAGACAACATTTTCACATAATATATCCGTTAAAATTCTTTTGGTACGAAAGCACAAGAACAAACAAGGTCTTTTAAAAACAAACACATTCAAAACAAGAAAGTTTAAGAAAGGGGACAGCAGTTTGTTAAAATGTAGAAACTCCGAAGAGAACACGTTTGAGTCCCCTGACAGCGGAAGGCTACGTTTATTGTTTTAATAACAGATTTTTTCAAAGAAAATGTATTACATGTTCGGTACAAATATTGCACTCTCTTCCATTAATGTATAGACGTGGATAAGCGATTGAGATGATTTTAAATGCTATATCTACAGGCTGAAAGGAGAAATATTTTGATACGAGTCGTGATATTTGGTTGCTACTATTGTTATGAGTTACACAAAAGCTATCAATAAAGATTTGACACTACTTTTTCTGAATGAATAAATAGTAAAACATATAATAAATTTGAATTTGGCACATTTTATAAAAGACGTTATTTGTTTCATAGTATATGTGGGGAACACACATTATAGGATTTTTTTTTACTTCCCGGTCTTCTAACCTAACATCATTAAAGCTGACATATTAGAAGTGTTTGTTTGTCTGAATCCCGCGAACGTTTTCAAATGGCAAACGACGGCAAATGGCAGTTCATTATATCTGATAAGCATCCGTCAGACGATATGTTTGAGTGTCAGATTGTTGCCGCGTTTCGACTTGCATCGGTGGTCAAACATAGTTTAGCGCCATCCTTGGGGTGAGCTAACAAAGTAGCCTTAACAAGCTCTTTCTTTGCTTGCAAAAAACTACTCATCTGAGCGTCTGACCATTTATCTATATTACTTTTCCGCCCAACCGATTTAATATGCGAGAAAAGTATTTGGTTACCCCAAAAAAATTTGAAATTACTTTTACGTTTTTCATCAAGAACAACACGAAAAAACGGTTTTTAGATAAAAAACATCCTGTGTGTATGTCGTCGTCGTCGTTGTCGTCGGCCACTTTTCGTTACATGTCTTGTTAGCACGATACAGCCTCCGGAGAGCAACAGATCACCAATTTTATGATTGAATATTGTTCAGGACATCTCACAGATGAACCCTATTGATTTTCAGCTCATAATAGCCTGTACAACGGATGCTATGGTACTTGAAGTACGCCATATTTGTCATTTTTTGAGAAATGTCAGTTTGTTAGCACGATACGGCTTCCGGAGTGCAAAAACTCACCAATTTTATGATTGAATATTATTCAGAACATCTCACACATGAACCTTATTGATTTTCAGCTCACCACAGCCAGTACAACAAGTGCTATAGTACTTTAAGTACGACATTTTTGTCATTTTTGGAGAAATTTCAGTTTGTTAGCACGATACAGCCTCCGGAGTCATATAAGTGACCAATTTGATAATTGAATATTTTTCAGGGCGTCTCAAAGGTGACCTTATTGAGATTCAACTCACTACAGACAGTACAATGAGTGCTATGGTACTTGAGGTACCAATTTTTTGTCATTTTTGGAGAATTTTCAGTTTGTTAGCACGATACAGCCTACAGCGTGTATACAAGTGACCAATTTTATGATTGAATATTGTTCAGGGCATCTTATAGATGAAACTTATTTATTTTCGGCTTACCAGAGCTAGTACAACGGGTGTTATGGTACCTGAAGTGCCACATTTTTGTCCTTTTTGGAAGAATTTCGGGTTTAGTACGATACAGCCTCCGGAGTGTATACAAGTGACCAATTTTATAATTGGATATTTTTCAAGGTGTCTCATTCAAGGTGTCTCACAGGTGTACCCTATTGATTTTCAGCTGAATATAGCGAGTACAGCGGGTTCTATAAATCCAGATATACTTGGTTACTTTTGGAGAAATTTCGGTTTGTTAACACGATACATCCCCCGAAGTGTATACAAGTGACAATTTTATGATAGAATAGTAATCAGGGCATCTCACAGATGCGGAAAAGTTAGTTCTAATCTTTAAAACCGTTTATTTTTAGTTTTGTTTTTAGTCAGAATGTTCACGAGTTTGTGCAAAGGACAAAGGATTTCAGCGAAGCTTTTGACAAATTTATGAAGTTTACTATACCGGTATTTGGAAATCATCGATGGCCATAACTTTTTCCTTGTTTGGGACCATCCCCTTCTCTGAAATTTCAAAACCCAAAAATGTAACTTTTCCTACACCAAAAATATATTTAGTTGGTTTAACAAACGAACATAACTAATATGTCAGCTTTAATGATGTTAGGTTAAAAGACAGGGAAGTCAAAAATGCTTCCTATAATGTGTGGTCACCACAGTATACCCGTCACACGATTTTGTATGGTGAAAATGTTTAAAAGGGTTTTTACAACATGAAATTGTAGTACTGGTATTTCTAAATAAGATGAGAATAGTCTTAATATTCTCAGTTTGAAAATAGTGGACAAGGGTGAAAATCTTGGTTCTCAGTGTTCAATTGCAAATTACAATAATACGAGACAACTGATCAAAAAATTTGTCATATAAAAGTTGTAGAGTATGGAAAAATCTACTATTTACAGATTTACCTATGCCGCGTTGGAAGTGATTCTTGGACTTCGGCCTCTTCACCATGTGATCGAGGCTGAGGCCGAGAGGGCACTCCTGCGCTTAAAAAACTTGGGTTATGTGCGAAGCGAGGAAGGGTGCAGGTACGTCAAGAAGTTCAGACTCCTGGGAGATGTCCCAGTTTTGGCCCGGGCGGCTGATGTTTGCCTGCGTAGGTACTCCTTGGAAACCCCCTATAGGATGAATATCCGGAATAGAGAATTTTGGGAGAGAGAGG
Source organism: Galeruca laticollis (assembly GCA_963921935.1). Classification (NCBI taxonomy): domain Eukaryota; kingdom Metazoa; phylum Arthropoda; class Insecta; order Coleoptera; family Chrysomelidae; genus Galeruca; species Galeruca laticollis. The sequence continues at coordinate 40,422,026 of OY998175.1, read as the reverse complement.
AAAATCCACAACCTCATGGGATCGTCTGGTACACAGATGGCTCATGGTCCATTGATGGGGCGGGTGCTGTAATTTACTCCAGGAACCCAAATACACAAGTTTGTGTTCTTTTGGGAAAGGGGATATCTGCATATCAGGCTGAGTTATACACTATCTTGGAATGTGCGCAGATAAACCTAGACAGAGGTTATGTGGACCGACACATAACCATATACACCGACAGTCAAGCGGCTATCATGACCTTAAGTCAATTCAGGGCTTGTTGCTGAATGTCGAGAACGGTTTACTAATCTAGGAAGGCGGAACGTAGTGTGGCTAGAATAGATTCAGGCCCAGTCTGGTTTTGAAGGTAATGAAAGAGCGGATACCACTGGCTGTGGAGGGGGCGGCAGCTCCCTTCAGTGATCCGGACCCGACCTTGCGCCGTACAAAACAAGCTATCAATAGGGAAGCGAGGAACTGGTTGGGAAACCAACACCTCGCTCACTGGAACGCTCTACAGGGTCTAAGGCAGTCCAAGCTCCAACTGAGGGGAGGGACTGATGGACATGCTAGGGCAGCTGTAGAACTACCAAGGAGTAGGTTAAGAAATATAGCAGGACTCTTAACAGGGCACTGCTGTCTGAGGAAACACCTCCATAACTTAGGTTTTGAGGAAAGTCCCAAATGTAGGAGTTGCGGCTTGGCTGAAGTAACGTCCGTCCTTGTCCTCCTTGTGTGTCCACATTGGGCTGTATAACGCAGGCGAATCTTGGGAGTCCCTGTTATGGCCCCTGGGGATACATGCAGGCATTCACTAAAGAGGATTGAGTCCTTCATTGAAGGACTTGGCTTCATGGATGCATGAGTAGCAGAAATGCCAGAATGCCAGTGGCATTAGTGTCGGAACCTTGGCTTGAGCTTGCTCGGCCGAGGTTCGCCTGAATCTATTAGTAGTAGTAGGTATTAAAGAGAAGAAGAAATACCTAATTATTTCAAACATTTAAAATGTTTGCCATCATTTGTCATACACAAATACAGTTTTTCTTTAACTGAGTTATATAATATCAACAAAACAAACTCTTCGAACTGTATCTCGAACTCTATCTAATATCATTACAAGCACTTGGATTCTAATTTTCCCGCAGGTATAGGTTTTGAACCGTAAGGTCTGGTAACCTTGGTGGCCATAGAAAATACTGAAAATAGTGCGTGTTTTGGTACTACTCGTCTACTCGATAGTTATTATTTCCCTCAAAGAAAGATTTGTTAATAGTGTTATTGCAGAAACCACACTCCATGTTCAGATTCCAGCAATTCCACCACGTAACCACATTATTTTATATAGAAAGTTTTGATTAACTTCCAATATTCATTTGCCAAAAAACTAAAGGTAGTTTCGGCTAAAACATACGCCACTACTTTTGGTAAAATGAGATCGTATCCTTCTTCATACTGCAACAGGTTGAAAATTATCGGTTCCTCGCATTTTTCTTACCAATAATGTGAATACACCACATATTCTCTTTCCACAATTGATGCATTGTATAAGCTACATATCAATTAGGGATTATTGTAGCTCTATCTATAGAAACTGAGAAGTAAACAAGTACAAAACACTATCAAATCCAAAACTAAATAGACATTTCCAAATGACTGGAAATCGTCTTCAAAGTGTGTGAGGTAGTACGTTTATATTGTTTGGGGATCGCTATAACGCATAATCGCATAAATAGACGAACAAATCAACAGTCATCGAACAACCACCGTTCTCTCATGATATTGCTCCGGCCGACTTTTCAGTCTTTCACAGCATCAGTTTTTAATGAATTGAAGATATAGAAGAGAATTCGACTCCAATACGGAAGTTGATTTCTCATAAAACTCTCAAAAAATGTCCTGGTGTGAGTTTATTATTTCAAAAGGAGCCTCCTTTGAATGCAAAACAATGAAATTGTATGAATAATAAATTGTGCTTCGTTGACCAATTCACGGTATTAAAATGGAAAAATACAAATAATATTAAAGTATCTCCGGGTGAATCCTCAGCCTGCTTTGTTGATAATTAACTAGATAACCATCATTATTATATTAATTTTCATCAAGCACGTTTTTTATTGAACTTTGTACGTAAGAGTGGCGGCCATGAAAACTTTAATCTATCAATTAGTGTCGGTTGCGAATATTCAACAAGATACATTTATGTAAAACAAAAAAATTCACTTATGATGAATCATTAGCAAACAATCTTAACGAAATACGGTACTTCTTATGTTATACCAAATGTAAATGTACTGTATGAGACACTAAATATACTCGGAGTTAATTATTCGTATCAGAGACCGTTCAGAATGGTCTTAAATGGAACGATTAGAAGGTAATAAAATGTTTTAGTACTTCCTGTTGCTTGTAATAAAGAGAAGAATTCATAGAACGGAAAGGTTAAAGTGCAATACCGATCCCTAAAAAACGTTTCATATTAATCCGCTGCGAGGCACGACATTGTATTATTAGTCCTTTAAAAGTCAACAGTGTGACAAAAAATATTTATTTTCGAGGATATCGAGAAGATTTTGTCGTTTAACTTGGAGTTATTATACTAGAATTGTCAGTGACTCATTTAAAAAACATGGAAACATATGGGGTCGACAATAAGAGGAAACTGCAGTTTAATCGCGGAGTCTGTATTTCTGAGAAAAACCATTTTCAGGATTCATATTCGGGAGGAAAATTATGCAGTGTGTTATTTAATCACTCTAGAATATAAGTATACTAGTTAATTTTAATAGCAATTCTTTAAATATTTAGATTTAGAAAATGAATTCGTCATTTTACGATTACTTGATTTTTGACTTAGCATATTGTGCAAGCGTTTGACCTCACAATCCTAGTTTAACAAATGAATATATGGACAAGAGAAAATTCCAAGAGCTCCTTGAAAACACTCGAGATAAGCGAATGATCAGTTTGTATCAAGTATCCAGAAAGAGTAAGACATTTTGTTCCGGTAAAAAGGAAACTTGAGGAGATCAATGTACTTGTCCAGGAGATGAAAATATGCTAAATTCTATGACCTAGCAGAAGAGAGACATAGGAAATCTAAAAAGCAGTGATATAAGTAATTATATAAATAAAAGGATTAACATATAACCTTAGATTATCTTCATTCTCATTTGAATTACTGTCTTGAATACAGAGGCTACTGTCAGCTGATACAACGAAGTTGCACTAGAATTGAATAAAGATCCTTCCGAATGGTAGTTCCTACTAACTAAATTGAGATATAAGAATAACCATAAGATGATTCTGCTGAGCAGTTAAATACCACACGCAATTTGGAGGTCACACTGTCTTCTCGTAAGATGCCATGATGAGGAGAAAAATGGAGATTAGGTCTTGAAGTCACAATATAGTTTTTTTAGAGTATATTTTTTCTAGATATAAACATTTATTTTTTGCCCGTTCTTAAGAATTTCTTGAAGTCTGTTCCTTAAAAGATATTGAAACTATGAATTTTCCTTGAGGATTGCGCTTGAAAGTGTCGCAAAATATTCTTCATCGAGTTGTTCTTCATATCAACGGATAAGTTTGCAGGGTAATTCTTCTAACTCGAATTTTTAGATTTCACACTGAAGTCAAAAATTCAAGAAATGTTGAAGCAAATACACGCTGGCCAAGTTGGAATTCAAAGTAGCTTGAAACGCGCCAGGCAATTATTGTATTGGCAAGGAATGCACACACATTGTCAACTACGTAAACCAGTGTGGAATTTGCCAACGAGTTCAACGCAGTAATCCGAAACAACCAATACTTACAAAGCAAATTCCGAACTTACCGTGGCAAATAGTCGCGAGTGACCTATTCTCATTTTCCAATAACGAATATGTTATTATTACTGACAGTTATTCCGGTTTTATCGATTTCAAAATGCTACATGGCCAAACATCCGGTGAAGTCATCAAACGTTTAAAAAACTGGTTTGCAGTGCATGGTATTCCAGAAGCGTTGAAATTGGATAATGGACCGCAATTTAGTTCACGCGAGTTCAAAAACTTTAGAAGAAACCGAGGATTTATTCATTCGACTTAAAGTCCAAAATTCCCCCCGTGCAAATGGCTTTGCACAGAAAAGCGTTGCGATTGCTAAATCGATGTTGAGAAAATATGAACTTGACAACTCTGATGTGCAACTTGCATTATTAAACTTTCGCAACATTCCTCGCACTGAACAACTAGGTTCTCCTGCTCAACGCCTGATGAGTAGAAATACAAGAGCAGAAATTCCTATCTCCGAGAAACGACTCGCTCCTAAAGTCATCTATAACGTGCCGGAAAATCTGTTGCCAGCTAGAAGTAAGCAAAAAACCTATGCAGATAAATGCACAAAATCTGCACAAACATCGTGTCAGAGGCCAAATAGGCAAGAGAAAATGGAAAGAAGGATTAATCCGCGAAGCTCTTAATCCACGATCGTACAATGTAACACTCAAAGATAGTCCAACTTATCGAATAAATTTTGCTCATCTACAAAGAACCAATACAGAAATTCTAGACCCTGCTGAAGTCATCCCGTCAACCTCCGAGAAGACGGTAGAAAAGCCGAATGTTAGCAATCAGGTCGTTCATGAAGAAAATCCGACTGCAGGAACACCCATCGTTCCTGAAAGTACTAACTACGTTACCAGGTCTGGCCGGACAGTGAAACCCGCTCAAAGACTCAATTGATAATTTGTTTGCTCTTTGCATTTCATGTTCCATATTGTGTTCATTGTGATTGTTCTGTAAAAAGGGAAGATGTAACATAAGAAATACTTTTACAAGCACCCACACTTTTAAATCGGGTTCGTTCATCCTTTGTGAATGATTACCGAGAAAAAGAAAAACAATAATTTAGCTGATCGGCAGATTGACCGTCTGTTCGTCCAACCGGACACGAAAGTTCAGGTTTAACTGTGAAACGGGAGCCTTTTTTTCATATTATCAAATTTACAACGTAATTGTTCAAAAGTTCTGGTCTCAGTTGTCAATGAATTATATGCCTCTGCAATTTTGTCCTACGCTTTTATCTAGGTATAGTACAAATAATGTATAAACATTTGTTGAAATAAATAGCACCTTACGTTTTGCTTCCAAGTGATTGCATCAGTTTTCTTATACTTTACATTGTTTTTATACTTTAAAATTATACTCAACCAGAGTATAATAATCTGACACGGAATAAGTTATTCTTTTGCACTTTAAACTAATTTCTTAATCCTTTTATGTTTAAATTTTTGAATAGAACAAATACACTATAAAATCTTAAATCCATGTAAATTTTTAGGTTATTGTACCTCCCGCGCCAAAGACAGGACACATGCTGCACGAAACCTATTTCATTGGTTGACATTAGTGAGACAGTGTAGCCAATGCAGGTAGAATAGTTTAAATCTTTGGTTAGTCAACTTCGACACAAAATCTTATTATAAAACGGAAACTTTTATAGCCCCAGGTCGAGAAACCAGGGGTTGAATTTACAGATTGTAATACCGGCCATAAGTCTTCTATTAATTTTGACATTTTTATTGTATCAAACGCCTGTTTAAAATCTATAAATAGCAGATATATTTCTATATCATGCTCACAACGATATTCTGTTATTTTTCTTATGATGTGTATTGCATCTATTGTAGACTCTTATTTTCGGAAGCCTTGTAAGATAAATAGTGGATTAATAAAATTATCAATAATACAACATTTCGTTCCACTGATCGTAGTTTATGGAAGAATGATACATTACGATCTCAATTTGCTGGTAGTGGTGACCGCAACTTGCTAGTATCAGTGGTGACTGCAACTTGCTGGTAGTAGTTGATGCAAGCGATGAGATTTCAGAAGTGATTGAAAGCAGTACGAAGATAGTCAGCCGCTGCTCAATAAGATCTTTGTCACGAGAAGGTTGCAGGAGATTAAAGAACAGCAATTTCATACTTAGCACTCCAACGCCGTTCAAGAGTTACTGAATAAAACTGTTACTGGAGGAATTAGATTTTGCGTTTGGTTGTTAACGAGAAGCACTCTGAATATCAATTTTATCATCAATAGAAATGGCATTACGGACTATCATATCGCACACATTTAGACCGAAAAGCACACACGTGCAAACAGTCACCAAAAGACTTTCATATATGAGCAAGAATAGTGGATAATCACTTGAAATGTCCAGTAATGATTACAAACAATTTCAATGGTGGGACTTATTCACGGATCTTGTAACACGTACTCGTATTACCGGAGTACCAGGAAGAGATAAACGTGTGTATCTGGTTTATAGATGAAGGCTTTCCAGGGAATTACATTAACAACATAAGACATTCGTTTCGAGAAGGATCCTAAACGTTTGGGTAGTGGAGATGTGTATATTTAAGTTTCTTTCCGACTTTATGAAGTTCTTAGTATTACAACTTAGTTAAAAAATTATAAAAAAGAAGAAGAACTAATTTAGACGTTGAAGGTTATGGCGTCAGGAAAGTGTGATCTCTAATAAGTTTACTTTAAATAATTAAAGTATATACAAGCAGAAAGTAATAAGTTTAATTTACCAAAACAACGACTCCTACCCATGTACTGTAACAGGTCAACCCGTGTGAAGTTAGCCACGGATTCTTTTTAACCATCCACGAATATTTTTTACAAAATAAACTGTAATTTTGCAAAAAAATGCTAATATAGGCTACATAATTTTACTACCAAAAATAATAAAAAAATTATTCAACGATTACAAAAAGCATCTAATAAGAAACCAATTGACAAGAAATTGTGATGTAAGTATTTTTTATAACGTCAAATAAATTCATAAAGATTACGATTGAGCGCCGATGCGCATCGTTCGTTTTGAACTCGAAGCCCCAAAATTTCTTCAAATTTTTTTCAACTATTTCAAAGAACACCTAATTAAAAACCGATTGACAAAATTTGTGATGTCAGTATTTTTTATAACGTCAAAAAAATTCATAAAGATTACGATTGAGCGCCGAAGCCCATCGTTCGTTTTGAGCTCGAAGCCCCAAAATTTCTTCAAATTTTCTTTAACTATTTCAAATAACACTTGATAAGATACCAATTGACATAAAATTGTGATGTAATTTTTTTTATAACGTCAAAAAAAACTCATAAAGATTACGATTGAGCGCCGATGCGCAGCATTCGTTTTGAACTCGAAGCCCCAAATTTTTTTTAATTTTCTTTAGCTATTTCAAAGAACACTTAATTAGGAACCTATTACCGAAAAATAGTGATGTAAGTATTTTTTATAACGTAAAAAAAATTCATAAAGATTACGATTGAGCGCCGACGCGCATCGTTCGTTTTGAACTCGAAGACCCAAAATATTTTAACGTCAAAAAAAATTCATAAAGATTACGGTTGTGCGCCGACTCGCATCGCTCGTTTTGAACTCGAAGACCCAAATTTTTCTAAATTTTTTTTAACTATTTGAAATGACACTTAATTAGGAACCTATTAACGAAAAATTGTGATGTAAGTATTTTTTATAGCGTTAAAAAAATTCATAAAGATTACGATTGTGCGACGACGCACATCGTTCCTTTTGTACTCGAGGCCCCAAAATGTTATCAAATTTTCTTTAACTATTTCACAGAACACTTAATTATGAACCTATTAACGAAAAATTGTGATGTATTTTTTATAACGACAAAAAAAATCATAAAGATTACGATTGTGCGCTGACGCCCATCGTTCGTTTTGAACTCGAAGCCTCAAATCTTTTTAAAATTTTCATTAACTATTTCAAAGGACACTTAATTAGGAACCTATTAACAAAAAATTGTGATGGAAGTATTTTTTATTACGTAAAAAAAATCATAAAGATTACGATTGTGCGCCGACGCACATCGTTCGTTTTGAACTTGAAGCCCCAAATTGTTTTCAAATTTCCTTTAACTATTTCAAAGAACACTTAATTAGGAACCTATTAACGAAAAATTGTGATGCAAGTATTTCTTATAACGTCAAAAAAAATTCATAAAAATTACGATTGTACGCTGACGCCCATGTATGAGTTTTTTTTGACGTTATAAAAAATACTTACATCACAATTTTCCATTAATAGGTTCATAATTAAGTGTTCTGTGAAATAGTTAAAGAAAATTTGATAACATTTTGGGGCCTCTAGTTCAAAAGGAACGATGTGCGTCGGCGCACAATCGTAATCTTTATGAATTTTTTTAACGTTATAAAAAATACTTACATCACAATTTTTTGTTAATAGTTTCCTAATTGTCATTTCAAATAGTTAGAGAACATTTAAAAAAAATTTGGGTATTCGAGTTCATCACTAAATATGGGATACCGAATGGGACAGAATAAAAGAATCAGCATGGTATGCTACGCCGACGATGCAGCTATTATTGCGGAAACGCAGGACGATCTACAGAGACAACTGCACAAATTCTACCAGGTCAGCCAAGCGATGAACATGACCATATCCACAGAAAAAACAAAAAGCATAACCTTTGCTAAAGAACCTGTAAGATGTAAGCTGGAAGTCCAGGGAAAAATCATCGAGTAAGTCTCACAATTCAAATATCTAGGTATGTATCTGTCGAGTTATCACGACCCAGTCAAGGAGCTAGGAAGACAGATTAACAAAGCGACTGCCATATCGGGCTGCTTAAAGCAAACAATATGGGCAAACGAATACATGCGAAAGGATAGCAAGGTTAGGATCTATAAGACTTGTATCAGGCCAATCATGCCATACGGAATAGAAACCAGAGAAGAAACCAACAAAACGGAAAGCATGCTTAGAGTAGCCGAAATGAAAACGCTCAGGACTATAGTGGGAAAAACAAGAAGGGACCGAATTAGAAACAATGTCATCAGGGAATGTGGAGTGCAAGACATCGTAAGATGGGGGAGACAAAGAAGAAGACATTGGTACGCTCATGTGAGAAGAATGGAGGAGAGCAGACTGCCACGCATCGCACTTGAAGGGAGACCAACAGGGAAAAGAACACCCGGTAGACCACCTAAGAGATGGAAAGATAGTTAGCAGTCCACCGCCCAGGAAATGATAAAGAGGAACCTCCAAAACTAACAGATCGCAAGATCTTAAATACGAATAAGAAGAAGAGTTCAAAACGAGCGATGCGAGTCGGCGCACAACCGTAATCTTTATTAATTTTTTTCACGTTATAAAAAATACTTACATCACATTTTTTTGTGAATTGGTTTCTAATTAGATGTTCTTTGTAATAGTTGAATATTTTTTTTTATTTTTGGGTCTTCGATTTAGAATCGTGAAATATGTACAGGAACAATTATTTGAAAACTTTTTATTTACTTAATCTTTAATTTTTGGTAGTAAAATTATGTAGCCTATTAAAATGTCATTATATGTTTCCTATATTAATATTTTTTTTGCAAAAGTACAGTTTATTTTGTAAAAAAATATTCGTGGATGGTAAAAACAATCTGTGGCTAACTTAACACGGGTAACAGGTTATGGGCCAAGAAAGAGTTCAAACTGGAAAGCGAAAAATTAATGCTGAGGTTAGAAAAACGTTTTAGGGAAACGCACTTAAAGATGACGACTTCCAGAATTGTACCGTTTCCACATCTAACAGGGAATAATTATAATAATTGCCGATTCAGACTAGAACTCATTCTTGAAAGAGAAGGAGTCCAAGGTGTAGTTGAGGTCACCAAAGACTAATATGACCGGTTATCCGCTACAGATAAAGAAAAACATGACAAAGAGAATACAAAGGCCAGATGCATAATAGTCCAATGTATAACAAACAAACATTTAGAATATATTAAAGATGCCAAATCCGCACATGATATGCCAAAATCTCTGCAAAATGTTTTTGAGAGGAAAAGTCCCTTAATCCAAGGACTTCGACAAAAAGATTACATCTATCAATTTCATTACAAAACAACTGGAAGGTACGACAGCTGGACATTCCAACAACTTTTTTGATCGGAGTTTTGGAAAGTGAAGTATATATTAAGGCACCAGAAGAGTTGGAAAGTAAAACACTGTATTAAAATTGAATCGAGCGCTTTATGGTTTAAAAGAATCACCTAAAGTGTGGAATGATACTTTACAGATGTCGCTTTAAAGAATAATTTTGTTAGATCAAAACATGATTGCTGTCTGTACTACAATGAAAACGTCTGGAAACTGATTTACGTTGATGACATTATTAGTTGGAGAGCCAAGAGACATAGAAGAAATTGTAAAAGTTTTACAAAATTACTTTCAAGCAAAAGACTTGGGGAATATCAAAAATTTTCTTGGTATGAACATAACAAGAACCGATATAACACTAAAAACTGATCAGACTAAAATTATAGAAAAATTATTAAGTAATTTCAACATGGAAAATAGTAAACCAAAAGCAACACCAATGAAGAAAGGATTTCAAATTAATGAAGAAAGTGAAATACTCACTGAAGTGCCATATTGACAACTGATTGGAGGATTGATGTATTTTACTACAACAAGCAGACCAGACATTGGATACGCTGTTTCCCACCTTAGCAGATTTATAGATCGACCGACTAATGAGAAATGGAATGCAGGAAAACGAATACTGCGGTACCTGCAAGGTACAAAAGATAAATGTTTAACTTATCATAATAATAAGACTGGAATAAAGGAAGAGCGTTAGTGGCTGCATGATACTATATGGAGATAATCCCATTCTATGGTTTTCAAAGAAACAGAGTTGCGTCGCATTGTCTTCAGCTGAAGCGGAATTTGTAGCAGCGGCTACTTTTGCTCAAGACCTTATACATTTGAAAGTGGTTTTAAATGACTTTCAACTAAGAAGTGATACTGTTTTATTCTGTGACAACGACAGTTCAATTATGATGTCAAAAAGTAATGAAAATTCAAAGAGGTTTAAACACATTGACATTAAACATCACTATTCAAAATATGGCAGACATTTTAATAAAATTTTTAGGCAAAGAGATATTTATTAACCTTAGAAATACAATATGTATTTGTAAGTAAGTGTATTATATTATTTAAGTTACTATTTGCGATTTTCATGTAAACATTTCAAATCGAGGAGGAATGTTACAAGTTAGTTACAAAATTTTAAGAAAAAGAAGAAGACCTAATTTAGACATTAAAGGTTATGGCGGCAAGAAAGAGTGATCTCTAATAATTTTACTTTAAATAATTAAAGTATATACAAGCAGGAAGTAATAAGTTTAATTTACCACAACAAAGACTTGGCATATTTGAAATAGTATTTGTCCTGGTATTCAAAATTTTCTCCACAATTCTTTAACTTGTATGGACTGTACTGACCGTGAACGTCCTCATTGCTTGAATAAAAATATATTTATTATATCCACAAACTATAGAACAAGTTGCGTATTTTAAGCACTGATTATATGAGCAAATTTATGGTTAAGAAACAAAGAGAAAGAAGGACAGAAGCTAATAAAGAGACAAGTCAAAAAAATTGCTTCAAATAATGCCTTAATTTTCACGGTAGAAAGGCTGAAGATTAAGTTAGTTGTTTCTGAAAACTATTTCAAAAGGAATATTTTTACAATATTCTAAACACTAGATACATATTGCGTTGTTAGCAACATAAAGACAATAAAGTTAAATTTCTTAAACAACAAAACAACAAATTTGTATCAGGTTTGATTTATTTTCATTTTAAACCGTTAATATCAACTGCAACTTTTTCAAATCTATCTTCTGATATATAATTATAATACCCTCCTTTGTATAATAAATGATTTGAAGAATTTCAATAGATAGAACAAACAACGTCAACAAGACTATTAAATGTGTGGTATCTGCCTATTTCGGATGTAAATAAAGTGAAAAAAATTTGGTTAGTATATTATGTAGTTAAAAATAAAAAAGAGAAGGCTATAAAAGTGAAGGTAATTTTAAAAACCAGAATCTCAGAAAGTGTTGTTTTATAACCACGTTTCAAATATATTTCTATATAAAAACTGGTTGAGACACTTTTTACCGAAAGATACAAATAATTATGAAATTCTTATTTGTATTGCCAGTATTCTACGATTATCATTGTCCTGAAATTTGAAATTGAATTGAAATTTTTATGGCAATTCATTTTTTTTTCAATTTCCTAATTTGTTTGCAATCATTTTAACACAGATCGGCAAGAAAGGGTCGTGATTGTACTCAAATAGCTAGGATAATCCGAATCCAGTATAAGAGTCACTTACGTTTATAAGTTAAAAGTGGGGAAAACACGATTTTTCGCTATAATAGATGTTGTGTTACTTATTTTTTTGCCATAGATAGTAGCACCCTTATCCTTCAAAGCTCAAATTTAGAATTCTAGAGATTCCATTACAATCTTAAAATAGACACTTATCTAGGTGCATTCCTAAGCATTTGTCATCGTCAAGTTATGGTAGAACGTGATTATTCAGAGTTACTTCTAGGTATTTATCTTTGCGATTGGGAGAAGTTATCTGAACAAAATTCAATACATTGTTATTGTCATTTAGTCATTCATTGAAATATCTTAGAGGTGGGAATGAAAGATCATCATTCCAAGCCTTGTCAAATGCCTGCGCGATGTCTACGAACGCTGTATTTTCCCATCCACAAGGCCTTTGTTTATATTTTTAGCAACAAAATATTCTCTTCAATTATCGGTTTGCTGCAGCAACTATTGTTGCTTTAAGGCATAGAGTTATTTCTAGAAAAAATAAGGAAGAAGAAAAATTAACAGTTAATCAAATTTTGCAAAGCTATTTTAGTACAGCAAAATTGTAAATACCTATTATTTCAATAATGTGTTGGAGAATGCGGATTTGAAAATACAATATGCAAATTATGCAAAGTCTTGAGAAAAATATTTAGATAATTGATAGTTGTCGGAAAATGTACAGACAACGAAACATATGAGTCCCCTATTATTTTGTCATGCATTATATATTATATTATAATTAAAATTCGGTTTTTATCAAATACTCTTAAGGTAAAAAATTAGGTACAACTTAAAGAATTAAAGCAATCTTATGTTGTTTGGAATTCAACGCAGTTTAAATTCGTTTTTCTAAAAAACACATTTAAAATATTTGCTTACCTATACTTAACAAATTTCAAATCGACTGGTTATGTATGTATTTTTACAAGATTTGTCATTGTCTTTCGGTGTGAAAATTCAAGATTGTATTAAGATTGTGTCGATTTATCATTTGTTATAAAATTTTTACATAGTTTTATATAACATTTAGAGATACAGAAAAATGTTGTCTCCATAATATTATGGATTATATTTTCATTTATATACCTTGTATCTTGGGTTATTCATTTTGTTTCCTTTAAATCCAGTATTTTTGTCTAGAATAGTATCAAAAATGATATCGTTATAGTAATATGTTATAGCATTGTATACTTTATATACATTTACATTATAAGTAACAAGTTTGTGATATTGAATTTAAGGATTTCAGCGTATTATAACCATTATAAAATTAATACTTCGAAATATTGAGTTAACCTGGTAAATCAGTATCTATGTATATTGCGCATTCAAGTTCTCGTCTGTGAGTAGTATTACCATCGCCTCCGATAGCCGTGATCGTCTAGTGGTTAGGACCCCACGTTGTGGCCGTGGTAACCCAGGTTCGAATCCTGGTCACGGCAATGTGTAAAAACATTGTCACGGAGGAGGCATTTTTTTATTTTTAGTCTTATGTTCACACAGAAGTACTTATGCTAATACATTTTTAGAGACTTATATTTTAGTTCCACTTTTTTAGTTGTTTCATGTTGACAGATGGCAAAAAAGAAACCGAGATTAACCCATTAATGCCTATGGTATGATTTATCATACGGAGGTTAGAATCCATTTTGAATTCACGGCGCGTGCATCTCATGTGATAAAAACAGTCGTTAATTACGTCATATATACAAATAATCACTTGTTAACACAATAATAATTGTTAATACGGTTTCCATCAAAGTTTGTTGCATTTGGAATCAGTTTTACGTAGCAGTGTATTTTCCAGTTCGACAAAATGAGTAACAGGTGAGGTTATGTTGTTTTATCTGGTTTGTCTGTAATTTTATCCGGAGTAAAGCCATCAAAATATGACTACTATACACTAAGGAATACTTACGATTCAACAGAAAGTTTGTCTGTGGCCTGTACTTTACGCTACACTGAAAAAAAAAAATGCGTATGATATATCATGCGGTAGGCAAATGAATGTAATTTTGTTGCAGAAAGAAATTTTATGATCCATCAGATAGTCGTGATGAGGAAGAGCTTTTAAATTACCTAGAAGAGCTCAATTCGGACGACGAAGATCATGAACGAGTAAATAGTTGTCAAAGATTAGATTTGGTAATATTTCCACCAGCAGATGGCAACGAAAGTGACGTGGATGATGAATCAAGCGATGATGACATGGGTCACAGTACTCGTGACATTGGAAAAGGTGTGTTGAGACAACCAATGGAAGTTATCGCAGTTCGTGATGGTGAAAAAAATGACGTGGGTCAGAACGTTCCAACCGAAAAAAGACTTATGTATAAAAAAACTAGTGATGACGATACACAACTGGAATTCACTGCAGTTCATGACAATGAGGAAAATGATGTAGGTACGAACGAGCTACAAGAAGAAATCATTTTTGATGCAGATACTAGTGACGACAATTAATATTCCCAGACAACATGGGATATTCATAGAATAATCTTTAAATACACCAAAAAGTATGAGAATATTCCGAATCAACTAAGAATATTCTTATAATATTAATATTATTTTTGAATATTCTATTAATATTCCTTAGTGAAGATTCACAGAATAAGCCGCCTGATGAATATTCTTAGAATATTCATTTTAGAATATTATCAAATTGAGTATTCTTAAAATATTCATTTAAGAATATTACCAAACTGAATATTCCTAGCATATTTTTTAAGCATATTTACTTATGATTAAAGAAAATTAATATTATTTTTCACATGGGACGAAAGTTATAGTTCAAACATTTATCCGGATATTCAACCCTAGGCATAGGTGTAAATAGTTAAAATAACCTTCATAGAAATAATACATATAATATATCAAATTAACCATGTATTAAACTCATTGAAGTTCAGATAGAGATTATAAGATAAGAAAAAGATATAAAAATATGCTCGATATGAACACTACATAAACGGTTGATACGGTGTGGATATTGGATATATATTATTCGTCATATCGTCGTGTGATTAGAAGAGAACAAGGATGTAAATCATAATTATAACATTCAGCGTAAAGCCAAATCATGACAGGTACCCCCCAATCGCGTCAACAAACAGCCGCCAGGCAATTAAAATGCAACTGGCGTTCTCTGTACACACGTTTATTGGTTAATTTCTTATATCATGTGCCTGTGATGGGCTTAAGCCCTTTCATGCTCAAAGTCAAGTGTCAATAGGTTCGTTTCTCTTCCGTTTTATCTAATATATCAACCTATAATGAACTGGAGTGGATTGACATCCACCCATAGCTTAAATATATTATAAAAAAAATGTCCACCATTCTAATGTTTAGCAAAAAATACAGCAACACCATAGATAAGACAATATTGACCAACACAAACTGACGAAACTTCGACTTTAAGACAGTGCATTTTCTGAATGGGCAGGTGTGACGTGTGATAGACGCCATGTTTCAACTTTCAAATAAGTAATATGTCAATATCATATTTCATGTTAACCAAAAAAAATTCTTGTGCTTTCATTAAAGTATATTTTGATTTTGTTTTCAACAATATCGTGACTAGTGGAACTCTTAGTGAGAAATTATTGTATTTGTTATGGGATGCATAACTTGTGCAGTTCGTGGATGTCACTCAAGAACAGGAGAAGGAATAATTATGTTTGGATTTCCCAAAGACCTTGTGAGGTAAGAGTAATTGTTTCTATATGCAATATATGGTTCCGGTGCACTTCGCGACCCTCCGAATTTTATGTTAATTTTAATTTTGTTTGATAGCTTACCTTAAATAAAGTAGATTAGAACAAAAATTTCGCTGGATCATTCAGTAATTACTTTTAAAATCGCGAATTTAGTTCGAAAAATGGTACTTTTTCAACACTAGTTAATGCTATTTTACGATAAATATTTTCACTTTATATTGTTAAGGTTATTATCTTGAACTAAATATAAGTCTGTTTCACAAAAAAAACCGGAAGAAAGCACTTTAATTTTGCCAATTTTCAAAAAATATTCTTAGGCATTATTATTTTCACTTGACACTTATAGGTTATGAATTATACACTGACATTTTATGCCTAGGCATCCAGGGTCACAAATTAGGTGACTTTTCTGTCATCATGTGATTTTTAGCGGCGTTGTCAAATGGTATTTATTTTCTTTCAGTTGAATTAATTTTGTGTTGTAATAGATATATGAATATATTTTAGAAAAGTATTTGCTTAATAATGAAGAATGAAATAATAAATATCCTTAGAATGTACTGTTTATTTATTTCTAGATACACTTTCTTTCGATTATGGTCCATGATAAAATTGTTCTTATTTTGTTTTTATTATTGGCATATGATTGGTTGTTAGTAGTCGCAATAATAATATTTTTCTATTTATTGTTTTATTTTTAATGATACTCTAGTTAACACTTTGATCTGTGTCAGTTGGTCAGGAAGCGATATTGAATTGAATTAGGTAAAGTATTGTAAATTATGCTAATTCGGCACTAAAAAATCCCATTAAAATTTTACTACAAATATTTGACTGTTGGTCGGGTTATAATTGGTTCGAGGAGTGGAAGGAAATATAATCTTGGTATATTCCCTTCCCCTTCTCGAAAAAATTTATATTCTACATAAAGTTTTCGACAACCCACGGAATTGAGAACTGACAACATTGTACATCTCCTTCTCCTCCTAAAATTTGTGACTATCTGAAATCTAGACATAAATGTCAAATTTTTTTAAAAAATGGCGGTTTTTTAGTACTTTCAATTGCGATTTTCTCTTTCAAAAGTGCATAATCCAAGAATTTTTTTCTCTTAAAATGTTCTATAACAATAGGGCTTTCTTGTAAAAAAAAAATCGCTCCAAAATTCGGAGGGTCGCGAAGTGCACCGGACCCCAATATATTATAGGTATATATTACTTTTTTAAAATTTTACATTTTACTTTACATGAACCTATGCATTGTAAGTTGAGTAATTCTATGTTTTTGGTTTTTAACATTGATCTGTCCCTCTGCTTTTAATAACATGAAATAGTAATATGTACTACAATAAGCTTTCTGCTGACAAGCCCTGTTCAGCAAAAAATATGTTGAATAATAAGACATATTCAATTTAAATTAGTAGTTGATTTATTTTATAGACATGTGAATACCTACATTTATTTACGTTTTAGGGCACACTTATGGTTGGAAGATTGTAACTGTGCAGATTTGTTTGGAAAGACTACAGAAGCTTTACAAAAGAATTATAGGTTGTGTGAACTTCACTTTCAGGAAAAATTTGTTTCCAAAGGAGGGTATTCCAAGCATTTGTTTCAGCTAGCTGTGCCTACCCTATTTCCATGGTTAAAATGCAAAGGTCACATTTGATTGAATGATCCTCCAACAAAAATAGTTACTCAGTCTGGTAAATATTAAATTTAAGTAGACATTATAATCAGCTGTTGATATTTATTTTTGGTCATCTGGCCGCATAATTAATTAATACTTTTTGACGGGATTAATACCTTCTTGGAATTTGTATAAGGGAATATCCTGGTGTTAAGATAATGGAAACAGAAAAATTGAAACATTTATATCTGTTGATAAAACTAAGCCAACATTCATTTAAACAAGTAAATTATCTTAATAACTTGAGGCTGGTAAAAACTTACGTGAGAAGAACATACAATAATTAATCACCATATGCTTTGGTATTTAAGCGACAGTATAGAATACCAGTGTCAATGTAATGTATTCTGCATAGTGACTAATTTAAGAAAATATCGATATTTTTTATACTTATATTTGTAAAATTTCTACAAATGATTACTACAATTACTTTTATAATTGCAGATACCACACTACAGATACAGCAACTGGCACGTTCATCTCAGGCCGACGCAACACATTCTAGTGACTGTGACGATATAACGCAAGTTTATGAATCCACACGCTGCCAGCTTTTAACACCGCCTTACCCGGACGGGTAAAATTGATATATCTGATTGAAAAACATCAACAATAAGGATGTTTTTCAGTTATACCTCAGATATGTAGCCTTAACCGGACAGTTTTATCCATTTGGGTATAGCGAATGCTAAAAGCTCGCAGTGTGTGGGCCCTATAAATATTTATAAATTTGAAAAGATTAACCCTATATTTTTTGATAGAAACAAGTATTTGGTCAATTTTGTTTTTTCTTCATTTTTCATTCCTCACAAGAGAATGTAAGTATCTATAAATATTATATTTTACGAAACTGATGTTCAACAAGTAGATTCCTGCTTTATATATTTTGTGAAGCGCTGTCGTTTTGCCTTAAAACGATAAAATTCAAGTTATAGTTGAACATTTATAAATTTTAAAAGTTTATAGAGTTATAAAGTTTATGTTTGTCTAATAAAAATTTGGACAATTTAATATTGAATTTTTTATTTTATTATGCTTAGGTAGTTAAAATATATCTTTTTCTTAGGTGTAACCAGAATTAAGCACTCATGTCATTGGACTAATGTTCTGAATCCAATTTGTGCCTGTGTCGCTTTCTTCACTTTAGAAGCCACCATACAGTGAATGGTCGAGTAGAGAATTCCATCAGGCTATGAAAATTTATTGATATACAGAAATTTGAAAGAAGTGCATTTACATGCATCCTATGTACTAACCCTCCTCTCTCCCCCCATTAAATGTATGGTTCTGAACATTCTGAGGATATTCCTGCAATATTTTGAATATACAAAGAATATCCCCTGAATATACTATTTGAAATAATTCTACAAAATTCCAAATGAATCTACCACGAATATTTATATTATATATGGAATATTCTGGAAACATTCATTGAAGAACATTCTTAGATAATGCTTTTCTGAATATTCTCAGAATAATCCTAGCTTATATATAATACGAAAAAGAATATTCATTTGGGAATATTCTCTGAATATTTAGGATATTCCCATTTTCACTTTCTAGAAATATTCCAAAAAGCATAAAGATATTCTTGGCATTTTTAGAGAATATTCCAATATGCCAAAATGAATATTCCACGGATATTTATAGAATATCTAATGTTGTCTGGGTTCCTTTAGATATGTTGGCAAAAAAATAAAACTTGATAGACCATGTAAAGAGAAACCGGAAAATAATTGAAAATATGAAGAGTAAACAGAAAAAAGAAAAGAAAATCATTATAAGTTGGACAGACAGCAGTTGAAAGGAAACGGTAATAATTAAAGGCCAACAAAAGAAAAAACTGCAGAACCTGCTATAGTACAGAAAATCAGGGATAATAATATGTCACCAGTAGATGTATTCAAAATGTTTTTCACAGAAGAGTTCATCAAGGAAATATGCAATGAGACACAAAAGTATGCATCCTTGAAAGGAAGACACGATCTTGTTGTTTCTACTAAAGAAATGTACATATATTTTGGCATACTGCTTCTTTCTGGTTATTGGAAACAACATTTTCGAATAATGTACTGGGAGACTAAAGCAGACACATATAATAGTCTTGTAAGTGACAGCATATCTCGGGACAGATTTGAAACAATTCATCGCTATTTACATTTCAACGATAATAATTCCATAGATCCAAATAACAAAACATAAAATTCAACCACTACTAGATCAGATGAACAAGGTATCTCAAGACTTAGCCCAGCCTCTAGGAAAGTCTTTTTCATTAGACGAGGCAATGGAACCATATTTTGGAAATCACCACATGAAACAGTTCATCGGAGGAAAACCAATTAGATATGATTTCAAATTTTGGTGCCTTACTACTTCAGAAGGATATTTGTTGAAATTCAACCCGTATTGTGGTAAAGGAGACAGATTAGAAGGAAAAACTTTAGGTTCTAGTGTTACTGAATCTCTTTGCATTGGCTATTTACCTGATAAGTCAACAGTATTGGTACTCTGCGATCAGATAGAATTGAAAAAGCTCCACTAACTGATCTGAGAAAACAGAAACGAGATACGTCGTATGTGTTGAGGGAAACGAAAATTAATTTAGTTCTGATCAGGTAGTCAAGTCATCGGGACTAATTATTATGTGAAAAATGGTACATGCTTCACCAAAGGATTCTGCAAAAGATGGTAAAAAGAAGAAAAGAAACGTGTAGATGTCGATCAACCCAACATAATACACCTATATAATCAAGGAATGGGAGGTGTCGACTTATTTGACAAAATACGAGGATTGTATCGTGTCAGAATTCGATCAAGGAAATGGTATTGGCCATTTATTAGATTTTGTCTCAACGGTGCATTTGTGAATATGTGGATGCTATATAGATTTGCTCATCCTAAAATCAGCCTTACTCAGTTCATACGAAAGATTGTGCTTTCTCTGCTGAATTCTCCAATGTATTTAGCTGGACCTAATCCCAAGTGCACTAGAAGCATCCTGCAAGAGGTGAGACTTGACGGTGTCGACCATCTAGTTGATAAACAGGCTACACAGACGATGTGGTTGTTATAAGAAATGTACCAAATTTTCCTGTGTCAAGTGTAATATTGGATTACATCCAGACGGCTGTTTCCGCCGTATTATACACCATCAAAATAATTGGCCCACTTGGAAACAATAATTAATAAAACTTTTATTTAAGGAATTTATACATTATTTCGTATTTTACCCTCATACCTCATAATGCTAACCCTCATATGCCTACCGTATGATATATCATACGTGAAAAAATCTACTCTAAACAAAAAATTAATGTTAAACACGTTTACATAGTTAATATAGATGCCAATTAAAACTCTTCCTTGAAAAATAACCGAAATCGACAAAAAAATTACTCAGGCACTAATGGGTTAATAGTATGACGCAAATCATAGAAATCGATACTCGAAGAGTATTGGTTTTTGTTGTGTTGCCAGATGGCAGAAAAGAAGCCGAGATTAATTAGTTTGACACAAATCATAGAAATCGATACTTGAAGAGTACTGGTTTTTGTTGTGAATTTACATTATTCACAAACAAACAAACGTGTCTTAAAGAAACTTATTGATTGATCGGAACTGGAACAATAGCCAGAACGACAAAAGAGAATATGAGATTGGGGGCAAAAAAAACGGAATTGTAATATTCCTGTTTTAAACGTAAACTGTTAAAATATTCATTTTTATTTTAATCAAATACAAAGTTATCACAAAATTAAAGAGTTTAATTTGAAAACACTTCAGTTATGCTAACTGAAAAAAAATTAAATTATCGGCAAAACTCTTCTCACACAAAAAAATTCCAAATGATGTCATTAAAAATAAATTTCTGTCCGAATATCCATTGTTATTAAGTATATCTTTAGATTTTCAGCTGAATTCGAATGTTTTTATGTATCGATAATTTAGCTGATTAATTTCATTTTTAGCTTGTTAGACTATGCCATAGTATAATTTTTCTAACAAACCGACGAACCGATTGGGGAAATGAAAGAAAAATAAGTACTAGATATTTGGACTGTCCTATGAACATTACAGAAAAATTAATTCAGTTCAATTTGCAGCTTCTGTGAGGACAATGAAATAGCTGAAATGTTTATTAAAGTTTGACCTTAGTGAACAAAACTTTGTCAACAACGGTTTCCCATTCTATCAGAAAAGTTGTATCAAAATCCATTGGAAGCCTATGACTATGTATGTATGGCTTCAGTAGAGAAATTTGTTGCTAAACTTTTTATGGGAGTAAAATTGTATGAATGTAATATATCGATAGTTAAGACATGATACCTTGTATGTACATTTCGGCCAATTTTACAGGAGAGATAAAAAAAACGTCCAAAATTTGAAAAGGTAAGATTTATTTGCAGGATTCAAATATTATTACAAGATCTTCATCTCGATCAATCAGAATTCGAATTCCACTCGATAATAGTGTCAAACAAATTTTAACTGTACATACAGGGAATTTCATTCATTTGAATGAGCAAAAATGGTACTTAGGCGTTCTCACATATGAATGGAAGGGCAGAGAATCTCGATATTAATTCAAAAATATATATTCAAAAACAAAACATTTTCCATAATGACATGAACTTAGTCTCAAAATACAAACAAACATAAAAAATAATTCTTTAGAATGAAATCTTTGGTGCAAAAATAGACTATTTTTGATATTCAGTTTTCGTCATGCGGCAAGTTGTAAAATCCATGGCAATCCTTTGGTATCACAGCCTTCAGTTGCTGAAGATGTTCCCAGTTCTGCTTCTTTATTCTTATTGATTGGTATCTCAATTGTGGAAACGTTAACAAGTCAGATACCGGTTTGTTTTAATTTCTTCTCTGTGGAAGACTTTGAAATTCTTCTTTAAAGCTTAATTTTACTTCTATAGTACCATTTGGAGTTTACTTAATTACTTTGATATCGTTAACTGTTGGGTCGTTCTTTTTTTGCCAGGTCTTATGCAGTCATATTTCTGATTAAGGGAATAATCATTGACGAAGTCGTAAGTGACGTTTATCACCTTATAGGGTTCTTTTCGTCTAGCTTCTTCTGTTACTTTGATATAGTCGCTAGGAAGATAAATAGATCTATTCTCAAGTTTACGCTCGATGAGCGCATGAGCGTAATCAGCTTCCATTTGGGTATGGCCTTTCTCCAGGAATTTTTGATAAATAGTTATATTCTTATGAACACTCAAACTTAGTAAAGCATTTGACAGTAGGTACTGAATTCTTATTTTGGTAACAGCATCCATCACTCCAAATTATGACAGGCTTTGAAGAATTTTGTAATTTCGAAATATAGTCCACTAAGCAGGAGGCAAATGTGTTTGTAGTTAAATCTGCTTCAGTCTCGATAAACCAGTAGCAACAACACTGATGAGTGTTTATATCCAAAATGGTGAAATTATGACAAACCAGCTTTGTTTTATAATAAAGTGCGGACGCATTAAAATATGGACAAACTTTAACAGCTTGCACATCTTGAGTCGATATAATGTCCAAACCCTTTTCCCCATTAATTTATATTCAGATTTCGCTTCTCTTGCTAATTTTTTGTTTTATATGTGCCGGTCATAAAATGATATATTTTTTTCATTCATGATGTAGTCAAATGTATACCTACAGACTGGTTTTAGGTCAGGATATTTTTCATTACACATTCTTGCGAATTCTCTATAGATGATGATGACATAGACTCTCCATAGATTGGCTCAATATACATTTTACTCGTAGATTGTCTACAATAGTGGGAAGGAAGCTTTGGAAAGGAATCTAAGAACTCTATGAGATATTGCTTTGTGAAGTCCACATATTTTGGTTTCTTATTCCTTGTTTCACGTCTAGATGTATTAAGAACATCTTGAGATGTGTGCATTCCCGCAGAGGAATTACAGGCCCAGTTATTGACGGTCCATTCTTTCAAACCTAATGTTGATAGGAAAAACTTCTTACAAACAGATAGAATTTGTCCATCAGGAGTTTTTATACTGTACTTCAAACTTCCAGTTCGCCTTGATGTTTCTCCAGATTTTGTAGACCTTGTTATAGGCGATTTTGTTACGAGAGATGAAATATATACCACTTTTTGGTCCCAGTGCATATCAGACCAACATTTTTCAAACAGTTCTTGTCGAAATGACTCTGATATAGTGAAGCACTTTCTGGTTTTTGATTTGGAACATAGTTTAGAAACACACCTCGGTCCCAATTTTCTGGCTTCTCTTTCGGTTCCACGTTTGGCACCTTCATTTTTTGGTCTACTCCATCCTCTATAGGCTTTATCTTCTTGTCTCAATTTTTTATTATTGTTATCACTCTATTTTTCTTGCATCGGTAAACGATTTCTTTTTTTTCTTTATTCTTATCTGAACCAATTGAATTTTCACAATCGCTATCACAAGGGAGATATTCATTATTTTCCTTAGAGATAATGTTATCTTGATTGGAATCTGATTCTTCATTGGAGTGTAAATCTGGAAATAGATCTCCACTCTGATTAACTAGTGGCGGCTCTGTGGGTAACTCGGCTAGAAATAAGTTATCATTCCGGATACATGTCAATAAAATTCCATGGGTTGCTTCTTCACGTTTATTTCCATCAAATCTTTCGACCTCCTCTGGACCATGCACTTAAACTGAAACAATATTGTTCTCCAGCAGAGTGTCATTACATATACCTCCTTCTATTTTTTGGCCTGTTTCATCATAAAATTCACATTCCTCGATATCAATAGGTACACTTTGGGGTTCTCCCTGAACACTTTGAGTAAAATTAATCGATTCTCTGTTGATGATTTTTAAATTTTCAAATATCTTCGAAGTTCTTGCTGAGTAGATTTGTTCTTTCGAATCCATATTTCAATTGTGATTCATCTGTTAACAAAATTGTGATTGAAACATAAATTGCAAGCAAAAGAATTAAGTATCAATAACACCAAGTGATAACATGTATCTACAGAAAATAAAATGTTATTGTATGTATGTATGTAATTAAGCTCCTAAATCAAATTGAAATGGATTAGAATGCTCAAATAATGTGTAAAAGACTCAAAAAGAGCTCTTGTTGCAATGTTCCATTATGATAATTCATAATTTCGAATCAAGTTCTCAGACAATTAACCTTAAAGTTGCAAATTTTGGTACTAATAACTCAATTTACGTGAAAAGTGTAGATACAAGGTATCACGTCTTAAACGTCGATATAATATGGTTTGTTGGTTATAATTTTTTATAAACATTAATAAAAAAATATTAACCTCACGTATTTGATAAATAAGTTAATCATATTTCAACTGTTTTCTCTCCATTATCATGCAATCATCTTAGACACGAAAAATCAATATTATTCCTCGTTATCACAATATTTTTCTGACAAAACTGTCGTGTTTGTGTCAACTTGCAGATATCCACATTGTTTATTACTAACCAATTGAGGTATTTGAGAAAAATGTCAAGGTTGGAAGTAAAGTTCATTGTTCAATAACACATTTCGGAGAGTTAATAAGAAATTATTTGGAATTATTTTCAGACGTTCAGTGCTGGTGATTTTATTCAGGTCATGCGACCCAATTTATTTTTGTTTGATTTTGCGGCCAGTGACTCCATTATAAATTGTTATTTCAGGAATAGGCATTTCGTTTGTTTTTTCTTAACATTCTACACATTTTTTTATTATTCTCTCCATTCACAAGACTACATTGCACGAGTTGATTGATTAACAATATCGAGTTTAAGTTCTAGTTTTTTGTGACTTAAACTAATAATTACAAATCATTTCCCTTACAGTATCATTAGAGATAGCTAGATGCGTGTTACTGTATAGGAGATACTCATAGATCATAAATACGTAATCTTTCGATACTATCACTTTCCTTAAACATCTTTTGGATAGCAAATTTGTTCCTATCACCATCTTCTAGTAAAGGCGGTTCCGTTTTAGTAATGTGATTAGCTCGAATCTAGATCGTAGTTTTTTTTTATTTAATGATACGCATCGACCGCGTGGGTAATTAGCGATAATAAGGTTTACAAAAAAAAGCGTGTTATACATGAAAAATATCTCTATAAGTCTCAGAACAACTATCGATTTGAGAAACTTTTTTAAATTATGCACATTACATGAGGATCCTAAAATGTGTGATGATCTAATAGTTCCTTATTCCAGCGGCTTCTTGGACGTTATCTGCTTTTTCTTTACCATGGTATACATATGAAGACAACATTCTTATAACTTTGTTGGGCAAAGTTCTTGTTTGATTTTAGTTACAATTAGTGTTTTGAATGAAACTCACAGTTTCTAGTTAATTCCACAATATAATAAAAGTTATTGAAAATTTGATGCCTACCTGATGTTTAGTAGTTATTTTTGGCTAGACCAAGAAGTGACCTAACTTGTGATTGACTCAATATATGTTTATAGAAAAAAGAAGAAGATGTGACGTTACAAATAATGAAGCTAAGATATTATTAGCCCTATGGTGATATCCCGGATATCATTTTTCCAATTAAGATCAGTATAACTGTGCAATGATATAGAAAACCAGGAAAACTATATCTGCTGATCTTTACAATTATCACTTAAGAAGACAGTTTATTAGTGGAGAACTCCCTAGATTTAACTGTTCAGTGACAACTTCATATTGTGGGTTTCTTAAATGTCTTCTAATTTCCAATTCTTCAAGGAAATCTAGTTCTTGTTTCTTTTCACAAATATGCAGCACTTCTAGTTTTGTTTTAGGTGTCAATGAATGATTGGTGTCAAGTAGATGTTTTGCGTAGTGGGTAAGTTCTTTGTATGGCTTTTAGAGCGCTGAGAGAATCCGAAAGAATGAAGTGGTTATGTGTCTCAGACGCATTTATGAGGATTAAATCTTGATAGAGTGCATACAGTTCTGCTGAATAGAAAAGGCAGATTGGTGAGAGCTTGAATGTATGAATCGAGGTTGTAGTCACTACAGCTACTCCGACTTTATTAGAAAAATTTGAGGCGTCACTATAATTGTATAGGTAATAGTATGCTCCTCGGTATTCTCTTTGGCTCTTAGTTAGTGCTACTTTGTTGGAACATTGTCTTTTCATTTTATTTTGATAAATAGACCATCTTCTTTGAAGTATTACTAGCTCCAGTTTTCTAAGAAGCGACGCGGAACGAGTGCCTTGTGAAACGACTGACTAAAGACGTTTTCAACACGAGGTGCTTACTATACTTTTGCTTCGCCCGTAAGAATGAAAACATTATATTATATTTTAATTATATTCATAACCTGGCGGACGATGGCTGACGGATAACTGACAAATCAAATGATATTAGGTCTGTTCCAACCGAAGTAAATACCGTTCTAGTACCGTACAATCTCAGTAACGCAGCAAATTTGATGTAAATTACACACACTTATTATATTCACTAATCAGTAGGTCAACTGTGTTTGTATCGTAATATTACGGTCTTTGTGTTGGTTGGAACAGACCTATAGAACAACGAAATTATAACGGAACATGAATTCTAACATACAAAAGATACACTTGAAGTGACGTTTAAAAAACAAAAGTTGAACGAGATGTGACTTTTCGCATTTTAAGCACTAGTGTTTAAAGAGTCGCTTTGACCCGTGTGAAGTTATCCACGGATTTTTTTAACCATTCACCAATATTTTTTTACAAAATAAACTGTACTTTAGCAAAAAAATGTTAATATAGGAGACATATAATGACATTTTAATAGGCTACATAATTTAACTACCAAAAAGTAAAGATTAAATGAATAAAAAATTTTCAAATAGTTGTTGTACATATTTCACGATTCTGAATCGAAGATCGAAAAATTAAAAAAAAAATATTCAACTATTACAAAGAACACCTAATTAGAAACCAATTGACAAGAAATTGTGATGTAATTATTTTTTATAACGTCAAAAAAATGTATAAAGTTTACGATTGTGAGCAGACGCGCATCGTTCGTTTTGAACTCGAAGCCCCAAAATGTCTTAAAATTTTCTTTAACACACTTAATTAGGAATCTATTAACGCAAAATTGTGATTTAAATGTTTTTTTAACGTCAAAAAAATCATAAAGATTGCGATTCGTTTTCAACTCGAAGACCCAAAACTTTTGCAAATTTTCTTCAACTATTTCAAAGAACACTTAATTAGGAACCTATTAACGAAAAATTGTGATGTAAGTATTTTTATAATGTAAAAAAATTAATGAATATTACGATTGTGTGTGTGCGTTTGAAACCGAAGCCACAAATTTTCTTCAACAATTTCAATGGACACTTAATAAGGAACTTATAAACAAAAAATTGTAATGTAATTATTTTTTATAACGTCAAAAAAAATTCATAAAGATGCGCATCGTGCGTTTTGAACTCGAAGCCCCAAAATTTTTCCAAATTTTCTTCAGCTCTTTCAAAGGAACCTATTAATGAAAAATTGTTATGTAAGTATTTTTTATAACGGCTTCGAGTTCAAAATGAATGATGGGCGTCACCGCACAATCGTAATCTTTATGAATTTTTTTGACGTTATAAAAAATACTTACATCACAATTTTTCGTGAATAGGTTCCTAATTAAGTGTTCGTTGAAACTGTTAAAAAATTTGAGAAAATTTTGGGGCTTCGAGTTCATAACGAACGATGCGCATCTTTATGAATTTTTTTTGACGTTATAAAAAATACTTACATCACAATTTCTCGTTAATAGGTTCCAAATCAAGTGTCCATTAAAATAGTTAAAGACAATTTAACAAAATTTTGGGACTTCGAGTTGAACACGAACGATGCCCGTCGGCGCTCAAACGTAATCTTTAAGAATTTTTTTTGACGTTATAAAAAATACTTACATTATAATTTTTTGATAATAGGTTCCTAATTAAGCGTCCATTGAGTTTGTTGAAGCACATTTGAAAATATTATGGGGTTTCGGGCTCAAACGAACTATGGGCGTCAGCGCACAATTGTAATCCTTATAAATTTTTTTTGACGTTATACAAAAATACTTACATCACAATTTTTTGTTACTAGGTTCCTAATTAAATGTTCTTTGAAATAGTCAAAGAAAATTTGAGAAAATTTTGGGGCTTCGAGTTCAAAACAAACGATGAGCGTCAGCACACAATCGTAATAATCATTTTTTTACGTTATAAAAAATACTTACATCACAATTTTCCGTTAATAGGTTCCTAATTAAATGTCCTTTGGAATTGTTAAAGAAATTTTGGGGCTTCGAGTTCAGAACGAACGATGCACGTCGGCGCACAATCGTAATCTTTATGAATTTTTTTTGACGTTATCAAAAATACTACATCACAATTTTTTGTCATTTGATTTTTAATTAGGTGTTATTTGTAATAGTTGAATAATTTTTTTTTATTTTTGAGTTTTCGATTCAGAATCGTGAAATATGTACAAGAACTACTTGAAAACTTTTTATTCACTTAATCTTTAATTTTTGGTAGTAAAATTATGTAGCCTATTAAAATGTTATTATATGTCTCCTATATTAACATTGTTTTGCAAAAGTACAGTTTATTTTGTAAAAAAATATTTGTGGATTGTTAAAAAAAATCCGTGGCTAACTTCACACGGGTGTCGTTTTGCGCATGTCAAACCCGTGTTTTAAATGATGTTTTAGTAACGGAAGTAGAAAAAAACATATAAAAAACACTGATGTTCTAAAAAGTCACTCTTGCAACGAAAATTGAAGTAAAAGCGCCCTACTTTTTATACGATTGTAGGTAGATAAAATATGTTAATCGGTAAGTCGGAATTATGTAAAAATTTGCAACATTCAAATGTAAAATTAACGAGTCAATTACGGTATCATTTTTTAGTTTATTGTGTTAATGCAAAATTATGAAATTCATGACTACGTTTTATATTTGGAATTCTCAGAAGACAGCTAACTTCACGCAAAGTGAAACATGGCTAACAGGACAGCTTTACATTCGATTGTTCTATTTTATAGAATGCCGTCATACTTTGATGAAAAAAAATACGAACACATGTTTTAAATTTCAATATTAGGTATGGAATTAGATCTTTTAGGTCTTTTCAGGCAGACGTACAAAATAATCATCAGATTATAACCAGAATAGTATTCAGGTACCGTTATAAATGAAGCTTACTGTTTCTAAATAATTCCACAATATAATGAGATGATAAAAATTATAAAAAATTGAGAATTGGTTCGATATCATAAAATATAATCATCAGAATGACAGAAGTTACATTTCAGGTGATGTCTATCTGATGTTTAATAATGATTTTTGGCTAGACCAAGAAGTGGTTGACTATATATTAATAGAAAAAAGAATAAGATATGATATTAGAAATATTAAAGCTTAGATATTATTAGCCCTATGGGGCTATGCTGGATATCTTTCTTCACATTTAAGACCAGTATAACTTTGCAATTATGTAGGAAACCAAGGAAAAGTATTATCAGCTGATATTTACAATAATTATTATTTAATAAGACAGTTTAATAGTGAAGAACTCCCTAGATTCATATGTTCCTTGACGACTTCGTATTGTGAGTCTCTTAAGTGTCTTCTAATTTCTAGTTGATTAAAGAAATCTACTTCTTGTTTCCTGTCACAAATATGTAGAGCTTGAATTTTTGAATGTAGAAACGAAAATATCCCCATTGAAAAAGTCTGGTATATATAAACTTAAATGTAATGCTGTCTCTATAGATCAAACAATTAGAAATTTGGAAATAAGATACAATGAACACTTAAGAGCGTTCAGATTAAAATAACCAGATAAGTCCCATTACGCAAAACATCCACTTGACACCAAACATTCATTAACACCTAAGACAGAACTAGAAGTATAAGAAATAAGAACTAGATTTCCTTCAGCAATTAGAAATTAGGAGACACTTAAAAGACCCACAATATGATGTCGTCAATGAACAGATAAATCTAGGGAGCTTTGCACTGCTGTCTTCTTAAATATTTGTAATATCATATCTTCTTCTTTTTTCTATTCATATATTATACTGTCACTTCTTGGTCTAGCCAAAAATAATTATTAGAAATCAGGTAGGCATCACATGAAATGTAACTTATGACATTCTGACAATGATATTTAATGATGAGTTTTCATCTTTTTTTCATTATATTGTGAAATTATTTAGAAAAAGTTAGTTTCATTTATAACGGTAGCATAGGAGGATTTCATACAGCAGGGGTCGAAACAGTAAATTTAATTAAAATAGTTGGTATCTATTGTGTTGGATATCACGTCCAATAGTTTTTCTTTGGATTCAATTATGTATTTAATCCATAGAAAACATTCTTATAATTTTCCATTAATTTCAATATATTTGTATTCATAATATGTTACTTCGAACAACAACAGAGCTAAAGTTATTGTCGATCGCATTAATTGGTCGTCGTTTATGCTATATAGATGTATTAAATGTAATGTTTTCATAAAAATGTTGACCTGGATAAGTTTCTGTTAGATAAACCGGATTTTCAGATAACGGCTGTTCAGTAATCGATATTCATTTTTGTTAATAATTTCATCTAATTCATGATAGTTAGATAAAGATGGATTTGCAATTGCCTATTAAAAATACTACAACTTAATAGTAGAATGTTGCATCACCAACAATAAACATTGCTACTGAAATGTAAATATTCAATTACATTCGATTACAAGTACCACATTTTATCTATAATTTAAGTAACTAAGGCATTTATCTTTATTGCAGGCAGTGTCAATAGACTGACAATTCGAAGTTTTGAGGTTATCTTTGGATGTCCCAGTTATAAAATAATTTTTAAATCTTTCTTCTGGAACAAAACAATGTTTTAAAATATATTTACAAGTGAAAGTGACTCATAAAGTTGATATAAAAGTGTCGTTAAACCAGTCAAAACATTGTTTTTGTTTGACGAAACCTAATTGTAGATATAAATAAATAATAGATTATTATTTCAGTTTTCAGTCCTTCAAGAATTTTATTATGATTTATTATGAAAGTTCGTAAGTTTGTAACAAATAATTATTAGGTATCTAGTATTTCCTAATGAAATTTATCATACTTAATAGTAATATTTCGAATGAGCATTGTTTATAAACCTTTACAACTCATAATATATTGAAGATATAACCCCAAATTTAGGAAACCAGAATGTAGTAGAACAAACATTTTCCTACCAAATACAATACTTTCATAGGCATCCATTACTCATGACAAAGCAACGTAAAAATGTTTTTTATGTGTTGAAAACCTGTCAATTCAATTTATTTCCTTCAATCTGAATACTTTAAACACTGTTTGTACTCAGTTTCATTAATATTACTACTACACACTAATTTACAAAAAAAAATTATTAATTTATATAAAACCTTATTCGGATAAAAAAATAATTACAAGTTTGACTCTTTTATTTTTTTGCCAACGTTTCGGTGCAATTCACCTTCAGGGCTACAAACAACAATACCGAACAATAAAAATATAGTTTTACAATACATTGGAAATTACAAATTGAACAAAAGTGCAACAACAAAAGAGCAAAAACTCACCTAAATATGAACCAAACAAGGTCACAAGGGTGTAAAAATATATAAAATATATTTGTAAAACACAGATGTAGAAGTAAAAAACAATAAAAATTATCAAAAAACAACAAACACACAGCTAATGGATTCAAGAGCAATTGAAAAACTAATGATATAATTAATATATCAAAAAACTGAATGTTTGATTTTGAGGTATTACCAAATTATGTCGGGAAATGAACGAATAAAATTATTCATTAGATGGTTATATATACGACTTAATTTAGCTGTATCTGTTTTCTTGTTATATAATTGTTGATTTTTTGGATCATAACCATATCACTAATTAGTCTCTTCTCATAATTCTCCTTAAAAGCAATAATGCTCCCGTTTACAAAATCGAAATCATGATTTATTTCAAAATGGTGAATCTGCAAAGCTGTTGTATTTAGGTCAGTAAAATGTTTATTCTTACAACAATTTTTGTGCTCTCGAACTCTAGCGCTCAGGAGCCGTTTAGTTTGGTGAACATATGAAGCAGAACAATCCTGATAGGGATCACCAATCTATAGAAATCGCTTTATATGATAAAAAACTATCTGATTTGTATCATTAGATAGAATGTGTTTGATTCTCTGAGACAAGTCCATTGACAACGGAATTTTATAGTAATTTATTTGATTGTCTTGAGAAGTATTTCGAATTCTATTGTTTTCAGTGTTCTGTATGATTTTATTAATAATAGGTCTGGAATAATTATTAACTATCCTACTAATAAATTCTCTCATTATAGCAATCTTTTGTTTAAATGAATGACATGAATGGAAACTGATAAGTCTGCCTGAGGCGAAAGATTTTTCATAAAAATTGGTGATTGAAGTCTGGTGTTCTACATTAGGGTTGAAACAACATTACCAACTTCTCTTTTTGGTAAGATATGATAGTATTATCGACATACATCCTTAATGGAGGCACTGGAAAAGGCAAGCTAGACACTATTTCACTCCGAACATTCTCCATAACTATATTGACCAAAATAGGGCTCGCTGGACTACCCATTGCAGTTCCATCAATTTGTTTATAACGTTTACCGTCAAATTGAAATTGAAAATAACTGCTGTCAAACAAAAATGTTATTAGTGTTTTTAAATGAAACTCAAGGTCTCTAGTTAATTCCACAATATAGTTATTGAAAATTCTAAAAAATTGACAATTGTTTCGATAAATCAATATCATCGTCAGAATGACAGAAGTTACATTTCATTTTATGCCTACCTGATGCTTAGTAGTTATTTTTGGCTAGACCAAGAAGTAACCTAACTTGTGATTGGCTTAATATATGTTTATAGAAAAAAGAAGAAGATGTGATATTACAAATATTGAAGCTTAGATATTATTAGCCCTATGGTGATATCCTGGATATCATTTTTCCAATAAGATCAGTATAACTGTGCAATGATATAGAAAACCAGGAAAACTATATCTGCTGACCTTTACAATTAATGGTTTTCTTCTTGCTTGCTTCATGCTTTATATTCAGAGGGCTGGTGGTTACAGCAGGATAATTGCGCCTTACTTCTGCATATACTGCAGCTTGGATGCGAGAACAAAATTGGACAACAATTCCATGGCCAGCAGCTTCTCCAGATCCTAGTCCCATTAAAAACATATGGAGAATAATAAAGATCGAAGTGGAACGAGCAGCGCACGAAATAAATAAGATTTGATTCGGTCAGTTTTACAGGCGTGGACCACCATCACCGAACATTATAGCGTTGACTTAGTTTCGGGTTTGCCTGAACGTTCAATTAAGTGTTTGGAGTTAAATAATAAGTAAATGAGATGAATTATTTGTTTACATGTATTATTTTAAATAATAAAAATATATACCGAAAAATTATAATTGTGCTTTCTGTTTTCCGGATACTTTCTAGACGGACTATATATTGGCAAAGAGACTTACTAATATACTTAATAGTTACGGATATACTTACATCTAAATACGCAATTAGAAACTCAATAGAGCTAATCAAAAAATTAAAAACATTCAACTTGCAAGATAACTCTAAGCTCATTTCATTTGCTGTTACCAATATCTTCACTAAAATTCCTCATAAAGAATGTCTAATGCTTGTAAGAAAATTACTAGAAGATCAAAATATTAATCCAGGAATAATATCAGATATACCTAACCTATTTGATGTATGTATTAATCAGAAATATTTTATTATTGATAATAAGATATATATTCAAAATGAAGGTTTACCAATGGGAAGCCCTACATCACCATTTTTATGGACAGTTTAGAAAGAAAGATATTTTAAAATAATATTTCAAAAAAAAATTATTTTGGTATGGATATGTAGATGATATATTAACTTGTTTTATGGGTAGTGAACGACAATTAGATGTATTTTTCAACCACATTAATAATTTACACCCAAATATTAAATTTACATTAGAAATTGAAGAAAATAGCTCAATCAATTTTCTTGATTTAAAAATTCAAAGAGTTAATAATGTACTTGATTATTCAATTTACCGAAAACCAACACACACTGATGTAACTATTCCGTATAGTTCCAATCATTCCATGTCACATAAACTAGCGGCATATAATTCAATGATACATGGAGCAGTTTCAGTTCCTATGAACAAATGTAATTTTCATAAAGAGATTAACACCATTAAACAAATAGCAACATCCAACGTTTATCCATTACATATATGATAAATAAACTAATTAATAAAAACGAGGAAAAAGTGGCATTACAACTAATATTTCCTAAACAAACTAGAGAAATAAAAACTTATAAAACCATCACGTATGCACGAAATATTTCTAATAATATTTCAAAGATAATATCAGTAGTTGTATGGGCCCCTTGCGCCTGGTAACTTTTTGTGACGTCACTCGTGACCTTGTCCCAATTTTTGGGGGTTTGGCCCGGGCCAATTGCCAAAATTTTCGGGGGTGGCACGTGCCATTGCCAAAATTTGGAAGGTTAAAGGTCAATGACCTAACATGACCACGCCCTATGACGTAACAGTGCGTGACGTCACATGACCACGCCCCATGACGTCACGTGACCACGCCCCATGACGTCCGACACCTGTTGGATAGTGTAGGTTTACGACTACGACGATAGATGGCAGGACAAGGTAACTGTATTACCGACACCTGTTGGATAGTGTAGGTTAATGACGACGACGATAGATGGCAAGGATTTGACGGATGACACGTACGACTGAACGCATATACGTCACACACGTCACGTATGACAGATGAGACATTTGACGGATGGCCATACGGCACGTACGTCACGTATGACAGATGAGACATTTGACGGATGACACATACGACGGAACGTACGGCACATAGACAAACGGACATACGACGGCACATAGACACATAATAGAGAATATGAACAGAACATATGGGGGGCATACATTTGACAGTTGGCACACGTGGCGGGGTTGACGTGACAGATGACACGTGTGACAGACGACACATGTGACAGATGACAGTTACGTCATAGGGCGTGGTCACGTGACGCCATGGGGCGTGGTCACGTGACGTCATGGGGCGTGGTCACGTGCATGGGGCGTGGTCACGTGACGTCATGGGGCGTGGTCATGTGACGTCACGCACTGTTACGTCATAGGGCGTGGTCATGTTAGGTCATTGACCTTTAACCTTCCAAATTTTGGCAATTGGATTATTGACCTTTGACCTTTCAAATTTTGGCAATGGCACGTGCTACCCCCGAAAATTTTGGCAATTGGCCCGGGCCAAACCCCCAAAAATTGGGTCAAGGTCACGAAAAGTAGGTCAAGGTCACGAGTGACGTCACAAAAAGTTCCCAGGCGCAAGGGGCCCATACAACTACTAATATCTTTAGCAACAAATACAACGGTTTCTTTTAAAACAGAAAGTAAGTACAAAATTGTTAAATGTAAACACAAAAATATCACCATTAAAGAAATCTGGTATATATAAACTTGAATGTCCAGAATGTAATGCTGTCTATTTGAATCAGACCGTTAGAAGTTTTGAAATCCGATACAGTGAACACTTACGAGCATACAGATTACAACAACCAGAGAAATCCCACTACGCAAAAGATCTACTTGACACCAATCATTCATTGACACCTAACACAGAACTAGAAGTACTACATATTTGTGATAAGAAACAAGAACTGGATTTCCTTGAAGAATTGGAAATTAGAAGACACTTAAGAAACCCACAATATGAAGTGGTCAATGAGCAGATAAATCTAGGGAGTTCTCCACTTTTTACCCGTCTTCTTAAGTGATAATTGTAAAGATCAGCAGATATAGTTTTCCTGGTTTTCTATATCATTGCACAGTTATACTGATCTTAATTGGGAAAAATGCTATCCAGGATATCCCCATAGGGCTAATAATATATAAGCTTTAATATTTGTAATATCATATCTCCTTTTTTCTATTAATATATATTAAGTCAATCATAACGATGATATTTAGGTAATATCGAAACAATTGTCAATTTTTTAGAATTTTTAACATTTTTTCAATATATTGTGGAAGTATCTAGAAACAGTAATTCATTTAAAACACTAATTACATAATAGCTTACATATTTAACGAGAATTTAAATATTTTAGAAAACTCGAAAACAAAATGGCGACAGTGGTTACTATTTTAGGCATATACTGGTATATCCACCATTTGGACAATTGTGCTATACCATAATATCCACATTTGGATATCAATGTAAAAATAATTTAATGATATATCTTTCGAACGTACGTGATTCATTAACATTTTTAATACAAAACACACGAACAGAATGTAACATTGATAAATCGCATAAATAATAATGTTTATTTGTGGTATTCTTGGAAGTGTTTCGCAGAACATGGCACTGGCTTATTTTGATACTCAATGCAAATGTTCCTTGTGAGTTCCATTTGGCTATGTTTTCGGCAAAAAACGCATATTTTTCGCAATGCCCGCTTTTTCCTACTTGTTTTGACATGTTAACCATAACATGTCCTTTTTGTGTTCTATTTAAAGTCGAAGGTCGATTATCGCTTGACAATGCATCCGTCATATTGCGATATCCTTCACTGTATTTGTGCAAAATACCATTACAGCACAATTTTTTTTAGTCATACACTGAAATATGGAAATCTTCTTTAGCGGTACAGTATAAAACCTTAGAATTTAAAAGCATCTGAAGCATTAGTTGTAGGTCAACTTTTATAAACCAAGTGTAATTTTTCCGTAAAGAATTGTATGGTTCCAAATCTTAATCGACGGCGTCAGCAGAACCCATATTTTGATTATAAAATTCCATGTGGGCAGGTTTTTTAAATAGAACTACCTTGTAACGAGTACTTATTGGTCTAGCCAAAAATATTTATTGGACATCGGGTAGGCATCAAATTAAATGTAACTTTTTAGTCATTCTGACGATGATACTTAGTAATATCGAAACAATTGTCAATTTTTTAGAATTTTCAACATTTTTTCATTATATTGTGGAATTACTTAGAAACAGTTTGTTTCATTTAAAACCTAAGATCAAATTGAGACACGTTAATTTAAATATGTTGAGTACTATACTTAGGTATTTTAAATATCTGTTTGCAAGTAGTAGTCGTATATGATGTCATTTTTATTTTATTTTATTTTATTTTACACAGTTCTACAGGCTTTCCAACCCTATTACAGAATAGGAATACAATTTCAAAATATACAATAAGTTTATACAGTGCTATTCAAAAGTCCCCTCCCCCCCTCGTATCTTTTGAACGGCTACACTTACATTAATAAAGTTTGGAGGGTGAAAATAAAGTGTTGTAAACTTCTCTACGAATGGTAACAGGTGACGTAATAGTAATAGATGACGTCACAGTGCCACTCTGGCCAGTAATATTAAATAGGATCTCATGGCAAGTTATATCTCGTTTCAAAGGCATTGACATTGGCTACATAGCCATATTAATTTTGTTTGGGTTTAAATTAATTTTGACGGATAAATTAAATAAATACCAAAATTATTATTTCACATTTAAATATTGAAGATTTTTCAGTCCGCCTCTGGTTAGTTGTCAAAAAAATTGACGTTTTTAATTTAATAGTATTTGTTGCCTTGCAAAGTTTTTCTAAATAGCTTAAATATTTAATTTTATTATTGTTTAACGAGACGTTTAAGAGTTTACATAGGCAAATTGGTATGTACTCAAGCCGACAAAGTAGCAGCTATCTTAATAATTGGTGAATCTAGAAAGAATCTCCATGAAGCGGAACGTTTATTTAATGAGAGATGCCCAGATCGCCATATCTCGAGAACTTATTTGAGGGAGCTTCTTCACAAGTTTGAAGCAACAGGTAGTGTTCAAGATGCCAAACGATCTGGTCGACCAACATTTAGTGATGATAAAAAAATTGATATAGTTGCTGAAATGGTAGTAAACCCTACTTCCTCTTCAACTAAAGTTGCGTCTATCTGTGAAATAAGTAAAAGTACAGTAAATAAATTCCATCCATACAACATAAAAATGGTGCACCACCTTTCGGATGACGACCCCGACAGAAGACTCGAATTCTGTGAATGTATGACAAATAAAATTAGTCAAAACCCACATTACACAAAAACAATTTGTTTCAGTGACGAAAGTACTTTTTGCCTCAATGGAAATGTGAATACACAAAATGTAAGGTATTGGAGTGACACAAATTCTCGCACGTTTCGTGAACAACATACCCAGTTTCCAGAAAAAGTCAATGTTTGGGCAGGTATTTTGGGAAACTACATAGTTGGTCCTGTTTTCCTAAATTCAAATTTAAGCGGTGAAGTGTATCTGGAGATGTTACAAAATGCAATTGAGCCGTTAATTCTTGAAATTCTGGAAGATAATCAAGATGAATTCGGCCATATGGAAATAATATTTCAACAAGATGGTGCTCCTGCACATTATTATGGTGCAGTAAGACGTTACCTGGATGAAGAATATCGAGGTAGATGGATCGGCCGGCGAGGTCCTATAAAATGGCCACCTCGGTCACCTGGTCTGACACAATTAGATTTTTTTCTATGGGGGTACTTGAAATCCAAGGTTTATAATTTCAATAATTTTGGTATTTATTTAATTCATCCGTCAAAATTAATTTAAACCCAAACACAATTAATATGGCAATGTAGCCAATGTCAATGCCTTTCAAACGAGATATCACTTGCCATAAGGTCCTATTTAAAATTATTGGCCAGAGTGGCACTGTGACGTCATCTATTACTATTACGTCACCTGTTACCATACGTAGAGAAGTTTACAACAGTTTATTTTCACCCTCCAAATTTTATTAATGTAAGTGTAGCCGTTCAAAAGATACGAGGGGGGGAGGGGACTTTTGAATAGCACTGTATAAATATAAGCAATTTGAATAGTTAATCAGCTGAGGCAAAAGATTTAATTTCGGCTACACGAATTGAAAATATCAAGTTGGTTACTTGATTGAACTTAGCACAAATAGTGTAAAGTGGTGAATATTTTTTAACATTTCTACGAGGCGTAGCAAGGTAAAATGTTTTGTCCCATCTTGAAGAAGTTCTAGGTACATGAAATCATAATTTACGCAAGAGGACTGGGACATTGCAATTTATTATGAACAGGCTTAAACAAAAATGTTATGCAGTGAAAATTACGGCGCGAACTTAAACTATTATGAAATTGACTGTCTCGACCCTTACTTCGTGGAATATGCTCATATTAGTGTTTTTAAATGAAACTCAAGGTCTCTAGTTAATTCCACAATATAATACAAGTTATTGAAAATTCTATTATAACTACGTATATGCAATTATTCAATATTAGATACAGCAATAGGAGAATAGAGATTACTGGGAATTAAAGTAGTTTTAAAGATCGTCTTTGTACCAATTCAAGTTTATCTTCATGAACATGATAGAAAGGACACCAAACGCACAATAAAGGATTTCTAATGTTTTGTCCTTTCGGACCTCTCGCTAAGAATCCGTACATTTTATTAGTTGAAGACTGTACTGTCTCAACAGGAGATGCAAATGAGAGTTTAGAATCAAATGTCACCCCTAAGTCTACGATAACTCAGGTTAACATAAAATTTTTGGACAGTCGTTAATTTCGCTATAAATGTTTAAATCATCCGTATATATCAGGCAGTTTACATCAATAATCTCAATAACGTCGTTGATAAAAACATTGAAGAGAAGGGAGGCCCAAATTACTCCCCTGAGGAACACCCGACGTCGCTATTAACTATATTGAATTGTAACCATTTACCATTACATACTGACGACAAGCAGATAAGTATGAATTAAATAGTTTTAGAATAGATTCTGAAATATCCATGAAAGAGAGTTTCTTCAACAATATGCCATGGTCAATGGCTTTGGAGAAATCGGTATAAACAGTATCAATCCGAGTTATTGGATCAATGCTTTCCGCAAGAAATTGCGTAACTTTAACCAAATTTATAAAAGTAGAACTCCCTTTAAAGAAGCCATGTTGCTGAGATGTAATTCCATCTGCGCATATAATCTGTTATGGAGTAAAATTTCCAAAAATTTGGCGAAGTTACATATTAGTGTTTTTAAATGAAACTGACGGTCTCTAGTTAATTCCACAATATAATAAAAATTATTGAAAATTCTAAAAAATTGACAATTGTTTCGATAAATCAATATCATCGTCAGAATGACAGAAGTTACATTTCATTTTATGCCTACCTGATGTTTAGTAGTTATTTTTGGCTAGACTAAGAAGTAACCTAACTTGTGATTGTCTTAATATATGTTTATAGAAAAAAGAAGAAGATGTGATATTACAAATATTGAAGCTTAGATATTATTAGCCCTATGGTGATATCCTGGATATCATTTTTCCAATTAAGATCAGTATAACTGTGCAATGATATAGAAAACCAGGAAAACTATATCTGCTGATCTTTACAATTATCACTTAAGAAGACAGTTTATTAGTGGAGAACTCCCTAGATTTAACTGTTCATTGACAACTTCATATTGTGGGTTTCTTAAATGTCTTCTAATTTCCAGTTCTTCAAGGAAATCCAGTTCTTGTTTCTTTTCACAAATATGTAGCACTTCTAGTTCTGTGTTAGGTGACAATGAATGATTGGTGTCAAGTAGATGTTTTGCGTAGTGGGATTTATCTGGTTGTTTTAATCTGTATGCTCGTAAGTGTTCACTGTATCGTATTTCAAAATTCCTAAGGGTCTGACCCAAATAGACAGCATTACATTCTGGACTTTGAGTTTATATATACCTGACTTCTTTAATAGTGGACGTGTAATTACAAACATCATTTTTATCACCGTTCTTGTTAACTTTTTTTTATTATTATGCTTTATTTATCATAGATAATGTTAACAATGAACAATAAAAACAATTAAGTACATACTTAATAAGCCAGATGATCAAAAAATAACTAGACAAAAAGAAAAAACGAAAACAACGCAAAAGGCAACCTGCAAGCTACAAAATACAAGCATACAAATATACAGGATGTAAACACAAAACGTAAATAGAAATATACAATTAGTAATATCAATAAAATAGTATAAGCAAATAAGCGAACAAACTGTACCAAAATTATATCAAAATGAATCAGAAACATGTATGAAGCAATCATGAAATAAAGTAATATATAATACGAATAAAATATAAAATAAAACATGCACAAAATAAAATATAATAAGCATAAAAAGTACTATGTAAGCATTAAAATATAAAATTAAGATAAAAAATATAAAATATTACAAGAAATGTATATTACATACATGCCAATAATGCCAATAAATAAGTATGAATATAAACATGAATATGAACCACTAGATTTCAGTATGATTACTTTTAATGTATATAATCAATAATTTTTCAAATTTTGTACAACACCTTTGTGGAATAAATTCTTCATCGAACTTCCTTTAATGGTTGGTTTGACATAAAAATTAATTGAATTTGCTGATCTTGTGTTTTTATCATGTATCTGTGAAATTGGAACTAGCTTATTATGTAAATATTGCGGTAAGAGATTATTGATAATTTTGAAGATAAAAATCATTGTTTGTACATACAGAAACTTTTCAACTTTTAACCAATTTAAACAGTTAGTCATCAATTATACAAGTATACCTATTGCATCCCAGAATTATTCCCATCGCCTTGTTTTGAATAATTTGTCATCGTTCATAACTAGAACAACCTGTATAAATTAGTGAACAACAGTAATAAAAATGTGGTAGAATTAATGTATTGTAAACCATAAGCTTAGTATGCATTGACAGAAATGGTGAAATTCTTCACAAAAAACCAATTTTTTTCACAATCTTTCTACATATGTAATCTATGTGACTATTAAATTAAAGTAGGGGCCCAAGAACATTACCTTGTGGAACACCAATATTGTTTAATTCCGGATCCGATGCTGAATTGTTAAATGTGGTTATTTGATATCTGTTCCTCAAATAATGCTCAATCCAGGAATAAACTACCCCACTGAACCCATATTCTCTCAATTTCAACAATAATATATCACGATCTATTGTTTCAAAAGCTCTTCTGAGATCAATAAAAACTGAACAAATTCCTACTCCCGGCCTATCTAGAACATATTTCATGTCAGATATAACCAGTTGGAGTGTCGTCTCACAAGAATGCGAATTACGAAAACCAGATTGATAACTGTGTAATATCTTATTTACAGAAATTAATTTACTTACTGGGCGCATTTTAGATGTCTTCTTGTGCATACAAATGAAATTAGATTACCGATTCATTTCATGGCTCTAATTGGATTTCCTGAGTTGTATAACATACTTTGTAAAGCTTTTAGGGTTTCGAGAGCTTTTTCATTGCCTTATATCAAGAATTCTGTGAATATACTACTAAATTAAGCATAAGTTTGTTTGTTACTATATTCATTGACATACATACATTAGAACAAACTTTTAAAGTAAGCTCTTATTAGTAATCGGCCTTCATCTTAGTAGATAATGTTCATGAAGTTACACTAATTAAATCGTTTTATTTGGCAATGGAATGTTCACGGTAGCCAAACTAACAAAAGGAATTGAAGCTGATTCTACGTTACCAAATATTAACAATGAGAAGCTTTGAGATTGATAAACTTCTGCTACGCTATATTGGAAGGAATGAAATTATTCATTGGAGAAGCTATTTAAAACAAACACGACAGTGTAATATTAAGAAACGACTTCCTGAACATATAATGTCCGAAAGTACAAAATCAAACATTTGGTAATAATGCATAATTTCAAATAAATAATTAACACAATATATTGTTCATCAATTTGTACCCAATATAACGAAAACTAATAATTGTTTAATAAAGTATATCTGAAATGCAATAACAAAGATAGTTTATTTAAGACGGATTGTGTAAACATCTATCATTATTATTATACTTACACATTAAGTATTATTTTAGTAATAAAACAAATTACTTTTATCACCTGAGAATATGACAAATAAAGAAGTAAAGTAAGATTGACCATTAGTTCATCTTTATCGTCTATGTCCTATATCCCAGTCCGTAACCCAAAGAAGAAAAAATAATTATCTTAACAAATCTTGGTTGAACGAGGGCTACATGGTATCAAAGTGGTAAGACTTCGATATAAAAAGCAGTGTAGGGTTTGTCTACCGGTCTAAAAGCTCCTTTTAGTAAAAGGTACGGACTTGTATTACATATACCAGCATTAAACGCTTTAAAAACATTATTTCCTGTATTAGATTAAATTACCTATTGTTAGTAAAACAAAGGTGAATATTTGAAGAATATTCAACACCGCATTCATCCTAAGTCATAGTCCAGTGAACATAGTAATGATGGTTTCGTTGGAACAATATAGAATAAGTAACCGCAAATGACAAAAAAACTAGAATCCGAAGACGATGATGAAATTATCTTCGCAAACTTAGCCGATCTGTTACACCTGCTGTTATGGTGCGTTAGGTTAGGTTACTAGTAGAATGTTCACTATATTATCATCAATTTAAAAATTATATAAAAAACGTATATGAAATTTCATAAAGTTCATCCATGTATATAGGGAGAAGAAGTGGGGTTGAAGCGTACGATGGCCCTATTATAACTTTTGTTTCTTACACCTTCTATCTTGTGTCAAATTTTTACACCAATCCATTTAGTACTAAGGATTTCTGAGCGAAAAAACCGTCGTTGACCAGACTATAATATAACAATGGTATAATAATAATTCAGAAATAATTTTTTATTCGGTAAATTGATGAATAAATTATCGATATCCGGAATTTGTCCACCCTGTAATTGATTTGTCTGTTAGCCTTTAATAATGAATAAGTAAATAAATAAAAAAGTTGAATGAACCCATTGTACTGTTTTTATTACTCACATCAAGATTCATTAATCTAAATGATGAAACGATCG
Organism: Galeruca laticollis; assembly: GCA_963921935.1. Classification (NCBI taxonomy): domain Eukaryota; kingdom Metazoa; phylum Arthropoda; class Insecta; order Coleoptera; family Chrysomelidae; genus Galeruca; species Galeruca laticollis. Next base: position 40,377,375 of record OY998175.1, on the reverse strand, counting down.
ATCTGGTTTTACAGTCTCAAATCAGAAAATTTATTCTAAAAATACACATTCCGTTCATAACACATTTTTTAATAAAATTTTATTAATTGCTACAAGACAATTTCACTAATTACACTCTTCAATACTATCTATACCACAGGAACTCTTATAGCTTATTATGTTTTGCCCATCAACGCCCATTAACAAAATGAAATTATTTTGTTCAAAACATCCCCATTTATTTTATGAGGTCAAGCTCATTATCTGTAAAAAAGTATGAAGGCATTTACGTTCGTAAAAAAATGTCATATATTCAAATTCTTTTGATTTCAGTTGACTTCTGGTTCGAAAAACTGAAACGATCTTTATTCTATTTGACATATTTTCAGTGATTCGGTATTTCACTCTTTGAAATGTTGACGTTAGTATTTTACTGATTAAGACCTTGGATTCCACATTTAAAATTGTATTTATAATGTGGACTGGGCCTAAGAATAATCTTTTAGACTGCTACTTATTTATTCCAGTAAGCTGCATAAAACTAAAAGCATATTATTAAATACTCAAACTTATCTTTAGTTGTAACAACTGTGTAATGGATAATTATAGTCAATATTATTTGAAATTAATCCTTAATTAATTAATTAAACTTTTCCGAATATATTGAACATATTGGTCGTACGAATAAAACTTTGTGAATAAAACGTGACATTGATCGACGTATGGTCGATTGATAGCATCTCTAATTGTAAACAAAAAGAGAAATGAAATTAACTGTCTCGACCCTTACTTCGTGGAATCTGCTCATATTAGTGTTTTAAATGAAGCTCAAGGTCTCTAGTTAATTCCACAGTATAATAAAAGTTATTGAAAATTCTTAAAAATTGACAATTGTTTCGATAAATCAATATCATCGTCAGAATGACAGAAGTTATTTTTGGCTAGACCAAGAAGTAACCTAACTTGTGATTGACTTAATATATGTTAATAGAAAAAAAGAAGATGTGATATTACAAATATTGAAGCTTAGACATTATTAGTCCTATGGTAACATCCAGTGTTGTTAGGTCGCGTTGGTACATTATCTCCTTGTGGCGTTGCCAAATTCCCTCTCTTCCCGCAAAAATACCTCTCAATAAGGAAAAAAAATCTTGTTATTTTATTATATAGAGGTGAAATAAAAACAGAAATTTGCAAATCATTTATTTAATTTTTCTTATAAATTTCATTATTATAATAATTAATATGTTTATCTGTTATAAGAAAATTCGTACAGTTGGTATTGTCATCAGAAAATTTTGATCGTATCATACAAACTGCATTTAATGAATCTTGTCCTATTTTGTTTCTTTTTTTAGTTTTTACATCATTTACTATAGAAAATATTTTTTCCGCCTCTGCGTTTGAATGGGGCAGTGTTAAAATAATTAGAGCCAAATTGCTTATATTTTTACAAACAAATTCATCGCAGAAATTTTTTGTGTCTATTATTGTCAACCAAAAGTCGACAACAGACAGAGTTTTTAATTTTTCTTTTTCTTCCTCTCCAAAACAAAATGGAAGATTACGGTATTCCGTCATAACTAAATTAATGTCAAGAATATTTTTAAAATCTACAAGTATATTTTTTAGATTTTTTAATTTTTCGTTTTTAGTAGTACTTAAAGCTACTTTTGGGTCGATAGAAGAAATTTCTTCAAAAAGATCTTGTTTTAACCTTCATGGGACGGACATTAAAATTTTACGAAAAGGACCCCATGCGTAAAATTGCAGAAATGCTGTATTTTTCTTTAAATTAAATATATACCTAGAAAAGATGTTTTATTAAAGTTTTACTATTAACCATTTATTAGTCAAAAATCATCACGAAAAAATACAAAATACCCTAATCACTAATACTACTAGCTACATATCATTTTAACATTTTTTACAAACTATCTCCGATTTTGAATGTTCTAGGCACACAAAGTTATTACACCTAATACATATTTTTCTGGATTTTCTGTCTTTTCCTCTTTGACACATATGGCAGCGCCCCCTGGTAATGTTTTGTTGTTCAACTCTACGTTCTGTTGCATCCAGTAGTTCGGGAAAAAAGTCTGTCATATGCCGTTTTCTATTCGTCTGAATGTATTTATTATTATATCGCCGGAAAACATTCTTCTTTATGAGTTCTTTCCCTAGTCCCAAAATATACAATTTACGTTTATCCAAACTGTTTTTTCGCCAATCCGGGTTTTGCAGTAACCACAATTTATAAGCATTTATTCCTGCGATATCTATAAGATGCGAAAATATTGCCATTGGCCAGCGGTTTGACTTTCTCTGCACTGTATATTCTTTGGCCAACTTATCTGAAGTGTCGACAGCCCCTTTTGTTTTGTTGTAATGAAGAATAATTTCTGGTTTATAGTGCTGTTCTTCTCCAGCTACTTTACTATCAGTATGCTCACTTGAAAGTAAGATGACAGCATGTTTTTGTTTTGGAACATAGGATACTAGCGTTCTTTGATTTCTAAAAGCAAACATACTTGAAAACTCTTCCTTATACGATGCCGGTAGAAGTTCCCTGGAAATAAATGTTTTATTTTTCCGGAAGGTTCCACATAAAGTAATATTTTTTTTCCACAACTTGTCAGCACGTCCTAAATTTGTAAAAAAGTTATCGGTCGTTATTCCAAATCCGCCTTCCAAATGGTCTGTCAAATCTAGGACAACCCTTTGACCTTGACCCTTTTCCGCTTTGTTACCTTGTTTTCCTTAAAATTAATAGATACATAGGAATATAAAGTTTGCCTATATTGCTTTTCAAATAACTTACCCAAATAAACTTGCATGTTTGCAATATAAGAAGTGGTGCAGTCCACAAGAGCCCATATTTTGATTCTATACTTATCAGGTTTACTCTTCATATAGACTCGGAATGGTGCCTTACCCCTAAATGGTACAAGCTCCTCATCTACACATAGATGGTCGCCAAGATTAAGTGATTTGTTACAATTAGAAGTGAAAATATCGAATTTATCTCTTATCGGAGCTAGCTTATCTACTAATTTTCGTTCTTGTCTTGTTTGAAAATTATCAAAGCGTAAAAATGAAGTAATTTGTTTGAATCTGTCTCTTAACATTACAGCAGGAATTATAGGACGACAGTAAGAAATATCTTGACACCAGAGCATATCGATAGCCTCTTTCGATCCGTGAAGAGCGCCAAGAATAAGCAACAGTCCAATATAAGCTTCAATCTCTGTAGAATCAACAGGTACAAAAACTTTAATTTTATTCGGATTTTCTATATTCTATTTATCATAATATGTTTGTGCCTTTCTGTTTGTTTCGGTTACTATTATGTTCGGAATATCCGGAGATAGGAAAAGAAGAAAAGCGTCTTTTATACTTGAGATATCAGAACTGTAATTTGTAAGGCCTAGAGCATGTCTCCGAATATTAGCTTTTGAACGTCTAACTTTAATGTTTCCTGGAATTTTTGACCACTCAGTTCCATCTTTAGATTTATATACTGGAATGCCCTGGCTGTTACTAACTGTTGGTTCCTCTGGGTTCGTTTTCTCTATACTTTGATCAACAACTATTACATCATTTTCTTCCTCTACTTCTGTGACAATGTCTTCATCTTCTAAGTCACTCGATGTTTCCTCATTGATAACACTATCAAACTCTGGATCATCACTTTCAAGTATACGTAACATCTCATCGTCAGTAAGCCCCTTGCGATTGTTTCTAAATAAAAACTGACTCATTTTCAAAACGATGTACCCTACTCGCAATATCACAAGAGACTAACCCGATTATTCAAGTCTAAAAACTATATCGCAGTGCGGGTAATCCCCCATTTGAACTGGTAATTTACATTTTACAATTATATGAGTAAATTCCCTGTGAGTAAACAAACGTTAAATGTATGGGATTCCCCGATTTTACTAACAGTTACCGGGATTATTTTATCGGACGTAAAAGGCTGACCGGGGTCTGAAGAGACCCCTGGAATATAAAACTATTTTTTGTTTATACCAGCCAATAAAAACTACTAAATACATCATATTTTATCAAAATAATTCATAAACTGCAGCTAGATGAAAGATCAATGTTTAAAAATTTGCGTTTGCAAAGATACAGCAAAAACATACGTCATGGGGTACAAACGGACCCCGGCCAGTCCTATGAAGGTTAAAGGTAGCCTATTGAGCATTTCTTAGCAAATGGTCACATAAAATTCTAAAATTTTGAGCTTAAAATTATGTTGCTCATCATGGCACACAGAAGGAAGTAATTGTTGGCATTCAGGGCCTAAATACAACTCTTCTAGAGGCAAAAAATTACTTGGATGCAAAATTGTTTTATTAATTTTATTATAATTTAAAAGCTCAGGCTTCTAAAAATTTTGACCTATTCTGAGGAACATATCACAACTTTCTAGACTAACAACGTCAATTCAGATAGAAGATTTTGTGACTTACCTAGCTGTTGCAGATCTTTCCACCGATGAATCGAACGTGGATTGTTGTCGATTAGCATGCCGGCTGAAAAATAATGTATACCAAATGGGCTTTCAAGGTACAACGAAATACATCAGGAGAAGCTAGACTTGTTGTGAGAGGTTGGAGACAAATTGAATGAGTCGATTTCAACGAGACTTATTCTCCGTTTGTACGATATACATCGATCAGATTTATTTTTGCACTATCAGTGAAATGTGATTTGGATATGCCTCAAATCGGTGTGCGGCAGCATATTTGCATGGTGAGCTCGAAGAAGAAATCTATGTCAGACCCCCTAAAGTACTGATTCGGGATGGAGAAGAAAATAAGGTATGGAATTTGAAAAAACCTATTTATGGATTGAAGCAAAGTGGAAGAGTGTGGAATATGAAACTAATTAAAACCCTGAAATCCTTGGGGCTGAAACAATCTGAAGCAGATAGATGTGTTTATTATAAAAATGATGAAAAACAAATTCTGATTTTGGCTACGTATGTAGATGATATCATCATTTTGACATATTCCGAAACTTCAATTTGTCAAAAATGCTTTGAATAAAATTTTCCCTACGAAAGATTTGGGAGAAGTGAAGCATTTTCTGAGACTCAAACGAGATAGAAAGGAAGAAAAACTTTGGGTACATCAGTCAGCGTATGTTCAAGATATTTTGGAAAAATTCAACATGAAGAATGCCATGGAGTTTCTACATCGATGGACCCGAATCAAACGTTTACGACAGAAAATTCAGATACTGAGGTGTGTGACAATGGTGTTCCGTATTAAGAAGCAATTGGGTCATTATTATATACAAGTGAAGCTACAAGGCCCGACACTGCATATTATGATGTGCCATTTATGAGCAGGTTCAACCAAAACACAATAAATCACTTTGGACTGCATTGAAGAGGATTTTCCTCGGGATTTTCCGATATATGAACGCAACCATTGCAACAAGAATTTAATTCGATAAGAATAAAAATTCTCAGATTCAGGGATTCAGCGATGCAGATTGGGCAAATGAAGTCAACGACACATATTCAATAAGTGAAACTGTTTTCATTTTACAAGGTGGGTCTATTTTTTTGTTCAGTAAAAAGCAGAGTAGGTACCATTGCCATTTTGACTACGGAGGCTGAATATATGGTTCTAGCTACATCTTGTCAAGAAGCTACGAGGATGTATTGATATCTAGTTAGCCTAGACCAGTACCATGCATAAACAAAATATTGCGTTACCATAGCAACGAACAATAACGTATTAGAAGTGTCAGTGTAAAGTTTGACGTCAAAAAAGTAAACGAGAGTTACGCAATAAATTAAAAAAAAAAATATGTCCACCGAAATTGTGAAAATCGAAAAATTGGAGTATCGAGCCATCATCAAGTACCTGTATATAAAAGGGTTAAGAGGTAAGCAGATTTACGAAGATATGCTTAATACCCTTGGTAATCAATTTCCTTCGTATGCGACCGTGAAAAATGGGACTGCAAGCTTCAAAAGAGGTAAATTTTCCATTGAAGATGATGACCGATCGGGAAGGCCAGTTTTTGTGTCAGTCCCGGAAAATATCGATGCAGCTCATGACATTTTATCAGACCGTAGAATTGGGCTAAAACAGATATCTGAAGGACTGAATATTTCATACGAACGCGTTCATCATATAGTTCACGTCAATTTGGACATGAGAAAAATTGCTGAAAAATGGATCCCCAAATGTTTGAATGTTGACCAAAAGCGTGCAAGGGTAGAAACATCGCGTTCGATCTGTTCTTGATTTGAAAACGATGTAGACTTCTTAAACCGAATTGTTACTATGGATGAGACGGGTACATTTCAACGATCCAGAAACAAAGCAACAATCGATGGATTGGTTACACTCTGGTTCTCCAAAACCTAAAAAGTTTCATGTCCAAAATCTGCTGGAAAAGTTCTTGCTTCAGTTTTTTGGGATTGTCATGGAGTAATCATGATTGATTTTTTGGATAAGGGTAGAACAATAACTGGAGATTACTGACCACTCTTCGGAAAAAAAATTAAAGAGAAAAGACGCGGAAAGGTATCCAAAGGTGATTTGTTTTTGCAGGACAACGCCCCTGCACACAAATCTCATGTTGCCATGCAAAAAATTTTTGATTTAGGGTTTGAATTACTAGAACACCACCCTTATTCACCAGATATGGCTCCGTCCGACTATCATCTCTTTTCTCAAGTGAAAAAAAGTTTAAAAGGTAGTAAATTTCCTTTCAACGAGGAGGTAATAAAAGCTGTGGAGGTCTTGTTTGCAGAGCAAGAAGAAACATTTTTTTGAAAGGTCTAGAGACGTTGCAGGTTCACTGTAATAAATATATCCAATTAATAGGAGAATATGTTGAGTAATAAAATATTTTGACATTGAAATTTTGTTTGGTTCTATAGTAGGCTAAGAATTTATCAATATATTCTCGTATGTGGTCGGACAAAAAAGGAGCAGTCCATATGGCAGGAATCACTGGATACCAAAAAAAAATCAAAAATATCGATGTCAAATATCATTTCTGAAGAGAACATTTAGAATCTGGGGATATCAATATTCAATTTCGATTTGATGGTTGCTGATGCTCTGACAAAACCATTATTCCGTTGTAAATTGGAATATCACAAGAAAGCGACGGAACTCACTGAATTATCAAGTTCAAGTGGGGCTATTGGTTTTTTAACTTGATGAATGTTCTTGTTGTTGTTATTTTCTGTGTTATATCTTGGTTACATAAGTATCTATGTACAGTTGTGCTTAAAATAAAAGTAAACAAGCAGTTCGTTAATACTTTCTATCAGTAAAAACTTTTACTAGTCTTGGTACAACATGGAAAATTCCCCATTCATACTCGATTGCTGTAATCTATACCACTAAGTCATCCCATTGTTAAAAAATTTCCCTATACCAAAAATTAAAGACTGAAAAAAACTGCATATTACAAATATGGAGGAAATCTTGTATAACAATTATTGAATATTGTGAAGGTCACTGCATATAAGCAAGTTATCAAACTCATATTTACGTAACCTGAATCAGGTTAAAAAAAGTAAATACCACAGTAAACTACATGCGTAACAAGGTGCAGTTGTTACGGTTTGCAAAATTAATTAAATGAAAGTGGAAACAAATTTTTAAATATGAAAAAGATATTAGTTTCCTCCTATGATTGAATCACTTGACATGTTATTCGTAATTATGCCTAAGAATGTATGATCAACGGATAAGTTGAATGTTTTTCTACTATGATTGAAATATATCATGATCAATTACTATCTTTCTATGAACAGGGTGTCCCAAATTGGTGTGTTTTGCAGGGTAGGGTATCTCGTAAACTAGAAGATATAGAAGAAAAGTAGTTAAGATGTTATGACTTCTTTTTTGTTAAATTAACGATAGCCTAATTAAAGCTTTAGTAACTCCCTGCAGTTGGAAGATACAAGGCGATTATTGAAAACTGTCGAAAACTACAAGGTATTATAACTTCTTAATTAAGAATGATATAAAAAAACGTTAAAACTTTTGATAGATATAATATTAAAGAGTTCAGTGGCGCACAGAATTTTTTGTTAGGGGGCTCACTAAGGAAATATAAAGCAAACTTATGTTGTTTTAAATGGGATACCCTGTATATTTTGACGTTTTTCGTTTCCTTTTTCAATTCTCATTGACCTGATATGACATATATATCCATTTTCAATGGTTGTAGCTACAGTGCAAATAAAACATTTATGGATGTTATCAGGTGAAACACCCTTAAAAAAATGAACACTCAGTAACGAAATTTAACATTTTATTATAAGGATACTGATGAGTGACAATTTTATTTATCAAAATTATAATTAATAAAACCATATTAAAAAAATAAAAACAATAAACAACTCATCTACCTATAACTAATTTTATTAGAATGTAAAAATTACATTAATTGCTCAAAATATCCTCCGTTTTCATCGATTAAATAGGTTTTCGTTTAAATAATCTTCAAACAATTACTATTACCAAAAATAAAATCAGTGAATTGAAAACAAAGTAGGCAAGTATAGCTGATTATTGATTTTAAGTACCTATATTATTATTATTTTGAAATTATTGAATCCGTTTTTTGGTAAATAACATCACGAAATAAGACGTCTGTATTTTCTTACCGATTTCACTTTTATTTCTAATTATGTTTAACCCGATATGTTGTTATATTTTAGTTTGTTTACCTCAATTGATATGATTGTTATATGTTCATTTCATCAAGTAGACTTTGGTTCTCTTACCATGGAAAATAAAACAAAACCTGTGTTACCTGTCAGAATTAATTTTACGACGTGCAGTCTTGTCAACAACATGAATTTTGAAAATTATGAAAAATGTGATATGCATGTGGCATATATTGAATGTCAAAAGAATGTTAGTGATGCGTCTGAATTATATTTTCAACGATATCCAAAAAGCAGGCAACCTGACAAGAGAATTTTAAAAAAACTTGATTCAAATTTAATCGAGTATGGATGTTTTGTGAAATCACGGCGTAGGTACGAAAAGAATCATGTAGAAAAAGTGGTAAATACGTTGGGATATATCCAAGCACACCATGAATCTTCTCTGCGTCAAATTGAAAATGAAATAGTGTTCCAAAAACTACTGTAAGAAGGATTTTAAAGAATGTAGGCCTTATAGAACATCCGTCCGTCAAAAATTATACCAAAACGATTTTTTGAGAAGAACACAATTTGCACAGTGGTATATAGGAAAATGTAATGAACAGCCAAATTTGTATTCAAAGGTAATATTTAGCGATGAAGCTCGCATAAGCAGTGCAGGAATATTTAACAGGCATAATGAACTATATTGGAATGACTCAAATCCACACTTAGTTCAGGGGATCAGGAGACAAGGCAGATTCGGCTTTACCGTTAGTTGTTTTGTCAAACATAATAAATTAGTTTATCATGTATTTGATGATAAACTAACTGCTGCTGGATATATAGATATCTTGGAAATAAACTTACACCAACTTTTGGAGGAAAAAGTGTTGGCTGATAGGGACACATTTTTGTTCCAACAAGATGGAGCACCTGCCCATAATGCTCATTCATCGGTGGATTGGTACTTATGGACCGGTTAGTTGGCCCCCTCGTTATCCTGATTTTTTATTTGGGGATTTTAAAAAAATAATATTTACAAGACTAATTTCGAGAGTAATTTTTACGTTCTAATGAAATTAGTTATAGGTAGATTAGTTGTTACAATATTTCTTGTTGTTTCATAAGTTTATTGTTTTTATTTTGTTAATCTGGTTTTATTTTTCATTAATTATAATTTTGATAAATAAAATTGTCACCTATCAGTATCCTTATAATAAAATGTTAAATTTCGTTACTGAGTGTTCAATTTTTTAAGTGTGTTTCACCTGATAACATCCATAAATGGTTTATTAGCACTGTAGCTCCAACCATTGAGAATAGATATATAATATGTCATATCAGGTGAATGAGAATTAAAAAAAGAAACGAAAAACGTCAAAATATACAGGGTGTCCCATTTAAAACAACATAAGTTTGTATTATATTTCCTTAGTGAGCCCCCTAAAAAAAATTCTGTGCGCCACTGAACTCTATAATATTATATCTATCAAAAGTTTTTATAACGTTTTTTTTATATTTTTCTTAATTAAGAAGTTATAGTATCTTGTAGTTTTCGACAGTTGTCAATAATCGCCCTGTATCTTCCAACTGCAGGGAGTTACTAAAGATTTAATTAAGCTATCGTTACTTTAACAAAAAAAAGAAGTCATAACATCTTAACAGCTTTTCTTCTATCTCTTCTAGTTTACGAGATACCCTACAAAACACACCCTGTGTTCAAGATTGTAAAATCTTGAAATTTATTTTTTAAGATACATTTAAAATATGTGAGATATTTGTATGCCTCCCTTTTTTTATTGTATATATTTAAGGCGTAAATTCATTTTAGTTAATAGCTTTGTAGAAATATGTTGCAGAATTGATAACATCTTTATATTGTTGTAAATTCAAAGGATAATTTCATTGTATTTTCAAAATACTTTAAAATATCACGTTTTCCAACAATGATTGTAAATTATTTTGTATGGGCATATGCATAGCACCTTTTTTGAAAGTCGACATCTTGATGCATTGTCCTATAGTTAAGAAGTTAGGAAAAGGTCACGTTTCACCCTATTATATATTGTATTGTAAAAACCCTAAATTTAGTGTCAATTCTGCATGAATTTTATGGTCGAGGTTCGGAAGACATGAAAGACATTTTTGAATTACCTTTCTGAGTAAATAGGTTACAATTGCTATTGTAGTATTCCATAGAAATTTAACTTACTATTGGCGGCCCCCATTGTTGACTCTTGTCTAGGAACCCGACAAGTTAAATGATACTGGCCAATAGGAAATATTTATTTTCGTTTGGTCAACCCAATCCACGTGTAAACACGCCCCTCGCAGATTTCTACTTAACACGTCTCACAACGTGAAGAAATCAGTTACACACTCATCGAATCGAGCTCAACGCTCAACATCAAAGTTAGTTACACACTCATCGAATCGAGCTCAACGCTCAACATCAAAGTTACTTACACATTCATCGAAACGAGCGCAACGCTCAACAGCAAAGTTAGTTTTTAACTCAACGAATCGAGCTCAACGCTCAACATCAAAGTTAGTTACACATTCATCGAAACGAGCGCAACGCTCAACAGCAAAGTTAGTTTTTAACTCATCGAATCGAGCGCAATGCTCAACAGCAAAGTTAGTTTTTAACTCTTCGAATCGAGCTCAACGCTCAACATCACAGTTTTTTCACACTCATCGAATCGAGCGCAATGCTCAGCAACGAAGTTAGTTTTTAACTCATCGAAACGAGCGCAAGGCTCAACAACAAAGTTAGTTTTTCACTCGTCAGTTCTACACTTCTAGACGCGAGTTTTACATTCATCGACGCGAGTTTTACATACTCATCGAATCGAGCTCAACGCTCAATAACAAAGTTAGTTTAAAATTCATCAAATCGAAACATAAAGTGTCTTCCGATCTGAAACTACAGAAATTCAGGGTTCACAACTCAACTTTGTAACATTTTGTAAATTTGTACATAATAAATTATTAATTTCGACATTAACTTTGTCAAATTAAGATTATTTATTTAGTTGAATGTCCACGCCAGTTGACGAAGTTCAACTAGAAATATAATCAAAAACACCCTGTGCAATTGACCCGGTGAATCTTTTCCCATGCGTCATTAATATCTGATAACATAACCGACATAATTTTTAAGTCGTATCTCTTTCTATTAATAGTAAAGAACAGAACAAAATAATTTGAAATTTGTCGGTTGTTATTAATGACGCATGGGAAAAGATTCACCGGACCAACTATAGGTAATGGAATCCTCATGATTATAGCTTGATTTAGAAAGGTAATAAAATAAATTGATTGAATGGTTATTTTAATATAATTCTCGATATAATTACATCTTTGATATATAGTTTAATTGTTTATTTTTTTTGCTTGAATCAACAGAATCTGTAAAATACTGATACTTGCTTTTAGCACACCATGTAACTTTTACGAATAGATTGGTTCTTTTGTCAGAACCTCGTCACCTCTAGAATAGATTAACCTTTAAGAATAAACATCATAAACAGAAGGAATGAATGGAAAGATTAAAAAACATTCTAAAATGAGTTTCTTCAAGAATTATTATTGATGATTGATTTGAACAAAAGTATCTGAACATTTTGCACCTATTTCTATATTATATCAAAATATTCATCATACGAATGTATCCATTGTAAGAAGAAAGTATTGCAAATTATTGAATATTTCATTGTCTGTACCTACTTGTATTCATGGAGGTGGGTTTTAGAAAATATATATTTTCAGAAACATCGTCTTCGAGTGATTTGTCTCCCTGTACCATTATTAAATTTGATAAAGTTCGTATGTTCTGCCAATGTGCAATTAAGTTTGTAAACTATGCCGCTAATATTAAATTAAAGTAGGTCAAAAATATAATATATGTAAAAGAGGACAGGGATGAATTGCGCGCAGCGGTCATTTTCTACCTGAATATGAGTAAGAACGCCAAAATTAGGAGCCGAATTGCGCGCAACAAGATAAACACAAAATTAAGGAGATTAAGGAAATATAAAATAAATTAAAGGGTAAAGGTATTTGTACATTTATTTCAGGAATAATAAGACACGGATTTTACAAGTTTTTAAGTCTATTACATTGGTTTTATATATATATATATATGTACTTGTTGATCTTCACTGTCCCATAAAGCGGTTTATTGATATTATTATTAGCGCTTCTTATTTTAATATATGTATTTGTTTGATAAGTTAAGAGTACATCAACAAAAGTGAACACATTAGGATGCGAGGAATAAAAACTTTTATTAAAATGTGCATGAAACTGATTCACATGCGTTAGTGGAACGTATAACACTTTATGACATTTCTGCCCATAATATGGGAGAAAACATCAATATAATTTTCGACCAAATAATCAGAAAATTCAGTCACTGAAATATTTTCTGGTTTATCTGGCATTAAATGAAAAAAAAATATTTCAGTTACTTGAAGCGGATCGACAAACAGTAGACCGAACAAATGTTTGAGCCATTTTCCAATATCTGATTTTAAATCATTATAATGGACAGACTAACCAAGCTGCATAATTTTACGATACCAGGCTTGCTTTTAATGAAAAAGGCCTCTTATTTCATATGTTGGAAAAATAACTTTAACAGCCAAATGTATGGCAATCTCAAAGTCAATAATACTTTTTTTTGAATTTATACAAAATTCAAACCTATTACATTCTGACACAATGTGCAGGAATAATTTCTCGTAAACATCTTTGGTCTTAGAAGGTAATAAAGCGAACACTACTGGCACATACTGTCCATTTTTATACGCATGCATAGTGAAAAATTCATAAATGTATTGCACGTAATATTGGAAAGTTCCGTCCATATAAATCACGTCAGAGGAACACAGAAAATTTAAATTTAGGAAACAGTCAGTATCGTTGACTAACAGAAAACTGTCCTGTTGTAATGTTTTGATGTCCAGACATATTAGTGTTTTTAATGAAACTCACTGTTTCTAGCTAATTCCACAATATAATGAAAATTGTTGAAAATTCTAAAAAATTGACAATTGTTTCGATAAATCAATATCATCGTCAGAATGACAGAAGTTACATTTCATTTGATGCCTACCTGATCTTTAGTAGACCAAGAAGTGACCTAACTTGTGATTGACTTAATATATGGTAATAGAAAAAAAGAAGATGTGATATTACAAATATTGAAGCTTAGATATTATTGGCCCTATGGTGATATCCTGGATATCATTTTTCCAATTAAGATCAGTATAACTGTGCAATGATATAGAAAACCAGAAAAACTATATCTGCTTTTTCTTTACAATTATCACTTAAGAAGACAGTTTATTAGTGGAGAACTCCTTAGATTTATCTGTTCATTGACAACTTCATATTGTGGGTTTCTTAAATGTCTTCTAATTTCCAATTCTTCAAGGAAATCCAGTTCTTGTTTTTTTTTCACAAATATGCAGCACTTCTAGTTCTGTGTTAGGTGTCAATGAATGATTGGTGTCAAGTAGATGTTTTGCGTAGTGGGATTTATCTAGTTGTTTTAATCTGTATGCTCGTAAGTGTTCACTGTATCCGATAAACATCAGGTATACATCATAACTTCTGTCATTCTGACGATGATATTGATTTATCGAAACAATTGTCAATTTTTTAGAATGTTCAACAATTTTCATTATATTGTGGAATCAGCTAGAAACAGTGAGTTTCATTTAAAACACTAATTTGAGTAGATTTCACGATGTAAGGGTCGAGACAGTTAATTTCCAGACATATTAACGCTTCATGTACTTCTTGAATATTTTTAACGACAGATTGCTCACCAATTCAGGACATTTTTCAACTCTTTATGGATTAACTTCATCGGTCGCTCAGAAATATCTTCAACAGCCTTTCTTTTCACGCTGTTACTTAGTTTTTGTCTATCGAGAGTACTATCCACTTCATGATTATGCACTAATTCACTTTCCACAGTTTTATTTTCGCCCATGGTATATAGTTTTGCTTTGCACATTTTTGCTGTACAATGCCAATAATTTTTGCCAGATGCCATCGTTCTACATTTTCGAAATTATCCACGGTTTACCACTAGAAGAGTCCCTTCTCACTTAACATAGCTTCACACTCAATTTCCATCTTTGTTGTACAACAGTTCGAAGACAAATAAAATACAACCCGTAAAATATTTGTTAAGATAGAATTCTAATAAAACCTCTGCCTACTCCCTACCCCCGCCAGGGTAAACTATTTAAGGGCAGTCCCGATAACAGAACATTTATTGGCTTGTTATTGTCTTGAAATTCTATTACAACAAATATCCTATTCACCGTATTCTGGTTTTTTCCTCATTTTATTAGCATAAGCACCCCTTTGCATTATCGTCAAAATTACGTATTCCGGGAATGCCGATAATCCCTTGACGGCTACTACCTGACACACCCCTTATTAAATAACGTAAAATTTTAACCATTGCGCGCCACTCACCTATGCCGGAAAAAGATAGGTATATATTGGAAAAAAGTTGATTATCAAGAATTTCCTACTATTCCAACCTATTGCAACAAGTTTGTATATTTCTGTGAGGCAACTATTGAAAAAACACCCGTATATGATGAAAACTCGTTACTCGTCACGACTTGTTTTTAGTCGCCAGATATTTTTGCCTAATTTCTTGTTTGTAATTACTGAGTTTTTATGGAAAGAAAACAATAATTTGAATATATTTCAGTACACACCTATATAGGCTATCTAAATTGTGTTTTAATGAAATAGTGAACATATTAATAGTAAAATTAACTGTCTCCACCCTTACTTCGCGGAATTTGCTCATATTAGTGTTTTAAATGAAACTCACGGTTTCTAGTTAATTCCACAATATAATAAAAGTTATTGAAAATTCTAAAAAATTGACAATTGTTTCGATAAATCAATATCATCGTCAGAATGACAGAAGTTACATTTTATTTGATGCCTACCTGATGTTTAGTAGTTATTTTTGGCTAGACCAAGAAGTAACCTAACTAGTGATTGACTTAATATATGTTTATAGAAAAAAGAAGATGTGATATTACAAATATTGAAGCTTAGATATTATTAGCCCTATGGTGATATCCTGGATATCATTTTTCCAATTAAGATCAGTATAACTGTGCAATGATATAGAAAACCAGGAAAACTATATCTGCTGATCTTTATAACTCATATTTTCTAAACAAGCTGATGAAATAAAAACTTATAAAACCATCACATAGGCAGGAAGTATTTCTAATAATATTTCAAAGATCATATCTTCAGCAACGAATACAACAATTTCTTTTAAAACAGAAAGTAACGTTAGTACAAAATTGTTAAATGTAAAAACCGAAATACCACTATTAAAGAAGTCAGGTATATATAAACTCAAATGTCCAGAATGTAATGCTGTCTATTTGGGTCAGACCCTTAGGAATTTTGAAATCCGATACAGTGAACACTTACGACCATACAGGTTAAAACTACCAGATAAATCCCACTATGCAAAACATCTACTTGACACCAATCATTCATTGACACCAATCATTCATTGACACCTAACACAAAACTAGAAGTGCTGCATATTTGCGAAAAGAAACAAGAATTGGATTTCCTTGAAGAATTGGAAATTAGAAGACATTTAAGAAACCCACAATATGAAGTTGTCAATGAACAGTTAAATCTAGGGAGTTCTCCACTAATAAACTGTCTTCTTAAGTGATAATTGTAAAGATCAGCAGATATAGTTTTCCTGGTTTTCTATATCATTGCACAGTTATACTGATCTTAATTGGAATAATGATATTCAGGATATCACCATAGGGCTAATAATATCTAAGCTTCAATATTTGTAATATCACATCTGCTTCTTTTTTCTATAAACATATATTAAGTCAATCACAAGTTAGGTCACTTCTTGGTCTAGCCAAAAATAACTACTAAACATCAGGTAGGCATCAAATGAAATGTAACTTCTGTCATTCTGAGGATGATATTGATTTATCGAAACAATTGTCAATTTTTTAGAATTTTCAATAACTTTTATTATATTGTGGAATTAACTAGAAACCGTGAGTTTCATTTAAAACACTAATATTAATAGTAATTTTTGATACTGTTAAAGTACCTTTCTGATTTTTCTGTGGTTTATCTAAATATGTAAGTTGTACATGTTTCATATTTTTGAAAAATATTACAAAAAAATGCGTAAGGCGCTATTGTTTGATCGACCCTGAATATTTTTTACACTGGGTAGGTAATATCCTCGAAAATTGCAAGATGTTACGCCTCTGGTTATATTTATTATCTTTCATACAAAAAAGTTTTTATCTTATTAGCGCTCTCTCTCCATTCAGAATATTAAAAGCTGCAGTTTTAATAACAATTAATAAATTCCTGTGAATTCTGAGAAGCTTATTGAAATAAAACATTTTCTTTAAACATTCTAACAAATTTAATAATTTTACTAGTTAATAATAAAATCTAATATAATAATAACGTTTTTAGGTCAATACACTTTGGATAAGAAAAGTAAATAATATAAACCTACCTTTATTTTGAATGTCATGGTAGATTTATATAAAATGCAAAATGGGGATATTTTGTTAATGCGACTTGAGTACAGTAACTAAACTATCCTTTATAACATCATTTTTTGATCTATTATTTCCGAGTAGACAAAAGCAGAATCAACAGTTTGTTTTCTTATATTTCATATTAGGTGGCAACATATTTCTTCTAAAATATTAAATTCTTACTAAAATATAATTTTTTCCGTAGTTCATAATATTATTCATAGCCACTATTTGTGAAATATATATTATGTAGTATTAGACTTTCCTCTAAACTTGACATGCTGAATTGAAAATATAATTTACTTACCAAGCTTTCACTGAGAGCTTCCCTTTTAATCCTAGTAAAATTAGCATTACTGTTAACGTTATGAAAACAACAACAAAACACTACTATAACAAAAACACTTCGAAACCACTTCCAACACATTTTGGAAAGAGCACAATAACTGCTGTTACACAAACACATTTTACTTTTTGTAAAAATTCGACAATAGTTATCAGTCACGAAAGGTATAAACAATATAATTATTGTGAGCGCTTCGCGAATCATCAAATAATTTTACTAAAAGAATAATCTTTTATCATAATCATTTTATATAGATAGGAAGCCGACAAAACCGCAAAAAATTCTGCTAAGAGCGGTTTTTTTCTTTATCCATGTTTTTCGTAGAATTTGTGCAAAAAGGTTTTGACACAATAAATTGTTATCGACCGGTCACTCAACGTGTGTTTACTAATATTGTCTTTGCTTGCCAGCCGTGCTCGCATCCTCGTTGACGCTTAGCGAGCGACTAGCGTACATTGGATGTTTGAAAAGTTTTGTTTTGCCTTGTGTTTCTTTCTCAATACAGCTCCGTTGAAAGAAAGAAGAGGGAACGTAAAGTATTATTATTACGATTGCGTTGAGTTGAGCCACCCTGTTTCGGGAATCATTTAGAAATACATTTTTGGCGTCTCGGGATCAGTCACAAAGACGTACGAATGAAACGATTATAGGGTTCAAGAACTTCTTAAATTAAGAATGGCAATTTCCTTATAAAAGTTGTAAAGGATCGTCTGCGAATCTAATTTGAATGCAAACGATAAAGGTATATTCACAGAAATTTTATTTTGGGAAAATAAAAAACAATAATAATAAGATAATTTGAGGGACATATTGTAAACACAAATTATCAATTTTGGTGTCAACGTGGATCAATAAAAAATGAGTATTTTACTATTATGCTTATATGCAATTTTATAGAAAAAGATGACAACAATAGAAAAAAACAAAACAAATTAAAACAAAAAAGGATGATCATCATGATAATACAAATAGTTACGAAAACTATTACGTTCATTTTTCGATTTCGTAAAAATATTATGTAGATTCGTTGAGAGATATATTTCAATGAGGTGTCTTATGGCTTATTCCACTGCGACCTTTTCAGATCTATTGTGGCCCTCTAAATATAGATTACATTTTTTAGCCTTATTCTTCTTATGAAGTTTGTCAGCTTAGAGACTGAATTAAACAAGCTAAAAAGATAAAAGATACCAATATTTTGATTAATGACGACTACTCGAAAAAAGTGTGTTTTCTGCCGAATTATATGCTATTTGGAAAGCAGTAGAATATGCGAATACGGAAAAAATAAACGAAACCTTAATATTAACCGACTCATTGAGCTCTGTCACAGCCATACAACAGTTCCAACATTTACATCCAATTGTCTCGTATATAAAAAATGAACTTTTCACGGCTAATAACGCCAAAAGGACAATTGAATTTATGTGGATCCCAGCACATGTGGGCATCGCACAAAACGAAAAAGCAGATGACCTAGCTAAAAGCGCTACTTCCCAAAATGCCGAGATTGAGAATAAGACACCTCTTGCAGATCTCAAACAATTTTACAAAAACATTATTACCTCCGACTGGCAAATATACTGGAATAACTCATCATCCAAACTCTCTGAAGTAAAAACATCAGTGAAAAAATGGAATAATAACCCAGCGAGCCGACGGCATCAAGTGATCTTAACCAGATTAAGAATTGGACATACATTCGCCACTCATTCACACATCATCACTAGAACAAACCAACCTGTATGTGAATCGTGTCAAAAGAACCTATCGGTAAAACATTTTCTTGTGGAGTGTCCGTCACTCAAGCCCGCGAGAACACAGTGGTCAATAGAATCTAACCTAAAGGTGGTGTTAGGGGAACAATGTAACGTTGAAAACTTGTGCGCATTCCTTAAAACGATTAACTTACTTGACAAAATTTAAGAAATAATTAGAAATGTAAATTGTACGTAACTGTATTGTGTATGTATCTATATATTTGTATATGTAATGTATATGTATTGAATCGTTGAATAAATACAGCAGTCGCTAATAACCCTCTGGGTGGATGCGACTTTAAACATTAAAAAAAAGAAATTTTTTATTGCCTCAGGTAAAAATAGCCAGAGAACAAGGACACAACGTAATACTTAAGTTTAATAAATTATTCATAAACAACAGGACTTATGGAGCAGATGCATTTGGGGATGAAAAGCTAAAAGAAAATGACGATAAGAAACGTACAGCAACCGATCGTTCTCCGGAACATGGGGGAGGCCACAAAGAGAAGAAGTTAAAAAACTAGTTGCTAAATAAAATACGATATATACAATTAAAGACAAGGCAATGAAATGGATAATGAGTAAGGGTAAAAATAAGAAAAATAAACGCGAGAGTTTAGCGCGAATGGCAACATGGAATATCAGGACAATGCTGGCAATGGGAAAAATGGAGTAAATTGCAAAAGAGATGTTGGAATATAAAATCAAAATAGACATATTGGCACTTCAAGAAATACGTTTGAAAGGACATATAAACAAAGGAGAATATACATTGTTTTATGGAGGGGAAGACAGTCGAGGAAAGAACGGAACAGTATTTATGATAATAATAATAATAATAATAATGAGGGGTCTAAAGGATAATGATGCGTCTCAAATAGCCTCTCTTATCAATTCCTACTCGCACCTCCACGTTCGGCAGACCCTGGTTAACTCAGCTTGATGACCTCAAGATCCGGTAACCAACCCGAGTGGCGAGAACTGAAGACTGAGGCTGATGCGAGAGGGAGAAACCACGTATTAGGCCAACCCCCTAATAAGTGAGAAAATACGGTTCCTGAAAGACAAGGACAAGCCTCGGACGAGCGCCGTGACGGTCGAGAACGGCGCAGGAATCTATTGCTCGACCAAACCAACGACGACATAGTTACTTCTAATCAATCAATCAATCAGCATCAAAACACAAAAATTTTCTTTAGATCAGATATTATAGGAGATGGGAGCTGCCTCTTTAGAGCAGTAAGCCAATATCTATACGGGCATCAAAAGAGACACAAAGAATTAAGAGAAAAATCTATGAAATATCTTAAACAACATTGGGAGGAACTTAAATCATTTGCCTTAATCGAAAACCACGAACTCAGTAATATAGACAATTACTATTCCCATATGATGAAAATAACAACATATGAAACAAGTTTAGAGATTTTAGCATTATCAGAAATATTAAAGTTAAATTTCCATATATATTCTAAAAACAGAACAACGAAAACAAAAAAGATAATAATTAGTAACAAACCAACAATTATAAACAAATCAGAACATGCTACAACAATACATCTGCTACTAATAGGCAACCCATCAGCAGGACATTTTGAACTCATTACACCAGAATACAATACAAACCACAATATCCCCATCAATCAGTCGAATCAAAAAATATATGATACACCAGCCCAACGTGTTTTGCCTGGACTCCCAGCAACCACAAAAGCTGGCATTAAACGACAACGGATGACATGGAATGACCAAATGAATCAAACTGTCATGCGTTGTTACTACAAAGCAACAAAATTGGAAACCATTCAGACAGGATACAGACTTAAATTACACACACTTTTCCTGGAAGCATACCCTGAACTATCGAACACCGTAACAGAACAACGCCTGATAGATCAGAAAAGGGTAATCTTGAAAAACAATAGACTAACTGCTATAGAACTAGAACTAATAAAGAAAGAAGTCGCCCGTGAACTCAGCGATAACAATGAAGACATAGATGTTCAAACTGTGGAAGGAGAAACAACAGATAACGAAAACACACAAATGCTTTCACAACCCATACCCGAGCATACAACAAAAACTAACGACAAAAAGCAAGGAATAGCAAGACCATCTATATCACCTATACACCCAATAAAGAACGAAGACTCACTACTAGAGGAGGAAATGGAAACGAATCTATCATATTGGCAAGGAACAAACCCAAACTTAAGAAGTCCCATCCCGAAACTAATATTTAAGCCCAATACCTCCCAAATTATTAAAAAAACAAACATTCTAATCTCTAAGTATATAACACACAACAGCACATTGGAAAATATTCACACAATCATATACACAGCAGCAGTTACAATAATTAGACATAATGGCCAAAAAATCCCGGAGCAAGTAGGCAAAGTAAGAAGAAAATATAAACCAAAGTGGCAAATCAGAATAGAAAAATAGATAAATAACCTAAGAAGGGATATAGGACACATGACCCAACACAAAAATGGAAACAAATCTAAAAAAATAATAAATTCTATAACGAAAATAATGAAAAATTATCCGACACAGACAGAACTAGAAATCCTAGACACACTGAAACAAAAACTTACCGTCTACGCCGGCAGACTACGAAGATACAAAGAATCCAATGAAAGGAAATATACCAACCTAACCTTCAACAGAAATGAAAAACAATTCTATAAAACCTTAACAACACTAGAAAATAACCCAATATCTGAAATACCTTCTAAGCAAGAATTAACACATTTTTGGTCAAATATATGGTCTACACCCCTACAACACGTCGACAATTGTAACTGGATCAAAACAGAACGACACAATCACATACAAATACAAATGGATCATCATATTACCCAGGAAGAACTCTCAGAGACCATCAAACACACCCACAACTGGAAATTCCCAGGAGCAGATAAAATACAAAATTTTTGGTATAAGCAGCTTACATCCACACACGAAGCACTCGCCAGAGAAATAAACAAAAGTATACTGGACCCAAGCACATTTCCAAATTTCCTGACACAAGGCAATACCTATGTGAAACCGAAAAACACAAACACAAAAAATCCATCCAACTATAGACCAATAACATGCCTACCTACACTATACAAAATAATAACAGCTACCATATGTAAAAAAATAGAAAAACATCTAACAAAACATAACATACTCACGGAAGAACAAAAAGGTTGCACAAAATTCAGTCAAGGATGTAAAGAACAATTAATAATAGATTCGATAATTCTACAACAAACCAAAAAGGAATGCAGGAATCTACACATGTGCTACATAGATTATAAAAAGGCTTTCGACTCCATACCCCATAGCTGGTTAACAAAAATCTTAGACATCTATAAAATAGACACAAAAATCAAACAATTCCTAACGGAAATAATGAAAACCTGGAGAACGAAAATTACCATAACTTCAGAATTAGAAACCATACAGACAGATGATCTATACATTCGACGAGGAATTTTCCAAGGTGACGCACTAAGTGCTTTGTGGTTCTGTATGTGCCTAAACCCACTCTCATTCATCCTGAGAATCTACCAAATTTTCCGTTGATGGTCGAAGCTTAAATTGATCTTTTAAGAATAGTAAACTTTTAAAATGAGGCCAGTGGGATTTATGTGCAATGTCTACAGGATCTCCTGACCGTGGAATCGGAATATTTTTCAGTTCCCGTCGAAAATAATCCCTTAAAATTTTTCATTTGGTTTGGGCCCACTTCACTGGAAAAAAATGTAATTCAGTTACGAAAAGTAATTCATTTGGAAGTGTGTTAAAATAGAATATCGGTGATAAAATGAGGTTTCATTTTACAACTAGTGTAAAAATTACTCTGTGTTTACACTTTCTATTCACTGTCAAACTGTCACTAACTAAAACTTTATTTTTCTAATAAATTTCAAAAGTTTTGTCTTAAAAAACAATGCAAAATAGCTTGTGTTCATTGTGTTTTGCACACGATGTGTTGAACCATTCGCTACGCTCGTGTTTCAATCTTCTCATCTAGTGCTGAAAAAGTAAATACACGCTCATTTTGCAACTGGTTACAACAAACTATTGATTAACGACTAATTTTGTCATTGCAGATATTTAGCTACAAGGGAATCCTTCAAAAGCTTATCATTTACTTTTGGCATTGGAGCTACAGCGGTTGGATCAATTGTTAAAGAAACTGTTCGCGCTATATGGAATATATTACAGCCAATACACTTCCCCGGTCACACACAGGATGATTTCATGAAAATCAGTGAGGATAACATGAACATCTGGAATTTTCCCAACTGCTTAGGTGCTTTGGATGTAAAGCACGTGAAAATTAAATGCCCCAGCCATTCAGGGAGTATGTTCTATAATTGTAAAAAATTCTGTTCGGTCGTTCTTCAAGCAATTTGCGATGCAAATTACCGATTTACTGTAATAGAGGTGGGAAGATATGGACGACAATCCGATGGGGAGACATTTCAAAGTTCGGCTTTATTTAAATTACTTTCAAAGAAACAATTAAATGTACCAACTGAACAGTGTCTACCACATACGCAAATTCGCATGCCATTTGTTTTCATTGCCGATGAAGCATATCCACTACAAGAAAACTTGTTTAAACCATATAGTAGACAAACTCTGAATGCTGAAAGGCTGTACTTTAATCAGCGATTGTCTAGAGCTAGGAAGACGATTGAATGTTCATTTGGCATAATGTATGCAAAATTGAGAATATTATCCAAAGCCATAGAAACAGACGAACAACTCGCCGACATTATAATCAAGACAATTGGTCTTTTACATAATATTATCATATATAAAGAGGACTTCGAAAGGCATTTGAAATTAATCACAGAAAATGCTGCAAACAACAATTTCGCCAGACCAAATTGGAACCTAAAAGGTCGGGTTCGTAATCAAGCAACTTTTATTCGTGACACATTTCAAGATTACCTTAATACTTTCCCTGTTCAATACCAGGACTCTGTATATAAAATATATATTACTTAAATTTACTTGCCTGTTATTCCACATACTTTAGCCACTTCGGCACAAAGTTCATCTAATACATAGCGGTTTCTATGATCTGGATGAGAAGCATCCCATAATGCATGCCTGTTGAAGACTGTGATTATTATATTCACTTGTTCAGCCATTGTGTATGTACTACGTACACTATGAAAGTCAGTTTATTTGTCAAAATTTGAAATGAATGCAGCTAGAACCGTCCAGTATCAACGCGACAATAAATCTAATTTTTATCTCGACGCGCATCGCCTCGCTTGCCTCATCGCATAGTAATGCGTCAACCTCTTTACTATGTTTGACTGCATTACCATACACCAGTGGCTCCCAACCTTTTCTAGACCACCGCCCCCTCCCCCCAGTCGCTGGTTAGTCCAAAGTAGTTAATTTTATTTGAATATTATCTGTACCGTCCCAATTGATCTGTATTTAGCTTTAATTTCAGTTAATGTCTAAATTTTATTTCAGAGGAATGATGATGTAGAAATTTATTAAACGACTACCAAATGTACAATAAAATTGTTTATTAATCTTTTAAATATAAACACAGAATCAATAAGAAATACAATCACAATAGAAATAAGAAATGCAATACAATAAGAAATACAAAATTAATAATAAAGAAAAAATCAATGAGACGGTTGAGGCTGGTGGGTGTTACCAGTTTGTTAATATCTGGTTCCAATTTCGTTAACATCAATCGCAGATCGCCACGTTCAGTGATGTGTAGTCTGTTCCTCTTCTTTGACAGCAAATCAGTTACTGCACTGAATGCACGCTCAGCCATATAGGACGAAGGAAATGCAATTAACAACTTCTGTACTATTGTCCACAATCCAGGATAGAGAACTGGTATTTGTTTTTGAAGCCAGAACTCTTGATATCCACGTTTGAATTTTACTTTCAGTTCTTCGTTAGTTGTGAGTTCTAATAGCTCCTCTTCCAAATTTGATGAGCTTTCAGTATCTGTGTTTAGCGAAAGGATCTATAACCCAACTTGGTATTTCCATGTTTAAAATATCTTTGAAACGCTCTGCAAAATCAACATGAAGAACTTCCAAGTGGTGGCAGTAAGTAAGTAAATCTTCCGGTTTTGCAGACACTGTTGATAATGTGGGAAAATGGTTGTACTCACCTCTACCAAGATTACTTTTGAATGTAAGAAGTTTTCCTGCAGAAGCAGCTATGACGTTTTTAGTTTTAATTAAATTTAAATCATCACCTTGCAATTGTAGATTAACTTGATTAAATACTTTAAACAGGTCCGTCAAATAAGCGATGTCATTTTTTGACGTAATCAGATTTTCGCGCAATTGTTCGTTTTCTTCAAGAAATTCCAACACTGAGTCAAATAGATTGAAAAAACGATTCAGACAAACACCTTTAGAGAGCCAACGTACTTCTGTGTGCAGCAGCAAGCGATTGTAGTCTTCATCATTTTCATTGCAAAGCTTATGAAACAAACGGTCATTCAATGAATTGCTTCTAATGATATTGATTGCTTTAATAACGTTATTGAGGGACGCATGCAGACGTTCATTTAATTTTTTTTGCAACCAAATGCTGACGGTGAATAATACAATGTACAGCGAGTACATTTGGCACTGTTTTTCTCAAATGTGCTATAAAACCCTTATGACGCCCGGTTATTGCTGGAGCACCATCAGTAGCAGCAGACAAAATATTGCTAATAGGAATTTCTTTCTCTTAAAAAAATTCTTGCATGATATTAAATATAGAATGTCCCTTTGTATCAGATTCCAAATTCTCAGCAAATAATAACTCTTGATGAATTTTTTCTTCTTTTATAAATCGTACGTATGAAAAGAGTAGAGCTTCGTTACTTGGTAGAGTTGATCCATCGAGTTGAATGAAAAATTTGCAAGTCTTTGCACTGAATTATTACTGAGAGGAATTTTTTTAATTATATGAAATGTTGTCTTATGATGGAGAACAGTTTTTAATATCTCTTCGACTGCCGGCAAAATTAATTCCTCGCCAATGGTGTGTGGTTTTCCTGACTTTGCGATTAACAATGAAAAGTTATATGAGGCTCGTAGCCCATCATCGTCTCGTTTAGAAGACGATGCAAAAAGGTTTGATATAGTTGGCTGTTTTAAATATTGTTTTTAGAGTTCTTGAAAATAGAATATATCTTTGTTCTTCTTATCAGGATGCATTTTATGAAAATGCTCTTGTAGCCTATAAGGTTTCATAGCTTCATTTGAAAAAACTTTTCGGCAAATCAAACACATAGGTAATGATTTGTTTGTAGAAGATTCCGCAAATCTATATTTTAAATATTCAATACTGTATTGCCGGCATTTCTTTTTTAATTAAGAAGTAGATTCAGCCATTTTCATACCAGAAATCAATTCTCAATAGATTTATAGATAGTAATGTCTATAAAATGACACACCACTCACGATTATTTACTACGGCAGAGCTTATGATTCACGACTATATATCGCGGCCAAGCACATACAACTAACTAACAAAAAATTCGTAGAGCTGTTGCTTTTATACGTTTCATTTCGTGCATGATTCAACTTGTCTGTGTGCAAACATCTCGAAACATATTATTTTGTATGAACATCGCGCGTTCGCTTATCAACGTGCGAGGACAAGTCATATACTTCTATTCTGAACTAAAAGAAATTATTATAATTATTAGTATTATTATTAATGCTAATTTAAAACTGCTTATTAATACTTATTAAATATTTTCATTTCACCATTCCTCTTGACTGCTTATTATTTGCTTCGAATACGCTACCGCCACCCTAAAAGGCTGCAGCGCCCACAGGGGGGCGGTATCGGCCCCGTTGGGAACCACTGCGGCATACACGATGAAATAAATGCCGCGTGCTTACCTCGTCGCTGTGCCTCTAGCCTCGTTGTTCCACTATGTTTGTACCCTTGGATGAAAGAAACATCCAAAAATTTCAGTTGTTAGAAAATACTCTTTGACAGATTTGATTATACTCAATTCTAAATCACATGATACTGATGTCGGCTAAATCTTGGGAATTGAATTAATATCGCTTCGGAATAAATGATCGTAAGTATATTATGTACATGATTTTCCTTGTGGATAACAAAACGATCGACGCCTTTGGTTTGGGACGTACGTTGACGTCGCTGCCGTGACGTCTTCGTCTAGGTCGTGGTCATGAAACTTCCAGTTTCTCGGTTGATTGAGTGCGAGGAAAATGCTAAGTTTTAATGCCAGGAAATTGCGGCGTTTCCTGTAGTTTTATTTTGCGGGTAATTTTCTCTATTAGGTGATTCTTACACTTCATAAGCTACATTATATTTATTATTTGCAATGAACCCTACACAAACCGATTTTCAAACTCTAGCATTTCTTGTGGTATATTTACAGTTTGTTTTTTTGTATCCTATCGGTTCGTACATATTGTTACGAAATTGCACACTGGTGTAGTCTCTGAAACCGACTCTGGCTAATACGATAAAATTTCTGGGAAGGACTATTAATTTTTTGTGATTGATTTTGTTATGTATTAAAACAATAATATAATATAAACTGCGTTAATAACTAAAACACGAGGACACACCTTTTAAAAAAACTAACGTTAACTTCCGTTGACAATATGACATGACATCTCACATAGAATATCTAGGATAGGGTAAGTTTCGCCTGCAACGCTTCGCCGGTAACGTTTCGCCGGTGTTGATTCGCCGACAGGTACGTTTCGCCCGGGAATTTTTCGCCGGTAACGTTTTTCCAGCAGTGCATTTATGAAATAACTCATTTCGACACAAGTAATTAATTTTAAAATATCTTAGAAAATATATTATGTACGAAAGGGTTATTAAAAACTGTATTTTGGATCAATTCAAAGTTGTGAGAGCCCTCGCAAAGAACCTTCCAAACACAACAAAAGAAAGTGGAATTTAAAAAAGCTGGAAAGAGAGAAGGGTGAAAATAATTATGCGGAAACCCTAACAAATAAACTGAGAATTCATAATGAAAAAGGAGATATAGACCATTAAAAATAGCATGAATGCGAAAATAGGAAAAGAAGACTACTTAAATAATGTTGCAGGGAAGTACACTATACATGAAATATCTAATGATAATGGACGGCGACTATGTAATTTAGCTGAGGAGCTCAACATGTATATTAGCAGCACTAGTTTCAACCATAAGAAAGAACATAAAATTACATGGATTATACCTGGGACTACTACGGGGAACCAGATAGATCATGTTCTAATACCAAAAAGAAGATCAAAGATGATACAGGATGTAAGATCATACAGAGGTAAAAGTGTTGATAGCGATCAACAAAATACAAATGAGAATTGTAAATATAGTAAATAGGACGATAAAATGTAGGTAATGGAACGTGCAGAAATTGAAAAGAAGTAAATATGAATATGAGGAAGAAGTAAAGAAGCAACTACAAAAGAGCAAAGAACAAGATAATATCGATGAGCAATGGAAGGAAATAAAAAGAAGTATAATAACGGCAGCAGAGGAAGTGGTTGGTACAAAAGATACAAGACACAATACTGAATGGTTTGATCAGGGATCTAAAATAAAGATAAAAGAGAAAAATGAAGCCAGACTGAAATGGCTGCGAACTAAGCAACAAAATTTTTATGATGAATACAGAAAAATAAGAAAAGAGAGCACAAAGTTGATAAAAACAAAAAGAATAAAATGGTTAAATGGAAGCGTGGTCATATTAGAGAATGATAATAAAAATAATGTAAAATTATATCAATATATAAAGAAACAAAGCAGAAAACCAACTACAATAAATATCAAAGAAAAAGAGTGGAGTCTATATTTCAAGAATTTATTAACGGAAGAAGATGGGGAGTATGAAGAAGATGATATGATTGCTAATGATACAGGGATAGAATACGAAGAAAAACCGACCGAAGAGGAATGTAACGACATAATTAATAAATTGAAACACAACAAATCAGGAGGGAAAGACGAAATAATAAATGTGCTGATAAAATATGGGGGAGATGACCTAAGACAAAATATTTAAAATCATGGAAAGAATATGGGAATCAGGAACAATGCCGAAAGAATAGTCTACTGGTATGATTATACCAATAATGAAGAAAGGAAATCGTAATATTTGTAGCCATTATAGAGGAATTAGTTTACTCACACCGTATATAAAATACTAACAACGATAATAAATGAAAGGCTAAAAAAGGTAATGGGATCAAAAATAGGGGAGTATCAAAAAGGTTTTCGGAAAGGAAAATCAACAGTAGATGCCATACATACTATAAATCAAGTAATTGAAAAATGTTATGAACACAATGTTGGAGTCCAAATGCTATTTATTGACTTCAAGCAAGCTTTCGACAGCGGAGGACAATCATAAAGGATATGGAACAACTAAATGTACCACAAAAGATCATACGGTTGGTGAAAATGACGATGAAAGATTCTGAGACAAGAGTAATGACAAGGGAAGGTCCATCGGAGGAATTTGAAATAAATGCTGGAGTAAGGCACGGAGGCTGTCAGCGGTATTGTTTAACATAGCAGTGGATGGCATAATTAAGACTTGTAATATCAATGGAAGCATAATTAATAAATCAAAACAAATGATGGCATTTGCTGATGATTTAACCATAATAGCGAGAAACCGAAAGAGTCTTGAAGAAACATTAGAGAAAAATGTAAAGGAGGCGGGAAAAGAGGATTAAGAAAGAATCAGGAGAAAACAAAATATATGGTAATGAAAAGAGAGAAGGAAGTCTACCAACCAGAAGCAGTAAAGTTAAATGAATTGAGTTTTGAAGTTGTTAACACCTTTAAGTATCTGGGAACAATTATTAGTAACAAAAATGACACAAAAATCGAGATAATGCAAATAATTCAAGCAGAGTATAGAGCATATAATAAATTTAAAAACATGCAGAGTAAGAGAATAAGCCGAGCAACAAGATTAAGAGTCTAGAGGACGGCGATAAAACCGGTAGTTACATATGCGGCAGAAACTATGAGACTGGCAAATGAGGACGAAGAGCAACTAAGGATATATGAAAGAAGAATAATTAGAAAAATTTATGAACCAGTCAAACTAGGGTATAACGAGTACCAAAGACTTATGAATTATGAAATTAGAAAATGCGGACATAGTAAACACAATTAAATCAAAAAGGATTCGCTGATACGGACATGCTAAAAGAATGGAGAAACGGCAGGAGGTGAGGAGAATTACAGAATGGAGACCGAGTGTGCACTATTATTTGTAAAATTTCTTGTTTGTTGATATACTTCACAGGATGATATAAATTTCTCAATATCTTCATTATTACCTATCCACCTGCAATAGATTCTCAACAACATTTTTGATCTGACTATATCTAAATATTCATCATGAAATAAATTCAAAATTTGTTGCTGTAATGCACTAGGAATCAATACCTTGCTACCCACTAAAATACAAAGAGTTCATGCCTTCTAAGCCAAAATGATTTTAAATTCAAATCAGAGATTGAATGTGGCCATCCTTTTAAAGTTAAATCAACTACTTTACTAAGTTACGGATCATGTTGAGTAGCAAACGCCATATCACTTGCAGATAAGGGAAGGTTATTTGACATATTAAACGGATAAATTTCAGCTGCAATTTTAGTGTCAACATGTGCGGGCGAACGAGATAATCCATCTGCATTAGCTATCAGTGTTCCTTCTCTATATTCAATATCATAGTCATACCCTGATAGTGCTACGGACCATCTAGTTATACGTGCAGCTACTGTTACTGGTATTCCTTTATATCCACTAAAAATAAATTTTAAAGGTTCATGGTAACTAATCAAACAAAATTTTCTTGCAAATACATACTTATGAAATTTATTGACTCCAAAAATCATAGCTAAAGCTTCCCTTTCCAAATTTGAATACTGTTTCTGTGCTTTTGATAAAATTGCTGATGCAAAAAGAACAGGTTTTTCTATACCACCATTTCGATGGCTTAATACAGAGCCGCTACCCCATAACCACTTGAATCACAAGTTATAGAAATAGGTAAGTTGGGGTCATAAAAAGTAAGTATATTCTCAGATATAATAAAATTTTTACTTAGCTGGAAACATTCCTCACACTCACTAGTCCAGACAAATGGAGTTTCAGATTTACATAAATCATAAAGAGGCTTTAATTTTGCAGATAGCATAGGTACAAACTTTCAATAGTAATTTATCAATCCTAAATACGATTTGTAATATGTGTAATATTTTCAAGTACCGATGCATTTTGGATACATTCGATTTTCTCATTGGTTGGGTGAATTCCTTGAGCATCAATAACATGAACACTAGATCTAAAAAACAAATATTTTTTTACATTTATTTTAACATTAAATTCTTTAAGTCTGTTTAACAACTGAACTACATTATTGTAACATTCAGCTATATTCTGACCATGGATAAATATATCATCTAAATATGAACTAGTTTTTGACAATCCTGCTAAAATAGACTCCATAATAGACTGGAATATAGCAGGTGCAGAGCTGACATCATAAGTTAAACGATTGAATCTAAACAACCCTAAATGTGTGTTAATAGTGAAAAACTCTTTAGATGACTCACTTATTAAGATTTGTTGATATGCATTCTTTAAATCCAGAACAGTAAAACAACTGCTATTACTGAGATTTGCAAAAATATCATTGGGTAATGGTAAAACACAATGATCGATATCTATTACTGTATTTAAAGATTTTTTTTAAATCTACGCATATACGAACTTCAGAAAAATTCCGTTTTGGAACTATAACTATGGGACTGGCCACCTACTACTTTATACCTTAGATATAATGCCCGATTTAACCATTTTCATTAGTTCATCTTCATCTTTATTCTCTAGTTCATATGGCATTTCATATGCTCTTTGAAATATAGGTTTTGCACCTCTCTTTAACTTTATATCCATTTTAAAATCTTTGATACTAGACTTAGGCTCTTTAAAAATACTTTCAAACTGACTTTTTAGATTTTCAACCAATTTTTTACTTTCAGCACTCTGACTAGGTTTGACTGATAGATGAGGACTAGACTTCACAGACTCAATAACTTGACTTGATTTACAGAGCTTACCAGACTCTAAGGTACTTACTTTATCAGACTCAACAATGATTTTGGCATATATTACATGTTTCCAATTTGTGTTCAATAAAGATAACCAATTGCGCCCTAATAGTGGTACAAACTTGTTACTACTTTTTAAAATAATCAACGGTAATTTCCAGATTTTATCTTGATATAATACATTAACCAGTATCTGACACAATATAGTTACGTTTTGACCAGTTACAACTCTTAATTTGAACTTTACAGGTTCTAATAAAATGCTAGGAAAATATTTGTCATAATCGTCTACATGAATTACAGACTTACACGCTCCTGAGTCGGCTTCCATTGGCAAAGCTTTATTTAATACCATTAATTTGACTTTTAGACTTTCATTCGCTCTATTTTCAAAAAAATTTATATAATATTTTTAACTTGAGTCTTCTCTTGAGTCTTCAAACAAACCCAATTCTATTGAATTTTCATCATCGCCTTCGTTTACACACTGTTTATTTTCTTCTTCCTCTATACCATGTACTTTATTTCTTGAACATAAAACTGATTTTGCTGTGTGACCCATTCTGTTACAAGCATAACAGTTGATTGCAGGGCATTTATAATTGTCATGGTGTACTCGTAGACAACTTTTACAATTCTAATGTTGTCCTGGCTTAATTATTATATGACTTTTATTAGACTATTCACTAGTACTTGTATTGCACCGACTTTGAGTTGAACGATACTGACTTTGACTTTCTTTATATTTCTGTTCTTGTAATTTATTATGGTTTTCTCTTCTTTCGGGAATCATTGCTTTAGCTTTTCCTTCTGCTAGTTCCATAGAAACTGCAATTTGATATGCCTTTTCAAATGTAAGATTATCTTCTGTTAATAGCCTTCGTTTAATTGCTTCCGGTCTAAGGCCATAGATAAACTTATTCCGTAGGGCCTCCCCTAAAAAATTACCAAATTGGTTGCGTTATGCTAGGCTTTTCAACTTTTGACTGAATGTCTTAACATCTTCCGTTGACTCTTGACTCTTATTATAATATTCATATCTTTCTGCTATTACCAATCGTTTGGGACAGTAATGTTCCACAAGTTTTAATTCTTCGTAAGGCTTGGACATCGTTTTGAACTGAACCATTTTGATAATGATCGTGAGTAGTATTATTTGTCTTATCGTTTATTGGAGGAGGTATCTGTGCAAAATTAACATTTCATTGAGGATTCTGCTGTTTTGGGTGAGAACTATTATTATTGAATGCTACAACAATTTTTGAAGAATATGTTTCTGGTTGATGTAAACGCGTTGAATGGCGTCAATTGCAAATCCTGCAACCAGATGGCCTACAATCCGAATTCCTATGCCCCTGTCGAAGACAATTTATGCATAAATAAAACGAGAGGACAATGAAGAATATTTAAATTTTGGACCCACATAAATAAAATATAATGTTTATCATTATAAGAAGGACAAACGGGATCGGATTGTTTCAAAGACGGAAAACTTTATTTTGGGAGGTTTACGGATGGTTTT
This sequence comes from Galeruca laticollis, assembly GCA_963921935.1. Taxonomy (NCBI): domain Eukaryota; kingdom Metazoa; phylum Arthropoda; class Insecta; order Coleoptera; family Chrysomelidae; genus Galeruca; species Galeruca laticollis. Next base: position 40,343,387 of record OY998175.1, on the reverse strand, counting down.
ATATCTAGACTTGGTACCTTTGAGTTAAAAATTAAGACATATCGTCAATTTTGAGATTAATAATGTCGTTGCTCAAGTTTTCCCACTCACGTTTTGTAGGAAAATCTAGCTTTGAACTCAAAAGATATATTAAAGTAGTACTCCTTTCGATTGGTTCACCCAAGCTTTTCAAAGCGCGTAAATTTTTTAAAAATGTATCGAAGAAATTACATAAACTGACGTGTGATTCTCTGTGTAGAGATGGTAAATCAAATATTTCTTTAAGATGTGCATTAATAATAGCCTTTTGATTATCAAGATTATCAAACCTTTCAGTTAATAAATTAGAGGCGGTGACGAATTAGCGTCAGAAAGCGGTAAATATGCGATAACACGAGCGGCCTCACCTTTTAAGCATGATTGAAGATGGTAAAATTTTTCAATATTTTGTAATGAGCCATTATTATGTACCAAGGCTGTGGAACTATCTCTAAAACTCTGCCATTCAGAGTATTGTCTTGAAAATTTTTTATGGCATGCAGTTTTGTACTTGATTCGACCTGTTGTGATACTGATGTTACCGGGAGTAGCGATCTGCATAGGAGCTGGGACACGTTTGGAAATAAAATCTTTAGCGGTAGAAATTGCTTTAAAATATATTTTTTTGAATTTCTTCGCGTTCCGAACTAGCTTAGTGTAACATTACAAAACAAAAATTTTAATCAACGATTGTAGACAATTGACGTGCCCCACGGTTTTATTTTAGTCTAGTCTATGCATATGTTTATAATTCCCACGACTGTATCTATTTTATTATTTTTTGGTTTTTAGTACATTTATCTTAAACATTGCAATGTATGTTTAACATAAAACCGTTTAACTTAAAAAGTTTTTTTACCTATTTTTATTTTTTGGTTCTTAGTACATTTATCTTAAACATTGCAATGTATGTTTAACATAAAACCGTTTAACTTAACCAGTTTTTTTACCTATTTTTATTTTCTAGTTTTTAGTTTTTATTTCGCATTCTGTTTAATTCATTTAGTGCTTCATTATTGCAAGGTTTCTTGCCCGTTAGTTTATTGCAGTCCAACTCCTCTATACGTAGTCCCTGCAAAGATCTTACTCTACTAAGAGCCACGTAGGCTTGACCTTCTTCAAACATTTTCGCACCAAAGTAAACGACTGCGTGATCCACAGTGCTGCCCTGCATTTTATGTATTGTAGAAGCCCATGATAGTATTAAAGGCAACATTCTTCTTTCAGCCGTCCCGTAATTGTACTTAGCTGGAAACAGTATGGCTTTCCGGTGTATAAGATGTACTCCGTCTCTTGCGAAATCAATTCGGACGGAAGGTACATATATTGCATACATCTGAGTTCGACGAAATTGAGGCCAAACGATTTCGTTGATGTAGCCTATAGCGCCATTTACTAATCCCTTTGAAACGTCAATATTGGACCGTAGCATGACTTTTACCCCCACAAATATTTCCAGTTCCGCTGGTAAACCCCCAGTTTTGTTGATATCAGCTGGTATTATAGTAGCTGTATCCACATTGTCTGTATTTCGTGTGGCGTGTACTAGCTGATCCTGCGCTTTTATTTTGTAAATGCGAGCACCATTATTTCTGTACAAATTCAATACAGCAGAGTTGTGGTCGTTAACTTGTTGATTTGTGGGGTAAACCCTTAACGCTTTGTCTATTGCAAACTCATCACTCGTGTCTCGAAGAAGTCTTCCCATTAAAATACTGAAATGTTGGGTTGTTAGCTCACCGACTCTCAAAGCATTCAAAATATCAATAAAAGTCTGGTCACCTTGCTGACGCATATTTTCAGTTAATTCACACAGCGTGAATAAACGCCAGAGATGTGTAGCTGGTTGGAGATGTTCTGGCTGTTTGAAAACAGGTGTTCCTGATCGTTTTATAGGAGGCAGTTGTAAAAGATCACCGAAAAGTAATACGTTTACTCCTCCAAAAAACTCATTTTCACAGTTCTTAATTTGCCTTAATCGAGCGTCCATCATGCATAACATTTGATAAGACACCATGGAAATCTCGTCGACAATTAAAAATTCTGTCTGATGCCATTGTTGCCTCATTATTCGCAAATAGTTTTTAATTTTATATAGTACATTGTATTCTACTGGTTGAGCACTTTCATTTGATACCCATATTGATGGGATTGATAAAACCTACGTTATCCGCCATTTTGTAGCGGCCGCCATCTTGGATTTAAATTTTTTATAGTATATTGTATTCTGCTTGTTGAGCCCTTTCATTTGATACCCATGTTGATGGGATTGATAAAACCTACGTTATCCGCCATTTTGTAGCGGCCGCCATCTTGGATTTCAATTTTTTAATAGTATATTGTATTCTGCTTGTTGAGCCCTTTCATTTGATACCCATATTAATGGGATTAATAAAACATAAATTATCCGCCATTTTGTAGCGGCGGCCATCTTGAATTTATAATGATAATGAATAAACATAATTGTATTGTCACCAAAATCCAAAGTGTATACAAAATTTCAGATTAATCGGTTGACACGAAGAGGGTGAAATTTGAATTACTAAATTTGACCCAAGAATAAATAATAAATAAAACAAACGGGGCGAGCTAAATAAAACCGTTTAAAAATCCAGAAACACGTCGAATTTAAATCATAAATTGACATTTTTAAATGGGAAATTGTGATCCCTATCTTCAACCCCATTCGAGTAATAGCACAAAACTCATTTTTTTAAACGGGAAGTATGGGCTTGTGATATAACATTTGACAGGTCTGCTCTTCCTCTTTTCAAAAATGTTGTAGACTACAAGTTTATTGCAAAAATTAACTTGAAAAAATAAAATCACGTGATCACCAAAATTCTATACAATGTCAACAAAACTTATTAGGACTTGATAATAAAAAAGTAAGGAATTTAGATGTATCTATTCAAAATATATTAAACAGTTTCCTTGGCAATGTTAGTTTGTTTAGAATGCTTTTGCAAAGTATTCTGTAATTATAAGGATTTAAAGAAAGGAAGATAATTTATAATCACTACAAACAAATTGAAGAATTGAAACTGCAGCCTAAAATAAGACATAACACTCTCATCGTAAATAATTGCACATGCACTATTGAGCAACTGGAACACCCATCAACATATCAAAACCTCGAATCAATCAAAGATTCTGAACAACATCCTGATCCTAATTGTCCAACTAAATCTACAGCAAAAAGAAAAGTACAGGAACCTAGTGTATCCTTAGAAATTCCTTCAAAAAAATCAACCGAAAAAACAGTAAGAGTGATTCATAAATTGTGGCGTACGTTTTTTAAATCTAGTAAGGGCTATTATGTTGAATTTTGAAAATATTTATAACTGTGATTTTCTCGTCATTATTCTTTATTGAGTTAATTTTTAACATTTAAGTTTATTTTGGGAGTAGATGTATTATTATTTTTAAGATATTTTAATGGACCACAATACTCTTAATTAAATCTTGAATTTTAATCTTAATCTATTCTTAGATAGTTTATTCATGATAAAATATGGATCAGTTTATAAGAGATTTAGATTATGAACCCATGACCCTCTCGAGGTATTTGACATAGGAGATTTGAGAAACTATACAAACTGATACTTTTAATATTATCCATCAAAATATACGGAGCATAAGGAAAAATCTAGATGAATTCAATGTCCTAAGTACAGCCGGAATTGATTTTGACTTGATATTTCTCCCTGAAACGTTTATCATTGAAGATATAAACTTTTTTGAAAATACCGATTATGACCTATCCTATAATGAAGGTAACCCAAACAAAATCGATGGAATATTAGCATATGTAAAAAATCTCTTAAATGTTCAAAACAAACACTATAAATAGGTCAGTTTACTGCATTATAGATTACCATTAAATTAAAAAATAAAAAACAAATTACTGCAACGTGTATGTATCGCTCTCCTTCTACGAATGATAAATTGTTTGTTGAAGCCCTTGGTTTATATCTAAAACAAATAAACAATAATAATTGAGTGATATACCACATATTCCTGGGGGATATTGATATAAATATAAAAAATAGTTATGATCGAATTGCATTTGACTATTTAAACTTATTATATGAGTATAAGTTCGAATCAATGATTAATAAATATACGAGAATTCAGGGAAATTCAAAAAGTTGTATAGACCATATTTTTCTAAGAAGTGGCACATTGGATAATTTAAAAAAAGATATTATTTCCGCAGTTGTCGAAACTAATGTAACCGATCACCGGGCAACTTTTTTAAGTATACCAGTTACAAAGAAATGGACTCAAAAATATGTCTGATATACAAAAAATATTCTAAATTATGATAGGCTGAATACTGATCTCGATAAATACAACTGGGATTATTATTGTGGAATTCAGGATGTCAACCATAAAACAGATTTTTTAATAAAAGTGTTACATACCCTCATTGATAAAAATACGGTGTAACTTAAAGTCAAGAAAAAATAAATTAAAAGACAAAAGTGGATAACAGAAGGTTTGGTGAAATCTGTTAATCATAAAAATAAACTCTACCATGAGAGCTTAAAACACCCCAATGATATAAATAAATTAAATAGCTATGTTGAATACCGTGACACACTCAATAAATTGATTAGAAAAGCAAAAAAAGATTACTTTAGATCGGCAAGAATTAATAGTCAAAGTAGCGCAAAAACTCTTTGGAATATTGTTAAAAATTCTAAACAAAACGAAAAACATTTAACCAAAATAATTACTCAAGATAAAACCGTCACTTCTGATTCCAATAGAATTGCTCATTCTTTTATCCACCATTTTACAAAAATTGGTGAAATATTAACAAGTAAAAATTATACAAAATTCCATCTTTCTCTCTCCAGTCACTGAAATAGGAGTCATTAATATTATTAATACTCTTAAGATTAAAAAAGCGCCTGGTGTTGATGGTATTAAGTCTGATGTAGTAAAAAAATAGCAGCAAAAATAGCTAATCCTGTTCTAGATCTTATTAACATAATTTTTAAAACTGGAAAATGTCACTATCACTTTAAAGTCGGATTAATTGTACCTGTTTATAAAAAAGGTGACAAACAAAATATGAATAGTTACCGACCAATATCATTAATATCAACAATTGCCAAATTTTTGAGAAAGTCTTAAAAGTTCGTTTCACAAGTTTTTTTGATTAAAATAATGTATTATCAAATTGTCAATTTGGGTTTCGTAAGAATCTTTCAACAAATGATGCTATTATAAAACTTACAAACGAAATCTATAGACTTGTCGATTCCAAAAAACCTACTATATGTTTATTTCTAGATCTTGCCAAGATACCGTATTACACACACAGCTGTTGGATACTTTCGCGAATGTGGGCGTACGCGGAGTGGCACACGACCTATTTAAAGATTATTTGTCTGAAAGGAAACAAATGGCACGAGTTAATAACGTGACCAGTGAGCCTAGCACCAAGAAGTATGGTGTTCCACAAGGAACGGTGTTGGGTCCCATTCTATTTGATATTTATATTAACGATTTACTTGAAATGGATAGTGAGTTACAAATAATTAGCTTTGCAGACGATACCGCAATAATATATCATGGGGAGAGTTGGGAGGATCTAAAGTTGAAAGCAGAAGCGGATTTACAAAATATTATAAAATGGTTTAATTATAAACTTTTAACAGTGAATTACAAAAAAAAATTTTTGTTTAATTTACTAGCTATAAGAGTTACTTACCATCGTACACCGAAATAAAAATTACTAATTCTCAGACACGGATAAAGCTAACGAACAAAATAAAATTTATTGGAATCACAGTGGACTCTCATTTAAAATGGAACAAACATATAGATAGTATAGCAAATAACTTACGATATCTCCTTTCTAAATTTAGGTACCTTAATACCATTGCAAAGGATTATCTACTATGCTCTTGTTGAATCACGTATAAGATATGGAATACTTGGATGGGGTGGTGTTCACCAAACCTATTTAAACAAAATTTATGTGTAACAAAAAAGAATTTTGAGAATTATGTATAATAAACTTCGCACTTAACCTTCTAAAACTCTTTACCAAGTTAGTAAAATGATGGACCCCAGAAAAATTCACATGTATTCATCTATATTATACATTTACAAAAATAAAAATATATTAAATTGGCCAAGCCATCAATATCAAACGCGACATCGAGAAAACAGTGGTGTTTTAATTGAAACAAGTAAGAAGACCATAGGGCAACGATGTCTTACTTATCTTGCCGGTAGGGTGTTTAACTTTCTACATAATATATTTAAAACATATTTAACTACATTGAATTCGGACGAGATGATAAAAAATAGATTTAAATTTTTTGTTAAAGGTTTATAGCAGGAAGGGGTTCATAAATTAATAGATATAAAAAATTAATTGTCTAAATTATACAAATGTAAGTAGTACTCGAATATTGTGGTCAAATTTTAGTCTTAATCTTGATTTTAATATTAAGTTTTTAAGGAGAGCGTTTTCATCCATTTATGTTTTCATATAAATGAACAAATGTACCTGTAATACGATGGTGATTTTTCTTATTATTGTGAAATACTGAGCTAAACCCATCTTCAACCATTTACGGTCTTATGGGCTACGTGAAGTTTCTTCATAATATTTACAAAATTGTTACTATAACCTATGTAAACATTTTATTGAATAAACTATTATTATTATTATTTTTTTTTCACAGGGTTTTCCTGGGGTTGCTTGGCTAATCCGGGATGCCATATCAACGGATTAGTCATGTGTGAGCTCCCGCCGGACTGCTCGACAAGTGGCCAGAATTGCTGCTTTTTGGGCGGTGAGTATCAGTTTCGTAGGGTCTTATAATTCCAATCTTTTTAGTTCCTGTTTCAAATTTATTTCAACAAGGCCGGTTGCAGATATAACTAATGGATGTATTGTGACCTGATCGACCTGATAGATGGTTTTTATTTCGTGAGAAAGATCTATATATTTTGTGATCTTTTGGTTTCTTGCTTCTCGGAGATTGTGATCATTAGGTACTGTAATGTCGATTATTCTTGCTACCTTTTTATCTTTTTCTATCACCAATATGTCAGGTCTATTGTGTGCCATTTCCAGATCACTAATGATAGGCTTATCCCAATAGATTTCTGTTTTCTCGTCTTCCATATGATTCCCTTGGTGTATATTTGTAGTACTGTTATTATTATTATTATTATTGTTCGTCTCTATTTCTCACAATTGTGGTTTCTTATAAATAGCAGACGGAGTTTGCACTCAAGTCTACTTTTACTCTATCTTTGGTTTAGAAATGATCTGGTGATATTGCAATGTGTGTAGGATGACTGCTTTTTGTATCTGGATGTGGTTGTAATGTGGAAGATTTAACTGCGTGAGGTGTGTGATGAATGTTTTTGGGGTAATTCCTGTAACAGATATTATAAAAGGTATTACAATTACTTGTTTCTGTTTCCATATACGTTCTATTTCTATTGCTAACTGCTGGTATTTATCTTTCTTTTCTCTGTATTTGTTATTTATATTATTGTCAGATGGAACAGCAATATCAATAATGTAGGTGATCTTCTCTTTTTTGATTTGTAATGTTATATCCGGTCTATTGTGCATTAATGTTTTGTCTGTATGAATGGTAGTATCCCAATATAACTTGTATTCTTCGTTTTCCAACATCGTTTGTGGTGTGTATGTGTAATATGGTTGTGTTTCTGTGATGAGTTTATGTTGTAGTGCAAGCTGCTGGTGTATGATCTTTGCCGCTGTATTATGTCTGTTAGTATATTCAGATCCAGCCATCAACTTACATCCTGCCGTAATGTGGTCGATTGTTTCGGGAAATTGGTGGCATTTTCTTATTATTATTATTATTATTATTAGATTTTATTCTATTGTAGATATTTTGTAACTATTTGTACTTTTTATTGTGTGATTGTTCTCTTCTTTTTGTTTTTTCTCATAATGTAATTAATTATCTATTAATCGTTTGTAATTATAATAATATTTTATATGAGATGACTATAAACGTGCCCTGTATGTAAAATGGTCAATAAACGAATATATATATATATATTATTATTATTATTATTATTATTTTCCTTTTTGTGTCACCGGATTTACACCCGGCGTGTTTCAACGACAGTCGGCCTCAACAGCAAGACTTTCGTTGTGTCTCACTATTCTAGAAATGACCTAACAATGTTTGTCGCATCCAGGATTACAGATTTTTGCATTAATCGGTAGGTTGACTCAGGAATATCAATGTCTTTGAGGGAAGTACTTAGTTTCTTGGGAATTAGCCCCATACAGGATAAAACAACTGGAATGATCTTGACTTCTTTAAGATTCCACAATTCTTTTATTTCGGTCCTTAGCTCGGCGTATTTGCTTAGTTTTTCATTGTATTTGCTTTCTGTGTTAGAATTATTTGGAATCGATATGTCAATAAGCAGAGCTTGCTTGGATTGTTTATTAATGACTGCGATATCCGGCCTGTTGTGTCGTACTGTTACGTCCGTCATGATAGTTTTATCCCAGTAGATCTTAACATACTGATTTTCGATAACTGGAGGGGGCTTATATTTGTAATATGGCTCGTTGTTTTGTGGATCAAGGTTAAGTTTTTTCAGTACTTCTAGGTATACTACTGTGGCAACTTTGTTGTGTCGTTCTAGATATTTAGTTTCAGCTATGCTTTGGCAACTAGAAAGAATGTGTTCAATCGTTTCTTGACTTCTGTTGCACTTTCTGCACCTATCTGTTGGTATTTCTTCCTTCAAGATATACTTCTGGTAATTCCTCGTTTTTATAACCTGATCTTGTATACCAACCATAAAACCTTCAGTTTCTGGGAACAGCGTTCCAGTTTTAAGCCATTCAACCGATTTAGCTTGATCTATCGTGTCTTTCTGTAAATCATTAATGAATCTCCCGTGCAATTCTTTTGAACGCCAATTTCTAATTTTATCTTCCTCATTTCGTGTATTAAAGGGCGTAAAGTTTTCCATGCTTAGGTTTAAAGGTGTATAACCCGTATCTGTTTTCACTATGGCTTTATGAAGTTGACTATTTTGGTGGCGGAAAAAACTCCTCAAGCCTGCAATTTGCTGAGTGCAAGCTTCCACAACATCTTTTATTCCTCTACCTCCTTTTTCTCTAGGTAAATTTACCCTTTCGACGGACGCTTTTGGATGGTGTTTTCTATGTTTTGTTAGCTCGGTTCTAATCTTTCTGTTTACTGCTTCCAGGTCCGTTTGAGTCCATTTAATTATTCCGAAGGAGTACTGAAGAGCGGATATGGCGTAGCTATTTATGGCCATGGTAAGGTTTCTTGAATTTAGCTTACTTTTTAAGAGGTTGTAAAGGCGTTTTTCGAATTCGGTGGTTAATATGGCTCTTATTTCTTTATGTTCTATCTTGTGTGTCTGAAGGATTCCTAAGTACTTGTAGGGTTTGTCTGTCATGGCTTCAATATATTTGCCTGGCTCTAGTTCTATAGGTTCTCCTTCTTTCAGCTTTCCCTTTTCAACCGATACAGTTTGGCATTTTTCCATACCAAACGACATTCCGACATCTGTGCTCCACTGGTGCATGAGTTTTAAGTTGGATTCTAGGTGTTTTTTGCACGCGGCATATAGTTTCAGATCATCCATAAAGAATAGATGACTTATGGTTGTTGAGTTTCGATCCGCTCTAATAGTTGCTCCATATCCTGTGTGGTTTAGGCCACGTGATAATGGGTTCAAACACAAGCAGAACCATAGAGCGGAAAGTGTATCTCCTTGAAAGATTCCTCTTTTAATACTGATAGATTCAGTTTCTAGTTCTGTGTGATTTAGGTTAATTTTGAGTTTTGTTTTCCAATTACTCATAGTACTTTTTAGAAACCTAACCACCACAGGGTGTATATTGTAAATTTCCAAAGTTTTTATTAACCAACTGTGGGGCACTGAGTCGAAAGCTTTCCGATAGTCTATGTAAGCCATGTATAGATTTCTGTTCTTCTTTCTGATTTGTTCCAATATCACATTATCGATTGTTATTTGTTCCTTGCAGCCCATATATTTTCTTTTGCACCCTTTCTGCTCCTCAGTTAGAATATCATTAGTTTCTAGGTATGCGTACAGTTTATCACATAGTGCTGCAGTGAAGATTTTGTACATTGTAGGAAGGCACGTGATGGGTCTATATTGAGAAGGATCTTGGGTTTGATCAGATTTTGGAAGAAGATAAGTTACACCATTTGTAAGGAAGTCTGGTAGTTGGTCAGGGTTTCTTAGAGCGATATTAAATTGGTTGGTCAGGTGATGATGGGTAGCCGTAAGTTTTTTGTACCAGAAATTTTGGATACCGTCGTTCCCTGGTGCTTTCCAGTTGGCCAAGTTTTTTATTACCTTTTTTAGATCTTGTAATGTAAATATTATTTCTTCCATATGTAGATGGTTGTTGTTCTGAATTTCTGATTTGATCCAAGGTGTATTTTCCTGGTGTTCGATTTCCTTCGACCACATTCCTTCCCAAAATGTCTGTAAATCCTCCTTCTTTGGCGGTTGTCCTTTAGAACCAGGTTGTTCGTTAAACGATCTATAGAAGCCCTTCTGATTTTTTGAGAAGAAGTTGTTTTGGATTTTGCGTTGGTAGCTCTCCTGATATCTTTTTAATCTTTTAGAAGCAACTGCAAGTTTTTGTTTCCAGGTATCTAAGGTATCATCTATAATTGTTTTTATTTCATTTGTTGTTTTTCCTTCCAGCTGTTGTTTAATCTGGACCGGGATTTTATTTAGCAGCTTTTTGGATTTTTGCCCATTTGCTATTTGTTGAATTCTACCAATTTCTTTTCTCAAATTCTCGATTTTGGTACTAAGTCTTTGTTCCCATCTCGGTTTTTGAGGCGTACGTGTCTTAGGTGCTTTTAGTATTTTTTGTTCGTTGGCTTTGATTGTTGCTAGAGCTGCGCAATACACGTGAAGATGTATTTCCTCGAGGTTCATATCTGCATCCAATTGACTTTCCAGAATTTGATTAGCAATTCCTAAGAGAGAGTGCGTGTTTGGAGTATAAATGAGTTTTGGTAGCGCCGGCCTGCTGGCAGGGTCGGATCCTCTGAATTCAGTAAGATGTTGTTGGTAGTTTTCTTCCCATAATGTTTGACGGTTGATTACTGAGGGTCGAAGACTTAATAGTGGTAGGTCAGCTTCAGGTCCTCTACTTTCTTGTTCCTGAGTCTCTGGGGTTTCATTTATAGGCTGTTGATTAATCTCCCTCTCCACCTCTGCCCTTATTTGTTCGATTGCAGGTAGAGGTATTAGGTTATTTCTTATGATAGCTCTACGTTGATCTGCTATTCGTTGTTCTGAGAGGTGATTTAGGTGTGGCATTTTCTCAATGAAGTGATTATGCAGTCGCATGCGGTACATCGTCATATCAGTCTCCAGTGCCGTAACTGTGAAAAACGAACGTATTACTTGTTTGTTGGTTTCATTGTCCCATTTCATACGTCGTCTTTCTGATTGTGCCTGATTTGGTTCAGTGGGTGCGACAGGCTGTCGCACAACACGTCTCCGAGGCGCCGTAGGTTCAAGCGGTTGATGGGGTACGTTTCGATGAGCGGTGCCCCCACCATTCTCATCTACATGCTGGACATCCTGACGGTTCCGATTGGAAGGACCAGCATCTAATCCTTCCCCGCCCGAGTAACGATTTCTTCGTGTGTTGAAAGCACTTTTTTTCACACCATACGGGATGCTACCCCGCGTGGTGGTGGTTCTCCCTCTCGCGTTAGCCCATCTGCTGCAGATCCGCCACCGGGGATGGTTACCCGATCCTGAATCCCCAAAGATAGTTACCGGGGCTACCAACGTGGAGGTGCGAGCAGGAATTGGTAGGAGAGGCTATAAGAGACGCTTCACTACCATTTTAACCCCTTATTATTATTATTATTATTATTATTATTATTATTATTATTATTATTATTATTATTATTATTATTATTATTATTATTATTATTATTATTAAGAAATATAAGATTCTGTGTCTACCCTGCCAATATATCTTTGACCAACTTCTAAGAATACATCGGGACCTAAATTATATTTCGAGTCATAGCGATTTACACGGTTACAGTACTAGAAATGCAAATGATCTAGTAAATATCTTTTCACGTCTGTCAACGGCTAAACGGAACCGACTTGATTTCATTCTGTTTAATAAATTAGATAAACTATACCCGGAGGAAAAAATAAAGGAAATGAGCGATGCGAAATTTTCTAAATTTGTCAGAATTTATCTGATAGAACACTATTTTTACAGCATTGATGAGTACATGAGCCATTCCTTTGAGAGTGCATTATACTTGAATACCTGATGAAATATGGTTAACCTACGATAATTGTTTATTTTTTCTATACAGTTCCATACTTTTATATGTTTTTATATAGTTTTTCATCCTTTTATAATATGTCTTGGTGTACTTTTAGATTTTTATTCTATTGTAGATATTTTGTAACTATTTGTACTTTTTATTGTGTGATTGTTCTCTTTTTTTTGTTTTTTCTCATAATGTAATTAATTATCTATTAATCGTTTGTAATTATAATAATATTTTATATGAGATGACTATAAACGTGCCCTGTATGTAAAATGGTCAATAAACGAATATATATATATATATATATATATATATATTATAAATATTCTTCCGAAAATATTCCTCTTCGGCTCCTTGCTGATTGGTTTGATGAGGCTGCCGAGAAGCAGTACGTGGTGCCTTTATCTCTGTATCCATTTTTCTAGCTAGATCTTGTGCCTCGACAAATAAATCGTGAAAATGTTTGTCAGCGTGTTCCCGCTGACGAAGCAGAACGTCCAACGTATCTTTCAGTGCATCTGTTGCTCTCTTTGAATCCCATGAATTTTTTGTAAGAAGCAGCTAATCTAAACAGTTGCTCCTGAAAATAAACATTATATATTGAATTGATATTAAACATTGTTTCAAATTTTGTTTTAAAATAAATATTATTATTAAAGATACAGGAAGGAGAATCTATCTTATTTTCTTACCTAATACATCGGACAAGCAAATAGATGCGATAATAAAATCTGGACAGCAATTAGCATCAGATGCAGAGTTGCTGTCTTGCCATGTTGAGATTTTAGTCAATGCATCACAAATTTTAACTAATGTGTCACCTTGAAATTGCAAATAACCGTCATGCCGCTCCACCCATCGAGTATCACACAGGCTTTCCAGTTTTTCACCAAGAGCATCATTGAAAATTCTGCTTCGTTTGGCTGAGGTATTTGCAAATGCCACTAACTTCTTCATGGTTGCTGACGCATTTCTGCAACTGGTGACCTTTGATGATTTTGCCAAGGAGTTATTGAGAATATGATTATTGCAAGGACATCTTCTGGCATGGGTTGCAGTTTTTATCAGTTCGCTTACGATTCCCTTCACTTCAGAGGCCATAACGAAGCAACTGTCTGTGCCGATTATAACGCAGTTTGATAAATCTAAGCCAAATTTATTACAGAGATCTACGACAATATGTGCTAAGGCAAAACCTGTAAGTATTCGTTCTTCTATCCGCAGCACATCTTCTTTTCGGATTTCTGTGCACGTATCACAAAATGAAACAAAGCCCTCGCGAATGACATTATTGTGAAGATACCGGAATGATAAACTGAGTTGTTCTGTAGCCGAGATGTCAGTTGTCTCGTCGAATATGGCGGCAAAATATTTAGTCTTTTCAACATTATTTATTATAGTTTCCTGTATTTCTTCTTTACATAGATCTAATATTTTGTTTTGTATTCTTTTGCTTATGTAGAAGTGGCCCTGAATCACGATGTCCTCAAAGAGCGATATTTTGTTGCCCACAAAATATTATAGTTTTAATTATATGTGTCAAATGTTCTTTATTTTCTTTTACTTGTATTGCTATTTGCGATGATATTTGATTCCTGATTTCCTTTGAGAGATTGTGGTAACTAATAAGAAAAGGTTTTCCAGCTTCCACAGCTCTCTTGTGGTAATGGTTTTTTCATGAACAGAAAATGCACCTTTATCTCCCAAGAGATCGTCAAAACGTGTTTAAGGATCTTTGACTAACCTTTTCAATGGAGTCTGTAGACCTTTTCCTGCAGTACTCTTGGTAAAAAGAGCACAATACTTGCAAGAGAGAGAGAGAAAGAGAGAGAGAGAGAGAGAGAGATTCGAACAGTTTGTCTTGAAATGGGTTTCGTTAGAAGTTGGAATGTTTGTTTTGGTTGGTTGCGCTGATATGGGATTAGTTTCCTCTGCGGGGCTGGGTTGGGGGAATTTTGGGGGCTGTAGTGCGCGTTCGAAAATTGGGTCTGGTGTATTGGATGGTTGGCTGAAAATTTGGCTGGTTGAAGGTGTCTTGAGAGTTTGAGAAAGAGACTAAAAAAGAAAATTAAAAGGTGCGGAATTGGGGTTTTGGAGTGGACTTTTGTTCAGACGGGACGGAATGGGCTCAATGTCGATATTGACATAAACGGTGTTGCTGGGTGAGTAGGGTGACTTGTATTGGCAGTATCTCAGAATTGACTGTTCACAAGATCGAAGTTTTTTACTAGATGGTCGGGGAGGGTGCAATAGACATTGGCTCTAAAGTCGATTATAGGACGGGTATACGTCTTATACGTATGAAGTAAGGTGGTTGAATCAGTTCGTCCGAAGCTTCCGCCGAGCGCCTTAAGAAGATTAACTCGACGTCGGACTTTATTTAGCGTATGTGTTAGGTCGGCCATCAAGTTGAGAGTGTGAGTAAATCTCACTCCCAAATAAATGGCTTCCCTACGGATTTCAAGCTGTTCTCCCCAGAGCACGAGGCGAAAGTTAGTAGGTAGAAGTCGTTCGCTTATGGTGGAAGGGTGTTTGAAGACGATGGCTTGGGTTTTTGGGTGTTGAGAGTGTTGGAGCGAGTATCCAGTCTGGGGTGTAAATAAATCGGATAGGCTGCAACCAACTTTGACGCTGATCGATCGGTCTGTGAGGTAGGAATATAATAATTTTACGATTTGGTTTGACAATCGGATGCTCAGTAGCTTTCCCACTAGTCCGGCATGTCAAACTTGATCGAAAGCAATGCAATGCAATCCAGGTTCTGCTGAGACAGAAATGCTGGGAGCGGGTGTGGGGAAGCGGGGAGTATGTTTCGGACGAGAAGTCCGTTGCCATGACAGTAGAAATTCCTGTCTCTGTGGAATGTGGTGTAGACAGAAAGGCGAGGGAAATTTTTTAAGATAGTGTCGGTGATAGATAATATTTGTATATTTTAGGAATGTGAGAGGTGTTTAAGAAGATGTCACTTTCTGGCTATACCTTGGCAATTCACGATCCCGATTTTAAAGTCCATGACTTACTTTTGGTGTTTCTGGGGAAAGGCAAAGTGGACGCGGTTGCCCGCGCCACTAGTGACGGTACAGTGGTAACCGTAAAAAGATGGGATGAGGTGAGTGAGGGTGTCGGCCACTAGGCCACGGGCGGTCGGAACTGCGTTCATCATGGTTGTCGGTAAAATCTCGATGAAGATTTTAGAGTCTGTAGAAACGTCGTAAGGGGTCTGTGGTTTTTATAGCGTGATGGGTGCGGTTTCTTGGGGGGTTTTCGGTGTTTCCAACCGCCTTGGACACCGGGGATGGTAGGCGGCGTGCTAGCCACTGCAATTTTCACAGATAGGGTCATTTACCTTAGGGCAATTGTTGGGTTTGTGGTCCGATGTTCCACAGGAGGGACAGACCGGTTTGGCCTTGCATGTTTCAACAAGATGACCTATGGTGGAGCAGTATCTGGATGCTGCAGCTAGTGGGTTGGAAGGCTTTGAGGTCTCACACGGGTGTGAGAGACCTTGAAATTTGATACCATATGAGAGGGAGCGGTGGTAAGCCATTTCGGAATCCGTAAGGATTCGGAACATAGAAGTAACTAGACGTCTGGAGATAATGCGCCAGGATCTTGTGAAGGTGAAGTTTACTTCGTTGCGGAGGATTTCCTCGAGTTCCCTGTCGGTTAGGGATGTGTCTATATTTCTGCAGACAAGAGAGAAAGTGGGCTTGTGGGTTCTCGATTGTGAGCGGGCTCGGGGAGTTGGATTTAGGGGGACGATGGTGACCTGGGGATATTGGCGGGTATCTTCAGGAGTGCTGTGCGGTTCAGGTGTGCCTTCAAGAAGAACATATTTCCCCTCAACAGCTCGTTTGTGCTGAGGAGGCTAAATAACTCCCTCTGGGAGGTGTATTTGGAAGGTGAAACATTAAAGACAAGTCTAGCGACCCCATTATGACCTGACCAAATGCTCGGAAAGCCAACGTGGGTCCTCTGATGGCCTGTCATAATATTTTCAGTGCTATTGACTGCGTAGCCGGTGTTGAATAGTTCCAGAAGACCACTACTTTCCACAATATATCCCACAGCTACCATGAAGGACATAAGTAAGTGAAACCCACCTAATGATACCTCCACGCGCTGTAGCTCAGAGTCTCCTACACGACTTTCTAGCACATCTCGCTCCTTGAGGTACAGGGGTTGGTAGAAGGTGACGAAAGTTGTTTGCTGCCCCAATGAGTGTGTTTTCTCATCTGCAGAGAGCCTTGATGTGCATATCGAATCGTATTTCTCAAGAGGTGCATTTATTAAAGGCTGGCGTTCTATGAAGGTTGTTTGGTAAATGATACCTTTGGTTACTTATAGATTTGCTGTACAACCATAGCAGAAGTGGCACTGATGGAACTATGGGCTCTGGATCGGGAAACGAGGTACGTAGGTCATTGATGAGAATAGCCGCTAAGCCGAGATCATTGATTCTTTCAAGTTGTTTCAGTGGTGCAGCTTCCAAGTTTCCAACGATATGTGCGGATGGTATATTTTCAGTCGTGCAACATTCTGAACGGGAACAATATCACTTTTGGGGGTAATACATGTGTGAAATCTGTTTCGGCCAACCAGTGTTTGAATATTAAAATCTGTGTTGTCATATACCATCTGATGAAGTGCTTGTTGATTAACAGCCTGGGAGGGAGGTAGGCAAGCATAATTGACGACACTTTAAATCGAGTTGCTTCATTGTATGAGCAAGAAAACCCCATGGAAGATGAAACATCTATTAATCTGGGGGAACCAAATTTTTTATAAAGAAATGTCGCCAAGCCGACTTGTAGAGGAGAAAGAAATGACGCAGCAGTAATTATGCTATGCTCTATGGCCACTGATTTTTTCATCAATTTCTGCAGATCCTCTCATTTTTTAGAGAGCACTAGCGAGTCCATGAATGTTCGAAGAGTCTCCGGAATGAGATCTTCAGTATTATCTAGAAACCTTTATGAACAAGGATAATCAGTTAAATTATATACTTTCAATCTTACACCTTCCACAATTACTAGAACAGGGTTCTTTTTTGGCAGTTTTTGTGTATTATACCAGGACTTATTAGTTATTTTGTATCTGGTGCCTTTCAAATATACAACGTAAGGTTTGCTTGTTGTAATCAAATTATCCTCGCTGTACTTGTCAAGACGGTGAATCCTAATTGTGTTAGTGTTGCATCAATTCTTCCATTGAGAATAAACATTCTTCGATATTTTTTTTCGAGAAAACTGTAAACTGCTTGCATGGCTCCCTCCACCTCACCTAATGGCGGTCTCCCAACTTCATGCAAAGTCCGTGGGCGTAGATGCAAAGTTTTAATGCATATAAAATGATACTGTTCATCTTGTATAATTCTCGACTTGTAAGAGATGGGATGTTATGTTTTGTAAGAATACCAAAAATCGTTGTTTTTAGCGAGCTGTAGCTCCCATATTCATTATGAGAAAATCGTAGATGGCTAGTGTATTTTGTAGAAAATTTTATTTACTTTAATTTTGTATAGAACACTGATATTCAATAGAGATCTGATCTTCAATAGAGATATAATAAAAACTGAAGATTGTGCTAAAATTTATTAATTGTTTCCATTTTTGTCTATGAAGCCGACCTCCTACAAGACAGCAAACCATAAATTCGGATTCATCACCCTCGAAAACATATAAAACCGTCAAGAAAAAAGCTTCAGAAATTTTGTTACGAAAGCATTAAGGAGACTAATAATAGGATGGAATATTTCCCTCTTGTCAAAAATCCCCTGTAAATGGAGTGCAGTTATCGCAAAATTACAGCGATTAATTGCATTGTAGAAAGCGAAAGATGACTGCGACAACTGCACTGTGGACCGGTCATATCTATGGCAATTCCATTGTACACTTTGATAATACAGCGACAACTTATAAGTAACGTCAGTTTGATAAGTAATGTCAAACATATTATTTATTAAAAATGTCTCGTTTCGGTCGGGCTTTATTACAAGCTATTGAAGAAAATGTGTAAAAGAAAAAAAAAAAGAAAATGTGTTGTAAAACGAACCAAATAACAAAAAACCGAATAGAAAATGCGTGTGGCGTCAGTTTATGAGCTTCTGTGCTAAGAAAAACTATACTATGGATGAAAAAATGCAAACTAATGCTTTGGCAAAAATATTTATGGGACTGGGCATTCAATATGCTTAAGCAGTACGATCAGTACAAATAATTTACTGTTAAAACGATTTGGAACGTAACCGCTAAATTAAGTACTGATGGAAAAATATTTCACTGAATACACCGTAGATTTTAACCCTTTTACTAATATTTAATTGAAGGCAGCCAGAGATGCGAAAAATGCCAAGAGAAAACCACTACAAACAGAGAAGAGAAAGGAAAATGCAGTTTTTCTGAAGTACGATCAATTCCAAAATATGGTTTGTAGTTGTGGCGAAAACACCCCAGATGGTGTGCATAAAAAATTTCTAGAAAAGCGGGTTGTAATAAAAACAAGACGATTCTTTCTAACTGTAAATCCCGCTTGGTAGTTGAACAGAAAACGGTATAAAGATATTCTTGATGGACGAAATACAGTAAGCAAATGAACTGTTCTACAAGACAAAGCTTCTGGTTTAAATACAGAGAATATCAAGCTTACTAACCATTCGTTACGAGCTAGGGCCATCTCCAGTCTCGCAAAAAGGAAGTGGGCAAGCAACAACTTATAAAAATCACGGGCCATTCAAATTCAAAAGATCTCTTCGCCTTCGGTGTCGGACTTTTTCTCCAAAAATGAGGTCATGCAGTTTTTCAAGAACTCGCTGTCATACAAAATTATCGGTAATTTTGATGCATTTGTGCAATTACTAATTTTAGAACTGCTAAATTTCCATTATTCATGCCGAATATCATAATACACATTAAGATGACTATGATCGACACTTGTTTTAACTTGATTTAACTTACATATAAATTATAATGTATATCCTTACAAAAATCCAATAGCAAATAGAGAACTTCTAGAAACCATAAAGTGAGGACTATTACACCTGATATCAAAATGTTCGTTTATTATTAATACCATTCATACGATCTTTAAAAATTTCAAATGAGATTTGCAGCCTTTTGTTTTAGGAACATTTAAGAAAATAGAGTAATGGAATGGTATTCGGTGCTATTCGACAAAACCAGGCTTCTCAATCCATTTTGTGGGAAGAACATTGCTTAAGTAATACTCTCCTCACGAGCATAGTATGGTGGAGCATCAAGTATTTTTATTCAGGGTAGGTGTTGTTATTTTATAGGAGTTACAAATAATGAAATTTTCAAACTCAGAGGCAATTGACAATACTTACTTGGATGTGGAATGAACTGAGTAAACTCAGATAAACTAGTATTTACCAATAAGCTCAAACACGACGGACCCAGTAAGGTTCAATCAATGAAAATGGTTCAGATTTGAATCGTTTAGACTGTAACATTTTCCCACAATTGTGTTTACAATCTCTCCGTAGATTTTCATTACGAATTTCTGCTAAATTTCAATAAGGTACTTAAAACTGGGTCGTTTTGTAAGGAGACGCAAACATCTGCAGAATTATCTTCAATTGATGCACTTTCTCTGCATACTCATTTGAGTAACTATTAAAGTTTACCACCTTGGTTGAACTTTTTTATTTACTCGCAGAAGATCTTGTTGTGGGGCTTTGTTTTGGGGTGTAAATAACACAGATCTGCAATAAATGGGTCGTAATTGCCCATGGGAAGCTAGAAGGAAATTTTGAAGTAATTTCCTTCACATAATCCAAATCCATCTTCAGCATGAAGTCATTGTGCCAATTTTTTAAATAAATCTA
Organism: Galeruca laticollis; assembly: GCA_963921935.1. Lineage (NCBI taxonomy): Eukaryota > Metazoa > Arthropoda > Insecta > Coleoptera > Chrysomelidae > Galeruca > Galeruca laticollis. The sequence goes on along the minus strand of OY998175.1, from coordinate 40,323,155 downwards.
AACATATGAACAAAAATTGTGAAAATAGGATTTATTGCTGTATTCGTGATTATCTTACACTATATCATTAATATTTTTTTTCAAAAAACTCCTGTTTCAAATTGAAAATATCATCTTTTTAATCGAGGTATCTTTATTTGCAGTTTAGTATTTTAAGTGGCTAGATCTTTGATTGATTTTGTCTTGAGATTTGTGGGCTTGAAGTTTGTGAGCTTAGAATTTAATTTCAAGCTCCATATTCATACTGAGCAATGTCTAAAAAAAGTTATCGGGGGTAAATGCCTCGTTGAAAAAGGTCTGCCTCAAAGTGTTTAATAACATAGATGAAATATATTTCGTAACTTCAAAATAGTTTGCAGCTAAAAAATGGAAATTTGCGATTCTCAAATAAAAAGTGGAAGTAGAACTGAAGGATGTATCTAAAGAAAAAAATTGTGCCTTTTGTGCATAACCGGAAAATGCTTTTATATTATGACACCAAATTTTGATTCTCCGCAAAAACTTACTCTGAAAATGAACCTTTACATTTAAAGAACAAAACCATGTTAAAGAAGGCAAACTAAAGTTGAGGCGAAGCCTGAAATGACTAGAGCACGTTAGATAAATGTCTGAATAGAATAGAAAAGATAACGAAGAGCCACGAGACGGAGTAGACTAATGAATAATTGAATAAATGCCACAACAAATGTAAGAATTGCAGTATTTGATCTGATTAGTTTTTACGATAAAAATTGGTGCTCACGAGAAAAATGCGAGAAACCAATATTTCTGTGTTTTGAGTGAATGTATGGGTCATTGGTTTGAACTACTGAGATATATAGGCCAGGAGAATTATTTCCAAAAATGGCTGTTTTTGGAAAAAATTCCGAATAGGGTTTGCTCTACGGAAAAAGGTAGAAAAAGTGATTACAAATACTGGGTAAAAAATTCAACGCATGGATATTTTCCTTAACGAAGAGGTGGGGGTTGAAAGGGGTGAAAAACGGTTTTTAACGATTTGCGGTGTAAATACTGATTTTATCGAAGAAAATTTAAAAAAGTTGTAGATATTTAAAAAGTCTACAACTTCTATATAAATCATTTTTTGACACAACATACAAATGCAAAAAACTGTTATTTTCGTTTTTTATTTTTCATTTCGCAAAAAACCGTCCAAACATTTTCAAATTTGGTGAAAATGTAGCTTTTTTAATTATAAGTAACTTGCTTCTTTTGTTTGTTTTTGTTAATTGGTTTCTGAGAAATTAATGTTTTTCGAAAAAAGACGTTTGTTTCAAACGCGTATTCCACCTTTTTTTTCACTGTAGAAAACTTCTGCAGGCGTGACTTTTTTCGTAAAAGCTTCAACTTTTATTTTCTCAAATAAAAACATACTACTTCTAGCAAAAAATTCGTGAAAATTGCGTAAAGCTGAAAAATCGATTTTTTTTCGTAACAACCACGTTTTTCTGTCTTTGGCGGGTCGTAGCGCTAATTTTTTACTTAAATTACATGACTATTATTAAAAAACTTAAAAGAAGAGAAAATTTCCAAAATTTTAAGACCTATACGCTTTAGAACTTGCGGATTATACCCCTTTAGTGCAGATAACATTGACTATTCAAAAATGATCCATCAAGTTAACAATGCAGAGGCAATTCCAAATTCGAGCATGTCTAAATTCCCTGAAGGAATGAATTATTATGAAAAGTTTCTGAAAGATATAGAAGAAAGAATAGATGAAGAAACTTTGCAGGAATTTAAGTTATCTGGTGATCAATGGAAATGCCACATCAAAGACGAAAGTTTATTTAATTTGTGGAAAAAACTTAATCAAGAGTTTGGTGAAAAACTGAATATTACCCAAGTCGATTATAACCTTACATTAGAAGCCAACATGCCAACAAATACTGATTCTGATTATATAAAGGTAATGGAAGAAATGAACATTGATTGATTGATTGATTGATGATACAGTGTGGTTAGACAATCAAGGAATTTTAGATTTAGATATTGAAGTGGATGGAGTAGTGTTAATACCTAATACAGTAATGCCTGAGGAAAGTGATATAAATGTTTCCAATTCAGTACAAATGCATCTGAAATTCCTACAACATACTGTGCTGAAGCAGAAACCACAACTAGGTACCATAAAAAATATTAGTCTTGAACCTGCCAATCACTCTGATGTAAGACTTCCAATGAAAACTCATACACAACATAAAGAAAGCGTAGCCGAAACTACCATAGAAAACTTTAGTCTAGAGTCTCTTCACCTCTCTGATCTAACAACTCTTCCAAAAGTTGATACACAATATAACGAGAGCGTATCTTCCGTTATAGACAAAGAAAATCGGGATCCATGCTTACCTTCCCCTTTAAAAAATGTACCTACTCCATTCAAAAAATCATTTTACTGGCCTGATGATAGTAAGAATGAAAAGGCTAAAAAAGTATCAACACTTCTGAACAATTTATTGCATTTCAAAAAAGATAGATATCGAGAAAAAGAAAAAGGAGCAAGAAAATGTAGAAAGAGTTGAGAAGAGGATAACAGCAAAAGCGCCGAGTAAAGTGAAAAAGTCCAAGACTGAAGGTTCAAATAAAATAATTCCTAAGTGTGAGGATGGAGAGTATGTAATAGTAGTATATGAAAATTAGCTTTTTCCGCGCATGTAGTTGGAAAGGATAATGATGAGAGGTAAAAACTATGGCTAAAAGTGGTGGTAACTGGAAATGGCCTGCAAGGGACGATATTTTGCCCTATAACGAGACTGATATAATAGCCGTCATTAATCCGCCAGTTTCAATAAACAACCAGGAGTTTATTCAGTTCATGAAATTGAACACTTTCAAGATTTTAATATCTTTTTTGTATAAGTTTATTAAATATTGTCAAATAAACATATTTACAAGGATGTATTTTTATTTTCTAACATTCTTTGGTGCCTAGGTCGGTAATACATGCAGAACTGCTCGGTAACGCGAACATTGCTATAAAGAGGTCGGTATTATGGCTAATAATATCTAAGCTTGACACCAATCATTCATTGACACCTAACACAAAACTAGAAGTGCTGCATATTTGTGAAAAGAAACAAGAATTGGATTTCCTTGAAGAATTGGAAATTAGAAGACGTTTAAGAAACCCACAATATGCAGTTGTCAATGAACAGTTTAATCTAGGGAGTTCTCCACTAATAAACTGTCTTCTTAAGTGATAATTGTAAAGATCAGCTGATATAGTTTTCCTGGTTTTCTATATCATTGCACAGTTATACTGATCTTAATTGGAAAAATGATATTCAGGATATCACCATAGGGCTAATAATATCTAAGCTTCAATATTTGTAATATCACATCTGCTTCTTTTTTCTATAAACATATATTAAGTCAATCACAAGTTAGGTCACTTCTTGGTCTAGCCAAAAATAACTACTAAACATCAGGTAGGCATCAAATAAAATGTAACTTCTGTCATTCTGAGGATGATATTGATTTATCGAAACAATTGTCAATTTTTTAGAATTTTCAATAACTTTTATTATATTGTGGAATTAACTAGAGACCGTGAGTTTCATTTAAAAACACTAATAGAGCATATTCCACGAAGTAAGGGTCGAGACAGTCAATTTCATGACAATTTTAAAGATTTTCAATATCTTTCTATTTATTATATTTATTTGGAAATACAAGTAAATAAAAATAAAATCATACCTTTAGCATACAAATACATGTATCTGAAATAATTACATGATAAAACAATCATGTTCAAGTCACCTCAGTCCTTATTTTATAATTATTTTAATATGATAACCTTAATAGGCTTTGTTACTGTTTTAGCGGCACTGCCTATTAGACCCAAGAGTGAAAAGTAGAGTGAGATTTAGAAAATATTTCCAAGCTCTGTCAACTGAGTCCCTTTAATAAATTTTCGTCATTACATATAACTTGTAACGGTGTTTTCAAGCCCAATTTCCAATTCTATACTCATTATTGGAGTGTATATTTTGACTGGACTAATCAGTGGTTTTACCATAGATAATCTATAAAATTTTCTTAGTTAAATAGGATTATCCGAATCACAACTTAGAAACCATTTCTTAGTTTTACGCTCAAATATATATTTTGACTGATAATAATTTCAATACCAAAATATGTGGACGTAGTTATTTCTCAATATAAGACAAATAACATATGATACACTTTGAGTGAATGTATAATGTAGTTTGATCGATTACATAATGAACGTGACCAACTTTATTTGCGGAATATTATTATTAATTCCTAGTCAAGTACCTTTTAAGGTCTGACGCCGACATTATACTATATTTTTCATAAATATCGACTGTAATTTGAAATACTATGCACTAATAATACTACGTGCTTTCGTGAAAGAAAAGAAAAAACAAACCTTTGTGAGTCATGGGACAGTCCTCATTTTCTTAATTTTAGTGATATATTTAAGGATATCAATATGATTTTGTATTGTTAGAAATAGGGTGTTTATAGTTTTTGTCCGCAACAAGTTCTGATTAATTTTAGAGCACTCTTATAGGATTACGAAAACACAGGGCCGTTCCTGGCGGGTATGCATTGAATGCTCCACACGCAGGCGCCAAGCATAGTTTCATACTTTTATATCAATTATAGGCACCATATGTATTATATCCGATTTGAGTAAACTTTGATTCTACTATACCCATCTAGATAGTTTCCAGTTTTTGAGTTATGATTTCTGAGTTGCCAACACGCGGCGCTGCGTCTTTGTCACAAAGGATGAATGATGTCGTCCCTCTGAGGAAATCGCCGGTTGGCGGTTGTGCCGTTGTCCGCTGTGCGTTTTGCAGCATAAATAGAACTATGTATTGGTTTTCCTATATTTTGCATTAATCGGCGGCGTGTGTTTCAAAGATGCAAAAAATCAGGTTTTCTAAAGATTCATATAGGGTAAATTTGGGATATATGCACTACCTTAATTGATTTCATTATATCATTGAATATATTGACAATTACTCACTGCATTATATTATGATTGCAATGAATTGATGATCACAACAAAATGATATAATTGTTAACAGGTTAGTTAAGTCGAAAAACGACTGAAAAAAATAATTGAAAAATTCTACAAAGTGGGATAAACGCCCTCTTGATGGGATTTATGCCCCATGAGTTTAGAATTAATGCTCTTGACTCAGTTCAGTTAGAGGATACAATTTTTTTCCATCGATGATAGATAGTAAATCAACTGTTGATAAAAAATCGAGGGTCAAGAAAGCAAGATTTATTATTGAATATTTCGAACAACACTAAATCTATTACAAATCGATGGTTTTTTAACATTTTTCATTTTATTCTGTCTCTTCTTCAATCGACCAAAGTTATTGCAACTGTTGCCATACATAGTACATGTTTCGTGAAACCATTTTTGGCAGTCGATACAACGAATCCAGTCTACAGATTCTTTTGTGTCATAGTAGCTTTCCAAACATTCTACGCAATCTGCATCATCATCACGTTGATATTCACCTGATGAGTGGTCATCATTTTTTTAAGGGTTTGATTCGTTTAATATTAGAGTTTTTATTAATTTTCTTTTTTTTACCATTTTAGCTCTACTCGAACATGTAGGTACGTTCTCTTCATCTTCTTTTCCTTTTCTCTTCATCTTCGTTCTTTCAGATGATATGATTTTTGCTGATTGTTCCCTTGCATTCTTTTTGCTACAAATTATTTGCAATGGAGCAATTTCATGCAAATATTTAGATGGTGTTTCGACCGTATCTCCTGGTATTTGATTGTGCACTGGTGAATTGCGGCTCTTCATTTGAGACTGTCAGTCCGGTTTGGAACAGCTTGCAACTTCCTTGGTGTTAGGAATTGGAGATTCATGATGCATAGAACTATTATTTGTGTCAACATTTTCCATGTCTGCTACTGTACTAGGTTCTAGATCAAGCAAATCCTCGAATTCGAACACATAGTAATCATCTAGAAGCAAATTTTTCTCCAATTCTTCATCGGGTTCTTTTTCAGGTTCTACAGTTGGTTCTTTGACTTGTTCTTCAGACTGAGAATGGTCAGAAATTTGAAAGAAATAGTCAGGTATTGCATTCTCATTGAATGGGTAGATTCCACTAGCCATAAATCCAGAAGTAGCATTAGTTATAGTTGCAGCTGCATTCCAGGCAGGGCCGATTAGTTTTCCGATAATGTTCTTGTTAATATTCTTATCCTTACTCTGGAAAATGTGGAAATCAGATTGCCTCTTAAAAAAAGATTTAAGAGGTTTGAAGAATGATCTATCGAGTGGTTGTAAGGCTTGTGTGGTATGACTTGGGAGACATAACAAAATAATATTATTTTTTCGGTGAATTCCAGCATGTCAAAATTGTTGCAATGAGGTGAATGACCATCAAGTATCAAGATAACTGGACCATCTGTTTTCCTAGGAGCGAAAACTTCCTTTAACCATTTGAAAAATAATTCTGAATTAATGAAAGAAGACTGCTTATTCATGTAGAGATCAGATCCAGCAGGCATTCCTTCCAAGGTCATCAGATTTTTCGAACCGCTTTTGGAAATAGAACTGGTGGTAAAAAGGTTCCTTCAGCACTTGCACATGCTATCAAGGACACATTTTCTCCCCTTTCTTTGGAAGTGAGAACATGAACACATTTGCTTCATTTCATAGCCACTACTTTATCAGGTTTATTATTTATTTGTATGCCAGTCTCATCCATATTGAAGATGGCCCATGGTTTCAGCACCAGGTCATACTTCTCCAGAGCTCTTTTCAACAATTCGTTTAACTCATCAACTTCTGCTCTACTCATTCCTTTTGCTCTGGTAAGTGATAATCCTTCACTTTTTTCGTATGGTAAGTTCCGGGTGCCTTTCCATAAATGAATAAAACCAATGCATCCCTGCTGTTTCTGTCATTTCGCCTCGCTGTGAGAATACGTTTCCTAGACGTAGTTTCTTAGCAAAACTGAAAGCAACTGATCTGACAGTTGTTATTGTAGGACCGAGTCCTGTCTGCTGTAATCTTTTAATATGATTTAGTAAACGAATTTCGTTTGATACTCCAAGAGCAGGAGGCTTTCTTAGAGGAACTTTTTTGGAGTTATCAGAAGTCAATCTTCTTCTGAGACTTCTAGAAGGTATATTAAATCTCCTACTAGATTCATGGATGCCCATATTTCCAGATTTCACATTTTCGATAGCTTGCCCCAAGTTTTGTTCAGACCACAAAACATGTGGTTTGATATACTGCTTCCTAATATATTTTCTTGGCATCTGAAAAAATTGTGTCATAAGTAGGGATTCGTCTCAGATTAACAAATAATGTTTTGATTTTTTCCTGCCCCAAACATTGAGTCACATTCTAAGCTCACTTGCGGACACTTCCACTGCTTTGCCATATTTCCAAATTCTCTTTAGTTGCAGGAAAAATGAAATTAGAAGTTTAATTGAAAATGTGTAAAAAAGTTATGCAAATAAAAAAAGTCATACTAATTTATGCATTTGAGTCGCTGCTTTTAAAACTAATTAATAATACTAGAATTTTATTTAATAAAGGCATATTCTTCTATAAATTTTAAACAAAGATTTGTTGCATCCTTAGATACCTTTATAGTTATAACTAAAAGTGGCAAAATTACTCAAAATTTCAGGAGCTAATTAATGTGTCAATAGTAATATATTAGTAGTTTTGTCCTTGTTTAATTACCATATAAATATCATACCATACAAATATCGTCAGAGTGTGATCGACGATCATTTCCAATACGCCATAGTATCGTAGTAAATAATGTCAAACGTGGTTTGTTTATACTTGCGCTAATTTAATGTTTTTGGATTATCATGGTTCGTCGCTGCCAAGTTTGTCAGGAAAACAGCCGAAATGACGAAGGCCATGTATCTACAATACCATCTCCACTTTTTATAATTCATTCATTATTTCACTACTGGCGTTTAGAATAGTTGGCCGCAAAAATAAACGTGTTTATGAACGAGTAGCCCTTTCTATGTTTATTATTACTCTAAGGGATTCGTTTCAAATTGAAGGGCATATATCTTCTGCTTTACTGGGTCACAAGTCCTCCGAGTGTTATTTCGTATGGGATATATGCCCTAGCGAATTTCCTTGATATAATTGATCTATTCTACTAATTCAAACCTAGAAAACCAATTCCCAACATATATCAACAATGGAGACGAAAGATCCGATAGATAGAATGTTGTAATTCTTCAGAAAACTAATATTTCACTAGTCATGCATGATCAGAATTTACTAAGACCTTACCTTACTAATTGTTTCCAGTGATATTTTGCTAAATCGTAACCGAGCGTTGGACTAACGATGGATATCGCACAACAGATCATCCACACTACCGCGAGAACGAAGAAAGAGCGACCATATGCGTATATTTTGCGAACTACGTGCTCGGGGCATATATCCTCCTAGGGCATATATCCTACATTTACCCTATGTTTATTTTTTCGGTTCTTCCATATTTTTACATAGCGTCAGGGCGTACCCTTTCAATTCAGTTCCAGTCATTTGATTTCTGCTTCTGTTTGTTAAATGTAGTTCTGGTCTTCTCAAGAAATTAAGCTTTATTATTATTATTAGTGTCTGTTTAGTGTTTTTAACGTGCAGTATACGGATTTTTTCTTGTTCGCAAGATCAGTTTGAGGTTTATTGTGAGGCGGCAAATAAACTGCTTTAAGTAAGTAAAAGACGTAATCCACCCACGGAAGAAGAGCACTTTGTTACAGAGCCAATGGTTATTGACGATCGGCAACCATTCACCTCTGAAACACATATTCCACCCCATTCACACTCTGATGTGAGCAAGGTAAGCAAAGGTAGAGAAATTTCTGCACCCATTACCGATATTGATATTGCTGATCCCTCTACATGGCCGAATCATCTTATTCAATCAATCGTGATAATCAAATCATGGAAAACTTTACTGCTGATGAAACTGGTAGAAAATTGTCATCCACGCCATATTTATGAAAATTGCCAAACGGCGAAAAAGTTAATAGGGACTGGTTGGTGTACTCTAAAAAAATCAATGCCGTATTCTGCATTTTTAATAAAGTTTTTAGTACGTTGTCTTGTCTTGTTAAATTAACTACGGGCTACTCTAATTAGAGACCTTTCTGTTATTTCTCGCCGTTTAAATAGTATGGAACATATGAAAAGCGCTCAAAACTGGCATGAATTAAAACTACACGTTTGAGTAAAGAATTTATTATCGAAAAAGTGCAACAAAAACATAATGAAATTGAAAAGAGACGACGGCGTGCAATCATTAGAATAATGATTTGTCTTGTGTAGTATTTGAACCAAATAATGGCAATTTTTTTAAACTAGTTGGAATGATTGCCAAATTCGATCCAATTATGATGGAACATCTGAGCAATATTCGAAGGTCTAGGTACAAGAAGTTGAGTCAAAAGATACCTCATTATCTTAGCAATCACTTTCAGAATGAATTAATTCATTTAATGTCAAAAAATCAGCGAGAAATATTGAAATGCCTCAGAACAGCCAACTTTTACTCTATAATTTTGGATGAAACTCCAGATGTTGAGCAACGGACTTTCATAATTCGCTTCGTTCATTGTTCTTGAAATGAAGTCGAAATTAGAACACATTTTCGGGGGGATTTCAAAGTTTTAAATACTACAGGAGAAGGGCTTTTCAATTTTTTAGGAACAGAAATATTGTCAAAATTTGAAATAGGCCTTCATGATAGGAGAGATTAGGGTTACGACAATGGTGCAAATATGTCTGGGCATGTGAGCCTTCAATCTCAAATTCAAAAAACTAACCCCAGAGCAATGTTCTAGTCTTGTTCAGCTCACACGTTGCATTTAACTGTAAATGATGGAGCTAAAATTTCAGTAGTTTTTTTTTCAATCATTCAGGTGTTGTTCAATTTTTTATCTGCCTCACCCTAGAGGTGGAATATTTTAAAAGAGGAAGTGCTAAACTTCACTTTAAAATTGGTTAGTGAAACACGATGGGAAAGCAGAGTCAAAGCCATTCGCCCTCTCATATTTCAATTCCTCGAACTCGAAGTTTGTAAGAGTTTACAGGATTTAATAAAACATAATACAAATAAACATTCTGCAGGATTACTATTAGACAAAATAGAAACTTCCAAATTCATTTGTTCTATTATAATATGGTATGATGTGCTAACAAAGGTTAATGTAATGAGTAAAAATGATCCAGAATCCAAATACAACTTCGAATGAGTGCCATAAGAAAATAAAAAGTCTTATCATTTATTTTACTAAAAAAAGGTCAGATGAATATTTGGAGATTTTTATGAATGAGGCTGTAGCAGAAGTAGAAAAAAATGATATAGAGCAAACATTTACTTTCTCGAGGCAAAGAAAGACGAAGCGTCAATTTTCATATTGTTACGAAACAGCATATTGGTATATTCCCTGAATCCGACTCTGTCTAAGCCATGTATGAAAGTTAAAATTATGGCGAATTCGCAGGGATTTCTTGGAACTATTTACGATTGTGACTATCTTATCTACACATTGTTTTTGTGACCAGTCTTATCTAGAAAATGCCAGAGAACCAATTGTTTTGGTGTGAGCCGCAATCTAGAATTATCTAGTAAAAAAGGGCCGACCAGCGAGAGAAAGTTCAGTTTTTAATTTGACATCGTGAGATAAACAGTATTTAAGTGAATATAAATTAGTGAAGTGTTTAAATAAATTAGTTTAAGTGCATATACTGTGTATATAATTAGTGAATAGTGTAGTGAATACATGAATTAAGTGAGTAACCATACCGTGTGTTTAAAGTTCATCCCACCCGTTTACTGTTTAAATACAGTGACTGAGTTATGAGCAGAATTGGAAGATCGTGAGTTGGAAACGTCCGGTTACAAAAGTGAATAAGTAGAAAGACTTTAAGTGGCACTGGAAAAAGACGGCTTTGATTCAGAAACAGTTTTATTTAATGACGAGGCTTCCACCTTAATCTCGTCAATTTCTACTAATATTTCTGCTAACATGAACGAGAAGATTTTTGCTTTGAAAAACGACATTTCTGCGAATATTTCTGCTAGCATGGACGAGAATATTTCTGCTATGAAGAACGATATATCTGCGGATATCTTATTAATGGAAAACTACATTGCCGCTGACGTTGAAAATGAAATTTCGTCTACAAAATCTGAAATGAAGAATAAGGTGACAACGATAGACGAGAAAATTTAAGGAAGTTGCAGTTTCAAGAATTACAGTAGTCGACGGAGAATGGTCACCCACCAGGATCAGAGAAGATCAGGAGAATGATCCTTGCCTAAAGAAGATTGGGCAATGGAAGGAAGAAAATCGGCGACCTACATGGCAAGAAGTGTCAAGATTTTCACCGACACTCAAGGCATATTGGGATCAGTGGGACCTCCTAGTCCTGGAAGAAGGGCTGTTGAAAAGAGTCCTTGAAAAATATGATGGTTCCGAGATGAGATGACAGCTAGTTATCCCTAGAACGAGAGTAGCTGATATACTGAAGAAGTTACACGACAGTCCATCGGGAGGGCATCTGGGAGTGAAGAAATGGTGTAAGAAACGTATGACTTGTGCTACAAGTAATGTACCACATCGCAAGAAAAAGGCACCTATGAAACAGTATAATGTTGGAAGCCCTTTCGAAAGGATTGCCTTAGACATCGCTGGACCATTTCCGACGACTGAAAATGGTAATAGATACATCCTGGTTGTAATGGATTATTTCACAAAGTGGGTGCAAATTTACGCGATCCCGAATCAAAAGGCCACATCTGTCGCGGATGTATTGGTGAAAGAGTTTATCAGCCGATATGGAGTGCCCTTGGAAATCCACAGTGACCAGGGAAGAACTTTCGAAAGTCATCTATTCCAAGAGACTTGTGATAAGCTGTGAATGAAGAAGACTAGGACAACAGCATTACATCCTCAGTCAGATGGAATGGTCGAGAGAATGAACAGGACTATTGAAAAATACCTGTCCAAAGTGGTTTCCAGCCATCAGAGAGATTGGGACCAGTATCTTTTCCTATTCGCATTGGCTTATCGATCTGCTGTCAATGATTCCACGGGTGAAACACCTGCGAACATTCTGTTTGGACGTGAAATGAAGCTTCCTTGTGACCTGGAATTTGGCAGTCGGCCTGGGGAAGATCTAGCAGAATACTACGTGATCCAATTGAGAAGAAGGCTGGACGATATTCATGAATTAGTTCGAATAAATCTTCAAGTTGCCAGCGACAGAATGAAAAGTCGGTACGACACGCAGGCGACAGTAGGCGGTTTTGAAGAAGGAGACAAAGTATGGTTACACATCCCGATGAGGAGAAAACGATTTTCTCCAAAATTACAAAAATCCTGGGAAGGTCCAGACTTAATCAAGAAAAGGATCAATGATGTTATAAATCGCATAAGCAAGATCCCCAACGGAAAACCAAAAGTAGTTCAACAGAACCGACTAGCGCCATTCGAAGAAGACCATGACCTAGAGAAAGGAGTAAACCATATTCGAGATGTGTCTGACCCTACCTTCGATGAATTTATGGGCGCGTATGGAGGTACTGGGAAAGCTAGATATGGAGTCACTTCAGAACAACGACAAGATTTGTTCACTCTCCCGGAAGATTATTCACTGACATACAACCTCCCCGCCCGTATCAAGAACGCACGAGGGTTGGCATCCGTCTTTCGAAAGAAGTTCGAACAATTAGAAAAACTTGAAGACCCGATTCCAGCCCCTGGCAAGACACTGAAACTAAAACATAATTCGCGGTACGTCTTCTACGTGGTAACTAAAAATGAATTTCAAGGCAGATCTACCTACCGCGATGTGTGGGAAGCACTTCGAAACCTCCGAGACCATGTGTTAGAATCCAGCGTGAAGAGATAGCGAGTAACCAGTTGGATTGGCGAGTCATCAGGAACATGGTAGGGGTTATCTTCCAAGATACCGGTGTCCAGATATTAATTGGCAGCTACAACCCCCGTTATCAGTATCCGATGAAGACGGTGCCCTGCTATTTCCATAAGATGGAAAGTGTCTAAATGGGGCCAGTTGCCGATTCAAACATCCAGTCTCGGCTACACAAAAGTTCCAGGAGGAACTTCCATTTAAGGAGGGGGTTATGTTACGAAACAGCACCAGTGTCCCTGAATCCGACTCTGTCTAACCCATGAATGAAAGTTAAAATTATGGCGGACGCGCAGGGATTTCTTAGAACTGTTTACGATTGTGACTATCTTATCTAGACATTGTTTTTGTGACCAGTCTTATCTAGAAAACGCCAGAGTGCCAATTGTTTTTATATAAGCCGCAATCTAGAATTATCTAGTAAAAAAGGCACTAATATATAATGGACCGACCAGGGAGAGTTAGTTTAGTTGATAAAGTGATCTCGTGATATAAACAGCGAACAAGTAAATAGTCTAAGAGTGAAGTGATTATATACATTATTTTAAGTGAATATACTGTGATTATAATTAGTGAATAGTGTAGTGAATAAATAAATTAAGTAAGTAGTCATACCGTGTGTTTAAAGTTCATCCCACTAGTTTACTGTTTAAATAAATAAGAAAAACATTACAATATGAAAGTGCAGATGAAGTAGTTTTGGTTCCAAAACAAAAATTTAAGATCCGTTTTTATTTTCAAATTTTAGACACAACAATGCAATTCTTTATTTAGATTCTTGGGTGATTCCCAAAATCTAGAGTCTGATGTGATTAAACAATCATGTATAGCTTTGGATTTAGCTTTGCAAATCCAACAAGATGGAAATGTATGCGAAGATATTTATTGTCTTGATTTGCATAATGAAATTATGTCATACAAAATTCCTAACCCAGTTCCAGGTTCTAGCGAAATTTCAGACTCGCCAATAGATATTTTGAACTATATAACGAAGAACAATCTACAGTATTTGTTACCAAATCTATTTATAGCCTTGAGGATATTCCTGACCTTACCAATTTCGTTAGCATCTGGCGAAAGGAGTTTTTCAAAGCTAAAGCTTATTAAAAAGTATTTGAGAATGTCAGTGAGCCAAGAAAAGCTGTCAGATTTGGCAATCAATTCAATTTAAAATAAAATTTGTGAAGCCATTGACCACAACGAAATGATCAATGAGCTTGCGTCTGTGAAAGCAAGACGTGTTGTGTGGAAATACCCACTTGTTATTTAATTATTTCTCATTTATATGTACATTTTACATTTCTTGCGTTGTGAGGATCTTATTTCTGTTATTGTTTTCAGTAACATTGCGAAATCCTTTTGTTAATTTGCGAATTCAGTGATTCCTTCTTTCTTTTATGTGATAGTTTGCTGATGTTTTTTTGTATTGATTGTATTAAGAAAATCATTAAAAAAATGTTACGATGTAGGATGTAAGTATCTTGATCTTTAAATCATAAAATTAGGGGCGTACAAAAATCCTGCAATCAGGCGTTCACCCCCTCAGGAACGGCCCTGCGAAAACAGCATTCACAAAATTATTTTTACCTATTTATAATAAAAGTTTATATTAAAAATAGAAAAAAAAAACTGAAAAACCAGGAAAAACATAACCAAAGTGAGAGAAGGATCAGTGATGAAGTTGACAGAAAATGATGATACACATTATAGGATGAAAGAGAAACAAGTAATAGAAAATGGATCGATAAATTCCATCAACTAGAGTATAAATAAAATAGCCATTAAATAAAAACCAAATTTATCCAACAGAATTAATAATATGGTCCTTCCCAGGTAGGTTATTTTCCGATCGAAGCAATTATAACAGAAAAATAATAATCATGTTTTTAGAAGTCGTACCAATAAATCACATTTCTTTGAAATTGATTTGAAGTGATACCAATCTAAGTGAATGTGGCGGGAGCGTCGATGATATTAATCATTGGTTGTTTTATTATGTTGTCAGCTAAACAGCTACAAATTATCTGCTTAATACTTTATCCTGCAAGAAAATTTCATTACCACAAACCACATTTCACTCTTATACAAACATGTGTTATAAAACCGAGTCAGGGAATTCTTGAAATGTACCAACCGTAAAATTTAATTCGGTTAGATTCTTTGGATATGGTAGAACGAGTATACACAGAGAATGTTGTTCCTATTGTTTCACCACTCGTGTTAGTTTTATCAAGTCTATGTTTTGTGAAGGGCCTTCAATAGTCAGTATGTAACATTGATTCGTGGCTGAATAGGTTCCCAATGCCCGAAGCCAAAATCAAACGGTAAAAATAATCCAATGGGATTAATTGAAAATGTCATATTTCTGAACTCTTCGCCTCAAAATAAAATATAATAATTCGGCCCAATATACCTAATTCAAATACACCAGGTTTCGATATTTTCTATTTGGAAATCTCTCTCTTGTAGCTACACATCCCGTCGTGGATGTTTGCTGCAAGCACGTTCTTCCGCCATCTATTTTGGTCCATCATATGGCCTCTCTAACCCTGAATTTCAAGCGCATTTAGATCTTTCAGGACACTGCCGGCCTGGTTATTATTATTATTATTATTATTATAATTATTGATATTATTATTATAATTATTGATATTATTATTATTATTATTATTATTATAGACATAAGAGGTGAGAGATAACCTATGAAGCCAATAATCCGAAAACAAATGCTCAAACGCCTATACATAAAATTAATGATAACACTAGACAACATTTTTTTTTTATTTTTATTTAGCAACTATATACAATTTTCGTTTCTCTATAGTTCTAATAAAATAGTAATAAAACCCAATTCATTCTGACACGTCAGGTTTTGGAGAAAAAATTATTGAAATTAAATGAAATATTATTAATTATTAGGTATGTACATTAGATAAAGATGTATGCTATCATCCTGTTTGGAATGTTTTTTTCACTTTTCTATTATACTGTTCAGCGGCAGTTTCTGATATCAATGTCCAACAATAATCAGCAAGCATTTCACTGTTCTACTTGCCCTGGTACGTTTTTCAATAACAGAAATGTCTTGATGAAACCTTTCGCCGTGTTCATCACTGACGTCGCCGAAGTTCGGTGGAAAGAAATCCAGGTGCGAATGCAACAAATGTATTTTAAGGCTCATGATATAGCTCAATTTATGGTAACTTCTAAGAAGTTCAACAACAAGTGCTATGTAATCATTAGATTTTGTGTTTCCTAGAAAATTTTGGGTCACACCTTTAAAAGCATTTCAAGCAACACGCTCCAAGTCACCTAGGTTTCTTCAAATATTGTATCTTGTTGTAGAAGTTTAATTTGGGGTCCTACAAAAATTCCCTCTTTGAGTTTTGCATCTGAGATATTGGGAAATTTTTGTTTTAGGTATTGGAATCCACGGTCATGTTTATCCATTGCATTGACGAAATTTTTCATCAAACCTAATTTTATGTGTAATGGAGGAAAAATATTTTATTAGGTTCTACTCGTGACTTATGAAGTATATTCTTTTGTCCAGGAATATACTGAACACTGACTGGCCAGTTTTCAACAATGTAGTGGAAATTTCTTGCTCGACTGTCCCACCCACAAATAAAACAGCAGTGCTTTTTATACCCTAGTTGTAAACCGAGTAGAATTGCTATAACATTGAGGTCTGCGCTGATATACCATTTGTAATTAATTCTGTCGAGAAGACGAGTCATATTTTCATACATTTCTTTCATATGGATTGCATGGCCAACGGGGATGGATGGATAAACATTTCCTATGTGAAGTAGTATCTTTCAAACTCAATTTCGAAGCATCGATAAAAAGACGACGCAATTCTTTTGGATGGTGTTGGTGACCTAAGGCCAGGATCAAATCGTCGACATTATTGCATTATGAAAGACCCTCGTTGTTTGAAAAATACTGTGATAGTTGACGATTACGATATACAGAAATTTGTGTGCCTGGAGCTAACAGTTTCCATCCTTGGAGTCTAGATCCTAGTATTTCTGCTTAAGTTTTTGACAAATTCAGACCTCGAATAAGATCATGTAATTATAACTGATTTATTAGGTGTGGTCTGTCCTCTTGAGATGGCAAATATTTATCTTCACTGGTCGATAACGCGACACTTGGTTCTTCTGATTCTGTACCAGCATATGATTCACTCGAAACACCTATGAGTCTTGGTACTGGCAAGGATTCCGAATGAGGTACTGGATGAGTAGCAGAGGGAAGACTAGCATAACTAATATTTTTCTAATTTTTGTTAGAAAACCCAAAAGTTTTCGTGCAGCAAAAGTACCAATTGGTCGAATGGTCAGTTTGTTCGCGCCAACTCATAGGTCTTGCAAATGGCATAGCGATGTTCTTACCGTTTGACCAGCCCCTCAGAGTAACAGCATAGCGTGGACAGTAGATGCTGGGAGCCCATGTCTTGTCTTGGTGTTTAATGGTTAAGCCAAAATAGTGGAAATATAAGTTTTCTATTAAAGGTGTAATATTCTGCTTATGCCGGTGGGTAGTGAGTTCTCAACATATATAACCGAAGCTGCTTGGATTATTTACACACGTACGGGACATTATGAAATAAAAGGACGTTACAGCTATCACAAACTGACTTACCCTGAATAAAAAAATCAAGAGAGAGATATTCGAGAATTTTTTGCTTGGGTTTGTTGGTTTTTGAGTTAGATATATGGAGATATTCGAGATATGGCCCTGATATAGGATGCGGTTCCTCTGCAGGGCGGGGTTGGGTATTTTTAGACTGGGGTTTGTGTGCGCGTTCGGTGGTGGTTGGCGGTTGGTGGCGGGTTGTGTGTGTGATTGAGAGGGTAGATGGTTGGTTGAGCAATTGAGTTGCGATGGTTTATTGATTGTTAAAGTTAGGCTGAGATTAAGTAGGAATTAATAGTGTGTGTTGAAATTAAAGTTGCTTATGTTTATGATAGATCAGTGGTGTCGATATATGGAAGGAATTAGGTGACGAAGAGTGTCGGCTATGATGTCCCTTGAGTTGGGAATGGTGCTAGTGACTTTTAGAGTGTGACTGGGGCCGTCTCTTGGGGGGTGTTTGGTGTGGTTAGCCTATGGGGGCAGCGAGGGTGGAAGCCCACGTGAGGACCGCCGCAAGTTGTGCAGGTAGGAATACCGGACTTGGGGCAATTTTCGGTGCGGTGACCAGTTTAGCCGCAAGAAGGGCATATCGGTTGAGATCGACAAGAATCGGAGGAATGTCCGGTTTTAGTGCATCGGTTGCAGTATTTTGGGGTTGGGTTGGCGTTGGATGGCTCGCACTGGTGTGGGAGACCAAAAAAAGAGATGCCAGAAGTGATGGCTTGGTGGTAATGGGTTTCGGAGTGTGGGATGATGCGGAACATCTATGTAGGTTTATTTGTGGTCTTGGCGGGGATTCGCCAAGCTTTGACGAAAGGGAATTGATGATCGTGAAGAATTTATCGAATTCTTCGGGAGGGATCGTTGGATCTACATTCCTGCAGACGAATGAGTAAGAGGGTATAAGAGTTTGTGTTGGTTGGGGTGGACGTTGCGTGGAGTTTAAGATGTTTATGGTGATGTTGGAATCACCAGTGGAGTTTTGGATTTTTCTGAGGAGTGTTGAAACTGACATCGTGGAAGAGGTTTTGAGAAGGGCTGTTCTATTGAAATTAGCTTTCAGGTGAAGGATGTGTCCGTTGAGAAGTTCGAGGGTGTTTCAGAGGGTAAAAAGAGATTTGTGAGACTGTTGTGTTGTTGGCGGGGGTTGATATGGGATTGTTGAGGGGGGTAGGAGATGAGGTAGATCGGGGTTTTGTTCTCCCGACGAGGGTGAAATCATCCTTGCCGGGACTGGATGGTTGTCGGACGATTGAGGGAGTGGGGGCTGGGGATATTACGGAGGAAGCGTAAGACCTGGTGAGAGATGCGATGGAAGTGTGTTTTGGGGGATGAATTAGAGGATAGTTGTCTGGAATGGTGGAGTTGCATTTTTTTCCCAGTACTTCGATTTGTCGGAGTCTTTCTTCTATTTCGGAAATTAAGCTTTGTTGTGAGCATTTGGATCTGGTGGTGCGTTTGGTGAACATTTTGGGTGTTTTTAGGTTGGAAATAGGTGTAGAATTGGCTGTGGAGGCTAATACCGACAGTGGACTCACAGCCGGAGAGAGTTGCCTCCCTAGTTAAAGGTGTCCTGACTTATTAGCTTTGAAGGTGTTTTATATTTACCTGGGTTAAATATCCTTCCTTCGTCTGGTGTGGATTATGTTGTATTTGTTGCGGGTTGCTTCAGGATTTCATAAATAATAAATGTTTCGAAAGAAACAGTTGTAACACTTCTAAGTGATTACAATGAACTGTCGAACTGACAAGTTCGGCAGAACACGTGGGTTTATAGGGTTAGGTTAGGTTAGGCGGCGTCCAAGTTGGTTTGTATCAGTGACCAACTCTGCTATTATCACCTTCCTCGAGCGATGGACTGGACCAAGTGAAATTGTCAAAAAAAGCCGTGTGTACCAATTTATATACCCCCATAGCCAGAAATTTACCAATTCTTAATTTGATTGGTTCCAGAGCAAAATTGGGAGTGGTTTAAGTGCTCTGATATAGGAAACATGCAAGGATATCTTCAGACACGTCCCCTCAATGTTTGGTTGAACAACATTTGTTGCAGTATTTTTCTTATATAAGTAACTTTGAAATTATGTAAAATTTAATGCGTTCTTTAAAAAACCTATTTAATTTCTCAAAATCCTGACGTGATGGAGCAAATTTGAAATCAGATTCAAAATCAGCATGACAAAAAGCATTAATTATACGTATTGGTGTATAAGAAAACCAAACTGTGTTTACCAGTGTAATTAAATTTACTGTTTCGACCCTCACTCTGTGGAATCTACTCATATTACTTTTTAAATGAAACTAACTAGTTCTAGATAATTCCACAATATATTGAAAAAAATGGTAGAAACTCTAAAATTTTTACAGTTGTTTCGTTATTGCTGTCATCGTCAGAATTAGTTACATTTGATGTGATGCCTACCTGACGTTTAATAATTATTTTTAGCTAGACCAAGAAGTGACCTACCTTGTGATTGACTTAATATATATGAATAGAAAAAAGAAGAATATATGATATTACAAATATTGAAGCATAGATATCATGGGGATATCCTGGATATCGTTTTCCTATTTAAGATCAGTATAACTGTGCAATGATATTGAAAGCCAGGAAAACTATATCTTCCGATCGTTACTGTTATTACATAAGAAGACAGTTAAAAAGTGGAGCTCTCTAGATTTATTTGTTCATTGACGACTTCATATTGTAGGTCTCTTAAGTGTTTTCTAATTTCTAACTCTTCAAGGAAATCTAGTACTTATTTCTTATCACAAATATGTAGTACTTCTAGCTCTGTGTTAGGTGTCAATGAACGTTTGGTGTCAAGTAGATGTTTTGCGTATTGGGATTTATCTGGTTGTTTTAATCTGTATGCTCGTAAGTATTCACTGTTTTGGGTTTCCAAAATTTCTAAGCGTTTGACCCAAATAGACAGCATTACATTCTGGACATTTAAGTTTATATATACCAAACTTCTTTAATGGGGATATTTTTGTTTTTACATTTAACAATGTTGTACTCACGTTACTTTCTGTTTTAAAAGAAATTGTTGCTAAAGATATTATCTTTGAAATATTATTAGAAATATTACCTGCATATGTGATGGTTTTGTAATTTTTTATTTCTTTAGTTTGTTTAGGAAATATTCTGTGTGCTGGATCACTACTCACCTCTTAATCTGTCCGCCGGAGAAGGGGTCCCTGTGCCAACTTTGGCTGAACGTAAGACTACTTGGCTGTCGAAACCATTACAAGGGAGATTTATCAATAAACTAAATGAAGCTGATCCTAATTCTTCAATGGAGTGGCTTCGGAGGGGACAATTATTCGGGGAAACAGAAGGATTCATGGTAACAATACAAGACAACGTAATTGCGACCAAAAATCATCTTAAATTTGTACATGGAGTACAGCTGGATATCGATCTGTGCAGAATACGTAATAGACATGCGGAAATAATAGAGCACATTATCTCAGGATGCAGTTACCTTGCTCCAACTGAATATCTCCAACGCAATAATTTGACGGCGAATATAATCCATCAAGAACAAGCAATACTCTGTAACCTGAAAGAACAGAAAGAACGTTATTACAAATATGTCCCTTTTCCCGTTCTTGAAAACAATACTTTATGTATGGCATGGTCAGTTTGAGTGGGCTTCCTGTAAGCCCAAAAGCCGAACCCAAACCAGTCTCTAAAGTTAATTTAATATTAGGGTATTGATATTATTTAAAATTTGCTGAGCTGTTGATAAGTTGCCTTCGATTAAGCAAAAGATGTCGTCGACATATCTAAAATACAAGATAATTTCTTTATTTTTTGGAATTATAAATTTCTTTTCTAAGTTGTTCTAGAAGATATCTGCAATTAGTGGAGATAAGCCACTTCCCATGGCTAAGCCATTGGGTTGTTCGTAAATAACATTATTAAAAGTGAAAAAATTCTGTGAGAGGCAAAGTTTTAAAAAAGTAATTATTAAATTAATTTGTTGTGGAAGGACATCTGCGGATTCCAGGATCTCGCACACTAAAGGAATCGAATCCGAGACCGAAGTATACAGGTTACTCACATCGAATGAAACCATTAAACAACCATTAAGTATACGAACATCTTTGATTTTGTTAATTGATGCAAGTTTGTTACTTACCGAGTTTGTAGGTTTGAAGTTCGTTAATCAATGGATTAAATTATAGATAAACGTAATTAATTTTGAAACTGGAGTGTTGATAAATCTTACCACAGGTCTGATGAGTATTCCAGGTTTGTGTAGCTTCGGAAGTCCATACAACTTCAATAAATCCTAAAAAAGGCTTGTTATTATTTAGTACTGACTTAATGTTCCTAATCAATCTTCGTAATGGGTCTGAGCTTAACTGGGAGAAATTGTTATCAATGAAGAAACTTTCTACTTTCTGGACGTAATCATTATTATCAAAAATGACAATGCATTGTCCTTTGTCGGCCTTTGAGACTATTAAATTATTGTTCCTAATTTTAAGTTTTAACGATTTTAGCATTTTTAATGATGTTTTTGATTGTTATCTAAACAGTTACGTGATGAAGTAATTTTGTGTTTGTTGAGTTTGTGATAAATATCAAGTCTCAGTTCAGGTTTATTGATGTTGTTAGGTAGAAATTCTATTATGTTGTCTAAATCTACGGCTAAATGAACCAGAAACCAATTCAACATTAATCAAAAGTATTAACACCATAAATTTCAACCTATTAGATTTCTTTGAGGACATCGAAATAATAGCCGAGATAAACAAAAACAATAAATACCTTAACACACAAGTCAATTTAAATAGAAAATTTACACCTTTGCATAGACTCCTACAAGTCCTTCAATGATGACGACAGGTTGACAGATCGCAATTGTTAGAAGTTGGCGCCCTCATCGGTGAGCTATCAAAGCTTGTTATTTTTGATAGACAGCTGATGGCTCTACGGGTAGGGCGACGACCTCTTATAATATCAACTTTCATATAATTTTTGCAGTAACTTTGGGTTTTCATTACATTTCACATTTCAGAATGCAGTGGGGTGTGCTAGACGCGTGTTTGAACGTATAAAAAATCTTTCGCATTGAAAGTTTTTAACATCTGTAAGCTCCTTAGCGTTTTGTTTCCACAAATATTTCGACGAAATAAGTTAATATAGCCTTTTCCTTTGCTTACCTTTTATCTGAATTTTATATCTCCCTGTAAATTAACACGCTTCAGCATCGCCTTAACTATACCATCTCTATATCTGTCGCATCTCGCCTAAAGTTACTACATCAGCAACCACATCGTAATTCTCCATTTTTTATTATCTTCCAGATAAGTTCTTATATTTTCGTTTGTTTTAATTCTTACCATTCTTCATCCCTCCATTCATACGCTTCATCTATCATTTATTCGAATTCTTATCAATTATATTTTCTTCCTAGAGCCCTGTATTTTGGCCTTCGACTTATTTTCATTCCATTCGCGTGTCTGGCGCATCCCAATGTTCTCATAGCTTTCGCCGCCCTCACCAGATGGACATCAAGTTTGTCTTCAAATTTATTATTTTTGGTAGATGGTAGTTGCCTGTCTGTTGAGGGTCACGAAATCTTTTCACTTAACAATACCACCACGATGTTTGTCTATGCTCCGACGATTCGGAACCCACTTGATAGAATGGAATGCCAATTAGAGTTTTTGCAGTTTTTTGTGAATAAGTTTTTCTAATGACAACTTGGCAAAATGGTCGATGTGATAATCCCGAAAAAAGACAGTATTGGAAAAAAACAGATATTTTTATTAAATTGTGTATATTATATTTTTCAATGTTAACTGCGGCTATCGATCTGATTAAGGTCAGGCGAGCACCCACAAATCACGTTTATATTAAACGTAAACAATGCGTTCACCTACGCGGAAGGTTGAACCTACCGGTGAATGACTTCAATGTGTTCTATAAAAACAAGGTGTAATTAACCAATGATGCAATCATTATTATTATTTTGAATAAGTTAAAATGTCTTTTATATTGTAATCTGTGTTAATTTTAAATATACTAAACCCAGTGATTTTATAAATGATGTTGTTTATTCAATCCCCGAAGAACGGCTGCTAGGTAAGTGTTTTCCTCAAAGATATAATGGCTCTATGGTAAACGTAACGTATACGAGGGGCACTTACTGAGTAACCACCACATCGATCATAAAGATGTATAGTACATATTTGAGTGATTTTATTGAATTTTAATCTTTTAAACATATTTTTAACACTGTTCTAAAACCACGAACCACGAAATAAATAAATGTACAGACGTACAAATTTGGAAGCGCGGGTCTTGGGATTTTGACAAGTATGTATACATTTTATCAAATTTTACGCATTGTAATCCGCAAATTTATAGTAACGGCACTGATGATGGCATAATGCCGAAAGCGCTCTGCGAAATTTTGATAAAAGGAAATTGCACAACACTACTTTGTTTCTTCTGAAGAAATCTTGGGATATTCATCTCTTGTGCACACAACTGTAATTCAAATTAAATCATAAGTATAAATAGGAAAAATATTAAAGAGCAATAACACCAAGCACAGGTTTTGACTGTTGGCGGAACGCATATCCGAAATAGCTGGTCTTATATATGAATTTCATTAAGTAATTTTTAACTGTCCAAATTTTCCATACTGGCAACAATCAAATCTTTTTAATCACCTCGGAAACGCTCACGTCTGTTGCTACTTATATACGAACACGTACTGATGTACCAATTAGAGACGTAACACCGCTCTTGGTGCATAATGTTAGGCATGCTACGAGTACGGTAATCGGCGACGCACACCGCTTCTGTGACCGACTCGGTGAAAACCGCTCCGTCTGTTTTCAGGTTTAGAGTGAGTGTTGTAATAGTAGTAAATAGTTTGTTCAGTATAAGTGATTCACTGAAATTATTGTGAACGTTAGGGTTTTAAATGTGCCTGAAACTATTCTGCGCTACATTGTGAATAACATCAAGTTTACGTAGTTCATATTTTCGTATAGTATAGAGCTCTAATCTAATATTGACTTACTGGAATAGATGAATTTGTTCCAGAAACAGATTCCTGCCATGGTTTTCTTCTTCGACTGTTTGAACAGTTTTGTGTATCATACATCCATTTATTTTTTTTGTTTGACCCATGTGACGATTGGTACTTTCCGAAATAATGCTATTAAGGTAAATTAGGCATTGAAATAATTCCAATTGACTTCTGTCCGTTGTCGGAGATTACAGTTGAGCTATTTATTATGTCTTAGCAATCGCATTCAGTTTTCAGTAGTAATAGCATAAGAGAGTGCGAATAAATTGAAAATAATTCGACAGATTTTAGAAAACCTGTTGCCAGGCAATAGACACGAGAGCCCGAAGGGCTCGAGTGGCTATTGCCCAATGGCAACAAGTTTGCGAAAATGCCTGGAGAATTATTATCTAATTTATCGAACTCTCGTGTGATATTCGATAGATTATTTTTTGACGTTACAATCAAAATCATTTTTAAGATTTTATATTTTTATTTCAACAAATTTATATCACTCGACTCGATATAAACAGAATGAGTTATTCAAATTAGGATGCATTGATTATATCATATTATTTATATCATCGACTGATGATTCACTGAAACGTTTGGGAATCATTTTAAGAATTTCTTGAAAATTTATGATAGACGCGTCAAATCAAGAAAATCCGTTGTCATGTGGTTGTCATTCAATTAAAACAATGTACATTGAATTATTCTCGCTGGAATAATGTAAGTAGATTATTTCCACTATAAAAATGTTTTGATTGGCTAGAACGTATATGAATTACTGAAATTGAAAATTTCTATTGGTTTCGAGAAACGTCAAACAATAATCAAAGAATGATACTCTGATTTGTCTAGTCAGTCAACGTGTCAATGAAAACATTCCACAAAGCGAGGATCCAAGCAATCAGTATACTTGAGGCATTATTTATCTGTATTTATCATGTCTACATATTGTAAAATTAATTGATTTATGATATTTTTAATCTAAATTTGCTTGAAGGTCCTCTCAATGTTAAAGATAGTTTTCTCTTTCATGACACAAAATGCATCGAAAGTGACAAGAAGACTAATCGTGGTTTATATTATAAGCACTTTACCACCGGTTAATAAAAACAAATGATCTGATAAAACACACTAATTGAAATAACAAGTTCGAGGACTTGTAATTCTAAAATTTCATATATAATCTTTTTGAGTGTTTGTACATAACTACGACGTCAAAACATATCTAATAAATATAACTTTTTCTGGCTTATAGCCCTGTAACATATATATTTCTTCAGTTTTCTACTTCTTATACCTTTTTATATACATTTTTTCTTGAATAAGTGTTCTTGATTGTTGGTCTATTTTAATAAATGATGTTTTTTTAAATGCAAAAAAAATATAAAGAAAATTAATAACCTAATATTGAAACAAAAACGTATTAATCGAGACACACGAAAAACACAATCAGAATGAAACGAAAATTTGACTGGTGCTGAAATATCAAATGGAGTAAGTGAAGTTATATTTATGTTTAAAACCCAACTTAGCCTAAAATATTACTAATAACAAATTACCAGTGGCAAATATCTTATGCAAAATGGGATACAGCACTTGTCATCTGATTAACGAAATAAGAACTAAGAATCAGATACCTGCAATAGTGACACTGGAGTCTGGTTGTGACCGATATTCAGCTATTAGTTGAAAATTTCAGCTCCAGATCAAATTAATTATTTTTGTGGCAAAAACTAAAAAATATTTTAATTAAAGTGTATAGTTACCTTCAAGTTAGTGTAAACTACGATTCAAAGAAGTTTATTTCCTGTAAGTCGAATCACATTATTATATTTGAACTTGATACATAACAAAGTGGAATATTCGTACCATCTACAAAAACTAGCTATTTATTTTTGTGGTTTTACAAGCAATTAAGGTTCCACTTATATTTATTTCAAATGGGTACAAGCCCGAATTCAGATTATCGAAGCATCTGAAATAATGGAACCCCATAACGAAAACCATACCAATTTACAAACTACCATGCAGAAACAAACCAGAAACTAATCAACTGTCGTAAGTCAACCTGCCACGCCAAAATTTCCGTCAAAATCTCAAGCAATCGTATTTAGCTCCATCCATGGCATAAAACTTCATGAATATGTATTAGCCACAGGACCTTTACTCACACTAAAAAATATTCTCTTCTGTTCTCGAATATCACACAACAGAATATGCATGTATCTGAGCAATGCAAATATAGTCGTCAACATAGAGCAATTACTATTAATAATAAAACCATCAGGGCAAGACGCCTTATTACTCCTTCGGAGCGGCTAATCCTGTCCAACGTTTGTCCTTCAATACCAAATTCAATTCTGGAATAGAGTTTAACCGAAAACAACTTAAAATTATTGTCTCCTATGTCTTTTTTGAGACTCAATATCCCAAATACCGAATATTCTCATATGTTGAGTTTTCCCAGACAAATCTACATATCTGCATCTGACAACTTGTCTATCCCTGAATCTATGCTTATCATCTATGAAAACACCCAATACTGGATATATATATATATATATATATATATATATATATATATATATATATATATATATATTATAACGTATAAATAAAGATAGAAACACTGGTATAAACAGATTAGTTGGAAACTGATTAGAAATTAAAACATTAGACTATATTTTGTTAGAATCATAAATATGAGACATTAAAAGTGCTCATATTAACTAAATAAAGTAATACAACTTATGTATATAATTAATAATTTGAGAAGAATCACATAGAATTGACAAAAGAAACATTACCTTGATCATATAACAAAAGCCATAGAGTAAATATCGTCCATCGTATTAAATACCTCATGTCAGAAATAATGATGAACATATAATCTAGAAAAGAAACATGAATTAATAAATATTCGAAATAAAAAAGGATATTGTTCAATATTATAACACATTGTTTACTAAAAACATATGGGTTAGAATATTTAACGATGTAATACCAATACGCTTAGCGACATACGCTAGCGACACACGCTAGCGACAAAATATAGATGTCAATATGTATCAGCGACAAACGTTGAAAGTAGAGTAATTCCATAGATGACATGAATAGGAATTAATTAATGTATTTAATCCAATATAATGAACATTAAGAATTAGATTAAGGAATATTAATAAATGTTTTAAAAGAATTTATGTTGATGACTAAACACAATTGATAATTATAATAAGAGATTAAACTGAACATTGATATTAAAGACTATTGTATATCGCTTGAGAAAAACTATTCGTCACATACTAACAAGAGGAACTTCAATATTGAATAAACAATTTTAGTGAGATTAATTTTTGTATGTAGGTAAAGATATTAGAATGTTAAGTGAAATCATAATTTTGAGTGCGTTAAAAAAGAAAAACGGTGATTGGTTTATGTGACATGACAGAAGGAACTTTCAAACAACAACAAGTGTAACAAACATTTTTATGGAGATAGTGAGCTGAATTTAGACAAAAGACTAATTGTTGATTGTTGAAAAAAGTTGAAGAAAAAGGTCGTCGGTGGCTTGGCTTCGTTTCTGGAAGGTTGGGTTTTGGAAGTGCTCCAGAAATTTTAAGAAATTATCCTCAAATGAGGATAAAAACATAACAAACCATTGATAAAACATTCACATGTACTTACCCAATGATTGTAGCTGATTTTCCAGAGTGAAAATCATAATTTCACATAACTATTCAACTTTAAAACTTCGGAAGCTGTTTTTCCCGAATCCCGAGAGGCAGATCCTGGTTCCTGAACACAAGGTCAGTGTATTGTTGTACAACAAGAATTATATAAAACTCAATAACTTCAATCAAATGTTTTCTTTAAAATCTCATGAGTAAAATAGACTTTTAAATAATGATCGATCTGAAAAAGAATTCAAATTAGAGACTCAATATAGCTATATTCTTAAATAATTTCTCAATGATTAATGGCCAATTTAAATAAATAAAATTTAATACTTACGCATTTTTCAAATAAGAAGCTTAAGAAAGATGCATCCAATTCTTTTATGTAATATTTAGACTCTATGTATATAAATTTCATAACTATTTCTTGTACCATATTATTTGTGTTTCTGTATGTATAAATTTCCAACATAAATTCTTTTAACTTGTATATAATTTGAAATACGTTCTATCACACAGCATATAAGCTCGCTGTGAAACTGAACAGACCGACGCGTATAGCAATGTTTACTCTAGCGCATCGTCACCTCATATTTTCAAGCATGCGTACAGAACGCCACACGAAAGAATAAATCAATAATTTCATTTGACCCATACATGGGCGGCGCATAAAATTTTTATAAATAAAATTAAATATTGTTTCCAAGTAAAATGTTTCTTTATTTATTTATCAACTGAATTTATTCACAACCTTAAGAACCCAAAATAACAAAAGGAATCTCATACTCTATAAATACATAAAAATGCATTACAATAATTTCGTCCCAACGTAGTGGGCTGTTCAAATATCCTGTTAATTATATCATTATTATAACATTTATAATATTAAGTATTATAATATATATATATATATATATATATATATATATATTGTTATATTGTTATATTTTCAAACCTTTTAATATAATATCCCACGTTTGGAGACAATTTATAATATTTCAATTCTTTAGATATAATTGCCCTACGATATGGAAATAAATTATACTATCTTGTCGCAGCGACAATTATTGTGCATACCACTTAAGTACGTATTGAATTTCAAATTTGACAGTAATTGTCAAACTAAATATGCCCGGCGCCAATAAATATCAATATAAAGATGAATTTATCTACAATCAACTTATTACTCCTATCTCAGGGTGAGATCAAAATTGTTCAAAATTAATTCTTCAAATTTATTTGTTTTTTAAGATATTTCCAAATTAAATGTTTCACTATTATCAAACTCTCAAATAACTGTTAATTCAATATAATAAAAGGCCATTTAATTATTTTATGACATTTACTAATTTACTGTCACTACAAATTTCAACCAAATGTCACTGATTAAATTGAAAATTTTATTAATGTAAAATGATAAGTTCAAAGATATTGGATACTGAATGAATACTACAGGTAGTTAAAATCAAAATTATATATTATACTATCAGATACGCAAAATTAACAAAATTGTTATTCCCAGAAATTATGATAAAAGAACAATAGTCGTAACCTCTACAAAAAAACTTAAAATTAGAATACATCTATGCTAAAATTTAACCTAATGAATTATTATCAAACGCTCAAATAATAATTTACACTTGACGTGTATCAATGTCAAATACCGAAACTTCTGCTCAAAATGGTCTATTCACTTGATGTTGTAAATGATAGGTATTAATAAATTTGGTATATTTCAAATTTTCTTATATATGGATGCATCTTTAAACTGTATTGAATTTAAGGCCTGATATTTCTCGAGAAATAAATTCACTCACCCAATGGAACAGGAAATCTCGTACTTATTCTAACGTATTTAGAATACTGCAACTTTCTAAATATATACGATTTAGAAAAACTGGAACCACATACACTTTTACGATACAATTCTTTTCCGAATTATGTACGCACTGAATTTATTATATGGGTTATTTATCTGATTATATGATATGCAATTTATGCAATTTACCAAAAAAATTCGAGACAACTCTTATTCTGATGTTGTCTCTTCAAAGGATAAAAAGCTACTCACCAAATTTTTACAAAATAAATAATTCTCCTTTCTGTTGGTTACCGATTTTTCTTGTTTTTAAAAATTACTAATCTATAATTTTCAATAACCAAGTGAGATTTTGAAATTCTTTTACTACATTTGTACTCTTGCTAGCAGAGACCTCTATATTTTATAATTTCAAATATTTTCTCCAAATCCTATTATGTTCTATCTATCATTAGATATATTCTACTCAAATGTCATCGAAATTATGTAGTGTCATGTTTGATATTTCTACTGAATCTTTCAAAATTTAGGAATTTACGTAGAGTACCGTGTGTATCGAGAGTATGACAACTAAAATTGAATAAACTTCCTTATGTTTTACTTATTCTTTAAATTTCAAATAGAGGATGTGTATTAAATCCCCCTAATAAAAGAATGATGAATCGATTATTGTATATCATTGTAATTTCATCTTTAAATTTTCCAAATATTATCCTATTATTTCAGTATACTAGTTCTGAAAATGATTATTAACTGATAAAAAAATTTCTTTTAATCAAATTAAACTATTGTTACTAATTTCATAAAACTCATTAACTATATTATATCTATCTTAAAATTTCACGTAACATACAAATATTTGTTATTTTAAAATTCCCTATATACATGTTGATCAATTTTTTCTATGATCTGTAATATTTCAACTCTGTTTTATTCTACTCTGCCTAAACAACTTACATGGAACTGGTTATGATTTTACTTTAACATTTCTCAGTATTCTTCTCCTTTATTACATCCATATTTTAATTAAGCAACCCTTAGTTCCTTCGAAATTATTTTGTTATACATCTTTAACAATTCATTTATAAATTCACAATGTTCTTCTTCACAATCTGACCAATTACCATTACTTTTCACATCTTCTATTTATTCTATCTCACGTACATAATTATTTACCATTCTAATTTATTTTTCATACAATCCTTCAAATTTCATCATCAAACTCTTCACTTTCTCTTCATATCCCTTATTTCCACTCATTAACTCCAATTCTACCATAATTCCATTCCTCTTCATATTCCATAACTTCCTATATCCTCTTCAATTGCCAATACTTCCATATTTACCTCCTCAAATTCAATTATTTTACCATTTAATTCTATCTATCTATTCAAAATCAATTATTTCCTTATATTTCATCAATTCATCAATAACTATGTCTGTTTCTAACTTCTTCATCGACTATGCTTACATAACAACTTCTTTTTCATCCTTTAATTCAATCTTTTGTATCATATATTTGCTTAGTTCACATAACTTCCGTCCGTTTGTTCCTATAAATGTAATTATTTCATCCTGTCCATATATTTTGTTGCTTAATTTCATTTCTGTTTACATTATCATTTATTCTATCAAAGTTTCTAAAATCTCCCAATACTTGTTGTCATAAATTTTATCTCCATTTCCATATATTCGTTTTTTATTTCTGTAACTTCTATTTTCATTTCCATAATTCATATCAACATGTCTATCATTTCTTCTATTATCAATCCATGTTTATATAATTTCTATTTAAATATGTTTTTAAATATTACTTGTTAATCATAAACCTTTTATTT
Organism: Galeruca laticollis; assembly: GCA_963921935.1. NCBI lineage: Eukaryota > Metazoa > Arthropoda > Insecta > Coleoptera > Chrysomelidae > Galeruca > Galeruca laticollis. Next base: position 40,291,185 of record OY998175.1, on the reverse strand, counting down.
ACATATCGTTTTTATATCCATTATTTACCATGTACAATTCCTTTTTCGTTCCTAGATTTAGTTCCTATAATCCTTTCATATAATTCAATTTTATTTTCTTTTCCTAAACTTCTTCTTATTCTCTTCTCTTATTGTTTGATTCTCTATGAGTTTCCTAAATTTCTTCAAATTTTTCATAATGTTCTGTTTAAAATTGTTTTGCCATATTCGTTTACTAGATTTCTTTAAATTTTCCACTATGTTCTTTTTAAATTCATCGCCCCACATCTCATTATCTTCATCATTTATTCTTGTTTCTGTATTTTTTTCCCAGAAATGCATTACAATTTGTATCTCAAATTCTTCTATATCATTGAAATTATTTTTTATTATTTTCTTATCCACCATAATCTCAATTCCTATTATTTCATTTCCAATTATATTAATAAAAACTTTTGGATCAATTATTTTCATATTTCTGTCACATTTCACTCTTACGAGTATTCTGATATTTTCTGTATAAATTATTCGTCCGGCATTTTGTTTTGTAGTTTCTTCTATTTCTTTTATATTTTCTTGTAATCTTTTATTCATTTCCTCCACTTCTTCGTTAAATTGTTTCCACCTATCATAATTATTATTTCTTTTATCATATATCATGATTTGTTTTTCGGTATTACCATCTAAGTCTTTAAATTTCTTATTTAAATTCTGTTCATACATTTGCATTACTTCTTCATTTGTTTGTCCTTGTACTTTAATAGCCTGTATCTCTTCAATTATATTCTCATTTTGTTTATCGACTTCTACTTGAATTACTCCAGATAAATTTTCTTCTAGGCATCTTCCTAATTCTTTAGCATCTTCTACCACCTTCTTGTTAATATCTTCTCTGATTTTACTGTCAACTTCTTGAATTTCCATGCGTAAATTTTCATTCTGGCCCTTCATATCTTCTTTCACCTTTTCAATTTTCTTTCTAAATTCATTATTCTCTTCTCTAATTTTCTTAATCTCCTTCAAATTTTCAATTTTTCCTTCTTCTATTTTCTTTTCCAATCTGTCCATGTTTCCGGTGATATTGTTAATATCCCCCTTAATCTCCTCCTTCATCGTATCAATCTTGTCATTCAAGTATCCACTTATATTATTCATATCTTCACGCATACTAATCATATTTCCATTCATACTATTTATATCTCCCGTCATATTCTTTTCCATATTATTCATATTCTCATTTTGTTTGTCCATTTTTCCATTTAAATCTCCACTCATATTATTCATATCTCCCCTCATATTATTCATATTTCTATTCATATTATTTATATCTCCCTTAATCTCTTCCTTCATTTCTCCCAATAATTGTCTCATCATTTCCATCATCGGATTTTCTTGACTTTTTCTTCCTTGCGCTTCCTCTCTTATACTATCAGATACGCAAAATTAACAAAATTGTTATTCCCAGAAATTATGATAAAAGAACAACAGTCGTAACCTCTACAAAAAAACTTAAAATTAGAATACAACTATGCTAAAATTTAACCTAATGAATTATTATCAAACGTTCAAATAATAATTTACACTTGACGTGTATCAATGTCAAATACCGAAACTTCTGCTCAAAATGGTCTATTCACTTGATGTTGTAAATGATAGGTATCAATAAATTTGGTATATTTCAAATTTTCTTATATATGGATGCATCTTTAAACTGTATTGAATTTAAGGCCTGATATTTCTCGAGAAATAAATTTAAGACTGGAGAGGACTCACCCAATGGATCAGGAAATCTCGTACTTATTCTAACGTATTTTGAATACTGCAACTTTCTAAATATATACGATTTAGAAAAACTGGAACCACATACACTTTTACGATACAATTCTTTTCCGAATTATGTACGCACTGAATTTATTATATGGGTTATTTATCTGATTGTATGATATGCAATTTATGCAATTTACCAAAAAAATTCGAGACAACTCTTATTCTGATGTTGTCTCTTCAAAGGATAAAAAGCTACTCACTAAATTTTTACAAAATAAATAATTATCCTTTCTGTTGGTTACCGATTTTTCTTGTTTTTAAAAAATTACTAATCTATAATTTTCAATAACCAAGTGAGATTTTGAAATTCTTTTATTACATTTGTAATCTTGCTAGCAGAGACCTCTATATTTTATAATTTCGAAAATATTGAAATATGATTCAGATTCAACGGAAATTAACACTAATAGTTCAGTACATGATGTAATTTTAAAAGAATCCATCGAAATTAGAATGAAATTCAAAATAATTTAAAAGAAACACGTCAAATTTTCATATAGTTAGTAAATATGTTGTTTTAGGCAAGGGATTTCAGGAATTGTTAATAAATAGTAAATAAGTTATGTTAATATTTATATGAGGTAGGTGAGCCAATTATTGCCACCTTAAGGTTTGATAATTTGTAATATATCCAGATTGAACTCTAAGGCTTTGTAAATAGGTTGAATAAATCTCAATATATTTATCTTCAAATATATTAAACATAATAATAAAAAAAATTATTCTAAAAAAAGTTACTATTTTTTTTAAAAAAAGTGCACAACTGGCAATATTTGGAACACGGGGTCAAAATATTGCCATACACCTGGCAATAAAAGGAATAGCTAGTTTACAAAAAAAATTGATGCTAAAAAATATTAACTTTATTTTTTGTTTATAAGTAACAAAAAAACCTACTACTAATTAGAGTAATATGAAACCTCAAAACCCATCGCATTGAGGCCCCCGGAGGGTTTTAAGTTTGATATTACTCTAAGCACAATTTGGACACTTAAATAACTCTTTATCTTGTTTGGACAGTCCCACACATTCTTCATGGACATAAACTTTGCAGACAACACACAACCTCATATCTGCTATACGATTTTCCTTGCATAAAAAACAATACCATGATTCGGAAGATGATTTTGCGTTAGGAGGAGGACATTTTTTGGAAGTTCCACGTGCCTTTGATGAAACAGGTGTAATTCCTTTTGTCTCGTTAAATTTCATTTTTTTGGAAGGAGGTGCTGAAGAGGAACGAAATAGATTTCTTGTTACTTCTTGTGCTTTACTATTGATGGCTGGTTTGCGTTTGGAAGCGATTGTTGTTACTTCAGGAGTAATGAGCAATCCCACCTTTTTAAAGGAATTATCTTGACGTTGGTTTTCAAGATCTTCCGGAATATCGGGAAGACTGGAAGTAGTTTGACTTTGGTTGTTGCCAAGTTCTGAAGTATTAGGATTACTCTGGATAGCTTCACTTTGGTTTTTCGGAGTTTCCAGAAAATGAGGAATGCTAGGAGTAGATGCAGTAACGGGTGGCTTTTCAATTAACGACTATTTCAAGGAATCTTCATAACTGCTTGCAGAAGATAACTCATCTTCACATGAATCGTCATGAACACTATATTCTGAATCCAAAGAGTCATCAGAGGAGAAATGTTGAATCTGTTTTTTATTTTTTAGTTTAAGTAATTCCTTCTTTCGTTGACTCCTTAAAGTCTTTGACTCCTGATGTTGATGGTTGTATGTTAGGGGATTGGGTCTTTCCAAGTTCTGATGTCGGTAACTTATTGTTAAGTTCATCTTTATTATTCGGAGATTTTTGAGTTGTTGATGTAGATGGTGCATTAACACTATTCCCATTTTCTTTGTTTTCTTCTATGTAAGTGATCAGGCTAGGTGCAAATGCAGATTCGGGTATTACATCTGGATTAAAAGGGAATATACCGGTAGCTCTAAATCCAGATGTAATATTGGCTGGTGTCATGGATTTTAACCAGACTGTTCTAAAAATATCGCCAAATCTCATTTTTGTTTTGGCTTTTCCAGGGTTCGTTAACAAAAAATTTAATATTTCTTGATCCCAAAAGGTCTCAAAACTTTTAAAAACGGATTTGTCCATCGTTTGCAACTCGTGCGTGGTATTGCTGGGTAGGCAAAACAATGTTACACCGTACTTCTCTGTTGCGTCGACAATAGAAACATCTAAATGAGATTTGGCTCCATCAAATATCAATAGAGTGTTGGTCCCTGGATTTTTGTATTTTGCAAAATGCTCGAGCCACATAATAAAAGACTCATTAGTCATACTCCCTTTTGGAGTCATTGTTACTTTTGAACCAGGAGGCAAATTATCTGACCATTCTGGTTTGAGTCTTTTGCCCTTAAATAAAATAAAAGGTGGAATAGCTTGGCCCAAGGTATTTCCACATCCTACGATTGTAACATTTTCACTATGTCCTTTTTTTGCTAAAACAGTTTGTTGTTTGTGAATGGTCAGTCTGCAACCCTTCTCATCCATATTATATAGGTTTTCTGGTTTATCAAATAACTTCAGTTTAATCATAACATTTTTCAGTTTTGTGAAATAATCATTTACAACAACGGGATTCATCTTTTGAGCCCTTGCTGGATTCATTTGTTGCGCTTTACGTCTGACTACATCAGGATGTCTTTTAAAAAATAGTCTATGCCTATTTCTACCTGCTGTTTGAGATTCTTCAGAAAATCTTGTCGATATGTTAAGGGTTTTTGCATAAGAAAATACATTTTTTCTAACGACTTTACTTGTAACTGGTACACCAATGTCTGCTAATTTATGAATCCTTGCCACCAAATGAAGTTCTTGTTCTAAACTTAAAGTTGATTTTCTCCCAAGACGTTTAATTGGATTATTTTGTCGGTAATGCAAACCAAGAGTTGTCCTAGGAATCTCATATTGTTTTGAGGCCTCACTAATGCTAGTCCCATTTGTAATAGATTGTAATGCCCTTCTAAGATTTTCTTGAGACCACTTAGCTCGGTTTTTTTTTCGGCATTCTGCAACAATACCATTCTAGTTAATACATCAATTAACAAATTATTTAGAAGAAGTGGTTCCTAATATTGCCATGGCAATATTGAGAACAATTTATGTGGCAATATTAGGACACTTGCTACCCGAATGAAAAAAATTAATTTTCATGTCTCGTTCGTTAAATAAAATAAAACAAAATATGCTACAAGCAATTACTTACTTCAACGTACTTATTGATAATTAGAACATCCACTAATCTGGAAAAGCAAAACTTAAATATTTTGTTATCCATCTTATTAAACAGAAAAACTCAAATACAGCTAAAATCATTAATATCGGTTAAAAAACGAAAAAGTTATACATTTGTTCATAAGTTTAAACCTACCCCACCCATTATTTGAAGAATAATGGCAAAAAATCTCCTTAATTAAATTTTTTCATAATCTCTTCAAGAAATTGTATTTTTAGGACACCTTTAGTATGTTTTTTGGAGTATTATGTTTTCGAGTGTTCATTCCACCCGTAGCGGATATTTTAGATACTGCAACATATTTTCCAGCAATTTTTCAATATCACTTACCTAAAGGTAATTTTTTTGAAAGTTGTACCATGATTCTTTTCTGAGATGGTGCCTACAGTCGTTCTTAGTTGTTCACCCTGTACATTTAAAGTAAAATAGCAACAAAAGCAATGGAGGATTTAAAACGTTTATTCACTTTTAATGAACAGTACAATAAATTTGAAAAAACGGGTACAAAATTAGAAAAAAAATATCTTGTCTAGGTATCCAACCTAAAAAAATAAAATTGTGTAAGCATATTACATAACAAGTGTGGAAAGTGGAAACTATTGAACGCATTCAGTGAAAGCAAGGAATAAAAAGGGTATATTAATCTGTAGTTCCTATAATGTAACATACTTTGAAACTGAATTAATAAAGTTTAACGGACACACATACATTACAGCTAGTTTACAGAAAATTTATTAAAATAGTTTTTTAATAATATCAAAACTAATAAAAATTTTACACCATAAAAATTTTATGGAACATTACGTTAAATCAACAGAAACCCAATCTGATTAAAGAAAATTCCATCGTTTACATACGATTACTTTTTCTTACGCAAAAGTCGCTGTTTCGAGTGCCTCAACCATTCCATAACGTACACTTCAAAATCCTTATCTGTGAAACATTTAAAGGTGTTCTGAACAGCAGCTAATAAAACAATTACTTTAGATCAAATTGTGCCCATGGAGATTGATTGATTAATCATCATAAACTACATCAAACTTGATTTTCAGCTAATTGACTGGGACCCATTTTCCACAAGATACATGCGGGGCTCTTCAAAGGAATAACAAGAAACATAACAAGTCTTTTTTGTGATATATTCTTTTTAGAGACTTTTCGTGATGTTTATTTAAAACGTTAATAAGATATCTCCTAGATGTCTTAATTTTATTACCAACTCTATTAACATCCATGTCATGTGAATAAAACATATTTTTGATGTACACAATAATACTTGAATTCGCAGTTACATACACATCCTATGAACTTCTTTTTACCAACTTGCTATAGGAAACATTCATATGATGTTAATTTGTATACTTCTCACTAATATCACATACAGAACGTTACTGTAATATTACAAATTAACATGTTTCTAAGATGATCACATGTTGTAGTTACTTTTACATCTTTCGAAATAATTTTTAGTAAGTTCGTGTGATTACGTGTTCACGATGTTAGTTCATAAAACTCTCAGTAATATCTCATATTAAACATCACAGTAACATAAAAGAAAGAAGAAAATAGAAGAGGAACTGACGAACGAACATTATCTGTGGAAACAAATGACAAGCATGAAATGGCGGATGGTTTTCAGTTTTGTGTTATATTTTATTTGCAGGAAGCACATTTTTTGCAAGTATTTGAATAAAGTGGTCTTCGTTTTCGTTAGTTCCTACTTAGCTTCAGTTTATATGCTTAGTTATAATTCTTGTTATAATGGACGAACAACAGCTGTTATCGGTAAGTACCTATTCCAAAATCATAATTATTAAAACTTAATACTCATTGAAGACTTTAATCGGCTATTGTACATTGAAATTCCAGGTGGCGGAATTGTACACTAACATTATATAATAGAGTTTACAAAATAAGGGTTTTTTCAACTTTTAAAATATTTTAGTTAGTAAGTATGTTTTAAAAACAATTCACAATATTTTAAATCCTAGATATGCATTATACCCTACAAAAAACTTAATATTACAATAGGGTAGATATTATAATTAATAATAAAACATGCTCATATGTTGGCAGAGATTTGAATTTAGAAAATATATGAAAAATTGAGAAAACGCAAGGAAATATGTACACTACAAAATAAACGGGCAATATTATCACGAATTCCAGTTTTATATTCAATATTTCGAAGCCTCTTAATTAGGTGACTAAGTGGAAATTAGTAAATATTATGAGGCAATTAATATTCACACCTAGAACATTCCAATAAAAAAATAACAATAACAAGAATAAACAAACGATAAATATGTTGACCACCTTTTGGCCTTCTCCTGCCGTTCCTCTTTGTATTATTAAACTCCTCAAAAGGCATATCAATAAATTTATAACGATATGCGGACATTGAAAAATAATATTGAAGCAATTATATTATTTGCATACGCAGCGGTGGTAGTAAATCAATCAACATATCTGCATATCAATTCAGAGTATAATTTAAAAAAAAATGATAGTCAAGAAATTAATAGCATTAATCTATTCGAATTCTATTGTTTTGGTTACAACACAATAAATTATCCACACCTGCATTCGAAACATTTGGAAGAAACTACAAGCAGGACCTGTTATGACTGTATTAAAATAATGCAACGGAAGAAAAGAGTACCACTGATAGTGGTACTCTGTGGTCCACTTGTAAATTCTTGTAAGGTAACGTTTAAAACCACTGTCCTCGAATATCGGAATGAGCTGCAAAAACTTACAGCAAAAACATAATTGCATAAAACAGTATTGTTCAGCTGATAGCACTCAATTTCTAATCTTGTATTAAGCCTTTACTATAAACAAGTACGTGAAATATTTACTGGAAGTTCGGATTTCTGTGTATATAATCTTCTTGTGGATTGTTAGTACCAAAGATATTCTTTACAGCTCTCTTTTTGCTTTGAAGATCATTGTTTGTACTAGAATCGTATTAGGTCACTTATTTTAAACCTTTTGTTTTGCGATTCTCCGGCAATTCTCATGTTAGAAAATGTGGAGCGACTTGCGATGATCTTTTTGAGAAATTCCTTCTTTCTTTTCTTTTGGTTCGTAAATGTTCGCGAGTTTTATTGAAAATTTGATTTTGTTTTATTAAGAACTATCACACATTTTGCATATTTTAATGGAAGTTATATAAAGAACTCGGTAGTCCAATTTTGGTTTCTGAAACCAAATTTACCGCACACTTTCGAAGGTTTTTAAGACTCCAACATTACATCTTCGTGATCCACCGAGGCTTCTCATGTACCACACTCTTAGGTGATCTATTCATTACCCAGGTGACTTTCTAGTTACACATTTATGCCATCTAATTTATTTCAGGACTTGTTTGATCCTCTTTTTTATTACCTCTGTTTTTTTTTGTTCTAGCTTTTTCCTTTTCACAGCACACATTTTCTTCTTTGTTCCCCACTGCAGTGGTTTCTCCTTTGTTATAACATTTATTTGGACGTTCATTCACAGACACAGGAAGGCAGGCAACTGAGGATATTGCTAAGCCTATTTGGGATCAGCGAGGTCAATCCAGTTGCCTCATCTGAATCTATGGTTTCTCTCTTAATATTCTGTATGGAACTAATAATGTTTGCGCCAATATTTAAATTTTCATTCATCATCATCATCATCATACAGCCCGTTTCACGTCCATTGTTGGACATAGGCCTCCTCCAAACGTCTCCAGTTCTCTCTGTCCCTGGCTGTTGCAATCCAATTTATCGCTATCCTCTTTAGGTCATCCGTCCATCGAGTGGGAGGTCTGCCTCGGCTACGCTTGGTCTCCATTCCAACAGTTTTTTGGTCCATCGCCCGTCGTCCATTCTAGCAATGTGCCCAGCCCATTTCCATTTCCGTGTAGTGAAAAAATTTTCATTAGTAGTCTAGTAATCTATAAGAATAGATTGTCAGTTGATTCCTGAGCAGTAGGCAACACACCTTGTTCATTTATGTATAATAAAAGATAGGTATTCTGGCCCGATGTAAATAATTATTGTTGTTATAAAAACGTCGGCAGTAAAAAACAAAAATGCGAACAAAACGTTTCAGCCAATAAAAATATAGTCGTAGATAGTGAAGTAGTAAAGCAGAAAATGTTTCCTTGAACATAAAAACAATCTTATCCAAGCTGTGAAAAAATATTGAAAAGAGTCTAATAGACTAGTGCGTTTTATAAATAATAGTAAAACTCCAGGAAGGGCTTTGTTTTAATTAACCCTTTTTTACGTGGGCTAATAGATGGAATGGAAAGTTCTTTGTTGTTAGCTGTTGCTCTCGAAGGACCAAATGATTGTATTCACTGATGTAGGATGTATGATGAAATGTATGAAGAAATTAAACACTTATTTCACGTTCATTTTTATATATTGCAGGAATTTATAACTTTTTTATTTTTGCGTAGACAATTAAGAAACTCACTTGATCATACGCGTTACACTGTGATTATTTTGCACATTATATGAGGAATTAATGGATGATTGAAGATTAAATACACATGTTTGTTACCGGGATAAAAAACGCCGGGTGCTCTTATAACTTGAGTACCTGTATGTACCACGGTTAAATGATGAAGAGGGAAATGTACGAGTGACGACTGGGAAGTGCGAGTGACGACTGGGAAGTGTGAATGCCGACTGGGAAATGTATGAATGACGAATGAGAAGTTCACGAGTGACGACTGGCGACTGGGAAGTGTGAGTGACGACTGGGAAGTGACTAAAATTGAGGTTGTATTCGTATTTATATGTCAGTTAACGTAGTTGCGAGGTAGGAGCAAAATATTAGGATCTGGCCAATGGGATAAAAGAGTTTGAAACGTAACGGTCAGATACAGCGAGTGAAAATTGGCAGTTAGGGTGATTTTTTTTGGGGCCTGAAATGTTTCGTAGATACAGATAACGGAGTTTTTTTATGAAGCGATAAGGTGTCGGGTACTTTGAAATATTCATTGGAATTTCAGAAAACTATATTTATCTGTTTTTCTTAGGTGGTAGTGAAGTTAAAATGATTTTTTTGTTGATGTTAAGAAATATTAAATATTGAGAAGAAGGATATATTTAGTTATATGTTTTGAGCAAAATATTCGAATTGTATTATACAGGGGAAGTTGAAAATAAAATCACAGGAGAATTTGGTAATTTAATCAAATTCGAACAGACTTAGTTCGAGCGACTTTTGAGAAGACATCCAGATATAAGAGAAAAATATGTTGAATCAGTAAGCAAAGCAAAGCAAACGTTCACCGTTAACATTGATAGAATTGCCAATTGGTTTGCTGAAATAGAGAAATTCTTTAAAAGGGAAGGCTTAGATGTACTTACAAATCCCTCTAGAATATTCAATGCTGAAGAAGCGGGATTTGCACTCTGTCCTAAAAGTTGTAAAGTTTTGCGCCAAGTAAGAACGAAAAAAATTTTTACATAAGCGTTTCTGCAGAAAAGGAACAGATTACTGTGATGGGGACTTTTTCGGTTGATGGAAAATGTGTCGCCAATGCTGATATTTCCATACAAGAAATTGCCTAAAGTGTAGTGCAGAGTGGAAATCAGTAGTTAGGGACTGTACATTATTTTCCAAAGAAGTCACCAGACACACCTTTGGAATTAAACTTAAAGATGTATTTGAAAGGTTTGCCCATGCAGTGACCACTTCACCAGCAAGTGGGTCCATTACTACAAAATTTGACATGAGTACACTTTTTTGCATGCCAAAAAACAGTATTTTTTTCTTTTACATAATAAGGTTTGAAAATACAGATACAACAGATCCTTCTGCAGTTTAAAAAAATTCAATACGTTTAAAAAACAATCTTTTTCATTAATCTAAAGTTAGATTTTGGTGTCCACCTCTCCCACAGTTGCCCTTCGTAGAAATTTCGCTAATTTCAAGTTATCACCAAGTTAGTAGATAAAAAAATTGTAATGACTTACCTTTTCTGTGTAATATTGAAATTGTACATCCAAAGAGAAATCAATAAACGAATATTTCAGCCATTTTATTGCAATTTATTATAACAATGAACTTCCACATGTGATAAAAAGATTCTCAAATGAATAATTCAGTCAATACAACAATTAATTATTCAACGAACACAAGTACGACTGACATATTTAGATTTTCATTAACTTCACACTGGAAATTCGCAGTATCTTTTTCGTAATTAAGAATAAATTATAACTCTCTCCTTTTTCAATATACCCAAATCGTAGAACAAAAAGGAATGATATCAGATATACTTAATTTATTTGATGTATGCATTGATCAGAATTATTTCACTTTTGACAATAAGATATATATTCAAAATGAAGGTTTACCAATGGGAAGCCCTATATCACCTATTTTAGCAAACATTTTTATGGACAATTTAGAAAGAAAGATCTTTGAAAGTAATATTTCGAAAAATATTTTATTTTGGTATAGATATGTAGATGACATATTAGCTTGTTTTATAGGTAGTGAACGACAATTAGATGTATTTTTTAACCACATCAATAATTTACACCCGAAAATTAAATTTACATTAGAAATTGAAGAAAATAGCTCAATCAATTTTCTTGATTTAAAAATTCAAAGAGTTAATAATGTACTTGATTATTCAATTTATCAAAAAACCAACACAGACTGATGTGACAATTCCATTCAATTCCAATCACCCTATGTCACACAGACTAGCGGCATATAATTCAATGATACATAGAGCTTTTTCAGTTCCTATGAACAAATGTAATTTTGATAGAGAGATTAATACAATTAGACAAATAGCAACATCCAACGGTTATCCATTAGATATGATAAATAAGCTAATTAGTAAAAAAGAGGAAAAAGTGGCATTACAACTAATATTTCCTAAACAAGCTGATGAAATAAAAATTTATAAAACCATCACATATGCAGGTAATATTTCTAATAATATTTCAAAGATAATATATTCAGCAACGAATACAACAATTTCTTTTAAAACAAAAAGTAACGTTAGTACAAAATTGTTAAATGTAAAAACAAAAATACCACTATTAAAGAAGTCAGGTATATATAAACTCAAATTTCCAGAATGTAATGCTGTCTATTTGGGTCAGACCCTTAAGAATTTTGAAATCCGATACAGTGAACACTTACGAGCATACAGATTAAAACAACCAGATAAATCCCACTACGCAAAACATCTACTTGACACCAATCACTCATTGACACCTAACACAAAACTAGAAGTGCTACATATTTATGAAAAGAAACAAGAACTGGATTGCCTTGAAGAATTGGAAATGAGAAGACATTTAAGAAACCCACAATATGAAGTTGTCAATGAACAGTTAAATCTAGGGAGCTCTCCACTAATAAACTGTCGTCCTAAGTGATAATTATAAAGATCAGCAGATAAAGTTTTCCTGGTTTTCTATATAATTGCACAGTTATACTGATCTTAATTGGAAAAATGATATCCAGGATATCACCATAGGGCTAATAATATCTAAGCTTCAATATTTGTAATATCACATCTTCTTCTTTTTTCTATAAACATATATTAAGTCAATCACAAGTTAGGTCACTTCTTGGTCTAGCCAAAAATAACTACTAAACATCAGGTAGGCATCAAATGAAATGTAACTTCTGTCATTCTGACGATGATATTGATTTATCGAAACAATTGTCGATTTTTTAGAATTTTATTGTATTGTGGAATTAACTAGAAACCGTGAGTTTCTTCTAAAACACAGATATAACTCCATATATCAATTTTCAAAAATATATATCTCTTCTCATAAAAGTATAAATTTCATAAGAATAGAGGCAATGTTTCAAATTTTTTAATAAATTGAAAGAAAAAACGAAAGTGGTCATCTTCTATCGAAAAATTCACCCCTATCAAAAGTTCGAGGGGATTAGATGGAAGCGGTTTCTCTGAAAGCTTTGTCGATGCAAACTTTGCCAACTATTATGTACACATTTCGAAAATGATAAACCACAAATGATACATGTCATCAAGTTCGTACCATTGAGAAATACTGAATATCAATATCGGGGGGTGAGTCATCTGTTTTAAGTAAATCGCGTGTCGAAATAGGGGTCACACCTCGTATGTTATGCATATCATATTTTTCAGAAATATAATGAACGTAATATTTCCTGTAAGCACACAAGCCGTCCTATAAGGTACGAGGTCGAATCGAAACATATTAATTTCATTTCCATACAAACAATAATTTTGATAGCCATTTTAAGGTAGCCTGAACCTACAGAGTCTAAAGGTAGCTTTCCTTTTATTATCGAGATTAACACATATGATTAAGAAAAACACCAGAAATTCGTATCTGTTTATAACTATCTTTGATTCAAAATGATAAATATTAATTGAAAATAGGTTAAATGAGAATAAAATTATTTTCATTATATTGGAATATATTTTTAATGGTTAATGGGATGCACATCACTTATTTTCAGCAGAAGTCCGTGTTGGGTTGATTACGAATAGTTCTTATAAGGTAAACATGCCGCTTCTGCTATCCCATTTTATCCTTTACCCTTTTGGCTTAGAACTTGAAGCATTTTAGATGGTACTTGTCAAAGCTGAAAATTCTGTTAAATGGAAACTTGTTGCTATTCTTCCATTTTTCATAAAAATTTCAAATATAATCCCATGTTCTCTGTTAAGTTCTTTGATTCAACCGTTTTTCTACTGTTGTACAATAAAAACAAATCTTTGGGTGGCTTTCTGAAAATGATTTTACGTAATCTTCACCAACACTGTTGTTTTTCTAGTTCTTTGTATAGAGTATGTCTTCTGCACAATATCCGCTGACAAATCTGTTTCAGTTGCAAGACCTATTAGAGTTGTTTGCGACTCCTTATATAATATATCACTAAACCTAATAATTTATTCCAGTCCATCGCTTGAGGAAGGTGATACTAGCAGAGTTGGCCACTGATACAAACCAACTCATATACGACTTCACCGGCAACTTGGATGCCGCTAACAACTAACCATATAAACCCACGTGTTCTGTCGAACTTTTCAGTTCGACAGGTCATCGTAATCACTTTAGAAGTGTTATCACTGTTTCTCTCGAAACATTTTTTGTTTATGAAATCCTTAAGTAACCCGCATCAAATCCAACAGAAACCACACCAGACGCAGGAAGGATATTTAAACCAGGTAAATATAAACACCCCGCAAGTCAGGACACCTTTAACTGGGGAGGCAACTTCCTCCGGCGGTGAGTCCGCTGTTGGTATTAGCTTTCACAGCCAATTTCCACACATATTCCTAACAAAAAAACAACCAAAATGCCCCCCAAATGCACCCGCAGGTCCAAAAGCGAACAAAACAGGTTACTCCGACAATTAGAAGAACTGGAAAAAAAACTGAACTCCACCACTCCAGACAACAATCCCCTAATTCATCCTTCCCAAACCCTCAAAACTCCTCCACGTCAACCCCAAAACACACTTCAATCGCATCCCCCAACTGATCTTACGCTTCCTTTGTAAGATTCTAAACCCTCACTCCCTCAATTGTCCGACAACCACCCACTAAACAAGAAACTTAACAAGTCTTTTTTGTGATGTTATTTTTAGAGCCTGTTCGTGATGTTTGTTTAAAACGTTGATAAGATATCTCCTAGATGTCTTAATTTTATTACCAACTCTATTAACATCCATGTCATGTAAATAAAACATATTTTTGATGTACACAATAATACTTGAATTCGCAGTTACATACACATCCTATGAACTTCTTTTTAGCAACTTCCTATAGGAAACATTCATACGATGTTAATTTGTATACTTCTCACTAATATCACATACAGAACGTTACTGTAATATTACAAATTAACATGTTTCTAAGATGATCACATGTTGCAGTTACTTTCACATCTTTCGAAATAATTTTTAGTAAGTTTGTGTGATTACGTCTTTCCTAAAACTCTCAGTGATATCTCATATTAAACATCACAGTAACATAAAAACAGAAGAAAACAGAAGAGGAACGGCCGAACGAACATTAAACATCATCAGTGGAAACAAATGACAAGCATGAAATGGCGGATGGTTTTCAGTTTTGTGTTATATTTTATTTGCAGGAAGCACATTTTTTCCACAAATCACCCACCCATTTTTTCAAAGTACTTGAATAAAGTGGTTTTCGTTAGTTCCTACTCAGCTTCAGTTTCTAAGCTTAGTTATAATTCTTGTTATAATGGACGATCAACAGCTCAATACTCATTCAAGACTTTAATCGGCTATTGTACATTGAAACTCCAGGTGGCGGAATTGTACACTAACATTATATAATAGAGTTTACAAAATAAGGGTTTTTTCAACTTTTAAAATATTTTAGTTAGTAAGTATATTTTAAATCCCAGATAAGCATTATACCCTACAAACAAATTAATATTGCAATAGGATAGAAATAACTATTTCAGATATTCTGATACAGACACTGTATTAAACAGTACAAAAAATATTGAATCGAGTATCTCTAGTTCTAGTTTTTGTAGTAGCAGTCATAGCTATCAATTTAGTATTGCAGGTTTAGGAAATTTTAACATTTACACTAACAATTCTTGTGAACAATTAGAGACTGCTTCAGACTATAAAAACAGAAATTTCTGTTAAAAAGCTCATTTCCATTTGAAAATACATTGAATACAATAAAAAAGCTGTGAATGTCCCTTACAATGGTACCTATATTAATCTAGTTGAAGAATATGTAACTTATGGCACTGAATGCTCCAGTCAACAAACAAAATTCAATTATTTATTATTGTAAAAACACAGCTATTGGATACTCAATTGGATACAATTAATTATAAACTCATTTAACTTGATAATGTGTTCATATCTCTTCTTCATAAGTTTTTTTTGTCTAAAGTGTATTAATAATGCTTAGTTACAATTCCACGATGTTAATATACAATATGTTCCAGGATGAAAATAACAAGATGAGAATAGTATATTATTTTATACAGAAAAGAATTATGAATTTTCATGACACACCTGAATTTACCTGCGAAACAGAGTGAGGCATGTAACACAAGGCAAATCATGAAAAGTCACTTCTCGAAATAAAATATGTTGTTATTCCTTTGAAGAGCCCCGCATGTATCTTGTGGAAAATGGGTCCCAGTCAATTGGCTGAAAATCAAGTTTGATGTAGTTTATGATGATCGATCAAAGGTGTCCATGGGCACAACTTAATCTAAAGTAATTGTTTTATTAGCTGCTGTTCAGAACACCTTTAAATGTTTCACAGATACGGATTTTGAAGTGTAAATTATGGAATGGTTGAGGCACTCGAAACAGCAACTCTTGCGCAAGAAAAAGTAATCGTACGTAAACGATAGAATGTTCTTTAATCAGATTGGATTTCTGTTGATTTAACTTAATGTTTCATAAAATCTTTATGGTGTAAAATTTTTATTAGTTTTAATATCATTAAAAAACTATTCTAATGAATTTTCTGTAAACTAGCTGTAATGTATGTGTATTCGTTAAACTTTATTAATTCAGTTTCAAAGTATGTTACATTATGGCAACTGCAGATTAATATACCCTTTTTTATTCCTTGCTTTCACTGAATGCGTTCAATAGTTTCCACTTTCTACACTTGTTATGTAATATGCTTACACAATTTTATTTTTTTTAGGTTGGATTCCTGGACAAGATATTTTTTTTTTAATTTTGTACCTGTTTTTTCAAATTCACTGTACTGTTCATTAAAAGTGAATAAACATTTTAAATCCTTTATTGCTTGTTTTGCTATTTTATTTTAAATGTAAATCGTGAACAACTCAGAACGACTGTAGGCCACATCTCAGAAAAGAATCATGGTACAACTTTCAAAAAAATTACCTTTAGGTAAGTGATACTGAAAAATTGCTGGAAAATATTTTGCAGTCTCTTAAATATCCGCTAGGGGTGGAATGAATACTCGAAAACATAATAATCCAAAAAACATACTAAAGGTGTCCTAAAAATACAATTTTTGAAATCTTGAAGAGATTATGGAAAAATTTAATCAAGAAGATGTTTTTCCATTATTCTTCAAATAATGGGTGGAGAAGGTTCAAACTTATGAACAAATGTATAACTTTTTCGTTTTCTAACCGATATTAATGATTTTAGCTGCATTTAAAAGAATTTTTCTGTTCAATAAGATGGATAACAAAATTAGATAATTTTGTATTCACTCGGAAATTTCAAAAGTAAATTGAAGCATTGTTATAATTTTTATATCTGATAACGTACATCCCTTTTCATCAGAATTTAAAAAATGTCTCATTACATTTGAAATTTCCGAGAAAATGGGAAAATTGTCCACTTTTTCACATAGCGTTGACAAAATTATCCAATTTTGTTATTTTTCTTAAGCATATATCTTATTAAAGAGGAAAAACTCTTAAATGACGCCAAAAACATTGATACCGATTAAAAAACAAAAAAGTGTTACATTTGTTTTTTCGGTTGAACCTTCCCCCACCCCTTA
Source organism: Galeruca laticollis (assembly GCA_963921935.1). Taxonomy (NCBI): domain Eukaryota; kingdom Metazoa; phylum Arthropoda; class Insecta; order Coleoptera; family Chrysomelidae; genus Galeruca; species Galeruca laticollis. Next base: position 40,273,611 of record OY998175.1, on the reverse strand, counting down.
TTTGAAGAATAAGGACAAAAAGTGCCTAACTACGTTTTTTCATAATCTCATCAATATATCAAAAATTGTATTTCTAGGATACCTTTAGTATGTCTTTTTTGGAGATAATCACAGTATTATGTTTTTAAGTGGTCATTCCACCTCATAGCAGATATTTTAGGAACTCAAAAACATTTTCCAGCTATTTTTCAGGGTCATTTTCCTGAAGGTATTTTTTTAAAGTTGTACCATGATGATTTTTTGAAATATGGCAGACAGCCGGCGTTCTTAGTTGTTCACCCTGTATTTGCTGATTAGGCACAGAAACATCTATAGGATGTCATCTAGAATGTTTGAGGTATGTTATTTAAAGGTTTAAGTAATGTCCATACAATATCTACGAGAATACACTGTATTGTTTTTGATATGTCGCATTAAGATCATTGATAAGATGTTATTTTTTATACATTGCATTAACATTGACGAGAAGTTAGAAGGCATTTCAGAATGTAACAGAAATGTTGTTTTTAGTTCGTTATAAAGACTTCCTTTTGAGGAAGTTCTACTAACATCACAGTAATGTAAAAAGGCTGCGCTTTAACATTGCTCAGAAGTTAAGTTGAAACATCACAAAAGTTAACAGCCACAAGCTGGGCATAAGCGATCGTATAGATGTGCATTTGATGGAAACAAGAGGAAAAAAAGGAAGAACATTATCAAAATGTGATGTTGAATTAACATAACTGTAATATTTATTTGCATACTGGGCATCCAGTCCCGACGAGGATGATTTCACCCTCGTCGGGAAAACAAAACCCCGATCTACCCCAGCTCCTTCTCCCCTCAACAATCCCACATCAACAACCCCCCCTCCCCCCCCCCGTCCAACAACACAACATTCACACAAACCCTTAATATCAGAAACCTCCCGCCCCAATATTCAACCCAAAAATCTCTTTTCACCCTTTTAAACACCCTCGAACTTCTCAACGGACAAATCCTTCATTTGAAAGCAAATTTCAATAGAACAGCCCTTCTTAAAACCTCTTCCTCGATGTCAGTCTCAACAATCCTCAGAAAAATCCAAAACTCCACTGGTAATTCCAGCATCACCATAAACATCTTAAATTCCACGCAACGTCCACCCCAATCAGCCAAAACTCTAACACCCTCTTCCTCATTCGTCTGCAGGAATGTAAATGCAACGATCGCTCTCAAAGAATTAGAAGAAATTCTTCACGATTAACAATTTCCTTCCGTCAAAACTTGGCGAATCATCGCCAAGTCCACAAACAAACCTACATCGATGTTCCGCATCATCACACACTTCGAAATCCATTACCACCTTTTACCTAACCTCCGGCATCTTATTTTATGGTCTCCCACACCAGTGCGAGCCATCCAACGCCAACCCGATGCTCCAGTCCCAAAATACTGCAACCGATGCACGAAAACAGAACATTCATCTGATTCTTGTCGGTCTAAACCGATATGCCCTTCTTGCGGCCAAACCGGCCACCGCACCGAAAATTGCTCCATATCAGGTACTCCTACCTGTACAAATAGCGGCGGTCCTCACGCCGCCTTCCACCTTCGCTGCCCACACCAAATACCTCCCAAGAGACTACCCCAGTCACACTCGAAATGCCACCAGCTCCCTTCGATCTCTCAACTGACACCAAAATCATAATAAAATCCTAACTGTCACCCTAATGAACGCCATTCCCAACTCGAGGGACGTCATAGCCGATCCTCTTCGCTACTTAATTCCGTCCATATATTGACACCACTGCTCAATCACAAACATAGGCAGGCGTGCTCACTTCGCTTTCACTCCCATCATAAGTGAAAGTAGTTTCACTTGAATCCGCGAGCCCCAACACACTCCCCCCCCCCCCGTCGGTGCTACAGGTTTTTCACGTTTTTCCCTGTAGCATGGTGAATTTATTCACTAGGCAAATGGACCGACGTATCGCCGAAATTTTAGGATTTACTTGATGATGGTACCAGCTATTCACTCAACTTCAATTCCAACACAAACAAAATTAGCTATTCAACCTCAACTTGACTTTAACCAAATTCAATAAACTATCGCTACTCCTCGAATTGTTCAACCAGCCCCCCGACTCTCTCTCTCAATCACACACCCAACCCGCCCCCGATCGCCAACCCCCACCGAACGCGCAATCTAAAGATGCCAACCCCGCCCTGCAGAGGAACCGCATCCTATATCAGGGCCTTATCTCTCTCTCCCTCCCTCTCTCTCTCTCTCCCCCTCTCTCTCCCCCCTCTCTCTCCCCCTCTCTCTCCCTCTCTCTCCCTCTCCCCCCCTTCTCTCTCTCACTCTAATAATTTATTTCACACGTTTTGAATTACTCCTCTCATTAATTTTTTGCACCGTGTGGTAATTGTTTTAAGATATGCGCACAAGTTTGCAATGTTACACTGTCCCCTAAGACCGATTTTAGATTAGTTTGTATTCACCACTGAATTCTCGTGGATTTGAATAACGGATACTCCACAATAAAATGTTTTACTGATATAAGCTTTTGTCACGGTTTACATACAAGTGGCTTTGTTCTGCGAATGAGTAGCGAATGTATGCATAATTATTAATATAGTTAAAAGCACTTGATGTCGACGGTTCGCTGGGATATTCATATTTTCACTCATGTTTTACTTCAGAGATTTGGGATGATGAATTGTTCTTGTATATTTGCCAGTCTGAGGTAATAATGTTTCTATAAAACTGAGATCTGCAAGAGGTGTCTTAAGGTACAAAGAATCCCCAACAAGTCCGTGACAGTTTTCAAACCAACTTTAATGCGCATGTCTGTTTGGGATCGATTCCAAACATGTTTGAAACTAGGTGTAGGAACATATGATCAACGTCCGCTTAGCTTTTATTTCTCTGTGACACTTGCGATTTGTGAAATAACCTCACTTTGAAGTGCTTGACAACCCGGTATTTATTAATGTGTTTAAATTTATTATTCTCTGAAAATAATGGAAAAAAGAACTAAACATTATGAAGAAGGTAATAAAAACTTTTAATATTGTAATTACGTTATTTTAGTTACTTAGAAAGTTTGTAAAAGTTCAGTTTTTTTGAGAGGGAATAAATTTTAATTTAATTTAGCGTGAAGCATAAACTGGCTAAAGAAATAAATTATTATTAACTTTTTTCTGGGCTAAATGAGTTTTTAATTTTACAAGGAACATCGCAGACATTAACCGAAGGGTCCAGGTTCATTGGACAACGATTCATACAAAAATATTCTTAGGCTTGTATAAGAAAAACAAATCGAAGGTAGGCACCTTACGTATAAAGAATTTTAAAAGGTTATGGGAACTATTGGCTCAAGAATTAAATACAATGCTGACTACTAATTGCACAGTCAACGTGAAAATCGCTGGAAGGTGTTGGAAAGGGCTTACTAGGATGTATTGATATATAGTTAGCCTAGACCAGTTCCATGCATAAACAAAATATTGCGTTACCATAGCAAAGGACTTTGGACGATGTCTACAGTTGGTGCCAGAGGGAAGAGATGTCTGTTAACCCTGGTAAAACTGTAATAGTTCCATTCATTAGGAGAAGGAATTTGGAGGACCTTCCGCCACTTTCCTATAATGGTGAGGTTATTCCATTTGCAGCGGAAGTAAAACATTTGGGGATCATCGTAGATAAAAAACTTACTTGGAACGCTCACTTGGTAAGTGTCATCCATAAGGCCAGACTTTCCTTGTGGACATGTCGCAGGATCTGCGGAAAATCATGGGGCTTGGGTCCCAAACAAATCCATTAGATATATGTGATGATTGTTAGACCAATGATCACATATGGAGCCATTGCTTGGTGGTCAAAAGATTTACAGAAAACGGCCCAAGCAAAGCTCTCTGGCATACAGAGACAGGCTAGTTTGGCTATAACTGGTGCTGTCAGCAGCCATGGAAATCCTCCTGGACCTTCCTCCTCTCCATATACTTCTGGAAAAGGAGGCCAGATGGACAGCATATAGAATTGTGCATATTTCTAAATGCACAAAACAGGCTTATACAGAGCAAAGTAGAATGCTAGCGGCCACCGAAAGTCATAGTGTTCTGGGAATGACCTCTCATATAATGCCCACAACAGTAATCTATAATCTTCCTTATAACGTCCTATTCCCAAATAGAGATGAATGGGTCCTCCGCAAGGATAAACTCTCAAGAGCAGACATCTGTTGGTACACTGAGGGATCAAAGACACCCTCAGGCTCTGGTGCGGGTGTATACGGGCGAAGTCCTAGGACAGAAATCTCAACCTCTCTGGGATTCTATGCAACCGTATTTCAGGCGGAAATGTATGCCATTGCTTCATCTGTGGAGAGTTTGGGACAATCCAACCACACACATAGATCAATAAAACATTTCACGGACAGCCAAGCCGCCTTGAAAGCACTTAGCTCGTACCGTGTAACGTCGAAATTGGTTCTAGACTGCCAAAAAAGACTCGCCTCGATAGGAGAACGCAACAGGGTATCGCTGGTTTGGATCCCTGGTCACTCTGGTATGGATGGTAATGAGAAGGCTGACTCTCTTGCAAGAGAGGGTGCAGCTCATGACTTTATCGGACCAGAACCTACAATTGGCATAGCAACAAGTGTTGCCAAACAAACACTAAATACCTGGACTGCAAGAAGAGTTTTAGACTTCTGGTATGATATACCAGGATTGGTTCATTCAAAGGCCTTCATACATCCTTCGAAAAATGTATCCAAACAAATGTTAGGCAATAATAGACACGATCTACGGTGCCTAACAGGCCTTCTAACAGGCCACTGTCATTTGAATCATCATATGCTGAAACTTGGACTGTCGGACGATTCGATTTGCCGTCTTTGTTTGGAAGGAGATGAAACAGCAGAGCATATAATACGTGCCTGCCCCGCCGCGGCTCGAATCAGGTATCTGATGTTTGGCAGGGCCACTCTCTTGCCCTCGGACCTGAAATATCATTCACTGAACAAATTAATCGGCTTCGTTGAGAAGCTGAATTTGTTTGGTGAAATCTGAATAGGTATGAGCCACAATAGACTCTCACGAGTCGCAGTGGAGGGCCTCATTGACCCATTCATTATAAACCTAACCTAACCTACCATAGCAACGAACAATAACTTATTAGAAGTGTCAGTGTAAAGTTGGACGTCAAAAAGGTAAACCAAACTTACGCAATAAATTAAAAGGAAGAAGATATCCACCGAGATTGTGAAAATCGAAAAATTGGAATATCGTGTCATCATCAAGTAACTGTATTTAAAAGGGTTAAGAGGTAAGCAGATTTACAAAGATATGCTTAATACCCTTGGTGATCAATTTCCTTCGTATGCGACCGTGAAAAATTGGACTGCAAGCTTCAAAAGAGATAAATTTTCCATTGAAGATGATGACCGATCGGGGAGGCCAGTTTCTGTGTCAGTCCCCGAAAATATCGATGCAGTTCATGACATGATTTTACCAGACCGTCGAATTGGGCTAAAACGGATATTTGAAGCACTGAATATTTCATACGAACGCGTTCATCATATAGTTCACGTCAATTTGGACATGAGAAAAATTGCTGCAAAATGGATCCCCAAATGTTTGAATGTTGACCAAAAGCGTGCAAGAGTAGAAGCATCGCGTACGATCTGTGCTCGATTTGAAAACGATGCAGACATTTTAAACCGAATTGTTACTATGGATGAGACTTGGGTACATTTTTACGATCCAGAATCAAAGCAACAATCGATAGAATGGCGACACTCTGGTTCTCCAAGACCTAAGAAGATTCGTGTCCAAAAATCTGCTGGAAAAGCTCTTGCTTCAGTTTTTTGGGATTGCCACGGAGTAACCATGATTGATATTTTGGATAAGGGTAGAACAATAACTGTAGATTACTATTCGACATTACTGACCACTCTACGGGAAAAAATTAAAGAGAAAAGACGCGGAAAGGTATCCAAAGGTGTTTTGTTTTTGCAGGACAACGCCCCTGCACACAAATATCATGTTGCCATGCAAAAAATTCGTCATTCAGGGTTTGAATTACTAGAACACTCCCCTTATTCACCATATTCGGATACGTCCGACTATCATCTCTTTCCTCAACTGAAAAAAAGTTTAAAAGGTCGTAAATTTTCTTCCAACGAGGAGGAGGAGGAATAAAAGCTGTGGAGGTCTGGTTTGCAGAGCAAGAAGAAACATTTTTTTTGAAAGGTCTAGAGACGTTGCAGCTTTGCTGTAATAAATGTATCCAATTAAGAGGAGAATATGTTGAGTAATAAAATATTTTGACATTGAAATTTTGTTTGGTTCTATATTAGGCAAAATTTTTTTCAATATATCCTCGTATAAAAAATTTGTCGACAACCAAAACAAAACTGGGCAAGGTAAAAAATATTTTGAATACCTTGATGAGATGGATGAAACATTTAAAGGGAGAAGAAATGTAGCACCATCAATACTACTCCCAAGGCAATTGATAAGATGCCCGAGGGTGAAACAGATGTGGAACGGACGCCAAGTCCAGAACCTTCGATTTCTGAAAATCAAGAAACTGTTTTCCATAATGTAATAAAAAAAAATAGTCGTAATTCATTTAAAAGAAAACGAACTCCTATTATAAACAGAAATCAAACGTTAACAGGAATGAAGAAAGACAGAAAGGCATATCAGGAAGAAAGATTAAAAATTGAAAGGGAGAAATTAGGAATACAAAAAGAAAGGTTGAATGCAATATATGAGAAAAACTCACTTCTAAAAGACAGGAATGATATATTAAAACAAAGGAAATATGTGTGTGCCAATTCACAAGAGTTTCTTTAAGAGTTTTTTACTTAGACTTTCTTTAACAAAATATTATTATTGTTCATTATATTATTCAAGGATATTTTTTGTGTTTCTAGTTTTTTCGTTTTAATTCTTAACACTGTGTCAGAATTGATAGTTTTTATGGACTATTATTTTTGTTTTACATTTGACAACATGTTTTTAGTTTTAAGTTAGAATCTACACTTTGCTGTGATTACATTGTGATAGACTAGTTTATTTCTGCAGAAAATTTTTATTAATTTTTTTCAGAATATTTCAATTATTATTACTTTTTACTGTGATAGAATTAGTACTATAAAGAATGATTTTGTTATATTTTGATTAGAGAGTATTTTCTATTCATAAGTAATAATCATCAACACTTCATTTGGTTTCTCCATTCAGGTTGAGAATATATTATAATGCAATACTTTATAAGTTTTAGACTTTTCTGTTTTGTTTCAAATTTTTCAGTTTATAAGCTTATAAGGAAAAAAATGATATTTTGGATAATATTGTATTATTTACATGTCATGGGTTGCGTACTTTTTCTATAATAAATGTTGACGCTTAAAAAGACACTTCTGCGACGTATTCTTTTGAGGATGTGTTTTAGAGAGCATTTGCAACTGACTAAATCTTTAGTACAATGCACACTATCCTCTAAACAGTTGTGGATGGCCTCTAGATATAAAAAAGATGAACCACCAGTCAACTTTTATATGTAAAAGAAATTGCATCTTCGAAAATAAAGTTCCCTCTATTTCAACCGCCTTCATAATTTTTAACATTTCTGATAGGTTTGTTTAGATTTTGTGCAAAATAAAAGCTGGTGGAGTTTTTTCAGTGTTGAAACGTTGCCCAAAAATAGTATTATAACTACCACTTTGCGACGCATACACTGTTTTCTCAGAAATGGAAAAAAATTAGGAGGTTAATGAACCTTCCACGACTGGCGTGAACTTTTTGTGATCCACGACTGGCTGCGGACTGTGACTCCGCATACTAGATTCAGGGCCATTACAGATCTGTTTGTAACTATATTTGTTTATTTAAAATAAAACATCAAAAATAATTAAACAATATTTATTTTTCAGGTTAAAAACCAATAGGAACATATTTTTTGACATTATTATAAATTAAAAAAAAAATTACTATCTATAAAACTAGCTACTCACAAAACCTTATATCAACGTATTTATTGAAAAATTCAGAGAAATACTTATGTCCACTAAAAACTATTCGCTGTGACATTCTGAACATATAGGTGTTAAATGTTCCAAGCACAAAAACTTCCCACATCTTATGCACGAAAAACGCGTTGGTCGATTTTTTCTCCTGTCGCAGATACTACAGCGACCTCTTGAATTTGGTGCATCAACAACAGATACAATAGCATTATCTATGTCAAGAATTTCTTTAATTCTTAATTTTATAGTTCGCGGAATATTAGAAATCATTGCGCGAACACGCATATGATTCTCAGCCAACTCAAAAGACAACAAGTTAAAAAAATTTCGGCGTGTTATATTTTTATCCACATTCTGTAGATTGTACAGCACCATTGACTTTACTCCAGCCATATTCAACATCGAATAAAAGATAACCATTGGCCACCTTCGTGTGTTTCTAGCACAATTGTATGCTGCACACATTTTGTCTAAAGTATCAACCCCACCTTTTGTGTCATTATAGTCCATAATCATTTCAGGCTTGCCCGTTAGTTGGGATATCTTGTCATCGTGATGAAGGGTTGATACTAGTAGCACATTTTTTTTCTTTTAGGGATATAGAACACCAATGTAATGTAATTATTATAGCCAAACATACTTAATTCTATTGGCCTTGTGGGGTTGGAAAATTCTAGAGGTAACTCTCGTTTATTTTTCCTTATAGTGCCCAAAAACGTTAGTTTGTAATCATTATATAAAGTGGTTATTAGCGGGATACTAGTGAACCAGTTATCGCAAGTTACATTTCGCTTTGAACTTATAATTGGCTCTACTAGTCTTTTTACTACGGCAGATGCAGAATTGTCAGAAGCATAGGGTCCATTTGGTTTTGTTCCAACATAAACTTCCAATTTGATCGTATAATAAGTTTTGGAGTCAACGGCAGCATACACTTTTAAACCATACTTGTTGGGCTTGCTTGGAGTGTATTGTCGAAAAACACATTTTCCACGGAAAGCCTCCAATTTTTCATCGATTCTAACATTTTGAAATGGTGTGTATGCAGATTTACACTTGTCAGCAAATGAATCAAATATATTTCTGATTGGGGCCAGTTTATCTATTTGTCTTCTTTCCGCACGAGTATCTATGTCATCAAATAGCAAATGCTGAAGCAAAAACATAAAACGAAATTTAGACATTGTAAGTCGAAATAGCTCAACACGGGCTCCTGTGTTGTTCCATAGTTCATCTACACTTAGGCGACCTGACTTTAGCACCCCAGCTAAATATAGTAAACGTATTAGTGCTTGAATTTCAGCAAGGTCTGTTTCCTTTGCATTTCTCTCACGGGAATATTTTTCTGAATGTGTTGATTGGTATACTCGACGATCGTTCCTAAAATTTGCAAGTCAAAAAAGTGTTTCCAAATTTCAGATGCACCTTTCAAATGTTTTGCTGCTGTCTTCGGTCCTGGAAGACGTGTGATTATATTTTCCGCCCGAGTCCTGCTTGAATGAGGAGCATGTTTTGACCATTTAGTTAATTTATCTTTACCAACAAAGAATGGTCCCACTGAAACTTCCTCCTCTATTTCAGCATCGGATATTTCCTGCTCCGTATCTGAGTGCAATTCTTGAGTTTCTAACACGTCCTCTTCATAATCGTCTTCATCATTTTCATTTATCTCTTCCTCATCCTCCGCCAGGCATTCTAACATTATTTTATTTAATCTTTCTTGTTCTTTTTCATACGTATCCATCTGGAAAAAACAAAAATCGCGTGCCCTGTAGCTGGGCGTTTTTTGAATTTCAAAGTTTTGACAAAAAATTTATAAACCTTGACCACGAAAACCCTCAGAACAATCACACACAAATAGCGTAAAGAGGTACCATGTATTCATCTGTCATTTGGCACCACCATTTAGAATTACTACATTTTATAAAAACATATTCATCAACATCGGACACTCCAAATATCGATTTTAAATCAAATAAGACTGCCTACAACAAAATATGTCGGCCATATTGGCGCCGACATATTAAGTGTTGGCACACGACTCATAAAAAAGGTCAACATTACACAATAAAACAAAAACATATGTTATTTACCTTCAATAATGTATAAAATACAATTAATAATAGACAGGTCAAAAGTGGATTTAGCTACTAGCTGCGGACACTCGCTCCGCATTCGTTTGTAACAAGAAAACAAAAACAACCACTAGCTTCAAACTTTCACAGAACACTACTATTATGATGCTCGAAGAATACTGAAATGCTTTAATTCGAAGAGTGGGGGGCTTAGAAGTAAACGAAAAATAAAACGAGCTGCGGGCTGAGAGTCCGCGCGCCAGTCGCGGAAGGTTAAATTGCAATTTCTAAGATGTGTTAATTTCGTCAAGTTAATTAGGAAAAAATACCATCAATTAATTGTTTGAATTATAGCAGAAGCTGTAAGTGCCCTGTACCTGAAAGAAATACTCTTCAGAAAATATGTAGATATTCAGAAAAGTTTCAAAATTTAGATTACAATCCAGTTAAATATTATTTTTATTTATTAACTGAATGAATTAAAAATTTATGTTATATCAATTTATCACAAAACTAACACAAAAATATTAAAACTGAAAAATTATTCCTTCTTCAATGACCAAGAATATTAACAATATAATTTCTTCGCTCAATGCCATTCAAATCCTCTTCCGTTTAATTTTCTATATTCTCAGGGTTATCTGACACTTCTCCATGTCCTTCATTTTGCTCATCTACTTCAATATTTCCCTCTGACAGTGCTAAATTGTGTACAACACAACAGGCTCTTATGGAATGTACAATATTTCGAATTTTTCTCATTTTCAGATGATAAAGTTGACGCCATTTTTGTTTCAGTATGCCATTGCAGTGCTCTATAACGATTCTATTCGAAGAATGCTTCATGTTATAATTTATTTGCTGGGGAGTTAAAAGGCCCCTATCTGTAAAGGGTGTTAATAAATATCTCGATAGAGAATAGGCACTATATCCTAGTAAATGACTAACTTGACACTTTTCAGCTGATGTCTCGCATAACGGTGATGTTCGGAAAACTCTAGCATCATGGACAGATCCTGAATATCCGATGAATACATCTCTAATTTTAAGTGTGTGATCACATACGAGTTGAGCCTGTAACTAAAACAAAAATGAATAATTTGAAATGAATGTTCATTTGCATGTTTACACTATCACATTTCTTTAACGCATTTGTGACAAAAGGTAAATTTCAATTGAATTATTTAAATTTTAGTAGGGTAAATGTAGGATATATGCCCTAGGAGGATATGTGCCCCGAGCACGTAGTTCGCAAAATATACGCATATGGTCACATATGGTCGCTCGATTACGATTTACCAAAATATCACTGGAAACAATTAGTAAGGTAAGGTCTTAGTAAATTCTGATCATGCATGACTACTGAAATATTAGTTTTCTGAAGAATTACAACATTCTATCTATCGGATCTTTCGTCTCCAATGTTGATATAAGTTGGGAATTGGATTTCTAGTTTAGAATTAGTAGAATAGATCAATTATATTCGCTAGGGCATATATCCCATACGAAATAACACTCGGAGGATTTATGACCCAATAAAGCAGAGGATATATGCCCTTCAATTTGAAACGAATCGAGTAATAATAAACATAGAAAGGGCTATTCGTTCATAAACACGTTTATTTTTACGGCCACAATTCTAAACGCCAGAGTGAATGCATTACAAAAAGTGGGGATGGTATTGTAGATACATGGCCTTCGTCATTTCGGATGTTTTCCTGACAAACTTGGCACCGACGAACCATGATAATCCAAAAACATTAAATTAATTGACTTAAAAGTTTATTTTGTCAGTAAAAGTCTTGAAAATCCCATCAAAACGAAATAACTAAATGTTGACTCTCTAATCGTATTGGCGATATTATAAACAAACCACGTTTGACATTATTTACTACAATACTATGGCGTGTTGCAAATGATTGTGGATCACACTCTGACGATATTTGCATCTCTCTTCATATGGTAATTACACCAGGACAAAACTACTAAGTATATTACTATTGACACATTAATTAGCTACTGAAATTTTGAGTATGTAATGTTGCCACTTTTAGTTATAACTATAAAGGTATCAATACTTGTTTAAAATTTATAGAAGAATATGCTTTTATTAAATAAAATTCTAGTATTATTAATTAATTTTAAAAGCAGCGACTCAAATGCATAAATTAGTATGACTTTTTTATTTGCATAAATTTTTAACACATTTTCAATCAAACTTCTAATTTCATTTTTCCTGCAACTGAAGAAAATTTGTAAATATGGCAAAGCAGTGGAAGTGTCCGCAAGTGAGCTTAGAATGTAACTCAATGTTTGGGGCAGGAAAAAATCAAAACAAACATATCTATTTTATTTGTTAATCTGAGACGAATCCCTACTGATGACTCAATTTTTTCAGATGGCAAGAAAATATATTAGAAAGCAGAATATCAAGCCACGTGTTTTGTGGTCTGAACAGGACTTGAGGGAAGCTATCGAAAATGTGAAATCTGGAAATATGGACATCAATGAATCTAGTAGGAGATTTAATATACCTTCTAGAACTCTCAGAAGAAGACTGACTTCTGATAACTCCAAAAAAGTTCCTCTAGGAAAGCCTCCTGCTTTTGGAGTATCAAACGAAATTCGTTTAGTAAATCATATTAAAAGATTACAGCAGATATGATTCGCTCCTACAAGAACAACTGTCAGATCAATTGCTTTCAGTTTTGCTAAGAAACTACGTCTAGGAAACGTATTCTCACAGCGAGGCGAAATGACAAACAGCAGGGATGCATTAGTTTTATTCATTTATGGAAAGGCACCCGGAACTTACCATAAGAAAAAGTGGAGGATTATCACTTGCCAGAGCAAAAGGAATAAATAGAGCAGAAGTTGATGAGTTTTACGAATTGTTGAAAAGAACTCTGGAGAAGTATGACCTGGTGCAGAAAGCATCAGCCATCTTCAATATGGATGAGAGTGGCATACAAATAAATAATAAACTAGATACAGTAGTGGCTATGAAAGGAAGCAAATGTGTGCATGTTCTCACTTCCAGAGAAAGGGGAGAAAACGTGTTCTTGATAGCATGTGCAAGTGCTAAAGGAACTTTTTTACCACCAGTTCTGATTCTAAAAGGGATTCGAAAAAATCTGATGAATATTTCATCGGAGTATTATGGAACAGTTTCTTCTTACTTTTGGCCGTTCATTCTTTCGCATAGTAATAATCAATAGATTCAAAAAGCTAAAAAAATTAAAAGGTAAATTTTACAACTCAACAGAAACGTGCACAATATTCATCAATTCTAACATTAAGGAAGTACGAAACCTTCTTATAATTGATTATATTTGAAGTAAATATACAAAAGTGAAAAAAAACTTACTTCCTTACCTTAAATTTACATATAATCACAGAACATATAAAAAGACTCGTAATTATTATATACCTATAGTTTCTTAATGGTTTACAAATTTTATTTATTCATCCCTCATGTATTCAATCAGATTTGTTGGTACGCATGTCAACATAATATGACATTTCCGGTTTTTGTTCTTCCCTATATGGAAATAGATATTTAAAACTTATATGTATTATATAAATAATATTGAATCTTCCACTACAAAATTCACAATTGTTTTCTTTGTTATGATTAAGATACTGTAGCTATATCGTTGATTTCTCAGGTTATTAGCTTGTCCTTCATATTCCTCTATTAAATTTTGGTTATGTCTAATGTTACATATTGCGTTAAGTTAACTTATCTCATTGTCATTTATATTTGATTATTTGTTTTATTATTATTATAACATGACTATATGTTTTTATCTAAATTTAGTATTATAAACTTTATTAAAATAATCTCATCTTTTTGCATTCTAAGAAAATTGCTGAAAATTAAACTACAATTGACAGATTATTTATTATATTACTATTATATATAAGAAATTTGATCTTCGTTTTTTTCTTAGAAAAAAATCTGTTCGATTGAGGTATAAATTCTTGACACATGTAGAGAAAACGATCACTAAATGAACAATATAGAACGAATTAAAATATTAAACTATGGATGTCAGTAAAACTTTGCGCCATGTACACGTCTCAAGTTTAGAAAGAATAAAATTTCCATTTAATTAACAATTAAGTTTAAATCACAAAATTTTTCGAAATCATGTAAAATACCATGTCGTATATTAAATTTATCCACCTTTTTCTATTTTCAATTGATACTTACAAAGAAATATTCTTCCAAATAATTCTCAATTTATTGACTGAAATTTATTCAGTTAAAAGTTTTATATATACGAGTACATAGTTATTTTCCAACTAATTTTAAGCTGATCTAAAGCATCATTTGGCAAAAAAAATTTATATAACTTGGCCCAATTTTTGGTATAAGGCTGCAAAAATTGGGCCAAGTCTTATACATTTTTTTTCTTGCCAAATGATTTTTTTTATCAGCCTAAAATCAGTTGGAAAATAACTGTGTATATATACAAAATTTATCTGAATAAATTTCAGTCAATAAATTGGGAATTATTTGGAAGAATATTTCTTTGTAAATATCAATTGAAAATAGAAAAAAGTGGATAAATTTAATATACGACATGGTATTTTACGTGATTTCAAAAATTATTTTGTGATTTAAACTTGATTAGGTATTTTAATTGTTAATTAAATGGAAATTTTATTCTCTCTAAACTTGAGACGTGTACATGGCGCAAAGTTTTACTGATATCCATAGGTGGTAGTTTTGGTAGTATACTAATATACTTCAATATTATTAATGACAACAATAACACTTACCATAATAATTACAATTTATGTTATTTGATCAAAAATGCCAAACAGATAAATAATGAACCTAAACATAAATTCATCTTCTATTTCAATATCAAAAACAAAGTGTTCATAGCCTGGTTACATTAGTCGCCGTTCACTGGAAAGGTGTCACAGTCACATGTACCTTTTAGATAGCTGTGGGATTCTGTTTCAAAATTTTATCGAATAAAAAATACGATCCGAGTTCCTCGATAGCTAGCGAGGAGTTGAATTGCTTGCATTTCCACAAAATTATTAGTGAATTAGTTCGTTTGTGTTCTGTTAGGTTAACCATAGACAAAATATTACTTTCTCTTGTCTTGTGACACATACGACCATCTGACGTCACAAGATGGCCGCGGAGAATCGCGCGCGTTTTCATTCAAACTTAAATCCCATTTCATGTTTTATTTATTACTGAGTGAAATATTCGTAATGGATTCCCCTAATTGCAAAGAAATGAATGATGTACGATGTAGGATAACATATATTTTTTTCGGAACATATGCAACTTGCTCATTAATAATAATTGATAAATGTAAAAAAAACTATTTTTGTAATTTTCATGATAATTTCAAAGCACATTTTAATATAATACTCGTTATTACTATTTATGTTTTTCAAGTTTCAACATTTGTCATTTGTCAGATACATTTAAGATATATTTTCCATAAATAATCAATACCCGAAGCCAAGTTCTTTGATGAACTTAGTCGGGTACTCTACTACTCTTGTTTATTTAGTGTACATCGCATCTGCTCATGAGCACTATACTGATAGCTTTTTAACTATATACTCGTATCTAAAAACCAACAATGAACCTTCCACGGCCCTTTCAAAACACGCAATCGAAAACCATCATAGTTTTGATTTTGAAAACATTAAAATTTTTGAGAAAGAAGAAAACAGAATAAAACGTGAAATCAAAGAAATGATTCATATCAAAAAGAACAATGTACGTTTTATGCGTAACAAACACAATTCAATTTGTTTAAAACTTCATTATATTTGAACTAATGTTCTATTTAAACTTGTGACGCGTTTGGCTAACACAGTAGCTTTATCAATAGATTCGTTATTTATAGTGTTGTTAACATTTCCTATATTCACCACAATTTGAAGCCATTTGCGACAACTTACTTCGCTTTATTTTTGCTATGTGGAGATTCGGCGGTTTATTGACCGGTGGAGGAACCTCATTTCTACTACTGTTGAAGCTTGCAATGGTCGAACAGGTGCTGTGTTTGTCGGCCTATTGCACTCGGCGGTGGATAGTGTAAAGCATTTAAGGTCAAAGTCAATACCCTCGACCTACGCTTCGCACTGGAGGCGCTAAACTTGGAGGAGCAGGAGTCCGTAAACCAAGTCGACTCATCGTCTGTCGGTTTGCATTTTTATATCCATCGTCGTGGTGGTGGTGGAAGTCTCCTTCCCTTCTACTGTCGAATCTTCGTGCGCATCTTGGCGTGGAGGCTTTGCTGTTCTGGTGGGGTACCTCGTCATCGCGGTGCTAACTGGTTTCTTGAATCGAGTTTTATAGTAATGAATTTATATCATTACAAGGTGATGATTCGTTTTATCGGTTTTTGGGAAGAAATGATCGTCTGACTGAGCGACTGGCACAAAACATTAAGCGTGTCAGGGCAGTTGTAAGTAGAGAAATTATTGCGGAATATTTTTCAAATTTGAGGGGGACGTTCTATAGAGTGCCAGATATAAAAATTGTCAATTATGACGAAACAAATATAAGCGATGACCCAGGTCCTGTTAAGGTCTTGTGTCGAAAAGGATCAAAACGAGCTGAGATAATAATTGTTTCGAGTAAAAGTAGCATTTCTATCATAAATGCCATTTCTTTATCTGTCCAGCTACTCCCGCCTTATACCGTATATAAGGCAACAGAGTTATATATATCATGTGTGGAAGGAGGAGTAGATGGCGCTTTTTATAACTGTACAAAAAGTGGTTAGTTCGACTGACCGACTTTTGAAAACAGGTTTGATAAGATTGCATTGCCGTATTTAAAAAAGTTCGAAGGACCAGTATTAATTATAGGAGACAATCTCTCAAGTCGTGTTTCACTATGTGTCCTCCAGGTATGCGAAAGATACAATATAAGATTCATTATATTTCCGCCCATATTAACACACCTTCTACAACCCCTAGACGTTACATGTTTCGCCCATTTGAAGAAAAATTTGCGAACAACTTTAACAGAATGTAAGGCGGGGCTGGTTGTAAACTGGACATTGCTGTGTAGTTGTTTGCTTGCTTGCGCTTACTGGTCTGCTTGTAGGTAGCTTTCTGCAGCCCAATGGAGAAATACAACCATCGAGTGTCTGCCTCCTCGTGGCACCGCTGGATACATTAGCACTGTTGATCATCAGTGACAGCAGTGTTGACCAACCAAATGACACTCCAACAAAACTCAAGCTAAGGTGTAAGGAACGTGCTGTGGGCTGAATGGCCGCAGAGAATGCAAACGCAAACGTCCCCTGAGGGTATCAGTCGACACCCCCTTGGAGATAGCCTTTCCCTGGCATGCATGGCTCTGCCAGAGAAGACACAACCTTTCCCTAGCGACTCATGGGATCAAAATGGATCAACAAAGACAAAAAAAATGGAGGATGAGCGAGAACGCACACCTCCAACACAAAAGCATCGTCGAGGTAAAGGATTCTGCGGTGCTGAGGCAAAGAGAAGGAGGAAAGCGAAGCAGCAGGCTGGCGTCTCTACAGACACCACCAGCGCCACTCGCCCGTCCCTATCTAAACCTGGCACCAGCTGCCAAAAATGCAAGGGCAGTGGTGCCAGTTACTCCTCCAAAAAAGGACCGGTACGCGTATCCCCCCAAGAAAAGAAGCGCATCCGCTCCAGTACTTCGGATGAGAACTCTTCCAGAGGAAAGTGGATATGGATGGACGATAAAGCAAAAATCTACAGAGAAGCAGCTACCAGCCATTTACGGGTAGCTATTATAGACAATGCCGATCCATACGGTAAAATAATTACCGATAATGTAGACCTTGTTAAAAGACAACTAATGGGGGCTTTGTACGAAACCCTTATATCCGCCTCCGGCAGTCGGAAAAAGCCACCTACTTTTAGGTCATGGTCGCACTCTGACGAAATAATCAGAGTCACCTGCGATAATGACAAAACTCTAGAGTGACTAAAGAACATGGTTTCCAAACCGAAGCCGTTGGAGGAGGCTAAGCAGAGATAGAAAATGAAAAGGTAAGATTTGTTCAGTGTAACCTTCAATACAAAAAGGTGGCCTCGGGAACACTACGCCGCCACTATGATGTGATGTAGGACACAATAGCACTTATCCAAGAACCCTGGATAACACAAACCGAACTCGTGGATCTAAATGATCCAAAAGGTTTAATTTTCAACTTCCTAAGCAATCAGCAACCTAGGACGGCCACATATGAATTTTATGGCCTACCCACTGACGCATTTTTCGTCCTCCGACCGAACGGTAGTGAAGGTTGAATATGCACAGAGAGGTCAAAAGAAAGTGTTAATACTGGCATACATCCCCTCAGACGCAGCTGAACCACCCCCAATAAAGGAGTTGGAGGACCTTGTGGAACACTGTCTCGCCCAGAAGCTTGAATTGGTAATAGACTGCGACTCACACTTTCACCACATAAGCTGGGGCAGCAAAGATATTAACACTAGATGTAAGTCTTTTTATGATTACATAAATAACAAGAATCTCTGTATTCTAAATTTAATAAAGGTACTGGAACAACTTTTATTAACTCTCGCGAATAGATATTAACTTATCTACTATGAACACTTCGAATATAATTTCCAGCTGCCATGTGTCCGACGACATATCAATGTCGGACCACCGCTGGATAAAATTTGGAATGAAACTGGCGCTCACAACCTCCACGCTAGCTTGTGACCTCAGGAAAACGGACAGGAACTTGTATTGAACGCTACGGAGAACGACACAACAGGAACAAAGCAGGCACCTTCACCATATGCGCCGATATATGTCAAATTGAGTTACCACTCTTTAAAAACAAGAAACTTAACGTATATTTAAGGATCGTAACAAGCGATACAATTTCAAATTGATAAAATCTGCCTAAAAGAATACATTGAGTTCCATGGAACATAACTTCAATAATTCCCCGACAACAATATATACACTCCCAAATTGATAACTATTTATTATTAAATTACTAATTTTCCAGCAACTATAGACACACACTCTAAACTCGATAATACTAGGCACAGAAATTATAATACGAAATCAACTCAACGATACTTCATAAAATTTATAATAAACTCCGTATTTACACTAACATTCTGCCAGAGCACGTCTTCTCTTCTTGAAGGGCACTTTGTCTTCAATTGCGCTGAACACCCCTCGGGTAGCCTTTACTGAATTCACACGATTATAACTTCAACAACTATGCGCTTTGCTGGTTCCAGAAACCACTGCGTTCGCCTCGCTGGTCCGAAGACCAACTCCCCGAAAAAACATATTTTCGAACCAAGAAAGTGTTCTCTCGTTGTTTTTTGTTTTCTCTTACTCCAATAAACAATATGTTTTTCTTTGTAAGTAATTACCAAAACATATTTTGAAACATTGACCTACTTTTGCAAAGCCTACCATATACTGTGTGTTACTTCTAAACATGACATTATGTCCACTGTTTGAAAGGGGATCTGC
The DNA here is from genome assembly GCA_963921935.1 of Galeruca laticollis. NCBI lineage: Eukaryota > Metazoa > Arthropoda > Insecta > Coleoptera > Chrysomelidae > Galeruca > Galeruca laticollis. Next base: position 40,254,034 of record OY998175.1, on the reverse strand, counting down.
GAGGAGACGAAGAAGTGTTACCTAATAAGGAGATTTGGAACTTTATTCAGAAACCATTCAAAACTCCATAATTAATGCCTATAAGATGTCTTGTCCCCTCAGGCCGGTCGATCTTAATGGAGCCTCCACTCCATGGTGGTGCCATGAGATTGTTCAGCTCAGGAGGACGGCGAGGAAATCTTTCAATGAGGCAAAAAAAACAGACTTGAAGAGGATTGGAACGCATACAAGTTACAAGTCTCACCTCAAGGAGTATAAAATAAGTAATCATTAGACAAAAACAAAGAGAAGCATGGAGAATCTACTACGAGGAAATCGAAGATTTCCCCCAAGCAACTGGACTCCACAGAGCCCTCTCAAAAGATCCCCACCGTCATATCGGTATACTAACCAAAGAGGATGGTACAAAAACTGCCAACCCGAAGGAAAGCCTTCAGCTTTCCCCTTTAAATCCCCAGGAACGGACGGCATTTATCCAGCACTACTTCAGTGGGGCCTGGATGACTTAATGCCGCACCTGGTGGGAATCCTCAGATCTCACTGGTACCCAGATATATTTCGAAAGGTTGGAAAAAAGTTAAAGTTGTGTTCATACCAAAAGCAGGAAGAATAGACCATTCCATGACAAAAGGATATCGACCCATTAGCCTCACATCGTTTTCAATGAAGACCTTGGAGAGGCTGTTCGAACGGTACATGAGAGATGTAGTGATAACACAAAATCCACTGCATCCAAATCAACATGCATACACACCAGGGAAATCTACCGATTCGGCTCTTCATTTCGTGGCGGGCCACATCGAGAGATCGTTGGACAAAAAGAGTTCATCCTGGTTAGATTCATAGACATACAAGGTGCGTTCGATGGAAACACTATTCCTAAAATAAGAAACGCACTTTCCAACAAGAATATCCCCCAAACCATAAATGACTGGATATATAACAAGCTCTCAAAAAGAGCAATACAAATCAGTGTAGATTATGTAACCATCAGAGGCTTGGTTGTAAAAGGATGTCCATAGGGAGGGGTACTCTCGCCACTACTGTGGAACATATTCTTAGACTCCATGGTCAGCCGCCTCAATGATGGCAACTTCTATACAATAGCATATGCTGATGACCTACTGAATCTGCTAACAGGTAGATTCGAAGTGACTCTGCGCTTTAATGCAAGAGGCCCTCAATATCATAGAATAATGATGTAAAGACCATTCACTGTCAATAAATCCAAAAAAGACGGAGATGGTTCTTTTCACGAAAAAAGGAAGCTAGTAAAATATCAAGCCCCAAAGTTCCTAGATACCAAACTTAAATATTATTCAGATGTGAAATACTTGGGGTCACCTTTGACAGTAAGTTAACGTGGAACTCTCATTTAGAAATCAGAGTTAACAGAGCATATATTTCTTATGAAAAGTGTCGCAGAATCATCGGCTGTACCTGGGGAATGTCACCTAGGGTCACTGCATGGATTTACACTGCCATCATCAGACATATGCTGACGTACGGCGCGATTGCCTGGGGAGCTAAATAAAACAAGCGGACAGTCGTCCGAAAACTGGATCAAATCCAATGAACAGCACGCCTCAACAGAACGGGAGGCATGAAAACCACACCAACAAGAGTTATTGAGGTAATCCTTGGTTTCACTCGCCTTGACATATACATCAAAGAGATTGTTTTGATAACCATGACACGTTTACGCTCTACCGGTATACAACCTAATGTAAGATCCGGTAAACTGAGTCGTAACTTGTGGCATGAGGCCCTCAGAGAGGTCCCACTGCTGCAGGCTATTACGGACTCGTTTCCACCGCGATATGCCTTTTACAGGCCTTCTAAGGTAATCTTTAAAAATAACGCACAAGACCCATTAGAAGAAGGCGCAATCCGCATCTTCACAGATGGGTCTAAAACCAGTGTAGGCTCAGGATGTGGAATTTTTTCCAGACCCCTGAAACTAAACATAAAATCGGCAATGGGCTACAATTAAAGTGTTGCTCAAACAGTGCTCACTGCTATCTGCATCGCTGCAAAAGAGATTACTAAAAGGAACACCACAGGTAATAATATATACATCCTAACGGATAGTAGACAAACACTACTAGCCCTGAACAGACCACGCATTACATCGGGCCTAGTACTAGAATGTCACATGGCCTTAATCGAAGCCTGTAACAACAACACGGTCACTTTAGGTTGGAAAAAGGGCTGCGAGAAATCGAAATAAAACCGTATTGCGGACTCGCTAGCCAGGAAAGCAACCTCCCATAAACTCTCAAGATCCGGCCCTTACATTAGTCTTTCGGCATCAGCGACGGCTGACCTATTGAAGGAACACTCCCTTAATAAGTTTAAGGGTAGATGGGACGACGCGGAAGGCTGCAGGATTGCCAATGAACTGTTACAGTATACGAACAGCAAAGTAGCCAAAAAATACGTAACTATGAACAGGCAGAACCTACGAACAGCCACCAGTATTCTGACTGGTCACTGCCACCTACGAAAACACATCCACAGACCAGGTCGGTCTGATACCCCACTGTATAGAGGATGTAAACAAGAAGATGAGACTGTCGAACACATTCTTTGCGAATGTCCGACACTCTCTCATTTTAGGTTTTATGTGTTCGACGAGCACAGGCTAACATACGCCAGTATGAGGGAACTTACTTCAAGCGACGTTATCGCCTACTTCAATCAAGTAGGCTCGATGACGTGCTAGACGGAAGTTTGAACCTCAGAAGGATGCACAATGGGCCAATTGTGGCCTAAGTGCTGTGCTCAAACTCTTACAGATACAGATACAGATAACAGAATGGAAAACAAAAAATAAGGGAGTAATTCCAAAATCAGAGTTTCCCAGAATTAAAAAAAAACTTTAGATAAGATGCCGCCAAAAATACAGCAGACCATCAAGTCAGGATTTCGAGTATGAGGGATCATCCCTCTGGATCCAGAGGCTGTATTAAGAAAAATTCCAACATCAAGAGATGAGGCTCACGTTGCTGGTAAATGGTCCCATACGTTTGTTGGCTTACTCAAAGATAAGCAAGCGATTTGCTGAATAGCACACGCGTAGAAAGGACAGGAAACTCAAATTTGCTCTGGGGAAAGTTGTAAAATGTCCCAATAGACAGAACTCCGCGTCTCAATCTGAGTTAGATATCTCAAAGGATGATCATGAAGCAACAAATGAAGAAATGGAGAGTCACGAAGAAGAAATTGAGAATCACGACTAAGAAGAATGTGAGGTTGACGGTGCAGGTACCAGCCAAAAAGAAAATAATGAGAAAGTCGATTCATTCGAGAGCCCAGAAAACGCAGTTTTAACACCTGACACTTTTATCATATTTAAATTGACCAACAAAAAGTTAACAAAAAACGATGTCGCCTGTGCCAAGGAAGTGATTGATCCTGATACATATATGGCTCATTTACTTAGAAAGCATGATTATCCCAAGACGGGATATTATTATTCTTACCCCCAAATTAAAGATAAAAGTGCAATTGAAAGACACCAATTACTTCTTCTTTTCCGAACTGTAAAAGTTTCAAGGGGCCGATATCAGTTTATATTTACAGATAACATAAACACTTCTTAGTATATAGAAAATATGTAATGTTCCTACTCACATCCAAATATTTGTTGAGTTTTTGCCTATGTTTTTCTAATTTGCTATTTTTCAGTAGGTAGAAAATGAATTTTGTTCATTGTTTGTGGATAAAATGTCGAACGTTTCTCAAATATTGTGTTTTTCAAATAACCCATGCCCAAGATTTTACCTTCTGCATATAAAAATGCTGTAGGATAATTTTAAATTTCGATTTCACCCTACAAAAAATGAGTGTCCAAAATCACCCCAGACATAGGGATGAAATCGGACACTATATATGAAAAAAAATGAGATATAGAGGTATTTTATTATGGAATGACAAGATACATGTTATAAGTATCTAATTTAATTCCTCATTTTTCATTTCCTACACAGTATTGTGATAATTTACAAACATTTTAATTCATTCAGAAATTTTGCACCTAGGTGCAGACATCTGTGCGTGCAAAAATTAGAGAATAATGTGTGTTTATATTTATCTGACATAACAATTCTAACTAAATATCTTAACTAATTATTATCTACAAAATATAATAAGTATTAATGCCCAAATTATAAAATTGTAATTGAAGTCAGTAAAAATATTACAAACCATAATGCAAATTAAGAAGCAAGACAAGAGAGAAAAGACAACAACAATAATAATATAAAATTGGCATATAAAACATAAAATTACTTCCAAGAAATTTTTTGCATTCTTTCGAGAAAGGTTTAATATTTTTGATATTTCTGACATTCACGGGAAATGAGTTGCAGACTTTTGGTGCCACACTTCTTACAAATCTTTGGCTAGCATCCCTATTAACAAATGGTATCGTATAACAATTTCCTTGGAGTGTGTTATGTTCATGTGATGCAGTAAGTTTTAAGCTCCGGTTTCTAAAATGAAATATACATAATATGTGAAAATAGAATAATTTAACATTTAGAATGTCTCAGTTATACTGAAGTGAAGTGTTTTGTCTATACATTATATTGAATATATAATTTTGAATTAAATTTGATGGTTGGAGTGCAAATAAACCTCCCCATTCTAAAATTCCGCATCTAATTACAGATTCCACTAATGATCGCTACATAATTAGCAGCAACACACGATCCATGTATTTCCTAAGTTCATAAAATGTTTGACTTTTATTGCATTTACTTTTGTTTCATTTTTATTTATTGTCATAACGTTTAATATACTGTTCCTATTTCTGAATATTCGTAAATTTTGGAAGTCTTATAATTCAGTAAATCTTATTACTATAGTTATAATCAATTTTTTTGTAATAGTTCTTGTAAATACATTTAAATATTTTTTTTCGTTCTCAACCAATACAACATACATATTTTATTTTTAGATGTAACCCTGTACAAACAAACAAACATAAAAATCGAATCAATGATAAGTGCAATGACCACAGGAAGTTTCCCCACCCACGTACGCAACTTCCCTTTTAGGCGGCAGACTCAGACCCCAGACACCGGCCGTCATTCAACCATTCGTGTTTTGAGCCCAATAGAACCCAGACAATTGTTACACTGAAAAAATAAAATTATTCAGACAGTAAGGCCAATTACTGTATTTAGTAGTATTGTTAAAAATATATTGATGAATAGTGTACCCGAAAACATTGGTGCCCAGAATGCTCATTTACAAAATTACACTAGAAAAAATTATTTGTAATGCCGTTACATCAATATTATGAAAATAGAGGATTTATAAAAATGTATGAGATCTCAAACAATTGTTTGCAATAAGTAACTAGTACGGGTCCAACTAAATTGAATGTTATGTAAACATTGCCGATATTTGACACCAAACACACACATTATACTCATTTTGAGTTGTTATTTTGCGGTTACAGCCATTTGTAGACTGGTAAAGACTACACTGTTTAATTATTTATATGATCAGAGTCGAGTAAAATGCCAATAGGGTCAACCTGCCGCATATGAGAGAAAATACCGAATGGTAGGATTACGGTTGGTGTCAAACGAATTTTAAACGTTAAAATAAGAAAAAATAACAGGCAAGGATGAGGTGGAAGATGTTGATTTCAAAAATATTATAACACGAAAACAGTTTCTTGCGATTTGCAGCTACACGGGAACTCCTAGCGGAAAATGTTAATGAAAAAAGTTGTAGATAATGAAAAAAACTGAAACTTTTCCCCTTAACTTTTTTTGGCACAACAATAAATTTACCGTAAAAATAGCGAAAACCCGATTTCTCTAATTTTAATTTTTTTTCTTACGTATAAATGATTTCATTTACGTGAAAATTGGTGAAAGTACTCGTATGTCTTTTTAATGTTGAATAATAATGATTTTTTTGAAATTCAAAAGACGACTAGTTTTCGAGTTACTTATATTTTTCCAAAAAAAGACTAGTCTTCCACGAACAATTGTTTCTTTTCGAACAAATCTACATATCTCGAAAACTAGTCGTCTTCTAATTTGCGAAAAAATCATGTTTATTCGACACTAACGAAGACATACTTTCACATCACAAATTTTCATGTGAATTGAATCATTTATACGAGAATAATATAAAATTAGTAACTTTTATGGGGATCTACAAGCATGGTGCTTCAATAAAGGCATAGATATTTCCGAAGAAATGAGCCAAGTTTGCATCTTCTCAAGAAAACATGAAGCACCTAATAAAATACAACTGCAGTCAACCAAATTTAATGTTGTAGAATCTGTAAAATACTTGGGAATTATACTTGATCGAGAATTACTATGGTCTAATCACATCAATTATATAATTTCTAAAGCTGAAAAAAGCCTAAATGTTTTAAGAGCACTAATAACACATATGACACGGAGAGCCGATGCAGAAATTTCTGTTCTACTTTACATATTCGACTCTAGAGCTATATTGAATTACGGTTGTATTTTTTACTCTCAGGCAGCGAAATGTCCTCTTTAGAAATCAGATGTAGTACATGCTTAAAACTTTACTTAGGTGCTCTAAAATCCAAACCAAATTTTAATGTGTATATAAAAGCAAATGGGACGGCACTAATAGTTTATTGATAAATAAATAAATAAAATAAAAGTGTTCTTCCTACAGTAGCATGAACGACATGCTTGCATATTGCTATTCTTCTCAACAAATTCCGATTTTTCTGTAGATCTCAATACTATTGTACACATTAAAGTTATTTTTTTTTAAATTACCAGAAGTTTCCAGTACCAATGACAAATCCTATGTTAAATTATGTAGATCGTGCCATATATGAGCTCTGTCGACTAACTAAAATAGGTAGATTTCAAAAACTTAACGAAAACTGCATCGTCGTTAGTAATCAAATTTTTTTAACTGCGTATGCGGGATGTCATATTGCCCGCCCAATCATTTTCGTTTATTCTGTTGTAATCGTTTTTGGTTCACGTGTTCAAGTTATTGTTTTAGTTTAGGTATTTTGGTGCGTTTTTAATTGTTATTGTGTATTATTTATTTGTAGTTTCGTTGTTTTGTTATTATTTTATTGTTATTCATTGAAAACAATGTCAAAGTGTATTATGAAGGAGTGTAATAAGTGATGTACTCGGTAAGTTCTATTAAAAAAATTAGAGCATTTTTCCTTCCTTAATTAATAACCATTTTCTTTATTGTCATAAAATACAGAATTTTTATTCATTTGATCGACAACTTTAGAGATCATGGTTGTTTTACATTAGCTAAACTAAAAATTGTTGTATAACTAAAGTAACTACTTCTTTATACAGTTTTGTTCTTACAACCCAGGAAGATAAAAAAATAATATGGCGGGAACGCAGTAGTAATGAATCATTGAATTTGACGACGAGGAAACAATGGAGGATATGTTCCCTTCATTTTCAAAAGCAGTGTTTCTCTAGATTTGAAAAAGACAAAGGGAGTTTATTAAGAAAGTTTGCTTTGCGTTCGCTGTATTTGCCCGGTGAGTAATTTGTTTATATAATTGAATTAAATGTTAATGAATATTTGAGATTATTCAATGAGGGGGAAATAACTGAACATTTTTTGTTTCCCGTCAAAGAGGGGGAGTCTATAAAGGAGATGAGCCCTAAAATAATTAAAGGAATTAAGAATTTATTACCTGCAGTTGCAAAGAGTTTAATAACGTACATTTTTTTCTAGATATGCCTTCCAGCCATATAGATTATTCTCCAGTTGGAAAAATTAAAACGCCCATTTAATACTTCCAGTAAAGAAATAAAGATGTGTTTTAAGGGGAAATGATGTTAAGATATAATATTTTAAATGTTGTACAGTCATAAGTGCTGTTTAGCAATCTTATGTTTATAGAGCTGGGCAGTAGTTTACTACTTTTCCTTTAAAAATAGTGTATTTTAATTACTTTTGTTCTAACAGTCACAGTAATTATGCTCAAATATTTTCTTTACCAGAAAGTTGCCAAAAATGTAGTTACTACTCATTGCTAACACTTTTTTTATTAAGTAGTTAGCAGTTATACTCCAGTAGTTTGTACAGCTCTGTGTGTTTATAGGAGTGAAATAAAATTAAACTTATCATAATTAATTTTCTACTTTTATCTTGATTTAACATCATTTATAAATCTAATGATATTCCAATGTAGAATGTATGCTACACAAATTATTTTTTAATTATTGCATTGTTTTTACACTATAGTATATTTATTGTCATTCTGTTTGTTAAAAAAAGTACTTTGTGAAAGAAATTTTTCTTGTGTATTTTCATACCAAAATAAATAAACTGTTTATATGATTATTGTTATATTTTTTCCACTTTAATCATTTATGGTCCATCATCTGATATTTCATTTAATCTAAATCAACAACTAATCATTGTTGAGTTAAATTGGATGAAATGTCAAGTGATGGACCATAAATGGCTATTTTGATATAAAATAATTAAAATACAGTAAATTTGAATATACCACAAAACCTAAAATTACAGAAATCTTTTTAACTCACTAAATTGCATAGTCGACAGAGCTCTTAGATGGCGCGCACTGTACCGCCATGAGTGTCTCATCTATCTGTGGTCCTAATAAGCATATTAGCAAAGGTTATTTGGATCCCTACTGTCACGTATCATGGGACAAATATATACTGTAGAGTCATATATCAGTTGATTATCCCCTCCCGCTTGTCATAGCCACTTGTTCTCGGTAAGCTTGGCTTTTGGCACGCATTACGCCGTGCGGCGAGTTCCATGAAGTTAGCCCCCAAAGTTTCCACGATTTAACTAAATTTAGTTCCATCGGTCAGTGTATCGTTAGTGCTTCTATAAATTTCGTTAGTGCTTCCGTGGTTTTGTAGATATTGAATAATAATTTATTTCAAGATCAGTCCCTCAAAGTGTTTAGGATTAATTAAAAATGGGTGTCATTCGTTAGTGCACTTTAGTGCTTCAATTATTTTCGTTAGCGCTTTATTGGTTTTCGAGACATTTGACTTTTTATTTTCAAGGTCAGTCCCCAAAGTGCTAACGATTTATTCCAAATTCCCGTCATTAGTTAGTGCTTCGTTAGTGCACTTTCATGCTTCCATAATTTTCGCTGGTGTTTTATTGGTTTTCGAGATATTTCTTGTTCATTTTGGAGGTCTGCCCCTAAAGTATTCACGATTCGATTAAATTTAGTGTCTTTCGTTAGTGCTCTTAAGTGCTTCCATAATTTTCATTAGTGCTATCTTGATTTCTCGCACTAATCAGGCACCCTGTATATTGAAATGTTTTACTATTGGACATTGGAACTTTACAAATAATAATAGCGTGGGGGTAAAAAGACCTTTATTTAGGTACCCAATTGACTGTTTAATATAACGTATGCATCTGAAGTTTTTGGAATTTTTTCATACATGAATTACAGCTTTATGATGAGCACCAAACAAGTTACCACTGCTCACAATTATTGTTTGCCGAACAACTTTTATGTGTCAAAACACATTAGTTTCAAATTTCTCAAGAATGAGTCATATAAATTGGTAATTCGAAAATGTGTCTACAACCTTGTTGAACGGCTATCGAAACGTGAAATTGTAAATCGATCTATCGGACAATACCTGAATGTGTACAAGGAGTACCTTGTTTAAGCTTACCAAAAAGTGGACGACCCAAGATTCGAAGTGAAATTCGTGAAATTATAGTGGTTAATAGCGCAAGACATAAAGTGGGTACATCTCATCGAAAACTAGCGAGGAAATTTCATGGAGACGAAATAATGTTTTGGACTGACTTGGCATCATGTCATTATGCTGGAATCACCAGAGATTGGGTAGGAGCACATATTATACCTTTTGTGCCTAAGGAAGACAATCCTCCAAATATACATCAAGCTCACCGAATTGAAGCTTTATGGTCCTTACTGAGCCGGAAGGTCTATGACAAACGCTGGGGAGCCGCAGACTAACAAATTTTGCGTGGAGGAATTTTTTCAGAAAATTCGAGAATTAGATATAGCATCCGTACAGAGAGTAATGCGACAAGTTCGAACAAAGCGTCGCCAAATTGAAGACAATGGACCTTTGGCAGTTTGTTAAAGGAGGCTATTTTTTTCTAATGTTAAATTATTACGAGTTGTTCACTTAAATATATTTTTCAAAGTTGTTTTTTCGGCGTTTAATTTTTTCCCAAAACTTTAGATGCATACGTTATGAGTATTGTACTTTTCTATTCTGATAAACAGACCAAAAATAATGGTCAATTTTAGCGTAAAACATAATTCATTCAGTTATATATTAATGAATCTCTTAAATTAAGATATAATATGTCTTATTTTTGTCATATTGCTTTTTGCATAATTGCGATGTAAATGATTTAAAATTTTGAGAAAAGTGGTGTCTAGTTTTCGTGTGTTTTCATACACCAGCTCCCTGATTATAAAATACAGAAACATGAGGTGTGCGTCTTACTTTAATTTTTCATAGCCGCCAACGAAATTTTCATAGCCCTCTCAGTGTCTGATAAAAATGGGGTAATTATAGAGATTTTCATGTAGAATTCAGAAACGTAGATAGTTTGTTTCTAAAATATTTTTTTTATAAATGGGGCACCATATATATTGCTTGTTTGTTTTATTCATATTTTTAAGAGCTCTTCAAAAAAATATTATAGTCCACACTTTTTTTATTCAATTATTTATCAAATCTTTTTACGGAATTTTAAAATAATTTATTTTTGTTTTATTGTTTGTTTGTGGTTATGTAATAATATATAAATATATGTTGAAAATTTTGTTTTCATTTGCGGTCATAGCCTTCATACGAAAAATGATTGATTTTAGAAAAAAATGTTAAAATTATCCCTTTCCAAAATAAATATATATAGACTATTTATATTGGGTCGTAACTCAAAAACAACACTTTTTAAAAAAAGTAACTACGCCACTGAATTCTACATAAAAAACTCTATAATAACCCGTTTCTATCGTATTGATAAGTTATCAAATTATCGAGATACAGGATGGCGTCACAAATGATGAATTTTTTAAATAAATAAATTTAAGTCGGAAATTGAGAGGGTTGAGAAAATTTAGTTAGCGGCAATGTGAGTTTCATAAAAAAACAAACAGTGAGCCGTAAACCCCATCTTTTATAATGAGGAGGCTGGTACATGAAAACTCACGAAAACTAGACACCAAATATTTTTAAACCAACAAAGCACTTAAGAATATAATTAATGAAGTACTAACTAGCACTAACGAACGCATGACATTAATTTGGAATCAAACTCAAACAATTTTATAAACTGATATTAAAATAAAGATTAGCAAATAACAATAAAGCACTAACGAAATTTGTGGAACACCAACGAATGACACTAACTTTAACTAAATGTTGAACATTTTGGGGGATAATTTCTCGGAAGGGCCAATAAATTAACATCAAATATCTCGAAAATCAAGATAGCACTAATGAAAATTGTTGAAGCACTTAAGAGCACTAATGAATGACACTAAATTCAATCGAATCGTGAATACTTTGGGGCTGACCTCAAATAAACATGAAATATCTCAAAATCCAATAAAACACCAGAGAAAGTTGTATAAATAAAGCGGTAACGAAAATAATTGAAGCACTAAAGTGCACTAACGAATAACACCAATTTGTAATTAATCCTAAACACTTTGAGGGGCTGGATCTTGAAATAAATTGTGATTCAATATCTACCAAACCACGGAAGCACTAACGAAATTTATAGAGCCACTAACGATACACTAACCGATGGCACTAAATTCAGTTAAATCGTGAAACCTTTGGGGACTAACTTCACAGAACTCGCCGCACGGCGTAATGCGTGCCAAAAGCCAAGCTTACCGAGAACAAGTGGCTATGACAAGCGGGAGGGGATAATCAACTGATATATGACTCTACAGTATATATTTGTCCCATGATACGTGGAAAAAATATAACAATAATCATATAAACAGTTTATTTATTTTGGTATGAAAATACACAAGAAAAATTTCTTTCACAAAGTACTTTTTTTAACAAACAGAATGACAATAAATATACTATAGTGTAAAAACAATGCAATAATTAAAAAATAATTTGTGTACCATACATTCTACATTGGAATATCATTAGATTTATAAATGATGTTAAATCAAGATAAAAGTAGAAAATTAATTATGATAAGTTTAATAATTTATGTATTCATTATTTCACTCCTATAAACACACAGAGCTGTACAAACTACTGGAGTATAACTGCTAACTACTTAATAAAAAAAGTGTTAGCAATGAGTAGTAACCACATTTTTGGCAACTTTCTGGTAAAGAAAATATTTGAGCATAATTACTGTGACTGTTAGAACAAAAGTAATTAAAATACACTATTTTTAAAGGAAAAGTAGTAAACTACTGCCCAGCTCTATAAACATAAGATTGCTAAACAGCACTTATGACTGTACAACATTTAAAATAATATATCTTAACATCATTTCCCGAAGTCATGAAACTTCACAGAACTCGCCGCACGGCGTAATGCGTTCCAGAAGCCAAGCTTACTGAGAACAGGTGGCTAGGGATAATCAACTGATAGGTATATGACACTACAGAATATATGTCCCATGATACGTGCCAGTAGGGATCCAAATAACATTTGCTGATATGCTTATTAGGATAAAGGAGACACTGAGGTGGCGCCCTCTAGGCGGTACAGGGCGCGCCGTCTTGGAGCTCTGTCGACTAAGCAATTGACTGAGTTGAAAATATTTCTGTAATTTTAGGTTTTGCGGTATATTCAAATTTTCTGTATTTTCATTATTTTATATCAAAATAGGCATTTATGTTCCATCACTTGACATTTCATTCAATTTAACTCAACAATGATTAGTTGTTGATTTAAATTAAATGAAATATCAAATGATGGACCATAAACGCTTAAAGTGGAAAAAATATAACAATAATCATATAAATAGTTTATTTATTTTGGTATAAAAATACACAACAAATAATTTCTTTCACGAAGTACTTTTCTTAACAAACAGAGTGACAATAAATAAACTATAATGTAAAAACAATGCAATGATCAAAAAATAATTTGAGTAACATACATTGGAGTATCATTAGATTTTTAAATGATGTTAAATCTAGATAGAAGTAGAAAATTATTTATCATAAGTTTATATTGATTTATTTATTCATTATTATACTCCTATAAACACACGGAGCAGGACAAACTACTGGAGTATAACTGCTAACTACTTAATAAAAAAAGTGTTAGCAATGAGTAGTTATCTACATTTTTGGCAACTTTCTGGTAAAGAAAATATTTGAGCATAATTACTGTGACTGTTAGAACAAAAGTAATTAAAATACACTATTTTTAAAGGAAAAGTAGTAAACTACTGCCCAGCTCTATAAACACGAGATGCCAAGTAATTACATATCAGATTGTTAAACAGCACTTGTGACTGTACAAAATTATAAATAATGATAAGTTTAATAATTTATGTATTCATTATTTTCCTCCTATAAACACACGGAGCAGGACAAACTACTGGAGTATAACTGCTAACTACTTAATAAAAAAAGTGTTAGCAATGAGTAGTTATCTACATTTTTGGCAACTTTCTGGTAAAGAAAATATTTGAGCATAATTACTGTGACTGTTAGAACAAAAGTAATTAAAATACACTATTATTAAAGGAAAAGTAGTAAACTACTGCCCAGCTCTATAAACACGAGATGCCAAGTAATTACATATCAGATTGTTAAACAGCACTTATGACTGTACAAAATTATAAATAATGATAAGTTTAATAATTTATGTATTCATTATTTTACTCCTATAAACACACGGAGCAGGACAAACTACTGGAGTATAACTGCTAACTACTTAATAAAAAAAGTGTTAGCAATGAGTAGTTATCTACATTTTTGGCAACTTACTGGTAAAGAAAATATTTGAGCATAATTACTGTGACTGTTAGAACAAAAGTAATTAAAATACACTATTATTAAAGGAAAAGTAGTAAACTACTGCCCAGCTCTATAAACACGAGATGCCAAGTAATTACATATCAGATTGTTAAACAGCACTTATGACTGTACAAAATTATAAAAAATGATAAGTTTAATAATTTATGTATTCATTATTTTACTCCTATAAACACACGGAGCAGGACAAACTACTGGAGTATAACTGCTAACTACTTAATAAAAAAAGTGTTAGCAATGAGTAGTTATCTACATTTTTGGCAACTTTCTGGTAAAGAAAATATTTGAGCATAATTACTGTGACTGTTAGAACAAAAGTAATTAAAATACACTATCTTTAAAGGAAAAGTAGTAAACTACTGCCCAGCTCTATAAACACGAGATGCCAAGTAATTACATATAAGATTGTTAAACAGCACTTATGACTGTACAAAATTATAAATAATATATCTTAACATTTCATTTCCACTTCAAACTCATCTTTATTTCTTTACTGGAAGTATTAAATAGGTCTAGACTTGTTAAAATGTTTTTAAACATCTTAAAGTCATCTGCGAATAATAGTGATAGTTAAAATAGTATCAGGGAATAACGTCAACTGGAGAATAATCTGTATGGCTGGAAAGCATATCTAGAAAAAAGTGTATGTTATTAAACTCTTTTTTTGCAACTGCAGATAATAAATTCTTAATTCCTTCAAATCCTTTAGGGCTCATCTCCTGTATAGGCTCCTCTACTTAGACGGGAAACAAAAAATTTTCAGTTATTCCCCCTTTATTGAATAATCTCAAATATTCATTAACATTTAATTCAATTATATAAAAAAATTACTCACCAGGTAAAAACAGGGAAGGCAAAGCAAACTTTCTTAATAAACTCCCTTTGTCTTTCTCCAGTCTAGAGAAACAATGTTTTTGAAAATGAAGGGGACATATCCTTCACTGTTTCCTCATTGTCAAATTTAATGATTTATTACCACTGTGTTCCCGCCATATTAATTTTATATCTTTCTGGATTGGAAGAACAGAACTGTATAAAGAAACAGTTACTTCAGTAATAAAGGTTTTAGTTTAGCTAATGTAAAACAACCATGATCTATAAACAAGGCCCGCTTCAAGCCGGACAACCCGGACACTTGACCGGGGCGGCAAATCTTAGGGTCTTAGGGGCGGTATTTTCACTGTCAGAATGTGAGAAAATATTATAAATATTGAAATAAAAATATTAATAATAATAGCATGCCGCCTTTTATTTGTTAAGCATTTCTCATCACTGTTTTTACAAGAAAGTTAAAATACTTGTTTTTCATCTACATAGTTGTGAAGAAAATAGGCAATTACGAAAAAATGATTAATTATTCAATAATAATTATTAAATCAAGTTGTTATTCACACTACCTAATATAACAGCAAACATTTCTTTTAGGTTTCTTTATTTTATAGTTATATTTTTATTGAATTTAATATTTCTCTGTTTGGTTATGCAATAATTTTTTGTAAAATAGAATAGCAATAAAAATGCACCTTATATGTACAAGTGCTTTTAAGTTTTGCACTTTTTAAATGTTTATTATGTGATATATATTGAAACCATCTAAAATTGGTTAGTCCAGTTGAAGGTTAGATAACTAAAAAAGGATATTGTTAATAAGTTTATTATTATGATTTTGTTAGAGAATATAATAATAACTATTGATTTTGAGATACACTTTATAGATGTAAGCAAGAAATAGTCTAACAATATTCAAAAATGAAAAAGACAAAAAAATTAGAAGCAATAGCAAATATGAAATTTCAGAAGTATGTTTATAAACCTATACAAATAGTTTTAACTTCAATACACTGTTTGCATATAGTGTAAATAATCATTGTATCTAAATAAATCATATTTTTAATTTTAATTGGTGAAATGACAGTGAAGAGCCACGAATAAACATGTAACATTATCTTTACAATAACAGAAATAAAACACAGATATTTTGTTAAAAAAAAAATCGAAAAACGGGAGTTGTTGATGGATATTAGATATTAAGACAGGAGGAAAAAGTCATGAAACTAGATTTTTAAAAAAGGTAAATTGAAAGTGTAAAGTTAAAAATAAAACCAGAATATTAGTATAATGACGAAAAATAACCTGTGAGAGACAATTATATCAACTGCCATATTACTTATTCCAAGTAAAGAAAGAAATATTTTATTTGCTACTGAAGTCTATATAACATCTGTATGCAGCTCTGATGTTATTTTATGTCCCATACAGAAACTTGGTGAATTTTATTTGTATTATGAACCAGAATAACCTATAAACGAACGTCGATGAAACAGCTGATTTCTCATTTATTTATTAGTTGTATATAATTGTTTATTCTGATGGTTTTCATATAGTTAGAAAGGATCGTTGAAATTAGTATAAAAAAGGAAGCTTACTCTATTTAATATTCCAAAACAGCACAATATTAATCCATTTAGAAAAATAGATAATCCACATTTAGAAGCACATCCTAATCAGTAGGAAGCTAAAGAGAGAGAAACTATCAACGCGCATGACATTCGTTCAGATTGGCAAGTATCGAAAATTTTACTTGTAATACAGGGTCAGTACGATAAGTAATTCAATTTATAGAAATCACTTGACAATAATAAAAATAATATTTATTCAAAAAATACAAATAAGATCTAAAAGGTGATTAATATTGAGTTGCAGAGGAATACGGACAATATATTGAGGTAATGTTTATAAAGTTTAATTTATGTATTGATAATGATCCCATATTTGCATTGGATACATTAAAGTCATTCTTTTTTTATTTTAATAATAAAGGTTATGTTGAGGGAACCGCAACCTGACAATAAGAATCTCAATCACAATTATAGCTAGCCGGATAAGAAAAGTATTAAACCTTATAAATAAATATACAAGGAGATTCGTAAGAACTTCAAGTTAAAAAAGGCGAAGGAGGTAAAATTTAAAATTATACATTAAAACATAGAACATACATAAATAATAATAAATAACAATATAAATATATATTTATATATATTTTAAATAAATGATTTTAACATAACTTTTATTTTATTTTAAAAAAATTGCCCCAAATTGTCTGTTTGTCCGGGGTGGCATGAAGGCTAGAGCGGGCCCTGTCTCTAAAGTTGTCAATTAAATGAGTAATAATTCTGTATATTATGAAAATAAAGAATAAGGTTGTTAATTAAGAAAGAAAAAATGCTCTAATTTTTAGGCTCATTTCAGAATGAAATAGGGCTATTGTAGAGAGTAGCATGACGCGACTTCGGAAAAATTATAATGCAGTTTTTCGTTTTGGTGTTCCTAGATGCCAAAATCACCCTCCGTTCCAAAGGTTAGGTTAGTTATATATGTATGTGTTATAACGGAATTTGTAAGCACGATAGAGGGCGTATTTTTTGACGGATCGAAAACAAACTCGCTACAAAAATCTTTTAGGCTAAAATATTGGACGAGTTCGTTAATGAGCCAAATCGGCCCAGTAAAAACAAAATGGCGGCCTGTCAAAGTTGAAAAAAAATCGTATTTCCTTTGTTTTTCATTTGACGCAAAAAAGTTACTGAGCTTTTTCATAGACCTTAACACGTTCTACAACTTTTGTATTTAACATTTTTCTCTAAATCGTACATTAAAACATTTATTTAAGAAAATTCACAAATTTATCAGAATTTTTTTTTATTTTTTTGTTTTTGATTTGATGCCAGAATGTTACTTTGGTTTTTTGTATATCTCAAAACATTCTATTACTTTTGTATCTAATTTTTTATTTTGGGTTTTATGCAAACATGTTACTGAAAGAAGCCTGTCCAATTGGTCCTGTGCCATTGGGATTTTTTTAAAAAAACTCACTGAGTACATCACTTATTACACTCCTTCATAATACAGTTTGCCATTGAGCAATAAAATAATAACAAAACAACGAAACTACAAATAAATAATACACAACAATAACAATTAAAAACGCACCAAAATACCTAAACCAAAACAATAGCTTGAAGATGTGAACCAAAAACGATTACAACAGAATAAACGAAAATTATTGGTCGGGCAATATGTTATCCCGCAAAGACAGTGAAAAAAATTGATTACTAACGACGTTTCAGTTTTCGCCAATTTTTTTAAATCTACTGATTTTAGTTACTCGACAGAACTCATAGATGGCACGATCTACATTGTCCCTAGCCTAATTAGGACGTCGTCCGGCGTTTTGTCACCAGATTATTTTGAATTTTTGACGCCGTAAGGCGTCATGGCACGTAACTCGGGAAGTAAGATTATGCCGTACGACGTCGATGCCACTGAACGACACACTTTTTTATTAGAGAAAATAGATCGTAAATAATTATTTTTCAGTTATTTTTTGACATTAATTTGACATAGATTTATGAACGTTTTAATAATGTTTCTAAATAACAAGACACAATGCTATTCAAGATAATGGCGATTGTTGTACATTGCACATTTATCAAATTCGAATTGATTAGAAATATATATTCAGTGGGAAAAAATATCAGTTTTTATGTGTTTGTTAGTACAGGAAAATATGGCTGTATTACTATACATATAGAAAAATAAAATAAAATTGAACTACACATTTTTTTAAAATTTAATAAACATCGTCGATATCAATAATTTAAGAAGTAATGTAATAATAATTCTCAAAACTGGCTTAACAATTTGATGCAATTTGAAAAAAATGTAAGAAGCCTCAGATGTAGTAAATTTTAAATTACAATACACTGCCAAATGGGGTTTTCAGAGTGGCTAGCCTGTGGGGTCAGCGAGGGTGGATGGCGGGGTGAGGACCACCGCAATTTGTGTAGATTGGGGTTTCTGACTTGGTGCATTTTTCGGAACCATGTTCTGTTTAGACCGACAAGAATCAGAGGAGTGTCCAGTTTGTATGCAGCGATTGCAATATTTAGGGTCTGGAGGCAGTGGGTTGGCATTTTATGGCTTGAACTGATGTGGGAGACTATGAAATATGAGGCTTGAGGTGAGGGCCTGGTGGCAATCTGTTTCGGAGTGGATAGTGATGCGGAACATCAACGTTGGTTTGTTTGTGGACTTGGCGATGATTCGCTTCGAATTCTTCACCAGTGGAGTTGTGGATTCTTCTAAGAATGGTTGAAGGTGCCATTATGGAAGAGGATTTAAAAATGGCAGTTCGGTAAAAATTTGCTTTTAGGTAGAGGATCAGTACATTTAGGAGTTCGAGGGAGTTTAGAAGGTTGTAGAGGGATTTTTGGTTTGACTATTGGTGGTATGGGTTTGAGTTGCTGTAGGGTTGTTGCAGGGGTTGTTGTAGGATTATTGAGAGGTGTAGGAGTTGAAGTCGGTCGAGGTTTGGTTTTGAGGAGGTTGGAGTTGTAGAAGAGCTTGAAGGTTTTGAGGATGTTGGAGGCTTTGAAGTTGTTTGGGAATTTTAGTGAGACGATTTTGATGGTGTTTGTTTAATGCAAGCTTTACAGACTTTAAATGAATCTTGTACAATTTCGATTGTGGATTCGGCGAATCCAAGATCTCGGAGTTGTTGGGGAGTCATATTAATTAGATCGGGATATTCTATGTCTGAAGCGGGGTATTTGGGTGCAGTTTTAGTATTGCGGGTGCGCCTGGAGGACGTTTTTGGGTATTTTTTGGGAATAGCTGTGGAATTTAGGCTGTGAAAGCTAATACCGACAGCGGACTTATTAGCTTTGCGGGGTGTCTACATTTACCTGGACTAAATATCCTTCCTACGTCTGGAGGGGTTTCAGTTGGATTCGGTGCGAGATTACTTCAGGTTTTCATAAATAAACAATGTTTCAATAGAAACAATTGTGAAACTCTTCCAAGAGTGACTACAATGAACTGCCGAACTGAAAAGTTCGACAGAACACGTGGGTTAGCTGGGTTGTTGTTGGCGGCGTCCACGTTGCCGGTGAAATCGACTGTGAATTGGTTTGAATCAGTAACCAATTGTGCTAGTTTCACCTTCCTCGAGCGATGGACTGAAACAGATCCATATAGTGCACACACAAGCGTTCTATTTAAATGTTTCGTGTCATTATCGAGTACTCAGTCTAAGCAGTGTGGGCTACTACACAATGCAATATCTACTGAGACGTGGCGTAACATGCGTTTTCATGCATCATTCAAAGTAGATAGAATAAAATGCAATAATTTCTATTAAAAATTGCGTAATGGCTGAAGTAACGTATTTTTCATAAATAGCAAATATTTACCTACACTGTAGAAGCGGATTTCATAATCAGTCACAATGCCCATTGTGGCTGTACCTCCAGTTAAATACTTCTTTACCTGTAAATGTGGCATTGACAGTAAAAAGATTTTCGTGAATAAAATTACGATCTTGATTTTTTTATTTATCATCCATAGAGCAAAATTCATTCTTAAAGGATAATCTCTAATCCAGCCATTCTCTAAGTGTGTTTCGCGGAACCCTGGGGTTTTTATATTTCTATTTTTATTTCCGTTTTCTATTTATCAAAGGCGTTGTGAGCCCGCAGCCCCATTAATAAAAGCCGCCTCTGAGATAAAACACTATAGTTGTGAACAAGCGACTTTCGGGTCTAATTTCAAACCATAAAGTCGAAATTGTTTACGCCGCAATTTTTGTATTTCTATTTTTATTTCGGCTTTTTATTTATCAAAGGCGCGGACTGAGTATTTTTGAGAATGTTCGAGATCGAGGTTACAACTATAAAAGTGACGATCACGTCTCAACACTCATTAATCGACGATTAGCGTTCGGAGCGATAAGTACCTGCCTACTTACAAGCTAGCTAGCGAATTGCGAATTTTGAATGAAGTGTTTAGGTATTGTTCTACTGCTGTATTCTGATTGTATCAGTTTTGTATATTTCTTCTTTGGACTAAACTCTTCTACTCAGTAACATTATTAATAAAGACGAGTGGAACGCTTAAAGGCGTTAAACGTGTTGCAACAACATCTTCCAACGAAGCCGAATGTTCAAAAGCAGTACGCGCGGAGTATACAGCAATTACCGATCCAGACGATGATGCAACGACGTCAAGCTCCACGGTTTCAAAGGCAAAAAAAAGGAGGTATGATGAATCATATATCAGTTTCGGATTTGTTGATTCCAACGGTTCACATCTCTGCATGTTATGTAGTAAACTGCTTCCTAATAGTTCCATGGCACCTGTCAAGCTGCGCCGACATATGGAAACTGTACACCCCAAGTCTAAAAACAAAAATAAAGAATTTTTTGTACATAAAAAACAATTATTGGTAAGTCAAAAAACTATGATGCTTGTAACCCTAACTATCAATGAAAAGGCCATGGAGGCATCATATTTAGTTGGCTATCGCATTGCACAAGCAGGTGAAGTACACACTATCGCTGAGGCTTTAATAAAGCCATGTGTGTTCATCATCATCATCATCATCATCATCACACGGCTATATGTTCATCCACTGCTGGAAATAAGCCTCCCGTAAAGATTTCTATCTCCCCCTATCCTGTGCTGCATTTAACCAGTTGGATTGAATGCACTTCAGATCATCTGACCAACGAGTGGGCGGTCTGACTCTGCTGCGGAAAGCGTGGTCACGCGGTCTCCATTCAGTTATTTTTCCAGTCCATCTGCCGTCGTTTATTCTGGCTAGGTGACCCGCCCAGTTTCATTTTAGAGTCGATATTCTTGTAATGGCATCTGTTACTCCACTTTTCCTTCTCACATCTGTGATTGGAACTCTATC
The DNA here is from genome assembly GCA_963921935.1 of Galeruca laticollis. Taxonomy (NCBI): domain Eukaryota; kingdom Metazoa; phylum Arthropoda; class Insecta; order Coleoptera; family Chrysomelidae; genus Galeruca; species Galeruca laticollis. The sequence goes on along the minus strand of OY998175.1, from coordinate 40,232,255 downwards.
TCTCAGGGATAAGCCTAAAATCAATCTTTCCGTGCTTCTTTGCGCTACTCTTATTTTGTTCGCGGTGTTCTTTGTTAGAGTTAGTGTTTCGGCTTCGTAGGTTAGTACTGGTGAAATACATTGGTCGAAGACTTTCTTCTCAAGACACATGAGAATATCAGATCTTAAGATGTGATTATCCCTTCCCAATCGAATCTCGTGGCCTAAGTATTTGTAGGAGTATAATTGCTCAATGTTTAAGTTGTTCACTGTTAGGTTTTCATTGGCAACTAGATTTGTCATGAACTTTGTTTTGCCTATATTGATTTTCAGCCCAACCTCTCTGGATGCTAGGTTCAGCTCACTCATCATTTCTTGCACTTTTTTGAGATCATTTGTAATTAACATCAGATCATCGGAGAAGCGAAGGAGACTAAGCTTTTCACCATTAATGTTGATGTCGAGGTTCTCGATGTTTGTGCGTTTGAACATGTACTCTAAAAGGTTGGTAAATAATTTGAGGGAGATGACATCCCCCTGCCACATACCTCTATTTGGAAGCTAGGAGTATCTTCATGAAGTCTCATGACAGCATTTGCGTTCTTGTATAATTGCTTAATGATGTCGTTGTAGCGATGGTCGACTCTGCACTCAGCGAGAGCATTAAGCATATTATGGTGGTCTATTGTGTCAAAATATTTTTCATAGACTACAAAAATTAGAACTAACGGTTTATTATACTATATGCATTTTTCAATGAGGATTTTAATTGTATGAAGATGATCATTTGTGCCATAGCCCTTACGAAATCCTGCCTGCTCAATAGGTTGGTGAAGATCGAGTTTAGCTGTCAGCCTTTTGGTGATTATTTTCATGAACATCTTATATATCTGCGATAGCAGGCTAATTGGTCTGTAGTTTTCTATTTGGGCTATATCTTCTTTCTTATGTAAAAGTATTATGATGGACTTATTCCATTGATCAGGTGTTATGGAGTTTCCTAAACAAGTGTTATATAGCTTACACAGTACTAATCAGCACACACATAAATCAGCACTTCCATGTGTGTTAGACATAATAAAATGTATGCTTGACGAAAAATCTGCAAAGCATTTTTCTACTGTGCCGCTATCAAACGATACTGTTTCACGGTGAATTCATGATCTGGCAAGCTACGTCAAACAAGAACTAGTTACACGTCTACATAAAGCACGATTCGTCTTGCAACTGGATGAGTCGACTGATGTTTCTGGACTGGCTATCTTGCTGGTTATCGTGATATATCCATATGAAAGTTCTTCTGAAATAGACATGCATATGTGTTCATCGCTGTTCACAAACACTACCGGGGAAGAAATTTTTAATTAGATAAATATAAGTGTTTTAAATGAAACTCAAGGTTTCTAGTTAATTCCACAATATAATTCAAGTTATTTTCAATAACTTGAATTATATTGTGGAATTAACTAGAAACCTTGAGTTTCATTTAAAACACTAATATGAGCATATTCCACGAAGTAAGGGTCGAGACAGTCAATTTTTTAGATAAATATATTTTTTGGAGAAAATAATCGCAGTTTGAACGACTGTATTGACATTTGTACATAGGGGGCCAAGGCGATGACGGGTACAACAGCAGGAGCAGTGTCACTAATAAAAAATAAAGCGCCTAATTGTAGTTCCAGCTATTGTATCCTGCATAGACAAGCACTTGCGATGAAGCAAATGCCGTCAAATTGAAAATTAGTTATGTATCTTCTTATTCTTAAAGTGCCTATCCGCTCCGGATGTTAGCTATCATGTTGGCTATTCGAAATTTGTTAACGGCAGCTCGGAATAGTTGAGTGGTTGATTTGTTGAACCACGTTCTTAAATTTTTCAAACACGATATTATCCTTCTTCCCACTCCTCTAGCTCCCCATACTTTGCCTTGGAGAATCTTCTGTAAAGGGGTATATTGGCTCTGACTACGCATTATATAAATGCCTGTGGATATGGTGTACACAATAGATGTAAATTGAGTGAATGAAAACGACGAATACTCAGTGTGTATTAGTTTATTACTTTCAGGCTAAGCGCTTTCGGCTGTTAAGCCATTATCAAAGCCGTCCTATGAAAAATTACAAAGCTTGTGAAATTTTGAAAAAACAATTTAAAAAAGGTTGAACTTACGTCATTTAAAAAAGTAGTTGTCAAAGCCATCAAGTTGATTAAAAACAATACTCAAGATAGAATCATCGTTATGATTGAGTCATTGGAATAAAAACATTAAAATACCCTATTGGAAGGGTGTAAAATTATAATTCACATGATGTAAATTCACTCAAAATTAAAAAAACTGAATGAAAACAGATGACAAGTTTGACATTAGAATTACGGTGGCTAATAAGCCAGCGCGCCGTAAAAACAAGTGCATGACAATAGACCGAAAAAGCTATGACGTCATAAACATAGCCGCTGACAGTTACTGAGGGAAAACAAATATTTATTTACGTTCATTTTACGTTTGTAATATGCTTAAACATGGCTATTGCTAGTTTGTCCAGCATTGCGGAGCAGTTTTGTAATGAAATTAAAGTGATAAAGAAATGTGGAGACAGTTTAAACAGTGGATATGTCGTTGATATAGAGTATATGATGGAAGTTTAGGAGCGAAGCAATAAGGCATAATTACTTGATAGTCACTGCAGTGTCACTTTACAAATGAAAAAACGAATAAACTTTTAAAATATTACAACGGTCAAGTCAAGACATAAGTTAAATAATTGATTTGTTTTCCCTCAGCGGCCATTTTCTGACGTCATACTTTTTCGGTCTATACAACATATTTACACGACTAACACTGAATCAAAAGCATGATTGAAAAGATGAAAAAAATTCCTATAGTGAACTGAAAATTGTAGGGAACCCCGAATATTACATTTATTTTTAAATTTGAAAATGAAGTTAAAGATGTGAATAAAGCAAAAAAATTGAAAAACTCTATTCAAATTCAATTCCCAACATTCATCCAATTTAGATGAATAGCAAAATCCCCCTCATCCCTCAGCTGCATACTGAAACTGAATTAAAAGGTTGGATCCATTCCCCAGCCAGTCAGGAACAAGCGTAGTAACCTAAACGTGCGAAATGCTAGATAACATAAATCAAATATTTAGTTGTAAATGCATCCATGGAGGAGCTTATATAATCTATTGACTGAGGTGGAAGAAATACGCTGGCAAGGTGAACCCAACAACCGACAGTCTCACATATGAATTAGATGTAATGGCATACTGATTGTGACCTAATGGACCAAACTATGTCCATACATAGCCCGACGTCAAGAACTCAATGTGATTATGAATTTAAGTCAGTTGTTACAACATAGTTGAACTGGTTCCTTACGGGGTTTTTCAGCAGAGATTTGGTGAACATGAGGAGGAATTGGGGTTAATACGTACCAATAAATTTAATAGGGTTAATAAAAAGCTTCAACAGCTTATTAGGGATAGGGTCTTGTCTCCAGCTAGTCATGGGCAGACGTCTTCGAACTCAGGTAAGTTTTCTGACTTCAAATTTCATGACCGCATTATTAACCTTACAAATACTACATTCAATAATGAGGAGACTGAGTTTTTGAATAATGGCCTCAAATTTTCTACTTTAAATAATTTAAATTCAAGAGTTTTAGAAGAACTCGCTATCGATGTAGATGTGTTACTGGAAAGTTTGAATCTAGATGATAATATTAAAAATAACATAAAGAGTAGCTGCTATTTATCTTTACAAAGAAACTTCACTAAATTTCATAACAACAAGGCTAAGTTGAAGTCAAAATTCTTTAAACAACAAAGGTTGGTAAGGGGTATTGCTGGCAAGGTGAAAGCTAATAGTTTAATTTTTACAAAAGCTGATAAGGGTAATTGTTTAATCATAATGTACAGATGTGATTACATAAATAAAACTGAAGATTTTCTACAAAATAATAACTTCTTAATCATGAATAATAATCCCACTAAAAGATTAACAATTGAGTTAAAAGACATATTGAATGAACATAAGACTTTCTTCTCCGCACATGGCATCAATACTAGACATCTCACTCCTACTAACCCTTACATACCTAGACTTTATGGACTTCCTAAGATACATAAAGAGAACTCTCCAATGAGACCAGTGGTTAGCTTTTCCAACACACCTTTGGAACTTCTATCTAAATTTGTCAATAACTTCCTTTCTACAACTCTAAATTATAAACCAGTGTACACTGTTAAGAACACCTTGGACTTATCTGATAGAATTAAAGATTGTAACTTCCAGTCTAATTTTTTAATGGTTTCTTTTGATGTTTCTAATCTCTTTACCAACGTTCCCAAAATGGAGACAATCCCTATCGTTAACAACTTACTCCAATCTAAGAACATTGACCCAGTTACAACATCTCACGTTATAGCTCTACTTAAATTTTGTCTATCACAGGACTTTTTTTCCTTTAATGACAGAGTATACAGACAACCAGATGGATTAGCCATGGGTAATCCACTCTCACCATTGTTAGCGGATTTGTTCCTTGATCACCTTGAGTCAACGGTTATCTTCAATAATAATTCACATTTTAGTAAAGTTATTAAATGGTTCAGATATGTTGATGACGTTTTAGCTTTTATTAATGGGGATGTGGAGGATGCATATAGTATCCTCAGTAAACTTAACGATATACACCCTTCCATACAGTTTACTTTGGAAATTGAAAACAATGGATCAATAAATTTTTTGGATTTGACCTTATCAAGGAAAGATTTTGAAATTGAATTTTCCATATACAGAAAACCCACACAGACTGATCATCTTATTCCAATACACTCTAACCACCCCATTCAACATAGAATGTCCGCCATATCTTGTTATGTATATAGGTTACTTAGGGTTCCTCTTTCTCAACATAATTTCAACGTAGAACTTAATATCTTGAAACAGTTGGCATTTAACAATGGTTATTCTCCTCTAATTGTTGATAGTATGGTCTCTAAGACAACAAGGAGGTTGAGAAGAAATTTGGCCTATCCTGAGGTTCACAACAACGTTCAAACTCAATATCGTGCGTTGACTTATTGTGGTGTAGTTTCAGATGAAATTTCAAAGATTATTACCAACAATCTTGAAGATGTTAAAATCTCCTTTAAATCTAAATGTTCCATTTCCACAATTTTCTCTAAGAACAAAGATCCTATTGATAAACTCAATAGAAGTGGTATCTACAAATTAACTTGTGATTCCTGTCCATCTACTTATGTGGGTAGGACTACTCGTTCTTTAGGTACTAGAATTAAGGAACATCTTAATAAACCCACTTCATCGAATTTCGGCTTTCACATTAAGTTCAATAACCATAACTTTTCTCCATCACGTAACTCAAAAATCTTACATAACATTCCCAGGAACAACTTTAGAAAGATGGACTTGCTTGAGGATCTAGAAATACTCAGAGAAATGAATGTTAACTCAGAAAACTGCCTCAACACACAGGTACATCTTAATTGTAAATTTCAACCTCTGTTCAAGACCTTGTGGTCCTCTACGGCGTTCGACTTACATTCTCACCGTGGCGATCCGGTCCAAGAATATTTCGCCCAGCACTCTACTGATTCGTAAAAGGCGAATGAAAGAGTCTTTCCTATCTTCTATTAATTCTTTACCTCTATTTCTTCTTTCTTCTATTTTAAGTTTGCTCAACCTTATTCACTTCTCACATTTTTAGACACCAGGCTATGTATGGGTCATAGTTTGGTTAAGCATATAAGTTACGTAATAACTTGAGCAAATCATCCTCCTTTTCACTTTCCCTTATTTTCTTATTATTTTACGCATGTCTGGTTCTTGACGGTCTTAGTATGGATCTAGGTTTGTCACAGCCATGGCATGGCTGCTATCCTTTCTTCTCTTTATAAACTTTGTTTCTTCTCTTCTATGCATGCCTAGTATGGATCTAGGTTTGTTATAACTACACGCCTTCTCTGTCTTCTCCTTACACCCCACCCCGTTTCTTCCTGTACATGCCTAGTATGGATCTAGGTTTGTCATACTTACCAAAATTTCTTAACCTCATTGTTCCCGTTTAACCTAGCTATGTATGGGTCATAGTTGGGTTCATCAACTTCTTTATCTTGCAGCTCTTATCACATTCTGTCCTACCCCTTCCACTCTTAACATACTCCTATGATTTCTTCTCTTCTTGTACATGCCTAGTATGGGTCTAGGTTTGTAACAACTGACTTAAATTCATATTCACATTGTGTTCTTGACGTCGGGCTATGTATGGACATAGTTTGGTCCATTAGGTCACAATCACTATGCCATTACATCTAATTCATATGTGAGACCGTCGGTTGTTGGGTTCACCTTGCCAGCGTATTTCTTCCACCTTAGTCAATAGATTATATAAGCTCCTCCATGGATGCATTTACAACTAAATATTTGATTTATGTTATCTAGCATTTCGCACGTTTAGGTTACTACGCTTGTTCCTGACTGGCTGGGGAATGGATCCAACCTCTTAATTCAGTTTCAGTATGCAGCTGAGGGATGAGGGGGATTTTGCTATTCATCTAAATTGGATGAATATTGGGAATTGAATTTGAATAGAGTTTTTCAATTTTTTTGCTTTATTCACATCTTTAACTTCATTTTCAAATTTAAAAATAAATGTAATATTCGGGGTTCCCTACAATTTTCAGTTCACTATAGGAATTTTTTTCATCTTTTCAATCATGCTTTTGATTCAGTGTTCGTCGTGTAAATATGTTGTATTGTCATGCACTTGTTTTTACGGCGCGCTGGCTTATTAGCCACCGTAATTCTAATGTCAAACTTGTCATCTGTTTTAATTCAGTTTTTTAATTTTGAGTGAATTTACATCATGTGAATTATAATTTTACACCCTTACAATAGGGTATTTTAATGTTTTTATTCCAATGACTCAATCATAACGATGATTCTATCTTGAGTATTGTTTTTAATCAACTTGATGGCTTTGACAACTACTTTTTTAAATGACGTAAGTTCAACCTTTTTTAAATTGTTTTTTCAAAATTTCACAAGCTTTGTAATTTTTCATAGGACGGCTTTGATAATGGCTTAACAGCCGAAAGCGCTTAGCCTGAAAGTAATAAACTAATACACACTGAGTATTCGTCGTTTTCATTCACTCAATTTACGCATTATTTGTCCAAGATATTGTAGCTTTCGGGTCTTGACAGTGTTTAGGACTACTTTTTCCTTTCCCATCCTTCTCATTACTTCCATGTTGGTTATTTTCTCCGTCCAAGGTATTCGATTAATTTTTCGGTACAGCCACATTTCAAATGCCTCAAGTTGTTTGGAGGAGGCGTCCGTAAGCGTCCATGATTCGACCCCATAGAAAAGGATCGAAAACATTTTCGTTGACAGCTGTAAGTCGTGATTGGTAAAGACTTTCTTCATCCTGATGAATGCTGTTCTGGCTTTTTCAGTACGCGTTCTGATCTCCACAGAATGGTCCTAGTCATCATGCATGTTCGTGCCCAAGTATGCGTATTTGTTGACTCTTTCTAAAGGAGTTTCGTCCACTAACAAAATACCACGGGAGTTTTGGTTCTTACTGATTATCATGAACTTTGTCTTGTTGGTGTTTATTTCCAAATCATATTGTCGGCTGTATGTCGTAACACTGTCCATTAGGAGTTGTAAGGTTGCCCGCAAAAATAACGGTATCATCTGCATACCTTATATTATTAAGCCGTTCTCCGTTTAGCAGGATTCCAGCTTCAATGTCTTGCAGGGCTTCCCTGAAAATGCATTCCGAGTACAGGTTGAAAATTACAGGAGATAGTATGCATCCCTATCTAGCACCACGTAATATTTGTATCTCTTCTGTTGTCTCTTTGTCTACCCTGACACAAGCCCACTGATTCCAATAGAGATTTCTGATGATTTTGAAGTCCTTGCCTTCCAGGCCAGCTTTTTGCAGAACTTTCATCATTTTCGTGTGCCGTATTTGATCAAACGCCTTCCTACAATCTATAAAACATGCGTAGACATCGCAATTGACATCCCTGCATCGCTGAAACAGCACCTGGACCGAAAATAGAGCTTCCCTAGTCCCCACAGCACTTCTAAAGCCGAATTGAGTCTCATACATCTGTTCCTCACACAGTTTGGATATCCTATTGTGAATTATCTTCAGGAGAATCTTTAGCAGATGACTCATCAAGCTTATTGTTCGAAACTCGCTACATTTCCTAGCATTAGGCTTCTTGGGGAGAGTAATGAATTCAGACCTCAGCCATTCCGTGGGTATGACGCCCGTATCATAGATCACATTGAACACTTTGGTAAGCCACTCCCGTCGGGACCCAAGGCCTTTTGCTCTTTTGCATTTTTTAAGGCTACCTGCACTTCTACCTCTAAGATTGGGGAACCATCTGTTTCTTCGATATTGGGTGGCACCGTTCTCACGTCATCAAACAGTTGTTTAATGTATTCTTCCCAGGTTTGCTTAATTTCCGACTTCTCTACTATAACTTGGCCTTGGTTATCCTTAAGTACATTAACTGTTCTTCTCTTCACTGTTCCCGTCATTTCCTTTACTTTCTTGTGCATATTAAAGTTATCACATTTACCTTGACATTCTTCGATTTCCATACATTTTTCCAATTTCTCTTCTTCTTTGGCTCTTCTTATTTTCGCCCTAATTTATTTTTGTATGTTCATGTATTCTCTTTTATTATTTTTATACAATCTCCTCTTTTTCATTAGTTCTATGATCTCATCCGTCATCCAAGATTTCTTCATCTGTTTTAAGTACTTTCCTTTGACTTTATGTACACTTTTTTGAAGCATCTTAAGGACTTTTTCTCCATCTCCATCGTTTTCCTGTTGCTTGTGGCTGTGTCTTTCAGTTTTCTGTAGTCGTATCTCCCTACACGTTTTTTTTCTACCTTTTTCAACCTGATTCCCATCCTGCCCATCGGAGAGTTATGATCTGACTGTACATCTGCTCCTGAATAGGTTTTATGTCTTTGATGCTGTTTCTAAATCTCTTAATAATAAGTACAAAGTCTATCTGATTCCTAGTTTTCCCATCATTCGATTTCCACGTGTACAATCTTCTAGGATGATGTTGGAAGAACGTATTGGTAACAATCAAATCATGTTCCGCTACGAATGCACTTAGAGTGTCGCCACGTTCGTTTCTCTCGACTAGTCCAAAGTCTCCAATGTGTTCCCCAGTTCTACATTTCCCAAGATTGTCATTGAAATCACCCATAATGATGTTTATATCATGCTGTGGCAAGGTTATGATTATATTTGCCTGTAGTACTGGTCTACGTCTTCGTTGCTGTAGTCTGTAGTAGGAGCATAAATTTGGATGAGATTAACATTCACGGGCCTTGTATTAATTTGTAGAGGAGCTATCCTGTCTGATATTGGCACAAAGTTATTAATACACATTGCAATTTGTTTGTACAGTATAAATCTAACTCCATGTTGGAAAATGCTGTTTGCTGTTCCAGAGTAATATACAGAATATTCCTCCCCGTTGCCATTAGCTCCCGTACCCAGCCATTTCATGAAGCGGTATGGATGAAGAGGTAAAAATAATTAATTCTATCAAATCACCCCCACTACAATATCGATTGTTCTCATTATTGTATGAAGATTATGCTCCATATAGAAGGACGATGGCTGTCTCGCCGTAAAACGTTAACAAGGCTATTTGAACTTAGGGCCGAGTTACAAATGTTCCTTTCAGATACTTCTATTAATTTGAAAGATCGTTTGTATGATAAAACTTGGTTGTTCAGCCTGTCTTTTATGGCGGATATCTTTCAAAAATTGAACGAAATAAATTTATCATTGCAAGGTGAACAGACCTGTAACAAAAACTGCCTTCAATAGAAAATTAGATTTTTGGATTATTTGCGTTGGTAAGAGAAAGCTTTACGTCACTTAGTGAGTTTGGTAGAGTTAATGACTCAGAAATGTTTCAAGATCATGTACTTGAAGAATTGGTCCAATATCTCACTCCGATGCGCACATCTTTTGAGAAGTATTTTTCGGAAAAACAGAAAACAAAAATAATCCTTTTTTACCCAACTTGCAAAAGCCCGAAAGTATGTCAAACGAGATATATGAATCTCTTTTAGAAATATCGTCAGATACAAGTATGGAGTCACTGTTCAAAACGACGCCTCTCAACGATTTTTGGTGCAGAATTCGTGATGAATATCCAATGCTTACCAAAATGGCTCTGAATATTCTTCTCCCGTTTCCAACAACATATTTGTGTGGAACCGGATTCTCAACCTATGCAGCCACTATTATTTTACTTTTTATAAAGTAATTTACTAAGTAAAGTAAGTTATTAGTAGTATCTGTTACATTGTACTTTTATTATGCTTATTAACAAAGAATACATTTTTAAAAACAATTGTTTTATTGTATCCAAAAGGGTTCCGTCACCAAAAAGGTTTGAGAACCGCTGCTCAAAGCAATAGACTTTGTACCGGTGTAAAATGGTAAGGTCGTACATTTTCCTTTTTTAAAATTCGCAAACCTGAAGATTGGCTTACGGCTGATTTCATAATAAATTTGAAGGTTACTTTAATTTTAAAGCGATATTTAACAGAAAAGATTGATTTCAAAATCAATATTAAAGTACCCTTTTGCCCAAAAGTCGACTTTTAAGAAAAAGTGAAGATTTTGGGGCTTTCATACATAAAAGCTTCCTTTATTTTGACAGTGATATAAACTCAAATTTTTAGTTTGCGAGTTTGGTTGAAAAAATATGGATATGTGTAAAACATCTAGTGATAGTTCATCAGACTCATCTGAGGAAGAATATATTTATATAAGAAGGCCAAAAATTTACAGACCCAGAGTCGATTGTATTATGAAATATGATGAATTGGATTGTTTTCAGAGATTTAGATTGAGAAAGCAGACGGTGATATATCTTTTATATAAAATAGAAGGGCAAATTGCATTGCCCACTAATAGGTAAGTTGAATATAGAATTTTTAACTACAAGTACCGAGTATATAGGTACTATTTATTCAAAGGTGGATGTATTACACCAATGCAACAACTTTTGTTGACATTAAGATTTTATGCATCTGGAAGTTTTCAAATAACAGCAGCAGATTTCATAGGATTATCAAGAGCTTCAGCTTGCAGGATTGTTTAAAGAGTGTCTGTAGTAATTGCATCTCTGAGACCTGAATATATCAATATGTATGAGGATCATCATGAAATGGAAAGAGCTGTTGAGGATTTTTATAAAATTTCTTCATTCCCAAGAACGATGGAGCAATTGATTGTACTCTAATTAAAATAGACTCTCCTGGTGGAAATGATGCATAGATATTCAGATCGAGAAAGTAATTTTTTGCATTAAACGTTCAAACAGTTAGTGACGCAAAATTGAAAATAAGGAATAATGTTGCAAGGTGGTCAGGATATGTACACGACCAAACGATTTTCAATAATAGTCGCTTGAAACAAAGATTTGAAAACGGTGAATTTGCTCATTACATGTTGGTTGGAGACAGTGGATACTCCTTAAAGCCATATCTGTTAACAAAATTACTTCGAACTGCAACAGAAGCTGAAAATCTTTACAACGAATCAATAATAAGTACTCGTAATGTCGTACAACGCCAATATGGGTTATGGAAAAGAAGATTTCCCAAACTACGATTAGGAATGAGATTAAAATTAGAGACCACTATGGCAGTTATAGTTGCTACAGCAGTACTGCATAATATTGCCATTGATTTAAAGGACAATTTTCCAGAAGATAATGTTCACGAAGAAAATGATGATTTATTACCTATTGAAAATAATGGAAATATTCTATTCCCGAAAATATAAGAACATTATTAATTAATGAACGTTTTGCTAAATTGTAAATAATTATTGTATTGATAATAAAAAGACTGTTTTAGTTTATTTTATTGATTAAATTGTTTTCTTTTTATTTAGATTTCTATATCTAATAGAATCATTTTTTCTTATGTTCCTCCTCCTCTCTTTCGATTCTTCTTATTCTATAATTTCCTTAGCATTCAAAAGTTTTTTCAGCAGTTCCGTTTTGGTTTTATTATATAATTCTTTTTCTAAGTAGGTTGGGTTTTTAACTGTGGGGCGTAGTTTTTTATTTGTTTCCATCCTTAAATTAGTGGGAACATATTGACTCCAATCAGATTTGTTATTTTGTGGTTCTGCCAAATTTTCGTATTTTCTTAGTAAAATTTTTTCAATTAACATGATAAGTCTTGTGAAAAATGTATTACTTACTTTTCCAGCAAGTATACAAGGAGTATGTAATTGTGAATTACTACTAGCAGCTCAATATTTTCTTCATGATTGCTATCTAGCATTTTGTACATGATCATCACTTCCTGTACAATAAATAGTAAATTTTAATAATTATATTAACGAATAATACAAGTAGCAAATAACTTACAGGCTCTATGGATGCAGATTCAATATCCGTTACTTCAGTTGTTTCTATCAATATTTATTGGGAATCCTACAAAACAAATGTCACGCTGACACATATATACTTACGTTAAAAGTTTACTTACAGGTATAGATGGCTTCAACTCTGATTCTAATAAGTGAGTTTCTATGCTTCTATGCTTTCATTTTCCAATGTAAAGTCCTATAAAACAAATTAAATATAAAAATTGTAATAAAACTTATTTTTCAGCATGCAAGTAATAAAATATAATTAACTAATATAAATTTATATGTACATTATCTAATATGTTGGAAAACCCCACCACCATTTTCAAATTTATAATATTTAAAGTTGTTTCAACGATGGGATCTACTTCCTTTATTATTGACGGGCCACCACCAGTTCCCTTCAGATATGCCTTTTCTTTGGCTACCTCTTTCTTGCTCCTAGTTTTTAAATTATCGTATTTGGATTTAATCTTAGCTAAACTTCTCGTCTCCATACTTTTTGAATTAAAAGCATTCAAAATATTTTGCCAAGCTTCGTCCTACAAAACAAATATGAAATAACACTATAAATAAATAAGCTAATATCGAACAATTTCAATATACTCTTACCATTTCTTTGTTATTAAATTTGTTGGTGGTTTTACACTCAATAATATTTTTGAATTTAGCAATTTCTTGCAATAAAGATAATTCTTCTTCTTTACTGAAATTTGACCATCTCGCTTTTTTAATACTTTCCATTTTTTCTAAACAATGAAAACTTTATAATGAACAAACTTGGTATTAGCAAAAGTAAACAATAAAAATTAGGTTAGATAGGACATATCATTCTATTTTTCACGTCAAAATCCCTAAATTCCAGGTTAACCAACATCTTAAAAATTACTTTAAAGGTACTTTTTGCATAGAACACTTTAATATTAGTTATGAAACCAAAAGACGCTAATATCTACTTTAAAGGGGACTTAAGTTAAAGGCTCCTTTTAATAAATTGGACTTAAGTTATTCATTATGAAATTGGCTGTTACTCAAGTCATTGCTGGTAAACATCGAGTGCATAGTTCCGGATTATCAGCAACTCGCACTAACATATCATCCTATTGATCCACAATTATTATTTTCGGTCGCCCCATACCACTGTTAACGCGTAAATTGTTCAGTTTCTCCTGATAAAACAAAAATATTGCTGAAAGTGTGCTGATTGGGTTGAACTCTGTTTGGATGCATTTGTTGATATCTGCGAGCAGCAGCAACACAGGAATAATTTTTGTTCACATAAACATAAAGCATGTCTCGCATTTCAAGATTAGTAAAATTGTTGTGTCGAGGCATTTTCACTTAACCGACTCTAAATTCTACAACAATCACAATTTCAAATGACATTAGCAACAACTAATAGCTATGCCAGCACCCCACTAGATCGAAACAATTAATTCAGATCAGAGCCAAATACAGAAAACAAATGATATTGAAAAATTATTCATCAAATCAGATCTATCTGATTGTAATTAAAAATAGAGATCAGTTTATTTGTTTTAAATTATTTTGATATTATTTTAAAGTTAGAAGATCTATTTTATATTTAATAAATACAATAAATTTCAATATTTTCATTGTTAATACGGATTAATGTTTCATTTGCATATCAAATGCAATCCACTAGCCCAAAACATCGTAATACTTATTACACATGAAAATTAAAAAAATTGCGCAACTTCATGTTTAACTTAAAATATCTCGAGAAATATTGACTTTATCGTTATGAGGAAAGAATACATTATTTATGTAAAAATTATAGGACAATCTAAAAATTGTGCAAAAATTTCTATGTCGTCGGTGGCGTAAAATTTGTGTCTACACTTTCAGACAAATATGAAATGGATACGTAAAATAGGTTTCAAATACTGAGCACAAATAGATTCATTTAGGTGTCTTGGCTTAAATTTTCATAATTTGAAGTCAGGTTTCTACCGTTAAATGATTTATAATTAGTAATGAGTCACCCTGTATAGAGACATGACACATAAGTAGTAGAGCTTAAAGCCATCCATGCCTTCGATGTCACAAACAAGGAGACACAAGAGATCAAATCTCTTCCTGTCCATTTGATATAGAAATATGTCAACCCACAAGTCATGAAATGTAATCCACTTATGGGCGAAGAAATGGCACAAGATAGGGCAATATTTCGATAATAATCCATCTTGGCTAACCTCTGGACGCTACACTGTTTATTTAATTCAATACAGTAGGAAAAGTATTTTTTTGAAACTAAAAAAAATGGATGGACAACATTTACCTGGACTATCTCATCCCATTAATTACGATATCATTAACAACAAAATATGGTATATATATATATATATAAATACATACATACATATATACTAATAGATTGTTTATAGTGAAAATGTTACTGTTATGGCCCTCCTACATATTTGCAGTAATATCGTAAGTTAATTGTAATATCCCAATGCAACAACAGGTGTATCACTTCTGTTGTTTTTGTGATTATTATTTAAATTTAATTCGACTAGTGGTTGAATGTATTTCGCAGTTAATTTTTTAAATTGAATAAAACAGTTTTTTTGAGAAAATACTAGTACCTAACCATTAATTTTGATTTGAAAAGATTAAATTACCTTTGATTCTTGTAACAAGATTTTCTGCTCTTACCACGTTTTGGGTATTTAAAATTTAATGAATTTAATAATTTGTAAAATGTGGTTCTCTTTAAATTTGCCAACTCTAGTTTATCATTCACATCTCTAACGACTTTCTCAAGAGTGGGTCCCTAAAGAATGATGCACTTTTCTTATAAACATTTTTTTTCTAGTCACTTGTGATGTGTACATGGCGCAAAGTTTAACTGACATCCGTAGATGGCAGTTTTGGTAGTATTTCAATTATTTTTGTAGTGTAATCTGTGATTTCGCTCAATTGTTCTTTTAGCGAGTAATTTTCTTTACGTTACATTAATATACTCCTTAATCGAAAAGATTAGTAGTTATTGTATAACCCATATTTAGATTAGATTAGATTTTAATGGGGCTACAATGCACTGAAACCTAAGGTTTATTGTGAACCTCCCCCCACTGTCAGAGCTGTTCTCGCTACTACTAAAGCTCGCCTTCCAGTTCTAGGGTTGTAATGAACTCTAGTATTTGAGACGGCTTCAACGAGGTTAGATTCTTGTCCGAAGCATTTCTTGCGTTGGCTTGCAGTGGCGAGGCATTCTCGAACTAGCTGATCCGGAGTTTCATCCTCCTTCCCACAGAAGCTACACTCGTCAATTTCTGCTAGACCTATTCGCATTGAGTGCTTCCTAAGGCGACAGTGTCCTGTAAGAAAGCCTGTGAGGAGATGTATCTTATTTTTACTGAGGTCCAAATATTTTTTGGATCTAGCAGTGTCAAAGTTCCGCAGGAACTTTTCGTAATGTTCCAGCCCGGGAAGGTACCGCCAGAGTGCTTCTCTTTCGGTTTTCTCTTTCTTCCGAAACTCTTTCTTATAGGAGCATTTTCCTACGCCACAGAAAGGGCGTTTGTGCTCCTTTCTTGGCAAGTGTATTGACCTCTTCATTTCCCGTGATTCCAGGGTGGCCAGGAACACACACTGAAGATACCCTGTTATTCTTGCCTAATTTATCAACTTTTCTTCGGCACTCCCATGCCAACTTTGAATCAATGACATGGGAGCTCAATGCTTTGATAACTGCTTGACTATACAAATGGATCAATATGTCACATTTCTGATAGTTTCTTTCTAGGTTCATTTCCACGCATATTTCGATCGCAGGTATTTCTTCCTGAAAGACGCTCGGGAACGACTCTAACGATAATGAGTATCTGGTGCCAGGCCCAAATACTCCAGCGCCTGCTCCAGTGGTGGTTTTTGAATCATCCGTATACCATTTAATGGTGTTTTCTTTGAGAGTTTGGGTAGTGTATTCCCTGTCCCAGTCTCTCCTCTTATTTAGCATCGTGGTGAAATTCTTTTCGATACTTACTTTCTTGAACATTTCGTAACTGGGAAGATTCGCTGATGAGATGTAGGGACCAGGCTCCCTGATTTTTAATACTCTCATTGCCTGAACCTTCCTTTGATATTCTAAGAATTGCCTCTTGGGCAGATCTTTTTATCACCAGATGTAGAGGTGTGAGAACTGTAATGATCTCAAGAGCCCTAGTTGGACACGGTCTCATAGCTCCAGTGATGCACACACAGGCAAGCCTTTGAACTTTGTTGAGGGTCTTCCTCGTGCTGTACTGACTTGCTTTTGTATGCCAAACTATTGCCCCATAAGTAATTGCTGATCTCACAAGCATGGCGTACATCCATCGCAGTATTTTTGGGTTACAGCCCCACCTCTTACCAGCTAGATTTCTGCACGCCATTAAAACTCTTATTGCTTCACCAGCAGTTATTTCAACATACTCATTCCAAAGAAGCTTACTGTCTAGGGTTATCCCTAGATATTTAACTTCTGATTTCCATTCTATTATTTCCCCGTCTAAGGATATGGGTTACATGCCTGGAAGTGTTCTTTTCCGGATAAATGAAATTACTATGGTCTTGTTTGCGTTAATGTTTAGCCCCACTGACAAGCACTATTGCTCAATTATTCTGAGGCCGTTTTGTAATAAATCACACAAGGTGCTCTCGAACTTGCCTCTGACTATTAGAACTATGTCATCAGCATAGCCCATACATCATCTACTACGAGGCTCCATAGAAGGGAAGTTATCACTCCCCCTTGAAGTGTCCCCCGAGTAGCTTTAACTGAGTTGGTTTGACTCCCCACTTGTGTCTCAGCTATCCTCGTCGTAAACAACTCATACATCCATTTTACAATGGTTTCATTTACACCTCGCCTTTTTAGTGCTTCTTTCACAGACACGTGAGTTGTGTTGTCAAATGCCCCAGATATATCCAGGAATGCGCTGAGTTACTTTCTCTAATTAAACAACTTGATCATCTTCCAACCATTAACGACATTTATTATCTTTCTTTTTTGCTTCTTTACTCTCTTTAATAATCCACTCTAATACATTCGATAATTTCTTTTTCATCGATCAATATACCAATTCTGTATTTCCATGTGTGTTAGTTATTGGAATTTATTATGTCAATGTTATAATTATTCGTTGAACTACCTGCCATCTTAATTTTCACAATTCTCATTTTTTTAGTAGATTAGGCCCATAACCTTTTTGCAATTTTATACGTTGGGAGATGAATAAGAGTCTATAGATCAGTTTTAGTTGATTTTATTACAGTAGACATCACAAAATCATATTTACATAAGAAGAAAGGCGTATTAAAACGTAACTAACTAAAACTGACAATTCTTATTATTCTATCGTATGTAATATCATAAAGGCATCTATTTTTTCGGAAAAAAATCGAAAAAAAAACGTTGCTAAATAATATTATAACAAGAAGCATGAGTGCTGGTGGCAACAAAATTCCGAGTCGAAGACGAGGATTTTTGCACCTGCACGAATGCATTTTGTTAATAAAAATATTACTTTGCATTGTGATTTTTCGATTTTTTGTATTTGTATTTGACGATTTCACGAGTAGCAGATTATTCTACATACACATAGCTTACAAAAACATGCATATATAATAAATATGTAGGTATTAATTTAAAAACTAAAAAACATCAGGTAATTTATTTAATCACAATATACTACAAACTTAATAATATAATAATGATTACTTGTTATACAAGGTATTGCGCAATTTTTGATGACAACACCTGTCAAGTTTTGCCGCGGGTAAACTCGAAAAAACTGCTGACAGGTGCTGTCATCCAGTTTTTCCATCGAGAAACCATTTGCAATTCAAAATTGCGCGTTTGTGATTGCTGGAAATTAAGGCGAGGAAAATAGTCTGACAAAATTAATTTTTCAACAACTAAAATATCGAGTCAAACTCGATTCAATAATAGTTTTAGGCAAAGTATTATATATGTTCCAACAAAACGTACATTGAAACATTTATTTAAGAAAATTCACAAATTTACCAGAATTTATTTTATTTTATTGTCTTTGATTTGATGCAAACATTTTACTGAAATAAAACTCTCCAATTGGTCCTGTGCAATTTAGAATTTTATTCATTACAGTAAACAAAATTTTTTATAGCCAAATTTGCCGACCTTTAAAAACTGCCACCCTAGATTTCAGCCTAGTCTGTCTGCTGGTAAATTTGCCACTGAGAGAAGTGATTTGGGAAATATGCCATTTTAAACAAGAGAAACATCACACATGAGAATATAACTCTAGGGGGATTTGAATTAACAAGAATTGTTTTCAAAGTATATTTTGAGAAACTTCTAAGTACGATTTCCAGATATATTTCCAGTTATCTTGGATAATTTTTATACCAAATACCAGTTATGTCATCTCAAAGTAGCACTGTTATTCCTCAAAACCCTTGTCTTGGGTGACTGAATCGATGGTGCTTTGGGGTCTGTGAGGTATGTGGACTTAGAACTTGGGACTCGAAACCGCCACATTGATAACTAACCTTTCAGTTTTCCAGTTCCGCATTTGTAACTAGCCACTTGAAAAACCCATGAGAATAAATTTTAGGGAAGAAATACCCAGCTCAAAAAATTTCTGTTCCAAAAAGTTCAAAGCAAATGATCATGACATAATTGGGATATTGTATATCGTAACTGCAATGCAATTCTCTAAAACTTTTAATTTTATTTTCCCACGACCACATAGGAAAGTAACACATTTCGCACTCTCTACTCGCATGGAAAGTGACCTTTATTCTCACGCGTGCGGAAAATTACTTTCCGTCCTAGGTCGGAAAGTAACTTTCCGCATGGCTGTCAATAAGCCGTCAAACCTGTGAATCCTGTAAGATTTACAGATGTATTTATTGATATTATTTACATAGAAACTGGACTTAAAACTAATTATTTATAAAAAATAAATTCGATTTTCGATTTTTGATTTTCGATTTTCGATTTTCGATTTTTGATTTTCGATTTTCGATTTTCGATTTTCGATTTTCGATTTTCGATTTTCGATTTTCGATTTTCGTTTTTCGATTTTCGATTTTCGATTTTCGATTTTCGATTTTCGATTTTCAATTTTCGATTTTCGATTTTCGATTTTCGATTTTCGATTTTCGATTTTCGATTTTCGATTTTCAATTTTCGATTTTCGATTCTCGATTTTCGATTTTCGATTTTCGATTTTCGATTTTCGATTTTCGATTTTCGATTTTCGATTTTCGATTTTCGATTTTCGATTTTCGATTTTCGATTTTCGATTTTCGATTTTCGATTTTCGATTTTCGATTTTCGATTTTCGATTTTCAATTTTCGATTTTCGATTTTCGATTTTCGATTTTCGATTTTCGATTTTCGATTTTCGATTTTCAATTTTCGATTTTCGATTTTCGATTTTAAATAAAACGTAAGATTAGTCAAGCAACTCAGTATACACGATCTGATATTTACATATTGTTTAATAACATGGGTGGTCGTTGGAAACATATTGTACATTACTTGTGCGAAAGTGATTTTTCACTCTCGTGGGATTGTCGATATTTCCCACTCGTGTGAAAAGTGTCACTTTCCGCACTCGTAACTTAATATACTATAGTTAGACGGGTACTGTTGGAATTTACGCGAAGTAATTCAAACTGTTCGAATTATCTATTTCGAGATACCCTGTAACGAATCTCGGCGAGTGCGAACCCATTTCTCAGAGAGTATTCAAGCAGCCTTCGGAGAGTACTGAAGTAGCCTTCGTCTGAAGCACACATATTGTGTGTGTCTACTCACTGTAGACAAAACTGATCCCATGCCAGAACTTAGAGCTTTGTTGTCAAGTTAGTGCGTTGTTGGATAATTTGTGTGTGTTGTAGTTAAGTGCTCTCCAACCTAGCGCGATTGTTATTCGAAGAAAGATACTCAATATCTATTATGTAATTACTCCTGTATAGTGCAATTACATTTACGAAATTCTCTGTTGTCATGTAATGATATTTCATATTAAGCTCGAAGCGCTAACATTACAGTGTTGCCAAGTAGGTGCATGATCAATTTTTAGTTATACCTTTTTCGCATGTTTATTTTATTTTTGTTAAGGTCTTTTGAAGTTACTTTCATTAAAGATCAATTGAAAATAAACTAGCTATTTTATTGACAGCGTAGTAGTGAGTTTACCCTTTCGTGGTCAGTGGAGACAAAGTAGTTTGTGTTTAGATGTCATCAACCTTCTCCCCAACAATTATACAGTCCGCTTATGTTACTGCCCATCTTCGCTCCCCGACAGGTACTGAATGATGTATCAAAGAAAAACCCTAAAAAATCATGCTATTGTACATAACCTCAAAACTAGCTGAGACGCTTTTATTTCAGTAAATAACTTCAGGCATATCAAAACCCTGAAGCAGTGAGCCAATTTTGACTCCGGATATGGAATCTACACACAGAATTATTCCCGAAATGGCCTTCACTTATAAAAATTGTCAAGAATAAGACCATGCACCTAATACTCTACTTAGAAATTACATTGTGACGCATGTGACTCACTTGACGAGAATTCGATCTTCTTATCGTTCTTCGAACTAAGGAAAACATAAGCTGGTGATTTTTCACATTCTCTGCTTCCGTTTCTTTCGAATTCAACATTTATGTCTTCTAGTTTTGCTAAATATGGACATAAGCTTTCAGGCAGACCAATAATTATTGGTCAGACAAATAATTATTGGTAACAATATATGAATTTTCATTTTGTATATTTCAAAGTTTTAAATTTTCGATGGACGTCTTTACATGAGGCTTGTATTTATACTCTGAATTTTTCAGAATTGTGCCAGTAACAAAATCAGAAAAGAAGATTATTCCAAAAGATTTGCCGTTCGGTGCATCAACTGCCGCTTATCAAATAGAAGGTGCCTGGGACGAGGATGGGAAAGGTGAAAGTATATGGGACTACTATTTTCACAGTGGAAAAGCTAAGTCTTCACCTAAAAATGGGGACATTGCTTGCGACTCTTATCATAAATATGACGAAGATATTCGCTTAGCGGCGAATCTTGGACTTAAAGTGTTTAGAATTTCTATTTCCTGGACCAGGTAAGTCATGTTTATATCGATAACTCATCATTGCTTACGGATTTTGGTGTATTTTGTTGGGGAACGGAAAATTAAAACTATTTGCAGCCAATCAATTTTAAATCAACATAGATACAGATATCTGCAGATTGATTTGGATCACAGTTGACAATCCAGTAGTGGTAAAGAGTAACCAGTGAAATGGTTAAATTAGGATGAAACAAATACACTTCCATGCTAATATTCAGGTACCATAATTAAATTTGCATATTGGAAAATAATAAGTATTAAAAAGTCGTTAAAGTGAAAGAGTTTATTCAGAAGAAAAATATTGAGGAATATTCATAGATTTCTCCCCATTATCATCACCCCCAATCAGAAGTACTCCGTATCTTACACAGTACACCCGTGGCCTACGCGATAAAATTCAAAAGTTAAATTCTCAAAAACCCGAAATATTCACGTCGGAATGTTTAAAAAAGTGACAACAACATTAGTGTCAAAACCAACCAGAAATATCCTGTTAAAGTGAAAACGTCTCCAAAAAAGATAATAATGAAAAAGTTACGTTCAAATCTAAATCTATTATTAAACATAAAAAACATTCTGACAAACTAAGTACCGTATCAAAAAAAGTGAACGGAAAGTTTTACAAAAATTGAAATCACTAAATGTTGAAGATGAACCACGTCTCACAGCAGTTAGTATTTATACAATACACAGAAGAACTGAAAAGAATCAGAGACAAAAAACTAGAATTAAAATAAAAAAAATACAAATCATCTTAAATTAGTATACATTGAAGAAGATCCCGAAACAATACACATTAAATCTAATGTCTACCAAAATCCACAGAGTCTAAAACTAGATCAAAAGTGTGTAGACTTGGTGGACACAGATACATTAAACAAGTGTCTAGAATCCACAAATATTCAAACAACCAATAAAAAGAGTATAGAAAACGTTGAAAATCAAGTAACTTCAAGTACAAATATACCAGAACAATGCATTAACGTTAATAATGCCACCTTTGAATACAAATGTCTAGAAAGAAAAATTTAAAATTTTGTTTAGAAACAACTAAAGAAAAGTGTATAGGAAAAATCCAAAACACCTAGAAAACACCGAAAAAAGTTGTATAGAACCGAACACCAATTTTGATCTACCCCAGAAAGGACGGAACTAATTCAAAATTCAAATATTAACCCGAATATGGAGGAAGATACAAAAGCCTATCAATCTAGTGATGCCTATTCTGACGAGTCTCAAAACGCAATAGATCAACAAATTCCTACAACAATCCAAGCCCAGGTCCATTCAACGCCGGGACTTATGTTATGGTGGAAAGATCCGAATGAGAAAGCGGAAGTGATTACGTACCAACATGCTCGAGTTTCATTTGGCGTCGCTTGTAGCCCATTTTTGCTTGCTGCAACTATTCACTATCACCTGGAAAAATGCAGACACTTACCCTGAAACAGCAACGATGCTTAAGATATCATTCTACGTAGACAACTGTGTCACAAGTTTCGACACCAAAGAACAGGTAAAGAAATTTACGAAGTATTCTATAGAAATGACGCAAAAAGGAAAATTTGACCTCAGAGATTGGATGACAAATTGTGGCACAGAAGAGAAACCAGTTTCTGTATTAGGTATACAGTGGGACAGATATACAGATGAGCTCTGTTGCAATGTGAACTTGAAGACAGTACCTACAGACATAACAAAACGAGACCTACTGTCAACAACACAACAGATCTTCGATCCAATTGGGTTCCTAGATCCAGTAACATTAGTGCCTAAGCTAATAACACAGAAGGCGTGGCTTTGTTTAGAAACAACTAAAGAAAAATATATAGGAAAAATCCAAAACAAGTGTCTAGAAAACACCGAAAAAAGGTGTATAAAACCGGACACCAATTTTGATCTATCTATTCCAACCTGCCGAGGAAACAGTACAGATAGGACGTCTACCCCAGAAAGGACGGAACTAATTCAAAATTCAAATATTAACCCGAATATGGAGGAAGATACAAAAGGCTATCAATCTAGCGATGCTTATTCTGACAAGTCTCAAAACGCAATAGATCAACAAATTCCCACAACAATCCAAGCCCAGGTCCATTCAACGCTGGGACTTACATTGGCTCAGGAAGTCGACATCGAAAAAGGCACCCCTAACAATCCAGGATAAAATTTCACATTTCAATATGTAAAACTGATTAAAAAACAAAAATAAATCATTTCCAAAAAATTAGATTTGACTAAAAAAGCAAATGAGGACTTAAATGACATTACGACCATTCCACAGAGCAGCCAAATGGAAGTGGCTGATACCACGCCACCGGGTTATATTAAACCAAAAAAATTCACCAAATTCACTGCACTCATGAAACAGACAACAAAAACTAATCAACTAACGAGCACCGAAAACAAATACGACATGTAGTCAGCTGCACTTTCACAAAAAAAGAGAAAAAAAAACTAAATTTAGAAAATATAACTCCTTATCAGACACATCGGACGAAGACATGCATAAACTTCAAAACAAAAAGACAAAAGCAAAATACGCACCAATTGCAACTAAAAAAACGAACACAACATGCCCCCCCCCCCCCATTGTGATAGACGGAAACGTCTCAGGACATCACGAAATGTTAAAAAGATTAAAAATGGAAATAAAAAACAATTTTAAGATCAAATACACGGCAAACTACTATTTTATTTACCAAAGAAGTGGTAGATTTTGAAAACCTAAAATTGTCTCTTACCATTTCATATATACTCAAGAAGAGAAGAAAAAACCACGCGTTCTTCCAGAGAGGCTAACTTAGGGAATACAACTTGACGAATTAAAAGACGAACTCACAACAGCATAAACTAACAATTTTTCGAAGGACCACGAAAGGTAGACCACTATACTTTGTGGTGACAGAATCGAAAACAACACTCGATTATTTAAACAAAAACGTAAAAATAATCGAGTATACAAGAGTCCAATGGGAATTCAGACGGCAGAGTAAGCCAAGCCAATTCAATGCCACATCTGTCAGTTGTGGGGCCACGCATCCTCGAACTGTGGCAGAGCCCCAAGATGCCTTAAATGTGCGACACTTCATCTCACCTCTGAGTGCCCTAAGGACAGGTCGAAGTCCGGAAAATGCGCCAATTGCAATGGAGATCACCGCGCCAACGCTGAGATCTGTCCTGATTATGTCAAACGAAGAGAATGGCTCGATCAAAGTAGATCCAAAAACCTAAATAAAAAAACAGATGGTACAAGATACATACCAGCCCCAGTCCCCACAATCAACGCCTGGAACAAAAACGTACGCGCTGAAAAATATGATGGCGTCATGCTTGTATATACGGGACAGAGTTATTTAAATCAATCACAACAAATGGGTAATGCGCGAAGCAGGGAACCATGTGCCGCTCCATGGCAACACTAGGTTAGTGGAAAATGCCAGAACATCGGCCTCACATACTTTTTTCACACTATCTTTGTAAATAAAAAATGATAAATTATTGTTAATAAAGACATTTTTAATCGTATTGTCGAAATATAAGAATCATGAAAAAGAAAAATAGTATTAATTATTGTCTAAGCACCAATGAAATTTGCACAGTAAGAATATCGCGGACTGTAGATTTATTAAGGGTTCTAATGAACTCCAGTGTTTGGAACAGCTTCAACGAGGTTATATCCTCACCCTTACAAGTTTATTGTCCGAAGCATTTATTGCGTTGGCTTGCAATGGCGAGGCATACCAGAACTAGGTGATCCGGAGTTTCATCCTCCTCCCCACAGAATCTACACTCGTCAGTTTCTGCTAGACCTATTCCCATTAGGTGCTTCATAAGGCGGCAGTGTCCTGTAAGAAAGCCCTTGAGGAGGTGTAGCTTATTTTTACTGAGGTCCAAATATTTTCTGGATCTAAGTTCCGCAGGAACTTTTTGGAATGTTCCAACCCGGGAAGGCACCGCCAGAGTGGTTCTCTTTCGGTTTCCTCCTTCTTCCGAAACTCTTTCTCATAGGAGCATTTTTCCACACCACAGAAGGGTTCCGGGCCAATAAAGGGCGTTTGTGCTCCTTTACTGGCAAGTGTATTGGCCTCTTCATTTCCTGTGATTCCCGAGTGGCCAGTAACCCAGAATAAGGAGAGCCTGTTATTCTTGCCTAATTCATCAAGTTTTCTTCGGCAACTTTGAGTCAATGACATGGGAGCTCAATGCTTTCATAGCTGCTTGACTATCAGAATGGATCGATATATCACATTTCTGATAGTTTCTTACTAGGTTCATCTCCACGCATTTTCCAATCGCAAGTGTTTCTGCCTGAAAGACGCTCGGGAAAGAGCCTAACGATAATGAGTATCTAGTGCCAGGCCCAAATACTCCAGCGCCTGCTCCAGAGGTGGTTTTTGAACAATCCGTATACCATCTAATAGTGTTTTCTATGAGAGTTTGGGTGGTGTATTCCCCTTTCCAGCCTCTCCTCGTATTTAGCATCGTAGTGAAATTCTTTTCGATACTTATTTTCTTGATCATTTCGTCACTGGGAAGATTCGCTGATGAGATGTATTTTGTTAGAGAGGACCAGGCTCCCTGATTTTTAATACTCTCATTGCCTGAATTTTCCTTAGATATTCTAAGAATTGCCTCTTGGGCAGATCTTTCAATCACCAGATGTAGAGGTGTTTAATCTGTAATGATCTCAAGTGCCCTAGTTGGACACGTTCTCATAGCTTCAGCGATGCACACACAGGCAAGCCTTTGAACTTTGTCGAAGGTCTTTCTCGTGCCGTACTTACTTGCTTTTATATGCCAAACTATTGCCCCATACGTAATTGCTGGTTTCACAATTATGGCGTACATTCATCGCAGTATTTTTGGGTTACAGCCCCACCTCTTACCAGCTAGATGTCTGCACGCCATCAAAGCTCGTATTGCTTTACCAGCAGTTATTTCAACATGCTTATTCCACAGAAGCTTTCTGTCTAGGGTTATCCCTAGATATTTAACTTCTGATTTCCATTCTATGATTTCCCCGTTTAAGGATATGGGTTTCATGGCTGGAAGTGTTCTTTTCTGGGTAAATGGAATTACTATGCTCTTGTTTGGGTTAATGTTTAGCCCCATTGACAAGCACCATTGGTCAATGATTCTGAGGCCCTTTTATAATAAGTCATACAAGGTGCTCTCGAACTTGCCTCTGACTATTAGAACTATGTCATCAGCATAGCCCAAACATTCGAAGCCAGCTCCGTTAGCCTGTAGAACAACTCATCTACTACAAGGCTCCATAGAAGGGGAGATATCACTCCCCTTGAGGTGTCCCCCGAGTTGCTTTAACTGAGGTGGTTTGATTCCCCACCTGTGTCTCAGCTATCCTCGTCGTCAACAATTAATACATCCATTTTACAATAGTTTCATTTACTCCTCGCCTTTTTAGTGCTTCTTTGATAGACACATGAGTTGTGTTGTCAAAGGCCCCATATATATCCAGGAATGCGCACATTGCGATTTATTTGTTGTTCAGAGTTCTCTGGATGACTTCGGTCAGCTGATACAGGCCGTCTCAGTTGATCGACCCGCTCTGTAAGCATGCTGACATTTATGAAGTGGTATATTCTCCAGATTCTCTGCTCTTATGTAGTTATCCACTACTTTCTCCATCGTTATGAGTAGGAACGATGTTAGACAGATGGGTCTAAAATATCGGGGATCAGTCACATCTTTTTTCCCCATTTTTGGTATGAAGGTTACCCTTGCCCTTCTCCATTTTCTATGTATTAGACCCACTGCTAGACTTCTTCTTGTAATCCTCAGCAGGTGAGGAAGAATTTTCTCTATCCCTTGCTGCAGGAATGCTGGAAATATTCCATCCACTCCTGGTGATTTATATGGTTAAAAGGTACTTATTGCCCAATCCAACCGTTGTCTGGTAAATATTTTCTTAGCAATGTCCCAATCTTCCTTGCGGGATTTCTTTGTGTAATTCATTGCTATTTCAAAGCTTGATGCTGGTTCGCTACCTGGAAAGTGGGTTCTAAGAAGAAGAATCGATTGTTCCTCTTCACCTTCCGTGTATGATCCCTCTGGCTTTTTCAGCGACATTGTGGAGTTAGTTCCCCATTTGCCATGACCTTTTGGAGTCTGGCCGCTGTGTGAGTGGAAGTGATATTTTCGCAAAAGGCTTGAAAATTAAGCCTTTTTGCCTTCCTAATCTCTTTATTGCACTGAGTAAGGCTCTCAGTGTATCTCTGCCAATTACAGTCACGTTTGGCTCTATTAAAGAGCTGACGGACCTCTTTTAGGAGGTTTGACAGGTTCTCATTCCACCAATGAACGTCCTTTTCTGAACGAGCTTTTCACAGTGGGCAACTGGAATGAACAGCTTCAATTATTGCCTCACTGACATATTCGACTCTTTGTTCCAGGTCGTAGTGCGGGTGATTTACCCCATTCACTTCGACTTGTTTCAAATTGTCCTTCAGTTTGGTCTTGTAAAGAGATCAATCAGTATTTCTAGGATTTAGGATTGTAGGAATCGAGGTGGTGTTTCACTATATCCTAAATTCGATGATCCTTTGGTCGGAAAGTGATAGCACGCTCATCACGCTCCAATCTTTTACATTTTTCCTAGAAGCAACATTAATAATTGTTACATCCAGGACCTCTCCTTTTGCACTCGTGACAAAGGGGGGGGGTTGTCCCCACATTTGAGGTCTGAAGGTTATTTGCTAAGAGATATTCAAATAAAAACTCAACTTTTGCGTTGTTATTAGTGCTTCCCCACACGGTATTGTGTGCGTTGGCATCACAACCAATTATAATTGGCAGCCGTCTGCTATTGCAGTGTCTCACTAGCTCTTGTACATCATCTGGCAGTGTCATCGGCCCGTCTCCAGCGAAGTAGGCAGAAGCAATAACGATGTCTCGGTCGATACCCCCAATGTTGAGTTGAACCATGATTGGAACAAGGTCCCGTGACACGTATTCTGAAACACAAATATATTTAATGTTATTTCTTATGATTACACAGGCACGCGGAAATACTTGCCTTTGATCATAAATCAATTTGGAGTCCTTGCATGCCAAACCTTTGATTTGGCTTTCTTTGTTGATCCATGGTTCTTGGATCAGTACCATACCCAGTTGTAGTCTACAACCTTGATATCACGGCTGAAGCTCCCTTCGCGTGATGCAGGTTAATCTGAGCTACAGTCGTGAACGTGAAGGTTAATTATTATGTATGAAAGAGGCCGAGTTACTCAGCCTCTATTCATTTTGGGACTTCTGCTGCTCTCATACCATATAATGCCGCGGCATGAAGACCTCTCTCTCTTTAGGTTCTGGCCGCCAATTAATCAGCTTTATAGTAATAAAAAAAGTTATATATATTCTTTGTTGTGAATAATTGAAATTAGCTATTGTTTATTATTTTTATGGTATCGTTACGGTATATAGTGGTCAAACTTAGTGTTCCGCTTTCTATCCGCTTTCTAGGCCCTTCGTCAACCATACCATTGATGAGGGAGAACATTTACCTCCAATCGGTGGGGAATAAATAATACCATATGATGTATCAAAATCACTAGGACGATATATTTAGATAACTAATAACATTTAAAGCCGTGCCCACAGACAACTTACACTACAACGTACTACTAACATGAAATATTATTAATACTTATAATTAATGCTAACCATAGGGGATTCCTTTATATACATAATGAAATAAACACACATCGTTCGTCGACTTGTTTTTGACTTTACCTTGCTAAATAAATTGTTAGTATACTTTCCGCGTACAAACATAAACGTGTTATTATTAATATCATATTTACAAAGATTCGTGGTTTAATTCTTATTAGTATCTTTTCCTATAATTATTAGTGACCTTATGGTTCATTGGCCGCCACAGGTAGATGTTTTGCTCAGCATGCAGGGTGTCATAGAATCAGTGGTTCAACAAAGCAGATTGCTGATTATCTGAACCTAGAAAATCCAGAAGATTATACTGTACACGGTTTAAGCATCTATGTTAGTTGAGGGCGGGGGAGATTAGCTTACTCTAAAAAGGCATAGAGGTTGGCGTTCCAGTACTGTGGGTGAAGCGTACATCGAGAAATCGGTAAGCTTGGAAGGTTGGAGTTTCTCGTAAATTGTTCAGCCATTCAAGAACAGTAAAAACAACGCCAACATTAGAATACAATGCAGTGGAGGAAAATCAATAACTGACTACTTCTACTAACGTAGTAGAACCTTCGACTTCATCAGCTACAGTTTTAGAAAATGAAGTCGTTGCTAAAGGATTAGCTTATTCACAGCAACACAAAATTGTATAATGAATATCAATTAATAAAAATGAAAAATACATGTTTTGGGTCGCTCATCTTTAAAAATAAACGTTTCTTAACAATCTGTAGACTCAAACAGAGCTGATAATATATTTACTATGCCAAAGAAAAAGGATATACGACTAGAAATGAAAAAATCTTGGAGAGACTTAACCTAGATAATAACTGTAATGATAGCGTTGTACTCGTGGAAGAAATAGCAGCGAAGAACTGGGAAACACAATCACTAAAGAAAGATTTGACATTACAGGAAGAACTGACATTACAGATCCAGCAAGCATTGCCATCATATTCATATACCTTACAATCTAAAAAAAGAAAAATGTTGATAAAATACTAAAAAAAGAAATGACTGCATTTGAAAGTGAAGGAGTTCGAGGAGAATGCTTATCTGCTGTTCATGATTATTTGCTGCCAATTAAGCCGACAAGTGTGGAAGCTGAGCGAGCCTTCTCAGCAGCAGGCTACATTTGTAGCTCTATAAGAAGTCGATTGGCAGATGACACAATCAACACTACTTGTTTCCTGAGATCGTTTTTCCAAACATAAAATTGAGTGTGTTAGAGTTAGTCGATATAAATAGCAAATTTTTAATATTGACATTATTGTGATCTCAAAGTTAATTAGTATTTTAAGTTTCATTTTGATTTTTGTTGATCTCTTTCAGACTGTCAAGAAGACTGTAATTGTATGTTACGTTAAAGATAATGTTTTTTTTCAAATTTTAATTGGTTTGGTTATTTTGTAACATTGTAACGTTACGTTATGTGTGTGGGAACAGTGAGAACTTAATTGTTTTTCATTTTTAAATAAAGTTGATTTTATATAAGTATGTTTTTTCTTCCAATTTACTAGCGATTTACGTTGGTTGGAACGAAAAATAAAAGTTATTTTATTCTGATTAGATCAATCCGGTCGGATCCGGCCGAATACGGCCGGACTGATGGAATTCCGGCTGGGTCCGGCCGGCTTATAAATAAGGCCCGATTGCAATCTCTAGCTGTATACTTAGGCAAAGTTCGTGGACTCCATCCCCTATGCCTGTATTATTGGATATAATTAAATCATAATTATATTTTGAACTTCTTTATAGAATTTTACCAAATGGAGAGTCCAACGAAATCAATCAGAAAGGTATTGACCACTATCGAAACGTCATCGAAGAGATGTTGAAATACAACATAACTCCAGTTGTCACTCTCTACCATTGGGACTTACCACAACGTCTTTATGAAAAAGGTTATCATTGGAATACTCTAGAAGTTATTCCTTATTTTGTTGACTATGCTCGAATTGTGATTAAGAGTTTACCAAAAGTTAGATATTGGTTAACGATTAATGAACCGAGAATATTGTGTCAGTTGGGATATGGAATTGGTGTATACGCGCCCGGTATAAGGAACGATGGAATAGACAATTATTTATGTGCATATACAACAATTAAAGCTCACGCTGCTGTGTATCACATGTACAAAACAGAGTTTCCTGATTATACAGGTAAGAACAATATTAGATAAACACGAAGGCTATCCCCAAATCTCGATATCCCAGTCCGAAAACTTCCTACTCCATCTCATTTCCCTCCGATCCCGTCCCTGGAATGCTCCTTTCTGCATCAAGCCAATTGGCGTCCTTAAGTTTATGAGAAACACTCTTGTACTTCCTAATACCATAAATAAATCTAAGACATGACTTCTGCACCTTTTGTATCCTGTTAATATCATACTTATCAAGACAGGGACCATACACTACATCTCCGTAACTGAAATGCGATAAGACTGAATATTGCGTTAGTAATATTTTTTGCCTAGTGCTTAGAATATTTCGATGTTAAAATTAGATTTTTAATGAACTGTATGCTTTGTAAATGCAAATGGATACATGTTTTTTTAAATTTAAGATCAGAGTCTAAAAATAACCCTAAGCTTTTGGACACATCAATGCAACTAATTTCCTTATTTTGCAACGAGATTTGAATATCCCTCCTAATATTGTCTTTATTCTTACCGAAAACCATAGCAGTTGATTTGGAAGGATTCAATCTTAGTTGTTGTTTATCAGATGCAACTACAAGTTTAGATAAGTCACTATTAAGTTTTTCTGAAGCACTTGCCAAGTTAGTAGGTGAGAATTTCCATAACAATGGACACTTACATTGTCTAAATCAGATGTTTAATTAGACATATAAATACTAAATAGAAGTGGTCCAAGAAAAGATCCTTGTGGAACACCTCTAGATATATTTAATAAATCAGAAGCACCAGAGTTAGTTTCAACATATTGTTGCCGATTACAAAAATAACTTTTTAATAATTTAATCGCTTATATTGAAAATCTGATATAATGTAAAATACCAAATATTAAATCATGAGAAATAGTATCAAATGCCTTAGAAAAATCGAGAAAAAACTAAAACAGTACATTTATTTATGTCTGTTGCTTTTAGAATAACATCAACAATATAAAGTAAAGCAGTACTACAGCTATAGCCACTGCGAAAGCCAGATTAAAAAGAAGGGAGTATATTATATTCATCTAAATGACTTTTAATTTGGACATACATAATTTTTTCTAAAACCTTGGAAAATACTGGTAATATACTAATAGGTCGTAATTCACCAAGCTCTTTTACTTTTTTTAATTTGGGTATTGGTAAAACTCTAGCAATTTTCCAAGTATTGATTATGTCAGTTATATAGCGAACAATGAAAGGACAACACATATGTATCATATCAATAGTGAGTGAGTGGGATCCTGCAGATCTAGATTTTATCTCCAGCAATAACTAATAGACTAGATTGTCCTGCACAGCCTCAAATTTAAACAAATGCGAAAAGACGCCTTTAATATTATCATTATAACAGTATAAAAGATTTTGATCAAGTGGCAGATTCGTTGCAGCATTAGTCAAGAAATGAGAATTAATTTCATTGGGCCTATCCAAATATTCTGGTAGGACATTGTTTTTATTTGTACTGTTAATATTTAACTGATTAATTTTTTCCACAATATTTTACTTGGATTACCCCCTCCCTAGAGATTTACTTCTAAATAACTCTTTTTTTCATTACGTAACATAACGTTTGTTTAGTTTCTTAAAGTTTTGTAATAATTCCAATGTGGTAAATTTCGTGTCCTTTTGAAACGTGCAAACGCTTTATCCTTAAGAGAAATAATCAATTGTATGTTGCCTGTAAGCCAAGGAGGACGATTCTTTTGTATTTTAGTTAACTAGGAAGGTGGGACAAAATCAAAAAGATATGGTATGGTAGTGATAAAAAACAACACCTTATCATTCACATCAGGAATATGGATAATATGGAAGAATGTTGAGAAAAGTAACAAATTTTGAAAAAATTCACGTTCAATATCTTTTAAATTTCTTCTCTTTATCATCTGAATTTCAGATTTATTTACAAATTCCTTAAGAGAGCACTAAACAATAAAATTATCAGACTGTTCTTCTGGAATAACTATCGTATCAGCTTCCACTATTTCAGTATTATTAGTGGCTAAAATTAAATCCAGTAAAGTAGATGTTGTCCTTGTGACAAAAGTAGGTTTATTTATTAATTGTTTTAGCCGTTTTTCTTTCGCTGACATCAAGCATGTCGATGCTAAAATCTCCACCCATAACCATATATTCACATTCGGGCATCTAGTTAGAAACAATGTCTTCAAACGTGTTTAGAAAGTCGATAAAATGTTGCTTTGGCGGTCTATAAAAGTTGCCAATTAATAAAGTACTTTTATCAATTTTAACCTTAATCCCCATGTATTCTAAAGAATTTAAAATGTTTTTAACTGATTCAACAAACAAAATATTACAATTTATGTAGAAAGCTACTCCTCCTCTATTTGTATTTCTGTCACATCGAACTAGATTGTATCCCAGAATCAACAAATTTTCAGACAATACTTCCGAGGATAAACGAGTTTCCTGAAGTCCTACAATATCCAAACACCTATTCAGTAAAATACACTTAAATTCAGCAAAGTGTAAAGTTAATGATCTTACATTAAAAAAAGCAATTGATAAGTTTTTCATATCTTGCTACTTATATTATTTTACGAAAATAAAAATATTTGAAATAAAAGTAAACAAATTACCTGCGATATTCACTGCAACCTACTGTGTTGCGATTACACCCTTCTTCACTTCAATTAAAGACGAACTATATCATCTGGATCATTAATTAAATGTTTTTTCCCAGAAAAGAAAGCATAAATCTTCTCCCCACTTTATCTTTGACTTCCCGTAAAAGTTCATAACGTTGTTTCGTTAACTCCTCAACGATGTTCCCTTTAATTTTGTTTTATTGGCATTCATAAGATTTCTGGAAACCAGTGACGAAAATTTTAAAATTACAGTTCTTGTTTTTTTGTGACATGCCATCTTTTTTTAGAAACCAGTACGGTATGCTGCTTCAATTTGGCAATTGGTAACATTCATTTTTTCCTTAAAAATATTATTTAAATTGTTTTTTAAATTATCATTCGTACTTTCTGATAAACCAAATACTCTTAATGAATAGTTTTTATGGGATTCTTCGAAAAAGTTTTTCAAGTCCTTATTCCCCAATTGTATATCAGATATTTGGGCTTTAATTGAACTAATTTTCTTATCGATTTCATCCAAACGAGTTTTGAATTTCTCTTGTATCATATCAATGAGTTTTCAATTATAGTATCCAAAAACCTCTTATCTGATAGAAAGTCATCAACAATATCGGTAGATAGTTTTTTGTAATTCTGATTTTTGCCTTTCCGTAAAGAACCATTTTTACAAAAACAAAATAAGTTATCTATTCACTGTAATTATTAGATATTAAATCGGATTACACAAATCACTAAACTATAACAATAACTGACGATTACACAAAGAAAGTCCAAGAGGTTAGAAAAAAATAGATACATCCATTGAAGCTATCACGGGCAGATTGAAGAAGCGCTTTTCTTAAATATGACAAATTAATTGTGGATGTAGAGGTGTATGATAGTATAACAAGTGTTTTTTTCTGGTGTTATTTGGATGCCGCATTGCGATAAGTTAATACTTACAAGGGAGTCCCTTTACACAATTTGTACCGTAGTTCATATAAGTGAATGAGCATAGTCGTGAGTTCGGATTTAGCTGGCAGTGGATGTTCTCTTCTTTTAATAACAGGTGGTTTAGGTGCGCCACCCTTTTTAAGGATTTAAATTGAAATAGGAAATAGTAGCATTACTAAGAATTTGCAGCTACCTTAGTCTAGTTCAGGAATCAATAAATAAAGAAATTTAGTAATGATATTTTCAATCAGTTTCGCATGTAAAAAAGAATATTTGACAGTCAATCATAATTACTACACTTGCGTGCATATAATTCGGCCCACTTTAAACGTTTTACTTTAACTATATGTTTTTTAGAAACTATTCATCACATCAAAAAAAATTAATGCTGTTTGAAAGACAATTTAATATGATTTTATATGAGTTTAAGTTTATTCAAATTTATTGCGGGTGTTTGGGCTTAAAATAACTAAATTAATGCATGATACAAATTAACTTGTTTATTTATTGAAGGACGTATGATTTATTAAAAATTATATAAATTTATAATTTGCTTGCTCTAATAACATCTCTCATACGATTGGGCATTGATCGAATCAAGTTCGATATTGTTTCTTGTGGGATGTTAAGCCACCCTTCTTCTACTGCTACAATAAGTTCTGCGATCGAGGTTGGGGCATGAAGTCTAGCACGAATTCTTCCTTTTAGCTCATCCCAAAAATGTTCGATCGGGTTTAGGTCGGTACTGTGTGATGGCCACTCAATAAACGAAAAACCTACTTCTGGAGTGTAATTTTGCACGATTCTTGCGATGTGCGCCATGGCATTGTCATGCAGAAAAATAAATTCATCTCGAACGTAGTCGATATAAGGGACCACACGATCTGCTAAAATGTCCTCGACGTACATAGCATCCGTTATACCTCCTCTCCCGTGACCACGATCATGTCTACAGATGAAAACAGGGTGGGTTCATGCTCTCACAGAAATTGCACCCCAGATCATGCAGGAACCACCGTCATAAGCAATCCTACCTTCAATGCATTATTCTGTAATTTGTTCTTCTGATCTTCCATACAGTTTTCTTCCTCTGTCGCTACCATAGAGGTATATTCCGATCTCATCTGAGAACAGAACAGACCATCATTGTTCCAATGTCGGATACAGATTATCTCGTGCACAACGCAGGCGTGCTTGGAGATGAGCTGGGGTAAGTGTTGATCCATTCGCAGGTGTTTTAGAGGTCAGATTACTTTCCTTCATTCTTCGTTTTACTGTTCACTGACTTATGGTCACTCCTCGTATTTTACAGAGCTGTTGTTGCACTTGAACCGCATTTAGACGATGATTTCTTAATGATATCGATACAATACATCTTCTTAAAATCGCTTACAATTTCTTAAAATGCCTTTCAATGTCAAAAAAGTTCTTAAAATATCTTAAAAGGTTTTAAAATATCTTACAGTAGCTTCAAATTTTTTCAAATGTCTCACAAATTCTTAAAATGTTTTAAAATGTCTTACAGTCTCTAAGAGTATCTTACAGCTTAAAACATTTTTTGTACTCGCTCTCGTCAGCTGAAAATCAATAGGGTACAGGGTCTGTGAGACACCTTGAGCAATATTAAATCATAAAATTGGTCACTTGTATACACTCTGGATGCTGTATCATGCTAACAAACTAAAAATTCTTCAAAAATGACAAAAATTTGATACTTCAAGTACCATAGCACCCGTTGTGCTGGCTTTAGTGAGCTGAACATTGATAGGTTTCATCTTTGAGATGCTCTGAATAATATCCAATCATAAAATTGATCACTTGTATATACTCTGGAGGCTGTATCGTGTTAACAAACTGAAATTTCCCCAAAAATGACAAAAATGTGGTACATAACTTACTATAACACCCGTTGTACTAGCTCTGGTCAGCTGAAAATCAATAGGGTTCATCTGTGATATGTCCTTCACAATATTCAATCATAAAATTGGTGACTGGTTTCACTCCGAAGGCTGTATCGTGCTAACAAGACACGTAACGAAAAGTGGCCGACGACAACGACGACGACATACATACAGGATTTTTTTTCTAAAAACCATTTTTTTGTGTTGTTGTTGATGGAAAACGTAAAAATAACTCAAAAAAAAATTTCAAAATTCCAACTTTTTTTGGGGTAAACCAATCCTTTTCTCGCATATTAGATAGGTTGGGCGGAAAAGTAATATGTGACAGAATAATTCTCTTGATTTTATTGTCCTCACTGACGAGTTCAGTGGGTACGGTTATTTGGAACTCATCACTTATGGGATTCCATTTTACGCCTAAAACTATAGACGGAGATTGATCTAGGTTTATGTTAAATTCAGTTATTTGTGTCTGCGATATATTTTTTAGAAAAGTTTGAGAGGTAGAACCCAATTTATGCAAATGGAAACCAGCCGGTTCAAGCAATGATTTCAGTTCAAAATAGAGTTTTTCGAGGGATTCGATTGAATCGCACCCCGTTAAAATATCGTCTACGTACGTCTGTGTGAGAACTGCGTCCGAGGCTAGAGGAACATTTTTATTGGTACTTGCAATCTCGTTCAAAACTCTAGTTGAGAGTTATGGACTACAATTCATACCATAAGTTATTGTTTGTAATTTGATACATTTTAGCAGTTCTTTAGGTGAATCTCTCCACAAAATGTTCCGAAGGAACACGTCTTTGGGGTTAATTCGAATTTGGCTAAACATTTTCTCCAAATCAACAATTAACGTGTAATTGAAGGTTCTGAACCTGCACAAGATATAGTATAGGTCAGGCTGAATTTGATGACCAAAAACCGGAGTTGGTTTTACAAGAAGCATCAAATACGACTCACAGCTTGGTCGTAATTAGATCTTGTCGATAAACTGACAAATGGGGGATAAAGTATTTGTTTTCTGAGCGTGAACTTTGCGACGATAGCGATACATAGTTCGCATGTTCTAGATATACATATTCATGATTAAATTTCTTATATTCAGTATAGAGGTCGTGATTTTGTTGCAATCGCTTTTCCAAAGAGAAAAATCTATTTTTAGCAACTGTGAGGGAGTCACCTAACTTTTTGTGTTCTATGACAGACTTTAAGGGAATATTAACTTGAAAATGTCGGTTTTGGAGAATTTTAGTTGTGGTTTTGAAGATGAACGCTGCCAGTTCATCTTCGGATCAGAGAGATTTGAGTTTTGGGAGTTCTTCGATTTCCCAGAATTTAGAGAGTGCTTTGTAATTCAGTGTCGCATTGGAGTTTTCGAGTTCACTAGCTACATGATACAAGATAGCGGGTGTGTTTTTTGATTTTGTTATGAGTTCAGTTTTCCCGAGATAATGTAACCCGAATGAGAGAGAGAGAGAAGTTCGTGGATTTTTTGAAGTTGGGCTTGTAGTGTTTCATTGGGTTGTTTTTGTTTGGAGATTGGTCCTGTTATAGGATTTATTTCCTCTTCAGGGCTGGTTGGGGGTGTTTTTGTGGGTGGTTTGTGTGCGCGTATTGACTTGGCTTGAGTTTTGGGTAGGGCTGAAAATTCAGTTTTTTTAAGAAAAGTGTATGGGAGGTAGAGAAAAAAGGTGTATAGAAAATTGAAGATTTGTCTGGTTTTGTGGATGAATTGTGTTTTTTGCTAGAAATCAACCGGGCAGAGAGGCAGGAACAATCAGCAACGAAGTCGGATGATTTTGTGCGAACGTGGTTTTAAAGGTGTATAGAATAGGAAGATTTAGAAGTTTCTGGTAAGGGTAGAAAATGAATAAGACGAACCACGTTGCGTTGCGGATAGTTAATAGAGGCGAGGTGGATGATTGAAATTGTTGGATTGTTGGAAGATGAAGATGTTTTTGGGGATTGGGTGTCTCCTATGTCATGAGAGCTAATAAGAAGCGTTGGGAATGGTTTTTGGAATTTTTTGAGTTTAATTTGAAATTTGTTGGAAAAGTGACTAGGAGACATTGAAAGATATGTGGATAATGTCGGGTGGTGGCGACTGGCTTTTCTCGAATTCGAGGTGAGGAATTTGTTGAAAAGGTTAGGTTAGGGAATGGGTATCAAAAATAGTAGGTAGGCTGTCCCCTAGTTTGATGAGGCCGTAGGTTAACAGATCATAATAAGCATCTGCTCCTATCAATAGATCGATCTTACCGGGTGGGGTAAAAGTTTTGTCTGCTAACTTGTTTACAATCCGCGAAGGTATTGTTACGTGATCTACATTTA
Organism: Galeruca laticollis; assembly: GCA_963921935.1. Taxonomy (NCBI): domain Eukaryota; kingdom Metazoa; phylum Arthropoda; class Insecta; order Coleoptera; family Chrysomelidae; genus Galeruca; species Galeruca laticollis. The sequence continues at coordinate 40,193,040 of OY998175.1, read as the reverse complement.
ACCTCACTTGGGGGATAGTTGTAGTAATTTTTTCAAGCACAGCGTAAGAGATTTCGAACTTCTTCGAGGGGTCAACATTTGAGTTTAGCACTATGACCAAAATTTCGTTAGACAGAGTATTCGTTTCAGATATGCCTGAAATGTTCAAGACTTTCTTGTACGGGGTATAGTTGAGTTTATGTACAAGTTGTTTGCTGATGTTGTTTATTTCTGATGCTAATTGGAAATATATTCTAGTGAAATAACTTTTGATTGACTCGCGTTCATTGATTAAAGTTTTTAGATCCATTGTTATGGTTTGTTTGTTTTGAGTTCAAGAGCAAAAATGTGAATGACATTTTTATCACATAAAATCAGATGCTGGGAATTTTTGAGATAATGTTTTATACGAGCTACTGTAATTAAACTGAATATTTGATTTTACATAGAACTTAAAATATATTAAGCAATTTAAAGAGTTCAACAATAAATATCTTCATTCAATATTTCTTCAGTGAGATAGTGATGTACAATACATTGGAATAAACTGACCTTTTCCAATCCAGCGATGAGTTACCTGTAGTTTCTTGCTTACAGGTGTTAGTTTATAGATGATTCGATTGGTTGAATTTTTCTGATGGTACACTTGCTTATGGTACACTTGTTGATCTGTTCTTATCACATTTTTTGTTTGCACTTTGTTTAGCGGTAACTACTACAAGCAAAAGCAGAACGACGAATATATTAAACTTTTATTCGTATATCTCAGTTTTGTTTTTATCTTCGATGGTCCAATAACCAATAATCAACAAAAATTAATAAACATTGCATGACAGTCGAAACCAGAAGTAACCGGGCTCCTAAGGCTGGTTACTAGTTTGACAGTTCATTAACCATATTTCAGGAGAAACCGTGTTCCAAAACTAACCAGATTTTCAGCAACCACCAATTTTTAGTTACTTTCGGGACGGTAAACCGCAAATCAGTTACTTTCGGACCATAGCCCAAATTATATGACTGACTGATTCAGCTGACCTTTACCAATGGATCAACCTATTTTTCATGAAGTTTTTTACGAACCATGTATCACTGTCCAATTTCATTCAATATTTATCAATTATCCAATTTCATTCAATATTTTTCAGCAAAAATGACAATCGCCCCAGATTGTGAATGGTTACAACCCTATAGCGACTCGGCAGAAGATATAGAAGCAGCAAAAAGGCAGATGCAGTTTGAGGTAATAGTAACTTGCTTAAGTCGACAATTAAGTAATACATTGACTACATAGCTTTACTAACCAGTAGCGATTCACATTTTCCTATGTTATCCAAAATTTACATAACAATAATCAAATTTTAGCATTTTATTATAAAAAAAGTTGAAGACGCTGATACAGGAGTGCGAAACTTAGGATTTCAATTTAAATTTATTATGGGTTAAAAATTTTTCTCCATATTTTTGGTATTATTTCAAGAGAATGTACCATGTACCTAAGTGAAATATTTTTTAAATTTTGTGGCCAGTAAAGATAAAAACAGTTCCATTATTGCAACATTGTACGATCCGGTGTTAGGGATCTATTATTCGATAACTCCTATGAGGCGAATTGAACGTTCAGACTGTACAATTCACCCCAAAATAATCCTTGACATCGGTTTTTGATTAATTGGATGTCAAATTAAAGAGACTACAACATTACCGGTAACGAACAGAGATTTAGTCACCTCAGGTTTATCCAGTCCACACAAACGCTTGGGAACTTATTTTCAGAGAGCTCTCTACATCACAGCTTCGTATACCAAAATTTGTGAATTTTCTTAAATAAATGTTTTAATGTACGATTTAGAGAAAAATGTTGAGTACAAAAGTTGTAGAATGAGTTAAGGTCTATGGAAAAGCTTAGTAACTTTTTTGCGTCAAATGAAAAACAAAGGAAATACGATTTTTTTAAACTTTGACAGGCCGCAATTTTGATTTTACTGGGCCGATTTGACTCATTAACGAGCTCGTCCAAGATTTTGGCCTAACCGATTTTTGTAGCTAGGTTGGTTTCGATCCGTCAAAAAATACGCCATCTATCGTGCTTAGAAATTCCGTTATAAAACATACATATACATACATATATATATATATATATATATATATATATATATATATATATATATATATATATATATATATATATATATATATATATATATATATATATATAAGAAGAAAGATAGTCTTTGCTGACTAGTTAGGAATAAAACTAGTGAATATTGGGGATTGCAGCAAAAAATTGGAAAAGATATACTCTTAGCGGAAAATGTCCAAGCTTTCGAGGATGTTTGTCCTCATCATCAGGGAAACTAGAATGAAAAACAACAGTTGAATACTATGGTCAAAGAGAATAATTCCTCCGAAGTGAGGTTAGATTCCATAAAGATGTAAAATCGTAAACTACAGATCGTAAATTGTGGAATGTTCAAGTAGGAATTGAACCAACGGCCAAATCAATCGTGTCATAGCAACAATTGTAATTGTCGCAGCATTTTATAAAATAAAACCATTGATTTCATCTTCATGTGTCACCATACTAAACGCCGGCGAGGAAATGATATATTTTGCCTCCAAAAGGGATGTAACAAGAGACAAACAGTGTTACCAACGTCAATCATGAGCTGTGGGACAATGCCACTATTTTCGTAATGGCTGCTGTAGGGCCAACAATTGGTGTAATAAGAAGATGTAATATTGTTGAATAGAGGAAGAGAGAAAGAAAGTGTGAGACAGAGCTAGGAGAACGCTCTAATTTTTATTATGTTTAGAGTGCGTAGAGAACATCACTTCGTTATGACTAACACAAAGGAAGGAAAGAGAAGACAACAGTACAGAAATATTAATATGAATAATATAATATAGTAATTAAGTAATTTAATAGTTCTCCAATCCGAATGTATCTACCAACACCAATACACTCAAAATTAGTTTTAATTATTATTATTTGTTTACTTGAATGTATCTACCAACACCAATACATTCAAAGTAAGTTTATTATTATTATTATTGAATTAAAGTAATAAGGGTGGTGTTGTCAGGAGCAACATAGTTATTACCCACCACTTGATGTGCCAAATTAGTATCTAAGGACAACAAAAATGAGTAGATCTCACTTAAGTGATCAATATCAGTTTTCTTGTTAATTACATTATTGTTTTGTGATGTTCTCTACGCACTCTAAACATAATAAAAATGAGAGCGTTCTCCTAGCTCTGTCTCACACTTTCTTTCTCTCTTCCTCTATTCAACAATATTACATCTTCTTATTACACCAATTGTTGGCCCTACAGCAGCCATTACGAAAATAGTGGCATTGTCCCACAGCTCATGATTGACGTTGGTAACACTGTTTGTCTCTTGTTACATCCCTTTTGGAGGCAAAATATATCATTTCCTCGTCGGCGTTTAGTATGGTGACACATGAAGATGAAATCGATGGTTTTATTTTATAAAATGCTGCGACAATTACAATTGTTGCTATGACACGATTGATTTGGCCGTTGGTTCAATTCCTACTTGAACATTCCACAATTTACGATCTGTAGTTTACGATTTTACATCTTTATGGAATCTAACCTCACTTCGGAGGTAAGTACACACGTGGTTGTGAATTTCATTTTTAATTATTCTCTTTGACCATAGTATTCAACTGTTGTTTTTCATTTTAGTTTCCCTGATGATGAGGACAAACATCCTCGAAAGCTTGGACATTTTCCGCTAAGAGTATATCTTTTCCAATTTTTTGCTGCAATCCCCAATATTCACTAGTTTATATATATATATATATATATATATATATATATATATATATATATATATATATTAACATAGAGAGAAACCTGCCACACTCTGTATACTAAAATATGGAATAATAGACTACACACTGTAAGCAAATACAAAATTTTAGAATTTGAATTTTTTTTTAAATCGTCTGAAATGGAGACAATCTGTATTATTCATTATTCAATAAATAGAGAGAGAAGACAAGAGTAAAACTGTAGAATTATGGAGGAAATTTTAAATACACTTTGTAAATACATATGTGAAATATATAACATGATTTCAACATTTGAGAGAGAGAATTTTTGAACGTTGTTTCATATAAATTATAACAATCTATTTCTCACATTGTAAAAATAAAAACATTATGATTTGTCTTAAAAAGTAATAATTAGATTTTGAAAGAATTTTTCTGATAAGATTGTGTAATTATTTAATATATGTCAAGGTAGAAAGTCAAATAATAACATTAAGTTTATAAAGCATGACATTTGTGAAATTAATTGTCATTCCGCATAGATATAATAGAAATAAAAAGAACTGTCATTTATAAATATTTTGGAATACAAGAGAGTAGTATATGGGTTTTAATCATTTAAAGACTTCAAACAGAATGTCTTAGAGGATAGATGGACAATTTATAACTTGAAGTGAAACTTATCAACAAGAATTTTTATAGCCAATTTTGATTGGTGGAATACATTTAAAATATTTTCATCAGCGACAAGCAGATTAATAATTAAAAAATTGAATAAAACAATTTGTTGATAATGTAGACTATTGACTAGGTAGAATTTTTTTTGGTAGAAGTGAATGGGTGAGAAGCAAAATTTTGGGAAAAATAATTCAAACTCTTGAAAAGCAACATTTTTGGAATGGTAATTATAAAAAGAAATGCATTATTCTTAAAAGCAACTCAGCAATTTGATTAATCAAGTAGATAAACATAATTTTAACAAGAAAATTGATAAATATAATAGAGTACTTACCGTAAAATTTATCAATATAACCAAGTAAAATATTGTATTGTGAAAATGGTGTCTCCACAATACATTTCAGAAAGGACTGGACTGTGGAATTTGTCTAAAATGTATTGATGTGGACGAAGTATAGCATCGATTTTTGATATTACCCAAGCTGGACGGATTGTTTGGTTTTCCAGGAGGTAACCTAAAATAAAATAAAAAAACCAATCATTGAAGTGTATTAGAACAGGAACAGTGAACAGGTATTTGAAACTATTTCACTTATATATAAAAAGATCAAATAAACTTACTTGTTTTGTGCAAAGAATTGAACTTTGATATTTCATACATCTTTATCAGCATTGTTTTCGCCATTTTGTGTCATGGACGGTTTGTAACGGAATTCGTTTTCAAATTTGTATATAATTTTGCCTATTTTGTAATCACATATAAAAATAATATTTCATCTGAGTGTATGGTTTGTTGAATGAATGATCATCATAGATAGTTTGTTTTCATAAGTTTTTGTAAAAGAATGATGTATTTGTTTTCAACATATTAAATAACGTTTTTCATTTGAAAAACTTTTTGAAATTATATTGTTGAGATTTTTCATTTCTTGGTGATTGCTCCATCTATATTCAGCAGATGGCAGTATTGACCCGACGTCTTTGAATCGTGGAGGGGTTCGAAATCAAGCATACAGGACCGTCTCTAGAATTTATTAAGAAATAAAAAGCAAGTATTTTTTCTGATTAACAAAATTTCTTTATTTAAATGTAAGGATTTTATTTAACTTTGGCGCTCATATTTGAAATTAAAATTGTTTCGTTTTTTAACATTTGAACCCTACTTGAGATCGTGGAGTTTTTCATGCAAAGGTATAATTACTTTATAACCTATTTTAAAAGTTTATAATATACCGGGCAAACAAAAACTAACAATAAATATCAACTAAACATTAACAATAACGTTGAAATATTCTCTCACCCAATTCTATCCAGTATAATTTAACGGCCCAACGTAGGGCAAATTAGAGAAAGTCTATTCATATTAAAATATTAAAATTACACACCTAACAAACCAGTATAATATATATATATATATATATATATATATATTCTGAAATAAGCCTAATCATTAAAATTGTGAATCTAACTGAAATCCAACATACTCCCCCACCAAAATGCAACTTAAAAAGGGACAGTTTTGACATTTAAAGTGTGTATAACAAAATTAAATTAAATTTTTTATGGCAACATTGAATAAGTTTCACAAAATACCTATAACACCAATAAATGTGTAAAAAAAATTTACTTAATGTAGAAGGCAACGGGCACAGTTTTACCAGGGGTCGCCGAGAAGGCCCTTTTGTGGTAGCTACATCCATAACCCCTATAATTTCGTCCTGTCCCGGGAATAATTCAAATATGCGGCCTCAACGCCACTGCAAGGGAGGAAGATTATCCTCTCTTATCAGAACCATCGTTCCTACTTCGACAGGTTTAAAATTGTCCATTTATTGCGTTGGTGCAAGGCATACAAATATTCCTTGCTCCACCGTTTCCATAAATGTTTATGCAATTTTGTAAGCAGCCGCCATTTTATGAGATGAGAGGCCGACATAGAATGCCCCTGCAATGGATCAAGTACAACCGAAAGCGACTCAAGGTTTAAAATATGACTTGGAGTTAAAACCGACAAATCGTTAGGATCTGAGCTCATAGGAGTCAGCAGTCTTATCTGAATTATAAGGGAATTAAGTTCCTCATATAATAATAATAATAATCTTTATTCAATAAATACAAATACAAAGGAGTATCTTACAAAAGAAAAAGAAAATGAATAAAGCTAATGAGCGATAAGTGTCGTTCCACTTGTTTCGCATAAATATAAAAAGGTTTATAAGAATTATTACATACATTACACAAATATATACTTATAAGTAGTTCCTAAAAATAGAGATGACAATATAACATACTTATAAACAATAAACAATGGAGATAAAAATAAATACACGATATATAGAATTACAATTAGTTCCTCCTCATTTATGCAAGCAGCACACTGTAACATATTAGGATCATGATTTGTTCAGCTTGCGTAAGTATCGAAATGGCGATGAATTAATTGTCTTTGATTGTCAAGAATGAATTTTTTCAATGCATTTTTGAATTGTGGTGGATATATACTTGTTTTAATTCGTTCAGGTAAATTATTATAAAATTTTGGTGCCAAGAAATTGAAGGAACGTTGTGTTACTGTTTTCATCATATAGGGAACTGGGTGTTGATTTCGATTTCGCGTATTGTATTGATGGTTATCTACTTATGCTGTTTGTTTTGTGGTGTGATATTTTATGAGTGTGTGAAAGAAGTATAGTTGTCTGGTGTCCATAATTTTTGTTTCTAAGTACAGTTTATCAGAGTTGTACTGTCGATCTTTAGAAAAAATGAGTTTGAGAAAACGCTTCTGGCATATTTCTAAAAGGTGTATGTAGGTTTTCGCTGCAGCTCCCCATCCTAGTATTCCATAGCGGAGGTGGCTTTCCACTAGTGCGTAGTATAGTATTTTTAGGAGGTGGGTTGGTAATATGTTTTTAAGGTATCTGAATTTGTATAAAATAATTTGTAGTTTTTTGATGATATATTTAATGTGAGAGTCCCATCTTAAATGTGAATCAATGATGACTCCCAGATATTTAATATTATTAAGCGATGAAATATGATAGGGCTTGTCATTTATATTTATAGTTAAGTTATCGAAAAACGGTAATCCAGTTCTGTTACAACTAAAAGGGACGTAGTTCGTTTTTTCTAAGTTCACTGTGAGTAATTTAGTATCTAAAAAAGATTTTATTTTACTAAAATCGTTTTGGGATTTTTCTTTTAGTTCTTCCCAAGTGTCAGCTGTATAGAGTATTGCCGTATCATCAGCGAAACCAAGAATGAAACCATCACTTTCAAGAGAATATAATTCATTCACATAAATATTGAAAAGTATCGGCCCTAATACTGTACCTTGTGGTATTCCGAATTCAATTTTTCTTGTCTCGCTAATGACTTCACCGAGTTTCACTCGCTGGTATCTATTTGATAAGTAGTTTTCGAACAGCTTCAGACTTTGTCCTCTTATACCTATGTTTTCAAGTGATTTCAAAAGCAAATTGTGGTGAACCGTGTCGAATGCCTTGGAAAGATCTATAAAAACGCAAAGACATGGATTACTATCATTTAGTGCTGTGGTTATTCTTGATGTCAAAGTTAATATCGCATCCTCGGTAGATTTCTTCTCTCTAAAACCAAATTGATTATTAGAGATTATATTATATTTCTTCAGGAAAGAATCTAAACGATTTTTTAAAGCCTTTTCGAAAATTTTGGATATGTGTGTTATCAGAGAAATAGGGCGATAATTTGTGATTGTAGTTCGGTCTCCTTTCTTGTATAGCGGGATTATGAGTGACTCTTTAAAGTCTGACGGCCATATTCCTGATTCGAAACATCTATTGATAAGGTTTTTTAAGGGTTCCAGAATATGATTTTCAACTGATTTGAGGGTTTCTGATTTGATGTTGTCTATACCAGCAACTTTTTTAATTTTCAGTTCCTGAATTATACTGCGCAGCTCTTTAGAATCTATTGGAAGAAGAATCATAGAATTGCACACGGATTTATTTGCTGGTGTATAAGTTGGCGTTCTGCTTATCTTGTTTGCCAGTGTTTTTCCAATGGATGCAAACACTCCGTTAAATTCATTGGTAATATTCATTGGTTATAAATTGACCAGTATTATTTTTAACAGCGTCAATGTTTCGTTGTGATTTATTATTTTTGCAAATTTTTGTCACTACATTCCATAATTTTTTTGAATCCTTATTGTTGTTTTCTATCTGTCTATTGTAATATTTTCGTTTAGTAATCTTAATTAAGGAGGTCAACTTGTTTTTGTAGTAGTTATATTGCAGTTTCAATTGTAAGTCGTTAGGATTTTTAGTCACATTTTTATGTAGTGTGTTCTTTGTATTTATAGATTTAAGTAAAGCATTAGTAATCCACGGAGCGATTTTTGTATGTTTTCTTTTTATTTGACGTTTTTCTGTGGATTCTTTGATTGCATTGGATCATGTTTCTATAAATACGCTAGTAGCAACATCTGGATTTTTTTGATTGTATACTTTGGTCCAAGGAGTGTTCTCTAATTTGTTATTTAGTGTTTTTATGTTTATTGTTTCAACGTAATTTATGTTGTCTACTTTAGTCACTTTTTCCTTATTAAATATCACTTGTAAGATAGTAGTTGAGTGGTCTGTTATATTTGTTTGGAGTACTATTGGTAGTATGTTCTCAGTAATATTATTTTTGGCTTTCATGAATATATGGTCCAAGCACGCCCTTTGTCTTGTTGGATTATTAATAGTTGAGATGTAGCCGAATTCGTTTAGAAGGCTTGTGTATTCAATTGTGGTGAGATCGAATTCCAAGATATTGATGTTTAGATCTCCAATGAAAATGTATAATTCTTCTGAATTTGTATCATGTGTGTCGAGGTAGTTTTGTAAATTTGTAATAAATTCCTTTGGATTTGTATCGGGTGATCTGTATAACGCATAAATTATAGCACAACGATTTTTATATAGATGTATTTTCATCGACAATATGTTTATATTACTGTATAGTTGTATAATTTCGTATGAATAGTTATAATTGTTTTCTATATATATTACAACACCATCGTTTTGGTTGTATCTACTATCATTATAAATTAATTCATACCCATCAATTTGATGCAAGCTTGTGTCTGGTATCTGCCAGGTTTCAGTTAAAATGATCAGATCAATATCGGAATTCAGTTTTGTTAAAAATAGCTTGAATTCGTCTAGATTTTTGTTTATGCTTCGTATGTTATTGTGTACTACTTTAAAGTTAGAGTTACGTTTATTTACATTCAATATTTGAGAACATTCTTCTGTGGTTTCTAATGTATAAGTCTCAATTTTTTCAACAATAAAATCACGAATATATTGATTCATAATCCTTCAAATTACGAGCAATATTTCTATAGTGCGTAATATTCAAAGAATAACATTTTGTGTAATTATATAAACAAGAGAAATAAAAACATTTACAGGTATTAATCTACAAGATAAAATTATTAAAAAGATAGTTTCACTTAAGGATTATTAGTGTTTCTTATGGGGTTTTTTGTAACCTTAGAGCGGGTTTCAATTTTAGCTTTGTCTTCTGAGTCTTTTTTCGATTGCGTTTTTTTTACTGTTTCGTTGGGTGGTAGAACTGGAGATTCGGTGGATGTTTGTTTTTGATTCCTTGTCATCAGTACTTTTTCCAGCACCTTTGGAAATTCTTTGGTATGGTTTTGTGCAGAGGGTGTTCCTGGAGCACTATTGGATTTTTCTTCGATTTCCTTGACGTTTTCGCTTTGTTCCAAGTCCTCAACACTATAGATTATACCATTCACATGAAGTTTGTTGTTTTTTATGTAACAGTTGGTATTTTTATCCTCTCTAGCCAGGTACAAATGCTTTTTCAGTATTTTGTAATCTTCTCCTGTTTGATGGTCATATCATTCGAGATAGATATGTTCGTTCCTTTGAGTCTCTTTGCATTCGCTAGTATCGAAGACTTTTTCAGAAAAGAAACGAATTCTATTTTAACTGGACAGGACTCTTTTTTGCCTAGTGTGTAGAAGTTGTTTAGGTCTGAATGCTGTACTTCTACTCCAACAAGTCTCTTTATTTCACCAGTGATGAAATCTGTTGTGATGTTATGTCCCGTATGGTTCAATCCGAATATAATGATGTTATTTTCTTTATTTTTCCTCTCCAGTCGTTCCGCTTTCTCTTCCAGTTGTTGGTTCACTATTTCAAGTTTAGTTAGTCTATTTTTAATTTCTTCAATCTTCAAGCTGAGCCGCACTTCCACTGCTTCAATTACTGATTTTAATTCCCGTTTTGTTTCTCTGATTTCCTCTATTATCATTCCAATTGTTTCGGTCATCCCAACGATTATTGTTCACAAGTGTGTGGGTTGCTTTATGCCGAAAATGGTTTGATTACTGATGAGGAAAATTACTTCTGGTTTTATGTCTGCCGATTTCAATGTTTACAATTGTATATATAACAAATTACTTTGGTTTCTTTTACTCATTTCACTGAAACTCTTACTTGTTGGAAGGATCTAACAGTATTTAAACTATATTCGAAGCTTGTAGAATACAAAACGATGTTTGGATAGTAGAAATGTGTGATTTTCAATGTAATATAAATATGTTCAATAACTGTACTATTTCAATGTAGTTATTTTGAAACCAGTTTTTTTGTCTTTATGTTAATGGCTCACAAAAACAATAGTTCTAACATAATGCAATAATAAAGTTGAACAGCTCACTTTTAGCATTAATACACTAAACCAAAGTATAGATGACAGTTTTCTGCTTAATTTGATATCAAATTTGTATACTAACTTGCCTCAAAAACCACCAAAACTCACGATATTTAACGGAGCAACAACACAACACCGCTTATACTACTGATACTCGGGTTACTTCAATAACATCTGATCATCTATAACCCGAGCTAAATACATATTTAATGCCAGCTTTCCCCTGTCCTGCAAAGTGTAATGCAGAGGCAGAATTAAAATGAAACGAAATAGAAATATTTTCATTTGCCGTATCATTTTTCATATGTTTAAGGTAGTTAACCGTACCAATGAAATTACTACCGTAATTTGAGTACAAGTTCTCAACTTTACCACGACGAGCTATAAAACATTGCAAAACTAAGAGGGCAATTTTGCTGGACGAGTCAGAGGCTATCTTTAAGTGAAGAGCTTTGGTGGTCATACAAACAAAGAGGCACAAGACACCTTACAAGATTTAGCTCCTCTATAGCGATTCATCACAACATAAAACATAATAAGTAAGGGTAAATTTCCCATAACAGTTTGGTAATGTCGAGGACTTTGATTCCAACATGAAATGCATTTAGACAAAACCGAGCGTCTAGCTCGCATAGGAGGCAACGTCCAAGAATATCGAGTAAGTAAGAAAATCAAGGGTCTTAACCCGGCATGAAAATATCTTTTATGATAATAGTCGACAAGCAAATAAATTAATCGACTTTCGCGAGGTAATATACAGTGAAATTTTTATATCGAAGACGACTGCCAACCCGTAATGCCTTTCAATCATCGATAAAACAACACAACTTTCGAAAGGGCCTAGAAAATGCGTTTCCCTCCAACTCTTTCTCAAAATATCGATATTGAGTATATTTAACTGAAATCATCAGCGACTCATAAAGTTCATCGGAACATAAAGATCCGGAATTAAGAACAACCCTCAAGATCTCAGCTGAAAGGCGTTGATTAAACACAAAATCAGAATTGTTGTTTAACAACGTTTCAAGAAAATAAACATCGATGTAACAAACCAAGGTTACCTTTCGCGCCTCCTGAAACATTTCGGCACAATTAGAACAAAGAAGGGACCCATTTGGAAAAGGAGTAGAATTATAAATGAACTTGAGACCAGCGAACCAATGAGACTGCTCTAACATCAACGCCAGTAAAACACCTCTGTAAGCCAAATCAGCGAGATTTTGAGCAGAAGGAATATGAAACCAACTATCAGGAGACATGCGTTCCTGTATATTAGCTACTCGATTGGAAACGAAAATCCCCATCCGGTTTTATCCAACCGAGGGCAATCTCAGAGTCGGACCAAGCCACCAACTTTTCGATTATATGCTTACCTTCACGAATTCTGACTACGAAAGGCAATCATTTATCCAGTAATACAGCGGCAGAAAACACCAAATGGGAAATATTAACAGTCCGAATGGGAGCTACTTTCGACTTCGCGCATACGAAAAATACACGAATCTGACCATCTGATAACACTAACCGTAAATAAATGACAACAGCATAACACTTCTCACTATTGTCACAAAATCCATGCAGCTCACAACTAGCATAGCTGGACATGGATATAAAACAAGGTACTTAAAGATGCACAAGTGATGAAAGCTGTTCCTTATATTGGTTCAAAATATCACAAACTACTTTTGGAGGAGGGTAATCCCAATTTATTCCATATCACCACAAACGTTCAATAAGGTGCTTAGTAAACAAAGTCATGGGAGCTAGAAAACTTACCGGATCAAATACTCTGTCTAATTCTGACCACTTACTTCGTTTAGTACAAGACTTGTACAGAGCAGTAACGTGAAAGGAAAAACAATCAATTTGTGGATTGCATAAAAGGCCAAGGATTTATAAAGGAGACGAACAGCTATCATTATTAAAAGAAAAAGGTTTTCAGGTAAACAATCTAACAAGCATAAATCATTACTGGACCACTTGTGCAATTCAAATTGACCTCAGGCTAACGAGGATATCAACTGGTTTCGAAGAGCTTGCGCCATTTTCAAAGTATCAGGACCACCAACTATATCATCAACATAAGTGGTGTTACGCAATATCAGCTGTAAGAGGGAACTCTCTTCGTTTATTTTCACTCTGCTACAACAACGTTCTTAAAGCCAGAAAAGGAGCTGACAAAACACCATAAGTTACTGTCAATAACCGAAACTCCTGCAAAACTTCATCAGGGGAAAACATAAATATGATCCTTTGATAATCACAATGAGTTTTATCATCTCGTATTTGCTATATTCATCTGTTTGATATCAGTAGATAAGACATATCTAGGGAGTCGAAAATCTAGCAAACTAGTTAGAATATCCTGCTGTAGCTTTTTCCCAGTAAAAAAACACTGATTCAGAAGATTCTGAATGGTAGCCTGCCTAGAAACTCCTCTCAGTTTGGTAGTCAAACTATCAGGGCTTACTACAGTATTATGAAGAATATAGTAACAAAACATAGGATGAGAGGTCTCTGATAGTCTCCATGTGATTAAAATCCAAATATGAATCCAAATTCATATATCCTTGAAAAAACAGGAGAAGGCTCACGAAAAGGTAAAGCGACGGTGTAGATTAGATTAGATTTTAACGGGGTTACAATGCACTGAAACCTAAGGTTTATTGTGCCCCCCTATCAGAGCTGTTCTCACTACTACTACAGCTCGCCTTCCAGTTTCAGGGCTCTAATGAACTCTAGTATTTGGAACAGCTTCAACGAGGTTATATCCTCACTCTTACAAGTTTCTTGTCCGAAGCATATCTTGCGTTGGCTTGCAATGGCGAGCCATTCCAGAACTAGGTTATCTGGAATTTCATCCTCCTCCCCACAGAATCTACACTCATCAGTTTCTGCTAGACCTATTCTCATTAGGTGCTTCCTAAGGCGGCAGTGTCCTGTAAGAAAGCCCGTGAGGAGATGTAGGTTATTTTTACTGAGGTCCAAATATTTTTTGGATCTAGCAGTGTCAAAGTTCTGCAGGAACTTTTTGCAATGTTCCAACCCGGGAAGGCACCGCCAGAGTGCTTCTCTTTCGGTTTCCTCGTTCTTCCGAAATAAAGGGCGTTTGTGCTCCATTCCTGGCAAGTGTATTGGCCTCTTCATTTCCTGTGATTCCCGAGTGGGCAGGAACCCAGACTAAAGAGACCCTGTTATTCTTGCCTAATTCATCAAGTTTTCTTCGGCACTCCCATGCCAGCTTTGAGTCAATAACATGGGAGCTCAATGCTTTCATAGTTGCGTGACTATCAGAATGGATCGATATGTCACATTTCTGATAGTTTCTTTCTGGGTTCATTTCCACGCATCTTTCAATCGCAAGTATTTCTGCCTGAAAGACGCAGGGGAAGGAGCCTAACGATAATGAGTATCTAGTGCCAGGCCCAAATACTCCAGCGCCTGCTCCAGTGGTGGTTTTTGAACCATCCGTATACCATCTAATGGTGTTTTCTTTGAGAGTTTGGGTGGTGTATTCCCTTTCCCAGTCGCTCCTCGTATTCAAAATCGTAGTGAAATTGTTTTCGATACTTACTTTCTTGATCATTTCGTCACTGGGAAGATTCGCTGATGAGATGTATTTTGTTAGAGAGGATTTTTAATAATAATTTTTAATACTCTCATTGCCTTGGGCTTATATTTCTATTACCAGATGTAGAGGTGTGAGATCTGTAATGATCTCAAGCGCCCTAGTTGGACACGTTCTCATAGCTCCAGTGATGCACACACAGGCAAGCCTTTGAACTTTGTAAGGGTCTTCCTCGTGCTATACTGACATGCTTAGCCCCACTGACAAGCACCATTACTCAATGATTCTGAGGATATTTTGTAATAAATCACACAAGGTGCTCTCGAACTTGCCTCTGACTATTAGAACTATGAAATCAGTATAGCCCATACATTCGAAGCAAAGCTCGGTTAGCCTGTAGAGCAACTCATCTACTACGAGGCTCCATAAAAGGGGATATATCACTCCCCCTTGAGGTGTCCACTGAGTGGCTCAACTAAAATGAGACAACTAGGAAGGAAGCTATATAAAATCTGAATACGATAATAAAAAACGTCATCATGAAAACAATCCGTGGGATTGCAATTCAGCAGTGTCCTATTACCATATGCGTTCCCATAACTCCTCCGCCATTAGACAGAAATTCAAGGAATTTGTTGAATTTCAGAGTACCAAATTTTGGAGACCATTCTGGATTTCTTGGCCTTGGCTTCTTCTTCGGGTTCTTGTTGTTAGAATGAATTTTACAGTTCAATACACAATAATTATTAATATAATGAAATAC
This sequence comes from Galeruca laticollis, assembly GCA_963921935.1. NCBI lineage: Eukaryota > Metazoa > Arthropoda > Insecta > Coleoptera > Chrysomelidae > Galeruca > Galeruca laticollis. The sequence goes on along the minus strand of OY998175.1, from coordinate 40,177,539 downwards.
ATAAAAATATTCCAAATATTAAAATTTGCAGATATTATTGGAGACGAAATGCTGGCGATTTTTTGTTTTTGAATGTATTGAAACTCGTCACAATTGATAGAATTTAATAGGATTGGTTCCATTTGAAAATTGTCTATTTCACTTGAAAATGTTAAATTTGGAAAGTTTATTAGTTTCAGTTCGGTTTGATAATTTTCAAAATGTTTAATTTTAATACCATCAATGTCCACTTCGCACTCCGAATCAAGTTCTAGGATAAAAGTTCCCTGAATTAGAAAATTGTCTTTGTTTGGCCTGCACTTTTGATTAACTACACTTATTTCAGGAGATATTAGAATCCAATGATTCTCCACTAATTTTTGGATTCGTAATTCAGACATTTGAACAGTTAACTGCTGGCATGATGAGACGTTCTTGAAGTAGTGAAGCATCTGGATTTCATATGGAGTTTCTTCTTGAATGATAACGGGCCCATTCTGGTAGCAAATGTACTGTTCAGATGAAACTTCTTGACAATTCTCGTCGAAAGACATATAGGAAAGGTCATGCAGAATAAGGAATTTCGCTTGAGGTAGAATTACTTTGAAGAAGTTTTGTGTGGGTACAGGCAATGAGTATATGTGGAAATAATTGTACGTTTGGCTTTCTACTATACGAATTTCTAAGGTAAATACTATTTTGTATCACTTGGTATAACATTTTACTTCTGTGACCTTTTCATATAAAAGAATATTTTCTACCTTTGGTTCAAATGGAAGCTTATTGAATTTCAATTGTTCATTTACAATCATTATTTCATTTAAAATTTCTCTAGGTTCAATTATTGAATTATGAACTGTATTTAATTTGGAAAATATTATAGCTACTTCGATTTTCTCTAGAATATTGTAAATTAATTGATAAGTTGAAGCGATTTGAGAAACCAGTGTATCCGTGACATAAAGGTGATAATCTCCTTCTTATTGTTTGTAATAAGTTTCAATTTCCTCTATTCGTTTCAATAAAGTTTGTTGATTTTGTGCCAATGTATTTGTATTATTTTTTTAAATATTCATAGAATTTTGGAGAAGTGTTATTTGTGAATTGACTATATTCTTCAATTTTGATTGATTCTCAGAAAGTGTGTTAATTGCTTTATGATATTTTTCTGCATTGTTATGAGCCAGATTGTCCGTTATAGACTGAATTATTGAGCCAAGTCCGTTTATTATTCCTCTTTTGATTCTTATATTAAAAACTGGATTTATCTGATTTAACTGGATTTGTATTTTTTGTTCTAAATTTAATATTATGTTGCACATACTTTCAAATTTATTAATTAACACGGACTTATCTAAATCTTTTGGAAATGTTTGCTGAATTCTTTTAAAGTGATTTTGTATAGCTTCAAATTGGGTTACTATATCTGAAACGTTGAAAGTTTGAATAAAAGACCAAAAATCAATTTTAATATGAACATTGCCTAATTTATAAGGTAGAAGACCGGGTTTATTATTTAAGTTATGGAGTCTTGGGTGGTTTGATCCCTCATGGACGTGGATGGACAACCTGTAACAGTTGGAGATAGTTTTAGTTCCTTTATATGTATAATCTCCTTTTTATTTTGATTTTTCTTAGAAGTTATTTTTACTTTGTTCCCATCTAAAATTTCGGTTATTTCATAAGGTCCTATAAACTTATTAACAACTATAGGCCTATAGCTATTATACCTGTAATCTCCAAAATATTTGAAATACTGATAAAAAATAAACTAAGCTCCTATTTAGAACATAAGAACTTAATATCTGAATGTCAATTTGGGTTTCAGAAACATAAGTCAACCATTCTGGCAATCTTGAATGTGATTGAGAGCATAGTTGAGGGTCTGGATGCGGGTAAAAACACGTACGCCATTATGTGTGACCTAACTAAGGCCTTCGACTGTGTGAGCTCGGACATTTTATTGCGAAAGATGGAACATTACGGATTCCGTGGTAGAGAGTTGGAATTGTTTAAATCTTATTTGGAAAATCGTCAGCAATACGTAAGCTACAATGACTGAATCTAGTCGGATGTCGGTAAACGATGGAGTCCCGCAGGGTTCAGTGTTAGGACCATTATTATTTTTACTATACATAAACGATCTACCGGCGTCTCTTGAGTGTCGATCGGTTTTATTTGCAGACGATGCTACATTCTTAACGAAAGGAGAGGAAAATGTCAGCATCGAGAATCTAAAGTTAGCTAAATCTTGGTTTGATTCAAACAATTTGAAATTAAACGATGGGAAAACTAAAAAAATAACATTTAGCTCTGTAAAACGAGGTACCAAAGGGGAATCTGTGAAATTGTTGGGTATCACATTAGATCCTGGTATCAATTGGGGGGACCACATAGACTCACTATGCTCAAAGATTTCATCACAGATTTTTGCAATGAGACAATTACGCTCATCTATTGGTAGTAATCTTGTTATGCGTACGATTTACTTTGCGTTGATCCACAGTCATCTGGCTTATGGTATCTCTCTATGGGGTAACTCTAGCAGAGTACAAAGAGTCTTTACTCTTCAGAAGACTGCTTTGCGCATTATTCATAATGCAAAAAGTCGAGTACATTGCAGTGGACTTTTCGCGGAATATGGGATCCTGCCATTGCCTTGCATGTACATGTTTGAGACACTTCTGTGTATTCATAGGGGTGTACTACATATGGCAACTCATTCTGATGTTCACTGTTATACCACCAGAGGTGCAGAGCGACTCATTGTGCCTTTTTCTAGGCTGCATCAAACACAATACAACAAACTAGATGTTAGATTGTATAATAAGTTTCTAGATTTGCATGCTGATAAGAATGTGAAAAATATGAGCCAGAATCAGTTCTATAGATTTTCAAAACAATTTTTACTACAGAATTGTTTTTACGCAGTTCGGGACTACATGTCGTTCAATTATTAGTCTTACTAATTCATTCTTACATATATGTTACTTCAGAAATCTAATTTTCTGAAAATATTGGTTTAAATTTATTTCTATTCTATTATCTGATTTAGGAATTTTGATAACTACTCAGTAATTTAGTATTAGGACTACACAAATGCTTTTGTATTTAAAACTGGTCAATAAATCGTATCGTATCGTATCGTATCATTTTTACTATGATAACGCAAGTTTTTCTTAAATACTATTTGTCCTAACTTAAAATCAGTAATAGTATTACCTTTTTGATTATTCTTAGCTACAATTTTATCTCTTTGTTTTTCTATTGTTCCTCTTACATTTTCATAAAAACGTTTGTTTTTCCTTATGATTTTCAGCATAATCTGAGTAAAATGCTGCGGGAATAAAAATTTCATTTCATTAGTGTGTTCGAAGGTTAATTCGAAAAGAGTAAATTTACTGCTAGTATGTATTGAGCTATTGTAATCTAAAATTGCATAGCCAATTAAGTCATCTTCATTAGGATGCATTTCTTTTAGAATTCTGAGATGTTCTGTTAGACTGGAATTGAATCGTTCTGCTACACTGTTTGATTCGTGACGTCCTACAGTGCCAAAATATATTTTCATTTTATGTAAATTCAAAATTTCTTTTACAGTATCATTATTAAATTCAGTACCATGGTCAAGAATAATTTTTTCTGGTATTCCAAAAGAACAAAAGTATTTTATTACTGCTTTACTTACATGAATAGCCGTTTTGCCTTCGACTTGGTATGCCTGTGCGAACTTGGAAAATGCGTCAATAATAATTAAATATATTTCATTGTTGTGATGAAACAAATCTATGTGGACAATTTGAAAAGGTTTTGATTCTATTTCAGTTATTACCAGAGGATTCTACAATACCACGATGGTTAGTTTTGCCAACGTGGTGATGTTTTATTAACATTATTTGTTCTTCCTTTTCTTTGATTGTGTTTACTGGTTTTAAGCATCTAATTAATTTTGCTCCTTTTTCCGAAAAGTGTTCTAAATAGATTTTATTGAAATCGTTATAAAGAGAATTATTCTGAAAATACATGCAGTAACAACGTTTCATAATTGTGTAGTATTTTAAAAATTCGAGTATAAAATTTTCATTATTTTGGGTCGGAATTTTAACATTTATTATTTTATGATTTTCGTAGGTTTCCTGCTCAACTATTAATTTGGGATATGGATGGGGTGTGACTATAATTTGATTAATTATTTCGTCATATATTCGTATACCGTCATTTGTTGTTTCATTAAAAGTTGTGTTGTGTATTTGAGTCACTGTCAATTGTGTTAGCTGTTTGCAAATTGGCATCGGTTATATTGTAATTTATTTGTTCGTCTACAAGGTCATTATAAAATTGGTCTAATTCATGAGGATCTGTAATTTCGTCAGAATTATTAATCATTGAATCATTTTAGAGTGCGTTAATAACTACTCTAGAAAGTGCATAGCAATTAGAATTTAAAGTACCTTTTTTGTACATTATTTCATAGTCAAATTCTTCCAAACGTAATTTCCAGCGTATTAATTTTGAATTCGGTTCTCTGAGATTAAATAGCCAAATTAAAGGACGATGGTCACAATTTATTTTAAATCGTTTACTGTAGAGATATGGTCTAAAGTATTTACAAGCCCATACTATGGCAAGTAATTCTCTCTCAATAGTACCATATTTTTGTTCAGAGTTATTTAAGGTTCTTGAAGCATATTCAATTGGTATATCCGAACCAACTGAACCTTGAGATAATATTGTGGCTAATGCTACGTTTGAAGCGTCCGTGGTTAGAACAAAGGGCTTAGAAAAGTTTGGATACTGAAGTATAGGTGAATCGATTAATAGATTTTTACAAGTGTTAAAAGCTGTGATAAAATGTTGATCGTGTTTAACTTTAACATTATTTTTCAAACATAAAGTTAACGGTTTGGTTATTTTAGCCAAATCTTTAATGTATCGTCTATAATAGCCTAATAGTCCTAAAAAACTTTTGATTTCCTTTTAATTTTTTGGTATTGGATAATTTTTTATAGCACTTATTTGGCTTTAATCCGTCTGGTGTAATAAATATAATATAAAGAAAATTTTATTAGGTAAAACTTATAATTAAAACAGTTTTAAAAAATTGAACATGGCAAGTCAATATATATATATATATATATATATATATATATATATAGCAAATAAAGAAAAACAATTTATAAGAGATACTGGCTTTACATAGAAGGAAAATATTAAAATATAAGATAGAGGGGATAAAAATAACAATAACTCAAATATCAAATAGGAGTTCACAATTTTTTTTAAAGGATAGGAAAGGATAATAATGAATGATATTGATTAAAAATATAGGAGGTAATGTTTGATGCCAATTAGAATCTTATAGATTACTTGAAAATACATGGAAAAATAAGAAAATTGATATTGATATATATATAAATATGAATTCAAGAAATAATTAATTATATTGAATAATGAATATTGAAAAGAAATATGATATGAGGAGTATATAGAAGAATAAAATATAATGAAATTAAAAAGAAATAAGTTGATATATAAGTGGATGTTAGTATGAAAATGATAGTAGAGAAGTATTACAAGAAGTAATATTAAGAATATAAATTGATCCTAATCAAGTGTATTTTAGGAAAGAATAATGATACAGGTATTGAAAGAAATAGGTATTGTAATAGGAAATATGTGAACATGTATTTGAGAAATAAAGTTAAATAAAATTAAGATTATGCCATAAAGTTGTTAAAAAAAATTAAATAAAATAATATCAATCATTTATAAAAAGAAAATTGAAATTTAAATAAATATCCAAGGTATGGATATCATTTAAATTTAAATTTGAGGGGAATTGAACCAGATATCATATATATTAAGAGAATTCAGTTCTGTATAGGAATATTTTGCTTATATGAAAATGGATTGAAATGATGTAATTAAGGAAAACATAATAAAAAGAAAACACTATTCTTAATAAAAAGCATATAAAGTAAAGATATATTAAATAATTAGTATACAACAATTTAATAAATAAAGAAATTACCTTAATAACTGTATAAAATTAGAAATTGCCTAACAAATGTAATGGAGAATAATAAAGATGCCTAAGATGATGGATTATTTTCTATAACGTAATCAGCTGTTCATCTGAAATAAAACAAATCTTAGTATAGTCAATTCATAATAATTATCAATTTAAGTAGTTAAATTATAAAATAAATACACATATTTAGTAGAATAAGGAGTATAAATTTCATAGATAAACTAATAATAACATAAAGAAAAATGATATATCGTCAAGTGAAATAAACATAGAGTCAATAAATAATAGTTTTGTTAATGAATTAGTATAAATAATTTAAAGAAAAAATTAGAGAGAGGTTACATAAAAGAATTTATGTTTATCAATTAAGATGATTGTAATAGTAATAGACTGTCAATAACAATATTAGATATTGGACTATTTAAATGTTATCATGAGTATAACCAACTATAACTTATTTGTGTCATAAGAACTCAAGGAACTCCACAAGTAAACTTATAATATCAAGTGGAATTTATATTAGTATATGTATGAAACAATTTTGCCAAGTGAAATAAGTAAAAATAATTCGACTGCATGAGACAATATTTGATTGGCTATAAACAAAGTGACAGAACGAATTTCAATCAACAAGGAAAGAAACAAACTTTTTAAATAGTGACCTGGAAAAAACAAGATACTTGTTTATTGAAAAAAGTTGGGAATCAGCAGGGAAGCGTTGGTAGTTGGAAGCTGGCGTCGAGATAAGAGGAGCTTATGTAAAAGTGTTCCCGAAATTCCATGAAAATTCCCAATTAACGTGACGAAACTTATAAATTACTATTAAAAACAATACTAATAGTACTCACAAATATTTACATCCAGTTTTACTGCAAAAATTATCAAAATTTCTCCTAGTTATTGGTATTGGAACTTCAGAGGAGTATTCCTGGGTCCAGAGGTGTTCATCCCAAGTCCAGAACAACAGGTCAGTGTTTATTTAAAATATTATTGGCCAATAATAAGAGTTAAAAACTCCTGAACACAATTCAGTGCATAATTTCATGAAATCTATAAACTTTGCGGCAATGATCGATCTAAAAAAGAAAAAAAACGGACTTTATATAGTTAATCAATTAAACAAATCATTAATAACAATTGAAAAGGCCTAATTCAATGTAAATAAAAGCTTATACTTACGCCATTTTCTCATCTCATAAGATAAATGCATCATCAACTGTTCATATAATATTTCCATGTGTATATAACGCCTATAATTCTATTTCTTCCACAGCAATTTGTATTTTATATGTGTATATTTTCAACATAAATTCTTCTATGTGATAAATCATTTAATTATATTCATCGACAACAAACGATGCTTATAAAATGAGCACATCTATGCTCCGTATTGTAAAAATTTGGTTCACTTCATGTTAAAGCACATGACTAGAGTTTAAGCATGCGCACAGGAGAATATATAAAATCAAATGATTTCGTATAGGAAATCCATAGGCGTCGCAACTTATAAATATTGAATCAAAAAATTTCTTTAAAAATTAAATTTGTTTAAAAAGTAAAGTGTTTCTTTTTATTTAAATAAGTGAAAAATATCTACGAAAGCCAGGACTCAAAAGGTAGACAGACAATACAATACAATAATATAACAGAATAAAAAAAAATATATAATTACTGAGCTAGCCACATCACATAAAAAAATTCAATAAACAATCAAATATCTATCTATATTAATTTAAAAATAAGTATAAAAAATTAGTTTAATATATATATATATATATATATATATATATATTTTAATATTTTTAATGTTCTACTGTTTTTATAATTATGTATTATATGATTTTATTTGAAATTTGATTATTAGATGCTGTTGTTACAATCGTGGTAGTAACTACACTAATGTGAAAACACCTTTATCACTGAATATAACCTATTTGAAATTTTGACAGGAATTGTCAAATTATTATGCCCGGCTCAGATGAATATGAAATTTTATATTCTGAAAGATAAATTACTACAAAATCGACTTACTCGCTCTCACCTCAGGGAGGGTTCAAAGATTGAAAAAAATTAATAATTTAAAATTTTAAATTTATAAATTTCTAAAGAATATTCCAAAATTGTCAATTATACTATTGCAAATCTATAGTGACTGCTTGTTCAATATATTCTAAGACCATTAAATTATCTAATGACATCTACAATTTTTCTGTCACTGAAAATTAACTAAATGTCACTGATTATATCAAAAGTTTTATAGGATCCAAAATTTTTCAAATTCAATGAAATAGGAGTTGAATTAATACCAAAGTGAGTTGGAATCAAAAATTATATATTATATACCATCAGATAACAAGTGAAAATGAATTATTATTCCCAAAATATAATAAAGAACAATAATCGTACTTTCTACGAACCTTAAAATTAAAAAAACAACCTATATACTAGAAGAACAACCTAATTAACTACTTATTCTAAACGTTCAAATCGTCGAAAATTACACTTGACGTGTATAAATGTCAAATAACTATATGCGATAAAATTGTCTATTCAAAAAAATTTTCTCTTCTCTTCAGGTGAAATTTCATATATCTTTAACGTAAATTTTGTCAGTATTCAAAAATGTGATATATATGCATCTATCTTAATTTTATTTAAAGGCCTGTTAATTCTTGAAAAATAATTTATAAAATCTGGACTGGACTCACCAACTAGGTATCAGTATCACTCGTTCTGATTCTAAGCACGTCTTTTAGAATCGCCGGAACCACTTTTCTAAATTTATAATTTAGAACCCGGAAAAATCACTAACACTATTTCAATATAATTATTTAAGGAATTATTCACGCACTGATCTTATCATGCTAATTATTATAATCTGATGCTATTTTAATATATCAATTACTATTATATTATTCAGCAAATTTGAGAGAACTCATATTAGATGTTCTCTCGAGAGGGGTTCGAAATCAACTAACTAAACTTTTTCCATAAATAATTCTCTTCTCTTTTGGTTACCAAAGAATTCCTTTTTTTAAAAAAAAATACAAATTTATGTTTTCATATAACAAAGAGAGATTTTCATTCTTTTCTTCTAATTGTAATTTTGCTACCAGCGACATCTGTATTCTTTTTTTAAAATCTTTATAAAATCTATGTATCATTAAGTATCTTCTGCATTATTGTCATTCGAAATTGTAATGTCAAATTTTATTTGCGTATTGAATCTTTTAAATTATTTATAATACATTGTATATCACTAGTATTACATCCAAATATGTACATTTTTCTTTATTTCAATGTTTTCTTTAGAATTTAGATAGAGTATATGTATTAAATCCCCCTAATAAAAGAATGATAAATCGATTCTTGCATATAATTATAATTTATCTTTCAAAATTGCCAAATATCATACTAATATCTTAGTAACATAGTTATATCTTTCAAATAATTATCTCTAAAATTTATCTTCAATCAAATTAAACTATTATTCCTAATTCCTATAAAACTTTTTAAATCTACTATATCTATTAAAATTTCACGTAACATAATATCATTTGTTCCAAGTTAAGTATAATATTTATATACCTGTTCTATGTTAAAAACTCCTCTTTCATTTCCCGTAATGGGGTCTAATAATTGGTAACTATTCTGTGCTCCTTCGTTACCTACTACATAAGGTCCCTCAAACGTTAGCAATAATTTTGCGCAACTATTCTCTGATCTTTTTGCAACTTGCAATGATCTTACAATCACCAATTCTCCTTTTTCAAAAACTGTCTTCTTTTTATTTTTTTGGTTCATCCTTTTAATATATTTTTTAGCTTGCTTCTGCAGTCTTTCATTCACCTTATTCAAAACATCTTCCACTTCCAATTTTCGATTCACTATCCAATTTCTTTGGGGTATTGTGCCAGTAAATAAATATTCTGGGCATTCATTTGTAACACCATGAGGTATTTGGTTAAGGAATCTTTCTACATGATTTAAATTATTTTCCCATTGACAGTGATCCTGATTACATAAAATTCGTAAGTACTTGTTTATCTCTTTGATGTATCTCTCAGCTGGATTTGACGATGGTTTCCTAATGCTAATAAAGTTCAACTTAATTTCTTGATTTTGACTAAATTTAGCTAGTTTTTCACTTTCAAAATAAGTTGCATGATCTAATATTATTGTTTTTGGCGTTCCATATTCTTTAATGTACATTTTTGAAATCTCTATCACAGTTTTTGCATTGGTTCTTTTGCATGGGTAAACTTTAACAAATTTCGTAAAAATATCAGTGATAACAAATATGTGTTTATTCTCTTGTATGCTCGGTATTAAATTGCTTATGAAATCTATAGCAACAATTTGTAATGGCTTCTGTGCAACTATTGATTTTGTCAAATTTTTATTGTGATAATTTTTTTCTTTTGCTAGTTGACATATGGCACACACTTTACAAATATTTTTGGCAATTGCTAAATCCTTTTTTGTTATATAGTTTTCTCTAATAAGCATCCATAACTTCCTAGTCCCAACATGTCCATGTTCTTCATGTAAATTTTTCAAAATTTCCTTTGCATAATCTTGTGTAATTACAAATACTTCTCTATCTTCCAGACATTTATACCATATTTCCTCTATATTAATAGCATTATTTTTATAATTGGATTCCAAATTTTGTTGATCTTTCCTAATTCTATCCAATGAATATAATCCTTCCTCTTGTAGCATTCTATTTATACCAATTTTATACTTTCTCCGTTCAAATGTGGTTTCTGTCTCTCTACTTAAAGCATCTGCAACAATATTCTGTTTTCCAGGAATGTATTTTATTTCGAAATCATATTCTTGTAATAATAAAATCCAGCGATGTATTCTATTATTCGCATATCTATTTTTAAGCATAGCTGTCAAAGCTGAATGATCAGTTTCTATAATGAATTTAGCTCCTAATAAAAAAAATCTCAATTTAGTGATACAAAATACCACGCTTGCCATTTCAAGTTCTGTTACTGAATATTTCCTTTCATGCCTTTTAGTAACCCTAGATATGAAACTAATAGGTACTTCTCCTTTTTCCTGTTCTTGTATCAGTACTCCAGCAAAACGATCAGCTGATGCATCTGTTCTCAAAATAAATTGTTTATCATACTGTGGGTGATATACCTTGAGATTATTTGTAAAATCTTCCTTTAATTTTCTAAATGCTTTTTCCCGTTTGTCATTCCACTGCCATTTTACACCTTTTTTTAATAGTTCAATTAATGGTATTTCTTTTCTACTAAGATCCGGTATCAATCGTTTGAAATAGTTTAAAATTCCTAGAAACCCTCTCAAAGTTTTCAAATTTGTTGGTTGTTTATATTCTAAAATTATCTTAATTCGATCAGGATCCATAGAAACTTCTTTAGTGTTCAAAACATATCCCAAATAATTTATCTCCTCTTGATAAAATTTACATTTTTCTATGTTTAATTTTAATCCAGCATTTTCTAGTTCTTCGAAAATAATGTTCAAATGCTCTTGATGTTTTTCTTCATTTTTCGAATATATAAGGATATCATCTATATAATGAAGTATGAAATTTTCATATTTGTTTAAAATAGTGTGAAGTGTTCTTACTAAAGCTGCACATGAGCTCTGTAATCTGAAAGGTACCACACAGAATTGATATACCACTCCATCTAACATAAACGCAGTATATTTCCGACTTTCTTTTTCTAAAGGAATTAACCAAAAACTATGTTTCAGATCTAATTTTGAAAATATGTTTGCATTAGTAATTCTACCAAATATACTATCGATATTCATGGGACTTTCGTATTGTTTCTTTGTGTAGCTATTGATATTTCTTGCATCTAAACATATTCTTATTTCTCCAGATTTTTTTCGTACACACGTAACTGCATTAATATATGGTGAATTTGATCTTTCCATTATTCCATCTTTTAACATATTTTCTAATTCATGGTATACTTCATCCTTCAATTTATATGGAATTGAATATGTCCTTACTTTGAAATTCGATATATCTCTATTCATTTCCAGTTTATGTATATATTTCCTTGCTACTAGTACTTCTTCATTGAATAATCTGTTGTATTGTCTTATCAATTCCATTACAATTTTCACATATTTTTGTTTACACAAATTTAAATCTATTTTAGGTTCTTCATTGATTTGATTCATTACATAAAATGTATCTTCTTCTAATTTGTTTGTTTCTTGTTTGAGGAAATGAATATCTTCTCCTTTACAATTCATCAACTTTTCTTTATAATTGATAATCATTTTGTGATTGTCTAATTCATCGGAACCTAATACTATATCATAAATTAAATTCTTTACGACCAGCATTTGTACTTTAAACGAATTATTTCCTATTTGTAATTCCTCAATTATAATTTTACTTGTATCATATAGTTTTTTATTATTCGCTCCCACTAGTGATAATCTATTTGTATTTACCACCATAATATTATTTTTTTTGCACTTGTCTATAATCCTTTCACTTATCAACGTTACTTCTGATCCTGTATCTATCAGAATTTTACATCCTATATTTAATGAATATTAAACCTAAATTGTCATGCATTTCCCCAATTTCCCCAATATCAACAAATTCTCTTGGATGTTCGTACTTAGAAAAAATAATATTATGCACGTGAAAGCGGTTTAAGTAAAATTTCTATCTACAGTTTGACTATGATCCTCATATCTTTCTTGTTCTTGTATTATGTTTACTTGTCTCCTGTCTCCTATTTCTTGATTTCTTCTATCATAGTTTCTGTCTTGGTTTTCCAACGTATCATTTCTTCTATCATCATTTCTTCTTTCAAAGTTTCTTCGATCATAATAATTATTTGTTCCTGTCCGTCTATCCTGTCGCCAATTTTCAATTCTGTCTTCATTATCATTTCTTCTGTCCGAATTTCTGGTATCTCTTCTATTTTCAAAGTACTTATTATCATTATTTTTATTTCCATTTCCATATCTTCGGTCTTCATTTCTATAATTTCTATTTTCAGTTCTATAATTCCTGTCTACATGTCTATCATTTCTTCGGTTATCAAAATCCCTGTTTCTATAGTTTCTATTTTCATATGTATTATTCATATCTCTTCTGTAATGTCCATCTCCATTTCCCCCTATTCCATTAAAATTTTTAATTTCATTTCTTTTTTCATTATTACTTCTTTCAAGTCTGAGTAAATAATTTGATAAACCTTCCATCGTCTTGATATTTTGTATCCCTATAGTTTCAGATACTTGTTGGTTGAAATGTCTGGAAATATATAACACCATTTCTTCTTCTCGCATGCTTGGCTCCAAATACTGTGCGTTGTTGTACATTTTCATTGCATATGCATTGAAATTTTTACTCTGGTTATAATCAAATTTCCTAAAGTATAGTTTCTCTCTGAAACTCGCCTGTTGTATCTCCCCCCAAAAATATTTTAAAAATTGTTTTTCAAATTCTTCGACATCGGGTATTTGTTCCTCTTTATTGCAAAACCACAATAAAGCATGTCCAGATAACATTCCTCTAATAATGATTTTTTTCTCTACAATGTCCCTTATTCCTCTCATCCTACTTTTGATTATTTTGATAAATACTTTTGGGTGAATTACATTTATATTACCATCAAATTTCACTCCAAAGTCGATATTTCCAGTATACATCGTTCCACCTCCATTCCGTTTTAGATTATCTTCTATTTCTTCTACAGTTTCATGTAATTTTCTATTCATTTTCTCCAATTCCTGGTTAAATAATTTGTCTATATTTTCACTCCTTTTAATACACGTTCCTGTTTGTTCCTCTATCCTTCCATTTAAATCATTAAATTTCTTATTCAAATTCTGTTCATATATTTGCATTACTTCTTCATTTGTTTGTCCTTGTACTTTAATGGACTGTATCTCTTCAATTAAATTCTCATTTTGTTTCTTCACTTCTACTTGAATTACTCCAGATAAATTTTCTTCTAGGCATCTTCCTAGTTCTTGAACTTCTTCTACCACCTGCTTGTTTGTATCTTCCCTGATTTTAATGCCAATTTCTTGAATTTCCATGCGCAAATTTTCCTTCTGGCCCTTCATATCCTCTTTCACCTTTTCAATTTTCTTTCTAAATTCATTATTTTCTTCCCTAATTTTATTAATCTCCTTTAAATTTTCAATTTTTCCTTCTTCTATTTTCTTTTCCAGCCTGTCCATGTTTCCTGTGATATTGTTAATATCCCCCTTAATCTCCTCCCTCATTGTATACATATCTCCTCGCATATTCTTTTCCATACTATTCATATCTGCCCTATTTTCTTCAAATTTCCTATTCATATTCTCATTCATTTTCAAAAGAAATTGTTGCATCCAATGATCATTGCTATTTGTTCCTCCTTGGGGTTCCCGTCTACTATCCTCCTGTTCTTCCCTTTCTTCATCGGATCCACTTTCAATTCCTACCTGTTTACCATCTCTTAACGTCATTCTTCGTTCCATCGTAAATATTTAAATTTTTTTTTATAATAATGTCAATAAATTTTTAATATTTTTATAATTATATGCACAGTTTTAATCACCCCACGTTTTGGGTGACAATTATTATAATGTTAACGTCAACCTAATTATCAAGAAAAATTCTTAATTCGCCACACGTTGGGCCGCCAAATTATAATATTTTTAATGTTCTACTGTTTTTATAATTATGTATTATATGATTTTATTTGAAATTTGATTATTAGATGCTGTTGTTACAATCGTGGTAGTAACTACACTAATGTGAAAACACCTTTATCACTGAATATAACCTATTTGAAATTTTGACAGGAATTGTCAAATTATTATGCCCGGCTCAGATGAATATGAAATTTTATAATCTGAAAGATAAATTACTACAAAATCGACTTACTCGCTCTCACCTCAGGGAGGGTTCAAAGATTAAAAAAAATTAATAATTTAAAATTTATAAATTTCCAAAGAATATTCCAAAATTGTCAATTATACTATTGCAAATCTATAGTGACTGCTTTTTCAATATATTCTAAGACCATTAAATTATCTAATGACATCTACAATTTTTCTGTCACTGAAAATTAACTAAATGTCACTGATTATATCAAAAGTTTTATAGGATCCAAAATTTTTCAAATTCAATGAAATAGGAGTTGAATTAATACCAAAGTGAGTTGGAATCAAAAATTATATATTATATACCATCAGATAACAAGTGAAAATGAATTATTATTCCCAAAATATAATAAAGAACAATAATCGTACTTTCTACGAACCTTAAAATTAAAAAAACAACCTATATACTAGAAGAACAACCTAATTAACTACTTATTCTAAACGTTCAAATCGTCGAAAATTACACTTGACGTGTATAAATGTCAAATAACTATATGCGATAAAATTGTCTATTCAAAAAAATTTTCTCTTCTCTTCAGGTGAAATTTCATATATCTTTAACGTTAATTTTGTCAGTATTCAAAAATGTGATATAGATGCATCTATCTTAATTTTATTTAAAGGCCTGTTAATTCTTGAAAAATAATTTATAAAATCTGGACTGGACTCACCAACTAGGTATCAGTATCACTCGTTCTGATTCTAAGCACGTCTTTTAGAATCGCCGGAACCACTTTTCTAAATTTATAATTTAGAACCCGGAAAAATCACTAACACTATTTCAATATAATTATTTAAGGAATTATTCACGCACTGATCTTATCATGCTAATTATTATAATCTGATGCTATTTTAATATATCAATTACTATTATATTATTCAGCAAATTTGAGAGAACTCATATTAGATGTTCTCTCGAGAGGGGTTCGAAATCAACTAACTAAACTTTTTCCATAAATAATTCTCTTCTCTTTTGGTTACCAAAGAATTCCTTTTTTTTTAAAAAAAATACAAATTTATGTTTTCATATAACAAAGAGAGATTTTCATTCTTTTCTTCTAATTGTAATTTTGCTACCAGCGACATCTGTATTCTTTTTTTAAAATCTTTATAAAATCTATGTATCATTAAGTATCTTCTGCATTATTGTCATTCGAAATTGTAATGTCAAATTTTATTTGCGTATTGAATCTTTTAAATTATTTATAATACATTGTATATCACTAGTATTACATCCAAATATGTACATTTTTCTTTATTTCAATGTTTTCTTTAGAATTTAGATAGAGTATATGTATTAAATCCCCCTAATAAAAGAATGATAAATCGATTCTTGCATATAATTATAATTTATCTTTCAAAATTGCCAAATATCATACTAATATCTTAGTAACATAGTTATATCTTTCAAATAATTATCTCTAAAATTTATCTTCAATCAAATTAAACTATTATTCCTAATTCCTATAAAACTTCTTAAATCTACTATATCTATTAAAATTTCACGTAACATAATATCATTTGTTCCAAGTTAAGTATAATATTTATATACCTGTTCTATGTTAAAAACTCCTCTTTCATTTCCCGTAATGGGGTCTAATAATTGGTAACTATTTTGTGCTCCTTCGTTACCTACTACATAAGGTCCCTCAAACGTTAGCAATAATTTTGCGCAACTATTCTCTGATCTTTTTGCAACTTGCAATGATCTTACAATCACCAATTCTACTTTTTCAAAAACTGTCTTCTTTTTATTTTTTTGGTTCATCCTTTTAATATATTTTTTAGCTTGCTTCTGCAGTCTTTCATTCACCTTATTCAAAACATCTTCCATTTCCAATTTTCGATTCACTATCCAATTTCTTTGGGGTATTGTGCCAGTAAATAAATATTCTGGGCATTCATTTGTAACACCATGAGGTATTTGGTTAAGGAATCTTTCTACATGATTTAAATTATTTTCCCATTGACAGTGATCCTGATTACATAAAATTCGTAAGTACTTGTTTATCTCTTTGATGTATCTCTCAGCTGGATTTGACGATGGTTTCCTAATGCTAATAAAGTTCAACTTAATTTCTTGATTTTGACTAAATTTAGCTAGTTTTTCACTTTCAAAATAAGTTGCATGATCTAATATTATTGTTTTTGGCGTTCCACATTTTTTAATGTACATTTTTAAAATCTCTATCACAGTTTTTGCATTGGTTCTTTTGCATGGGTAAACTTTAACAAATTTCGTAAAAATATCAGTGATAACAAATATGTGTTTATTCTCTTGTATGCTCGGTATTAAATTGCTTATGAAATCTATAGCAACAATTTGTAATGGCTTCTGTGCAACTATTGATTTTGTCAAATTTTTATTGTGATAATTTTTTTCTTTTGCTAGTTGACATATGGCACACACTTTACAAATATTTTTGGCAATTGCTAAATCCTTTTTTGTTATATAGTTTTCTCTAATAAGCATCCATAACTTCCTAGTCCCAACATGTCCATGTTCTTCATGTAAATTTTTCAAAATTTCCTTTGCATAATCTTGTGTAATTACAAATACTTCTCTATCTTCCAGACATTTATACCATATTTCCTCTATATTAATAGCATTATTTTTATAATTTGATTCCAAATTTTGTTGATCTTTCCTAATTCTATCCAATGAATATAATCCTTCCTTTTGTAGCATTCTATTTATACCAATTTTATACTTTCTCCGTTCAAATGTGGTTTCTGTCTCTCTACTTAAAGCATCTGCAACAATATTCTGTTTTCCAGGAATGTATTTTATTTCGAAATCATATTCTTGTAATAATAAAATCCAGCGATGTATTCTATTATTCGCATATCTATTTTTAAGCATAGCTGTCAAAGCTGAATGATCAGTTTCTATAATGAATTTAGCTCCTAATAAAAAAAATCTCAATTTAGTGATACAAAATACCACGCTTGCCATTTCAAGTTCTGTTACTGAATATTTCCTTTCATGCCTTTTAGTAACCCTAGATATGAAACTAATAGGTACTTCTCCTTTTTCCTGTTCTTGTATCAGTACTCCAGCAAAACGATCAGCTGATGCATCTGTTCTCAAAATAAATTGTTTATCATACTGTGGGTGATATACCTTGAGATTATTTGTAAAATCTTCCTTTAGTTTTCTAAATGCTTTTTCCCGTTTGTCATTCCACTGCCATTTTACACCTTTTTTTAATAGTTCAATTAATGGTATTTCTTTTCTACTAAGATCCGGTATCAATCGTTTGAAATAGTTTAAAATTCCTAGAAACCCTCTCAAAGTTTTCAAATTTGTTGGTTGTTTATATTCTAAAATTGTCTTAATTCGATCAGGATCCATAGAAACTTCTTTAGTGTTCAAAACATATCCCAAATAATTGTCAAATTATTATGCCCGGCTCAGATGAATATGAAATTTTATATTCTGATAAATTACTACAAAATCGACTTACTCGCTCTCACCTCAGGGAGGGTTCAAAGATTAAAAAAAATTAATAATTTAAAATTTTAAATTTATAAATTTCCAAAGAATATTCCAAAATTGTCAATTATACTATTGCAAATCTATAGTGACTGCTTGTTCAATATATTCTAAGACCATTAAATTATCTAATGACATCTACAATTTTTCTGTCACTGAAAATTAACTAAATGTCACTGATTATATCAAAAGTTTTATAGGATCCAAAATTTTTCAAATTCAATGAAATAGGAGTTGAATTAATACCAAAGTGTGTTGGAATCAAAAATTATATATTATATACCATCAGATAACAAGTGAAAATGAATTATTATTCCCAAAATTTAATAAAGAACAATAATCGTACTTTCTACGAACCTTAAAATTAAAAAAACAACCTATATACTAGAAGAACAACCTAATTAACTACTTATTCTAAACGTTCAAATCGTCGAAAATTACACTTGACGTGTATAAATGTCAAATAACTATATGCGATAAAATTGTCTATTCAAAAAAATTTTCTCTTCTCTTCAGGTGAAATTTTATATATCTTTAACGTTAATTTTGTCAGTATTCAAAAATGTGATATAGATGCATCTATCTTAATTTTATTTAAAGGCCTGTTAATTCTTGAAAAATAATTTATAAAATCTGGACTGGACTCACCAACTAGGTATCAGGATCACTCGTTCTGATTCTAAGCACGTCTTTTAGAATCGCCGGAACCACTTTTCTAAATTTATAATTTAGAACCCGGAAAAATCACTAACACTATTTCAATATAATTATTTAAGGAATTATTCACGCACTGATCTTATCATGCTAATTATTATAATCTGATGCTATTTTAATATATCAATTACTATTATATTATTCAGCAAATTTGAGAGAACTCATATTAGATGTTCTCTCGAGAGGGGTTCAAAATCAACTAACTAAACTTTTTCCATAAATAATTCTCTTCTCTTTTGGTTACCAAAGAATTCCTTTTTTTAAAAAAAAATACAAATTTATGTTTTCATATAACAAAGAGAGATTTTCATTCTTTTCTTCTAATTGTAATTTTGCTACCAGCGACATCTGTATTCTTTTTTTAAAATCTTTATAAAATCTATGTATCATTAAGTATCTTCTGCATTATTGTCATTCGAAATTGTAATGTCAAATTTTATTTGCATATTGAATCTTTTAAATTATTTATAATACATTGTATATCACTAGTATTACATCCAAATATGTACATTTTTCTTTATTTCAATGTTTTCTTTAGAATTTAGATAGAGTATATGTATTAATATATATATATATATATATATATATATATATATATATATATACTCTTGTTGTCTCAGTTGGGTTGGGATCAAAGTGAAACTGTGCTTTTAATGAATAAAACATAACACGTCAAGATAAAAAATAGGAAAAATAGGAACGGTTCATATATTTAATATGAAGAAGCTTCATGTGACATATATAATTAATAATCTATAGAAATAATTGTGACATAAATTCATTTCTATTATAGTGCGGTATGTACTATCATCCCATATTCAAAGGTGATTGGCCAGAAGTTGTAAAACAAAGAGTAAAATTCAGGAGCGAACTGGCAAACCTAACCAAATCCAGACTCCCCCAGTTTACGCAAGAAGAAATCGCATTTATTAATGGAACCCATGATTTTCTAGCTGTTAATCATTATTTTACAACATTTGTCAAAGATACTGTAGAAGCTCCAGATAGTGT
Source organism: Galeruca laticollis (assembly GCA_963921935.1). NCBI lineage: Eukaryota > Metazoa > Arthropoda > Insecta > Coleoptera > Chrysomelidae > Galeruca > Galeruca laticollis. The sequence goes on along the minus strand of OY998175.1, from coordinate 40,157,404 downwards.
TATTAGTTACAATGCAGACGTAAGGACTGAAATTACTCTTGATGCTGTAAGTATTATACATATTAGATACATATTGATTTGAAAGGATCTCTGGTAACTTTCGGAAATTTAGAAATTTACTTTTATATGAATGTGTGTCTTTCAATGATAATAATGAAAATAAATCATTTACATTGACAGAACTTAAAGACGACTTGAAGGAGCTGGATTTAACAGTAGAAGAGTAACCAATTCGCTAATATTCACTGAAAAAAATGTTAATTATATATTTCATCGCATATTAGACTGGTGTCCTGATGGCCAATAAGAAGTTGGCAGATACCTCTTTGTTATATAGGATATAATAGAAATAGTTTCTTTCTTCACCCACCGACATGATCATTCTACAACAGAACAATACGATAAGCTAGTTAATATGGTTGACTAAGCCATTGCAAAAAATACTGTTCTGCAGCTTTTTGGACGTAAAACGGGATTTTAACATGGTCTAGTATGAGTGTCAATTATACCAAAATAATTGTTCTAATAGTTGAATTTGCATCACAATACTTCACTGGTTTACTGCCTTAATGGGAAAAGTAGAAATGTAAGCATGCTGGAGCAAATAACTTCATCTGGTGAAGAATTACGACTACGTTTGTAGCTCGGTTAAAAAATAGCAATAAATTAAGAAGAAAAATAATTGCTTTATTGGACATTGCAAACAAACTCCGAAATTCCTTCTTACATACCTTTTTTGCGTTTGGGTGTTGGTTCATAGCATTCACTGCTGAACATGGTGTTTATTTTTGTTAACAATCTCCAAATATGCATGTGCTATTATAGGTGTATTGAAAAATACATCTATAACAATAAAGAACTGTCACCAATGTGAACAAACGCACTAAGTGTATAAAGTAAACATGCCCTGGGGTTGTTTCCATTAAAAACTGAATCAAAATATGGTCAGTATTTGTACCGGGTGGTCCAATAAGCCGATCTCTCGATTATATATCAGAAACTATTCATGTTATAACTTTAGTAACCTTAATAAAAATGGCCAAGAGAAATCGCTAGAAATAACTTTCAAGTTTCTTGGTTAACCGCTAGGGGGCGTAACATGTGAAGAGAAATTTAAAAACCAGTTTTTTGTGAAATATGCCCAATTACACCAAGTGTTAAATACGAACTCGAGATATAAATAAAAACGCATAAACATAATTAAGTATAATATTGACTCACCCTGTATTAAAACTTAAATTAAAAATAAGTCAGTATTACTTTCAAATATTTTTATAGCAGTATCTTAGTGTCGATACCCATTTTGACCACTGTTATTTCATACTATAAAAAATAGTTTTTTCGAATCTAAGTAGGCTGCGATAATAAATTTGACTGGGACTTCATATTGTTTATTTATTGACAGCAGTAAAAACATTGAGTTCTCTTTAAGAAGTGTTATATTATAATTCGAATTGATGATTGCATTTTTTTTAATAGATATTATTATTGTTAATATTAGTAATTAATTATCAGTAGTACTAATAATTCGTGATGAGTATATCAAATGCAGAATTATATGATATGATTGGAGTTTATTTTGAATGTAACAAAAATGCCACTATTGCATCACGTATATATTCTGTAAGATATCCCGACAGGAGATATAATGGCAAAGAAGTATTTAAAAGAGAGGCAAGTAGATTAAGAAAAACTGTTAGTTTTCATCGTCCTTGTTTTAAACGACGTAGTAGAGGTATGACCGAAGATAATTCAATCAATGTTCTGCTTTCATTCAGCAGAATCCATATATAAGTAGTCGGCAAATATCTATAGAATTAAACATACCCAAAGCTACTGTTCTAAGGATTTTAAAACATCACAGGTTGGTTTTTCATATTATAAAGTGAACGTTTAGGTCAGAAACTTGTAATTCCCTTTAAACTTCAGATTTAACTGTTATTTTAATATTCCGATAAAAACGGCAATACGGCGTTTTTATCCTTTTATCCGTTTCTTAAAAATACTTATGCAATATTTATCTTGTGAAACAATTGTAGATTTTTCAATATTTTTTCAGTTTTAATAAATATAGTGGTTTCTTTTTCACCAATACTTATTGATCTGTTTTTTAGACTGTATCCGTATCGTGTAGTTCTCCACCAAGCTTTACATGAGAGATATTTTAATGCAAGACTGGATTACTACAATTGGATGTTAGGTCTGCTAGAAGAACAACCGCCATATCATGTCAAAGGTTTTGTGGACAGACGAGACTACGCTTAATAGTGCGGGTGGTGTTAATCTGCATAATATGCATTATTGGCCTGAAGAAAATCCGCACTGGATAGAGGAAGTGCAGCTTCAAGCTAGATGGGGTCTTAATGATTGGTGTGGTATAGTTGATAGAAAAATCGTAGGTCCATATTTCTTTGATGGAACTTTTAATGGCGATACATATTTTGATTTTCTGGAAAATCAGTTGCCTGTTTTATTGGAAGATATTTCCTTACAAACAAGAAGAGATATGATTTTACAACATGACGGGTGTCCTGCACACTTTTCCCGACGAGTCAGACATTATTTGAATGTAAATTGGATTGGAAGGGGAAGTATATTTTCATGGCCATCTAGATCTCCACACTTAACATGTCTGGACTTTTATTTGTGGGGAATATTGACAGATTTAGTGTACAGGTGGGCAAATTAATGTTGGCACTTGACGATGCGCGAGAAATCCATACAACTTGACAACGTTGTAAACGCAGTTACCGGGAAGATCAGGCGACGTACACTCCGCATGCAAAGTTTTAAAGGTTGTGAGACTGCTAATACGTACGAGGGTAACACAATATTTTAAATTTTGTAGACTTTCTAAATTTAACAATGGCCAACAATTTTTCCTATCTGTTCGTAGTAATAGTTAATGACATACCTACCTGTTAAGCTTTCTAAAGTTGTTATTCTTAATAATATGCAGTAGATAATAATGTAAAAATTCGTGTTTATACATAAAATTTGAAAAACAAATTGGGGAAATCGCCTCTAGAGATAGTCTAATAAGTATACTAATAATATAAATAAAATATCAAAGTTTATTTGTGGTAGATATTTCTACTTTCATATGTAAATTTTTGGGTTTTTTGCAAATATTTACTATGGAATTAGAACATCCCATCACACTTTTTACAGAGTTAGGACTGGCAAAACAAAAAAATATTGGTTCTGGGTGCCGTCAATTATTGTTTATTTAGAACTATGTACAGATGTGCTACAAATATTATATTACTCTGGTGCAGGGGTGCTCAGACATGAACTACTAGCGATCTACCTCAATATAGTTAGGCTACAAGCGATCGATTCTGTAGGTGCCGCAAGTATGTGTGATGCAGGATTTTACGGTAGGTAGATAGTGTAGGTCACTGCCCTTAAAAAGGTAATGAAAAACCCCATATCCAGAAATGCGTCTTAAATGGTTTTTAAAAAATGTCGTTTTAGTTATTATTATTAAAGAATTATACGTTTCGGATGTAGATGCAAGGCACTGCATGCCATCGGCTTACTTTTCACCTAATTACTAAGGGCTAATCGTAAACATAATGTCATAATATGTCCGTCAGTTAGTCGATTGTGCTATTTTGACCTATTTTCATTTCAGAAAATCCAGACTCGCACAAATAAGTTGACCAAAACATTGCTGTCAACTGAAGGGCAATTTACCTTAAATGCGAATATTTATCTCCAGATATAAAAGACCAGAATTTTGTATCAGACGCTGTGTGGTTTAGAGATGTATATCTGAGATAATCTGCATTACCTCATTTTCAAAACAAAATTAGTCCATTTAAACTGACTTTCTATTTCAGTAGCAGTTTTATCAATGTTTTTACATGATTAAGAAAAAGTTGCAATATTTGTCAATTTACTAAAATCATAGAAACTTCTTTAAAATTCACTCAAAATATTTGTTAATTCTCTCTCGTAAATATCAAAATTCAACTGAGGAATCCTTGCTTTCAAAGTCGGAAATTGTTTCAGGTCCTTCCTTTTCAGTTGATCATCATTAGTGGAAATTTACTTTGAATGCATTTGTTCCGCTCATCATCTCGATAATAGTTTTTTATTCACCTTGCTGTTCCAAGTGGTGTTTAAATGCATTATGACGTCTGAATGTTATCATCGCTTTCGTGTAGAAAAGCAATTATTTCGGGCAATAATTCTTGAAACCTTTCGAGGAATTTTCCGCGACTTAACCATCTTTTGTCCATATGAAGAACTAAATCAGCAGAATCGCTATCTTCCAACTGCAATTTGAAGATCCTTCATTGCAAGCTTCGGACAATAATGGAATTCACAATTCTTATTGCGATATTCGTAGCATCCTCCATGTTTAGAACTTTTGAACACAAAACTTGTTGATGGATGAAAAAACGATGGGGAAATCATCATTAGCTCGACACATTGCAACAAAACCATTTTTGTTTCAGGTCATGGCTGGTGCTCCATCTGTTACAATACACACTAGTTTATAGATTGGTAGCTCGTATCCTGTCACAAAATTTAAGATAGCATCATATATACCTCCTCCCCGTGTTCTCCCTTTCAGACGAACCATGGTTAGAAATTCATCTTTAGCCCACATGTCATTAAATACTATTTGAATTAAAATACACATCTGAGCAGTATCTGGCACATCAGTAGATTTTTTGAATTGCTTAGAAAAGTGTGAACATTCCATCATATCTGATAACTTTTTTTTGACAAATACGCGTTCCTTTGGTAAAGCATCTTTCCGCCGCTAGCAGGAGGTTATTTCGATATGACACATAAAGTTATAAGGGGATTATTCTGGCTTAGCTATGATTTAAGTTCAAGCATGACGTCATCAAATTGTGAATCGATTGATATCAGCAAATGTTTCCCAAGATCGACTCAAAAAGCTTTTGTGATCGACTGGTCGATCGCGATCGACCGTTTGAGCACCCCTGCTCTAGTAGAATTCGTCTCTAATATCTAAAATTTTGTAACATCTATTCACATTTTTACATTTCATTCGTTCAATGTATTCAGTCATACCACCTACAAACAAACACTATAATGAAAAATATGTTTTAGATATACAGGGATCATCAACAGTAAAATAATGATGTGTATCTACAAATGATTCTTCAAAATCACTTTCTGTATCAACTTCATCATCCTCGCTATCTCCGTCTTCGGCCAAATTAATAATAATATTATCTACAACAATATATAAAAGTGGTTCATTGTTCATAAATTCATTTTCAATCTTTTTAACATGGTCACTTCTAACTTTCAAAACATTTGCAGAAAATGTGACAAGAAATTCATTACAGAATCCTGTAACCTTTGTAAAATTGAAGGTAACATTCCGTTTGGCCACATATTCTTTAAGTGCCGTCCAAACACTTTCTATCGGATTTAAGTCCGGGTGATATGGGGGTAGCCTTAAAATTTACAATCCATGTCGAATAAACAATTCATCAATTTTATAAATTTTATATTATGGTTTCTACATTTTTGCAACGTAATAAAGATCCGGTTTTAACATTTGTTCACTGTACTATACGTTTTTTCAGAAATCCAGTTTTTCAATAGTTGTTTAGTCCAAGTAGTCGTAGGTTATTTTTCATTTGAAACATTGTGATATGGGGCGTTATCAATTACCACAACAGCGTTTTTTGGTAGGTTTGGAATAAATTTTTCTGGTACCCACTTCTCAAAATTTTCGTACGCCATTTCATTATGATAATCTCCTGTTTTTGACTGGGAAATCCACATAATACCAGCATTGGGTACAAAACCATTTTCACTTCCTGCATGCACAATGATGAGCCTATTACCTTTTGAAACGGGTTTTCTCAATCCTTCGTTACTCTTGTCGCACCATCCTTTAAGGTGCGTGTGACATGAATGAATGTATGTTTCATCCATATAAATGATGATAAGGTTTGCACTTTTTTATGTTTCTTAAATATAGTAGGCATAAATGTCTGATTTCGTGACGCTCCATTAACAAACTTCTGTTGTTTTTCATGTTGGTCCAACGAAAACCCAAAGAATGTATTTGTTTCCGCAGAGATTAGCGACTTCCTGCGAAGCCATAACTATCTGAAAAGGTTTGGTGTACATTTCGTAACGTGGGTACTTTTTTCTCGGATATGTGATAATTTATTATGCACCTTCGAAGCACCGTTTTGTCGAATTGATCCATACAGATACTGGACGTTCTTTGTTTTCTAGTAGGCACATCAGTGTCAGCATTACTTCCTGCCAGAGCTTCTTTTATAATACGGGAAAGCATTATTTGGCTAACTTTCGTAGTAGCAGAAACTTGTTCAATGACATAACAATAAAATAAGTCGATGTAAACGTTGTATTAAAAGTTATACAAATGTGTATTTTTATACAAATTAAATGAGGAAGTAGTTAAATTTGTTTTCATTTACCGTTCTTTGAAATAAAAAAATTTGTCGTGGTTTTCGGCCATTTAAAAGAAGTATAAAATTCAAAAATACTAAATCACGTTTCAGTTTATTAGTTGCTTTAAACGATCTTTAGATTTTAGTTCAAACATATTTTAATATGACCAAACCGTAACTGTAACTGAAATCGGAAGATGGTTCAAAACAAATAATAAAACCGAAACGTAAGGGAGATAGATATGAAATAAGTATAATAATTATAATTATAAGCTAAAAACCCTATTATATTTGAATAGGTATCTTACACAAAATAAACATGTGCCCTTTTATATACTCATGTAGACAGAAACAGAATAGTTATTTATGCAGCGAGTGCATAAAGTGATCAAGAATGGAAAAATCGACGCATAAAGCGCAGGCATGCAAAAACCAAAAAATGTCTCATTAAGGTTGCTCTAAATGGAGTAAAAATGGCGTCGATTTGTTTGTAATGATTACATAACGGTGCATAAAATTGACACATGAGTGCATTAAATACTTTTTATAATTCGCGTATAAAAGAGACTTCATTATAACATTGTTTACAGTGTCACAATGAAGCTCTTTGAACACTGTTATAGTAATTTTTAGTGTACAGTTGGTTATTGTATTTAGTTATATTTTTATTTGATATTTGACTTTAGCCTTGACACAAATTATAAATAAAATGGTCTAGCGTTGTTCTAGCTAGCAAATTATTATAATAAAGGTAAATTAGAATGATTTATATATTAAAAATATTAATGAATAAAGTACGCTCACGTTTATTTATCAATGATTTGTCAATAATTGTTTATTTTTATATTGTATAGGATCAATATATAGGTATACAAAACGTTCGATTTTTGGGATAAATTACCAGATATCTATGTGCACATGTATTACAGAAATAATTCTGTTCATGATATAATATAAATAGATCGGAAGAGCATATACGAGGAAGCTCTTTTTTAAACAAATAATTATCCTCTTTTTGCTTAAATGCAAGTTTGTTTACAATTTACACAATTATTCGGTTATAATATGTCAAAAGTCAGAAGTGTTGAATAAAACCATCTGTGATCTGACCAATTAGGAATCTACAGAATTCCAACTTAAATTCAATCCACTCCTCCTAGTTTAAAAATAGGGATTATATGAAATTCTATTTTATTTAAATAAATAAATAAATGCGAATTATAAAAAATATTGTGTGAAACTTGTGCCACAATGACTTTCTGTAGTACTCGTGATTTGCACAACGAACCGAGAAGCGGTTCGTTGTGCAAACTTCACTCGTACTACAAAACGAGTCATTGTGACACTTGTCTCACCCTAATGTCATTTTTTTAAATCGTTTAACAAATAAATATTTTATGTACGAAAATCGATTTAAAAAATTTACTATCGAGTGTAAATTTGTTAAATAATTACTTTGGTTTAAAAATTTGATTGCAATAATTAAGACTTGCCTTTGTTAATTGAATTGTCGACTTGCCATTGTTTTCCTCTTCGATCATGAAATTTGAAACGTTCATAATTATTTCACGACACTGCTCACTCAACTTTTTATGAACAACTTTACTTTCTGGAGTCGCCATAAAAAGTTAGTATTGCACAACCCCGGTAATCACACTTTTCTCTGAACTGTACTATCGAAACGAAGCTTACGAATTCTGCCTGCGAAGTGAGCTCTTGCAATCCGCATACGTCTTTGCTACGGCGCATTGGAAATTGCCAAACTTCCGACTGCCAAAATGAATTTGCCAACCTGTACCAAACTCGACCAACCACGCGAGACGACATAAAATAGCTCATTAGAAACGCAATAAATAGTATATCAACAGCTGAGATTGAAGCAGCTGTTATGTCTAAGCGCGATAGATTGCATCTTTTTGTGGACAACGATGGAAAACTATTTGAACATTTAATTGGGCATTAAGTTTTAATGATCGGGATATATTTGCATGAGATATTTAATTTTAAGTTATAACACAGGGTGAGTCAATACTATACTTACTTATGTTTATGCATTTTTATTATCTCGAGTTCGACAAAAGCTATGAACATGCGGTTTGCGCCATTTTGTTACGAATTTAATCCATTTCCATTATAATTTACAATAATTAGGTGTTTATTTCAAACATTTTTGAGAAAAACACATTTTAAATTTTTTTCATTCTAAAGTACCCTCTACCTACGACAGTTAAAACTAAATGCAATTGTTTTATAGTAGATGTAATTAATTCGTCCGTACTATTCCTAATTACTCTAATTTCGTTAAAATCCGTTGATTCAAACCAAAGTTATAGGTATTTATCCACTAACATTTCCCCACTCTCCCCCACCCTTTATTTGAAAAAATAAAAAAAGTACTTAAACAAATTTGTGCGGAATGTAGGCCTATCTCTAGTTTACTTATTTAACACTTGGTATAATTAGGCATATTTCACAAAAAAAGTTTTTAAATTTTTCTTCACAGGTTAACCTAGAAACTTGAAAGTTATTTCCAGTGGCCATTCCTAAAGTTGTAACATGAATAGTTTCTGATATATAGCCGAGAAATTGGCTTATTGCACCACCCGGTACATAATAATGCGAAAGAGTTTCCTGTATTCCCTAATCAACAACATTATGTTCATTAAATTATTTTAGGCTATTCCACAAGGTGTTTACAATATTTTTAAATGGTTCGAAGAACAATATGGTCCAAACGATATTATGATCACAGAAATAGGATTTGGATTATTTGACTCTGACAACAATGTAAACGATACTTTGCGTGCCCACTTTTACACAGTAAGTTTGAAATTTTATTCGTCACGAATAGACATATAAATAAATTACTACCTTCAATACAGTGTAGGAAAATTAGCTTTTCTAGAAGAAAAAATTTATAAAGTTTTTAAATTTTAGTTATGAACTCTCAGTAGGAACCCAAATACAGATCCGAAGAGTGGGAGCTTCATCCCCTTTTGTCCAAAAAACCACCCCAATGGTGATGTAGCGATCTTTTTCGGTGTTTTGCTTGTAAACCGCAACTTCTACGAAAAAATCTTATTGAACTTATCATACTTTCCGTTAAATTTTCTATAAAAAGATTCTTTACTGTTCTAGCGTATCTCCCACCCAACGCTCGAAAATGGCCTTGGAAAATAGGCATAGTTTTTAACACGAAGAGAAAACAGCACAGCGCCGTAGCGGCGATTATCTCGAAAAGTGTTAGTCTGAGCAAAAGAATTTATAGAATCAAACTTAAAGAGCAAGATATTTATGAATAAGTGTTAGAGTTCATATGACGATTTTTTTTATATTTGTGCATTCTGTACTTTGAGCCCGTTCCCACATCACTTTTGAGATACAGCTCTGGGTGTGTTTATTTATGTGGTTTCTCCTACAGACCTATTCCACTGATAAAACATATTTATCCATTCATTTTACTCTGCAATGTCGCCCTCCTTGATCGAATTGAAACAACTTTGCCCTTGACAACTAGAGCTCATTATGGAGCAGCGCAAATCAACTTTTACACAGCTACATTGCTTTCCAGATCCCTGTTACAGCCGCAGGATATAAGCTGAAGAATTGGAGTTGGAGTTGGCGCTTCTGTCATAACCACTGGCATTTTTTTACTTTTTCTCCAGCCCCATTCAGCTGTAGTTAAAGTTTTTCCTCGCCATTATGCATTTGATGAAAAACCCGATATGAATGTTGTGCTAATGCAGCAGATGTAGGTGGTAGTCTGGGCAAAATTACTGCGTGACTGGATTGGCCAACTAACTTATTAAATGAAATGAACCGCTAATGATTCAACGATGTCTCATTTCGGGGTGCGTTGTATAAAATAAGCGTAAATTTCTCACCAGCTTTTGCCATGTCATCTTTCGCCGATGGGATAATTGAATATTTGAACCACTTCTTGTAAATCCTTTCTTGAATTTATTAAGTTTATAGTCTGCCCTTTGCCTTTCCCAAAAAACGCATGGGCATTGGAACCCTTTAAAACATCAGACATTTGTATGGCATGGGAACTATATGCCTTTTTCTTAATATTTCTCTTAACCATCTCTCAAAAAGCGAATGTCATTGTCCGACGGAGAAAGAGTGATGGGGACTGTTAGCTAATCAATATCTTGCCCAACATCAACAGGTTTTTCATAATTGTTGGCTGCGTCGATCGCAGATATACATGCTGATTCTAATGTGCTCATCAGTTGACCAATAAAACGCTCTTCATTGTCAAGGTTACTCAGCAAATTCTTATGCCAATCACAAATAGACGTGTCTTTATCGAAAATTAGTTCTGCAGATATCCGTTTTAGGTGCCGTTGCAGACGTTCAATACTTTTTGTACTGTCCTCGTTTTCGCTGTACCCATCAAATGAACAGTTACGCACGGACTCTATCGCTTCCGAATGAAATTGAGATTGGTATTGTATATGTCGGATAGTGTGCCGCATTTTTGCCACACCACACGATGAATTAAATTTCCTCCATCTAGAATGTATGTTAGCTCGCCAGGCTCAAGAGATCTTTCAGGTACCGCTTCAAACATAGCGTATAAAGAGGACTTTTTCGTTTCTTTCATTAAGTTTTTGTCATAAAATATGGAATATTGCCAGCTCGTAAGTAAAACATGACTCCAACTCTCGTGGTGAGTGAATGGTACAGACTATTATTTGCAGTGATTGTGTGGTGTCAACCTGAATCACACAGTCGTCGTTAATATTCATAATACTATCAACTGTTGAGATGGATTTGGCCATATTGGATCGCTTCAGTTTTAAATTTCCAAATTTTCTATTTTCTTATTTCGTCTAACACTTTCTTACCAATTTCTCTGGATCTGTGACAGTTAACACTAGCATCAGCGATAAGCGCACTTGATAATGATATTAAATAATCTGTTACTATTAATGGCGAGTGAAAGGAATTTCGCTTCATACTCTTCGTCCCTCGCAGTTCTAGCATCGCCCAATGCGGCATGTTGATAGCTACTCTTTGTTCCAATTCCACAAAATCTTCCCATACTCTCACAAATATGATAGGCGACTGGTAATCCGTAAATCCTTTTCTGCAAAACGCTTTCAGTAAAACCTGTTCCGTGTGTAATTCTTCCGACGCTCTTCATGTTCCTTATTAGAGTTTGTTCAATCGCCATGTCGGAGCACACCAATGTTTTTCCGTACGACGTAAAGAAACAATTTTTTATCAATTTCATAAATTTTTCAGGCGTCATTTTCTCATGAAGTGAATCCATATCTTGCAGATATAGCATACGTTCTGCTTCAATGAAATGCATTAGGATTATGATAAACGAACGGTACTTTACTACAGAAACATTATCGATTGAGTGAAAACTAAGTGTATTTTATTTAAAATTGGCAAGTATTTCTTAAGTAAGTTAGATATGTGACCGCAATGCTCGGGCATATGCGGTACCGATGCAGCTACGTACACTGTGGACCACAACTCAAACAGTCCACTGCTGCCATGATATAACCAATTGAGCCCATAAAGGACACTAGAAGATGAAAGCCCCCTTATCTGATAATAACATTTGAGCCTATATTCTCACTCTCAGATGCAATAATGTCCCTTACCTTCGAAGGCTGATCGAAAATTATTATACAGGTGCCTGCATATAATTTCTTCATCTCTTCAACACTGAAAATGGTACTAAAGTTTGAATTCTGGATTTTGCATTAGGCAAAGTATAAGTTACGCTGTCCATAAATCCTTGCCATGACGGAAAGAATGGTGTATCTGTAAATTTCCCATACCTCCATAAAACATCTTAGCTGGACGGTTGCGCCACTCTATCAAATGACGCTTTTTAATATAAATTATGCAATAGAATGTATTCAATACCAAATTTCTGGCGCTGGAAAGGCCATAATTGTAATTGTGTACCTAAGTCCATCGTAGTCGAAGATGGCGCTGAAGTCAGTTAAAGGATTCTGTTATCGCTCACCGCATCATGTGTTATGGTACAGTGAGTGTATGCCACCTATGGCATGAAAGGTTCTTTCTCCAGTTATGGGGTTGATGACGGTGTTATTAAATGAAAACTGCGAGAAAGACTTTTTGTCAATATCAGGCATCCTGGATTGTACAGCTGAGTATTCCAATTATGAAACTTCATTGTAACTGGAACATAATCCTAAATTCGACACAGCTTGTACGATGTTTTTGGATGCAGCTTTACGGAATAAATAAGTTCCCAGGTCCAGCAATATTAGAGATTAAAACGAACGAGGTCGGGTTGCAGCAATTATGGAGTAACTAATTGCAGTATATTTGTTATACATATCTTCTGTCTTAGTTTTTTATTTGTCATGATTACCCCATGCAGAAATGTTTTAAATATTTCCGGAACCAGTTCCATGGCTTCATTTGTCAAATTTGACATATCAGGGGAGTTTGATGATTCGTACGGCTTACTCCGAATATCTTCGCGAATTATAGTCGCCGCAGCTTCGATCATTCGTAGACGTTCATATTTCTGTTTTAGTCCTTTCGGTGTACCACTCAGTAATTAGCTTCATCACAACTGAACTGCGAAAACAAACGACCGTCGACATTGTCGCAAACAACACCCCGTCCTCGTATTTGGTTCATCCGATACATGCCAATACATGGAGTTACATATATTGATGATTCCCCCATTGATGTTCTAAATAATGACGTATTGCCCACATTCTCAATATCCAGTTCTTACTTCATTACAATTAGTTCCCATTATCAGTCAATTTCCCTAATATTTATCCTCAGTATCTTACCTTTGTTTATACAAGTTTCTTGGATCAGAACGATGTCGATGTTATTGGCTACAACTCTTTGATGTAGGATATCAGTGGCCTTCTTTTTGTGCTGGAAGGATTCCAGGAATGCACCTTAGCATCATATGTGTCTTGTAAGCCACTTTATTCTCACGCAAATATTTCCATTCCTTCCTTGGCAGTTTAAATCCTTATCCGTTAGTTTTACTACACCTGGTTAGCAAGTTGCGTATTCCTGGTGCCGGAGAGACCCTCTTCTTGGTGAAGAGCTGGAGCTGGAACTTTCATTTTCTCAAAGGCTTAGGAACCACCATACTTAATTAGGCAATCCTTGTTCTAAATGTATTAAAGAATATTCAAAAAGTGGACGCCTTTGAGATATGGTTATATCACAGCATAATGGAAATCTCTTGAATGGAAAGAGTGGATCTGGTGTTTCCGTAAACCATCAATAACGGCTCCTTTATATAATCTTCCTTGCCAATCTGTGCGTTGGGATCTCCTAATTACCCTCACGTCTCCTGATGGCGCATTCTCTACTTATCAAGTTTCATATAAAAACGGTTTCTTTTCCTCTCCAGTTTTTTCTTGAAGAGCGCGCGAAGTGAATATATAAGCTTTATATTTACTGACTAATCACACCTCGTACCTATCACAAGTCCTGAGAGGAAGCTGAAGTAATGATAGTATTAAAAGTAAATTTTACATTCCATAGGACTTCCTGTGCAAAATCATTGAAGCTATCAATGACGGTGTGCATTTTGATGCAATTATATTTTGGAGTTTACTGGATACTCTCGAATGGACTTCAGGTGACAAGTGAGTAATACTTCAATTATTGGTTTTAATATGTACGAGATAAAAAATAAAGAGATAAAGCAATCAATATTAATATATATGTGAGGCAGATATGAGATGTCATACCTGAAATTGAAAAGAAACTGATGAGCAATTTAGTCTACCAAAAGTATTTTTAAATCAAAGAAAGTAATTAATAATTGACATTGGTAAATAATTGAAATTATTATCTTTCTCAGTCATATTTAGCTAGAAAACAACAATACAGTAATAAAGTTGATTCAAATCAAGAAGTTATTGATTTAATTTCCATTTGATAGAACTGACCAAATATTAATTCCCCATTCCGTCGTCGACACTGACCGCAGTGTCCAACTAACGATCGATAAAACAAAACAGGGCAACAACACTAACTACAGCAACAAGAATAATGAACAGTCATTCTCGTGCCACAGCAGTGTGAAAACTAGCACACTGACCGCGATGTCACTAGCCTGTACAAACCACAGTACGGCCCCTGGAAAACTGACCACAGTAATCCAAACACAAACGCATGCACTGACCGCAATGTACTACGGCGGAACAAACAATGTAATATTACTAATCACTTTATTTTGCATTACACCTTGTAGGTAAAAGTATATAAGTACTTTCTCAAATACATTTTAATCAAATAATACGACTCTGTAAACTTTAAAAAATAAGGTTGTCTAAATCAGAGTTTATCAAATTGACTATTACTTGATTGTGAAGTAAAACAAATGCTTATAAAATAAAATATAAAAACTTAATAACTCGTGAGAAAACTCATTCCAATTTCCAAAACGATTCGAAACACCAAGATTCAGCAGAACACACTCAAACACAAATAGTTTATCTTTGAACTCGAATAATATAGCTGTATATTTTTAAAATGGACCTTTTCTGTACGAGACGTAACTTAATACTGTAACAAAAATCTTTCAAACGACCCTTAATCCGGCGTCGGTAAGGTGGAAAATGCTTACACCAGTGGTAAGGTGGGATATGACAGACCCCAACCTAATAAAAATAATAAAAAAGAATATAAACAAAATTTTGTATTTTTTATTTATGTAATGTATTAATCAACTAATATAAGTACCTAATATAAAAAAATTGGTAATTAAATAATTTTTCTTTTGGCAATAAACTCAAATTTAGTGAATGCGTCAATCGAGAAGCAACAGTTCCCATGGCTTATGTTCGCCGACGAAAAGCTGCTGTTCGCACTTATGTAACAAACCTTTGAGTTGCTACATAACATCAATAACTATATATAAAAATTTGTTACAATATGGCCCCAAAAATAAAAATCTAGGGGATTAACTTGCCTATTGGGTTGAACCCTGTTTGGATACATTTGCTGATATCTGCGAGCAGCAGCAACACAGGAATAATTTTCGTTTACATAAACTCAAAGCATGTCTCGCATTTCCAGATTAGTAAAATTGTTGTGCCGAGGCATTTTCACATAACCTACTTTAAATTTTACAACTATCATAACTTCAAGTGACATTAGCAACAACTTAAAGCTATGACAGCACCCCTCTAGATCGAAGCAATTAATTCAGATCAGAGCCAACTACAGTAACAACACGAAATAATGATATTGATAAATTATTCATCAAATGCCACGTATCTGATTGTAATTAAAAAATATAGATTGTTTTAAAATATTTTTTCTACTTCCGTTACTAAAACCGCATTTTCAAAACAGGTTTGACATGCACAAAACGACTCTTTAAACACTAGTGTTTAAAATGCGAAAAGTCACATCTCGTTAATCTTTTGTTTTTTAAACGTCAAATCAAGAGTATCGTTTGTATGTTAAATTTCATGTTCCGTGATAATTTTGTTGTTCTGTGTCATTTGATTTCTTCAGTCAGCCATTGTCCGTAATGTTATGAATATAATTAAAATATATTCCTGCGGGCGAAGAAAAAGTATAATAAGCACCTCGTGTTAAAAGCCTCTTTAGTCACTCATTTCACAAGACACTCGTTCCGTTTCGCTCCATTTGTGCTTATTAAAACTCGTGACTAAAGTACCCTTTTTGACACTTGGGACTTAATATATTATTTAAATCATTTTGATATTATTTTAAAGTTAGATGATCTATTTCATTTTTGTCAATAAATTTCAATATATTTATTGTTAATACGGATTAAAGTTTCATTTGCGAATTGAATGCAATCCACTGGCCCAAAACATCGACACGTTATTACACATAAAAAAAATTGCAGCTTCATGTTTAACTTAAAATCTCTCGAGAAATATTGACTTTATCGTTATGAGGAAAGAGTACATTATTTATGTAAAAAGTAGAGGACAATCGAAAAATTGTACTAACATTTCTATTCCGCCAGTGTCGTAGAATTTGGTGTAGTGGTTATTAACCCCGAAGGTTAGAAACAATTCATACGAACTGATACGAACTCAAATCATGTCGAGGTTGGTACAATTCAAACATTTGTTCAACTAATAATAAACATTTTTTTTCATTATAGCGCATCGACCTCGAGGGGTCATTAGCGATATTTGGTGTATATCTCAGATTAACAAATAAAATAGATATGTTTATTTTGATTTTTTCTTGCCCCAAACATCGAGTCACATTCTAAGATCACTTGCAGACACTTCCACTGATTTGCCATATTTACAAAGTCTCTTTAGTTGCAGGAAAAATAAAATTAGAAGTTTGATTGAAAATGTGCTAAAAAGTTATGCAAATAAAAAAAGTCATACTAATTTATGCATTTGAGTCACTGCTTTTAAAATTAATTAATAACACTTAAATTATATTTAATAAAGGCATATTCTTTTATAAATTTTAAACAAGTATTTCTTGCATCCTTAGATACCTTTATGGCTATAACTAAAAGTGGCAACATTACTCAAAATTTCAGTACCTGTTTAATGTGTCAATACTAACCTATTTAGTAGTTTTGTCCTTATTTAATTACCATATAAAGAGAGATGCAAATATCGTCAGAATGTGATCGACGTCATCTCGAATACGCCGTAGTATGTAAAACGTGGTTTGTTTATACGAGCGCCATTACAACTAGAGAGTAAACATTTAGTTCCTTCGTTTTGATGTGTTTTTCAAAACTTTTAATGGCAAAATAAACTTTTTAGTTAATAAATTTAATGTTTTTGGATTATCGTGGTTCGTCGGTGCCAAGTTTGTCAGAAAAACAGCCAAAACTACCAAGGCCATGTATCTACAATACCATCCCCACTTTTTGTAATTAATTCATTATTTCATTACTGGCGTTTAGGATTGGTGGCCGCAAAAAAAAACATGTTTATGAATAAATAGCCCTCTCTATGTTTATTATTACTCTAAGGTATATATATATAGATATATATATATATATATATATATATATATATATATATTAACATAAAGTGAAACCTGCAACACCCTGTATACAGAATTATGAAATAATAGACTACATATTTCAAGTAATTAAAATTTTTGGAATTTGAATTTTTTTTTAAAAATTATCTAAAAAGGAGACAATCTGTACTATTTACTATTCAATAGAGAAAGCATATAAAGGATCTAACTGTATGATAATATAGAAGAATTCAAATAAGCTTTATAAGAATATAGGTGACATAAAAAACAACAAAATTTCCATATTTAAAAGAGAGAATTTTAGAACGTTTGTTACATATAAATGAAAAAAATAACCCATTGTTCTCATTGTCAAAGTAAATTAATATTGTGATTTGTTTTAAAGAAGTGAATATTAGGGTTTGAAGGAAGTTTTCAATAATTATATAAGTATTTAAAATATGTGAATGTAGGAAGTAAAATGAAAAACATTAACTCTATGGAATATGACATTTGTTGAACGATTTGAGATTCTGAATAAATACTTTAGAAAATAAGAACTGTCATTTAGTAAATTTATTGAAATACAATTTAAGGGAGAAATATATGGGTTATAATCGTTTAAGAGGCTCAAAACAGAATGTTTTAAAATGATGGATGGACAATCCACTATTTGAAATGAAATCTTTCAAATAAGAATTTTGATAACCAATTTTGATTGGTGGAATGCATTTAAGATAATTTTATCAGCGACAAGTAGATTGCTAATAATAAAAAAATTGAATGGGAACAGTTGTTGATTATACAGTCTATTGACTAGGTACTTTCTTTTTGGGTAGAAATTTTTAAGAAGCAAAATTTTTTTGAGAAAAATTTTTAAACTTTTGAAAAAACAACAATTTGGCATTAAAAATTAGAGAAAGAAATACATTATACTTGAAAGCTAGTCAGTAATATATTTAAACAAGCAGAAGTACACATTATAAGAGGAAAATTGGTAATTATATTTGAATACTAACCATAAAACTTATAGATGTAATTAAGTAAAATATTGTATGGTGGAACGGTGTCTCCACCATACCTTTTAGAAAGCTTTGGATTATGTGATTTGATTGAAATGTATTGATGTGGACGAAATGTAGCACCGTTTCTGGATATTATGCAAGCTGGACGAATTGTATGGTATTTTCCAAGAGGTAACCTAAAACAAAATAAGAACCATTTATTGATGTGAATTAATTGAACTATACAGTGAAAAAAGGTATTTAAAACTATTTAATTATATATAAAGAAGGTAGAATAAACTTACCCATTTAGTGCAAAGAATTGAACTTTGATGTTAAACAGACACTTATAAGTTTCATCTTCCGCCATCTTTCTATCATAGACGTTTATATAACGGATTCCATGTTATAAGATTTGTGTTAAAAGTTGCCTATTTTGAATTTTATATAGAAATTGTACTTCATTCGAGTGGATGACTTTATTTGAATGAATTATCATAATAGATAATAGGTTTTCACTAATTTATGTCCTGTAAAAGAATAATGTATTTGTTTCTATAGCATTAAATAACGTTTTTTCTATTTGAAGAACATTGTGAAATTATTTTCTTGAGATTTTTCGTTTCTCTATGGTGATTGCTCCATCTAGTTTAAACATTTGGTAGCTTTAAACTGACATCTATGAATCGTGGAGAGGTTCAACATTAAACACAGGACCGTCTTTAGAGTTTATTTGGAAAAAATGATAAAGCAAGTATATTTTGATTAAACAAATTTTCTTTTATTGAAAGATAGGAATATTATAAATTTCGGCGCTCATATTAAAAATCTGAAATTGTTTTGTTTTCCTACATCTGAACCCTACTCTGAGATCAGAGAGTTTCTCATGCAAAGGAATAATTATTTTACAAATAAATTTCAAATATCACAATATACCGGGCAAATAAAAACTAGTATCAACTCAACTAAACTAAAATTAATAATTCATAGTATTTAAACTTTTTAAATATTCTCTTATACCAATTCTTTCCAGTATAATATATATATATATATATATATATATATAAATATATATATTATAATATACTCAAGAGTATCTGTTTTATATTTTTCATTTATTGTAAATTTATTTATTATTTATTCAGTTTAATAGAAGCTCAAGGTAAGTTTATTTATTTTTTATTAATAATTTAATGGTTTAATGGAGAGCATAAGAACTCTATACTCCCGTTGGGTTCCGGATTGAATTAAAAAATATATATGAAATTTGCACTTTATAAATATTCCATAAAAATCATCTCCTCCAAAAGCTGTGAATAAATTATGTGAAACACATCAATGCGACTTCTGTGGTATCAAGCATTTTCCTATATTTAGCAGATGACATGCAAATAAAAATCAAATGACTCACAATTTAGTTACTATAATTACCAACAAACATAAAATCAAAAAGCATTATAAACTGTGAAGAAAAACTTATGTTAAACAAATTTAATACAATTTAAATTATTTATAGCAAATATTATTATACATCTAAAATTATTAATGTGAAATTTGGCCAAATTAGTGATTTTTGTCTGAATTTAATATGGTTAACCAGATAAATTATTGAGACACTGATCTGATCACAACACTGGGAAGTTTTTGTTCACTCTACTCCTGTGTTATCTCCTGGAATGAAGCTGGATCTCCTTCAGTCTTGTAGAACAAACTCTATAGTTTGTACAGCAGGTAAGTCGATGTAATATTATTAAATCGTTTGTTAAATTTGTCTCATACTGTTTTAATTATGATTATTAATATTCCTATGTAGTATTTAACACAATAATGTGGTTACTTTATTAAAATTTGTACATAGCGTCCCTTCTCAAATTTCAACTGCATATATTTCTTATAAATTACAACCAATTCACAATATTTTCTTCTCAAAATGTTTAATATGTTGTTATTCAACGTTTGCAATTTCTTTTGAATCTGATTTCTAATAATTTCCAAATATTTTACATAAATTTTATAAAAATTGCTTACATGCGTCCATTTCCTTTAGCATCACCTCACCAACCTTTTGTTTTCTCCTAAATTAACAAACTTTTATTGCTAGCTTTGTTATTTTTAAACAAAACACTAACAACTTACTAGATTTAATACAATTTGTTTTATCTACTGTTTGATACTTCGTTTAATGTCTTTGTATATTCCTATTGTTATTTATTGTTCATGTAAAATTTCTAAATAATTCCTTACACCTATTTACATATGAAATACTTCAAAAATATACCTTATTTTAATAAACAAAAATTATATCTATCCGACTTTAAATTCCAATATCAATACATATGCAATCTCAAACGTTTAAAAACCTTTTATAATGCCTTTCAATTAAATTCTTATTCATTATTCCATATTTATCTAATATAAACTTGGCCTTTTATTTAATTCAGTCATCATATTTTCCAAATATCCTCATTGCTTTTCAAATAATCAATAGTTCGTAGACATAAATAATTCTATGGTTGAATATATTTCTACTATCAGTGTTCTTTGCTAACTGACATGAAGTTTTAATTGACACTTCAGTTATTTCTTTTAGATAAACATTGCAATTTTGTTTGACTATTGTTATCAAATATTCTATTTATTATTGTCTGATAATAATTTATGTTCTTTTCAGATTCAATGTTGGATATTCTAAATACTAGATACAAATTGTTATTTATGCTGTTGACAAGAAAGTGAATTTATAATTTACTAAAGACATGATTAGAATTTATGAAACAATGTTGTTTACATTCTGGAATCTAAGGTAAATAATTTCAATATTACTTATGTATTTCTTTAGTTATGTAGAATAACTGATATCATAGGTGTTCGATTCAATATGAGATATGTATTTTTCTCATATTATTACCATTAGAAAAGATAATTCTATCTGTTACTTGACAAAGTTGCAAATTTCATACATTTGTGTCTTATTCTCCTTACTACTTCTTACGATAAGTTCAATATATATATATATATATATATATATATATATATATATATATATATATATTATTATAGAGTGAAACACCCTGTATATCAAACAATAAAGAATCAAGATTGAGCATTGTAATCTAGAAGAATTTTTTTTTAAGTCAAAACTTTTTTTAACATTTGAATGGAGACAATCTGTACGATCCACTATTCGATAGAGAAGGCATACAGAAAGGACAGACTGTATAATGTAGGGATAATTGCGAATAGGTGTGATAAACAATTTATGTGAAATAAATTAACCAAACTTTTATTAAAAAGATCAAGTATCAGAATTTGTTCATGATAAGAAACTAATAATGCTTTATTCTGTAAAGTCAAGCTAATCTCATAATATTTGTTGATTAAAACATTAAAGTAAGTTAGTGTAGCTGTTTAGACATAACAGAGCAGAAAAGTATATAATAATGTGAATTTCAGAGAACATGACTCATAAAGAAAAAAACGAATTTTCATTTTGCATATATATTTAAAGGTAACAGCTGTCATCTATTAAAACATTATGAATATTCATTTGACATACATACTTAGAGGTTAGGAAATGTCATTTTAACAATACTAGGAAATATTATTGAATGAAAATAATATAGGAAGTCTAAGCAATTAAAAAACCTTAGAATACAATATCCTGATATAATGGATGAACATTTCACTGGTTGAAATGAAGAATTTGAGTGATAAAATAAATAGTCAAATTTGATTGGTAAATAAACATTTAAAAAAGATCATATCGGCGACAATTATGTTGCTAACGAAAAAAAAATCGGAATGTAGAAGGTTGTTGATTATGGGGTCTATTGACTAGAAGCTTTTTTTTGGTAAAAAGAAAATCATTTTGAAATTATTTGAAAGATAAAAATTTGACTATAGAATTCAAGAAAAATACATTATACTTACAAGATATACATCAGTGTAAGTAGTTAAGTTTATATTAATAATTAAAAAGGAATTGTCGAATGTTGTACAGTACTAACCAT
Organism: Galeruca laticollis; assembly: GCA_963921935.1. Lineage (NCBI taxonomy): Eukaryota > Metazoa > Arthropoda > Insecta > Coleoptera > Chrysomelidae > Galeruca > Galeruca laticollis. The sequence goes on along the minus strand of OY998175.1, from coordinate 40,135,003 downwards.
GATTTTTATTTTATAATATGGTGTCTTGTGTCTTGTGGAAGTAAAATAGCCACAATAGCTTTTGGAAAACACTGAATAATGGAATTTATATAAACTGCTTGGACTTTAAAAGAAATACAGCATTGATTCCTGTTCTGGTAGAGACGGAATGCCAGCATGGAGTTTTTCCAGGAGGAGAATCTGAAACAAATAAAAGAAACGGATTATTGAGGTGAACAAACAAAACAGTGAAGTGAATAAGGTAGTAAAAGTTAATTTTGTAATATATTAAAAAGTCAAGCGTACTTACCAATTTATGCAAAGGACTAAAATTTTGTGACGCATAGACGCTTTTAGGAGTGTATTTCGCCATTTGCTAAAAATCATATGTTTATGAAGTTGTATAATTGTATTTCACTCTTATAATAATATCTCACCAGAGTGCGTGTATGTTGTATGAAAGAATCATCCTTTTAGATAGTTGAATTTTTTCAAGAACACTTGTAAAAGTGTAATGTATTTATTTTCATTAAATTGAATATCGTTTTTCCCTTGAAGAACGTTTTAAACTATTTTTGTGTTATTCAGTTATTCATTTCATCTGGTGACTTGCGCACCATCTACTTACCATAGGCAGAAGCTCTGAATGACATCTATTGAATTATGCAGATTTGTTTTAAGCAGGACAGGACCGTATTTGGTTTGGAATCATTGAACAAGTAACATATTCTGATTAACAAATTTATTTTTGAAATATAAAGCATTTATTAACTTTGGCGCTAATATATATAAAATTCTAAAATCATTTTATCCTAAATACTTGAACTCTACCCTGAGATGAGAAGTTTTCATGTTAGTAATATAAACTGTTTATCATATATATAAAATCATCAATATACCGGGCAAACAATAAACTTAAAGTAAATTTAAACTAAAATAAAATAAGTATAACATTCTTATTACACCATAGCCAATTCATAATAATATATATATATATATATATATAAATTTTTTTTGAATAATGATAATATTGATGTTGAAATGATTACAATAATAATTTTATAAATAATAATTTTTCATCTTAAATGATTAACATAATAGTAAAATTTAAAAAAATAAATTTTTTCGCTCACCCTATATAATGAGCAAATAATATGTTTATTTGTTGGAGTGGTAGAAATACAAACGTTTCTCACAACTTTTCAGTTGGTAGTCATGATCGATCTTTTGACATGACAGTTCAGTTAACTTCCTTTTGTTAATGTGTAATATTGCTATGAAGCACATGGTCGACCTTCAATTTGTCGGCATTGACATTTTCAAAAGTTTTAAATGATTTTAATTATATGTTTATGGTTTTCATTTACGTATTTTTGTGCTGTTATGGTTGATGAATATGCTTGAAGTTTTGGTTATTTTCCATCAATACGTACAGCCTCGCTAACATTGTAAGTAAGGTTAGGTTTTTTCATTTATTCAAAACTTTTAAGTATTTAATTATATTGTAGCTCCCTGATGATGACAATATTCATTGTCGAAATATTGGAAATATAATGTTATAAGAGTACACGTTCGTTTTGCTGCTTCTCCCAAATAAATTGGTTTTTCGATTTTGTTTCTAACTAGTCAGCAAAAGACTACTTTCCACTTTCTGTATATATATATATATATATATATATATATATATATATATATATATATATATAATAATATATGTTTATTTCACAACAAAAAACAGAAATATACAAACTACAAAATTTAACTAACATTTTTTTTTATGTATAAGTAAACAATTAATCACTGAAGCTGAGAGTAACTAGGTTGTGTGTGATATAATAAATAGATACAGTGAAATTAAGTTATAATTTAGGGTAGGTAGATATAAATTTATTCTCAACACATACATACACATATATTCGCACACACATACAACCACATATTTTTCTTTTTATATTTTGTTTATTATATTTTGGAAAAAGTCTCTATTTTTTGATAAAATCCATTTTTTTATTTCACATTTAAAGCTCTTATATCCTTCAATGTTTTGTAGTTCTACAGGTACTCGACTAAGAATTTTTGGGCCCAAGTAATCATCTATATATATATATATATATATATATATATATATATATATATATATATATATTATATATATATACATATATATAGTTATTTACATTTGGTATTTTATAAAGAATTTATAACATTTATTAATTTAAGAAAAGTCTTTAGGTTACGTAAATTGTAGTTTGTTACTAAAACGTCGGATAATCATTGTTGGAGAGTTGTGCCAGTTGCCGCTGTTGTGTTAGTTGAGGACATTCAACAAGTAGGTGTTTAATAGTTAGTTATGAGTCACACTAATTACATTTTGGTTCGGGACCTTTGTCCAATGGATAACGATAATATGAGCCGGGTATGACCTAAACGTAACCGTGTTAGTAGCACTTGATCGCGACGATTTTTTGGTAGGTCTGACCACGGTTTAATAGACTTTTTTACTTCGTTAAGTTTGGTTCCCGCTGTTTTCCATTTAGCTTCACAGACACTGTTCACTTTAGATTGAATTATAGATTTATTATCTGCACTTACTAAAAACTGCACTTCTCGAGCATCTTCGTTGGTCGTGGCGTCTTCTGCTCTTTGATCAGCTTCGTCGTTGCCATCTAAACACATGTTAGTAAGATATACTTTCATCTAATTGTAAACATATTTATAAACATTACACCTATTATTTGCTATATGAATAAGAATCGTAAGCATTTAGGAATCAATTAATATTCTGTTCTATTTATCGATAACAACGAATGCATGTTATTGGTACGAATTGAACTTGACCGTTATAGTATCTATAGTTGAATAAAGTCTTATTTAGTGTGTAAATAAAACCCAGTGATACTTGTCGACATGTTTACTTCCACCCTATAATCAAGGTTGGGGTTTTTCAGTTTCGCGTTATTTTTTATTTTTGAAAAGTAAAGTCGATATGTAGTACTTTTGGATGGCATACTTGCCTTAATAAAGTTCAGCGAGTGTGAATTGTATTGAAAATGTATGTGACGTTTAAGGTCAGTAGTAATAAAATATTAATTAAATTCATATATTTTCGAGCGAAGTTCTTGTCCGTTCAGCACCACAAGGAACTGACGGCAAGGGAACACAACATTGGATCTTCGAGCCGGATAATTAACCAGAAAACCAACAATTGCTAAATCGGAAATGAAATCGAAAACCAGATGTCAGATACACGTGTATGCAATCATTAAAAACCGAGTTGGAAAACACATTGAACGATACGATACGTATTTCGCAGTTTAGCACCTTTTTAGTAGTACCACTGTGGTAGCATGCCACATAAACATACCTCATCCACCAAACAAGCTCTTCACATAACAGAAATCATTACTTCTGAGGCCAGGTACAAATTATTTCTTAATTATCCTTGCATTCCTGCTGATTTACGTAATCTACAACTGTGCCAGTCGCGTTTCACTTGTTTAAATATTTTTTTTTTCGCATTATTTTCAACTTTATGAAATAATTTCGTGCATATCTTGGCAGGCTATAGACAACGAGACTCAATTAAGTCTCGATAGATTTCTGTTAAATAAAATATTCATTTGGGTTGTTAAACTTTGTCAAAACACCCAAGTTTCTCGTACACTCGTTTATATATTTAATTTATTTGGAAAAAAAATATCAATAAAATGGAAGACATAAATGAAGAAAGAAGGTTTAATAGCTCGTCGCGCACAAATTGAAGCTGAACTTACGCGTTTTCATACTTACTTAGATAAATATAATCCCGAAAAATACTCCCTATAAAAATCGACACTCACTACGAAATCACAAAAAATATGTTATCTGAATTTAAATTTATACAGGGTGAGCTCGAAGATGTTTTACTCGTTACAGGTACCTTAAATGAAGTTCGAATCGCGAAGAATTTGAAAAAAATATTTTAACGCTATTTCTACCGCTGAAGATTTAATTTCCAAACTTGCCCCAGCTCCTATGCATATCGCTATTCCCGTAACATCAGTACTACAACAGGTGCAATCAAGTACAAAATTGCAAGCCATAAAAATTCCCGATTTTTCAGGACAATACTCTGAATGGCACAGTTTTAGAGATATTTTCACAGCCTTGGTACATAATAATGGCTCATTACAAAATATTGAGAAAAATTACCACCTTCAATCATGTTTAAAAGGCGAGGCCGCTCATGTTCTCGCATCTTTACCTCTTTCTAACGTCATCGCCTTTAATTTATTAACTGAAAGGTTTGATAATCAAAAGCGTATTATTGATGCACATCTTAAAGAAATATTTGATTTGCCATCTCTACACAGCGAATCACACGTCAGTTTACGCAATTTCTTCGATACCTTTTTAAAAAATGTACGCGCTTTGAAAAGCTTGGGTGAACCAATCGAAAGTAGTAGTACTATTTTAATATATCTGTTGAGTTCAAAGCCAGATTTTCCTACCAAACGTGAGTGGTAAAACTTCAGCAAGGACATTATTAAACACAAAATTAACGATATGTCTAAATTTTTAACTCAAAGGTGCCAAGTCTTATAAAACCATCAGTAAACCACCCAAAACAAAGTTTCCAGTTTTTGAAAGCATCCGATCCCGTTTGTCCTTCTTGTAATGATAAACATTATTTTAATGTGTCTCCAAAATTTAAATCTTCTTCAGTGTCCTTTCGTTTTAATGAGGTAAAACGTTTATCTTTATGAACAAATTTTTTTCGACAGGGGCAAAGGAATTCGGATTGTAGGTCATCTGGTTTCAGGGTTTGCAATGGTCGCCATTCAACGCTTTTACATCAACCAGAGACATATTCTTTTAAGAATGTTGTAACACTCAATAACAATAGTTGTCACCCAAAACAGCAGAATCCTCAACGAAATGTTAATTTTGCACAGATACCTCCTTCAATAAACGATAACTTTCACTAGTTGACTCTCTTAGTAGACGGACGTGTTTCATTTCCTGTTCAATGACCTCCGTTTTTTATCCGACCTGGTAATTAACGAGTGTTTATTTTGGTTTTTGTGAATTTGAATTGATAACAATAGTCCGGTAAGTGTTTAAACTTTATCCATCTAGCGAATATTGGTATATTCGCCATACTTTATACCCCTGCTCTCATATCTGCGGTTTTGATAACCAGAATCGTAGTATGGCTAATTTACCGTCTCACTCCCTTAACATCTCCACCGTCAATGAAATTCAGAGTACATCTCAAGCCATAAACACAACTCATCGATCATATGCTGCTGCTACCCTTAGTAAAGCGCCCCCGCCCCCAACACCCTCTAAAGATGAAGCTATTGTGATGCAATCTATTCCCAACTCCGTCATCTTCGACTATATTAAAGCAATTGTCAACATTGTATCTCCCAAAAATGTTCATTTTGCATCTCGTATTGCCCATGGCCGTATTTGAATATATTTGTCCTCTACTGAACAAATTTGATATCTCCTAAAAACCACTTCCAACATTACAATCAACTCTCAAATTATACCTATTCGTAGACTTATTTCTCCATCTAAAAGAATTTTAATCTCCAATGTTAGCCCCTCGATTCCTCGCTATCTGATTGAATAAGCTCTCCTCGACCTCGGATGAAAAAAAATTACGACCATCACTCATGTCAGATGCGGCGCACCTGACGATGCGTATGCTCATATCATGAGCTTCCGAAGGGTGACTTATATAATCCCGGACCGCGATGATTTTTCCCTCCAAACATCAATACTTATCACCCATGAAAACACCCCTCACCGAATTTTTATTTCGACTGATAAATTAGAATGCGTTCTTTGTAAGCAACCAAATCTCACCGCTGAATCTTGCACCAATTTCACCACATCCTCCCCTTCCCAGTTAAATGTTGCATCCATTGAAGCCTCATATGATATTCCCCTCTCTACTGCTGACTGCACTCTAAATATTACCCAAACCTCCACCGATGACCCCCTTGATCCTCCTGACCCATCCTACGCACCATCACCAAAACCGGTGAGAAAAGACTGCACTCAAATGATAGCAACCTGGCTTCCCCAACTCTTTTACCACACGAAACCAGCAACTTTCTCCGCCCAAATGCAATCTCTCCCTCTGCACCCAATTTATCGCAAACCCTTGAAAAACCTTCTAAAAAGGAAACCAAAAAATCAAAATCTGATATACCTGAGAAACATTATTTAAGCTCTACAACTCGTTCCACTATTCACAAAATATGCTCTGATTTGTCTAGTCCTCTGTCACTTTCTGAAACCCAACTGACTGCTTTTCTTGAAAATACTATTGGGATGTCTGATCCACTTACTGAAGCCAATAAATTCAATTCTGATATTCCCTCCTTACTCCAAGACCTGAAAACTCTCTACACTGCTTCTAGTAAACGCTCCTAAAACAAATCGCCTAACACGTCTACAAAACAGAATTAAATCCAAACTAGATCCTGATTCTTACACTTATTCCGGTGACCCGACAATTGACGACTACAACTCATCTGACTCCTCGATAATATCCCACTAAACCTTTTACCTTCCCTTATCCTCTTTAAGTATTCACTGTCTTACAGTGGAATTGCGATGGATTTTATCCTCGCATAGAACGAATTCAAAAGCTCACTTCCTTCCACAAACCCGATTTTCTTTGTCTTCAAGAAACTAATTTTGAAATCAATCACAATCCTCTCTTAAAACACTTCGAAGGGTATCACTACATTAGAACTAACTGCGTTAGAGCCAGCGGTGTGTCAATATTTGCCTCAAGCGATATTTATTCCGTCTCTCTTACCCTAACCACAAGCCTTGAAGCTATTGCCATTATCGCCTGGTGCCCAAATAAAATTTCGATATGTAGCTTATATGTTCCTCCTGTCCACCAACTAGAAGAAGAGAAGCTTGTCGATTTGGTATATCAGCTTCCCCAACCTATCATACTTGTTGGTGACTTCAATGCCCACAATACTATGTGGGAATCCAAACGTATATTTGGAAGAGGCAAAGTTGTTGAAATTTTTTTAAACATATCTGGTGCCTGTCTTTTAAATACTGCCTCGAACACACTTTTCAATATCTCCTCCAATACCTTCTCAGCTATAGACTTGAGCATCTGTGACCCTAAATCCGCCCCTTCTCTAACTTGGAATACACTGGACGATCTGCATGATAGCAACCACTTTCCCATTCTCATCTCCCGCCCATCTAACCAAGAACCCATTACCCGCAGATATTGGAATTTAAAACTGCCAATTCGGCAGATTAGATACTAGCCACTCAAAATACACTCCTCTCATTACCTCCTTCAATGAATGCCAACAGTAACCTTCAAATGATAATCGATGCTATTAAATCTGCAGCAGACCTGCACGTAGGTAAAACTGTCTCATCCGCTACCCATAAAATTGTACCCTGGTGGAATCCCGCCTGTGAAAATGCCGTGTTCCAATCCAAAACTGCCCTTAATAGACTGCGCCGAAATAGATTTCCTGCGAATATTCTTTTACACAAGAAACTCAAAGCAAAAGCTAAATACATTATAAAATAAAGCAAAAAGATCCTCCTGGCAACACTATGTCTCCTCCCTGACAACCGACACTAATCCTAGTCAAGTCTAGAATGAAATTCGACAAATACAAGGTAACAAGACCAACCTCAAAATCCCCAGCCTTATCTGCGACTCGCTTATAAGTGATAGCCAAGCTATTGCAAACATTTTCGCAGAATACTTTGAAGATAAATTTAAAAATAATATTTTGACATCAACCCCTATCTCTTCTCTCTGTACCCCTTCCCTTGTTGAGCAAATTGATCAGCAGGATGTAACATCTGTCAATACCCCTTTTACCTTTTATGCAATAAAATCCGCTTTATTCTCTTGTAAAATTACTACTGCTGGTCCCGATGATATCCCATACATCTTCCTTAAAAAACTCTCCGATGTTTCTCTGTACAAAGTGCTCAACCTATATAATATTATTTGGACTTCCCAACAATTCCCCGATAAATGGCATGAATCCACTCTCATTCCAATTAAAAAAGCAGAACAACCTTCCTTAATACCAAAGTCATTTACTATTCCTATTTCCCTTACTTGCACAACTTGCAAACTTCTAGAGAAAATGATTAGCAAAAGACTTTTATGGTTCCTTGAAAAATACCAAACTATTCCACGCTTCCTATCTGGTTTTCGACGTAATCGGTCAACCCGAGATAATCTTGCTCTCCTCCAAGCTAACATTTCTTCAAGCACTTAACAGTCAACAGGAAGTTGTTGCTGCTATCTTTGACATCGAATGTGCTTTTGATACCATCCCTAGGAAAGCGGTTTTAAATAAACTTTTCCTCCTTAACCTCAAAGGAAATATCTACCACTTTATCGAACATTTCTTACTCTCCAGGCGCTTCAGAGTCTCTGTTAATGGTAAACTTTCCGTCTCTCGTCTACAAACTGATGGTGTTCCCCAAGGTCCAGTCTTAAATCCCACATTGTTTATGCTTTCTATTAACGACATTTGCACCAATTTTTCAGCCCCTGTTCAATGTTGACGATTTAATTATTTATTGCCATGGAAAATATACCTTCACTTCCTGCCAACTCCTAAAAAATGCTGTAGATCTACTACAAAACAAAATTGATAACTTGGGCTTATCCTTATCTCTAAATAAGTCTAAAATAATTAAATTTAGTAGAAAAGCTGCATCTTCTGCTCCACTTATCACTCTAAATAATTCCACCATAGCTGTTGTCAATTCCTGCAAAATCCATGGAAATATTTTTGATTCACGGCTTAACTGGAAACAACATATAAACGATGTCAAAGGCGTTTGCCTGAAACGCTTAAATATAATGAAAACTCTCTCGCTGGGGCGCTGACGAGAGCGTCCTTCTTAGAGTCTATAGAGCACTAATTACTTCCAAAATGGACTATGGCTGCTTCATTTACATGACAACTCCCACATCTTATTTAAACCTACTTAACTCAGTCCACAATACTTTCTCTCGGCGCTTTTCGCACCAGCCCTGTAGACAGTCTATATTGTGAGAACAATGAACCTCCTCTCTTCCTTAGATGACAATCACTACTCCTAGCATACGCCGCTTCTGTATCTTGCAACCCGTCTTATCCTATTTTTGAAATTTGTACCTCTGTAGCTAATCTATCTCCCAATGACTCTCCTCGCTCCATAAAATCTTTTCCCGGCATATAGCTCCTCTACTAAACGGCATAGACGTACATTCAACTTTACCATTTCCATCCCCACTTAACGCTCCTTGGAAAAAATTACCTACCCATATGTAACACCTCTCTCACCATTTATAATGAACACGAATCCCCCCCCCTGCGCTTATAAAGGAAGCATTCCTTGAAATTCTACACACAAATGCTTTTGATTTAGTCCTTTACACAGACACTTCTAAATCCCTCACCGGTGTCGGATGCGCCGTCACTACTACAAACGATATTATCAGCACCACTCGGTTGCCCACCTTATGCAGCATACATACTGGAGAGATGTTTAGTATCCTTCAGGCTTTTAAATATATTCCATTTTCATCTAAACATGTCGCTATCTGCACTGACTCCGTATCCTCTATAAATTCTCTGAAATCTAGATTCACCGGCCATCCACTAGCTCAAAACGTACATGACATATACCAATCCCTTCATGCTCGACATACTAAAGTTTCACTTATCTGGCTTCCATCTCACATCGGCCTTCATGGCAATGAAACTGCTGACCAGCACGCCAAAGAAGCTGCCTCCCTCGTTACCACTGCTACTACAATTCAACTAATCCAAGATCTGAAATCCGTATTCATGGCATTAATCCACAAATCTTGGCAAATTCGTTGGACCAACAAGAATACAACTCTTCATGAAATTCAACCCATCCTTGGTCACCATTCACTTACCGATTTTTCAAGACATAATGCAAGCATTGTGAGATTGCGAATTGGCCATACACGTTTGACCCATGACCACTTAATGACCACCGATAATAGCCCAACATGCCACGCATGCAACTGTCCTGTTACTGTTAAACATATATTGATAGACTGTCATCACTACAACGACGTCAGGGTGAGAAACAGTATGCAGCCTACACTAAAAGAAATGTTAAGTTCTCCCAGTGAACTATCCAAAACTATACAGTTCCTTAAAGACATTAATACGTTTTACAAACTATGATATCATGTAAAGTACCGTGCCAATGGCCATAGCTGTCGAGTCACTTGAACTTGAATAAAAAAAAATAAACGATAATTATCAAAATGTTTCAGTTCCAAACGATGTTCAAAATTGTACAGTATTGTCTCATTATTCTCAGAAAACCTCAGAACCCTTTGTTTTATTATCGTCTGTTCTTATTCACGTTTTTGACGTACCATGTGTCAAAACGGTTACTTTAGTCACGAGTTTTACTAGGCACGAGGGAAGCGAAGCGGAATGAGTTCCTTGTGAAACGAGTGACTAAAGACGTTTTTAACACGAGGTGCTTACTATACTTTCTCTTCGCCCGCGGGAAGGAAAACATTATATTATATTTGAATTATATTCATTACATGACTGACAGCTGACTGATAAATCAAATGACGCAGAATAACAAAATTATCAAGGAGCATGAAATTTAACATACAAAAGATACACTTGATTTGACGTTTAAAAAACAAAAGATAAACGAGATGTGACTTTTCGCATTTTAAACACTAGTGTTTAAAGAGTCGTTGTGTGCATGTCAAACCTGTGTTCAAAGTGCGGTTTTAGTAGCGGAAGTAGAAAAATAATGTTCCAGTGTCGTAACATGTCTTGCTCGATAGCGGTTCACAATCAAATTGTATCACTCGACATATGGTAACACGGTTAAATTTAAATACACGTAAGGTAAATATGGCAGTTTCCGGAATAAATCAAATCAGAACAACAATTAACGAACAAGTCTCATTGATTTATTAATTTTTTAAATAACTGGTAGATGTATATTATAGACAATGCTTAAACATTATTAGGAAACCTATCTTTGTTGATTGGAAAATCTATGAGCACTTTTCGTACAAAAGCATTTACAAGAATTACAAAGTGTGTCTACTTAAGTTGAAGACGTAATTATTTTTTCATAAAAAAGGGAATTCTTCATAAAAGCTTCTGTATGGTTCAAAACTTTAAATGCAACCATGAAATGTTACGTTTTTCAATCGTGAACATGTAGAAATACGTTCCTTGCTAATATTTTGGAGATGTCTATGAAAGTTTTGACATACGGACACATACGAAAAATTATTTAGTATCTTTCACAATCACGGAGGAATTGACTTAGGTGGTGTATAGTAACCGTGGTATGTGAAAGGTGCTATGCAATTTGTTATTCAACATATTTTTTGAACGTAATTTTCTCGTATTGTGGTATCTGGTATAACATCAAATATTTTTTTCAGCACTCGTTTTGGACTATTCTACGTTGATTTTGATGATCCAGATCGAGTTCGGACACCCAAAGAATCCGCAAAGTTTATTGGCGAATTAATGGAAAAAAGAGAACTACAATGTGGAGAAACGAGAGTAGATTGGTATGATGTGCCTATAGTAACATCTACTCATCATAAAAAAAAGAACGATAGCTACAGCTTCTAACGTCTATCTAAACCATGTATTATAACGAAATATAAAATTAGCAAATAAATGAATGAAGTGAACAATACATTTTTTTTAAACCTAACCTAACCTGTTCACAGATTGTGATTCACATACAGTAAAATGGTATTTTAAAATATTTAGGGAATTGTTCTTTCGTCACAACCGAACTTATATAATTCATTATCAGTACAACGAAAAACTCTTCACAGAAATTATCTGAAATCTCTCCTACCTCTACCCACATCAGAAACCCCTACCTAAGGATTATTACCATATCAAATTCTGCAGTGCATCTAAGTATTTTTTTTAATTGTCTTCTATCTAGTATGTATCACCGTAATCATCAATCAGTGCTAGAATTTGTCTAGGCCTCCCATGATTGCTTCCACATCTTCTTATTTTGTGCTTCTTGTATCCAATTTGTGTGGATACATCTAATGTCATCTGACCATCTAGTTGGTGGTCGTCCCCTACTTCTGTAAGCTTCTTGCCTAGGCCTCCACTCTCCCATTCTTTTGGTCCCTCTAATGTCATGTAACGTTAATGAACTAGTTTCATGGGTATGAATTAACAAGTGACATCATATCAGAAGGATTAAGAATAACATATATTTTTCTATGATAACGATATTTATTTCAAGAATTTATGAATATCTTCGAAAATTAGATTTAAAATTTTTATTAGATTCAAATAATCCTCTGTAAGTCGACCAATGGCAGAAGCCTTGTTGTCAGATTGAAAATACGTTCTGTTGACAAATCCTACTTGACTATCCAAGTTTATTAATACACTGCAGTGATAGTCGACTAGATTAATTTGACAATTGACATTAGTTGTTTGAGTTATATTATTTTATAGGAGAAAGTGTGCTTCTGTTTGATTGCCTTTTAAAAGACATCTTTAAAATGGACCCAGGTTTCACCGAAGCTAATTCGACAAATCTTTCTCAAGTGGATGTGGGCAAGATGTCTCAGTCACTCGAACTCCCCTAAACAGAAGAAAAGTAAGCGATCCGGTACTAAATCGAGTTCGGAAATCTGGGGTATCGCAAATTGTGTATGTGTGTTACATCACATGTTTTCCAAACAACTCAACCTACATGGAGAACATTTAATTTTCAATAGTAATACAACAAGTGTAATGATGATTATCGAAATACAAATTTCTTCGATTTTTAAAAAAAATTGTGGTTTCCTTAAACAACATTTGTTTCGAAAAAGAGAAGACATTTTCGATAATCAGTAATTACACGAGTTGTCTTTATCAAGATTATTTCACGAAAACAATTAAAATTGGGCTATGATGACGTTCGTTGCAAAATTCCATGAATTGTTTCCACACGTACTTTTTAGAACGCACGGTATTTTGCGGCATTTGTTCTTTTACTTTCTTTTGAATCTCTTTTAGATCAAACAGACCAAAACGGTTTTTAGAATTCATTCTTGATACAATAATTCTGACGTTTCTTTATTAATTTGACATTTTCTGTCAGTCACTAGATTTTTAATATCGAATAAAACAACTAATGGCAACGCGAATCATATGGAAACATCCTGTTAAACTCATATAATATTATTGTTAAATTGCTGACAGGACGTTTCCCACATTATTGGATTTATAATTTTAACCTTAATCAGCAAACACGTGGAGACATCCTGTTTACATAATTGTTATAATTTTCTTATCATATATTTTTCTTCTTTATTCAGCATTATACTACATTTTCCTTATTTTTGTAAACTAAAAAGAAATCAGTCATACTTGTAACATCAACTGTAACCAATCATAAGTTTAATTAAATCTTTTTAAAAAGTATATTTTTTACTTATTAAATTTAACTGGCGCTGCGAACAGGATACTGTCAGTAGAAAATACCCTTTCTGTGTGGTAAAACGTCTACGTTTTCTATCAAGAAATTAAGATAGTATCCGAACCAATAAACTGTGTGAAACAAGTTACGGTGTGTGAAAAGGTTGACTCCAACCCGACCATTCCTCCAGTGAAGAAGACGGTTGTTCAAGAAGACGTGTCAAATTCCTTCAGTGAATTAGAGACAAGGAACAAGCTCGCAGATGATCCTTCAGTGCATCCTCTTGTAAGTTTTTCCTTTAATTTTATTATTTATCGGCTAATAATTGTTTTGAATATTATAATATTTTTTTTCTACAATAAAAGTGTTATTAGAATTGCAATTTAAACATTCCAATTTTAATAGTTGTATAAAATTAATATATTATTTAAGTCAATATCTTAATGTCACACAATCGTGATCGATCCAGAGCTCCATTATCTGTACGTCGATCCAGATCTCCATTACCTCTAAGTCGTAACTTAAATACTAATACCGAGATGTCTACTGCAATTTCACAGATCGAATTATCTTTAGCAAGCAATATTGTCCCAACATATAACGGTGGTTCTAAAGATTTAGCATACTATTTAAGACAATCTGAAAAATATTTAACTCTTTTAAATACCGAAAATAATGATTTATTCAACAATCTTCTGTTAGAGCAAGTCAAATCTAAATTATTAGGTCCAGCTAGAGACGTAATCATAAATAGATCTTTTGATAAATGGTTCGATTTAAAAACAGCTCTTATTACTCGTTTTGGCGATCCTAGATCTGAAGAAATATTAGCACACGATTTAAATACTTCTATTCATGAAGAAATTTCTCAAAAATTACAAGTCCTTAAAGAACACCTAGCTATAAATTCTGATAACAGAGAAGTTAGAATTTCTAAGGAAACTATGTATACTGATCAAACCCTTATGGTATTTAAAGCAGGTCTCTTAAATCCCTACAGAGATCATTTACTTCATATATCAATTTCATATCTAGAACAAGCATTGTACGAATGTAGAAGATTAGACAACGAAAGATCCCAAATTGAATTTGCTAACTTTCTTAGATCTCAAAAAGGTCAAAGAAATCGCCCACCTCCAAAACATAATACTTCATATAATCAATCACCAAGAAACGAACCTTCATTTATTAATTATAATTCGTCTCAAAGACCACAAGTTCCTCAAAACCCTAATTATAGACCATTTAACAGATATAATGATAACAATCAAAGATTCCATTACCAAAATAACTATCAAAGACCAAATAATCAATCAAATAATAGACAAACATAATCTAATAATCAAAATTTTAATCAGTGTTTTTAAATGAAACTCAAGGTCTCTAGTTAATTCCACAATATAATACAAGTTATTGAAAATTCTAAAAAATTGACAATTGCTTCGATAAATCAATATCATCGTCAGAATGACAGAAGTTACATTTCATTTTATGCCTACCTGATGTTTAGTAGTTATATTTGGCTAGACCAAGAAGTAACCTAACTTGTGATTGGCTTAATATATGTTTATATAAAAAAGAAGAAGATGTGATATTACAAATATTGAAGCTTAGATATTATTAGCCCTATGGTGATATCATGGATATCATTTTTCCAATTAAGATCAGTATAACTGTGCAATGATATAGAAAACCAGGAAAACTATATCTGCTGATCTTTACAATTATCACTTAAGAAGACAGTTTATTAGTGGAGAATTCCCTAGATTTAACTGTTCATTGACAACTTCATATTGTGGGTTTCTTAAATGTCTTCTAATTTCCAGTTCTTCAAGGAAATCCAGTTCTTGTTTCTTTTCACAAATATGCAGCACTTCTAGTTCTGTGTTAGGTGTCAATGAATGATTGGTGTCAAGTAGATGTTTTGCGTGGTGGGATTTATCTGGTTGTTTTAATCTGTATCCTCGTAAGTGCTCACTGTATCGTATTTCAAAATTCCTAAGGGTCTGACCCAAATAGACAGCATTACATTCTGGACATTTGAGTTTATATATACCTGACTTCTTTAATAGTGGTATTTTTGTTTTTACATTTAACAATTTTGTACTAACGTTACTTTCTGTTTTAAAAGAAATTGTTGTATTCGTTGCTGAAGATATTATCTTTGAAATATTATTAGAAATATTTCCTGCATATGTGATGGTTTTATAAGTTTTAATTTCATCAGCTTGTTTAGCCAAATATAACTACTAAACATCAGGTAGGCATAAAATGAAATGTAACTTCTGTCATTCTCCACTAATAAACTGTCTTCTTAAGTGATAATTGTAAAGATCAGCAGATATAGTTTTCCTGGTTTTCTATATCATTGCACAGTTATACTGATCTTAATTGGAAAAATGATATCCAGGATATCACCATAGGGCTAATAATATCTAAGCTTCAATATTTGTAATATCACATCTTCTTTTTTCTATAAACATATATTAAGCCAATCACAAGTTAGGTTACTTCTTGGTCTAGCCAAAATTAACTACTAAACATCAGGTAGGCATAAAATGAAATGTAACTTCTGTCATTCTGACGATGATATTGATTTATCGAAACAATTGTCAATTTTTTAGAATTTTCAATAACTTATATTATATTGTGGAATTAACTAGAGACCTTGAGTTTCATTTAAAAACACTAATATGAGCATATTCCACGAAGTAAGGGTCGAGACAGTCAATTTCAGTCAAAATTTTAATCGTTCCTCTCATCCTTCCACAAGTAATTACAAAACAAAACCCCAATGAGTATATCTACAGCAAATACTTATAGACCTCCACACAAAAATTCTTTTAGACAAACAGGACCTCCGAACGTAGTTGTCGAAGAATTGTTCAATATTGAAGATCCTGACGAAAATTCTGATGAATCATCATATGCTAACCCCCAAAACGAACAATACCATTCTGTTTGGAAGTCAATCCCAACTTATTTACCCCTTATTCTGAATCTCTAGATAAAAGAATTTTAAATATTCCTGTGAATATCGATAATGGACAAGTAGTTCTTCCAGAATTAAAATTAAATAACATAATAATACCTGAATGTATAGCTCTAGCGAAAGACGGTTACTGTAAAATATAGAACAAGAAATCTCTTTAAATAATATTTCTATACAGTTTCATGAACCTCTTCCAGTCCAACCCCTATCGAAATTTGATGAAACAATCTCTTTATCATCTCATAATAATAATATTGATATTACCAAACTTCTTCGAACAGATCATCTGAATCCCGAAGAAAAAGATGCAATAATTTCTCTTTGTAAAAAATTTAAAAATATATTTTATAACGAAAACTCCGATTTAACTTTTACTTATGTAGTTAAACATCACATTAGAACAGTCGACGATGTACCGATTTATCAAAAATCATATAGATACCCTTATCATTTAAAACAAGAAATTCAAGATCAGATACAAAAGCTCCTAGACAATAAAATAATTAAACCAAGTATATCTCCGTACAGTTTCCCTACCTTTCTCGTTCCCAAACGAATGGACGCCAGTGGAAAGAAAAATTCCGATTAGTTATCGATTATCGAAAACTAAATGAAAAAACTATCGAAGATAAATATCCCCTTCCTCGTATCGATGAAATTCTCGACAATCTTGGTCGAAGTACTCACTTTTCCACTTTAGATTTGGCAGAAGGTTTTCACCAAATTGAAATACACCCAGATTCGGCAGAAAAAAACTGTATTTACCGTAGATAATGGCCACTACGAATATACTTGCATGCTATTTGGCCTAAAACACGCTCTTTCCACTTTTCAACGTGTCATGGACACAATTCTCCGTCCTTTTCTCTATAAACAATGTTTCGTATACATGGATGACATAGTAATATTTTCAAAGTCTCTCCAAGACCATATTCTTCATATAAAACAAATATGCAGTGAATTAGAAAAATATAATTTGAAAGTCCAAATAGACAAATCAGAATTCCTCAGAAAAGAAGTTGCCTTCTTAGGCTTATTATTCATATTCAACTAGAACAAATTAGAGATCTATATTCAAATTTTACTAAGAACAATATCATTTAGTAACCAAGAAATTTTAAATGTAGAATTAATTAAACAAAAGGAATTAGAATAAATTCTTAATTATTTACATACTATTCATTCTCACAATGAAATCGCTTCCAATATTCCTACTTTATTAGAAATAATCAAAGTCAATCTTATGTTTACTTCAAAAACTTTATATATTACTCTTCAAATACCCATATTAGCCGATGAATTACTTCATATTTCCAAAATAATCCCTATTCCCAGTAAAGAAAATAGTATCCTTCTACCCCAATACGCCTTCACATTAAATTCCAAAGGATCAACAAAATGGACAAACGAAGAATGCAAGAAGACCTTTTCGTTCTGGTATTGCGAAAAGGAACCACACGAAGACCCTTGTAACTTGGAAGACCGTTCACTCTGCAACTACGCTTAAGTAAAAAACGACTTTTCACTTTTCACACAATTAACTAATAGAAATACAATAATTTGCTCAAAGAAGATAACTACCATCAATGCAGACTACAAACAAAATTTATTTTTTTTATTTACGAATCCGCATCAGCCTCAAGGGCTATTAGCGGTCTGTAGCTATATATTATGTTTGTTTAACATTATGAATAGATATTGACATGTCACAATTTTAAATCATTGAAAATATCAAAATGTAACATCGTACTAGGAAACAATGATTGTATTTATTCTTTTCAAAAACACACATGGATGGGATCCAATAAAACATTTTCCTTATTTTTGTAAACTAAAAAGAAATCAGTCATACTTGTAACATCAACTGTAACTAATCATAAGTTAAATTAAATCTTTTTAAAAAGTATATTTTTTACTTATTAAATTTAACTCGCGAAACACACAGATAGGAAAATTGCATATATCCAATCAGGTGCGGAAATACAAAGTCGAAAACATGGTGTTTTCAGATATTAATCCTCATATTTAAACCAATCGAAGGCGCCTATTTTGTATTGAGTGAAATAATCATAATACTTACATACATTTTACATTATATTTTCTATTTTGAAAGCATCATCACTGCAATTAATTGTCTCGGCCCTTACTTTGTGGAATCTACTCATATTAGTGTTTTAAATGAAACTTACTGTTTCTAGTTAACTACACAATATATTGAAAACATGTTAAAACTTCTAAAAAATTGACAATTGTTTCGATATTACCTAAATATCATCGTCATATATAATAAAAAACTTTACGTACAAATATTTCGTAACGAAATACGAGTAATTATGGTTTGGTCAGAGGTTTTAATGATTCTGTCCTATTTTTAGGAAGTCGTATTGTATCGTTATTTTGAGCCAGTCATTAAATTGAACTCAACGAAATAATTAATGTACGTGAGCTGGTCCGAAAGATTCTAGAGCACCATCTTTGGAAGGGGGACAGAATCCCAAAGAATATAAACCGGGCATTGTAAATGCGGGAGCTCAGCCACTTTACTCGCTAAAAATAGTGCTGGCAGGGATATAAAACAACCAGAAGGTTATATAACGAGAAAACGCTACTAACCCTCAGTGCTCGCTATAGATGTGCGGGTTGTCTCACGTGGTACAACCCGTGCTCGCCAGTCCACTAGCTTCGAGTCGAAGAAGGGGTGAATTCTTCAAAAATTTTCAATAAGTTTCCAAAAAGGGCGCCAGAGAAGTTTTGGCAAGCACCCAAGAATTCTTAAGTTAGCCCACAATTCCTCAGTGGGTTAACAACACTAACTACACACTCCAAAGGTTAAACTGATAGGTAAGGTATTATAAAAAAAAGTCAGCAAGTATCCCCTGATTGAAGTTTTTAATTATTCACTTTGGACCATAGGCCTCTTTTCAAAGTATTTATTACAAGTTTACAATAAAATGTCACAAATAATACCTGAACTCAGCTGAAGGCTGTAGACTCAGAATGTAGTTAGGCTGAAGGCTGAAATCTACATAATAGAAAACTTAAACCGCAAACTAAGTTATCAGTTACAAGCGAAGTCACAGGTTAAATAAATAAATAACTGACAAGCAGGTTCTATAACATCTGAGCCGAGCTGAAGGCTTCAAACTCAAGGTGCAGAAGAGCTGAGGGCCCCAAACTACACCGATGTCTCAAATTTACAATTATAGGGAAACGACCAAATAGTTAATGTACAATTTGTCAAAATACAATGAAAAATCTAATGCCAAAATTACCAATGTCACAGTTACATGGGTTCACACTTCCGCAATTTATACGAATATGAATATAAATATAAATGAATGCATAGGCATACACTTTAAATAGCAAACGAGCTTAGCGATGCTACAAAAAATATAAATCGTAATTATGTACGGCGCAAAATCATTTACATAAAATCGTCAGTGTTCGAAAACCTAACTAAATAACGCTGCACCCAGGTACGGACCACCTAGCATTCAGAGCCAACAACCCAGTATTTTAAATTATGAAGTAAATTATTACAATTTTAAATACAAGTAACAAGTGAAATTATACTAATTGCCTCAAAAAGAAAGAAAAATAAAATAACAAAAAAATTGTGAAATGTGACGGATGAGGTAAATGTATAAGTGAATGTAAAATAAGAAGGAAATCTGTTCACTTATCCTTCTTCCGGACCCCAGAACAGCAACTGAAGTCGCTCCATAATATTCCAGCTTTCCTGGAACTGGTCTCACTAACCCTTGATAATGAGTTCTCCTAACAAGCCGTCTACAGTAATTTTCCACGTGGTTTCCTTAATTCTACCAATTCTACTGGTATCCTTTGGTCATCGGCGCCCTCCGGTTCAGTAGATTATCGGGTCAGACCTGTCCGCTGTTATATCGAGCGATATATTTTTTTCCCTAGATAGAATTTACGAGGATTTTTGTGAAATAACGTCATGGCTCCCAGAGCACATGCAAAATTTATCACTTGCAGTGTGTGTGTACACGTTGACGGCACAAGGAGAACTAAATTTTATCTTCGTGCAGTGTGCGATCTGAATTCCCTCCGTCGACAGGCTTGCCAATATTAAATCTCCGACAGCTCGGCGAATTTTCGCGTTACAGTTACGTAGAAAATTCGTTAAGAAACTGAATTCACATAGCTTCACAGATTGAAAAGGGCCGTAACGAAATCAATATCTTGAAAAAACGATTAGTTGTAATTTGCTGAAGGCAGAAAATATCGCTGAAATAATGGAAAATGAGATGTGTCTGCTTCCAAAAATATAAGAAATAATCATAGATATAAACATAAAATAAGGATGAAAATAAAAATAAGACTTCATAGGGTCTTATATATTGGTGAAAAGAGGTTATAAAAGGAGGAAGTTTTTGAGGAAAAACCCAAATGTATAGGCAAAAGAGCGAACCTCGGAAGATGCGAAGGCTAAGCAGCCCACCAGCTCGAAAAATATTCTATTCAAATCGTCGGAGGATATAAAACTCCTAAGTGACGAGTAGATAAAATCATACCACTTTGGAGTTGTCTCAAGAAACAAGCAGAAACAGCTGATGAAAGAAGACTTAGACTATTTCTTTGCTAAATGAAGAGTCATAATGGAGAACTTTCAAAAGTTGTCCTAAAGTAAAGAAAAATGATGAAAAAGGACGTCTGAGACTGTCAATGCCCAAAAGCGTCCCCGTACATCAAGTACAATCCCATCACATACCCTACAGGCGATAAAGAAGGACAGGAATGAAAATATCCCCTTCAGAGAGGCCTTATCATCTGTGAAGGTAGCGGAGACAGACGTAAGATTTCCTGAAATTCTATGGGACACCCAGAGGCTGAACGACGTCTAGGACGCCATAACGGAAGTCTACGATAAAATCTCACTGGAGGGTCCACAGGTGCGATTCCATAAGTGTGCGCAAAAACCGGAGCACCTGGTATTTACGTGCGCGGATCGCATCAGTGGAGAATTGGTGATAAACCCCATCCCAACTATCAAACGCTGGAAGGGGACTACTCTCAGGGTGCATGCACGGTTTTCGTACCAAACGAGAGAGGGCATAAACTAGAGATAGCTGACAACTTACCAAGGATAAAAAGGTTAACCATAGCCCAAAAACTAAACTCTGGACCGTACTAGGTGTGACGCCAACGGAAAGGGACCAGGCATCTCTGGATGTGCTCAAAAAACTGGACATATATCCGTTCTTTGGCTTTGGAAGGCTCAAATTCATGAAACTAGCTCATTGGTGGCTATTAAGATCAGTCAGAGTAGCAGGCGCTCCCTACAAGAAATATGTTTTCTCCCGATTCTTCGATGGCTTCCACAGTTGATATTGGGTCATAAAAGTCTGCTGCTATATCTTTTATCAATGGATTATCTTCAAAAAGCATGATAAACGATGCTTTACTCCTCCTAAAAATGACTGAAGTCGTATCACAACCACTGAAACTATGGAGAAACGGAATGGAACAACAAAATTAACGTTTTTGAATTCCTTTGGACGAAAATATACTTGTTTCTACTTTCTCCCTTCCCGTCTTAACAAAAAATGTTTCTTATGTTGGTAATATCGTAACAATTGTCAATTTTTAACATTTTCTCAATATATTGTGGAGTTAACTAGAAACAGTAAATTTCATTTAAAACACTTATCATCACTGCAGTTTAAAATAGATATTTCCAAATTTCTTTGACTCCTCTAGAGTTACCTTTTTTAATAGGAGGCGTCCGATTAGGGGAACATTATTTGAAAGAGTACATTTTGACAGTACTTTGCGTTTCTCTCTAATGGGTGAAAAAAAGATAACTAGTCTACTAATAAAGTTTTCCCTCCTGACAACAGCACTAAATTTATTTGTTTGCCATTGGCTCTAACCTACCACAGTCTACAACAAGAATTCAAATTTCAATATATTTTTTTCAATTTTATTTGAAATCGTCGAGTGGCGTTCTTAGTTGCAAATACTTAGTTTAGACCCAATATATCTTGTGACATTTTCATTGAAATTCATGAAACTAGCTCATTGTGGTATTACTTAAAAAATAAACGGTTTTAAAGATTAAAACTAACTTTACCGCATGCCCTGAACAATATTCCATCATAAAATTGTCACTTGTATACACTTCGGGAGATCAATAGGGTACATCTGTGAGACACCTTGAAAAATATCTAAATATAAAATTGGTTACTTGTATACACTCTAGAGGCTGTATCGTGATAACAACCAAGAATGTGGTACTTCAGGTACCATAGCACCCGTTATACTAGCTCTGGTGAGCTAAAAATCAATAATATTCACCTATTAGACACACTGAACAATATTAAATCATAAAATTGATTACTTGCATACAGTATGGTGGCTGTATCGTGCTAACAAACTAAAATTTCTCAAAAAATGGTAGAAATGTAATACTTCAAGTACCATAGCACCCGATGTACAGGCTCTGTTGAACTGAAAATCAATAGGGTTAATCTGTGAGATGTCCTGAATAATATTCAAACATAAAATCGGTGATTTAATACACTCCGGAGGCCGTATCGCGTTAACAAGACATGTCATGAAAAGCGGCCGACGACAACGACGACATACACACAGGATTTTTTTTTTAAAAACAGTTTATTCCTGTTGTTCTTGATGAAAAACTAAAAAATAACTCAAAAAATATTTTCAAAATTCCAACTTTTTTTGGGGTACACCAATAATTTTGTCGCATATGAGATAGTGTTTTTAAATGAAACTCACGGTCTCTAGTTAATTCCACAATATAATAAAAGTTATTGAAAATTCTAAAAAATTGACAATTGTTTCGATAAATCAATATCATCTTCAGAATGACAGAAGTTACATTTCATTTTATGCCTACCTGATGTTTAGTAGTTATTTTTGGCTAGACCAAGAAGTAACCTAACTTGTGATTGGCTTAATATATGTTTATAGAAAAAAAAGAAGATGTGATATTACAAATTACAAAAACGTTACAAAGCATCACAAAACATTTGGTTTAACCAAGAATACCTTAGGAAAAAGGTAATACCAAATTATGTGAATATAAAATGTCACACTAAAACACCACAAGCACAAAAAGCTATAAAATGTGCTCAACGAGTTTGGATAAAATCAGAATGTAAGAAATGGTTCAAAGTTAGAGACTCTTTAGATAACTACATAAAAGTTGTACATTCAGAACTCACATTCCAATTACATCCAGTAGAATTTGACTGTTTGGATGACAAAATTAGAGAAAATGTCAGCACGATGAAGCATATGAAATTTAAGAAACAAGAAAAGAAGCTACAGAATATTGAAAACACACAACATAAAATTCAATACTCAAAACATCATGAAACTGTAAGTACCTACATACCAACACACTTTGCACCACGATTTGAAAACCTTTCAGACACTAATTTCACAGATAGTGAAATAGAATTTTTAAATAAAGGTTTAAAGTACAGCATACCACCAAAATTTACGAATAATAATGAACAAATTATAGCTACAGAGTCAGAAATAGCTTTAAAATCTAATTCAAATAATTTTCTTTATGAGAAATTAAAAATTGCCAATTTAATCAAAAATATTGAACCTTCAAAAGTTAAACGTCAAACAAAAAATGACATTACAGTTTTAAATGTAATAAAAAAGAAGATAGAGGATAATAACCTAACAGTTACAAAATCTGATAAGGGGAACACAACTGTCATTTTGACGACTGAAAATTACAATTCCAAAGTATATAACTTTATAGAATCCAGCGATGTAAAAGTTCTTAAAGCAGACCCAACAAAAAAGTTTTCTAATAATGTAAGGGATACTGTTAATAATTCTAATTTCCTTTTAAATGATTACAAAAAGAGGTCTATCATACATAAGAATTCTCATTGTCCACAATTATATGGAACAGTTGAATTACATAAAATAACGAAACCAATTAGACCTGTAGTCTCTTATGTTAGTGCTCCTAATAATATATTGGCAAAGAAGCTCATCAATATACTCAATACTTACGGATATGAATCTCAGTACTCAATTAGAAATTCAATAGAACTAATCAAAAAGTTGAAAGCAATCCACTTGCAAGATAACTATAAACTCATTTCGTTCGATATAACTAATATGTTTACTAAAATTGCTCCTAAAGAATGTCTAATACTTGTAAGAAAATTACTAGAAGATAAAAGTATTAATCCAGGAATAATATCAGATATACTTAATTTATTTGATGTATGCATTAATCAGAATTATTTCACTTTTGACAATAAGATATATATTCAAAATGAAGGTTTACCAATGGGAAGCCCTATATCACCTATTTTAGCAAACATTTTTATGGACAATTTAGGAATAAAGATCTTTGAAAGTAATATTTCGAAAAATATTTTATTTTGGTATAGATATGTAGATGACATATTAGCTTGTTTTATGGGTAGTGAACGACAATTAGATGTATTTTTCAACCACATCAATAATTTACACCCGAAAATTAAATTTACATTAGAAATTGAAGAAAATAGCTCAATCAATTTTCTTGATTTAAAAATTCAAAGAGTTAATAATGTACTTGATTATTCAATTTACCGAAAACCAACACAGACTGATGTGACAATTCCATTCAATTCTAACCACCCTATGTCACACAGACCAGCAGCATATAATCTAATGATACATAGAGCTTTTTCAGTTCCTATGAACAAATGTAATTTTGATAGAGAGATTAATACAATTAGACAAATAGCAACATCTAACGGTTATCCATTAGATATGATAAATAAGCTAATTAGTAAAAAAGAAGAAAAAGTGGCATTACAACTAATATATCCTAAACAAGCTGATGAAATTAAAACTTATAAAACCATAACATATGCAGGAAATATTTCCAATAATATTTCAAAGATAATATCTTCCGCAACGAATACAACAATTTATTTTAAAACAGAAAGTAACGTTAGTACAAAATTGTTAAATGTAAAAACAAAAAACCACTATTAAAGAAGTCAGGTATATATAAACTCAAATGTCCAGAATGTCCTGCTGTCTATTTGGGTCAGACCCTTAGGAATTTTGAAATACGATACAGTGAGCACTTACGAGGATACAGATTAAAACAACCAGGTAAATCCCACCACGCAAAACATCTACTTGACACCAATCATTCATTGACACCTAACACAGAACTAGAAGTGCTGCATATTTGTGAAAAGAAACAAGAACTGGATTTCCTTGAAGAACTGGAAATGAGAAGACATTTAAGAAACCCACAATATGAAGTCGTCAATGAACAGATAAATCTAGGAAGCTCTCCACTATTAAACTGTCTTCTTAAGTGATAATTGTAAAGATCAGCAGATATAGTTTTCCTGGATTTCTATATCATTGCACAGTTATACTGATCTTAATTGGAAAAATGATATCCAGGATATCACCATAGGGCTAATAATATCTAAGCTTCAATATTTGTAATATCACATCTTCTTCTTTTTTCTATAAACATATATTTAGCCAATCACAAGTTAGGTTACTTCTTGGTCTAGCCAAAAATAACTACTAAACATCAGGTAGGCATAAAATGAAATGTAACTTCTGTCATTCTGACGATGATATTGATTTTTCGAAACAATTGTCAATTTTTTAGAATTTTCAATAACTTTTATTATATTGTGGAATTAACTAGAGACCGTGAGTTTCATTTAAAAACACTAATATAAGCATATTCCACGAAGTAAGGGTCGAGACAGTTAATTTGCATATTAGATAGGTTGGGCGGAATATAGTACATTCTATATCAAGGATGGAATAAACAAAAGTCTACACAAGTAGAAAGATTTTGTCCTATAACTGTCAGTCTTGACAGTAGATGTAGACAGAATTCGTTTTTTGATTTTTTCACAATTCAGTATATTTTAGTTAATGTATATTAGATACTTTTGTGTCAATAAATCTGTACCTAAAGTTCTTCTTGTGATTTATTCGAACCTTCGTAAACCGGGGGAAGCGGGTAGCTTCTTTTTTGAGTACGAACAGAACAGATTCTACGAATTCAAAATTCGCTGTTCTAGGTGGTAGATTTCAAAATGACAGCTTAACCTAAAAAAAACATGCCTATTAGTTCATCCTTGGAACTATCAGATGAACTGCTACTCCGAGATCTGCAGGCTAAAATAACTACAACAATGTTCAAAGTATTTTCATTCATTTCGTCTATTTTGGCCAATAATAACAATCGATTTTCAGTTCTCAGATATAATGATGTAAATAACAACAACCGCTTTATTTATGTGCCACTGGTGAAACTAATATGTCGGTTCAGCGGAAACTGACGTCGGTCAACCAATGGTGAATAAATAATGTAAAAAAGAACGTGCTTATTTGAACAATTTTGACAATCGACGTTTTTGATAGTTGACAATTGAGGACCGGTTTTTTAAAACTCGATAAGTACATTTTTACCGAAATTGAGTTATACATGGATTCTATAATAGTATATTAAAGTATAAGTGGATAAATAGGACTTTCAAACACGCGCGAAATAGAGCAAGTGTTTGAAAGACCAGTTATCCACGAATACTTTACGCTATTTTTTTTTATTGGTGCACTTTGAAATCATAAAATATTATTATTATATTATTACTACAAAAAATGGAAGTCCGTCATCGATGCCCAGCCAAGTTTCGTGTCCATCCTAAATAGTATTTATTTTTATTTGACGTTACGAGGTACTGCTGTAATCAAAAAGTTTATTTATATTTATAAGGATACAATGTATATATGAATATATAAATAAATTTTGCTGAATAAACCAAGTAAGACATTGGTTCACACTGAAAATATACAATTTAAAAACTAATAAAAAAAGTTGTCATTGATACTTACGTTTCGCGAGTTGTTGTTGTTACCATAGGGACTTTAAAAAACGCGCGTGTTTGAAAGTTCGATTTAAACACGCTGAGGCGTGCTTTAAATAGGTAATATGAGGGATCAATAAAAAAAATTTATGCCGGACCTACTGGTAGCGTCAGATTCATGAAAACGCGACAACTACAAGAGCTATAGCATAGCCAAAATTTTGCGGTTTTTCAAAATCCGATAACTACACGGACTTTTTAAAAACTTGATAACTACACTGATATTTTAAAACTCGATCAGTAACGAACCTGTACCTATTATTTAAATGATTCATTTCTGTCGTTAGTGCAGTTTAAGCTTACAGTGATCAGTGTTTCTCGTTACCACGTGTTTACGTGTTTTTTTTTTCAAAATATGGATGAAATGAATGAAGAATATAGTAAAAACGTAGGCCTTACGCAAAAGGGAAGAAAACTTCGTATTTCCAAAAACAACCGTGATCAAGGAAGACCAAAAATTACGCGCCATAAAAAAGAGAGGTTAGGTGAAGCGGACATCGAATGTAATCATTTCCAAGACAAGACAAAAGGCGTTGTTTGAAATGCAGGAGAATTGACAAGAAAATACTTGGTAAGTACCATATTTTTAAATTCGCTTTTGAATGAAGATTTTCACAGACTGTTTAGCTTTTAGAAACATGATATATAATGCAAATGACGCGAAAAAAATTGAGCAAGATAAAATATTGCTAAAGTTCATGCAAGTTGTTGTACCTAAGCGAAAAACTACAGATGAAACTAATCTGAGGAGAAACAGAAAACTTTCGGTCAAATACTACATTAGAACTTCTAAGGGTAATGTTCCTGTTTGTGCTGCTACTTTTCAAAAGATAAGTGGTAGGTCAAGAAGTTATTTTTATTTATTTGTCATTCCGAACTTGTCTCATGTTTTAGGTGCAAGTAAAGACAGACTGTCCGGTATTTCAAAAACATTTCTCGCCGGAGAACTATTGGTCGAGAAGCGGGGAGGTCGTGTACAAAAGCAGGTTGATAAAGATATTACTGAAGCAATAAAGGCACACATAAGCAGCTACAAATGCAGAGAAAGTCACTACTCGAGAGCGAAATGCAGAAGAAGCTACCTACCACCTGAGTTGAACATACAGAAAATGTACAACAAATTTTGTGACACAACAAATTTTAAATGTTCTTTCGCTAAGTACAAGAAGATTTTTTATCAAAACTTTAGCCTCGGCTTTGGAAATCCACATTTAGATACATGTTTTATCTGTAAGGAGTTTCTGGTAAATATAGAAAGAAGCAAGAAATGAGCTCCGCACCAAGTATAGGCTTCATAAGATGAGAGCAAAGGCCTTTTTCAAATACATGAATATATTCCGAGAAAATACATTCAAAGTTTGTTTCGATTGCCAACAAAATCAGCCGTTGCCAAAAATGTCTGTTGGTGAAGTTTTTTATTCAAAACAAGTTTGGCTCTATAACCTAGGCATTGTACATCATCAACATAAAAAGCAATCCAAAGAAGATACCAGCTTCTACGTTTGGTTGGAAACGCAGGGAGGTCGGGGCTGCAATGAGATAGTTTCTCCTCTGTTAGGTTATCTGAGCAAACTTGAAAATACATTGTCTGATGAAGGCAAGAATGAGTTGATCTTGGAGTTGTTTTCAGACTCGTGTTCTTCCCAAAACAAGAACAGCAACATGATGACAGTTCTTATCTACTTTTTGGAAAAGTCTACAGGAAATACGACATGTTTTTCCCATAAGAGGTCATAGTTTCATGCCTGTAGATAGGGTTTTTGGAAGAGTGGAGAAGAAATATCGAAGACGAGAAGAAATTTTAGGACCGAGGGAGTATCACGAGATTTTGAAAAACCATGGAACTGTCAATGTTTGGGCACAAGACTGGAATACATTTGATTATAAGTCGGTATCGCAGAATATTGTGAAGAAAAAGCTACATTTTGAAATAAGTGAAGTTCGGGTCCTAGCGTACCAGAAAAAAAATAAGACAGAGATTTACAAAGTTCGCAATACGTATACTGGTCATGACATAGAAGTCAGCAGTTTTAAAAAAGGTGTCAAAAGCGTAAATCAGATATCAGCATCTCAGAAGCTTCCAGCAGTCAATCATGTAAGTGATCTTAAGAAAGTCGATGTCAAAAATCTGTTGCGTGGCATTGAGCTGACTGATGAAGTATCTTCTTTTTATGATGAAGTTATGAAAGGAACTGCCCTTAGTGCTGACGATAATACTGATTTGGAAGTGGATGTGTGAAACAGTTTCAATGTTTCATAGAGTTATTTCTTACTTAAAAAATGTTATTTGCCTTTAACATGAATATATTTATTTCAATTTTCATTACGTAAGTACGTACTTATCGAGTTTTCAAAAAACTGCGTATTTATTTATTTGTTGTTAACTTATAATAAAGTTGATATTACATAATTTTTCCTCATTTATTTGTTCCCTTTTATTATTACTTTCTTAATTAAATGTTTTCATTGGTCATTAAATATTGTCGTGTTAACCAGATAAAAAAATGCTCTCCTGAAAATTCTTCATTTTGTAGTTATCGAATTTTAAAAAAAACGGTCCTCAATTGTTGCTAGAATGCGTTTTCTATTTTCTTCTTGAAAAGTGTCACAAAATACACTTATGCTAAACTTCTGGTTCTAACAATTAATACTCAACGACCATATTAGTCATTTTTCACTTTAGAGGATTTTTTATGCATTTTGATATTTCAGCACTAGAAAAGGGAGCACGCCTATTTTCTCTTTCTGTCAAATTAACCGTCACATTCAGAGGGTGCAACGAGCATTCATCCCATACCAAGGGGGAGAATGAATAGTTTTTGTTCGTAAAGCGATCAGCAACCATTTCCAACTGCAAATCGAATGCGCATTGAATATTTGTCGCTCGTAGAAGAATCGCCTACAGTTTCCAATTATTAGCTGGGTGTTCGTAGTAAAAAAATAAGTGATTAGCAACTGATTGGGAATAGTTGGAATAATCTCTGACTATTTTCGAAATTTTTAATCACGGTCATGCGCACTTTGAATATTGCTCATAATCAGATATATAACCTAAAATCTATGATTTGGATTTTTATAATTTGAATTTGTTTTGACTTTATAATAGTAACTGTTGACTTGAGGTGAGTACATATTACGAAAATATAAAATATTTTTTAAATAAATTGCTGTCTAAAATTGTAGGTGATGGATTCCTCTGATTTTAGTGATTCTTCTGACGCTTTGTTAGGAAGCGATATTTCTTCATCAAGTTCAAGTAGTGATACTGACGATTACGATGTATTGAATCG
Organism: Galeruca laticollis; assembly: GCA_963921935.1. Lineage (NCBI taxonomy): Eukaryota > Metazoa > Arthropoda > Insecta > Coleoptera > Chrysomelidae > Galeruca > Galeruca laticollis. Next base: position 40,104,344 of record OY998175.1, on the reverse strand, counting down.
TCAACCGAAACATCGGAATGAAGATTTTTTTAAGCACGTTATTGGCGCGTACAGCGATTTTGAATTCTTCGAACATTTTCGGGTCTCTCTGGCTAGAATATTGGAGGGATCCAGGTATTTTTTTCACCAAGTTGGAGAGTTTGGAAAAGTATCTGCTTTACAACATATTCTGATTTTCCTATGGTTTGCTGGACATGAAGCTGCCTCATATCGGGATGTAGCAAATAGATTCGATATATCTCTGAGCTCTTTACGATAAATCTTGTTAAAATGATATATTTTTTATCAAACTTATCTGCCAATGTCATTAATTGGCCTGATGCAAATGAGAAAGCAACAATTGAGGGACATTTTCGACAAACTGGATTCCCTGGGTGTACGAATTTGAATCAACATTCAATTTCCTCCTGTAAAATTTACATTATCTTCTCCCTGTATATCATAATTTATATATCCCGCATACATCATAAAAAAATATAATTCTTCTCAACAATTCAAATATTTCTTTAAATACGCAAAAATCCATTTTAACGTCCCTTTCATATAAAAAACACAGATAATAATTGCCTTAAAATCAACTACACTCAAAACTTCAAAGCATTCCATATCAGTTTAAACCTTATCGCTTCATAAAAACTATAGTCGAAATTCCCTTACCTGTAACGAGCAACACTTTTTTCATGCGTAAAAACCGACCCCAGTGTGCATTTTTCACTCGCTGTATTTGATCGTTACATTTTAAACTCTCGCCTCCCATTGGTGGATGTTCCCTGATATATCACATGACTTTCCACTTCACTCCCAACACATAAATAGGAATAAGACCCATTTTTAACGAACTTCCTAGTCATCATCCATCCAACATGTTACTCTAGTTACGAGAATACCGGTATCTTATGCTACATTCATTCATTAATAATCTTAAGTGAACAAATAAAACTTCTTACATAAAATACTCAGTGATAGTCTTAAGTATTGAAGCAAAAAATACTAAAAATGTATATGTCGTCAATATATTTCAAGTGCCAGTGACAAACGACTTTATTTCACTTAACCGTATTACTCCTATAAATATAAGAGTAATTAGTACCGTGAACCACGGTTGGTCCTTCGTAGTCGAGAAAAAAGTGAAGCAACCTTTCCGTATTTTGCGATATGGCTAAAAAGTAACGATATCGTAAAACACTGAGGTTATTGGGGCAATAGATGGTTCCCATGTAAGAATCGATAAACCAGAATAAGATCCAGATTCCTACAAAAATAGAAAACACTTTAATTCTATTCACGTAAGTATTGGTGTAGTAATTGACTATTGTGTCTATTAGCATTAACTTACATAGTATAGACATACTGTATACCTATATTATATACAGTATAAGAAATTACAATCAGTCTTTGAAAGTATGGAAACGTTTAATTTTGTATTTTATAACCAGCCTAATGAGGTATTTTTATCTGTATTAAGATTATTTATATTTAGGACTCCTTATAGTTCATATAAAAATAATGGTCTGAGAGAAGAATGTATCAACACAGACAAAAAAATGAAAAAACTGATATATAAAAGTGATACACTAAGAAAATCTTTCTTAAAACACTTCTCCAAAATTTATATACTTAGAGCAATGCATAATATTCATTTATTTTTCGGCTTCAAGTCATTTGTTATCATAAAAGAAAAATAAGAGATATGTATGTAGGCTTTCCTGGATCAGTACATGATAGTCGGGTCTTTCGAGCATCATCATTGAATGGGAATATAGAAGAAAAATGTAAAGAAGCTCAAGGTAATTTTATAGTAGTTTATTCAAAGTTAAGTAATTATTGAATTTTGTTAATTATTGGATCATTAGATATGGAAATTTTGTTTAGTTAATTGTAATTTTAATAGATTTTCTTCATAAAGGTAAGCTAAGTATTGTTTGAGGAATTCAAAAGAAGCAGTCCTGTATGAAGAAAGGTGAGAGTTTTTATTATAAAATTTAGAAATTGTGTTGGTATAATTTTGAATATTATGAATTTAGGTCAAATTAGTTAAAATTAACATACAGGGTGTTTCTTGAATTGAAATTTAGAATATGTATATGTAATTGTAGAACTGTATAAATGTTGATTTCATTTTTTTTAAAAAAGAAATATATAAATATAAAACAAAAGATATATTTGACACTGCAATTTTTTTTCTAAGAATCGACTCCCTGAAAATAAGAGGTCTTATATATAGCCGGAGCATATAGATTTACATTATTTTTCTTATGATAATTTTTAATTAAGTCAGAATAATTATATCAAATTGTATTTACCTATTGATGGTAAATTGGCGTCCAAAAAACTTATTGAATAAATACCAATAAATTGTGTACATAAAAATTATCACAATCATAATAGAATTTGTCGCTTTAAAGTGTTAATCATAATAAAATCTGGCGCTCAACGTGGGACATAATAAAAACTGGCATCCGAACAAAGTGGGGTGATTAACAGTGGCAGTAGTAACATGAAAATTTTCTAGAATAAAATAAATCAAACACAACAAGAAATGGAGATTGAAAAATATTTAGACGATTTAAAAATACAAGAGATCAAAATAGAACTGGCGAAGAGAAACCTGGACACAACTGGAATTAAAATAACATTGAAGAACAGATTGAGGCAACCGTTAATTGATGAGAGACAAGATCCAAAAGAGTATCGGTTTACATACCAAGAACAAGGAGATGGGAATCAGGAACAACAGGGTGAAATGGTAAACCTGATCAAACAAATGCTAGAAAAAATGGATAATGACAAAGTAGAAATGAAGAAAAAGATGATTGAAACTAAGGAAGAAATGAAAAAGAATATAGATGAAAAGATGGGAGAAGCAAATAAAAACATTGACAAAATTGAGAAAAGAATACAAAAATTACAAGAGCATGTAATAGAAAAAGTGGGAGATAGTAATTGACAATAAAGTTGGAACAAAAATAAACACAGTAACTAGGGAAATAGAAAATATAAATAAGAAGATAGAAGAATTGCCATCAGGAGACAAACAGGTAATATATATGGAAGCAGGAAAGGGGTGGATTTAGAATATTATGGAGATATAAAAAAAATCCTATCAAAATATTAAGGGACATGAAGAACACAATACAACAAAAGAATCAGAAGGAGAACTGGAAAGTAGTAGTATCGAAAAAGATGAAAGGAAAGGCAGAATTATGGTGGGGAATGATAAGAGAAGAATTCGAGGACTGGGAACAATTTGAGAATATGTTTATTGAATATTTCTGGAGTGATGCACTTCAAAGTAAAATAAGAGAAAACCTATATACGGGAAAATACTTGGAAGGAGGCATGCCTAGAGAGAATTATGCTATGAAAAAATTAGACAACATCAAATATTTAACACCAGAAATACTGGAAAAGGATGCGATAAAATATTTGGCTAGACACTTCACGAATGATATATACGAATTTATTATGGTAGATAATTTAAAAGACAAGAAAAGGTTCCTAGATTATCTCCGTAGAATAGATGACACGAAAGCAATGAGGACGAATTACATCAGAGAAGAGAATAATAGGAGGGATGGATGGAGAGCTTCCTGGAACAAGAAGGAAGAGATAGATAATAGGGAAGAAAGATACCCTAAGAACAAAAACAACAATTCCCAGAGAAATAGTAATTATGGAAATATTTATGGAAATAATTACCATAAATATGATAATGGAAGTTCAAGACAGAATTTTCCAGGTAGAGATGACCATAATAGGGGAGATGAAAATAATAGAAACAGTTATGATAATAATAATAAGAAATTTGATGATAGAAATCATTTTCATAAAAGAAGTTCATATAAAATTAGGTATGAAAATAACAATGATACGAGAAATTATAATAGAAATGAACCTATGGACAAATATGAGGATGATAGAAGAAATAATGATGGGTACAGCCAAAGACGAACACACAATAAACAAGAGCATGATGAACCCAGGAATTTCGGGGCAGAAATTAATCATACAAGAATAAATGAGGAAGAAGATTGAGAAAAATTAATAGAAGATTATGATAAGATTGATATGACCTCTGCAATGGTGCATGAGCCAGCAGAAGGCAGACAAAATTTTTAATATCGAGCAGATTAAGTCATCTTCAGGTTAATGCAATAAAAAGCACCTATTGTCATCCAAAAGAATTTATAAAAATTGAACCTGAAGAAGAAAACATGACCAATAATGATAGTGAACTAATATATCTCAAATTGGAAATGAATGGAACAGAAATAATAGGATTAATAGATACTGGAAGTCAAATTTCAATGTGTAAAGAAAAGTTTTATAAAAAAAACAAGAATAAGTTCAAGGAAGAACAAATTAAGAAAATTAATAAAAAACAAGCGGTTAGTTTCAATAATAAAAAGCTGGGAAATGTTGAAGTAATGATATCAACAGAAATTGATATAAATGGAATTAAAAGGAAAATTAATTTTTTTGTTATGCCAAGATTAAAAGTAGATGCTATATTGGGAGTAGATTTTATATGGAAACATGATTTTATCATCGATTTAAGAAATAAAAGAGTACTCATTGAGGATAATGTTATAAAAATGAATATATATGGAAATGATGAGGCTGAACGGCAGCAAAAGGGCACCGCAGTCAATTTAAATGGAATTAAAATATGGGGGGAGAGTGAATCTACTACTTCAAAAAGCAATTATAAAATCCAAAGCATGAGTAAGAAATTAGAAACAATAATAGAAGAAGAGCCAATAGAAATATTAAATAACAATAAAAATGAAATTACAAATACGAATATGAATATAAACAAAAAAAAATTAAGTTAAAAAGGAAATATAGAAAGGGAAAGGGAATTAAGAATTAAAACTTATATCAATTTTATCAAAGAAACAAAGTACACTTGTAAATATAATTTTAATGTAAATAAATTGAACATTGGAATCTTGATAAATCCTAGGCGATTTGATCTGTTCTACGAAAAACATCAGTTTAATAGGCAATACACATCAGGACCTGAAACTAGAGAGAAAATGAATTTTATTATTTACAAACATGTGAAATATAAAAATAAATTTGTTAAGATAAAACTGAAAAGACTATAGTCTATATAGAAAGGACAAGGAGTAATAAATCATTCATTTAAGTAGATTTCATAGACGTACCAAAATATATTTTAAGAGGGTATACCGTAAGGTACATTTTGTATTGAACGAATGAGTTGCAGCTATGCTAAAGAATATACGATTTAGGTCAGAGGTAACGGGATGTACTAATTTTAATAAAAAAAAAGTGATAGAGGTAGAGGTCATTCGGAAGCAAAAAATGTAGTTCATTATAAAAAAATTCTACAACTTCCTCAGGACTAAGATACATAATACCGAAATGTACTTTTAAGTATTCGCCAATTACAGAACCTTTCTGTCTGTACTCTTGTACCAAATGAAACTCCTGAATCTTACGAAACCAAGCTTGACAGAGATGAAATTTACAACCAAAAAGAATTTGATCCCTGCCAAAACATTCATATATAGCGTTATGAATGCTTAGTTCAAAATCTACTACGACTTCTTTAGGTTGAAAATTTAAGCCTACTTCTTTACATTTTTGTCTTAAAATTAAAAACAAATTTGAACATGTTTGACTTGATTTGTCCGGCAGCAAACAAAAAACAAGAGGTACGTAATAGCCGTTTTTAAAACCATGAATGGTAAACATTTGGTAAAAAAAAGTTGAACAGTATTTAAAAGTCCCATCCATCAAAATACAATCCGAATTACATAAAAAATTAAGGTTGGAAAAACCGGAGAACACAATAATTTAAAATACCTGGTCTGCTGTTAATAGAAATTCCTCTTCTCGGTTCGTTCGTAATTGTAATTCACGAACACTATTAAATACTTCTTCCTGATTTTTAGGCAATAGTGTAAGTGCATCAACATCCTTTCCCTAATCCCCTAAATATCGATCAAAACAATCAAGATTTCTTCAAAATATTTCATTCAAGGAACCTTTCAGAAATATACATAATTCTATGGGCCTCCGATTTTATCTATTATAAACCCTAATGACTCTAATAGGATTAAACTAAATGGTTGCGGCACAGTTCGAACATTTCAGTAATCCTCAAATTGATACAAGTCAGGTAAAATTTTATTTTGTGGCAGAGTTCGGATATGCCCGTTTATTCATAATATTTTTTATTTGTATTACTCCTATATGTAGTGTTTGGGGAATTTTTCTCAGAAATTTTAAATGGCAAGTGGCCTACTGTAATCGGCTTATTGACAGGGATTTTCCAAACAACCCAGTTTTCTTAGAAACATTATCGGGAATATTATTTTAAAAGAAAGTAGGTACATTAAATCAGTACTTAGTATTAGTTCTTTGAGTAAAGTTGTATGAAGTTGTATGGTTGTCATAATATTGTAAACAGTTGGAATATATTTAAAACATTTGTTGAATGTTAAATGAAAAAACTCTGATATTGAATTGTTATATATCATTGAAAAACAAGGATCCAAGTGCAAGTGTTGATGATATTGTGGAATTAACGGCTGCTATGTTGTGTGTTGCTAAATCAACAATTTATAGATTACTAAAAGAAAGCAAGAATGGAATTCTTCAACCCCCTAAAACTCCTTCAGGCCGAAAACCAATTGAGATCGATGAGTCATTAAAACAAAGACTAAGGCGTAAAGTCCATGGATTTTACTTACGAAAGGAAATTCCAACACTTGACAAAATTATGACATCAGTGCAAGAAGATACGGACTATCCAAAATTCTCCAGAATGACATTATGCAAACTTTTGAAAGATGTGGGTTTCAGATATACAAAACATAATAGAAAATCTCTCTTGATAGATAAACCGGAAATAGTTTTTTGGAGAAGAGACTATTTAAGAAGCATTCGACATGCCAGAGAACAAAATTTGAAAATCTTCTACTTAGACGAAACATGGATAAATGCTGGATATACAGTTTCCACATCTTGGCAAGATGAAAACATTAAAAGCGGAAGGCAGGCATTCGTGGAAGGTTTGTCGTTAGGTTTGCAGCCACCATCTGGAAAAGGAAAAAGACTTATCATTGTCCATGTTGGAAGTTCTGAAGGTTTTGTTGATGGTGGATTATTAACTTTTATTTCAAAACGCACGGGGGAATATCACGAAGATATGAATGGGGATGTCTTCGAGGAATGGTTTGTTCAAATGTTGGATCTGATTCCAAAAGGGGCTGTTATTGTTATGGACAACGCAAGTTACCATTCACGGTTACGAGAAGCATTGCCCACAAGTCGTTGGCGTAAAGCAGAGCTTTTGGAGTGGCTTATTTCGAAAAATATTAAGTTTCCAAAAGATCCACTAAGGAAAGAACTTTACAGAATTGCAAAAATGAACAAGAATAAATACAAAACCTACATTGTAGAAGAAATGGCTTCTTCTCGTGGTATATCAGTTCTTCGACTTCCCCCTTATCATTGTGAACTTAATCCCATAGAATTAATATGGGCTCAGGTAAAGGGGGAAGTTGGAAAAAAAATACTACTTTTAAAATAAACGATGTTGTGAAATTGTTTGAGAGTGCTGTAAGTCATGTGAGTAAGGAAAATTGGACAAACTGTATCGAGCATGTTATCAAAGTAGAGGCAAATATGTGGAAAATTGACAATATTTGTGATGATTTAATCGACCCTATTATTATTAATGTCAACAACGATTCTTCCTCTTCCGAGTCGGATATAGAATAAAATGTAAGTAATAAATGTATTCCAATAATTACTTCTTTTCATTTTTTATTATATTATAATTTAAAACGTATTTTTTTCCCAAAATACACACCACTGCATTGCGTTATTGCTTATCTGCTAATCCTTTAACAATGAATAAACCCTAAACTTTGCTACAACTGAAACAAATACGGGGTCGATCTACCTGGTTTTTAGATTTACGGAAGAAATGTAATTTAAAGTAAGAGATTTATCAAAAATTTCATGGTGCTCCCTGTAAAGGTTTTGCATACTTAATTAGGGTTTATTACTCCTCGTACTTTTTGTACATACTATAGTGCGAAACCAATTTTGTAGAAAACATATACGTTTTAAAATACAAAGTAATACACACAAACTAGAAAGTAGATTGTATAGAAAAAATGTAAAATGGAAAACAACAGATGATACAGGATACCTAAAATTAGATGATAATATTAATAGTATAATTACAAGGAAGATTAACGATATCAGGATAGGAAGCATGAAGTCAGAAGAAAGTAATTCATTATGGTTACCATATATTGAAATAAAGATTCAAGGTTTACCAAATATCAGTAATAAAGGAGAAGATAATTTTAGACAATTTTAGCAATTTTAATGAACATATAATACCAATTAAAAGGATTACTATTATAGCTGCAAACAATAGAAATTTACGTGAAATTGGAAAAATATATTGTGGAACCTCATTAGTTAAAGACAAAGAGCTACAGGTGAATCTTTTAATAATGGCAGACATGGATCAAGATATGATTCTAGGGAAAGATTTTCTGCGTCAAAATAAAAGTATGATAGATTTGCATAATAAAGTTATACATATAAATAATCATAATTTGGAGATCAATGCTAGTTTGAATGTAGAACAAAATAAAGATGTAATTCCAATGCATGTAATGGAGGTGGATGAAGGAAGAGAATGGATAACAAGAGTAAAATGTATGCTGGAATATAAAGAGAAGATTTCAGAAATAATGAATAATAATAGACAACTTTTTGACGATTCACCGAGAAAAGCAAATCATTCGATTCGTCTATGCTTGGATGCAAGAAGTATAAATGAAATGTGTAAACCACAATATGAGGCACCACAGCATGTGAATATTCTCTTAACAAAAATAGGAAAATCAACTATATTCACTAAATTAGATCTTAAGAATTCATTTCGGTTAATTCCATTAAGTCCAGAATCTAGAAAGTATACTGGTTTTCAAGTGGATGGACAGGTATATGAATTTTTAACAGTACCATTTGGATTACAATCAAGTTCTTCAGCACTAGTTCGAGCTTTGAGGGAGGTACTTGAGCCATATCAAGAATTTTGAATTTCATACATTGATGATATCCTTATCTTTAGTAAAAGCCCATAGGAACATCTAAAACATATAGGAAAACTTGTAAATATTTTAAATAAAATTGGACTGAAGTTAAATATTGATAAGTGTGAATTTTATCAAAGTGAGGTAAAGTATCTGGGTTATAAAATAGCTAATAATGGAATAACAATAGAAGAGAAAAGGATAGAACAGATACAAGAATTTCCTAAGCCTAAAAATTTAAAAACACTTGGAGGATTTCTTGGAATTATTAACTACTATTCTAAATTTGTACCTAATTTGGCAGAAAAAAAGAGGCCATTAATAGAGTTGCTAAGAAAGAATCAAAAATGGGTTTGGAATGAACGTAGAATAAAGGCATTTAATCAAATTAAAAATGAATTTTATAAAAACATTTCAGTATATGTTCCAAATTTTGAAGAACCAGTTTTATTACGAACAGATGCATCTGAATATTCAATAGGAAGAGAATTGGTGCAAATGCAAGGGAAAGAAGAAGTACCAATATGCTTTGTGTCAAGAATGTTAAGAGGGCCAGAAATAAGATATAGTGTGGGAGAGAAAGAAATGTTGGCTATTGTATACTTTTGTCAAAAATTGGGATATTGGCTTAGAGGAAATAAATTTACAATCGAGACAGATCATAAAGCTTTCTTTATGAGGATAACAAAATATGGAAACAGCAGAATATATCGGTGGAATTTGTTACTTCAAGAATATGACTTTGAAATAAAATATCGGCCTGGGTGTATTAACTTCACAGCAGATTTTCTAAGTAGAAAAGATACAGAGAAAACTAAAAAAACTATAGAATTATTGATAGCACATAACAAGATGAACACGGCATTAATGGGTTTAAATCAATTGAAACATGAAACAGGGGTTTATTCAAAAAGAACGATTATTGAAAGTCAAGAAAATCTAAGAGAAGTAAAGAATAAGGTACAAGAAAAGATGTATTATCGCGGAATCAAATTAGTAGAGGGATATTTAGTTAATGTCATTAAAGATCAAGAATTGTATGTGTTAGATGAAGAAACGGCCGAGCGAGTTTTAAAAGAAATTCACCAAGATTATGGACATGTTGGTGTGCGGAAAACGTGGATGATTTTCAGAGAAAATTATTTTTCTATGCATGATTTATCGAGTACCAAAAGTATATGTCAGAATTGTCAAGTGTGTATGAGAACAAAATACAATCCGTAAACAGAAAACATAAAACTGCGAAAATTGTAACACGTCATTTTAATAACGCTGAAGATATTCACATTTCAAATATAAAACGACCTAGGAAGAAACCTTATACTTTCATTACAGAATAAGTTTAATATTAGAACATTTAAAACAAATGAAGTTTATCTACACATGTTACATGATAACTTTATTTTTATTAAACAATGTTGAATTAAGTTTTAATTATTTATATTAGATATAATAGAAACTGTAGAGATTTCCTGTTCATTCTGCAAACTAAGGACATCGCATTCGAGTAAAATTAAAACTAGGGAATTATTTACAGAATTGCAAAAAATATCTTCGTATTATAACTTACAATTACCGTTGGAATTGAAATACGAGAATATTTTAAACTTCGAATCAATTTTAGATATAACATGTAGAGTAAGTAAAAATAGAATGGAATATTTTTTATCGATTCCTATAGATTTTAATATTGAGTTTGAATTATTTTATTTATTACCCATACCTACTAAGTTAGAATCAGAATTCGTAATAATAATACCAAATTCAAAGTATTTGCTAAGATCTGATACACAGATAAAACCTCTAAACGATATTTGTACAAGAAGTGAAAATTTTCAATGTGCTTCACACCTTCAAGATAATAATAAACAGTTATGTGAAGAACAAATACTATTAATGGAAAACTCTACTAACTGCGAATACACTAAAATCAAAATTATTGAAAATCATTTGGAAATTATACCAGAAATAAACCAATATCTAGTAGTATTTCCAGAAGAAGAAAAATTGATAATTAAATGTTCAGTAGACACAGAAATCAAAATTTTAAAAGGAATTTCCTAATCAAAAATTCGCCATGTAAAATAACTTTTAAAAATCAAGAATTAATATTTCAAGATAGAACTTTTGGTCGACCACTGGTACTGAATAAACTTCAGACACATTTTAATAAAATTAAAATCCAGCCTTTGGAAATAAATTTGAAAATATTAAAATTAAAAGAAATATATTTGCAAGGATTGACACCAATTCAGGAAGAACGATTAAATCTCCATATACCTAGCATATGGACTATATTTCTATATTCTAGCGGAGTATTGATAATTATTTGGCTACTCTTGAAGAAAATTCAGAAAAGAAGAAAATCAGAAGAAACTCCAATGGAATTACAAGAAAAGAAAATTCAACTTCCAGGGGGTGCGTCGATCTAATGGGGAGGTGTTATATACCTTAAATTACTTAGTACATAATAAATAAATTGCTTAATCAGCATATTGTATAATAACCTGTTGTTTTATAAATTGTTGAACCTTATTTTTGCTTACATTGTATTTTTCACCTTTTTGAATTGTTTAGATTATATAGTCAGTCTAGAATTTACTTCGAATCTTGAAACTTGTCACTTTTGTTAAATAAATAATTTTTTAAAAAACCTTTTTCCGTGTGTAAAAAGTTATTATATATATATATATATATATATATATATATATATATATATAATTTACGTATGAGATTGAATATTAAAAAGATTTTTTTATCAATACGTAGGGTGTACCATTAGACACTACCTAGTTAAAAACTAAATTTAACATAAACGAATGAATGAAGTAAGCAAATGTATTATCAAATATTGAGAAAACCAATTATAAAGAAAGGATTAAAGGATAAGGAATAAAATGTTAATGATAACATTATAAATTATAAAATTTTACCTTCACAATTAAATCCTAAGCTCAAGTCAATGTCAACAATTTTCAAAATCATCTAAACACTGCCATGTCAATATCTGGATGAAGTAGAATGTTGTTTTGTTTGAAACCTAAAATAACAAGAATTAATACTCAACTTACTAATTGATTAGCGATATTCACAGACGATGGTAGTAAAAGTTTACAATTTGAAAAAGAATTTATTAAAAAAGAAAAGCTTCTTGAAAGATGACATACGGAACAGAGACATGTTATATGTCACGGAAATCTGTTAACTAATAAAATTTAATGAACAGGAAGTAATAAAATCTAGTGATTTTCTTGCCAACCTAAAATCATTGATTTGGAATGGAAAATAAAACATAAAAGGCAAATTTGAAAATAAATAAGAGTTTATATAAAATAAAATTAGTAAAAATTCATAAATTGAAAACTAAACAGTTCCATATACATAAATAATCATTTTAGGTTGTAGAAATTGTATATTTAATTGTAAATAAATACACCATAAAAAGGTAATTACAACAAATTTTGGGATTGTAATACATGTAAAGGACATTTTATATATTCCCTAAGACATTATAAACCCATTTATATAAGTGTTATTATCCTCCAGGACAATTTTAATTAAAGAATTTTGTATTTTCATGAAAAACACTCAAATTGACAATTATCGAATAAAAAAACAATATAAGGAGGCTTTGTTTTTGATATGTGAAGAAGTTTGTTGATTTAAAAAAGAATAGAGAATCGGGCGTTGGTAGAAGAATGGTTAGCATCTATGTAGCTCTTCTCTACAAAAATTTTCATAAAACTATGTAAAAGTATATAATTTTAAGTTAAAAACCATTATAAAATCATAATATCAATTTCGTTTCAACTATGTAATAAAGTGCAGTGTGCAGAAAGAGTAATTCTTTAATAAGAAATTCCCAAGAAAAAGAGACGCTTAGCAGCAGTTCCACAGTGCCGAGAATTGGAAATAAGGTCGGTGGTTTTTAAGTTTTTTTTAATTTGGAATTCCAAAGAGAAAGAAATAGTGAACAATAAAAATATTATTTGAACGTTTACATTAAAATTTCTCAAAAAGGCCAAAAACAATATAAAATGATGAATATCATTTCATATCCATGGATATCCATGTAATTTTGATTATCATGGAACTCGCATTTTGATATATGTATGTAACTGTATAGTATAATTTTCTATAATATATCAATGATTGCAATGAATTTAAGAACGTTAAATTTATAAAAACATTCATCCAAGCAACATCGACTGTGAACCATACGTTCTGTGTCGTTGTGAAACAATAAACGAGGATTTGTTTCTCCTTTGCGCCGACGCAGTCATTTTAAGCATTCAGTGCGCATGTTCAGTCAAGAATGCAGGAGCGGTGTAAAGAATATTTATGTAATAAGAATTCGAATATAATCTCAACAATTTATTAAATCATTTCGTTAAAGTGTTGGTATTTTTTTAATATTCTATTTAATATTTATAATACATTTAGAAAATGGTGCTTAATTCATTCATTCTATAATAATATTTGGAGTCGATAAAAACAAAGGTATATATTTTATTCAGGAATAAAACATACTAGAAAAATTTCAGAATTCAATATTTAAATGTGTATCAAAGTTATACTCATGCGTCCAGAGTTCAAAGGGAGGAGTTTCATGCTTCCGACTATCGAATAAATTATAAATAAAATTAAATTTCACAGATTATCATCAGGAGCTAGCCTAAGGTAAAGTAAAAAAGGTAAAATATACAATACAATAAAGATAAATCATAAAAAAATGAATATCCCATAGTAAAAATTAATATTATATTATATATATATATATATATATATATATATATATATATATATATATTGAACCAGATATCATAAATAATAAGAGAATTAGTATTATAAAAATATGTTGCTAGTATTAAAATATATGAAAATAATATAATTTAAGAAAATAAGTAAAAAGGAAACACTTTTCTTAATTTAAACAACATATCAAGTAAAGATATATTAAATAATAACCTATAACAATATAATAAATAAGGAATTACCTCAATATTAACACAAAATATAGAGATTGCCTAACCAATGTAATGATGTAAATAAGAATAATTTCCATACCATAATCAGCTGTTCATCTGAAATGAAAACAAATATTATTATAGTTAATTCATTATAATCATTAATTTAAGAATAAGAACAAATACAAATATTGAATAGAATATAATTCAATAGATTTCATAGATAAACAAATAATGACATATAGACAAATGATATATGGTAAATAAAATAAACATAGAATCAATAAATAGTAATTTGTTGAAGTTTATTATAAATAATATAATGCAAAGAGTTTAGACAAATAACATAAGAGAATTTATATTTATAATTAATATGAGTGTAACAGTGATATATTATCAATAATAATATTGAATGTTGTACCATGTAAATGTATCTATGTATAACCAATTTTAATTTATTTGTATGATGAAAAAACTCATAGGAACTCTATAAATGAACTAATTATGTAAAAGAGTGTATGTATGAAATTTTTTAATAAGTGATAGAAGTTTCAATTATCTGATTGCAAAAGACAATATCTTATTGGTTATAAAATATGACAGAACAAATTGTGAATCAATAAATAAACTTTGGAATAGTGACCTGAAAAAGAACAAAAGACTGTTTGTTGAAAAAAGTAGAGAATCGAGGGGACGCTTAGAAAGGAAGGGAAGCTGGTGTTAAGAAGCGAGGAGTGTGTGTGATAGTGTTCCTGAAATTTCAAGATATTCCCGGTTTAAGACATTTAAACTTAAGTACTATTAAATACAATATTAGTAATACTCACAGTCAATTGTAACAAGTTTTTCGGCAAGAATTTATGAAATTTTCATCAATTTTGGTTTTTTGGAACTTCAGCGGAGTGTTCCTGGTATCCAGAGACTTTCATCCCAATTCAAGAGCAACAGGTCAGTGTTTTTAAATCATTTATTGGCCAATAATCAGTGTAAAAACTCAAAATACCCAATTAAGTACTTAATTTCATAAATTGATAAACTTTTGCAAATATGATCGATCTGAAAAAGAAAGAAACAGACTTTGTATAGTGAGTTCATTGCATAAATAGTTAAATTTAATAAAAGGCCGAATTTTCAATAAATTAAAATATTTACTTACGCCATTTTGTAATCGCATAAATCTGGTGATTGAAATTTCATAATGTAATAACTATGTCCATCTGTATATAATTCCTATATTTCTATCTATGTATATATAACTATTTTCTTTCCACAGAAATTTGTATCATATATAACTATGATTTATATATAAATTCTTTTATGTGTTTGAACCATTTACTTGTCTGCATCGTCAAACAAACTATGTTTGTATAATATGAATACATGCTTCTTACGTATCAGAATTGTTCGTTTTATGTTAAAGCGCATGACTAGTTTTTCACGCATGCGCATTGATGAAATTATTAAAATAAATAAGTAGGTACAATATAACCATTGGCGTCGCATATTATTTTTATCAAATATAAATATTGCATTGAAAATTAAATCTATTTCAAATAATGTGTTTTCTTTTTATTTAAACAATTATAACAATACAATAAGCCAGGACTCAAAGAGAAAAAGGATTTCATGCTCCCGAAATAATTAATATATAATTAAAATAACAAAATAATAATAACTAACTGAGCTAGCCAAACTAAACAAAAAATCAAAATAATAAAACATATACATTTAAATTGCATTAATAAAAGTAAGTAACCAGATATCATTATTAGTTTAATTGTCACCCAAAACGTGGGGCGGTTTATTAAAAATATAGGAAACAGTTGTAAATTTTAAACTCAGTTAAAAATGGCAAAACGAATGACGTTGAGAGATGGAAGGCAGGTAGGAGCAGACAGTGGATCAGAAGAGGAAAGGGAAGAACGAAGTCATGGTATGGGAGACTACCAAGCGGTCTATTTGGAGCAAGGACAACAAGCGGAAGGTGATGCACAGAAAGAAGGTTTGACAGGAGACGAGGAAACTATAGAACAAGTAGATAGAATACAAGAGAGAAGGGAAACACAAGGAGGAATGAATAACAATGATACAATGATGCAAATTCTGATGAGCATAAATAGTATGAAAGCTAACATGAACAGTATGGAGGAAAAATTGAGGGGAGATATGAAAAAAATGGATGGAAAAATGGATAATGTGAGAGAAGAAATTAGAGGGGATATAAACAACATCAATGGTAATATGAACAGATTAGAAGAGAAAATAGAAGAAGTGAAATTTGAAAATTGTAAGGAAATTAAAGAACTTAAAAAGACTAATGAAGAATTTGGAAAGAAAATTGACAAGGTGAGAGAAGATATGGAGGATCAAAACAAACATATAAGGAATGAAATTCAAGAAAACGGTATGAAAATTAGAGAGCAGATAGAAAATCAAATGGTAGAACACATTCAAGAATTAGAGAGAGGTATAGAAGAAAATTTACCGGGAACAATCCAAGCAGAAGTAATGAGACAGAATGAAGACATAACTAAAGAAGTGGAAAATATAAAAGTCAAGGAACAAATAATAGAAGAGATAATGCAGAATTACCAACAGAATGCGGAGCAGAAATTTAAGGATTTGGATACAAAGGTACAAAAACAAACAGGAACATGTGAGGAGAGGAACGAGCACATTGGACAAATATTTCATAAAGAACTGGAAGAAATGAACAGAAAATTACAGGAACAAGTAATTGTAAAAGTAAATAAAGAAATCACAAATTTAAATGGTATAATAGAAAGATCAACAGGCATATGTACTAGAAGAAGTGGAATAATGGATAGACAAATTAACAGAGAAATAGAAGAAATGAACCGGAGATTAAAGGATACAGTAGAAGAAATAGAAGATAGTATAAGAAGAAATGAAGGAGGTATAGGATGCTCAGGAAATTTTTATAACAATAATAATGTAGTAATTAAAGTAATATCTAACAACAACATGACGATAAATTACACAAAAGCTTTCTTTAGAATAATAAATAGTAAAATTGATAATATGGAAGAATTTATAATGCAAATTTTAATGAATTCATGGGAAGAAATTTATGAGATATGGGGCAACAAAGTTAAAAAGGATACAGTAGAGAATAGACAGACGCTTCAGAAACTTATCGAGATTCAAACAACAGGAGAAGAAAACAAGAAAAAGGTTAGAAAAAGAAAAGCAAATTGAATAGTATGACTTGAGAACAGGAATAAAATTTGGAGACGAAAATGCAATTCAATGGAAAAGGGGAAGGATACAGAAATTAAGTCGAAATAAAGAATGTACATAGAATTTATTAGTAATGAGTAACCCAATGCTAAAGAATGTATGATGTTATGTTACGAATAATACTTGAAAAAAGGAAATGATAGTCATAAGGATAGATTTAAAATTTAATATTAGGTAGTGTACAGAGATAAAGTAGATATTAGACAGAGTTTTGTTTTCCATTTGGCAGCTGGTGATTCAATTAAATTCATCACGTTTGTTTCTTCAGAACCTAAAAAAAAATATAAATATAATATAATATAAAGAAAAATTTATTAGGTAAAACTTATAATTGAAACATTTTAAAAAAAAATTTGAGTATGGCAAATCAATATATATAGCAAATAAAGGAAACAATTTATGAGAGATACTGGTTTACATAGAATGAAACTATTAAAGAATATAGGATAGAGGGGATAAAATAAGAATAACTCAAGTATCAAATAGAAGTTCACATTTTTTAAATAAGGAAATAAGATGTAAGTAATAAAGGATAGGAAAGGATAATAATGAATGATATTGATTAAAAATATAGGAGGTAATGTTTAATGTCAATTAGAATCTTATAGATTACTTGAAAATACAGGAAGGAATAAGGAAGTTGATATTGATATATATATATATATATATATATATATATATATATAATTTAAGAAATAATTAATTATATTGAATAATGAATATTGAAAAGAAATATGATATGAGGAGTATATAGAAGTATAATGTAATTACAAAGAAATAAGTTGATATATAAGTGGATGTTAGGAAGAAATGATAATAGAGAAGTATTATATGAAGTAATATTAAAAATATAAATTGACATTGATCTTAATCAAGTGTATTTTAAGGAAAGAATTAGGAGACAGTTATTGAAAGAAATAGGTTTTGTAGGAGAAAATTTGTGAACAAATATTTGAGAAACAAAGTTAAAGAAAGTAAGATTATGCCATAAAATTGTTAAATTTTTTTTTGAATAAAATAAAATCAATCATTTATAATAAGAAAATTGAAATTTAAATAAATATCCAGGGTATGGATATCATTTAAATTTAAATTTGAGGGGAATTGAACCAGATATCATAAATAATAAGAGAATTAGTATTATAAAAATATGTTGCTAGTATTAAAATATATGAAAATAATATAATTTAAGAAAATAAGTAAAAAGGAAACACTTTTCTTAATTTAAACAACATATCAAGTAAATATATATTAAATAATAACCTATAACAATATAATAAATAAGGAATTACCTCAATATTAACACAAAATATAGAGATTGCCTAACCAATGTAATGATGTAAATAAAGTTGCCTAAGACGAAGAATAATTTCCATACCATAATCAGCTGTTCATCTGAAATGAAAACAAATATTATTATAGTTAATTCATTATAATCATTAATTTAAGAATAAGAACAAATACAAATATTGAATAGAATATAATTCAATAGATTTCATAGATAAACAAATAATGACATATAGACAAATGATATATGGTAAATAAAATAAACATAGAATCAATAAATAGTAATTTGTTAAAGTTTATTATAAATAATATAATGCAAAGAGTTTAGACAAATAACATAAGAGAATTTATATTTATAATTAATATGAGTGTAACAGTGATATATTATCAATAATAATATTGAATGTTGTACCATGTAAATGTATCTATGTATAACCAATTTTAATTTATTTGTATGATGAAAAAACTCATAGGAACTCTATAAATGAACTAATTATGTAAAAGAGTGTATGTATGAAATTTTTTAATAAGTGATAGAAGTTTCAATTATCTGATTGCAAAAGACAATATCTTATTGGTTATAAAATATGACAGAACAAATTGTGAATCAATAAATAAACTTTGGAATAGTGACCTGAAAAAGAACAAAAGACTGTTTGTTGAAAAAAGTAGAGAATCGAGGGGACGCTTAGAAAGGAAGGGAAGCTGGTGTTAAGAAGCAAGGAGTGTGTGTGATAGTGTTCCTGAAATTTCAAGATATTCCCGGTTTAAGACATTTAAACTTCTAAAGTACTATTAAATACAATATTAGTAATACTCACAGTCAATTGTAACAAGTTTTTCGGCAAAAATTTATGAAATTTTCATCAATTTTGGTTTTTTGGAACTTCAGCGGAGTGTTCCTGGTATCCAGAGACTTTCATCCCAATTCAAGAGCAACAGGTCAGTGTTTTTAAATCATTTATTGGCCAATAATCAGTGTAAAAACTCAAAATACCCAATTAAGTACTTAATTTCATAAATTGATAAACTTTTGCAAATATGATCGATCTGAAAAAGAAAGAAACAGACTTTGTATAGTGAGTTCATTGCATAAATCGTTAAATTTAATAAAAGGCCGAATTTTCAATAAATTAAAATATTTACTTACGCCATTTTGTAATCGCATAAATCTGGTGATTGAAATTTCATAATGTAATAACTATGTCCATCTGTATATAATTCCTATATTTCTATCTATGTATATATAACTATTTTCTTTCCACAGCAATTTGTATCATATATAACTATGATTTATATATAAATTCTTTTATGTGTTTGAACCATTTACTTGTCTGCATCGTCAAACAAACTATGTTTGTATAATATGAATAGATGCTTCTTACATATCAGAATTGTTCGTTTTATGTTAAAGCGCATGACTAGTTTTTCACGCATGCGCATTGATGAAATTATTAAAATAAATAAGTAGGTACAATATAACCATTGGCGTCGCATATTATTTTCATCAAATATAAATATTGCATTGAAAATTAAATCTATTTCAAATAATGTGTTTTCTTTTTATTTAAACAATTATAACAATACAATAAGCCAGGACTCAAAGAGAAAAAGGATTTCATGCTCCCGAAATAATTAATATATAATTAAAATAACAAAATAATAATAACTAACTGAGCTAGCCAAACTAAACAAAAAATCAAAATAATAAAACATATACATTTAAATTGCATTAATAAAAGTAAGTAACCAGATATCATTATTAGTATATATATATATATATATATATATATATATATATATATATATGGAGGAAGGAATATCGCGTGATCTGTAAACAACAACAACAAAGAGATTCATGGGTAATTCACGCAAAAAGAAAAAGGGCTACTGAAACAGAGTGGTAACTGCGGACATGCATGTTTCTGGCTCATTTGCAGTCTTCAGCATGGTATAACCAAATAAGGATGTGAAATTTGGGAGCAAAGATGTTAATCGAAACATGGGAAAACACAAAACAAGGATCAGGATCTTCCAATTGAAGGCGCAAATGAGCGTTTGGTTTCCCTGTTGAAATCCTTCAGAACAGGGGGTTATTTTGGCATCAGGGAATACCAAAATTAAAAACTGCATTGAATTTTTTCCAAACTCGCGTCATGCTACTCTCTACAATAACCCTATTTCATTCTGAAATAGGCGTAAAATAGTATATTGTAAAGCAAGTGTCACAATGACCCATTTTGTAGTAAGAGTGCAGTTTGCGTAACGAACAGCGAAGCGGTGAGTTACGCAAAGCACGAGTACCGCAAAATGTCATTGTGATAAGAGTTTTACATACTATTTTTTATAATGAACGTGCAAAACTGTTTTTCGTAAAAATATAATTGCAGTATTAGGGTTTTTTTGTGTTTCTTTATTTATGTTGGCAACCGTCACATATACAATTGACAGAAGTTTTATAAAAAAATTTGAATGTTTATTAAGTTACGAATACATAGTTCGGTCTTTATGAATATGGAACTAAAGAGCGAATTATCATACACTCCACCAGAACTTTGCTATATAACTGATAATGCAGTTAATGATTTACTACCTGAAAAATCTAAACAAAAATATGTATATGGTATTTATGTTTTGATTTGCTTCCATTTACGTTCATATAATTCTGTCATTTGTTCTGCACGTTACAAAATTTCAATGCTGAAAAATTAGAAATTGAAATACATACGATTGACATTACAAATCATGACTTAGCTTATAATTATATATTGTTTATATTTAATATTATTGTTTTTATTCAAATCATTCAAATTCTTCAAACTTTATAGAAAACTTATCAAGTCATGGGTCCACCCGCCGATGCCAGTTATAAATGTCAGTTTGTCTGCCGTAAGTTAAACAGTGCCTCCAACTGTATAAAAAGTTACCAAAAACGATGCTGAAATGCTTATTTTGTGACACTGTCTTCGATGTCACAATAGTTATTTGTAAAACAAGTGTCACAATGACTCATTTTGTAGTACGAGAAGTTTGCACAACGAACCCTGAAGCGGTGAGTTGTGCAAATCACGAGTACTACAGAAAGTCATTGTGGCACAAGTTTTACACAATATTGTTTATAATTCGCATTTATTTAATTATTTAAATAAAATAGAATTTCATATAATCCCTGTTTTTAAACTAGGAGGAGTGGTTTGAATTTAAGTTGGCAATTCTGTAGATTCCTAATTGGTCAGATCACAGATGTTTTTATTCAGCACTTCTGACTTTTTGACATATTATAACCGAATAATTGTGTAAATTGTAAACAAACTTTCATTTAAGCAAAAAGAGGATGATTATGTTTAAAAAAGAGCTTCTTCGTATATGCTCTTGTGATCTATTCATATTATATCATGAACAGAATTATTTCTGTAATACATCTTCACATAGAGATATCTGGTAATTTATCCCAAAAATCGAACGTTTTGTATACCTATATATTGATCCTATACAATATAAAAATAAACAGTTGACAAATCATTGATAAATAATCGTTAGCGAACTTTATTCATTAATATTTTTAATATATAAATCATTCTAATTTGCCTTTAATATAATAATTTGCTACCTAGAACAACGCTAGACCATTTTATTTATAATTTGTGTCAAGGTTAAAGTCAAATGTCAAATAAAAATATAACTAAATTCAATAACCAACTGTACACTAAAAATTACTATAACAGTGTTCAAAGAGCTTCATTGTGACACTGTCAACAATGTTATAATGAAGTCTCTTTTATACGCGAATTATAAAAAGTAAATTTTGTATACGTGAATTATAAAAATATCATTGTTTGAAAAACTACTGGTGTCATCTACTTTCATAGATATGAGACTGACTATAAAAACTGTTTGTATATAAACTGATACAACGAACACTGTAATGTTAGTTATGTTATATGTGTACTAGATGTCGCTGGTCTCGTAAGTTCATTGACATACGATTTTCATTTATACAATTTGACAGTGAAAACCATAGATAAGATAATATGTGAAAACAAAAATGAATAACTTTTGTTATTTGTGAAGTTAAGGTCTTTTATTTCTCTAAGTGCTTAAATGAAGTGTTCCTAGGTGTTTTAAAAGTGAAATTAGATTAGTGTTTATAGTAGAATCTTTTATTGCCACAACAATGAATAAAACTTGTGAAATTTGCTCTAAAGAAGCAAGATACAAATGCCCAACTTGCATGATATTTTAGTAAGTAGAATAATGTTCTAGATAACTCTTTTTTAAATTTTTAATATATTCAATCTTACTATTTCCGAAATAGATTTCGTCATTCAATATTCTTTCCAATGAACCACGTTTTTACTACAAAATATATTTCGCTATCCGGCACATGTTTGTCGAATAAAATTTACTATTTTTGTCTTATACGAACTACTAATGTAAGAAATGGGTATGAAAACTGATCAGTTAAATATTAAACATTGCATCCTTCACCTTTATTTTTAGTATGAGAACCAAACTGAAATTTCAATTATACATTAGTACAATAAATAAACACTAAAGAAATTCCATAGAAATCTCATTCTCTATCTGTTTCATATACTTAGTGTTGATTACTTTGGTTTCTTAAAATCCTATTCCTGGCCTTTTGTTTCAGCTTTTGTAAGGTTTTCTCTCTTTTTGTAGAATTGCTTTTACTCTATATCCCAAAATTTACCAGGCTCACCTGCACTTCTTTTACATGTATTTTGGAGTCTACTACTTGTTTCGTTAGACTCTTTTGTAGCATCCTTTGTACTTGTACTTACCATTTTAGTTATTTTTTTCTATTATTTTTAGTACTAGTCAGTTTTTCTTTGGTTATTGTCATAAGTTAGGTGTAAGATTTTAATGTTTTTGAAGTTATACTTTAAAAAAACTATTCAAATTCACATATTTGAAAGCATCCATCAATACAATTTTAATATATTTTATTATAATAGATTACAGGCTTCATATTTAAAAGTATAAATCCAGTGTTTGGACACTGAAACTTGGTCTAAAAACATTATCTATTCATAGAAATAGTTAAGTACTATAAATTTGCCCCTCTTTAATATCTACAATTAACTGAAATCTGAGGGAGCCTGCCTTTTTAGACAATTCGCTAACTGGAATTGAGATGGGACTAAGACTATAATTGTTTACTTCTGGGCGATGCTATCAATGAGAACAGCAGACGCTCAGGTGGGCTATAAAACCATAGCATTATTCACTAAAAGAGGTATCCCACAGGGAGGTGTAGCCTAGGGTGGAGCATCACCTATATTGTAGAACCCAGTAGTAGTTGAACTACTAAACAAATTAACCCAAGCAGGCATACACTGCATAAGTTATATAGATGACATAGTCTTAATAGCCATGGGCAATTTTGAAGGTACCTTATATGACATCATCCAAAAAGGGCTTCACATAAGGTAGAGGCACTATAAGAGAAACAAAATTTTAATACTTCAAAATAAAATATATTTATCACAAAATAAAAACTAAAAATTATTTTTATTATTAGAGGATCATGTAAAAATTGTCTTTTCATGTTAAAGAGCTGTAAATAATAACATATTTTAAACTAAAATTTCAATTCTCTTGCACTATGTCATAGTGACTAGTAGATGGCATAGCTAAAATACCAAATCACTATAAATAGACAGTCATCAGAATTAATACTAGACATAACTTTTTAATCAGATTAATCTACATCACATGTAGTTTTAACTGGAAATCAAAACTTAATTCTATCATTTATTATAATATTTTTGTAACGTTGAGAACTTATAATTTATTTGAACCTTGCCTAAACCTATGAAAGATGACATAAAAATTAGACTTAATCTTATCACCTGTTATAACCATTTTTGGCAAATTAACGACTTCAATAATTTGAGATTCAGAAATAATGTTAATATCTTTGTGGTGTTCCTTGAATAAAGTCTTAGTTTCATCACATCATACCATTGCCAATACTTCCAGAAAGTTAATAATTACATGATCACCCTGCTTGATTTGGCTTTTCTTTCGTTTCATTTTCTTTGTTATCACCTTCATGTTCATCTGATAAATCATCAAGGCTATCTCGGTATTCCATCCATTCTTCCATACTAGTCTCATTACAATAATAATCAGTCTAATTCGTTTTCTTTTTCTTAGTCTTTTGGTTTTTATTAAGTAAATCTTACATTAACTAATATACCAGAGTGACTCCAGAAAGCAGAACTTGTATTGATCACATGTTTATAAGAAAAAACATAGAAATGAATAAACTTGTTTATGATTCATTTGTTATAGATACTGATGTCACTGATCACTTTCCAATATATTTAAATATTAGTTTTGCTCAAAACATTATTACTTTAAAGAAAAACATAGAAGAGAAAACGGTTAGGATGATTGACGAAATTAAATTCGAAAGCAAATTAAGTACAATAAAATAGAATAATGTGATTTCTGAAACCGATCCAGATCTGGCTTATCAAAAATTTATAGAAACTTCTACAAACACATACCTATAAAGAATGTCACAATACAAAAACATTATCTATTCCAGTACAGAAAAAACTTAAGCCGTGGATCACTAATGGCATCATTCAATCGGTAAAACATAGAGACAAATTGAAAAAGTTAGTAGTTAATAATAAAAATGATGATTTAATTTGGAAATACAGAAATTATAGAAACAATCTTAACAAGATTATGCAAATTACAAAACATGACTATTATAAAAAACTAATCAATGATAATGCTAACTATATGAAAAAAATCTATTAAATAATATCTGATGCAACAAATGAAAATAAAAATAAAACTATTAATGATGTCAATATACTCAATCAAAATAACAAGCCATTCAATAATGATAAGGAAATGGCTAATTTTTGCAACAACTACTTTATTAACATAGGACTGAATATGGCCGAAAAAATAAAACAACCGACTTCAGGCATCATTATGAATTATCCAAATCTAATAAATTCCATGGCTTTAAAGCCTGTCACTAACACAGAAATTATTATGCATATTAATAGTTTAAAGAATAATAGTGTTCCAGGTATAGATGATATTCCATCACGGATAATAAAGAAATATCTCAAATACCTGTTAGACCCTTTAGTTCATATTATACATAACATTTTTTTAACCGGTGAGGTCCCAATGTCTTTCAAAATATCTACTGTTACACCTATTTTCAAAAAAGGTAGCAAAACTGATATTGCCAATTATCGACCCCTAAGTGTTATTTCTAACTTTGCAAAAATTTTTGAAAAAAGTATAAAAAGTCGATTATTTGATTATCTAACCTTCAATAATATATTAAATAACAATCAGTTTGGTTTCATGAAAGGGGTCAGTACAGCTGATGCTATGGACGAACTAATCAATAATGTAAAAAATGGACTTGACCATAATGAAAAAGTGATTGCAGTTTTTCTGGACCTTGCAAGGGCGTTCGACACGGTACCTCATCGGCAGCTCATTGATGTCCTTGAACACTATGGTATCAGAGGTGTTGTGCTGGATGTTTTTGAAAATTACCTGGGGCAAAGAAATCGAATGGTGAAAATCAGAAAAGAGTATAGTGACCCTTTGAATATTAAAATTGGAATACCACAGGGTACAGTCCTTGGTCCATTACTTTTTATTATATATATTAACTCCCTACTGAAATTGGAAATAAGTGGCGTCTCTATTTCGTATGCAGATGATACAGTCTTACTGTTTAAAGCAAGGAACTGGCAAACTGTTGCAGATTCAGTTATTGGGGGTTTCAAAAAGGTCAAATTAGCGTGAGTGTAGCAAATTAACTTTAAACACTGATAAAACATTCTACTTAGCATTTTCACTGAATGATGCAAACAGACCAAATTTTAATTGTATCAAAATGAATGACTCTGATATTATTTGGGAAACTAACACCATAAAATACCTGGACATTAAAATTGACAAAAATTTGAAGTGGACCGAACATATTCAAGATTCAACGAATAAAATTAGGCGTTTGATAGATAAATTTTATATAATTTGCAGAATTTTACCTCAAAAACTGCTTCTGCAAGTTTATAAGTCTTTAGTGGAGTCACTCTTGAGATATGGTAACATTGTTTGGGGGGGCTATATATAAAAATTGAATAGATGAGGCTTTTACTTGATGAAGATCCATACTGAACGATGAAATAAAACAATATAGTTTGTTTAAATCTTCATATATTTGAACTAATGTTCAATTTAAACTTGTTGACGCATTTCACTAACACAGTAGCTTTGTCAAAACGAATGAAGGTAAAATATAAAAATGTCTTAATATATACAGTGCTAAATCTATTTACTAAGGTTAACAATTGTCATGACAATTGTGATAAAATTTATATCGGTGGAACTTTTAGAAATTTTAAAACTAGAATTTCGGAACACAAACGTAGCTATGACAACAAAAAATTAGATTCTAACTATTCAAATCATTTATTAGAAAACCAACACATTTTCGACCCAAATTTTGAAATTCTCCATGTAGTCGGTAAATCCTTTAGTTTAAATTTATTAGAGGCCCTAGAGATTAACAAAAATAAATATTCAGGTAATCTCCTTAACGACCAAATTGATATCAATCAGTCTCCTTTATTGAACCTCTTTACCTAGAAGATAGCTTAGGAATATTTGTAGTGAATGAATTTCCAGGTAATTTCTTTCAATACCATTGTTGGTAGATGAACAATATTTCTCCTGTACTCTTGACCAGATTCATCATTTCGTACCATCACGTCTCCTCCTTCTTTATTTATGACTGTATGGGGAGTTGGGTTAAAATCGGGTGTTATTTTATTTGGTTTACTAATATTTTTTTGGTATACTTTGTCGCCTATTTCAATGTCAATATTCTCAGTGGCTCTCCTTTTGCGGTCTTCGTTCTGTTTACCTTTTTCTTTCATTATTTGGTCCCTGTCTCTAGCATCTTCATCAAGGTTTGTGCTCTCAATATTGGTAGTATTTGGAAGCTTATCTCTAAACTGTCTGCGATAAAAGAGCTCGCTTGGAGATTTTCCCGTGGTAGTGTTTGGGGTACTATTGCACATCATTTGGTAGTCAATTAAATCCTGCTTCCAATTACTTTTAAGAGCATGACTAATCTGCAAACGCTTGAGTATGTCCTTATTTTGGCGCTCAACTTCACCATTCATTTGTGGCCAGTAAGGAATTGTGTGGTAAACTTTTATTCCGTTTTCCTGGCAGTAGTTCTTTAACTCTCCACTGGTAAACTGTCTACCGTTGTCGCATGTAATTGATACAGGAAAACCTAATCTGGCAAATATTTCCTTAAGAATATTGATAGTGTTTTCTGCAGATATTATTTTCATTATTTTGATTTCTTTGTACCTACTATAATAGTCAATGATTACAAAAAGGTAATCGCCACTTGGCAATGGCCCTAAAAAATCAACAGCTACGTCAATCCAGGGGCCAATGGGCATTTCTCTTCTTTTCATTTTATGTGGGGGCATGGCAGCCGAAACTAATGTGCAACCTCTACAGGATCTTACCATTTTTTCCGCATTTTCGTCGATTTTTGTCCACCATACTTTTGTACGTAGTCTGTTTTTCATTCCAACTATGCCCGGATGTCCTTCGTGAGCTGCTTCTAGAACACGTTGTCGTAAGTTGTTGGGTATTATGATTCTCGTACCTCTCAAAAAAATGCCGTCACAAATGCAAAATTCTTCCTGGAATGTTTTGCAGTATTTTACAGGATCAACCCAAATGTTATTTTCTACTTCTTTTTTTATTTTTTGAACTTCCTCGTCTTTTTGAGAATATTTTTTTATTTCCTGTAGTGACACTGCGACTGGGCGAGAATATTGTATGATTTGATTAACATAATCATGGCTGTCAAAAGGCTGATTCGCGGACGTCTGGCAATGACGGGATAGCGTATCTGCAATATTATTTTTTCCTGGACGGTAGACTACTTTAAATCGGAACGATTGTAAGCGGAGTACCCAGCTTTCTATGCGTGCACAAGGGCGTGACTTGGGTCCAAAAATTACCTCCAATGGTTTGTGATCTGTAATAAGTTCAAATTCGTCTTTGCCGAAAAGGTATATTCGAAAATGTTCCACAGTAGCGTCTCTCACAGTCGGTCAAGCTTTTGTTCCCAAATGCGATGACCCTTGGCCCATTGTGGTCATGCTGAACAAGAACCGTCCCTAACCCTACTGGGCTTGCATCTGCATAGACTTGGGTTCTGTCCTTGGGATCATAGTAGCCCAAAGTTTTAATTTTAGCTAGTGAATTTTTCAGTTCTTTAAAAGCTATATCTTGATCTTTGCGCCAGTGTTTTTCTATCTTTGTGTGTTTTGCAAGTTTTAACTTAAGAAGTTGTCTTAATGGTTCTGTAAGTGTGGCCAAGTTAGGGATCCATTTGCCAATGAAATTTATAAGTCCAAGAAAACTATGTACTTCATCAATATTTGTTGGGGTTCTAAAACTATTGACAATTTCTATATAGTTGTCTTGAGGTTTTACACCTTTGGGTGATAAAATATGCCCAAGAAATTTGATCTCTTTAACATTAAAGATGCATTTCTCTTTATTTAAAAGAACATTGTTTTCTCTTAGTAAACTAAGAGTGAACTTAACCCGTTGTTGATGCTCTTCCTCATTCTCGCCACATATTAAAATGTCGTCAATAAAATTTATTGTGCCTTCACAAGGTAACAGCAGTTTTTCTAATACTTTTTGAAATATTTCTGGGGCAGCGTTAATCCCAAACATTAGACGTTTGTATCTGTACAATCCTTTACTGGTGATAAAAGTCGTAATGTGTCTTGATTCTTCGGAAATTTCTATTTGGTGAAACGCATTTTTTATGTCTAGTTTTGAGAAATATTGTGCTTTTCGGAATTTGGGCAAGAGGGAATCCATGGTGGGAATGGGGTAGTTTTCGCGCATTATGGCTTTGTTAGCTTGTCTCATGTCTATACATATACGAACATCCCCATTCTCTTTGAGAACCGGTACCATCGGAGATATCCATTCCGCTGGCCCGTGGACTTCTTCTATGATATCTAAAGCGATAAGCTCATCTAATTTTTTATTTATTTTATCTTCCAGCGGAATGGGTACTCTTCTGTATGGTTGGCTAATAGCTCTTATGTTTTGGTCGATTGGAATGTGAATAAGCAAATTTTTAAATTTCGGAAAAGGGTTACTTGAAAAGTTATCAATATTATGTATAGCATTTAATCCAATTTTGAGAACTCCCAAAGAAATCGCGCTGTTTTTCCCCAACAAATTTCTTTTTCCCTTTCTTATTACAAAGAAAGTAGCGGTTTCTTGATTATGACCGACTTTAATAGTTGCTTCAAACGAGCCAATAATTTGTAACGGATCTTTAGCTCCGTAGGCAAAAGAATTTTGTTTGGGTTTCGTTGCTGGTTTGTTACTCTTACCCCAGATTTCTTTAGCAATTCCCAAGTTGTGTCTGTTATAATATTGGACTTACAACCTGAATCAATTAACATTTTTATAACGATTCCTCCTACTTTACAATCTATCAAGTCATCATCATCATCTTCTAAATGGAAAATATACTCTGTTTCATCATCTGATTGAATTGAGTCGACATTTCTGGGACGCTGTCTAGGTTTAAATCTTTTGTTCGGCGGACCTGTCGATCTGTTTGGGACTGCGGTTGGTAGCTTCCGGTTCGACGAACAACATTTGGCATAGTGACCTCTAAAATTGCATTTTCTGCAGGTTGCTTGTCTTGCTGGACATTGACGGTGGTTGTCTTTGATATTTTCCCCACATCTAGAGCATCGTTCCGATGGTGCAAATCTTTTATTTCCTCGATTTAACACAGTGTTAACATTGTTAAAAGAGCTTGTGGATGGCTTTTCGCTGAAATCCGAAATTTGCCTTTCTATTGTCTCCAACGTGTTTGCCTCTGCGACAATGGTGGTTAAATTTATACTGTCGCCAGTAGTCAAAATCTTTTTCCTGAGTTCCGATGATAAAGACTTCTCTGTAATTTGATCTATAATTTGTTCGTCTGCATTGTGAAATGCACATTTTGCTGCTTGATTTCGCAGTCTCAAAAGAAATTTTTCAAATTTTTCTCCATTTTCCTGTTTTAGTCCCCTAAATACATCTCTTTCGAACACTTTGCTCTGTTTGCGTGCAAAATATTGGTCTAATTTTGCGATAGCTACGTCAAAAACATCAACGTCTTCACCCTCTTCTACATTCGCCCCTGGT
Source organism: Galeruca laticollis (assembly GCA_963921935.1). NCBI lineage: Eukaryota > Metazoa > Arthropoda > Insecta > Coleoptera > Chrysomelidae > Galeruca > Galeruca laticollis. The sequence goes on along the minus strand of OY998175.1, from coordinate 40,073,455 downwards.
AGATTATAGAAAATTTCCTGAAGGCCAAGACCTCCGAAGTGCAATAGTAAAGCTCTTTTTTTCTGAGGAATTTCAATGCTGGAAGCTTCTAGACAAATAAATAAGGCCCTTTTCCACTTTTGCCATTTTAATCCCACAGAACAAAAGTCGCCTTCACAATCAAAATTTTCCAATGCAGGAATGTTCGAAGCCATCTAAAATAATATATATTCTTAAATATATATCATAGGTATGGGTAATATTTTGTGTAGGTATAATTATTAACCAATTGTATATAAGATACAACAAAATACAGACCTAATACGGTTAAATAAAATATAATTTTAGCATATTATAATAAATATGCAATATTTAGACATTTCATTCCTATAAGCAAGAAATTTGTTTTGGAATCGTTTTATTACACCCCTTTTTTATAGATACAATTTTTTGTTTTACCTGTTAGTTACACCGATTTAAAACAGCATGTCGTCTTGAATACATCTTTAAGGTTAAAATTCCAACACCTTCTTTTTGTTTAAAAGTAAAAATGTGTCGGCAAAATGATTCACGACCCGTTAATCATTAATCAAGCAACAATACCTAAAATTATTTGTATCATAATATTCAATATGTTTACGATCAGAGGAGTGAAAACAGTATAGCAGTATTAATTCAGTTTGCAGCGGGTTTTTTTTTGTATTGTAATAACATTTTTACAACGTTTAATTTCCATATGAAGAAAATAATATTTAAGCTTACGAGGTATTAATATAAATCATTAAGAATTTATAAAATCGCGCCAGATTATATCATAACAGCATAAAGCATAATTTTATAAACACAATGCAAACGAAGCCATCACCTGTTTTTTATCGGGTTGTTTTCTTGTTTCGAGCTGATCAATCGATTTTTTTTTTTTTTTTTTTTTGTTAAGGAACCTCAATAATTCACTTATGTGTCATAGACATTCTAACATACAGAAGTTTTAATATACTATTTCCAGTGTTGCCAGATGATTTTTTTTCGTGATTGTATGGGAATAAAACTCAATGCCGTATTTGTATTTTAATAGATAGATAAACAACTTTTGGTATGGAAATAACTTAATTTTCGTTGTTTTGCTGAAGTTGAATCAGTATCTGAATCACTCCCATCAGTATAAATATTTTAAATTATTTAAAAATTACTTGTAAGAATAAATCCTGTATATACGACTACTCAAGTATACTACAAGGGTAGTAAGTAATAACTCGTACAATATAGTTGAGATTGAGATTATGATCAAGATCGTGAGATCTGGCAACACTACCATTTACCTATTGGTCGTCAATATGATTCAATGTTTACAGGTGTTATGCCACCCTGACCTTTTGGCCGTCTATAGTATTTTTTTTTTGTAACAGGTGCTATACACCCTGACCATTCTGGCCGTCTGAGCTTTTTGTTTATTGACAGGTGTTTTGCACCCTGACCATTTTCCATGGCCGTCTGTATTTTATTTTAACTTTATACAGGTGTTATACCACCCTGACCTTTCCGGCCGTCTTGTAATTCAACTACAGTTAATTTGTAATTTATATTAGTAAATTAACTTGAATATTTTAATTTGTACTTACATTTTCCTTAATTTTCACTCGTCGCCACTTGTGGTATTCACTCTTTTATCGTATCGTCGATTTGTGATTTCGGGAGAAGGTATATATAAATAAAACACAGTTCTTTACAATTTGCCTGCTCACTGTCCGCCTGCTCGATACCGAATGAATCTCCTTCCCCGGTATCTCTTAGTCAGCCCAGCGTCAGTATTTTTATTATCTAACATGATACACCACAGTGTGAATTGCACAGCTTTGTACTTTTTATACCATTTATAAGTAGGTATTATTACTATTATTATTGGTAATTAAGTATATTGTATTTTCTATAGCACAATAAATAAATTCATGGTTGTGTTTAGTTTAACAGGTGTATTTAATGATGGGTCAATATTACAGTTATCTATAATTGTAGGTGTTATACTGTTATTTATAATTGGAGGCGTATTTTCTGAGGCATTTTCTGGTAGTTTTGATGTAGATGGCATCATTATTGAACTTGTATTCATGGTCGTCTAGTTCAAATTATTGTTATCGTTTAGTTTAGCAGGTGTATTCAATGATGGGACATTATTACAGTTATCTATAATTGGAGGTGTTGCACTGTTATTTATAATTGTTGGCGTATTCTCTGAGGAATTGTTGCACTGCTCACCTATCAAGTCCTTAAGCGGTTCTTCAATTTTTTTGTAGAATTTAAATAGTTTAATATCTTCTTTGGCGCCAAGCCACACATCACATATTTTGAACCGGGTAATCTTTTCGGTATCTATGTATTTTTCTAAAAAATGTTCTCCATTTTCTAATTCTTTTATCTTCGCCTTTTTCAGTGAATCTGTTAATTCGGTTGATTCGTTTGTCGGCTCTAAAATACTGCATACTTTCTCAGGATTCCATGGAATAAATCCGCATTTACCGAAACTGCTTTGTAATTTACTAGAGGCTAATATATCCTTCAAAACTTTGTTCAAAAGTGGACAAAAAATCACTTTTCGCATAATCTATATTTTCCAGCCTCCAAGAATGTACTGCAGCTCTCCAGACTCCTTTGAGGGCTCTAAAAACTGCAAGATCCATTGGCTGGAGTAAATGTGTCGCAATTCGGGAAAAGTGCTATCAAGATGATACCGTTTTCCAAGCAAAATTTGCTGACATGGAAAGAAAGATGTGACTTATGTCCATCTATATAAAAAGTAAAATCGGTTTTGGTATACTGTTGTCACCTATTCATTTGTTAAAAATATTGCACATGTACTCATAAAAGGTCTCTCTGGTTATCCAGCTGTTTTCAGACCACCCAATACTCCACGATTCAGGAACTGACATACTTAAGTCGCGTGGTATCCTCATCCTCTCATATTTAAAAATTACCATAGGAGGTAAAACATGTCCCGCAGCATTGCCACCTAATAGTACAGTATAACATTCTTTCTCGTCTATGTTAATTTTATGGTATACTGACTGCTCTCCTTTAGCTGCCAAGACCTTATTTCCTTTAGGATTAAGGAAAAAAAGCAGTTTCATCCATGTTAAAGACTCGTCGAGGATCGTTTAAAATGTCCGCGTACTTGTTTTTTAATTGTGCCGTCGTCACAGAAGCTCTGGCTGCAGTCATGTTCTGGGGCTGTCTTGATATAAGATCAGGATGACGTTTTAAAAAGCTGCTGTACCATCTTTTTCTGGGTCTACCATTTTTGAAGGGGGCTTCCATATTTAAATCATCTACAATCTTCTTAATGCTATCTTGTAAATGTTTTTCCTTATTGGAAAACCTAGTTTAACCATGGCTTTTGCCCATGTAACAAGCATTTGCTCTATTTCTTCGGTCATATAATAGCTTCTGCTTTTAATAGGTGTTTTGCCCCTTACTTTGTTTAGTAATGTTACCCTAGGTACGCCAAATTGTTTTGCAACAGTAGTTGTCGGGACCCCTCTCTTGCATTCTTCTATTACTGCTTACATGTCTGCTTTGGAATAAGTAAACATCCGTTCTTTTACTGGCGGCATCGTGCTCAAATATTAATCTGAAATGAGTAAGAGTTGACACTAATAGTTGACACCTGGTATACCCTAATAATTGACAAGATATCTACTGTTGGATAATGGGGTTAATAAAAAACCAACAAAACTTAAATATGTGCCATATTTACTGAACATAGAAACGATATTTGCCTGTATTTCAGCTGAGAGAGTAATATTATTGTGGCACTAATAGATGACACATATGTCGTCTTTTAGGTTTTTATTAATTTTTGGTACTAATAATAGACACCCCCTAAATTATTAAATTCATTAGCAGAAATAAGAAGATAATGGTGCTAGTACATCAATATTAACTTTATACATTAATGATATTAAATTGAAAAATAGCCCAATCATAAAGATTTAGACCAAATTCGTACCTGATAAATGTTGATCTTCTTATGAATAAAATACGAAATCTTGGAGCAAGCATCCTTATGCCACTTTGTTTACTGTCGACTGATGCCATTTTAAAATTTACTCAGGAAAGTGCACGAATGTTTTTAACAACTGATCCTAGATGGCGGTAGGTATCTTTCACATCAATAGTGAAGTTACATAAATGATTAATTTCCTTATTAGAAAACTTTTTTTTTGAAAGTGTCATTCTTTAGTTAAATGTTGAGCATTAGTGCTTTTACCTTAATGGAGAAATCAAGTCTGTCTGACAAAGTCTAAACTGATAAAACCACAGTTGTTCCATTGACATGGAAAATGAATATAAAGAAAGAACATGAAAATAATTCACCTGGGGAGAAGAGATAGTAGACTTCTGTGGAATAAACATAAAGTTAGCATGAAATAGGTGGGGATGTGGCCCCCGCATGCGATGCGATGGATGTACACTATGATTGTAAGGCCCATAATAGCTTATGGAGCAATCACCTGGCAGAGGAAACTAAAACAATCGACAAGGCAACACCTGAGCAAAGTGCAGAGACCATTGTGAATTTGCATTACAGGAGCCATGAAGACATCTCCAACAGCAGCAGTTGAAATTATCGTAGACTTAACTCCACTGCACATTGTCATAGAGAGACATGTCAATACATCTATGATCAGGATGGTCAAAGGCAGATTTGGAAAAGGGAGAATTCTAAACTCAGGAGAAGAAGGCCCTTGTGGCAAAAATCCCCTCCTAGAACTTCTCAGTATTGCTGAGTGACAAGAAGAATTGGAAGTAAAGATCGTTTCACTCAATCAAAAAACATATCATAACCAGTTATACTGATGCTTTCAAAACAGCAACGGGAATGGGGATGGGAATGTATGGATCAAGAACCAAAAACTCCTAATCAATAGTAACCCACATTAGCACGTTCCAAGTGGAAGTTCTAGCCATTGGAAGGTGTGCACAATTCCATTTAGATAGTAATCAAGTCGAAGGTGGTCATGGAATGTCTAGAGACACTAAATAAACTATAAGAAAACAAAGCTCTCCCAATCTGGCTGCCAGCACGCAGCGGTATACAGGGTAACAAGAAAGGCGACAATTTGGCAAGAGAGGGGGTTATGACCTCTTTCATTGGACCAGAACTGTTCTGTTTCCCAGGAGGTAATTACCTAATAGCACAATGGAAGAAAATAGAAGATCTCAGTCGAATGGGAATCTATATTCGGTCTTATACATTTGAGGCTATTCCTCAGAATCTGTGACTGCAAAAGGTCTCATAAATATATTAACCTAAGTAAAAACAAAGAGTAAAAACAACTTACGCAATCTCAAGGGGTTCCTGAGAGGTCAATGCCACTTGAATGAACACCTCGTGAGAATGAAAAACACTGGCGACTGCAGATATTATGGAGAAAAGGGTGAAACGCTGGTACACGTAATTTCTGTATGTGTCAAGATAGCAAGTACCCTTGCTCAGGTATTTGGTTCGACTGATTTCGAAAGCGAGGAACACACCTCCCTGAAGCCTCCCTTATAAAGAGAAGTACAACAATTCTCTTCTGCTATACAATTTGAAAAGTCGCTGAAATGCAAACGTTTTAAAATATTTCAGCAATCAAATGAAATGTCTAAATTTTGTAAAGGCCTATTGATATTGTAATGTTTGTCTTATTTATTTAAAACAGTTTATCCTGACCCGTGGTATAAATTCATACACATGGTAGGTTCACTTACTTAATTTATTTATTCAGTAAACTATTCACTAATTTATATTATATACACAATATATGCACTTAAACACTGCACTATTATTTACTTGTTCACTTGTTTATTTCACGAGATCTCTTTATAAACTGACTCTATGGTAAGTAGGTAGTCTCTTTATATACTAGTCGACCTTATGGAATACTCTTTTTTGCGGGATATTTCTCGAACGGCGGCTCAATCATTAAAAGATCTTCGGAGAACATGACTATAACAAAACTGTCGCAAAAAATCCCAATAGACCTTCCCAGAATTCGGCGCGCTCGCCATTTTTTTAACACCGGTAACATAGGGTTACAGGACCATAGTATCTACTCCGGTGTGCGAGTTTGTAACAATATCAAAATATATCAGAGGAAACAAATTGAAAACATTTCATATAAAATTACAGACTTTTATTTAAAGTGAAGCAATCCTGAATGAGAGTTGGGCGGTATGGAATAGTCGGCAGAAGAAGGAAAATTAAATAGCCAATTTGTGTTATTTTCTTACTTTTTATAATCAAATGACATACATACGAAATTAATTTCACAAAAGCATTTACCTATTTAGATATTGATATGTGATTTATTTACTTCATTAGAGGAATATATTTTCTAAGCTGAACACCCCAAATCTAGATTATCATTTTTTGGTGTAATACAAAATAAGAAAAAAGTCAAATCTCGTAGAAGACAATGTGAGAAAGAAATCCCAAGATTACAAATATACAGTCTATTAGTGCTGTCATGTTAGGTATATATTCAAAATCTAATTGGACAATAGACTCTAGTGTCATATCACATATGTCTCCAAATTGAATGATGAAATTCAATGCAATAATGGAGACTAAATATCTCAGTTGCAATTCGAGAAGAAATGGTATACAGAAGAGTTTAATTCTAATCAATATATTGTTACAAAAATAGTTAAAAATGTGATGCATGGAGGACCTCTTATTTTCATTTGATAAATGTAGTTGGGGAGTCTACGATGAATCAGGTTGTAAGTAAGAGGAAGAGAATAGAAAACAAGTGTAACAAGAAATATTAACTTTGTTTTTTCATTGACATTGAAATCAACTGAACTGGAATTCTATACCCACCCATAGCCAATCAGTTAGTTGTTCTTGAAAAGAAATAATAATACAAAAAAGTTACAATCAATAACTGAGTTATTAATATGTTGAGCAATCCATAGGCCCTCAACTGAACCTTCCTCAGAGCTGATAGCGGGTCCTTGGACCTCATGAGGAAGTTTACTTCACCATCTCCACAGCCCAAGGAATCACATTTAAATCGGTTTTACAGTTGGGTTGAACTACCCTGGTTCCTTGAAACATTACCTTGGACCGTTTGATAATTTTTTCATTACCTACTTACTCCATTGTGAAACCAAAAGGCTTACTTTTAATATTTTAAAAAAAATTTCAATATAATTAAATATACTTGTATCACAATTTCAAATATGTGCTATGTTTAAATTACCTACACATATTTTCATAAGAAAATTTGTATTAGAGTATAAATAATGATAAAATTAGAAAAAATAAGTAATAACACATTACAAAAATAAGTTTTTTTATAAATATTATTAAGGTAAAACCATCAATAGATGACACCCCGCTTTGTCCTTACCAATAGGTGACACTCCACATTCAATCAAAAGATTAACATCTACAAACACTTTTTAATATTTAGTGCAATGTTGTTTGGTCATTCTGTGATCCTGTCATCTATGTTATTCAGTTGTTTCTATGGTATAGTACAGTTTAGACCTTCATTTTTCATGCATTGTTGATCCTAAGTTATTTTTTAACAAATTTTAATCAAGTCAGTAAGAAGGTATAACAAAATATTTTTTACATCTATTTGTTTTTTAAAATAAGATTCTTGTAATGTAGGAGTACAGTATAGGTTAATAGTCCATGTTTTATTGTTAACTTTATGATAATTACAGGTTAGAAATTTGTTAGCATAGTGTCAGCCATTGACTTAGCTAACACAGCTTAATCCAAAGGCTGACACTGAGTGTCATTTATTAGATTTCAAATGTTTTTCAACTGAAATTGTAAGACAACTTAGTTTTCAAAATGGTTTCTTTAAATATTTATTTCAGTGTCAGCTATTGGATTGGACTTTTGGAGCTAATCAATTTTTTGTTTTAGATGCAATGGCACGATAAAAAATTTTGAAATACACCCCACAAGAAATGCTTGATCCCTTAAATGAAGTCAACTCTGGAAAATCCGTTAAATCAACATCTAAAACATATAAAACTCCCCGAACAACTTTATCATATAGTGGGTGGAAAATTACCAGTGGGAAAGAGAATGGGTCCCAAGAGTATGTTTCCCCCAGAACAAGAGGCATTTTTGGTAGAATTGGTTTTAGCCATGGTAAAGGCTGGTTTTCCAGTCACCAAAAACACTTTTATGATAACTATGTCAAAGTCAGCTCAAGAGCTGTGATTGGAAAAAGTTCCAGAGGAAAAATGGTATACATTATTTCAAGCAAGGAATAACAGAATTGCAGATCGGCTTTACCAAACATTAACCCGATCTAGAGCCAATGTAACAAAAGAAAAATTAACTCGTTGGTTTAATGAAGTTTGGACCTATATAGAAGAAAAGGGAATTGTTGATGTCATGAATGATCTAACAAGGGTGTTTAATGCGGACGAAACTGCGTTTTATCTAAACTCCAGAGAAGGAAAAGTTGTGGCTGAAAAAGGTAGCAAATCTGTCTACCTTTGAGGAGCAAATGATGGGAAAGAAAATGTGACAGTATTAATGACAGCTAATGCTGAAGCTGTGCTAGAGGATTGGGCAATAGGCAGGTCCGAAAAGGAGGGGGGGGGGGTGACCCAAGAACTTTTCTACAAATACATTGTAAAAATTTTTCTACCATGGGCTCAAAAAAAAAAGATTCAGCTACCTGTAGTATACTTGCTCGATGCTCATGGATCAAATATTTTCCTGCACATCAAATTTTTGTCTTGCAAATGGAATTGAGTTGATAGCATTGTACCCCAATGCGACTCATTTGATACAGCTTATGGAGCGGCAGTTTTTCACAGTGTTAAATCCGAATGGAAAATTCAGGTGCAAAATTGGAGAATATCTCATATGGAAGAAGAACTAAAAAAGAAGTTTCCTCGACTTCTTCAAAACACGATCCTTTGATAACCTCAAATGGCTTTAAAAAATGTGGGTTACTACCCTAGAATCCTGATGCTTTTACAATTCCAATAACAAATCCAACACCTATCAAGCAAAAAAAATACAAAATGAGATAAAAACGTTTCTAGTTTACCTGGAGAGTGAAATGGGTGATGAAAAATTATTGGTATTTAAAAACAATTACGGTGATCGGAAAGGGCCAAAAGAGGACTCACTTTACAATATTTGGAGAAAAAGCATCACTCAGCTCGACGAACAGTCAAATCAATGACCTAGACACAAATCAAGAAGATGTTACCATTAAAGTGGCAGATAATTTAGAAATATCAGAAGCAGAACACCAACCAAATGAAGGACAAGCAGGACCATCTGGAATTCAGTCATATCCATCTCAAACGATTTTTAGAAGAAACTGAAGAAAATTTGCCACCAGCTGAAAATATAAGAAAAAAATCAGAACAGAGCCCAGAAAATGTTCATCGCCTAAATAATTCATCAATTAGTTCACTAGATCAAGTCTGCTTAAACAATGGAAAATCTGAGTCATCAGGGGTGACAATAACTCACTCCTCTGAAACAGCAAGAAGTGAGTTTTAAGTATCTAAAATCTACAAGCTCTGTGAACATTGACCCTACTATTCCATCACTTTTTAAGCTAGTACTTTTTTGGCCACAGCAAAAGCCCGAATCACATAAAAAACAGAAACGGGAAAAATACCCTCAGTATTAACATCGTCACAAGCTTTGAGGTATTACTAAAAAAAAGGAAGAAAGTATACAGTGGAAAACAGAAGAACAAATGAAGAGAAAAGAAGAAAGATTAAAAAACAGGGAAAAAAGAGTAAGTTGGAAGAGACCAAAGAAAAAGAGAGTAAATTGGTAGAGACCAAGAAAAAAAAGTTGAAGAACAGAAAAAGAATAAAATAAAAGAATGCAAAAAACTTTCTATTAGCAGTGAGTCTTCACAATGGGATGAAGATTTTGAAGACGCGGAGGGTGATATATCAATCCAACCTGTTTCCCTTGAGACTCTTATTGAAGGTGACTATATACTGTGTTAATTTCTTGGACGGAGACACAATCAAACCAAGTTTCTATATTTATGTATTGTACAAGAAAGAGGTAATTTTATCCAGGTAATGGGACTCAAATCCACAGACTAAATTAAAAAAGAGTTTTTACTAACTGAAAAGGACATTTCAACAATAACCATTGACCAAGTGATTGGTAAAGTTCCCCAACCCGAACTTTTAAGTAGAGGAGAAAGAATCAGTTACCTGTTTAAAAAGTCATTACCTGTAAAAGAAATATAAATTTCTTTAGAAATAAGTGTATCTGAAATACTTTTCTTACACATTTTAACGTTAATGTTAGTTGTTCTACTATAACAATAGTGATTTTCACCAAATGTTTCCTATGTTCTTGTTTTAAATTTTTTCTACTGAATAAAATATCGAAATACGAGGCAAGTCATCTTTTGGTGAATAGCTATGTCATCTATTGGCTGATACCTATTTAGGGGTGTCATCTATAGGTAAGTATGTCAAGTTTTTTTCATTTAATTTTTTTTCATAATAGTTTTGAATTGGAATTTGAGTTAATATGCCACCTCTCTAGAACAAAATTAAAACTAAACATCTATAAGAATATTTTTGTAATTTTTTTTCTTAAGACTGTCATTTATTGGCGGTTTTACCTTATTTGTGTTTTCCACAAAACAAGGAATACCGTAATGTGGTTTTCCAGAACATACAATATAAAATGTTACCATTCACTGCCCCTTGCACAATGTTTCCTGTAATTTGAAAGAAAAATAATGAAAATATATATTTAGAATAAAAAGTAAAAAAAACATTATGTTTTTTGTGTGCAGTCCACTTTTGTGTGCAGTCCACAGGACCGTTCTGGGCCCTGTAGAATGTTTATCGGTGAACTGGCCTAAGGATGACAAGCAAAAAACGTGATTTTTTGGCACTTTCTATTTCAAATAAATTTTTCCATTATTTTTCTTTGAAATTACTCCCCATATGGAGAATAAAAAGTCATTGCGCCTTCGGGAAAGTTTCGATTTTAGCTGGAGCTCAACGTGTAAAGAAATAAATTGCTGTTGAAAAAAATATCAGAATAAATGTTAAAAATAAATCAATAGTGAAATAAATATATAATAAAAGTCCTTTATATCCTTGAATTTTACTTTCAAATATGTGTATCTGCTAATTTTCATTAAAGAAAGTGTAATATTTTTCGTATCATCTCAATTCAGTATTTTTATTTTTTATCATGATCATTTTCAGTTGTTCAGTGCCTTGCTGTAAAATACACAGACAAAATAAATGTGACGTTCTTCAAAGAGATGAAGAAGACGAAATGGCTAATTTGATAGTAAAGAGGAGGAAAATTGAAACTATGACTGAATCAACAGTGCCTGAAGATAAACTAAAACTATTAAGTAAGGAATTGATTATATATTTTGTGTAAATATAGTTTTCCCAGTAAAAATAGATTAATGTATATCATCTACCACACGAAAATTATTTTCTATTTTTTTTCAGGTACATTTGTTGCCTTCACTTTTTTTTAAATCAAAATAATAGTTGCTTTGATATTGTGAATTGATCATAAACATTTTAAGTAAATAATCATTAAAACTTGAGGACAAAGAAAACTATAAAATAGCATATTTGTTAAAAAATTAGAGATCTAGTTAAAGCTACATGAATTAAAAATCAAATGATTTGATTTACTTAACTATCTGTTATGCACATTCAATAGTAACAACATGGCTTTAAGAAATAGAAATATACTATCAGGTAAAATATCAAAAATTGGTAAATCTACTATTTCCAATAAATATTCATAACCTTTTGCTTTGATCTTATTAATCTCACAAAATTATTTGATAAGGTAAATTATAATATATTAGTTGGCTAGCTTAAATACTAATAATATATATTAATTTGTACATATTGTCAAGTAGAGAATAATGAAGAAACATGTGATTTGTTTATATTGGATAACTTAGCTATCTTATACCTTAAGAATTTATTATATTAATTTTTATTTTATTATACAACTTTGAAATTTAATTGGGATCATAAACTATTGCTTTTTAGTAATCAAAACTGTAATATTGAAACTTTGCAACACTACTGTAATTCAGAAATAAAAAAATTAATATGCTAAATGTATTTTATAAAAATGAAGAGGTTGTCTCAATTGAAGCCTCTTTAAAAATGCACATGAATAAAATGTTGAACTAGTGATCACTCATATCCGTATCTCCCTACTGTTATGCCCGTAATTTGACATGTTAATGTATGATGCATGTATAATTGCTTTCTACTTCAGTTGCATATTGATGTAATCTAAATATTATTATACATTTAAATTTTTTACAGGGGAGAACAAAAAATACTAATTTTGATTAAGAGTAAACTATCCTTATTTTCGATATTATCAAAAAAGTTTATTTAGAAAAGTTGTTTACAATTAGAAACAATATTTAGATTTGAAATCACAGCCACCTACGCAACAACCGTTTTTAACCCAATTTTTCAAGGTTCTATCCTCATAAAAAGTACTAGTATCTCATATATATCTTAGGCAACTCCTACATATTTTTATAATAATATTTTAATGAAAAATTTGGTCTAATTTATTATTCTTATTATGATATCCACGTTTGTAGAAAATTGTTTAAATTTTTACAATTTTTTTCGTGCAAATTTGATATTTCAATCTCTATGTATGTCCTTAATAACTATAAGAATGGATTAATGGAAGAAAATAATTAAATAAACTAAAAAAATAATGCTAAACAATTGAATAATACAAATCTGCAAGTTTACACTTTGATCAAAGTGTTACATTAAAGGAAAGTCCTAATGTATGTATCGAGGTATGTATTAAATATAAAGAAACCCCAAATTACAAAAACGTTCTGAAACATAAATAATCAATTATTGAATCTTTAAATTTCCACATGTTCTCATTCCATTTCCCTACATTTTATTGTTCGTGTACAGGGTTTTTCATTATATATGGACCCTTCTATATCTCACTTATTATTTGATGCAGATAACAATGTTTCAAATAAGAGTTAAAGGGTTATTAATGTAGTTTTTAAAATTCAACAAAAGTAATTTTGCAGCGACAGTCGTTTGTCTTTTAAGAGTGTGCCCAAGCTACTTCAGGAAATTGAGCTTATTAGGAGCGAAGTTAATATTTTGAAGCAAGATGTTCTAAGGTTGAAGGAGGACAGGAGTGCTGATACATTTTCAATGGAAGACATGATGAATGAGTTGCATGAATCTAAAAACCTGTTAATTTTCAATCTTCCTGAATTGACTGATGCTTTACAAATTAAATCTATTTGTAATAATGCCACTAATTTCACTCTCAACGGCATGGATCTTAATGCTGGAAAGTGTTACTTGATTTGATTTTGTCGTTCCCAGCACTTAATAACTTTCAATTATAACATAAAAGGTCAACTGTTTCATACAATCAACAAGATAAGAGATTTAGAAGTAGGTCTTGACCATGCACTTACCTTTAACCACCACATCACTACTGTGGTCCTTGAAAATGTTGGGTTTTGTTAAGAGAAATATTCGTGATTTTATATTTTTCTTTAGGTAGGTCTCACCTTGATTACTGTTCTGTATGGTCTCCACCTTATTTAGTTAATATTAGAAAACTCGAACATGTTCAGAACAACTTTATACGCTACATTACATTTAAGCTACATGTGTATAATGACTATGCTGTGTGGCTGCAGCAGCTTCGAATCTCCTCTCTTGAGAACCGCAGGAAAGAGAAATATCTTACATTAGTTTTTATTATCATAAATGGTACACTGTGCGTAATATAAAACTGGTACAACTACTAAAATCGAAAATAGTGTTTTTCTAGCTATGTAAATGGATCATTTTAAAAGTGTCAGTGCTGAACTAATTGTTATGATATAATTTCTAGTACAGTGATGCTAGCTGAACAAAAATATTAGTAGACGTAATGATAAAAGTGAATTTTGTAAAGCAATAAAACGAGATGGAAAAAATACAAATTTATTACAACATTTTTACAAAATGAGTAACTGGCTTAAATTTAGAAATAGTGTGATATTTTAATAAATATAAAAATGTTACATTGTTACTGGTTCGAATGTTTTTTTAAATATAAGGTTTATTAGATGACTTACTTAAAAACAGGTAGAACAAGGATCAAACTGTTAGAAAAATAGGAGATGGAAGACCAGTTTTAACTAGAATAGAGCTAGACAAAGTTTTAACTGATTATTTATACGAAAATCCCTATAATACGGCAAGACATGCAAAAGTAGCAGTAAACTTCATTGCTTCAGTAACAACTGCATTGAAAATAATTATTCAAAAATGGGCTGGTATCGTGAATAATGCGCCTTGACAAATTTGACACATGGTACTCATTGTCATTTTAATTAGTTAGGTTTACATTGGAAAAAAAGTGTACCAGTTTTATATGATGCGAAGTGTACATATAACTGTCCTCAACTTCTAAATAAAATTAGTTTACTTGTTGCATCGCTGACCACTAGACAGAATCGAATACTTCACATACCTTTTCACAGATATAATTGCATACTACACATATCTTCCTAGATCTATGAGACTCGCAAACTCACTGTAAGACCTCTCACTTTTTGATGCCTCAATTACTAAATTTAAACGCTTTATTCGTGATTTGAATGTTCAGTAATTTATATTTTGTCAACCTATGATTTTTGTGTATCTTGTTTTAATAACTGTATTCATTGTAGTGAATATATATTAAGATTTGTCTACATTATATGTTTTGCTCACTTTTGTATTTTATATGATTTTAAAGGGCTTGCCCGTGAATAAATAAATTATTATTGTATATCCTTTGTTTTTCTGTATATCATAAAGTTTCTCTTATTATCTAATGATGTAATGTTTTTCACTAGCCTGATAAGTGGCATTTATTATATTATGGACGTGCTTTTACGGTAAATAAATGATTTTTATTTTATTTTCATGGTAAGAGATTTCCATGGAAATATGCCATATGATATGGAAGTGTTTTTCCTGACCATATAATCTTCCCTTTTAGCTACAAGTATCATCTTACAGGTGACAGTATAAATTTTCCTAAATTATACTTACTTTTGGGTCCTATAATTTGATAATAATTGGAAGAAACTAATCTTACTGAGACTATGAGTGAACAGAAAGTATACAGTATTTCAATCGACGTTATTTTCTGGTTACAGTGCAACCAGAATATAGCCGAATTGAAATACTGAAATAATTGCTTCACAAATCACCCACCTTAATTGCTTAAGAGAATTTAAATTAACCGCCAAATCCTTCATTTTAAATTTGCCACTAATAATTAGTTCCATTCCTAATTGTACGCTGCGCTCCACTTTTTAGTTTGACATTTTAGTGTTGTGTGATCTATCTATAAGGTGGGTGATTTGTGGTGAACAGTTTAAAAATATATAGGGTGTCTCATTTAAGAAAGAACACTTTGGCTCTGACCCTCTTTTTTGGGACATTCTGTATAATATTTTTGTTGGATTTTAAAAACTACTTTAATAACCATTCAACTCTTATTTGAGACATTTTTAATTGTAACAAATAAGTGAGATATGGAAGGGTCCATATATAATGAAAAACACTGTACAAAACTCTTTCTTGATATTTTTTTTAAAAGATGTTGGTATACTGGCACAACACTCCTTAATAACATTTTCTTATTCACCGATATTTTGAAATGGTCTTTGAGCATACACATTTGTCTTAAGGTACCCCCTTAAAAAATCTAAAGGAGGGAGATCGGAAGACTGCTGGTCATGGATATCTTGAGTATCTACTAATATATTTACTCTCCCAATTTGTAATCAAGATATTCTTTAATACTTTGACACGATAATCTGTCAAACTGGAACTATAGGTGTTCTCTTAAAGATTAAAAAATGTTAGAACATATTTCATTGTTCATATTGTCATGAAAACAGAATGTACCAATTGATTTATTATTTAAACTGGCACACCAGATGTTTTGCTTTAAAGGAATATTGGTCCACACAGTCTATTTTAAAATTTGGGTTTTCGTTGGCCCACCACCGGCAACTTTGTGAACTTACTACTCCATTTGAGGTGAAACTTGCCTCATTTGAAAACAACACATACTTTGAAAACTGTCTATATTCTATCTCTCGCTCTATCCACGCGCATAATTCAAATCTCCGTTCGTAATATTCTTGCAACATATATGTATATATTTAGGTTTATAAGGATGATATTTATACTTGGCTCTACAACCCGGGGTGTGTCTTGGCCGACTGTACTATTCACCTCTATTGTTGCCGATTGTCCATCAATGCTGGGTCGTATTCTATTCCAGTGGTCCTTAGGTTCGCTTTGATGTTATTATGTCATTAATAACTATTTTTAAATAATGCCACGTGTTTTTTTGTTCATTAATTACAGTGTTAACAAATTCGCGACCATTACCTAATTGCATTATTAATGGTTCTCCAAAAAATGCAGAAAGTTTCTATCAGATGCTTAGCTACTTCATCTACCTTTTTTGAAGCTAAAGTTCTTATCTGTACAAATTTCGAGAGGTAATGCTGGTACACAGAAGTGAAACGGACAGGTCCAACAGCTTGGGACTGCATATCAATCAAATCGATTTGACACCATCTATTCATTTCAGAAAAAATCATAGGTTTTACAACAGGCCTTTTCTTTTTGAACTGATTTTCTTCTGACACTTCTTTTATTATATTTTTATATTTATCATTTAGAAAATTTAACTTTCTTGATTTTCCTCCATGGCTGATATTAATATGTGCCTCATACAGAATATCAAATGAATCCTCATTTTTTACATAATATACAAATTTCTCCTTACCTTCTTGTGAAGGCACAATAAGCTTCATTTCGTTCCCCACATTCACTAAATCATATTTGGTCAAACGACAATATGACAACACTGTTTTTTCAGCTTGCTGCTTTGCTTCTTAAACCTGATTAGGAACTACATCATTTTGAATTAGTTATCACTTCCCCCTAGCAATACTACTTTTGCAAATATCAGCTGTCTATGTAACAAGCACTGTATTGACTTTAACAAGACATATGTGTTATTGTCGACATTTGCCGGTTAACTTCAGACTCCAGCTGAAGGTCATTTTATATTCGGATATTAGCCAACTAGAAATGTTATTCTCGACATTAACCATCTGATATCGAGATTAACCATAACATATATATTAATTAAGAGAACATTACTTGCATTGTAATGAGTTAGTATTATCCATAGTTAACTATTTATAGTGGTTAAAAATGCAATAAGATCATTGCCACATGATCAAATCATCATTTGTAACTTTTAACTTTACCATTATTCAAATGTTTCTGTCCATGATATTGTCACTATGTTGGAGGCTTATATGCTCGTAATCACTTTTCGGGATCTTCCCATTTACATATATCAAATCGAAGTTCTATAATTGAAAGTATTATCTCCCACTTTAGTCTCACAATTATAAATAAAATATTCCCTACATTTCTAAAAAGTAAAATTTCATCCATTCCGCAAATGTGACTGACAACAAATTGAATAACAGTTTTATTCAATTCCCCACATTTATATTTAGTCCTTCGAGCATTTTCTCTACTTCAGATATTTCCTTAAGCTATTCTTCCATACTACCAATCATGGTAGATACGCACAATGGAGATCATTATATCATCCTCATCAGATTGCCCCGATCAATTAAATATTTCAACTTTCATTTCTATAACAGCTTAAACACTTAATTTTGTGCCTTACCCTTTTCCATCATGCTTACCTTGTTCATGATTACCTTCCTTTTAATTTCTCATTTTATATTTTGACTTTCTGTTTCAAGATGAGTATATTAAATTAAATATATTTTTCAGATTCCAATGAAGAAGTGAACAATTTGTTAACAAATAGTCACTTGAGAAATTTATTAGCTGCTATAGATAAGTCAGACAATGCTGATGAAGTCATGCAAAAGGCTATGCAGGAACCTATTTTTGTAGAATTTGCTGACGCCTGTCTCAAAGTTGTGGAAGAAAAAACAGAAGGTGAAGAAAACTCTTAAAAAGTCTGATATTTACTCTATATGTTTCCTATTTTTTCTTTGTACTTTATGTTAACCATAAGAAGGTATGGCCATAAATAACGAGACTATTCCTGGTAAACATTCTATTTTAACTTGATGCATATTTGATTACTTGAAACAGCGCCGGAAGTATACTCCTTCTTGAGCCCCGAATGTAAAATATTGTTCCATTTGGGGTAGATTTTGGATTGGGAAAAGTTAATGATAATACATGGTCAGATATTATGTGTTGTCCAAAACTGAGATGTGTTTTAGCACCATTTTGTTGTAAAAAATTTTTATGCATTATTCTCGAATTATTTTCATTTTAGAAACGTTTGAAAGCATTCAAGTACATTCAAATGTACTACATCACTATTAATACTTTCTGCCAATGAAGACATTATGTTTTTAGATTAATATTTGTTTCGTTATTTTTTAGTCACTCATTCTATTTAAAGGAAATGTTAGCATATTTTTTATTGCCATTTTATTTGCGATACCCATAACTATAACAATAAGCATATATTGGCTGAGATGAATCCTGTTATACAGTGTGTCGAAAAAGCAATAAACAGATTAATAACTCAACAATCTATGGCTTTACAAAAAAAGTAGAGTACAAAAAGTTCTAGTTAAAAATGTATTATATCAATCGATACTGACGTTAACCACACAGTGTGGTATGTTTCTTTATCATTATGTATACTAGTAAGAAGTATTCGAACTTTCTAGGCACTATCAGCCACTTCTTAATAATTTGTTCGTTCCCATAATATAAAGAAGAGTATCAATTTTCCCTTCCTCAGATTTCTCATTTTGCATAGATATGGCAATATATCTTTAAATCTTTTCTTCCACATGGGCCATTCAGCCGGAGTTGAGAAATTGAATTTACTTAGTGGAAATATACGTGCTACATTTGTCAAATATTACATATCTATCATCGAAACCACATATTCAAATACCCATATATTCGATAATAACAATAGATGACTAACAAATTCATTTTATATAGTACTTACTCGAAGCGAATGTCCGTCTCATCGTCCATGCTCCAAAATAATCCACAAAAGCTATCCTTATAGTTGGAATTGTTATGGACTTTTACGTGAATCGGGATTTAATAAAATAAAACAACGTGCTTCGTTCAAGAGTGCATAACGACTACTACATTTATTCAGACAGTTGACTTTTGAAAAAGATGGCGTAACCAAATAGGTGGGAATTTTGAACTAACTTTTAACACCCCCACTAGTTCAAAATATAAAACAATTTAGTATTTACTATAAACAATGTTTAAATATTTCATAAATTTACAATGTTTATTGCTATGTAACGCTTTAGTTAACAAATCTGCTGGCATATCAGCTGTCTGCAAATATCTTAATTCTATTTCTTTCCTAGATATAACGTCCCTAATAAAATGATAACGCACGGCAATGTGCTTTGACCTTTTATGAAACACACTATTCTGTGAAAGTTTCTATGCGCCCTCATTATATAATATTACACAAATAGACTTATCTAAAAGTTCAAATAGAATATTTCTAAGGTAAATTGCTTCCTTGGCAGCTTCACTAATAGGAATATATTCTGACTCTGTACTGGAGATTGCAACTGATTTTTGCTTAGAGCTTTCCCAGGATATAGCAGAACCAGCAAGTTTAAAGCAAAAACCTGTATAAGATCTATCTATATTATTTTGTCCCCAATCAGCATCAACAAACCCTTCTAAATTACAATTATCTTCTATGAATTTCAAGCAGTAAGACTTTGTACCTTTTAGATATTTTAAGACTCTTTTTGCTGCATGCCAATGAGATTCATTAAAACAATTGTTGAACTGACTTAAATAGCTAACACAATATGATATATCAGGTCTAGTCATTACACAAAGATACATTAAACTTCCTATTAGTTGTTGATATGGAAAATTTTTATTTCAATTTTCCTCCTTTTCAAAATTTGGATTCACTTCCATAGGAGTGGCTACAGTTTTTTAATCTGTCATCCTAAATTTATTCAGCAAACTATCAATACATTGTTCTTGAAGTGTTATAGTATTTTTATTTTTACAATAATTGATCCTAACACCTAAACAATTTCTAGCTTGGCCCAAGTCTTTAATCTTAAAATGTGAACTCAACTGTTTTTTAATAAACTCAGTTTCAACATGACTATTAGAAAAAATAAAAAAGTCATCAACATACAGTGCAATAATAGTAATCAAATCACCCTGACGTTTTATAAAAATACATGATTCATAATCTGATTTTTTATAACCTAAATCATTAAGAACAACTTCAACCTTTTTATACCAGACACGAGAAGATTGTTTTAATCCGTACACGGCTTTTTTAAGTTTTAAAACTTTATTTTCTTGGCCTTGTACAATAAAACCTTCTGGTTGAGACATAAAAACATTCTCTTCGAGAGTACCGTTGAGAAAAGCTGTGGCTACATCTAAGTGTGTTATATCTAAACCAAAATTAACAGACAGTGCAATAAGCAAACGAAATGTTGAATGATGTACAACTGGAGAAAAAGTTTCCTGATAGTCTACTCCGTACTTCTGTGTAAAACCTTTAGCGACTAACCTAGCTCTATATCTAGTCTTACCTTCACAATCAACTTTTCTTTTAAATACCCATTTACACTGCACTACACTTCCACTTTCTGGAACATTTGTCATCTCCCAAGCATCATTTTCTTTGAAAGATTGTATTTCTTCCAACATGGCTTTTCTCCAATTTTCACCATCTGGTCTCTCAAGTGCTTCTTCTACAGAAGTTGGTTCATTTTTTAGATCAGACTCTAGACACATATAGGTGACATAATCTGAGAAATCTTCAGGTTTTCTAACTCTTTGAGGCCTACTGCTTTCCACTTCAACTAACTTTACATCTTCTTCGGGTTTATATTCACTACCCTCACTATCAGAACTTTCAGATGTACTAGAAGATGGGGTACCAAATATTTCTGTTTCTGTAATCTGTTGTTCACCATTGGTTTCCCCCACTGGAGCTGTTGCTTCACTATCAGCTGAGACTTGACAATGAACTTCATTATTTAAATGTTCAAAAATAATGACATCTCAGCTAGTGCTGACAACATTAGTTTCTGGGTCATATACTCTGAAACCTTTAACATCCTCAGAATAACCTACAAAAATTTGCTTTTTGGCTTTTTTGCCCCATTTAAATCTCTTCTCTTTGGCTATATGTACCCTGGCTGGACTTCCAAAGATTTTAAAATGACTAATATCAGGCTTCCGTTTGTGCCATAATTCAAAAGGTGTCTTGTTATCTAATCCAAAAACCGTCGATCGATTTCTGATGTAAACGGCAGTATTGACAGCCTCTGCCCAAAACGTTTTTTCAAGGTGAGCGTCGAAAAGCATGCATTTTGCCTTTTCGACAACAGAGCGATTCAATCTCTCGCACATACCATTTTGTTCAGGAGTATACAGGTTAGTTTTTTTATGTTTAATACCATTAGATTCTAAAAAACTATCTAAACGTTTATTTATGAACTCACCCCCATTGTCAGATCTGAAGATTTTAATTTCAAAGTTCAGCTGTTTTTCAACCAGGATCTTGAAATTTTTGCAGCAATCAAAAACTTCGTCTTTTGTTTTTAAAAAATAAACAAATGACATACGAGTGTAATCATCAATCAGGAGCATGAAATATCTCGAACCACCAATAGATTTAGTTTCCATTGGGCCGCATACATCACCACGTATAGCTTCTAATGGGTTTTGAGCTCTAGAACCTTTATTCTTAAAAGGTAAGCGAGTCTGTTTTCCTTCACAACATGTGAAACAGTTACATTTTCCAATTTTATTGACATCTGAACAATTAAGTCCTAGAACTGAATCATTTTTTCTAAATCAGAGCTATTAATGTGACCCAATCTACGGTGCCATGTCTCTGTTGAGACACTCAATAAACAATGTTCATTTAGTACATTTAACTTGTATACACCATCTACAAGTTTAGCAACGCCGATTAACATTTTTTCTTTGTTAAATATCTTACAGCCAGTAGGTTCAAAACATACCGCGTTTCCATTTGCTAGTAATCGGCTAACAGACTAAAGATTTGTTGACAACTGCGGAACGCACAAAACATTATTAACTGGGAAAAAATCTACTTTAGTGGTACAACGCGGATTTTGATGTAATTTTTTTTTCTGGCTAATTCGAGGTCGCTGAACACGAAAATGAAAAAAAAAAATGGGGCTCTCTTACCAAAATCGAGTTATGAATTTTTGAAGATGTGTTCAGATGAGTACTGCACTGGATTTATTGTCACATTATAACTGCTATAATGATCCGTAATAACTGCTCCACAATGTTAGTGATACACTATAGTTGCCTTTTACGATATTACTCTCTCATGCACGTTAAAAAAACACTGATATTGATATAAATCTCTTGTAAATTATTTTTTTAATTCCACAATTATATCTTTTGACGTTTCCGTTTAATATGACTGACATATAAGTTTCGTCTGTTTCCTCTTAGCAGTAAGACTTTTACCTACTAGCATATATAGCCATCATTAGTTACATGAAAAAAAGTTGCTGAATATTTTCGATATGCACAGATCATAGCACAGAAGATATAAACAAGATGTACATCATGAACATACACCGGCTCTTGTGCACCCTTTCCCTTCTTGAATAACCTGATGTGCGTTACAAAGTATTAGATATCAAGTTATTCAAGGAGGGGAAGGGAATATAATCATTGGATTCGCCCTTTCCCTTCTTGAATAACCTGATGTGCGTTACAGACTATTGCGCACATCAGGTTATTCTAGAAGGGAAATGGCGAATTCAATGATTATATTTCCCTCCCCTTCTAGAATAACTTATTGTGCGTTACAAAGTATTGGGGTATTAAGTTATTTAAGAAGGGGAAGGGAATATAATCATTGGATTCACCATTTTCCTTTTGTTTTAACTTTTGCCTATTTTCGTTAAAAATTATGGTTCGTCCACACTTTTTTTTGTGTTAAATGTCTCCAATTGAAGTAAACTTTCGATTCTACTATAGAAAATTGTTTAATTTCATGGGTCGTAAACTGCACAAGAGCCGGTGTATGTTCATGATGTACATCTTGTTTATATCTTCTGTGCTATGATCTGTGCATATCGAAAATATTCAGCAATTTTTTTTCAAGTAACTAATGATGGCTGTATATGCTAGTAGGTAAAAGTCTTACTGCTAAGAGGAAACAGACGAAATTTATATGTCAGTTATATTAAACGGAAACGTCAAAAGATATAATAATTGTGGAATTAAAAAAATAATTTACAAGAGATTTATATCAATATCAGTGTTTTTTTTAATGTACATGAGAGAGTAATATCGTAAAAGGCAACTATAGTGTATCACTAACATTGTGGAGCAGTTATTACGGATCATTATATCAGTTATAATGTGACAATAAATCCAGTGCAGTACTCATCTGAACACATCTTCAAAAATTCATAACTCGATTTTGGTAAGAGAGCCCCATTTTTTTCTTTCATTTTCGTGTTCAGCGACCTCGAATTAGCCAGAAAAAAATGTTTCATCAAAATCCGCGTTGTACCACTAAACTAGACTTTTACCCCATTGACTTGTTAGCAACCATTATTTCTAGAGAACACGAGTTTGTAGTCACTTTACTCAAAATGTTTTTATCCGCGACAAGATATGAACTTTCTAACCAGAATCAATGTACCAATCCGTTTTTTTAAAATTACCATTTGAAAATACGACACTGAACGCGTTTGCATGATCAGTTTTTCCGCCGTTTTTCAATAAGGGCCACTTATTTCGAAAATGTCCCAATCGTCCCAATCGTAAATTAACATTCACAACAATACCATAAACCATAGTATTTTAAATAAAATAATTTCTCTGTTTCTACCATAAGGATTCAATTTTAAAAATATGACAAATGTTTTGCTTTTTTTCTCCTGGGTGTCTTTTGATTGAGATACTTTAGTATTCGAGGGAGAAAGTTTTTAGATACAGAAGTTTACTACAATATATTTTTCAATGAACTTTATTAAATAATGAACCTAACATAATTAGTTATTATTTTAATACTTTTTATTATAATTAAAATTTTCAATCAGAGTCTTTATCATCTCCAACTACAGTTTCTCCATGTCCAGTCTCTTCTGTCTTTGAAATTAGAGTTCTATGAAACGCGTGATACTTAGTTGGTATTTTGCCCGTATTGCATAGCCACAATAATCCATTCAATTTTTGGGCCTCTATTGCCAATGGTCTGTTGTATAATTTGGGTGGAAACTGTTTTTCAATGCTGTATGGACATTATCTACGCTTTTTAAAGTCGCTGCTTATCAAATCAGCCTCAAAATCATATGTGTGGAGGATGGTGTTTGGTTTTTCATACGAAAATATAATCTCTCGTACTTGACTGACTTTAATTATTGAATTTTTATCATTTTGGCATGGATAGTAACAGATTACAGACTAAATCTTGTTCCTTTAGCTCCGCTTTTGTTGCCTTCAGTTGTCTAATTATTTCATCAAATTTCTGAAGAAAATTTTCCTTTAATTTCATTGACATTAGCTGCCTACATAGCATCAGTTGTCCAGGTATACCCCTTTTTTCATATCGGTTTTCCACATATAATAAGCAGTATTTTTGTCCTTTACTTATTTAATTTGACTATCATCTAGGCATTGTACAATAATGGACCTGCATTTGTTTTCCTGTTTTTTCGTAATTTTCAGAAGCTTGTCATTTTTATGATTTGTCTGCATTGAATGGTTCTTCAATGCATTCTTTTACATCATGCTCTGTTAACAATGTTAACATGCGAAATTTCCATGTATGGTAATTACTGGAGTTTAGCAATTCCACATTAAATGTGTTTTTTGATGCCATCTTGGTTTTTTTATGCTTAATACATCTACGAATTCACGTGGTACGAGGTCTTCCAATGTCTGTACTTTCGTTTCAGGTGCCTGGGCCCATAACCTTTTGTTATTTAAATAAAAATATTTAGGCACCCTATTTACACCTTATTTAATACATCTATACAAAACTGTTTTCAATGTTCACAAAATATTTCGCTTTATATATCAAAGATATTTTTATTGTTAAAATCTTTTTTCATACATGATAATTCAATATATTACAAGTGGAGTTACATCTGTCATCTGTCAATGTCGAGAGAAAGCATAGAGTATATAACAGAGAAAGGACGTGCATTAGGTAATTTTTCATAACAAAAACAGAGATGCGGGATCCAACAAAATGACAGGATTAGAAAAGCTGCTATAATGCATGGAAAACCGTAGCAAGTTAGATGATATAGGTCGCAGTGCACTTATCCCCAATACAAGACATCATTATATTGGAGTAGTCTTCTATTAATAACGCGATTATATACTATTTTGTTTTATGTATTATTTCTGTACTCCTGGACTAGACTGTTCTATCTTGTACTCAAGTTCAATTTCACTGCTATTTTAGCTACAAAAGGGAATATAGGACTATTTACATTTCACTGTTTTATACTATGAAAATACACAATCAAATAAACTTTATAACTGATTGTTTTCTTCAAGCGTTCCCTAGGAACAGTTGGGATAATGAAGATGAGATTTCATACTATTTTATAGGTGGTCATCCAGGTGTGTTTGGTTGTTTCTCTTTAGCAATTTTCACTAACCAGTCATTTGGTATTCTGTCCACATGGTCTCTCCATTCTCTTCTCCTGTTTCTTGCCCATCTTACTACGTCTTGCATTTCACTTATTTCTTCACTTCTCTTCCGTTCGAATAACGTATATCCTCGATCTAATTATTTACATTTCTGTTGTAATTAGGAGCTGTTTTGTTATTGTTTTCTCCGCCCTAGTTTCTCTCGTTTACTTCATAACCGGTCTTACGCAAGGCTTATCAATTTTTACTTTGCTTCTATATATTTGTTTCTCCCAATTATATCCCTTAAGTATCCTGATATTAACCCTTTAAGTGGCAAAAGACTGGGGACCTTTTTATTTGTTCGTCGTTCGTTGTTACTGATTGATATAAGTATATGCAACATATTTTCAATTTTTTATCGCAAAAAATATTTTCAAAACATTTATACGGGGTGGGAAATATGTATCCCATTGATCTCTAAGGAACCTATATATATGGCTGAATTCACTGGTATAATAATTTCCCACTATAGTAGCAGAAAAACAAACTTATTATGATTTGTGAAATACTGAAAAATACTCTGCACAAAGCAACATCGCACATTTTACAGATCATAATGCTTCGTTTTTCTTTCTGCTTAGTGCTACAGTGGCCACAGCGTCGATAAGTTTCTATTTTTTCTGGAATATGATCTCCCACATTCACAAGTCTAACTAAGTTTTGAACCGTCTGACAACCCTCTGGACAATTTCTTTTCCTGGCGCGGCCTATTGCAGGTGTGTACCCTTTACGTTTGCGACTGGTGTCATTGAATATCAATTCATTTACTAATTTTGACCTAAACTGTAAATGTGTAAGTCCTTTTGGTTTCTTAAAATTCATGGTACAGTTGTAAATGATAAAACTATTTACAATACAGGCGTCAAGTAAATAATAAAAAAAAATTAGCCACCATCTTCGGGACTTTTGTTGAATTGAATAAAATGACTTGTACTGGTCAAACAAGTCAACACCGCCCATGCGCTTGTAAGCTGCAACCGCTTTAGGGCAAGTCACTGGCACTCGGATACCTTTATTGTCGCGTCTAAGCAGATTTGTAACCTCACTTGGATTGTGCATGGTTGTAATTACGGAAACACTATTGTTTCCCCTGTCCTTCCACTGCACATCAGCAATATCCCTAGTTTGAGCATAATCTGACTCATGTATAGTAATATCTTTATCTTTGCTGAGGTTACTGGGATATTGTTTAGGGGTGTTTCGAATGGTTCCGCAAGCAAATAAATTTCCTGATAGTAACTTATCCATAAGCGCAACACTGGAAAAGTATTTGTCGGAAAAAAGGTAATAGTTTTTCTTGGCATATGGCCGAGACAAGTTTATGACCACTCTTTCACCTAGAGGACCTCCACTGCTTTCACTTTTCCCAGTATAAAGGTCGAAGTTGAGTAGATATCCTTTTTCGGCACAACAACAAGCCCACATTCTGAACCCCCTTATCATGGATTTCATAGGCAGGTATTGATTCATGGTACTGCAGCCTTTGAAACCAATCTTTGACTCATCTATACTAATATTTCTGGATGGCGAGTTGGCTTGGAAAAATGTTGTTTTGAGAGTCTCAATCATTGGCCTCAGTTTATGTAACTTGTCAAATGCGGAATTATCTCTTGGAAGAATTTTTTAATTATTATTCAGGTGGAGGTGACGTAAAATGAATAAAAATCGCTTTATGGGCCTTACTCGTGCTATCCTTTCCACATGAAAATTTTCATCATTCGACCCCTAGAGTTTCATGGAACGAAGTTTGTAAAACCCCATGAAGATTATAATGCCAAAGAAAGCTTTCAGTTGTTCCAGTGATATCATCAGTTGCTCAAGTTCTTTTCATTTGCTGGATATACAAATTCGTTTGCCTTACAAAAATAGATAGTGGACTGTCTGTATTTAAGTCAATATTCACTCCAACATGCTCGACGAACTCGACTTCTTGGAACTGGCTCGGTGTAGTGGCAGTCTTTGACCACTCATACTTCTTTTAATTTCTATTTTGATTATTTTCTTACATAACAGTTTCTTCTTCATCTAGAATGTTTTCAACATCCGAATTCTCGCTCCCTTCTGTATCTTCCAGGTCAAGTACTCGTCGAGTGGGTCGAGGTTCAGGTTCATAATCTGGAACTCTCAGTGAGTCACCTGAGTCAAAATCTTCGAGTAACTGATTCAATTTTTGAATCTCTACTCGTAAATGTTTTGGTTCTGCGTCTGACTGTTTACTTTCTAGTAGTGTTTCAGAACGGAGGGTTGCTCGTTTTGAGGAATTGCTTGGATGAGTTTCAGGCAAATCATCTTTGCCATCTAAATCACCCCCATCTTCAGAATCAGCGGCTATTTCGTAGGTTATTTCTTCTGCTTCATCCATCATCATTTCCTCAGCTATACTTTCAAGTTCAGCTTGTGTCAAAGGACATCTCTTATCACATGGCGTATACCACATAATGAATTGTAACAAATAAATTGTTTTGTGCTGTTTTTATTTAAGAAATACGATATATTAGCACAGCTTTTCAATTTACGAATTCCAAGATTTTAGAAAGTTTTGACGCGGCTATAATGCACCCCATATTATAACCATTGTGACGTCACTGGTAGCGGTTACTACGTACATATTTCCCCTAGTGAACTGTACAGGGTGTATTTCAGCCGAGCTATATGTAGTATCGTCAAAATTTACTAATCACGTGGTAAAATATAGTCTTTTTGGATAAATTAACAAATGAAATTTGTGGTTTTTTCTTTTTTATTACCATAAATCGAGGAAATATGATGTCATCATAACCTCCGAGCAATTCATCTATCTTCTTACTATTTTACACAAGACCGATGAGATTTTTATAAAATGTTTTTATGAAAAGAGGTGTTTATTTTATGTACTTACCAACTATAAAAGAGACTGTATCATCAAAGCACAGCTATACACATTTATTTCACTTCAAAGGAAGAAAAACAAAGCACCACCTGTTTTCACTGCACTGAAGAAAACAATGGGATACTATGTTCCCACTTTGTGCTGTCATTGTCTGTAGTATGAGCCAGTGATTTGGATATGTGATGATATATGTCTCTGTATACATCTTATTAAAGTACAATATGAATGGGATACAATATTCCCACTGATGCTTTAGTAGCAATGACTGAACGACGGTTGGAAAATTGTTATTTGGGCTTTTACTTCCTCCTTTACATTCCAAGTTCTTGTTATTTGAATGACATTACTTATTCTACACTCTGATCGCGAGTTTGTAGGGCGTTTTGTTTTCTTTACTGACATTTGCATATTAAACAGTTTTGCTGCTCGTTGGAACTTATATAGAAACTAACTGTCTCGACCCTTACTTCGAGGAATCTGCTCATATTAGTGTTTTAATTGAAGCTCACGGTTTCTAGTTAATTCCACAATATAATAAAAGTTATTTAAAATACTAAAAAATTGACAATTGTTTCGATAAATCAATATCGTCAGAATGACAGAAGTTACATTTCATTTGATGCCTACCTGATGTTTAGTAGTTATATCTGGCTAGACCAAGAAGTGACCTAACTTGGTCTAGCCAAATATAACTACTAAACATCAGGTAGGCATCAAATGAAATGTAACTTCTGTCATTCTGACGATGATATTGATTTATCGAAACAATTGTCAATTTTTTAGTATTTTCAATAACTTTTATTATATTGTGGAATTAACTAGAAACCGCGAGTATCAATTAAAACACTATTATATTGAAACCTTTGTAAGTTATCTTTGTCTTCAGATATGAGTACTGCATCGTCAGCATATCTAATTATTTGTATTTATGAACTTTGTATTTACAATAGGCTACTGTAAACATGTAAGATCATAATGACTACCAAACTTTTCATTATTTCGATTTTATCTAAGAAATAATATCGTACCGCTTTCACATATCCTTCTTTTGGAAAGTGCAAGAGTGATTTATACGGAATAAACTGTAGAATATTTAAAAATGCATCAGTATGAGAGTAATCAATACTTGAAGTGTTTTTCAGAAACATAATATATATCATACATAATCTATAAAAAATAGTCATCCCTTCTCTCCTGTCCCATATATATATATATATATATATATATATATATATATATATATATATATATATATATATATAAGTATTGGTACGTTTGACTGATGAATATTAACAAAATATGTTCATCAAGAACTGGGTGTAGCAGTCAACAGTGGGGCTGGTGAGAAATCAAACAATTTTATTATTCATCAAGCTTTCAACCCTTGTTTGGGGTCTTCCTCAGGATGACTACAAATATTATATGTTTTGTAACGTATTGTTTTTAAATATATAATATTTGTAGTCATCCTGAGGAAGACCCCAAACAAGGGTTGAAAGCTTGATGAATAATAAAATTGTTTGATTTCTCACCAGCCCCACTGTTGACTGCTACACCCAGTTCTTGATGAACATATTTTGTGTATATATATATATATATATATATATATATATATATATATATATTTATTTATTTAGGCTCTAAAAATGGAATTAAGAAAAATGAGTTCATTTTTCATGTTATACTTAATTATAAATGTTTTTTTATGGTCAGTATACAGAGTCAGCCACATAATGTGACTTGATTTGCTGTCAATATAGCTATTTTGATTAATTATGGTTCTAAATATAAGAGATTTTAAGAAATTAAATAATTTTTTTTGTCTTATGTTTGAATTTTGTAGGATCAAAGTTTTATTATGAATTAAGTGTGAATCCAATATACTTTGTTTTAAATTCTACATATATCTATTGTAATCTAGTATTTAAGTAAGAAATAGACTGCACGTCTAAAGACGTTTAATATTAATGTTGTGATACTTTAAATATATAAGGCTTTTGGGATAAATAGTTTTATACTTTTGTTTTTACCCATTGTTTACATATCAATAAAGAACTTAATATTTTTTGATGTTTTTTTTTGATAGCATAGGAGGGTGCGAGTTTAGCTTCTTTTCTTCAATGTACTTATTTGTCTAGCGATCTAAAAAGAATTAAGGTAAATGTATTTTTGTGGGGATAATAAATGAAGAAAATGAAGATATACAACATTTCTATAAAGTGTGAAAATTTTCAAAACTAGAAAAATTAAGTTAATTACAGTTTCCATGTAGTTGGCAAGTATTACTGTGTAATAATGGCTTGGATAAAATATATGATAGAAATTCTGAACACAAACAAGGAGGAAGCAAGTGAAAGAAAAGAAGCAAAATCAAAGCTAGACAGGAACAACAATTACAAAGGATCAACAGGGTATGACGAGACTTCTCCTCACCACACTACTTACCTCAGTACTCGTTTAGTTGTCAGATTGCCCCGTAGACCAATCTGTGCTCGCCAGTCGACTAGCTTCGAGTCGAAGAAGGGGTGGATTCTTCTAAATGTATGTCGGATTCGAAAAATAGGGCGTCTGAGAAGTTTAGGCAAGCACCCAAGACTTCCTTAAAATAGGCCCCAACTCCTCAGAGGAATAATACACTCTTCCACGCTTAAAGGTGTTGTCAGGTAAGATTTTAAAATTAAAACATCAAATATCCCATGTCTCTGATTTATTATTGGACCTAATGTCTCCTTTCCAAGTAAAAAAGAATACAAAAATTACAAGCTGAAGTACCAGTAGTATATAAAATAACTATGAGCCGAAGGCTAGAAGATCTTACAATTGAGTTCACGATAGAATCCTTAATCACACATTCAAAAGTAAACAGACAGTTACAGGTTCATGTACAAATGTTCAACAAAATCTACAATAATAAGACAAATTGTCTATTACCAAGCGAACCAAGAACATACAATGTCAAATTTATATATAAATATCTGATATCCAGATCAAATGGTGATTACTGCAAAAATATTGGTATATCAGAAACAAAAATGTATCAAATATGATAATTATAAAATATATGTAAGGCGTATAGCCAAGGTACGCACCGTGGTATACCAGTACCTTATAAATTTATTGAATTGACGAATTCAACCAAAAATAAATTGCTGCAAATTATTTTCGAGTTTGTCAAACGTCCGCTAGAGGGCGTAACAACTAACACTAAGTGGAAAAATGTGATTTTTATAGAATTTTGCCTAATGAAAGTATATCAATGATATTCTTTTCATATTTACCTACTATTCACCTACACTTTTTGACTAAAATGTTTTGTTCTATCTATCAAAATAAAGCGGTGGGGGAAGTTCAATTGTTTTTTTAAACAAACCAAGATTTCTCCCGTTTCGCTTGACCGATTTTTAAAAATTTGGGCTCATATGAAAGAGCATAATTTACACTACAATAAAACGCTTACTTGGTTTTGACTTTCGTCTTCGCCGCTAGATGGCGTTAACTGAAACGGTAACAAATTTTTGAGTTTTTTTCAATAAAAAAACAAATGTAATGGTATATTCATTTTTACATATTTTAAGAGAGGACACATTTTTCTAAAATTTAATGAAAAAAATTAATCTACCTTTTTTTGAACCGTTGATATTGAACAAAATATAATTTTATTACATTAAAAGATGACACGCCACTGCTTTTTATTTATCAAAATGAAAATCATTTTCGTAATCATTTATTAGTTGCTAACAAAAAGAACCTTTTGACTTTTTTTCGTTAGACAAACGGTTTTGGGTTAAAAAAATCAAATAAATTTACATGGGGCGCCCATATCTCGAAACATACTGTAATGTTTTTGTTATTTATTTAAACAATAAACGGGTGGGATAAACTTTAAACACACGGTATGGCTGCTTACTAATATACTTAACTAATCACTTAAATCTAATTTATATGCACACAAACTTCATTATATTAGCACTTTACTGTTCGGTGTATTTCTGTTTATTTCTCGAGATCACTTTATCAACTAAACTAACTCTTCCTGATCAGTCCCCTTATATATTAAAGCCATTTTTACTAGTAAATTCCGGACTGCGGCTTACATAAAAACAATGGATTCTGGCCTTTTCTAGATAACTCTGGTCACAAAAACAATGTTTACATAAGATAGTCGTAGAGTTCTAAACAGTGCGTATCCGCCATAATTTTAACTTTTATACCTGGCTTAGACAGAGTCGGTTTTAGGGACTATACCAGTGTGCTGTTTCGTAACATTACCCCCTCCTTAAATGGAAGTTCCTCCTGGAACTTTTGTGTAGCCGAGACTGGATGTTTGAATCGGCAACTGGCCCCATTTCTACACTTTCCGATCTTATGGAAATAGCAGGGCACCGTCTTCATCGGATACTGATAACGGGGGTTGTAGCTGCAAATTAATATCTGGACACCGGTATCTTGAAAGATAATCTTTACCAAGTTCCTGATGATTCGCCAATCCAACTGGTTACTCGCTATCTTAGGCATAGCCAGTTTCTACACGTTTGATTCCAACACATGGTCTCGGAGGTTTCGAAGTGCTTCCCACACATCGCGGTAGGTAGATCGATCTTGGAATTCATTTTTAGTTACCACGTAGAAGACGTACCGCGAATTATGTTTCAGTGTCTTGCCAGGGGCTGGAATCTGGTCTTCAAGTTTTTCTAATTGCCCGAACTTCTTTCAAAAGACGGTTGCCAACCCTCGTGCGTTCTTGATACGGGCGGGGATGTTGTATGCCAGTGAATAATCTTCCGGGAGAGTGAACAAATCTTGTTACTGTTCCGAAGTGACTCCATATCTAGCTTTCCCGGTACCTCCATACGCGCCCATAAATTCATCGAAGGTAGGGTCAGACACATCTTGAATAAGGTTTACTCCTTCCTCTAGGTCATGGTCATCTTCGAATGGGGCTAGTCGGTTTTGGTGAACTACTTTTGGTTTTCCGTTGGGGATCTTGCTTATGCGATATATAACATTGATCCTTTTCTTGATTAAGTATGGACCTTCCCAGGATTTATGTAATTTTGGAGAAAACCCTTTTCTCCTCGCCGGGTTGTGTAGCCATACTTTGTCCCCTTCTTTAAAACCGCCTTCTGTGGCCTGCGTGTCGTACCGACTTTTCATTCTGTCGCTGGCAACTTGAAGATTTGTTCGAACTAATTCATGAATATCGTCCAGCCTTCTTCTCAATTGGATTGCGTAGTCTTCGCCTGCTAGATCTTCTCCAGGCCGGCAGCCAAATTCCAGGTCACAAGGAAGCCTCATTTCACGTCCAAACAGGATTTTCGCCGGTGTTTCACCCGTGGACTCATTGACGGCAGATCGATAAGCCAATGCGAATAGGGAAAGATACTGGTCCCAATCTCTCTGATGGCTGGATACTACTTTGGACAGGTATTTTCCAATAGTTCTGTTCATTCTCTCGACCATTCCATCTGACTGTGGATGTAAAGCTGTTGTCCTGGTCTTCTTCATTCCCAGCTTGTCGCAAATCTCCTGGAATAGATGACTTTCAAAATTTCTTCCCTGGTCACTGTGGACTTCCAAGGGTACTCCATATCGGCTGATAAATTCCTTCACCAATACATCCGCGACAGTTGTGGCCTCTTGGTTCGGGATAGCGTAAATTTCCACCCACTTTGTGAAATAATCCATTACAACCAGTATGTACTTGCTACCATTTTCTGTCGTCGGAAATGGTCCAGCGATATATAAAGCAATCCTTTCGAAAGGGCTTCCAACATTGTACTGTTTCATGGGTGCCTTTCTCTTGCGATGTGGTCCATTACTCGTAGCACAAGTCGTACATTTCTTACACCAGTCCTTCACATCGTCGGAGCTGTTCATCCAATAAAACCTTTCACGGACTCGCTGAAGGGTTTTCTTCGTTCCCAGATGACCTCCCGATGGACTGTCGTGTAACTTCTTTAGTACCTCAGCTACTCTTGTTCTCGGGATAACTATAGCTGTCTCCTCATCTCAGAACCATCATTGTTTTCAAGGACTCTTTTTAACAGCCCTTCTTCCAGGACAAGTGAGTCCCACTGAGCCCAATATACCTTGAGTGTCGGTGAAAATCTTGACACTTCTTGCCAGGTAGGTCGCCGATTTTCTTCCTTCCATTGCCGGATCATCTTCAGGTGAGGATCATTCTCCTGATCTTCTCTGATCCTGGTGGGTGACCATTCCTCGTTGACTACTGTATTTCTTGAAACTGCAACTTCCTTAGATTTCGACTTGTTGCATTGTGAATAGTCTACAGGGCATGGCCGTCTAGGCAAGGAGTTGGCTTTTTGGTGATTCACATTAGCTGAATGTTCACCCCTATCTGATTTCCTCTGTGTCTGGAGCTCTTGGGTTACAGGAGTCTTGGGGAGCTTAGACGGACTGCGTACGTGCTCTAGCTCGCCACACTTCCGGCATTTGATCTTCTTCGGCCTCTTGTATGCCATACCTTTCAACAAGTTGACGATCTGATCAAGTTTGTCATCGTTATCTTCTTCCTGCATGGTTCTACCTTTGTTGTACCGCGAGCTTTTCTTGGCTGCTTTGCATTTAAGAGGTTCTTGGTTTACAGGAGTCGTAGGACGCTTACACGAACTGAGTGCATGCTCTAGCTCGCCACAATTACAGCACCTGATTTTCTTCGGCTTCTTGTCTACCATACCTTTCAACAAGTTGACGATCTGGTCAAGTCTGTCATCGTCACCTTCTTCCTGTATGGTCCTATCTTTGTTGTATCCCGAAGCCATCGTGGCTGCTTCATATTCAAGAGCAGCAGTCAATGCATCGGCCAATGTTTTAGGATGGGCTAATCGAAGCGTCTTCTCCATATCATGGTCACACAAGCCGTCAATAAAGGCCTGGATGCCTTAACATTCCATCATGTTCTTTGGTGCTGATGGATAAGCAAATCGAACTAGTCGGGCAATATCCATTTCATACTCTTGAAGGGGTTCGTCACGTTTCCGTCTTCGGTTCTTCAGCTGGAATTTGTACATCTGTTCCAGATGTTCGTGACCATATCGCATGTCCAACCTCTTCTTCAGCTGCTCGAAGTCTTCCGTTTATTCCAAATGTATCGTCTGGAGTACATCTAAGGCATCTCCACGAAGCGCGATGGTTAAGTTCACTGCCTTCTCTCTATCGGACCAATTATTCACTCTAGCGGCTGCCTCAAATTGTTTCACGTAATTGGTCCACGACATTTTTCCATCGAAGGTTGGGGCCTTGACTCGGGTAGAACTGCCAATGTCTTCAAACTTAGATACTGTTTGTGGCTTGCAAGGTTTCGTTTGCTCGGTCTTCTTTTCTTCCTCTGGCGTGCTTCGCGTTCTTGAATCGGCAATCTTTTCCTCCAACTCCTTGATTTTCTCGTCTATCGTTGTAATCTTATTTTCGATTTTCTCGTCCATCGTTGACATTTTATTCTCGATTTTCTCGTCCATCGATAACATTTTATTCTCGATTTTCTCGTCCATCGTTGACATCTTATCCTCGATTTCAGATTTTAGTGAATAAATTTCATTTTCAATGTCAGCGGCAATGTCGTTTTTCATCAATAAGATATCGGCAGATATATCGTTCTTTAAAGTAGAAATTTTCTCGTCCATGTTCTCAGAAATATTAGCAGAAATGTCGTGCTTCATAGCAGAAATCTTCTCGTCCATGTTAGCAGAAATTGACGAGATTAAGGTGGAAGCCTCGTCATTAAATAAAACTGTTTCTGGATCAAAGCCGTCATTTTCCAGTGCCACTTTAAGTCTTTCTACTAATTCACTTTTATTACCGGACGTTTCCAACTCACGATCTTCCAATTCCGCTCTTAATTCCGCCACTTTCAGGTCCCTTAATCTCTTGGCCATTTTTACGTAGATATTTATTTATATTATCCCACTTCTGACACCAATGTAATGTTTTTGTTATTTATTTAAACAATAAACGGGTGGGATAAACTTTAAACACACGGTATGGCTACTTACTAATTTATTTAAACACTAACTCACTAATACTTAATTTATATATACTTAACTAATCACTTAAATCTAATTTATATGCACATTAGCACTTTACTGTTCGGTGTATTTCTGTTTATTTCTCGAGATCACTTTATCAACTAAACTAACTCTTCCTGATCAGTCCCCTTATATATTAAAGCCATTATTACTAGTAAATTCCGGACTGCGGCTTACATAAAAACAATGGATTCTGGCATTTTCTAGATAACTCTGGTCACAAAAACAATGTTTACATAAGATAGTCGTAGAGTCGTAAACAGTGCGTATCCGCCATAATTTTAACTTTTATACCTGGCTTAGACAGAGTCGGTTTTAGGGACTATACCAGTGTTGTGTTTCGTAACAATACTAATTTACATATTTAGAAAAAAACTTAATAAAACTGTCCAACAACAGCAGGAGCAATAACACTAAAAACAAGAACACAGGACTTTAAAAATTAACGTTAAAAATAAATTAATAGTTTTGTCGTAAATGTTCAAAATGTTGTCCATTATTTTGAATGCACTGGTCCAATCTTTTCTGGGTGGAGCTGACAACTGCCTCAATTTCCGCTCTTGGTATATTATTTATGGCGTTTTGAATTCGGACTATCTTCTCGAGTAGTTGGTCGAGTTTTATACACCAAATCCTTTATTTGGCCCCACAGATAAAAATAATGGCAGGTTAAATCGGGGGACCGTGGTGGCCAGAAAAATAGACTGCCTACCAATCGAACGGTTAGGAAAATGCCTGTTCAAAAAATCTTGCACATTTCGAGAATAATGTGCCGGGCATCCGTCTAGTTGAAACCACATGTTTCTTCATACTTCTAAAGGCACATTTTCTAAGAGTCCTGGTAAATCGTTCAATAAAAAGTTCAAATACATGTCACCGGTTAGATTGCCATTAAAGATGTGCGGACCATTAATAACACCGCACCAGACGTTGACGCTCCATCGACCCTGCTGATAATCTTCACGTAACCAGTGTGGATTAGTGTCCGACCAGTAATGCATGTCATGAAGATTTACCCTGCCATTACTGCAAAAAGATGCTTCATCTGTTCACAATATTTGTGACAAAATATGACGGTTTTCCCTAATGAAATCTCTAAGCCCGTAGCAGTAATCGAGCCTACGTTTTAAGCAATGATGAATCACGACGTGATACGGATGCATTTTAAAATCCATTAATATTTTTTGCACTGAGCCATAGGATATTCCTAAATATCTGGAGCTCTCTCTTATGCTTAAATAGGGGTCTGCATGAATATAAGCCAACACATTTATAATGTTATCTTCTTTTCTTACTCTACGATTTCTTCTCGAAGTTGGAGTTGGTTGCACTTTGCCATGTTGCCTTAAACGTAAGGCTAAACGACGAAAAATCATTCTTGAATGCAGTCTTCGGAGAGGATAACGCAGTGCATACTGCCTAGAAGCAATCGCCGCATTTTCAAAACATTGAAAATAAATTCTCAACATATCAAAGGCTTCTTCATTCGTAAAAGGCATGATTTGTTGTAAAAATAGTTTTTATTTACAACCATATATGTAATGCTGTCATTACTAACGTCATTGAAGGTTGGGAAGTGTCACATTACATCTACTTCCCGCCCTCATTTCATCTATTCTAGATAAATATTTTTTATATTTAAAAAAATAGCATATTTTTTTTACAAATTTTATAATACCTATTTAATGGCAAACAATAAAAAACAACAATGAACTAAAATACAACAAACTACTTATTGATATTAATCGTTAAATTTGAATTATTGTAAGCGTTTATGGAAATACTTAGGTCTGTACCAGCGCTGGACCCTCCAACAGTTGTCTCTTTGGGCAACAAATTAATTTCATCTTAAATTACTGAGATTTGTGAACTACTTGCAATAGCTACAGAAGACATGGCACATTGGGACAGCATAGTGGCAGTTTTCGTTTTATTCTCTATTGAGCCATCCACATAACCTTCTGCCACAGTACTAGATTTCCATCCTCCCAGGCTTTTTAATTGGAGTACACTTGCACCACTGTTGGCAAGTAACGTAGCGGCGTGTCCTGTGAAGCCTTTCCAGTTCTCTAAATTCAAAAAAGTAGCAATTTTTGGGGAAAATTAGCTATTGTATTGTGTTCAATTGGTTGATTTCTTGCTATTCCTCCTCTGAACTGAACAACAAATCTATCGTTTTCTTTGTTTTTTCTCAAATTTATGTAGTCTCAATGACCTTCACCCATACTGGATCAGTAATGAGAAATGATCTATTTGTATGTGTTTCAGAATCTGGAATCTCAACCGAAATTTTTTATTCAAAAAAAGCCACATCCAACATTTTCATTTTCACTAATTCGTCCGTCCGACAAGCTCCAGATACGCCTATTATTATTGCTACCTAAAACAATAAGAAAAATTAATACCATAATACCAGTATACTTGTATTAGCTCAAACACGTTTTTTTTTTAAATACTTATTTAAAGAATCACAAATAATAAGTTACCTTCATCGGTAGAAGATTATTTGGAGCTTTATTTAAAAAATCCTCTATATTCTTCCTCGAAAATACGTTCGAAATATCAGTTTTTTCTTCAATTTCTAGCATCGTTCGAATCATACTGTACATTGCCCACAAAGTATAGACGGCTTCTTTTGTCTGGTATGTTCTCCAAAATATGCCAGGAGTACACTTTCGGAACCGATATTTTTAACCTTTTTTTCTTCGCACCACTTCCTATATAATTCAATGGCTTTTAAATACCGATGCTTACTTTTCTCTGGCACCAAGCCCTGGGCTGCTGCGTGAGCAGCCTGTCGTACTTCTGGTGGGGTAGAATCCATAAATTCTTCGTCGGAAGACATGGTTTTCAATTTATAATTCGCGAATTTAATATCAAACTTTATCTGACATTTATTGACTTTATCTGACATTTACTCATATTGGTGACAATTGTATACCCCGTAGTCACGGTAACAATATATCTACTTGATTATTCTGAGAAACCGCGTTCTTGGTAATTTGTCGTTAAATGTAATATTTTAGGAATGTTCAGAACGAAACAGAGATTTATTAATTTTGATCGAAATATGATGGTTGTAAATAAAATAGTATACAAACCTCGGTAGGAAGTTTCATTCCTGGCTCGAGATCATAGCTAACCTCGACGCTTTGCGTCTCGGTTAACTAACTGATCTCACAACAGGAATGAATCACTCCCCACCTCGGTGTGTAATATACTATTACATAACATTAAATTAGATGTTAATAGCAGGAACTGTCAAAATGAATATCAGCGCGATTGACAATTTGGTGTTTTCTTTCTTAACATAGATCATGGCCTGCTTAGCTTAAATGCGATGTTAGTTTAACCCATTAACGCCGAAAAAAAAATTTTTTTGAATTTATTATTATTTTTTCAAAATTTTGATGAAGTAAGCTATGAAATTAACCACCGTTAAGAAAAAAATAAATGTTTATTTTGGAATATACAAAAAACAGTCTGTCACCATATGGGCCCCGTAGGCGTTTCACTGTATAACAAAAACAATAAACAAAATATTGCATTCTAATTTTTGGTGTGAAATTTCATGAAACATTCTATACACAAACCAACATCGCACTTAAAACACATTGTACGGCCTTTGCTTGTACAGTTGAACCCTGCACATCTTCTCCTTTTTCCCTCTGGCACCTGGGCTACATAATGGTTCAGGCCATCAAATCTAACATCATCCCCAACACGGCTACTACTTCCAGCAGCTTTAGGCATTCGACCTGGTCCTTTAGCTATCGTCTTATAATTTGTTAAATATGTCTAAAAATCATAACAATCTGTAAGACAATGTAAAAGAAGTAATGAACATTACTGAATTATTGACAACATTACCTGGGCAATATTTCTCCTAAATTCCAACTGACTGATATTTCGGCCACTATTGCGGTAGAGAATCCAAGCATTTTGTATAGATACGTCAATAAGGTATGTAAATATCGACCAGTACCACTTTTTTGATCGTACACCAATTCTATAACTGAAACAGTATTTGTTATTATATTTTTATGATCATTATACTTTACCGTACCAAGATACATTTGAATCCATCAAATCGGTACCTCCCATGTTCTTATTGTATTTTGAAATTATATCTGGGCGTGGTATAGGTATCATTCTTCTATCTTTTCTGGAAAATCTATCTACAGATTTCACTGGAGCAACTCCATAGCACGTGCTGGCTACTGTAACAACATTATTGTCCATCCATCTCACGTAAAGAATGCCGTCGTTCTTCTCAAGAGTAGAAATGTAAGTGCCTCGAGTTTCTTTGGCCATGATCTTTTTTGGTGGTACAGGGACATTTTTTGGAATTCTATCGTCTCTAATTGTGCCGGTTGCTCCATATCCATTAGCTTTCAAGGTACAAAGTAGGTTAGCGCCAGTAAATAGGTTATCTATGAAGAAATTATAGCGGAAATCCTTTTTGTCTCCTAAATCTTCAATCATGTGTATAAGTGGAGCAGCAGGTTTTCCGAATATTGCGTCATAACCTTGTCTTTTTATAATACTTTTTCCTTGATAAATTTCGAAATTTATCAGGTATCCACTATTGGTGTTCAAACACCAAACTTTATACCCGAACCTAATAGGTTTTCCGCGAATAAACTGTTTACACCCATGCCTCCCGTAGTATTTTATCATGGACTCGTCATACGAAAGGTTTTGTTCGGGTATAAAATGTTCTAAAAACTTTTTTTTCAAGTGATTTACTATGGGGCGTAATTTATACATTTTGTCATTGTAGTCAATATTTTCATTACTAGCAAAATGCAAACATCGACAAATTTGTAAAAATCGGTCGCGTCTCATAGATTCTGCAACCAAAACGTTTTTCATATCCTGTGAGTTTTCCCAATAGCTTCGTTTTGTTGGCAATACATTGTAGCCACTTACAATTAGTATACCAATGAAAACTTTCATCTCTTCTATAGACAACTTTGAATCCGGTAGATTCTTGAGGAGTGAATAACTTCTTGTCTCCTGTATAATTTCTTGAAGTAATTCTTTTGTAAAAAACAACTCAAATAATTGAACTGGACTCAAATTTTGATATGACGAGTAATTCGGCGTTGGAAATTGATAATCGGGATGAACGAGATCGGCCTCAATGAATTCACTTTTTTCTGATTTAGCGACTATAGTCAGTCCTAAATCTTTTGTGGCGTCATTTGGTACCACTGTGGGTAATTGCGCATTGTCTAAATCTTCAGAAGTGTCCTGTATTCTCCTACCATTTGAAAATACAACTTCAGCCGGAGCTAACAGTTGACGACCACTCAAATTTTCAACTAATCCACCTTCATCTTCATCCCCTGAATCCTCGTCTGTCAGATCCTGACAATCCGGTGGCTGTATGTATATGTCAGTCACTTCGTTATCAGATTCGTAAGCGATATCTAATGCTTCTTGAAGAGTTATTCCGCTGAAACTAACATTCCTGTATGAAAATGTAAGTCAATAACAATAGTCCGTAGTACGCCTACCGGTCCCATATGGGGACGGTGACGTTTACGACTAAATTATGAAAAACTAAAATCGTATATCAAGAGAATAACTTTATAATATTGCACAAATAATGTCCTTATATAGAATCCATCGATCAGAAATACAATAAAATAATTCAGATTGACATAATTCAACTTACCGACATGGGATGTCCATATTTTCTTTGCTGAAAAAAATCTCTCCAGTAACCAACAGTATAACTTCTCACTCGCGACAATGACAAGCTACTGAACGCTGTCACGCACATTCGATGACTATTTAGAACGATTACTTCCGAACCGGCTTCGTGAAAATTGAATTAGACAGTTAAGACACGCACATAAACAATGGTAGGTTTTGTGTCCCCATATGGAACCCGTAGGCGTTAATGGGTTAAACAGTATGTAAACCTATCTTATTTTTTCAATCCAAAACCGTTCGTCTAACGTCAGCAACTAATAAGTGATTACGAAAATGATTTTTATTTTGATAAAAAGCAGTGGCGCGCCATTTTTTAATGTAATAAAATTATATTTTGTTCAATATCAACGGTTCAAAAAAAGGTAGATGATTAATTTTTTTCATTAAATTTAAACGAAAATCCATTCTCTTTTAAAATATGTAAAAATGAATATACCATACATTTTTTTTTAAACTCAAAAATTTGGTACCATTTCAGTTAACGCCATCTAGCGGCGAAGACGAATGTCAAAAAGTCA
Source organism: Galeruca laticollis (assembly GCA_963921935.1). Lineage (NCBI taxonomy): Eukaryota > Metazoa > Arthropoda > Insecta > Coleoptera > Chrysomelidae > Galeruca > Galeruca laticollis. The sequence goes on along the minus strand of OY998175.1, from coordinate 40,030,490 downwards.
AAACCAAGTAAGCGTTTTATAGCGTAAAGTATGCTCTTTCATATTAGCCCAAATTTATTAAAATAGGTCAAGCGGATCGGGAAACATCTCTGTTTGTTTAAAAAAACAATTGAACCTCCCCCACCGCGTTATTTTGATAGATAAAACAAAACATTTTAGTCAAAAAGTGTAGGTGAATAGTCAGTAAATATGAAAATGATATCATCGAAATATTTTCATTAGGCAAAATTCTATAAAAATCCCATTTTTCTACTTAGTATTGGTTGTTACGGCCTCTAGCGGACGTTTGACAAACTCGAAAATAGTTTCCAGCAATTTCTCTTGGCAACTTTTATCATGAATTTTTTTTATAAATCTATACGACCAATATCTTATGAGATATGGGCGCTCGCTACCCTTAACTAATCACCCGGTACTGCTTTAACAACTTACTACTCTTAGTTTGAATCGCACCTTCGCTACGGTTTGCCATTCTGGGTCTCTTGTAGTTTGCACCTCTTCGCATCTATCTTCAAACTACAATAAAAATAGGTAAAAAAACTTTTTAAGTTAAACGGTTTTATGTTAAACATACATTGCAATGTTTAAGATAAATGTACTAAAAACCAAAAAATAATAAAATAGATACAGTCGTGGGAATTATAAACATATGCATAGACTAGACTAAAATAAAACCGTGGGGCACGTCGATTGTCTACGATCGTTGATTAAAATTTTTGTTTTGTAATGTTACACTATAATTAGGCAGTTGTTCAACCGACAACGATGGACGTGTGATAAGTAGGGCTAGAATGTGGAAACAAGCTAGCAAGCTCGATTATAAGCGAGTTTTAGGGTTTCATAGTGGTGAGCGAGTAGTACTTTTATCATATGTTTTGTCGATTAAAGACAAACTACGAGCAGTGAAACGATTCATCGCCAGCCAGCAGTGTGAATGTCCAACGATAAATTAGTTGAAACATCTCTTTTATTTACATGGAGTGTATAACTATTGGAATTTCCATGAGCAAGAAAATAGTAAGTAATTTCCTCACCGTCTGCGGGCCAACTGCCTAACGACGAATTAAACGATTCTTCTATCGCACATTAAGTCGATAATTTGTAGACAATTGACGTGCCCCACGGTTTTATTTTAGTCTAGTCTATGCATATGTTTATAATTCCCACGACTGTATCTATTTTATTATTTTTTGGTTTTTAGTACATTTATCTTAAACATTGCAATGTATGTTTAACATAAAACCGTTTAACTTAAAAAGTTTTTTTACCTATTTTTATTTTTTGGTTTTTAGTTTTTTATCCACCCTAATGCCATACAGTTCTCGGCGCGTTTTAACCTTTCACCTTAACTTGGGTGGTGTACCGCTAACGACGTATCATTTTTAGCCACCCTAACGCCACACAGTCCTCAACACGATACAAAATCTTGACTTGGGTGGTGGATTCAGGCTGGATTATTCAGATACCTAAATTACAGATTCAATTTCTAAATTTAAATCTTATTAATATACGCCATTTAGTGGCTGCGCCCATCTTAAATATTGAGGTTGTATAGTGCACTGTATTCTTCTTGTCAAGCCCTTTTATTTGTTGATACCCATATTGGTGAGATTGATAAAAAATTGTTATCAGCCATTTGGTAGCGGCGGCCATCTTAGATTTCAATTTTGCATAGTAAATTTTATTCTACTTGTTGAGACCTTTCATTTGATACCCATGTTGATGGGATTGATAAAACCTACGTTATCCGCCATTTTGTAGCGGCCGCCATCTTGGATTTAAATTTTTTATAGTATATTGTATTCTGCTTGTTGAGCCCTTTCATTTGATACCCATAATGATGGGATTGATAAAACCTACGTTATCCGCCATTTTGTAGCGGCCGCCATCTTGGATTTCAATTTTTTATAGTATATTGTATTCTGCTTGTTGAGCCCTTTCATTTGATACCCATATTGATGGGATTAATAAAACATAAATTATCCGCCATTTTGAAGCGGCGGCCATCTTGAATTTATAATGATAATGAATAAACATAATTGTATTGTCACCAAAATCCAAAGTGTATACAAAATTTCAGATTAATCGGTTGACAGGAAGAGGGTGAAATTTGAATTACTAAATTTGACCCAAGAATAAAACAAACGGGGTGAGCTAAATAAAACCGTTTAAAAAAGAGCTATTCGTTACATTTACGGTTTAAGTAGTAGGCATTGCGAATTTTATTTTAAAAAATACAAAATTTTAACTCTTCTCGCTCTAATAATTTTGGAATCCGTGTGTTTGGTTGGCAAACACTTTCAATATTTGCTATGATGTACGATGCTAACACTGTAGTATAGTTATTCATTTAAATTTGTATTTTATATAATTATGTTTTGTATTCTTAGTATAGTCAGTTTTTTTATATTTTTATCTATTTTTAAATTCTCTCTCTCTCTCTCTCTCTCTATTTCTTGTGTTCTGTTCATGTTGGAATAATTTTGAGAGATCACTCTCTTCTAATTGCATAACTAAATTATGAGGTTTTAAGTTCTACATCTATTTCTTGTACTTTGTCACGTATCGATACTGTTTAGTTTTAATGTCTTCAATCAGTTCGTTGCTATGCTTCCATAGGGACCGAGAAAGATGACGTTTATGCCATCTGCCGTGAAAAAACACAAACAATGTGATGTAAACACTATTAGTAGTATTAGTAGTTTTGTATAATCAGCGTTTTTAAATGTTCATTTTTTAAAACTTATATTAAATGTTTGTGATGTCGTCATCAAAAGTATCTTTCTGTATTCATGGCTGTTCAAATATGCTGTATAAAAATACTACGCAGTTGAAATTTTATAGTTTCCCCGAATGTTCATTGAACACTGCGTGGATAACCTCAAAACGTCAAAAATGGATAAATAAGGTAAAAACCCATATGTAATTAAAATGTTCTAATTAAAACATTTTGTGTATAATCAGTATGATACTACAATTGGCAGCTATTATGAAAGTTCTAAATGTTTTTACCTACGACCACCCCTGTAAGTAGTCAAAAACACACAGTCGGCAATCAATGCAAGACATCTATTACGCACGGTAAAACAAAACGCACGGCTGTAAAGTAAATCGCACGGCTTCCCTAGCAACCACTTAGCAACTGCCAATAGACGTTGCCATTTTATTAAAAATTCATTATTTCGATATTAGACGTTGAATTTTATTCTATATGTAAATGGTAGATAACGTTTATTAGATAGGAGATTGCATTTAATACTAAGAGTTATTTCGAATTCTATGATAATTGGTTCCGTTTCATTCAATCCGCATCTTTTAGCTGTCTTAATGTATCATATTAGTAAACAATTAGTATATTATACACCAAGCGATTAAAGTGACCCATTTAATGCCGCTGGCGGTGTTTGATTTCTGAGGGAACTGAGGGATTAATGTCACTATATTTGAGATGTGTATACGCTATTTTTTGCAATTCCGGTAATTCTACATACATTTTTGATAAAAATAAATACAACTTAGAATGGACTTTTTCGAAACTTGGCTGGGCATCGAGGATGGACTTTTATGAAATGCAAGTTGGCTGATCATCGAGGATGTACGTTCTTATTTGTACTTTAAATCCCCTAATCAGATTATCAATACAAGTAGGTCGTAGGTGAAGTATAGTACGTAACACGTGTTGTAAAGCATTTTACGCACTCACGGAATTACGCACTCGCCGCTACGCGGCTTCGTGCGTAACTTTTCCGTTCGTACGTCAAATGCTTTTTACAACACTCGTTACGTAATATACTATTTTACATAAATAAAAGATTATTATCAAGAGAATAAAATGTTGTTTTCTGTACGATTTCATTGATTATATAAAATAAAAAACTAGTTATGTGCTTGCTGACTTTAAAATTATATAATAAGTTCAAATAATTAAATACTATTAAGGCGAAGAAAGTAAACATTTGTACAAAACGAACCACTTCAAGTTTTTTAATTACAGTTCAGAAAACATCGGGAGGATTGGGAACCAAATACAAATACTAGAATTTGCAGTACTCATTTTGTCAATAATCAAAAATCAGATAATCCCCTACACCCATCTTACATACCAACAATTTTTTCTGGCTAAGAAAATAAAAAGATCTATTCATTTTTTGCATTTTGTAGGTTGTTTATTATACTGTTTACATCACAATGTTTTTCTTATTTAACACCAGGCGCTCTATTTTCGACAGAAGTGCTGCCTCTATAGTTCGGTCTCGATCCCTATTGTATGACTGCAATGTCCATATTATTATCAAACTCCTTATATGGTAAAATCTTCATCGAGCAGTTCTCGCTCAGCATTTTTCCGAGTAGCGATCACAGCAAATTGTTTCCACTGCAGTTTGATATGTTGCAAAGTCAAGAACATTTGCATTTTTTAAGGCACCTAATTTCAAATTGATGTTTTCATGAGTAGCACGAGCACATGTGTCACGGTCTGTAAGCTGTGGCACAAGAACACAAAATGGACGTAATTTGCAGAACGAATTATACCCAATTTTCATCAAACTCGTATTGAGAAATTTTTGGTGCATGTTTTTCATTTTTTGCGAGTGAGGCATTCTTTTTTTCCAGCCGCACAACGACGATTTCTTCAACTCTCTTTCGCTTTGCTTCATATTTTGTACGATTAAATCCCATCTTTTTATATGTAATGGCTTTGTTTCCAAGTCTCCATATCTTATATTTATGTGTCGGTGGACTGGACAAAACCGTTTTTAAGCAGGTTTTTTTTGGTGTGTCTCAATATTTTTATCTAAAATTTGCCTTTGAATATAATATCGCCAAATAACGCTTTTTTATCAATTCTACTTTTTGGTTAGGGTCGTTGGCCATTTCTACCATTTTACCTTTAGGTGTGGGGGCCTATGATGGTGCGCCCCCCCCCCTCGGTACGCCCCTGCTCGGCAAAAAAAATAAAGAAAAACGCGAAATATTGATAGTGGATACGAGATCGGATAGCACTACTGATAGCATTGGTGACAATATAATATGTCTCCTTTGTGGGGAAAACTAATCCATGTCAGACAGAGGTGATGGATGGGTAAAGTGTATTACTTGTGAAAACTGGGCATACGAAGGTTGTACTAGTTGGCTGGAAGAGGATATGGATGAGCTCCATTGCGACAATTGCATCATAATACCTTAATCAAACTTTTTTTGTCCCTGGGGTTGGGCAAAACCGTAAATAACACATATTTTTGTTATTCCCTTGTTTAATACAATAAAGATTATTTTTCATAATTTCGTTCATTAATTCTGTAGATGATGTTTGTAGTTATAAATTAAAATTATTGAGTGATATGAAAAGTTTTAACCTCAGCTACTCGGTTCCACCCTTCGTTCCCTACTGATAATGATTTATATAAGTTGGGTTCTGAGATACAGGGCCGGCGAAAGGCTAGTTTAACGCCCTTGCGAAAGGCAAATTTTCCGCCCCCTTCCCTCTCGATTTGATGAAACATATTTTTGAAATTTTTCAAGTTTTGCAATAACTGTTATGTGGAATCAATTTACAAAGTTAAAATAAAAACACTTAAAGAAAAACTAATACGTTACTATATTCCCTTTCATAATCGTGAATCGTGTGTAAATTAAAATACAAAAGAACAGAAGAAAATTATTTATTAAATATTAAAAAAAAACTAATAATGACACTTAAAGTTATAAACATCTAAAACATATATTATAAAAATAAACATAATAAAAATATTTTCTCAAAAAAGCATAAAAATTATATTATTCTACTAAATACAAACTAAATTTAATCAAAATTAACTTTTCTGGCCTTAGTTTGCGAAAAATCCTGAAGAATATTGTTAATATTAATATTCATCATTTGATCAAATTCTATGCTCAACATAGTCAGATTAACACTGCTGTAACACACAGTAGGTAGCAACTAATTATTTCTTTTGAATTTGAAAACACTACCCTGATACCGGTTAGACAAAACAAAAAATATTTATTACCTGCAGGTGGTGCGGTGGCGACTGGCGGCGCCTTTCATTCCCCAATAAAATAACAGCGCTTGGGCTTGCTTATCTTCTGACCGACCAGCGCGGCGACGACGCCTTTCTTTGTCAATAAAATATAAAATAATACCGCCCGTCTGTACACGCTCGGTAAGGCACAATACATCATAAGCAAATAAACTGATTGATATATTATGCACTTAATTTATACTGGATAATAAATAATTTTACACATTATCTTGTGCTCTAGTTTATTATTTATATTTTTTTATATTAGACACTTTTAGTTCTTGCCAGTTTTTTACTAACTATCTCTTGATTTGGCGCTCCTAGATGTTGGCACACCATGCGGGCGCACGGTTCGCACGGGCTTTCCGCCGGCCCTGCTGAGATGAATCACATCCCAGTAAACCAGAATCGATCGATAGACGTTGCAAGGAGTTATCGTAGGGATCTGCCACTTCGCAATGTGGATACAAAAAAGAGGCACCAGTAGTTATTGGCGATTGCTTAATATCCGCAAACGCGCACGTCGACAGTAATTACCCAGGACGTCTCATAACCCAGTTAGAAGTATGAACTATTTCTCTTGATAATTTGTTAGAACAACGATAATATTTTACGATTGTTATCAAAATGGAGACTGGATCCGTCAATAGAAATACTTGTAACTTACCGAAGATTGATTCTATAATGGTGCGAGTTTCTTTGCTAGAAACATGGTTTTTGTGCAGTGGAGAAGAACGTGAAAATGTCTTTGTGAGGACTTATAATTGTACATTGACATATTACAAATGAGAGAGACACCTTACTCATTTTATATACGCTTTTATCATATTTAAAGCTACTTATCATCTATATCAACGAAAAAGCTTTAAATCAGCTCTGTAAACAAACAAACTACTAATGAATAATTGACGTATTATTTTTACTACAACCAATAATATCTAAAATTATTTTCAATTTATATTTGTACTTTATCAGAGATTATAACTCACATTAAAGTAAATGAAAAAGACTATCCATCTCTAATATAGTCTGCAGGCAAATAGCAGTAAGTAAAACGCAAAATCCGTACTACAGCATATATCATCACCAGCTGAAGGGGCAACTAGTTTCGGCACACTGAGCTATCATCAGGCCCTAAATGTACATATCATTCATATGAAAAGTATTACAAATGGAAAGCTGTCACATGCCCGTGGCATCCAGCAGAATCCAAGATGTGTCAGTAGATAATATGAGAAATATACTTTAGGAAAATTTTATTAAAAATAGTTAGGAAAATTTACATAATAATTATGCAAAAGTCAAACAAAATTAAAATTAGACAACGTTAAGAGAAGTCATTAAAATTAAACTAATTTATAATTAAAAGAAATAGAAAGAAAATATGGACTCCGTCGTACGACAGAATCCGTCGGAAGCAAGAAGTCCAGTATTTGAATAGTCGTAATAGGAAAAAGGGCAATGGAGAGGACCGAATGCGGACTATATAACGAAAAACAACTTTTGCTTTCAATTAGTCCGCATGATAATAATTATATACCCAGAATTCATATTTTAACACTCATAATTCACACAATTTGTATATTCATGGTCGTGAGAAAAAATAGTACATAACTCGTTACGAATTGTATTTCCTGCATTCGTACGGAATATGTCACTTTCCACACTTCTTATACAATGCTATTCAAATTCTAGTCTATGAATTGGGATCATGGTAACGGTAAGAGAAATGGGGATGGCTAAATGGGGTCAAAGTTGTGTATTTCGGAGGTCATTCATTTGATTCAAGACAATCTAGCTTTTGGAGTTATACCGGAAAAATTGAAAATTTTGAAATTTTTCTTTTGCCTACATCTTTATATTTTGCGAGGATTTTCCAAAACTTTGCCATAGCAACTTTTTGTAGACTATCCAAACATGCGAATAAAAATTATATAGAAAGTATGGTACAAATTGGGCCAACCTCAACATTTTATTTTCAAAAACTGACCTGTATTTTCCATTGCAGTTTTTTAAATGCCAAGAGATATGTTTCAATTTGGCGTAGTATTTTCATCTGAACTACAGAGTGTTTTGAAAATTTTGAACTATTAACAGAACAATTTTAACCTTTTTTTAATATTCCATAACAGTTGTAATTGAAAACTATCAGTGAGTGAGAAGTGAATCAATGCTAAGTTGATCATACAACAAGAACTTGTTTAATTATTGGAGATTTGAAATTATACCGGCATCAATAGTTCAATATTTCCAATACACTCCGTAGTTTAGATGTAAATACTACGCCGATATGAAACATGACTCTTGGCATTTGAAACAATGCAATTAAAAATATAGATTCGCATTTGAAAATAGAAACTTGAGGGTGGCACAATTTTAACGATACTTTGTATATAATATTTTTTCACATACAGCATGCCTCGAAAATTTTTATTTCGAATACAAACCTACAGAATAATCCACGTTATACTTCCAAAGAAATTATTTTTCACTTTCTAGCGCATTTGATTAAAAGTTTTTCTATAAAAAGTTTTTTTATGATTTTATTTTATGCTTTTTAGTATATTCCTTAATCTATGCATTTCTGATACAGCATAATTATTATAAGGTAATTTTCCGCGAGTTTTATGCTATTAATATAATTAATTGTTCTGCCATCGTGGTGCCGCGATATTGAAATTCGACAATCTCTGGCTAAATTCGTAACCTCGACCCACAATTGGACAATAATCACAAATCTCGTCCGCCATTTTGAAGCCGCCATGTTAAATTTATGAATTTTGACATAAAGATTAAGATTTCAGGTATTCCCACATCTGACTATAATTTTCGGTTCAAATGTAAATTCAATGAAGGTCGTTTTTTTTCAAATAGAATAACCTAAATATTTCTCTATGAACCGTTTTACACGTACGAGAATTATTGCGAAATTTACTCCGAAAATAATATCGATAATTTTGATATGAATTTTAAAAATATTTCATAGGTTGTCTGTTTGACATATAATATTTCTACAACAAAAAAATTGATAATAATTTATGTCATACGCCTGCGCAGAGAGATTGTTTCCGGAATAAGTTGTCACTATTCACATTCCTTAAGTAATTAGCTATTTTTGAACCATTTATTAAAGATTAGTTTGCTTAATTTGTAAAAAAATTCATGTTTTCATATTATATTATTTGGCAATTTAGTTGGTATATACAGCCATGCCTGCAAGACAAAAAGAGTTGCTGTTAGGTGCTGCAGCCGTTATTGACTATTTGTATTAATTAAACGCAAAAAAACAAAGTTCTCAATGGTCCAAAAATTGGCTTCAAAGAAGAGAAGGTAGATGTACCTCCTTGACTCCCCTAAATAAATAATTAATGGCTGAAGATCCGACACATGACATCATTATTATTTTGATTTTATTTATGGCTTCTGCATCGATTCTCGCACACTTTCTAAATTATTGCCATTAAAATATAGAACTCGTTTTATATGTTTACTTTGAAAATTTTGGCAATAATTCTATGGCGTGTAAAACAGCACAAATTATTCTTAAGACAATTTTCAGAGTAAATTTCGGAATAATTCTCGTAAGTGTAAAAGGGTTTTATCTTTAGCTATGACGGTTCAAAGAATTGTCAAATGAGTCGCATATTTTATCAGTTTGAAATAAAATAAACTAATATACCATAAATCCTAAATATATTGCATTGTTATTTTGGTGCCATAAAATTTGATATTCAGACACTGATAATGGAAATAATATGATATGATACCTCTGAAAATAGCAACTTTAGACCCAGAACACTTCGGAAGATTTTTAGTATGGGGTTTAATGTATGGCTTTCCACTTGAAATAAATATTTGACGACATCAACATCTGACTGTCAGATTTAACAGGACCTCTTGTATAACCGGGAGGAATGTTATTAGTACTTATCATACAGTTGAATTATTGGATCTTTACCCGTGCGTCATTAATATCTGATAACATAACCGATATAATTATTAAGTGGCATCTCTGTTTTATCGAGAGGACAACCTGATTGTCAAACAAAACTCTCCGACACAATGCGACCACCGCAGTGCGCACACCCCACAGCCATTTGACTGATGAGATCAACGGCTGTGTGCGCCCCCAATGCATGATCATAAGGACTATTCAGCTAATGAGACTGAGAGCCCCTCAATGCGCATAGAGAGGTCCACGACCCCATGCTGACCTCTGTCTTGAGCATCCAAATGTAGTAAATAAGCAAAAATATCACTGAGATGTCTAGTATCAGTTCTATGATTTATGTTGTCCGGATTTCTTTTTATATGCACCATTTCAAGAAAATTTCTTTTTGATTTGATATGTTCCGTATCCAATACCCTGACAGACTCATAGTTCCTTGAATGACCTGTTTTATTGACATGTTCCGCTAGAGCACATCTTTCGGGGTGCAATCTACAGTCACTATTATGGCTAGTGATTCTATCTTTTAAGTATCTTGAGGTTTGGCCAATGTATTTGGCATTACAATTTAAACAATCTATACTGTAGATCACATCTGACTTCAGTTTCTGTGGGATTTTATCTTTTGTTTGTGAAAACAGGTTTCCTACGGTGAGTGCAGGTTTGAACGCTAGTTTTATGTTTGATATATTACGAAACAGACGATTAAACTTTCTTGCTATGTCTCTATGCAATGGTAAAGTTATATATTGGGTTAAGTGGGTGTTGGTTTCATTTATACCTTCATCGCTACGTGGAGCCATCGTAGCTCCTCCAACTGATGTGTTGATTGTTTCGTTAATATTTATTGTGTTGAATAGGATCTTCTCAAGAAGTGGTTCTGGATATGAGTTGTCATTGAAAAGGTGAAATAAATTTTTTTTATTTTTCTGATGAAATGTTATGTCACTAATGGCTAAGACCCTTTGTTTCATTTGTTTGACTAAGTTGATTTTCATCTTTTGATTGTGGTATGACAAATAATTGATATATCTACCAGAGCTAATTGGTTTTCTATACCAATCGATCACAATGTTATTATTTTGTCTTATAATCAACGTGTCTAAAAAAGGGATGGATTTATTATGGTTTTCCCTTTCTAGGGTAAATTGTATATGTGGATCGAATGAGTTAAAATAATATAATAGCTTATCCAGATTAGTGCCTGGTAAAGCCAGTATGATGTCGTCCACATATTTCTTACTGAAGTGGAGTTTGAAGGGAAAAACCTGGATAACAAAGTCCAAAACCATGTCCATAACATAATTAGCAATTATGGGTGAAATTTTACTGCCCATTGGTGTTCCAAAGGTTTATTTGTAAAATGTAGTGTTGAAAACAAAAAAATTATTGTTGAACACAAAAGTTAGAAGTGAGACGAAAGACTCCAAATCAATGGAGCAATGTGGCGCTATTGAAGGCCATTTTCTTGTGATTGCTGTTATGGCAATGTTTAGATATACATTACTAAAGAGGGAGATTACATCGAGACTCGCAATAATCTAACCATCCAGTAATGTTGTTCTGTTAAGAAGTTGATTCACTCCAAAGGAGTCTTTAATATACTAATAATTCTCAAAATCATATGAGTCCGTAAATACCTTGGTAAGAAACTTTGTAATAAGTTCAGTTGGTGTTCCAATCGAGGCAAGAATTGGTCGAACAGTTAATGCTTGTTTATGTATTTTTGGTAACGTATAAAATTATAAAATTTTCCCGAGACCCCCCTATAACTCATCAACGATTTTTTTAGTTCTGAGGAAATTATGTTGTGATTAGCAAGAGTTTGTATTAATTTATTGCAATTTTGTTGAATAGTGGATGTAGGATCACTTTTGATTTCTATGTAGGAGTTATCGTCACGTATAACATCTTCTGAAAGTTGGAAGTGTTGATCTGATACTAGACATCTCAGTGATATTTTTGCTTATTTACTACATTTGGATGCTCAAGACAGAGGTCAGCATGGGGTCGTGGACCTCTCTATGCGCATTGAGGGGCTCTCAGTCTCATTAGCTGAATAGTCCTTATGATCATGCATTGGGGGCGCACACAGCCGTTGATCTCATCAGTCAAATGGCTGTGGGGTGTGCGCACTGCGGTGGTCGCATTGTGTCGGAGAGTTTTGTTTGACAATCAGGTTGTCCTCTCGATAAAACAGAGATGCCACTTAATAATTATATCGGTTATGTTATCAGATATTAATGACGCACGGGTAAAGATCCAATAATTCAACTGTATGATAAGTACTAATAACATTCCTCCCGGTTATACAAGAGGTCCTGTTAAATCTGACAGTCAGATGTTGATGTCGTCAAATATTTATTTCAAGTGGAAAGCCATACATTAAACCCCATACTAAAAATCTTCCGAAGTGTTCTGGGTCTAAAGTTGCTATTTTCAGAGGTATCATATCATATTATTTCCATTATCAGTGTCTGAATATCAAATTTTATGGCACCAAAATAACAATGCAATATATTTAGGATTTATGGTATATTAGTTTATTTTATTTCAAACTGATAAAATATGCGACTCATTTGACAATTCTTTGTACCGTCATAGCTAAAGATAAAACCCTTTTACACTTACGAGAATTATTCCGAAATTCACTCTGAAAATTGTCTTAAGAATAATTTGTGCTGTTTTACACGCCATAGAATTATTGCCAAAATTTTCAAAGTAAACATATAAAACGAGTTCTATATTTTAATGGCAATAATTTAGAAGGTGTGCGAGAATCGATGCAGAAGCCATAAATAAAATCAAAATAATAATGATGTCATGTGTCATTTGGATGCTCAAGACAGAGGTTAGCATGGGGTCGTGGACCTCTATATGCGCATTGAGGGGCTCTCAGTCTCATTAGCTGAATAGTCCTTATAATCATGCATTGGGGGCGCACACAGCCGTTGATCTCATCAGTCAAATGTCTGTGGGGTGTGCGCACTGCGGTGGTCGCATTGTGTCGGAGAGTTTTGTTTGACAATCAGGTTGTCCTCTCGATAAAACAGGCATACAAATGTATTTTAAAGGTGCATCTCCTGAAAGTTTTCTTCATATTTATATAGAGTGAACTCAATGGTTAAATTTTAAATCAGAAATATTAGTATATTGAATAGGTACAGGCCAATTGGCTGTATAACCTATAATGTATAAAAATGAAAATTTAATAGTTTCAATATGTACAGGCCAGTTGGCTGTATAACCTATAATGTATAAACTTGTAAATTTGCTGTCAGTGTGGGATTGAGATTTCAATCACGTGGTCGATAACAAGACTTCAACAAAAATGAATTTTAAAATTTTTATTTTAAATTGTGTAATAATTTTATTTTGTAATGAAATGTGATATAGTGTGAGTTAATGATAGACGTAGTTGTTGGTGCTGTCGATGACCATTCCATTTTTTACCACTGTTAATCACGTTTCAATCTCAGTAAGTTTGTAAGTAAATAGTGTTTTGTATAACATTTTAGATTATTTTAACAAAGTATATCTTTATGTAGCTTCCCTGATGATGGGTGAAAATTCACTCGAAAGCTTGGAATAAATACTTAAAAGTGTACACGGATACGTTTTATTGCTGCAATTCCCTAAAAAAAATCTACACAGAAGTTACATTGTAACTGATCAGCAAAGATATACCTTCATATATATATATATATATATATATATATATATATATATATATATATATTAAACTGAAAATTATCTATCAAGATAAATTAAAACAGAGATATCACTAAGTTAATGTGAATCTTAGTAATAGATGACGATAAACCCAATAAATTGCATAATAGTCCATAAGATAACAATTTAAATATGAGTATAAATATGTGAAGAAACACTTACAAACAAGATACAACTAATATTGCATATAAAAATTGTTATTTAAGTTTGCAATTATTTTTCTTCAAATTATATTTCATGACAAAAAACACAGACGTAACAAATAAATTACGTAAACATTAATTTGGTACATAACAATGATTATCACGGTATAATATTGCATGAATTTCAAAATAAAATTCCATAATTGTAGTTTATATATTATAGACACTTTTCAGAAACCCTGTATGTTATGTAAATTATTGATTATTTTGGTATAAACTTCAAGGTCAAAATGTCATCGTAAAATGACGTTCGGTTAATAGTTCGAACGGTGTAATTTCGGAGTGACATTAGGAATGCATAAGAACAAAGTGAACTTATCTACAATAACATAGAAAACAGATATTTGGATTTGAAAACAATGATGTTTATTTATAAACAATTGAAAAATGAAACAAAAATTAAAAACAACTAAAAAGTTGTTGATTGAGAGCTGGGAGAGACGCGGTGTAGATTCAATAATGTGAGGACGCATTAAAATTTCTCTCCTCTAAATTTTTGTAAATCTCAAACATTCGATATATTTTAAGTTTAAAGAATTAATCATAGTATTTAGAAACAATGATGCTATAAAATAACAGAAACTTTCTATCGAATACATAATAAAAAGTGAAAAGTTAGTGAAACGCCGAGAATTGGTAAGGTGAACAATTTACCTTTATTAATCTGCTTTTCGTTTGCTCATTCACGTATCTTCCGTGAATAAATTGTTGCTCCTGGCGAAATAAATCACGTCACATCATTTTAATATCAAAATTTCGCTTTTATGATCATAGGTGATCGTATTTCTTCCAAATGTTTCATCCCAGAGACAAGAAGATGCCAAGCATAGACTTTTCCTTTCGTGTGTAACATATTTGTCCTATAAAACATCGTTCATAATTTTCATTTGTTAGGTTATATTGTGTAAAAATTTATTCGTTGGTAAAATTATTAGATATAGATATTCAATCTCCACTAGATCGGGATAGAACATTGAAATTACATTAAAGGAAATAATAAAGGAAATAATACTCACCAAATCATTGCGATAAATCATCAGTTTGCCTCACAAACACACTTGGTTTTCATTCTTTATTTAATAACTGAATTATCATTACCATAGAATAACTCAACGTCACGTCAACATTAACAAATTATTAGAGTAGAGATTGAATGGTTTGTGGAAGCTTTCAAAAACATATAGAGATAAGTATAGGAAGCGAAATTTATTTGATATGTTTCATATTTAATAGTATTCATAAAAATAAAAAAAAACGTACTTACGCAAAGGTTTAATTAATATGATTATACAATTATGATTCAGAAAATGTTCATTATTCAAACAACTATTCACAATTAAAATCTATTTATCTATGTTTTTCCTTTCTTTTCTTTGATATCTTACCTTTCAGTTTCTTGTTACTACCGATCGCCAAGTGCCGAATCTCATCCCTGAGGTATAGTGTCATAAAGTTACATAACTCATAATTTTGTTACTAAATAAAATTTTGAATTGGAAATTAGCGGTTAGCTAAACCAATTCTGGCGCCCACAATCATTAAAAAAAAATATTTAAAGTCAAATCAATTATAAATACATACTCATAAATATAAGATCCATAATAAAGTAGCATCCCAATTTAGGATCATTAATAAATAAATAAATGTTATTACTCTAATATTTTAAATACATGATAAAAATGGCAAGCCCAACGCATGGCGATTGTTGAACAATTGAAATAACGCTAGTAACAGGAACAGGTTATTATTTTTGAGATATCTGAGGGAATTTTTTTTAAAAAACAATGACAGACAAAACAATAAACGTTGACGAACTGACGGTAGAAGACTTAAAAGAACTTTTAAAAACTAGGAACATGGACGTGAAAGGAAATAAGCAGACACTGAAAGAACGTTTGACAGCGACCCTTCAAGCTGAAGAAGCAGCAGGATTGGAAGAAGGAGATGGCATAGTGAAAGAAGTTCACCACTACGTAAAACCGACACCAAATGAAAACCAACAACTACTAGACATGATGAAAATAATGATGGCAGACATCAAAAGGACCAAAGAAGAAATAAAAGAGGACATTAAAAGTACAAAGGAAGAAATCAATAAAAAACTGGATCAACAAGAAGAAAAATTTGCAGGACATATGGTGGAAATGAAAAAACAGTTTGAAGATCATAAGAAGGAACAAGAAGAGAAAATGGATAAGTTATATGGACATCTAATACAAGAAGGCAATATTAGGAAACAAGAAATTGAAGAGATGGGAAATAAACTGCGAGAAGAAGGAAAGGAACAGATAGGCAGAGTGGAGAAAAATATAATGAAAACCCACGCCAGAATAAACGATGTTGAACAAGGCATTCAATTAAATTTGTCGATTGCGGAGGAGATGAACCTAAAAACGCGAAAAGAACTTATATGGGAAATGGATTCAAAACTAAAACAAATCAAGGAAGATGGAAACTTACGAGACTTTACAAAATTGGAAAAGGAAATCAAAGAAGATTTCAAGAAGAAGATGATGGAGTTAGAAAAAGAATTTGGAAATATAAAAAACAAAACGAATACAAACAGTAGCACTCAAGGGGTAAATTATATCTACAATCATGGGGAAAGTAACCTCAGATTTGACGGGGATACCAGGAAAATGCATCCGAAAATTTTCCTAAGATATCTTAAAAATAAATTAAAAGGTATCAGAGAGATAGAGGATCTTAAGGAAATAATAAGATCTCATCTACATGGTCAGACATTACTTTGGTTCACATGTAATGATGTGAACATTAATAACTTCACTGATTTTGAAAATAATTTCCTAAAACAATATTGGGGGGAAACTGAACAAAATTGTGTTAGGGAAAAGTTGTACTTTGGTAAGTTCGATACCAGAAGGAACAGCAATATGAGTAGTTATGCTCTATCATTATATTCACAGGCACAGTATTTAGAGCCAACTATTTCCGAGCAAGAAATAATAATATTCTTGTCTCGACACTTTAACGATAACGTAACGCAAGGCATAGCCATACAAAACGTAACAAATTTCCAATCATTATTAGATTACCTAAATAGAGTACAGAGAACAGTTCATCATAACAATAATAGACGTGACAACGACGACTATTATAGAAATAACAATGACAGACGAGACTATTTTAACAGAAATAATAACAATTACAGACATAATAATTATAACAATCAATATCATGACACAAACAATACTAACAACAACGGGAGATTTGACAGAAATAATGATAGGACAAATAACAACAATAACAGGTACACCAATTATCCAGATAGGAGACAACAACAAAACAATTATAATAGGAGAGAGAGAAGAAACTCTGATGGAGATATGAGAAGGACGAACAACATAAGACGTGGCACAAGAACTGACAGAACGAACAGTTTAGAAAGGAATACAACTAATCGTGACACAAACTTTAATCAAACTAATTTAAGTAACAATAATCATAGTAATAATAATGTTGTAGTTCCCGTGTCATCCTCTGGTACGGAACAACAGTTTTTCCACTAGAGGGTGAATATGGTAGGTTGAGTTGGTGCAGCTATGTTCACCCACGCGAATTTCTAAAGGTACAGGACCAGCTAGAACAAAACAATGAAACTTTAATTTATATATATGGAACGATAGAAGGCATTAGTATAAAAATATTGATCGATACCGGGTCAGAGATATCATTAATAAATAACAAATTTGTAAATCAATTAAATACATCAAAGAAAAATTTCGTCAAGGTACCAAAAGTAAGCTTAATAGGAATAAATCAAAAGAAATTAACTATTTCAAGTACTTCGATAACCGTCGCATTAAAATTCAAGGAATGGGAATCTATGGTACAACTGCTAGTAGTGGAAGATATGGAATGTGAACTATTGCTAGGATCGGATATTTTGTATGAAAACAAAGCAATTATCAATTATGAAGGAATGTACATAATCTTTAATAAAGAAAAAGTGGATTTTAGTTATGAAGAGAAAAATAATAATTCAAAAAGGGATGAAGAGTTAATAGAAGAAGTAGATAAATGTATTAATCATAATAAGAAAATCGAAGATGATATGGAACAGAGATATGATTATAGGCAGGAAGGAAATGAATGGAGATATGATGTTGGATGGCAATGGAGAAATAAATTTGAATAATAATAATATGCCGGAATGGAATTTGGATATAGATGGAAAAATAGAGTGGAAAAATGAAGTAATGGAGATGTTGAGAGAACATGGAAGTTTGATTAATGAAGAATCTCGAATTGCAAGAAATTATGTACACAAGATTGAAATGAAAAAGGATCAACAATTTCAACAAAGAAGCTATCCGATACCCTACAAATATCAAGAAGATGTGAAGAAATCTATAAATAAATTATTAGAAGATAAAATAATAGAACATAGTACCACCCCGTATATCAATCCAGTAGTAATAGTGAAGAAGAAAGACGGAGATATAAGAATATGCCTTGATGCACGAAATTTAAATAAATGTACAATGCCCGAGTATGAATCACCTTTAACTATCGAATCGATACTAGGAAAAATAAGTAAAGTAAAAGTTTTTTCCAAGCTAGACTTGAAACACAGCTTCTGGCTGATACCACTACATCCGGAAAGCAGGAAGTTTGTAGGTTTCAAAATTAATGGGGAAGTATATCAATTCCGAGTAACGCCATTTGGTATACAGAGCGCTACAGCAGCACTATTAAAAGCACTAAACAAAATTTTAAATAAATATGACCAATTTACGATACACTATGTGGATGATATACTTGTTTTTTCAAATACTGTAGAAGAACATTTACAACACCTACGGACAATTATAACAGAACTTGACGAAAACGGACTGAAACTGAACATACAGAAATGCCAATTTTTGAAGAGAGAAGTGATATATTTAGGCTACAAGATCACAGAGACAGGAATCGAGATGGATCCAGAGAGAGTAAGAACCATTAGAGAGTATAAAAGACCGAAAAATCTGAAGACACTTCGGGGGTTTCTTGGTATGCTTAACTATTTTAAACGAATGTTGGAAAATTTAACTGATCTGGAATTACCTTTAATGGAGCTACTGAGAAAGGGAGTAAAATGGAATTGGACCAGTAAACAAGAAGACGCCTTCAATAAGATCAAGGAACAGTTCATTAGAAACATAAAATTATACCATCCGAACTATGAGAAGATTTTCATTTTAAGGACGGATGCATCCAGAAACAGACTAGCTGGAGTTTTAATGCAGGAATATGATGACATGTATGTACCCGTATCATTTGTCTCTAGAATAACGAAAAGAGCAGAGAAGAATTATGGAGTAAGCGAATTGGAGCTTGCTAGCATCATATTCTGTGTGAATAAACTCAGATACTTCTTACTGGGAGGAAAATTTATAATTGAAACCGATAATCAGGCTTTGTTGACAATATTGACCAACAAGATGAATAATGCCAGAATCCATCGATGGGCATTACTTCTACAGGAATATGACTTCGAGATAAAATATATTCCAGGAATTCAAAATGTAGTACCAGACTCGATCAGTAGAATGGACGGAGAGAAAAGAAAAGATACGAACGAAGCTAGAGTGGGAATTAACATCATGAAGCGGAACAGTGGCATGTTTTCTTTGGAACAAATAAAACAGGAACAACTATTACTAGAAGAGAAATACAAAAGAAGATGCTCTGAAAAGGATGGAATATTATATAAATTGATGAATGACAAGGAATTGTATGTAATATCTGAAAATTTAACAAAATTAATTGTAAGAAGAATACATTTAGATTTTAATCATTTAGGAATTAGGAAGACTCATATGATATTTCGAGAAAATTATATATCAAAAAACGATATCACGATCATAAAGGATTTCATTAAACAGTGTGAACTATGTCAACCATCAAAGGAAAAGAACATACATCATGAAAACGTACCGAAATCTATCATAGCAGAAAATCCATTAGATATAGTAGCAATAGACTTCATCTCAAACCTTATACCAAGTTATAATGGTAACAAACACATTTTGGTAATCGTAGACATTTTTTCTAAGTTTATTAGTACCTATCCTTGTAGTAAAACAAATGAAAACTCCATTAAAGCATCGCTAGGAAACTATTTCAAGAAATACGGAAAGCCAAAGAAGTGCATAATGGACAATGCTACATACTTCCGGAACAAAAGGATAGTAAAATGGTTGAGAGATCTGGAAATCCAACAGGTCTTCACAAGTATCAGACATCCCAATAGCAACCCTGCAGAGCGAGGAATTAAGGAGGTGATAAAGCATCTGAGGATACTTACATATTACGAAAACCGTATGTGGGAAGAACGTCTAAAG
Organism: Galeruca laticollis; assembly: GCA_963921935.1. Classification (NCBI taxonomy): domain Eukaryota; kingdom Metazoa; phylum Arthropoda; class Insecta; order Coleoptera; family Chrysomelidae; genus Galeruca; species Galeruca laticollis. Next base: position 40,010,233 of record OY998175.1, on the reverse strand, counting down.
GAGACCACAGACTTTATAAACAACATACCTAATATCGTTACGGAAATAGCACCCATTACTTTATTTACAGGAACAGAACCAGATAGACCATGGTTTAGTGAAGTCAACCATAGTAAACTCATTAGAATAGCAAGAGAAAGACAAGCAAGACAAGCTGACAAATATATTAAAAGAAAACTAGCTAAACTTAGAAATAGGAAAACATTTAAAAAAGGTGACTTGGTAATAATAAAAGCATTAAGAGTACCTAATCATAAAAAAGGAATATGTTCTAAGCTACAGTTACCTTACGAAGGTCCTTATTTAGTCGAAACCAGTCATGGAATAAATAGCTATAAATTGATACATCCTGACACTCATCGAGAACGTGGAATTTTCCATATCAACCAGCTGCATCAATTTAACACCAACCAATCATCAATTTGACACCATCAGTTGTAACTATAAAAATTGAGAAACATTAGAATTAGAGATATTATTTAGTTAATCAAGTATAAAATAGTTTATTTAGTCAATCTTAATTGAGAATTAATATTAGTGGAATTAAGATTCATTAGTAGGTTAAGTATAAGTTAATTATGAGAATCTAGAAGATTTCTTTAGTATTGAGAGAGATTTAAATGGGGAATTAATTAAATAAGTAGTACATGATTATGAAATCATATATAAAAAATCAAGGTAAACTTCTATAGAATATTCTTGTCAAACCAAGAATAATTCTATAGAATTTTAGGGAATGTTAAACTGAAAATTATCTATCAAGATAAATTAAAACAGAGATATCACTAAGTTAATGTGAATCTTAGTAATAGATGACGATAAACCCAATAAATTGCATAATAGTCCATAAGATAACAATTTAAATATGAGTATAAATATGTGAAGAAACACTTACAAACAAGATACAACTAATATTGCATATAAAAATTGTTATTTAAGTTTGCAATTATTTTTCTTCAAATTATATTTCATGACAAAAAACACAGACGTAACAAATAAATTACGTAAACATTAATTTGGTACATAACAATGATTATCACGGTATAATATTGCATGAATTTCAAAATAAAATTCCATAATTGTAGTTTATATATTATAGACACTTTTCAGAAACCCTGTATGTTATGTAAATTATTGATTATTTTGGTATAAACTTCAAGGTCAAAATGTCATCGTAAAATGACGTTCGGTTAATAGTTCGAACGGTGTAATTTCGGAGTGACATTAGGAATGCATAAGAACAAAGTGAACTTATCTACAATAACATAGAAAACAGATATTTGGATTTGAAAACAATGATGTTTATTTATAAACAATTGAAAAATGAAACAAAAATTAAAAACAACTAAAAAGTTGTTGATTGAGAGCTGGGAGAGACGCGGTGTAGATTCAATAATGTGAGGACGCATTAAAATTTCTCTCCTCTAAATTTTTGTAAATCTCAAACATTTGATATATTTTAAGTTTAAAGAATTAATCATAGTATTTAGAAACAATGATGCTATAAAATAACAGAAACTTTCTATCGAATACATAATAAAAAGTGAAAAGTTAGTGAAACGCCGAGAATTGGTAAGGTGAACAATTTACCTTTATTAATCTGCTTTTCGTTTGCTCATTCACGTATCTTCCGTGAATAAATTGTTGCTCCTGGCGAAATAAATCACGTCACATCATTTTAATATCAAAATTTCGCTTTTATGATCATAGGTGATCGTATTTCTTCCAAATGTTTCATCCCAGAGACAAGAAGATGCCAAGCATAGACTTTTCCTTTCGTGTGTAACATATTTGTCCTATAAAACATCGTTCATAATTTTCATTTGTTAGGTTATATTGTGTAAAAATTTATTCGTTGGTAAAATTATTAGATATAGATATTCAATCTCCACTAGATCGGGATAGAACATTGAAATTACATTAAAGGAAATAATAAAGGAAATAATACTCACCAAATCATTGCGATAAATCATCAGTTTGCCTCACAAACACACTTGGTTTTCATTCTTTATTTAATAACTGAATTACCATTACCATAGAATAACTCAACGTCACGTCAACATTAACAAATTATTAGAGTAGAGATTGAATGGTTTGTGGAAGCTTTCAAAAACATATAGAGATAAGTATAGGAAGCGAAATTTATTTGATATGTTTCATATTTAATAGTATTCATAAAAATAAAAAAAAACGTACTTACGCAAAGGTTTAATTAATATGATTATACAATTATGATTCAGAAAATGTTCATTATTCAAACAACTATTCACAATTAAAATCTATTTATCTATGTTTTTCCTTTCTTTTCTTTGATATCTTACCTTTCAGTTTCTTGTTACTACCGATCGCCAAGTGCCGAATCTCATCCCTGAGGTATAGTGTCATAAAGTTACATAACTCATAATTTTGTTACTAAATAAAATTTTGAATTGAAAATTAGCGGTTAGCTAAACCAATTCTGGCGCCCACAATCATTAAAAAAAAATATTTAAAGTCAAATCAATTATAAATACATACTCATAAATATAAGATCCATAATAAAGTAGCATCCCAATATAGGATCATTAATAAATAAATAAATGTTATTACTCTAATATTTTAAATACATGATAAAATATATATATATATATATATATATATATATATATATATATATATATATATATAGCATGTCATCTCACAACAACAACGATGCTAAACTCTACACAATAACAATATGTATACTGTTGTTCATCTCTCTGCCAACTGTCGCGGTACGAGGTTGAGAATACTTCCTGTGTTATATATTATCGAAACATTAATAAATATCAAGAACTTAACATTAATATAAAAAATGAATGGTATGTAGTAGGGCAGTATCATTTTGGAGGTTATAAGCACTTCTCTTGAATGCGCTTATTCGCATTTTTATCGAGCTCTGCTTTGCGAAATCACAACATTTTGTGCATATTACAGTCCCCAAAGCGAGGTCGCTGGGACTGTGTTTCTACGAAATGATTATCTACGATAAGATATTATATTGAGTTCTCCGCGACGTACTGCGACTTCGCTGGTTGACTTGGATGTGAGTCACAGCTTGTGAACAGGTTAGGTTAGGTTTGAATTAAATTTTATAATTTTTAGTTAAATTTTATTCATATATTTGGTAATTTTATATTTCATTATAAATTATGGGTCAGACCCTATAAACTGCAATTATTGGGTTTTGTTAAGCTTAGAACTCGTTACTATTGGCACATCAAGCCAATTTCTACTCGGTTCTCCACATTGTAATTTTCTTCTTTGCATTAATTTGAGAATGAACTTTGAGGATTCTTTAGGTGTTCGAGCTCGAGCTGGATCATCGAAATTAACGTAGAATAGTCCAAAACGCTTACTGAAAAAAATGTTGATTTTAATAAGGTACCATATATCACAATACAAGAAATTAACGTTCCAAAATATGTTGATTAACAAATTGCTCCAATACCAAAAGCAATTTGGTAAAATCAAAGTTTATTAATATGAATATTCCTGAAAATTTCTCTTCCAGCGAAGACTATGCTTCATTCACTACACCGTCAACAAAAACATAATTTGGACTGCTTATAACCGTTTGGTATATGAAAGCTATGAAAAATGAGTTCGGACAGTTGAAACGCAATAAATCTGCGTTTCTCCTGAAATAACTTAGCGACGGTAATGTAGACACATCCTATATTCACCTAGTATTTTGATTTCTGAACTGAGATTTCACGGTCAGTTGTGTGTATAACTTCTCTCGCCAGAGAGAATGTTAGTTCCGAATATTGAGAAATTAGGAGAGGTATTTCGAATTTTTATACATCTGTTCTTGATTTTAAACATATTTATTTCCGCACCAAATCAAGGAATGTCTCTCTCATTATTGAACCATCACGGTGAATATATATATATATATATATATATATATATATATATATATATTTGTCAATCAACTTGGTTTTCGATTTGAAAAGTACATTTAAGTGAATGGTAAGTTTATACATAGGGTAACATACCCAAATTTTGGCACCATTCCAATCATTGGCATCATCCCTGCATTTCTTAAAAGTTTGTTTACGTTTGAAGAATTTGTCAAAAACTCATAATATACTATTAATCTGGCAACTACGCTAAAATGCATACACCTATTACTTTTTGTACTCAACGTTAGTTTTGTTGTGGTAAAGTGTATGCGACCTTCCAGTAAAACGGTAAGAATTTGATATCAGAATAAGCATGTGAGTGAATTGAAATAGACTTTTATGGTTTAAAAAACAACTTAATAATTATTCTTATATATTACATATGTTATTTAAGGTGGTAAATAATGATTATTTTAATCTGTTAGTCGTTTTTAATTGTTTAAGTATTAATAAAAGGTGTGCCAATTATTAGAACTATAATTTGCAATTTTTCAAATATTGACACCCTGTGCCAAAGAACATGGTGCTCTGTCTATTTTTAGTTCCAAATATTGGCACTGTATATATTTCTTGTTTTAGATCAAAATGCCTAAAAAAACTAATGAAAACAGGAAAAGTATAACATCACCCACTTCCAGTTTATCCAGCAAAGTCACTAAAAGGTATGGAAATAATTTTTTACTGTTTGTTTTTTTGGATTTGCTAAGCAAGTACTTAAGAAATCTGATTTACTTAAATCAACAAAAGAGCTGGAATTATCTGTACAATATATATATATATATATATATATATATATATATATATATTAGGGTGTCAACATTAATAACAATAAAAGTTAATAAAACCTATATTTGGCACCCTACCGACATAATTGGAAACATGCCAAGAATATTATTTTCTGGTGCAAGCAAAATGCACTAAAATTTAACAATTATAAAATTGCCTATACTTAATACGGTATGCAATCTAAATCAAAAATAGTCAACAGTCACCGTAATTTTTGTCTAATTTTACAAATAATGGGTGTTTTTTATTATTTTTCAACACCGTTTAACAATCTTAAACTGAATCATTTTATAGTAAAAAGCATACCTACCTATGTTTTGCAGGTACAAAAAAAGTGTTTCTTCCTACAATGAAGAAAGCCTTCAGCAGGCTATACAGGAAATTAAATCGGGGGAAAGCAAAAAAGTCCGTTGCTAAGAAGTACGGAATTCCACGATCTACCTTGCAATTTCGACTTGGTAGCAAGTTTACAAAACCTGAAAAAGGTAGAAGTACCTACCTCACGAAAGAGGAGGAAATAGTCATCTGGATTCTAGACAATGATAGAAAGGGGTTTCCAAGACGCCAAAGTGACCTCCAAATTACGGTCAAGTCGTTTCTAGATAATAATAAGAGACAAACTCCCTTCAAGGACAATTTACCTGGCATTCATTGGTATAAACTTTTTATGAAACGTCATCCCAATCTACGAGAACGTACAGCGGAAGGTGTCACTTCAGCTTCTTCAGTTGTCGCTGAAAAGGATATTCGAGGGTAGTTTCAAAACATTGAGAAGTATCTGAAGGAAAAGGAATATTTTTTTATTTTAAATGACCGTGTCTACAACGAAGACGAAACCTGTTTTTTATTTAATCCTCAATTAGGAAAAGTTATAGCTCCGAAATGTAAGAGGAACGTTCATGAAGTAGATTTGGGGAAAGCAAAACAAAACCTGACGAACCTGACGGTTATGTTCACGTTCTCTGCCACGCCACCGATGATAATCTATCCAAATATGAGATTATCTACGAATATTACTCAAGCAATTCCTGATGGATGGACAATCTGAATGAGTGATAATGGATGCATGAAGTCAGAAGTATTCGTTGATTATGTCAAAAACCATTTACATCCACATTTGAGACAGCATCAAGAAGTTACATTTCCAATTACTCTTTTTGTTGATGGGCACCGCACACATTTATCTTTAGAGTTAAGTCAAGTATGTACCGAGCTTCAGATAGTGTTAGTCTCTTTATATCCAAATTCAACGAGACTTATGCAGCCAGCGGACGTTTCCAATTTTCGTCCACTAAAAAGTTTATGGAAACAAGGCGTTCTTGACTGGCGACGGACCAATCGCTATTGTCAGCTAGGAAAACATTTTGCTCCCATTTTAAAAACTGTGGTAGATCAACTGAAGCCAAAAAATACTATTATTGGATTTAAGGCTTGTGGTCTTTTTCCATGGGACCCTGAAGCTCTTGACTACAGTAAATGTCTTGGTAAGAATACACTTGCAAAGGAAGGTTTTACAAGTGAAAAACTTAAAAAACTGAATACTGATGGAGACATATTGCAATTCTTTCAGGAAGATTTGCAAAAAGAAATAAAAATAAAATCAGTAGTAATTGTTTCTGTAATTATTTTAGCATTCTTTGCCAAATTTATGAATATATCAACACTAACCATAATAAAGATCAGTTTCAACGAGCAGATCTCTTTTCGGATGTTGAAATTAATAACATGCCCATTGTATTTGAGGAAAACACCATCAGAGAACCTGAAATAATCTTATTTGAGAACATAGTGCGGGATGAAGAAAGTGCGCAACATACTGAAATTTTGGCGACGGCAAATGTCGCCGATAAAGATGTTCTTTTATCTGAAGAAATTGTATTACCAATACATGCTAACGAAATATTCAATATGAACCAAATATTTTTGTTAAATGAGAACGACTCTACTGCTTCAGGACAAGCAAATGGATCTACTGATGATCCTGAAATAAGTTTAATTTTAACACAGAGTGAGGAAGAAGATATTAACACTTCATTACAGAAAAATGGCATTGATATACCAATTGATCAGCGTTTAAATATCCCAGAAACACCAGTAAGAGAAGGAAATCGTAATACTGAACGATCTAGTTTTGTTATTTCTTCAATAGTGTACAAAAAAAAATCAACAAGAGAAAATGCTCTTAAAGGAAGAGGAAGAACTGAAAAAAAGGCACGAAATAAAGCCAAAAGAGAGCAGATTAAACTCAACAAAAATAAAGAAATAAAAAAGCGAAAAGTCAAAACAAATAATGTAAATAAAAAACAAGGTGGTAAAACAGTATCTCGAAAATGTTTACTCACACCAAATGACACATTAAAATCTAAAGAAAACGATGAAACTCCTAGGAGTGGAATAACTAAGCCACTTCTTATATTAAGTACTCAAAACACAACGTCACAAGAGAACAAAAACCACCTCACATAAGAAATTTGACGTCTACCATGGAAGACAAATGCGAGCCAAATGTTTATCCAAGAAATAATATTGCTGCAACTAAAGGACTATGTTTTATATGTGTTAACGCCATATATTTAACGAATATTGGCATTCAATGCCAAACTTGTCAAAGTGTCTAAACAAAAAGAACTTGTATAAGGAAAAGTTTAAGTGCATCATTTGTTTGACCCGACATGCCGAAAATATTTCTGGAAAATCTAGAGTATAGTAATTATTAGAATAATTTGGACAATAAGACCAGTAAAAATTACCTACTTTTATTTCGTATTCCTATGTAACTAAATCAAAATTACTTTTCTTATTTTTTTTAAAACTTTAAAGCAGATTTTGTATTTCCCAATCGGAAAAAAACTTGGTTTGTTGTGTGTTTTGTAACATATTGGTAGATTTGCTCGAATAAATTCCATTTTATATAATTGCTAATTATTACTTCCAATCTCAATTGCGATTACGAAATTCATGAGAAAATCATTTCCAAATCTTTTCGTATTACAGGGCGATTTCACTTGATAATAATGCTATTTTGGGACTTTCATAATTTTGTTGTTTTATAAAGAGAATTAGTGTTTTAAATAAAACTCAACGTGTCTAGCTAATTCCACAATATAATGAAAAATGTTGAAAATTCTAAAAAATTGACAATTGTTTCGATAACTGAATATCATCGTCAGAATGACAGAAGTTACATTTTATTTGATGCCTACCTGATGTTTAGTAGTTATTTTTGGCTAGACCAAAAAGTGACCCAACTTGTGATCGACTTAATATATGTTTATAGAAAAAAGAAGAAACCCACAATATGAAGTTGTCAATGAACAGTTAAATCTAGGGAGTTCTCCATTAATAAACTGTCTTCTTAAGTGATAATTGTAAAGATCAGCAGATATAGTTTTCCTAGTTTTCTATATCATTGCACAGTTATACTGATCTTAATTGGAAAAATGATATCCAGGATATCACCATAGGGCTAATAATATTTGTAAAATCACATCTTCTTTTTTCTATTAACATATATTAAGTCAATCACAAGGTAGGTCACTTCTTGGTCTAGCCAAAAATAACTACTAAACATCAGGTAGGCATCAAATGAAATGTAACTTCTGTAATTCTGACGATGAGATTCAGTTATCGAAACAATTGTCAATTTTTTAGAATTTTCAATATTTTTCATTATATTGTGGAATTAGCTAGACACGTTGAGTTTCATTTAAAAGACTAATTCTCTTTATAAAACAACAAAATTATGAAAGTCCCAAAATAGCATTATTATAAAGTGAAATCGCCCTGTAATACGAAAAGATTTGGAAATGATTTTCTCATGAATTTGGCATACAAGGATGTGATGATGATACCAACAAAGATAAATCTGAACTACATTATAACTTGGGAGATACGGGTGATGAAAGTGAATATTTCCCATACTCAACACCCGGTATCTCGAAAAATAGTCATAAGATCATGTTGCGCCCATTGAATTATTTCACCAGAATGATCAATTCTACAACATATCAAAAATTCAAGAAATTTGACGGAGCGCCATTTTACTATATAAGGTGTGCGGGGTCCTTTCTTGTCAAGAAAAAGGTGTTGTTTCATTTACCCGTGAGCTTGATATTCTTGAAGCATCTTACTAGAAGCATTGAAACGATCTAAAATGACATTCCAAACAATGACTAGAAAAGCTGTTTCTAAATGCTGTAGTTTTCGCTGCAATCCCGTAACTTCAGATCGCGTAGTCGGTTTACCATCTCTGCTTTCGGCAATAAATTCCAGTGCATCAATAATTGCAGATAATTCTATTTCTCACAAGTAACATGCATCACGTTGATCAGACCAACGAGTTTGAGATATACTCTTATACACGTAAGAATAATCTCACTAAATGAACAAAAAGTGAAGATACAATAAGTAAAGAATATTACGCGATAATTGATTTGTTTAATAATTAAGCCCACAGACTGAAAAATGAATAGAAGCATTTTATTGCAATATATTCTATAGAAATTTTTTTATGAAAACTAATCTGAACCGAATTTTAAAATTGATTGTTTTTAATTTTTTCGCCTTTAAAATTTTGGCATTTCAAAAATTCTTCCGCCCCTCCGATTATTCCGCCATAATCCCGATGCTCACGGGGCTAGGCGTAAATCCATCACCGATGCCAACACATTGATAGAACGATATAATACAATATTAAATTATATTGAAAATGAGGATGAAGTATTACTCACGTATCGCCTGAAGACCATTCGATATTATCCATTAAACTCCAGATCAAAATTCCATCAATTTTCACACCGTCATTGATAGCGTCAACTATTTTGCACAGGAAGTCCTATAGAATGAAACTTTATTTTTAATACTATCTTTATTTGAGCTCCCTTTCACGGCTTGTGAGAGGAACGAGATGTAGTTAGACAATAATTATATAGCTTATGTCTTCGCATCCTTCTCTCCGTTCTCGCATCCCTGAAGAAAAAACTGGAGAGGAGAAGGATGCGATTTAGCAATTTTATATGAAACTTGATAGGTAAAGAATGCGCTAACAGGAGACGAGGGAATTAATATAGATCTCAACCTAAACAATGAATTAACTCATAACCCTTACTTCCGAAAATAGTTCTTGAAGCGCCTGAATCCAAAAGACCTAACAAACTTTTACCTAGGATATCCAAGATAATCTACGACAGCACGATAATTAATTACCGATGAATTATAATTGACGCACTCTACCCGATCGTTCAAGCACGTCTCGTTTCCCTGATTGGATCTGGGAGAGCAATAAGGATAAGTCCTAACCGAGAACCTCTCTTTTCTATAAGTAAAGCGATACGTCTCACCGGTGGGAGAAGACGAAGTAGAGAGGGGCGGAGTTCCAACTTCTGACACAGGTCTCACATGCGATGACACATAAGCTTTATCTGGCTCCCGACAATTCCATCTCCTCGAAGGTACACTTTAATTTTCAATAACCGATTTCCTAGCTTCTAATTTATGACCCAAAATCAATAACTCACGCATGCTATTAATCTCCACTAGTCAAAGATGATTATGGAATTACGGTGCGATATTCCTCAACAGGATTTTAAGTTATGTCTCCTCCAAAATGAGTCAAGTCTTTCTTTTGAAATAACCAATCATCAAAGCCAAATAAATTCCCATACTCTCATCAGGACCCTATGTTCTCCACTACTGATAATAGTTCTACGAAGTCATCCCAAGAGTTTAACTGTTCTCTATAAGCTGAATAAATTTGATAAGCCCTACCCGAAAATAAATCGCTACCACTAGATAACAAATTTATTACAAATCACTTAAATCTGGTGCAATCAATGACTAAAAAATGCAAAGAATAAATTAAAGTTACCAAAACAATATATATATATATATATATATATATATATATATATATATATATATATATATATATATACATACTTATACATTCACGGCGTGAAGTGGCATCCGCCCATGGTAAAATCGCGGTAGCTGTGGCGTCCGCGGCACTATGAGATCCGATATACGGATGTCACAGTGCATCGAGCTCCAAAATATCGCAAACGGTTTAGTGAATACTTGGGAAACTATTGCTGATGAAATCAGCAGGACGTCACTTTGGTCGTTTTTTGTATAAACCTAAACACCAAGGCTCACAGGTTCTCCGTACGCGGCGTTATAGTAGCACACTTATATATTTTATACATCTGACGCACAAAGTGGCATCTGTCAGTATACATATCGAAGAACGGTATAGTTTGGCGTCTCTATATGTATTTTTCTTGCATAGTGGCATCCTGGCAGTGTTGTCGATCTCACTTCTAGTTATAGAAAGTTTTAACATTGAATGTGATGATTTACATCTGTTTTTATTTTTTGATACCATTGTTGACAGTGCGGAGGATGCTAGTTATTGCAGAATATCTACCGTTATTAATAGAAAAATGATATTTTCGTTCCACAATTCACTCAAATCTGATTTTGAGGCAAAATTAAACACTACTGGCGATAAAAATTAATAAAGCTGGTGATAAAACAAACTAATGAATTCTGAATTTCTGTAAATAAGTGAAAAATAAATTGAATTTTCCAACGTAAACCACGAGGTGAAGTAAAATTACTACTCAACTTTCAGGTTAATTTTCGAATGGGTATATTTTTCAACTTCACTATAGCAGAAGTCAAGTTTTTTTTGTGAAAATTCCGAAAACCTAAATGCAATCAGATTACTACGTGGATTGTTAGTAGTTGACCTGGAATATTGAATTTCACAAAAATTTCGAAGACGTTGGAAGTCCTTCTGGCCTATACAGGGTGTATCAATGATAACTGTATGGACGATAACTGCATCCTCATTTGATCTAAGGAAAAAAATGTCTTAAATAAAAGTTGTAGAGAGCAATAAAAGCTATGTATGCACTAGAGTTTTTACACCACCGGTTCCAAATAGTGCAGAGCAAAAATGAAAGCTATGTTCCAATATACAGGGAGTCTGATAAATGCAAAACTTAAACATGTGCTAATGGTGTTCTACTGGTGTGATGTCTGTATACAGGGTGTCCCAGACCAACAAACAATTAATCCTACAGAGTGAACTAAAGCTCATAATAGGGCGATTGAAATCAACTTTCCTTTATATGCTCCATTGAGACGTGTGACTTTGATGAAGGTTTCTTTTCATACTCTTGAATAATTCGAAACCCGTGAAAAGTTATGCTCAGAATTTTGAAGAAAAAATTAGAAACAGAATTTCTAAAAGAAAAGTGTGAACACGAAATTTCAAAAAAAGTCTTGAAATCACTTGAATTGCTAATGAAGATCATATCAAAAGAATAAGAAATCTAAAGAGATAATGAAGTAGTGAAGAATCCATCATGACTCTGTAAAAGGTTTCAGAACAGTATTATCATTAAAGCTCTTCTCTATTGTGCGTTTTAGATAGAATAGAAATAAAAAAATATTTCATGAAACTTATACAAATATTCGTACCAAAAATAAACAGGACATATTCCAAATAAATATACGTCTGTAATGCCCGTGCAAAAATTGCCATATTTTTTTATAATTGTACTTACTCCCTTCTTTCGATTTTCAATAATCTCGTTCTTTTCAATTCATAAACGCAGCCGCTACGAATTTTTTTAAAGTGGCTAAATTTTTTTATTAAGAATCACCTTAAAAAAATTCGTAGCGGCTACGGTTATGGATTGGAAAGAATTAAATTAGTAAAAATCGAAAGAGGGAGGTAAGTACAATCATAAAAATAAGTCATTTTTCCAACGGCATTACAAACCGAGTTATAAAACATCAAAGTTGAAATAAGAAATCAATTCAACACCCTGTATCTCATTAAGGACAAGACTTATCACACATGTTTATAAGAACTTTTCGTCTTAAAATGGAGTGACGAAGCGCCCACTACAATATTTTAGATTACTTAGGAAACACCCGTATATAAAGAGAACATATATTTATTTGGAATATGTACTGTTTATTTTTTGTACGAACATTTGTATAAGTTTCATCACATATTTTCTTATGTCTATTCTATCTAAAAGGCATAACAGAGAAGAGCTTTAATGATGATACTGATCTGAAAACTTGTACAGAGTTATGATGGATTCTTCACTACTTCATTATCTCTTTAGATTCCTTATTCTTTTGATATGATCTTCATTAGCGTTACACCTAAGTCTATCAATTCAAGTGATTTCAAATTTTTTTTAAAATTTCGTGTTCACACTTTTCTTTTACAAATTCTGTTTCAATTTTTTTCTTCAAAATTCAGAGCCTAACTTTTCACGAGTTTCGAATTATTCAAGAGTATGAAAAAAAACTTCATCGAACTCATACGGCTCGATGGAGCATATAAAGGAAAGTTGATTTCAATCGCCTTATTTTGAGCTCTAGTTCACTCTGTAGAATTAATTGTATGTTGGTCCGGGACACCCTATATACAGACATCACACCAGTAGAACCATTAGCACATATTTAAGTTTTGAATTTATCAGACTCCCTGTATATTGGAACATAGCTTTCATTTTTGCTCTGCACTGTTTGGAACCGGTGGTGTAGTAATGAACAGACTACAGTTTTTTCCCAACACCAAACCGCTATGGTGTTGGGAAAAAAACTCTAGTGTATACATAGCTTTTTTTGCTGTCTACAACTTTTATTTAAGAGATTTTCTTCTTATATCAAATAAGGATGCAGTTATCGACCATACAGTTGCCATTGATACACCCTGTATATGTCAGAGAGAGTTTCAACGTCTCCGAAATTTTTGTGAAGTTCAATATTCTAGGTCAACTACTTACAGTCCACCTAGTAATCTGATTGCATTTAGGTTTTCGGAATTTTCATAAAATAAACTTGACTTCTGCTATCTGCTATAGTGAAGTAGAAAAATATACCCATTCGAAAATTAACCTGAAAATTGAGTAGTAATTCTACTTCATCTCGTGGTTTACGTTGGAAAATTCAATTCATTTCCCCCCTATTTACAGAAATTTAGAATTCTTTAGTTTGTTTTATCGCCAGCATTATTCATTTTTATGGCCAGTAGTGTTTTATTTTGCCTCACAATCAGATTTGAGTGAATTGTAGAACGAAAATATCATTTTTTTTATCAATAACGGTAGATCTTCCGCCATAACTAACATCCTCCGCACTATCAACAATGGTAATAAAAAATTAAAACAGATGTAAATCATCACATTCAATGTTAAAAGCTTTCTATAACCAGAAGTGAGGGCGGGGTAACACTGCCAGGATGTCACTATGCAAGAAAATTACATATATATAGACGCCAAACTACACCGTTCTTCGATATGTATACTGCCGGATGCCACTTTGTGCGTCAGATGTATAATAAATACATAAGTGAGCTACTATTTTGGAACTCGATGCACTGTCACGTCCGTATATCGGAGATAGTGCCGCGGACGCCACAGCTACCGCGATTTTAACATATATATATATATATATATATATATATATATGCCGTACCGATGAAGGCTAATGCTCTTTTGCGTGATATGCCCGCTAATTCTGTTTTTGTTATATATATATACGTGAAACGTCAAATAAAAAATAGAATTTGATACATTATTTATAATTAACCTGATGCCCAAGAACAATGGAAGGAATATATATATATATATATATATATATATATATATATATATATATATATATATATATTGTGATGTATATTTTAATGTGAATCATTTAATAAATTTTATTCTTCTGAAGTTTAATTTATCTTTGCCACGGCCTGAGATCTTATCACAGGTGAGTTCTTTCGGGTGCCAATTTTATTATTGTTTTTAAATTTGGTGAATGAAAAATTCTTCTTCAAACCAGGATAAAATAACAAAACCTTTAATATTTAAATAACAATTTTCAAAATTATAATGTTCTTCCCAATTTGTTAAATTTATGGTGCAAATGACATTTGAAAAAATTTGAAAATGTCGAATGTCAATGGCAAATAATTGCTGGTTCAATCTTCAGGATTATTATTTTAATACAATTTACAACTAACTATACACCTTATAACTAATTCCTAACTACAGTCTCAGAATAGAATGGAAGATATAGAAAAAAGAAACAAAAATGTTGCAAAGATTCTAGAGTTTACACGCACTCGTTGGAATTCAATTTCGTTCTTCTATAATCAAAAGATATACGTTAAATTAGCATACCTTTCGTGTCATATTCAATTGACTTTGTTTTCTTTTAAACGTTTATATATCGATATAATAATCAAAATTTTGTTACCAATCCTCTCCTCGGTATACTTCGCTGACTCTAAAAAAATCTTGTCTCGCTTCAAACTGGATACAAATCGGCTGTCACCCTAACACAGGATTTCTCACACCAGAAACGTTTAATACAATTTCCTGATACCAGTAAGTTCTTTATGTTTTTACACAATTGTCTAAATTATATTCTTTTCTAATTGTGAGCAGTAATATTTCGTGAAACAAATTTTTTATGTACCGATCTTAAATTATTTTCCCATCCAAAAAATTTGATTTATTTGACATTGACATTTCTCAAAAAAAATCTTTTTTTCTCGTTAGGGTTATATCCAATCAGATGAACGATTGTAATACGCTCTGAAGGTAAAGAAGCTTTAATATAATTGTCACCTTTAAAATATTCCAGTTGTCAAAAATTCATTTGATTTAGTCTCGTATTGTTACTTATCCAACCATTTCATCTTTCATAACATATCATTTTATTCAATTATTCATTGTTATTTACTAGTTGTTCTATTTATGGCAAAATATGATTTGTTAAACATTTTATTATTATTTTATTTCAATGTGACATTGTGTCAAATTCCTTTTAATGACTGGATAAATGACAATTTTGGAATTCACCTCTGATAGGATACGTTCACAGTTACGAGTACGTGGAACTGTTATAACTAAATAGAGACATTGGTACTTCAAGATTTGTTTATTAAATGATCCAGTGAATATAGTTACCCAGATTAAACCTTTCTAATATACCAAATGTCGCCTAAATTGCCAAAAAAAATCTTTAACATCAATTTTTATATTTTTAATATATATATATATATATATATATATATATATATATATATATATATTGTTGTTTGAAAAATTACAGATTCGGATTTTTGTAGAGTCATACAGGTTGACATGCCACATTTCTTGAAATAGTCAACTGGAATCTGAACTTTAAACTGAACCTACTACGATTTCACAAACAGGACCGCTTCTAGATATTTTGGTTCGCGTTAGAGATATCGAAAAATATTATAAAAAAAAGTTCTTCAGAATATTATGTTAACCCCACATACCAAATTCCATCACAAAATTCGCATTTTCACTTTTTTCATTTTTTGGTCTAAGTATACAAAATTATTATTTATTTTGATAATTAGTGTGCCGTGGAAATTAAAATCTTGACACAGTGTCATGTATTCAAATATTTTATTAAAGTAAACAGCACTTTCAAAGGAATAATTATTTTATTATTATTATTATTATTATGGGAAAACAATTTTGATAATTGATTAAATCTAAGAAAAAGTATCAAACAATAATTTTCATAATACAAATAAACCTCTCTCAACTAGTTCTCCGCCTAATCGAAAACATGTTTCGATTCTTTTGCGATTTTTTTTAATTCCGGGATGCTGATTTCTTTACAGGCTTGCCTTATTCTGGCACAAAGTTCATCTCGATTTCTGGGCCTTGTTTTATAGACTTTTTTTTACCATTCCCCAGGAATAAAAATCAAGTGATGTAATATCGGGAGACCTCGGAGGCCACAGTTCAAAAGGACTGTTTCTTCCTATCCAGCGCATAGGATAATTTTGGTTCAACCATTGACGAACAAACCTTGAATTGCGGACGGATGCACCGTCTAGCTGCAAATTACGCACATTAAGGGGAAGATTTTCAATGCTTGCAAAAATTTCCCTTCGAGGAAGTTAACAAAGCGATCAGCATTCAATGATCCATTGAAGGAAAAAGGATCAATTATACGGTCTCCTAAAACCCCACATCAGATATTGACTTTCTGGGAATATTGGTTTTTACAATTGATAACCCAGTGAGGATTATTTATGGCCCAGTATCTACAACTTTGAGAGAATGAACAACCGACAACCCCGGGTTTGATTACAGACGCACTCAATAATGGTGCGTTTGCTATGTAAGTACAAACAGAATGAATAAAAACGTTACAATATTACTTTATTATTCATAATATTACTTTTAATTTGAGTCTGAAAAGTGAAATTTCGTTATTCAATTCATTAATCAATTCCTTAAAATTAGAGTTATTATCTTTCATTTTATTCAAAAATGTACCTTACTCATCTTAGGTTCAATTTATGTATAATTCTATTTGTGACTAATAAAATTTAAAACTTACTGAAAAATAGTCGGATCGCACAGTATCGTTTAAATTGTTGTCGGAGTCAAACGTTCCAAATCCTATTTCTGTGATTATAACATCGTTAGGACCATATTGTTCCTCGAACCATTTTAGAATATTGTAAACTCCTTGTGGAATAGCCTAAAATCATTTAATGAACAGAATAACTTCATGTTCTTTCAGTTGATCATAAAAAAATAATTGAATCCGTGAGCGCATAAAGGAAACAAGCCTATTTATATTTACGTTGTAAGAAGGGATAGATCAATAGCATTGTGTGACTCATTTAAAAAGAATAGAGAAATACGGAGTTAGCAACGAGAAGAAAGTGTAGTTCAATAGTGGCGGGTGGCGTGTAAATTTTGTAGAAAGTGAAATCATTTTAAGAACTCATATGTCGACCCACCTCAAATATTTTCGCTAAATGCCGTCAGAGAGCTCTGCGGGATCGACTTCTCGTGAGTTGATATAGCCTGCTTTCTCCAACACGATCTCAGTGTGATCAGAGCTGTTTATAGAAGTGTATGTGCATTTTCGTTATTTGGTAACTGCGAAATAAATTCACTCGAACGCACAATATTTGTAATATCCCTCGAAGGCTTCCACCAAATTTCAAGTGAGTGAGTATAGCACTGTTTTGTGCGTCTTATGTTGTGAATTTGTCTGTGGTTTTTAAGTGATTATCTCACCGTTTTTCAATGTAGTAGCTAAGTTGAAGTGTGGAGGTTACTTGGGGCTAGTGAACTACCTTGAAACGGGGTATGTTGACCAGGTGGGTCGACTCACCCCGTGTACGATATAAATTTAAAGTAAAGTATTTTTTTTGTAGTTTCAACAACAATGAGAACATATAACAGGAAATCTCAGAGAGCTACTATTCCAGAAGAAATTATATAAAGGGCGATGGAGGCCGTTTTGGTAGAAAATATATCAATAAGAACATCTGCAAGGGAATATGATATTGCCATAAGGACTCTCGGCAAATATTGCAAAAAAATTAAAGAAAAATAATCAAAAAATCAGAGAATTGATAAGAAATACGAGAGTAGGCTACCAAAAAACTCGACAGGTAAGTGCCTAACGCTCAACAAGCAGTGGAATATCAAAAATATATTTCGATTATATTCTAGGTCTTTTCTGAAAATCAAGAAATACTGTTATGGCAATAATATAACAAAAGCTGCAGATATATGCTATAGACTCTTACCTAAAAAAGTAAGGAAATTTGCCTGGCAGTATGCTGTTGCCAGTGAAGTAATTATTCCAGAGACCTGGAACGCAAAAAAGTCAGCAGGGGAAGATTGGTTTACAAGTTTTCTCAAACGACACCAATCTCTCTCCATCAGTACAATTGAACCTACAAGCCAAGCGCGAGCTTGAAGCTTCAATATAAATAAGGTCAAAACATTCTTCGACAATTTAGATGAAGTTTTAAGGGGACAAAACTTTGAGGCTGCAGACATTTGGAACGTAGATGAGACTGGGGTGACAACGGTTTAAAAGGTAGTGGTAGCCAGACGGGGATTCAACCAAGTGCGAAAAAGAACCTCAGCTGAAAGAGGAACGTTAGTAACCGTAGCAGTGGCTGTTTCGCCCAACGGAAATTCAATGCCCCCATTCTTCATTAATCAGACAGTTCATTTTCGTAATCATTTCATAGAGGATGCTCCTGTTGGCAGTTCAGGGGATACCAATCCATCAGAATGGATGAATGAAGTGGGCTTCATTAAATTTGCAAAACACATTGTTAGGAATTCCGATCGTCTAGAGAAAGACCCGTATTACTCCTTCTCGATAACTTCGATTCCCACTTATCTATCGAAGCAATAGATTATTTCAAGGATAATAGCGTCATCGCCCTATCGTTTCCACTTCACTGCAGCCATAAACTGCAATCTCTAGACAAGAGCGTTTATGGCCCTTTTAAAAAACATATCAATACAGCTACCGTTGCATGGATTACAAATAGTCCTGGGAAAACCATGACAATTTATTCCATTCCAGGTATTGCGAAAATCGCTTTACCTCTGCCTTGTACTCCAACAAATATAAAAGCAGGATTCACAGCCACCGGAATATGCCCATTCATTAGGGACATTTTCACTGAACATTATTTTTTGTCCTCTTATTCGACGGATCGACCATTCTGTGATAAAACAAATATTGTAGGAGATGGTAGTAATGCTAAATCTAATCAGCCACAAGATTTACGTTTCTCAGATCACGATATTCCAGAAAAGGACCTCCTGGAGGCGGATCCGTCCACTGCCTAAGACATTGAGGAAAATAATATTTTAACCTAAAACAGCAGAACCACCGTTACTCCAGAAGATGTTTGTCCATTTCCCAAAGCGAAAGACAGAAAGGCAACAGAAAAAAGAAAAGGAAAGAAAAGAAAAAAAGGTAGGGGAATTGTGCCCGAGATGGCAGACTTGCTGAGCTGGCATAGTCGCTATTTAATGTACATACATTTTGAATTACGCGCCTTTTGTTGCGCTCCCTTAAAGCCACCGGCTCAAACAAACTATGGGGTGGCTTTTAGCGTCAAAAACGTTTAATATCCCTTTTGGGACTTTAAGACGTAGGGCAACTAAGGAGGAAGGCTGGAAAAAAGGTAACATAGGAGGTCACAAAAGCACATTCAATGAAAATCTAGAAACTGAACTGGTCCAACATATCAAAAAAATGGAATCCATGTTTTTTGGGCTATTACCGGATGACGTCCGAAAACTGGCATTTCAAATTGCAGAAGCAAAACAAATCCCTCATCGATTTTCTACTGAAACTAAAATGGCTGGGTGGACCTGGCTGAATGGTTTCAGGCAACGTAATCCTACGATATCCTTACGATCACCTGAGAGTACTACTGCAGCTCGAGCTAGGCTTTTAACAAAGTTCAAATTGACAAATACTTTCAAATGCTTTCTGGAGTATCGGATCAACATAAATTCCTGCCGAATGATATTTGGAATATGGATGAATCGGGTATTACCACCGTTCCTTCGAAGAATACAAAAGTTTTGGCCACCAAAGGCAGAAAACAAGTAGGCGTTTTAAGTAGTGCTTAACGAGGTCAGCGACTAACGACCGTTTGTTGTATGAACGCAGCAGGTAAGCTTATGATTTTAAAGTACCTAGGTACCTATAAAAAATCGTTATGTAATTTTTTAGAGACATATCTCCCTCCTGCACTCATATTTCCAAGAAAAACATGAAAGCTGAATTAATGGATGGAGCACCTGTTGGATCTGTGGCATTTACCCAAGAAAATGGGTACATGAATAGTGACATATTTCCTAAATGGTTGAAGCACTTTGCGAAATATGCCAAACCATCAAAGCAAAATAAAGTCTTGTTGTTATTGGACGGACACACTAGCCATAAAAGCTTAGATGCACTTGTATATGCTAAAGAAAATGGCATAATTCTTTTTTGTTTTCCCCCACATTGTACCCATAGGGTACAACCGTTGGATGTTAGCTTTTTTGGTCCTCTTAATGCTTACTACAATCAAGAACTAACTAATTGGCTTAAAAATAACCCAAGGCGTGTAGTAACTCATTTCCAAGTAGCTTCTTAATTCAACGCAGCATATATCAAGGCAGCAACCATTCCCAATGCTCTAAGCGGATTTTCGGCGACGGGCATAGCATCATTCAACGACAACCTGTTCCCCGATTGGATGTTTGCTGCAGTAAGTAACGCTGAAGAGGATGACAAAAGTTGAATAAAGTCAACGTCATGACAAACTCGGTGCCAAGTTTCCAATGTACCAAGGTCTCTAACGAAAAGACCGATGAAACTTTACTCTTGCCAGGTCCTTTAACATGTTCTCAAAACATATTTCCAGGAACAAATCTTGACCTATCAATTGAGGAAATTTCACCAAAGCCAAAAGTGGGCTCATAACGCGTGCGCAGATAGAAATACATCATTTTATATCAGCGATAATTGTTACGCTGATGATGCAGATTAGTTTTTGAGTTGAAATTTTTTATGTTCTCGTATTAGTTATTACCAGTAAAGAATATTTTTGAGTTTCTAGTGTGAAGTCTGATGATAAAATTCCTATTCCATTAACACTAACTCAATATTTCCGAATTCCAAAGTCAAAACCCAATGAATAAAAACAATTTATAACAAAGAAATATAAAGATCTCAACACCCAAACCAAAGCCAACAATAGTGCGGTAATTCAAGATATTTGTGTTTATTGCAAGAAAGCATATCAGTGTAGCAAGACAGACGGGTTAAAGTGTGTAATGTACTCTTCATGAGCACATGAAACTTATGGTCTTCAGGGCGTCCGACATTTTTATTGTACTGTTCAAACAGCATTTTCCGTTTCAATAAATCGATATATTGGAATGGACGAATGTAATATTTTTCAAACATAAATATTACATACATTTTCAAATTTGAATATTCATTATTCCTGGTGCTTAATTATCTTTTTTATTCGTCCAAAGACTGTGTAGTGTGTATATGTATGTGAATTCGCTGCGTATTTTAATGTAAACCGTTTATTACGTTTTACATATCCTAGTTCTTTATTAGCAACGTTTATATACTTCTAGATGGAAATTAATTTTTCTTTTTAGCGACGCTGCTGCATTCTTTTATGAATGAGTAGTATTCAAATTTCGAATACAACTTTCTTATTATTTTCGTTATAAAATACTTTTGCAAGTAGGTGGCCCATCAAAGGCATTAGGCGTAGATTTTTGCGCGCCATATACTTAACTCTTTTTATGCATTGCATAATTTCCATTCCTTTGTTTTATAACGTATTTTTGTGCTTATCTTAAGTGGAAATGAATAGTCGGAGATTTATTAATATTATCGATATTCGGCACCATATTTTTTTCACGCGAAATAAAAAAAGTCACTTATTTTTGTTCTCCTTATTGAGTTTCGCTTTTAAATCTCGGAATTCCATTTATTTTTGTATATTCTGTACAAGGTGTACAAGGTGTCGCAGTACCGGCTACACAATTTCATTTTTTAGCATTTTCGTTTTATTTCTTTTTGCAAGCCAAAATAGTAATTTATGCACAAGTGCATGAAGTGGTACTTTTATTCACGAATGGAAAAAGTTCAGGCGAGTGCGGCAATTCCATAAGTGAAAAAAAGACACTTCATGTACATGTTGCATACATTATTTTTTCAACAGCCCTATACAAAAAAATAAAATTCAAATAGAAATTTGGGATATTTTAATTAAGCTCCTTCGGTAAATTAAAATTATACGTATTCCAAGTTTCATGAAAGTTCATCCTCGATGCCCAACCAATTATCTTAGAAGTCCGTCCTCGATGCCCAGCAGTTTCATTGTGTTAGCTTATGGAAAGCGTGAAATAAAGTTAACGTTATGGCACTTTTTTAACGCTTTTTCACTTTTTTTCACTCTAACCATCAACAACCACTTTAACCGCTACTGAACGATGAAATACAAGGTACTTTAAAGATAGGGCGCAGAAAAAATCAATTTTTCTCACATTTTGTCCAAGAAACGAACAAAATTAGGTGACATTTCAATATTTTCATCAAAAATCAGTTTTTCCTGTTTTTCTCACATTTTGTACAAAAAACGAACTAAATCCAACGGCGGAGTTTTGATATTTTCACATAAAATCGATTTTTCGCACATCTTGTCCCTGAAACGAAGGAAATTAGGTCTCATCTTGATATTTACATAGAAAATAATTTTTACACAATATTTTGTTCATGAAACTAACAAAATTAATTGGAATTTCGATATTTGCACAAAAAAATTTTCTCACATCTTGTTCATCAAAGAACTTAAATTAAGTAAAATTTAAATAGTTTCATAAAAAATTAGTTTTTCACACGTTTTCTTTATGAAACTAGCAAGGTTTAGTAAAATTATGGTATTTTTTGAAAAAACTGAATTTTTTATGGTAGCTTCAGAAATCACTCGAAAATCGATGATAGGCACGGAAAAAACTATTTTCGATTACTTATTTCCATTTAAAATAGCTAAAAAATGCATGAAAATACATTAAAAACCGAAAAATGGAATTTTTTTGATTAATACCATATTCCACTCATATGGCTGTTACACGTGTAATGTACACCAGAAACCCAGAATATTCTATCTATGCCGTTGGAAAGATTTTGAATAGAATTACAAAAAACGTATCGGGTATTTGTCTCTATTTGTGGTTAAAATCCGTATGAATTGCAGCTATCGCGCAACCTCTATCTTCGATGACCAAAACAAACTGCACGGTCTCATAGGGAAACAACAAAAAGCTGCTTTAGGGATTCTAAAAAAAAAAACGAAATTTACCGAGCGACCTATTCTAGCCAATTCTTAATAGTCCAGTAAATCTGGGTATGTAAGCGTCATTTTCGAGGTAACGGCTGATACTTGGTAAAAGGTTAGTAAAAATGGTGTACAACAAAACTTAACTTATGCGACCTCTCAAATCGGACCGGAACATTGTTTATGATTCGATTTACACTCATTTTTCATGCCTTTTGTAGATTTTTCATGTATATCTTTTTTCTCGTGCATAGTACAGACAAAAAGTTAAATACTTTTTTTTTCTTCTTTTAAAGACCTACAATTCTAGACCTTACACGTAAAAAAATTGATTGGGTCAAAAGTTATTGGCCAATAAACAACTGATACCGTTATTGTTAATAAATAAAAATATAATGAGCCTTTTTTACACTTCCACATCACTCTTATCTATTCTCACTCATTAAAAAATGATACTCACGAAAAATGGAGTCTGTAAGTTCAATAGTTTATGAATTATGGCCTTATAAGCAAATTAACTAAAAATTGACTTGCAGAGTTCTGTAAGCTATGCGACCCCGCGCCAATTTTTTCACTTTTAGATTTCATAATAAGACATCGATACCCATCATTGTTTTTTAAAAAAATACATTTTTGCAACAACGCGAATTTTTTTTCATATTTGGCTTAGTTGCATAATTAATTTGACACTATATCCGCCGATTTTTGTCGAGAATTAAGTACGCACATAGGAGGGGCATGGAAAGAGCTTCACTTGAAAAAAAAGTACGTTAAGATTTATTGACAAACGACTGAGTTACGGACAATCGAAGTCGGAGGCCTGTCAGTCAACAATTTATGCGAGTATCGAAAAACAAAAAATATCCCTAAAATTTTTAGTCAATGTACTTTTATTGTACGAAAGAGCGAGACGTCGCATAAATTGCAACCCAATCAAAAATTTTTACGAAAGTCAGCAACGGGCGGATATTTCGGCTCGCTACTGAGTGGCAGCGGAGCCTTTCACAGGCTTTTGTTAAAGTCTAAACATTAAACGGGTACTCCAGCAAACGGACAAGTCGAGCGAATGAACCGTTCAATCCTATCATCTACCCTTATTTTTTGTGACATTGATAGTCGAGAACTACAACACAAATTGTGAAGCAGATGATGTAATTTATTAGATAACTTAAAGTCTTCAAATTTTCATAATTAACCAAAACCATTCACTTCTAAAACTATTAATGAATTGGAAAAAATTGAATTCCCGTTTTTAGATACATAATAATATTCAAATGTTGACACTCAAACAATAAGCTATGTTTATGGTTTCGTACAACATTTAATTGCGAAGAATGTAAAGCTAATTTGCCTTGACAGAAAATGATGATAAAATACGTCTGATTTATGTACATGGAAGTAGTTAAATTTCTTTCAATACTGCATGACTTTGTTATCATATTTTACCACTTTTAGTTCATGTAGAAAATATTATTAAAAAAATTAACACTTTGCAGAAGATCATATAAATTTTAATTGATTCACTTGTCCCCCTTCAACGGAAGATGAGACTTGGTGGGACGAAATGGTGAGTAAAGTTGAGTGGGGAATTAACTCAACGGTTAATTCTACTACTAGTAAGACACCTTACGAGGTATTCTTTGGGTATCGCCCCAGAGGTGTGAACGATAAGTCATTGAGAGATAATGTCTCTAAAGGCACGGAATACAACACCGCCGTCAAAAGCAATATTACGATAAACGACTTGCTCCTTTAAAGCAGTTTACGGTTGGCCAAAACGTACTGGTAGAAACAAATGTAGGCTCTAATGACGGACATAGCAGAAAAGCTTGAATCAAGGTATGAGGGACCCTTTGTACTTGCTGTGTTAGATAAGGGCCGTTACATGGTTACAGAACTACCAGGGTTAAAACGATGTAGGACTGCTTATACTGGCATATGTCATTCGTTTGTTACGAGGGTTTCAGAAAGTGAAACTGTTAACGATGAGAACGAAGAAAAAAAAAGAAAAAAATCGTTCTTATATAATGTTTAGTATGTTATAGTCTAATGTAGATGTTTTCTGTTTTGTTACAGCTAAACTTGCATGCACGGGGGCGTGAAGAGAAATCAGGTTAGCCGACTGTAACACGGTCGACATTGAGGGACATCCTATATATAAAGATTTCTAATGAAGGAATATGTACAACTATAATATGCTGCGTCGTAAGATCCATAGCATTTAATCACAACAGAGGAATGTTAAAATATTTTTTGATACGACACTGTAAAGGCACATAAGTTTCAACTGTTAGCGAATACGTTTTATAAAATTTAATTATTAAACTCTTTTGTTGTTAATTTTCGTTTCATTCCTTATTGATAGATTACACTACTATTCCTGGATTCTTAAAAAATTTGAATTTGTCCATTATTGGCATAGGTAAGCAATAGAAACATTATTGACCACTAATAGAGAAATTCAGTTTCTGAGTTGGCTAAAGGCGAATAATTGTCAACTTTGAAAACCGAATACGCCGCCACTGTTGCTAAAGAGAATTATTGTGAGGCTGATTCACAATAAGATATACACATGTTGGCGACTCAAAGCTTTCGAATGGGTTAGATAAGAAATGTGAAATTGGGGAGTCAAGAAATATATTTGGTTGTGAATAGATGTGGTGTTTTATTCGAGAATTATTTTAATAGTAAAAATACGATAATTTTTACAGTGCAGCGGTGGGATAGATCTCGCGTTATACCGAGTGACTAGGTGGTTAGTTGTGTTGTGGACAGTGAAATTAAAAAAAATACAAAAAAAACTGTTAGTACAATTAATTATTTCTTTGTTTAGTTAACGTATGAACTAAACATACGATTATTCTTAATACGATTTAATTTCGGGTTTTGCAGTTGAAATATCGTTGACAAATTTGATTTTCAATCGTTCTTCTATATTCTATATTTTGGGGCTTATCTGTTGTAATAAGTATTGCTAAATATATTGTTTCAGTTTAGTTAACGTTTAGAATAAACAACATTATTACTTGCATGAACTATTTTTTAATACTTTTTTATTGCAGAGTCATCTCTCGAGTTTGTTAGTTATTAGTTTATAAGTGGATTGTTAAAATTGGGATTGAGTGTATTTAAAGTATAAAGTACGTAGAAAATTAACATGGGACGATCAAGTTCAAGCTCTAGTTCGGATGGATGTTGTTCAAAGACTATAAACGCCATACAAATCACGAGTCAAAGCGTTCTAGTTCGAAAAATCGGAATGTGGATTATTCAAGAGTGTCCAGAACTAAAAGGAGTTACACACCGCCACCAAACACACAAGACAATGTGCGAAGATTAGAAAAGTTAGTCGAGCGACTGATAGAACATTGTACATCTTCCCAGCCGGGCCCAAGTAAGGTTTTCATTAGACCTGAATGCATACCCGAATTTAAAACAGGAAATCCTAACTTAACTTGTTCCAAGTGGCTCGACAAGATAGAACAGTTGGGAGAAATACATAATTGGGACGAACGTACTACGATTTATCGCGTACAGAATCGATTGGCTGGATTAGCTCGAGAGTAGTATGATAACCCATCGTCTTACAATATGTCTTGGAAGGAGTGGAAAGCATTATTGCTCAAATCATTTCCAGACCATCAAAACTTCGCGGCTAGCCGCCGAAAGTTGATGAATCGACGAAAGCTTCCCACTGAAAGCTGGGAGCAGTACTATTTTGAAAAATGGACTTGATACAAGCGTGTGAAATAAGTCCTATAAATGTAGTGTCGTGCTTGATTGATGGAATTGGTATTCCAACAAATCAAGTCGGAGCAAGGGCGGGGCGATATGATAGGCCAGACGCACTCTACTCAGAATATTTGTCATCTCTCAAACAGGAGAGCGTACCAACTCGTTCTGGAGCTTCCTCAACACCCCGAAAGCGGTTTTATTCTGACAATCGTAGAGAAGAACCATTACCGAAGAAAATCAAGGTCAACAAAACAAGCGAACAGAAATGTTAAAACTGCAAGGAGAGAGGACATTCTGCGCAAGCGTCTTCCAAGCCCAGAATTGAGTGCACAAAATGCAAACGATTGGTACATACTGAAAAGGATTGTCACAGGGGAGCGATTGCAAGTAAAATTGTCGCGACGAACAGCCAACCATTTAACAAAATTCACTTCGTTGACTGTACTATAAACGAAGAACCGTCTCGTGCCTACGTTGGCACGGGTTGTGGTGCAGTATTAATTAGGCAAGATGTGGCACAACACCTGGAACTAACGATTGTTCCTAGCTCAGTCACGATAGCTGGGTATAGTGCTTCAGTGGTGCCAGTAATAGGTGAAACTGTCATCACCTTAGGTTTGGACCGTGTAAAGGCAAACGTGAAAGCTTTTATCGTTCCAAATGTCGTACAAGATATCCCAGTGATGATAAAGCAACCCTTTTTAAATTTGCCGGATGTTATTCTCATCGTAGCCAATGAAAAATTGAGGGCCTTAATAGCTGGAGACGATATAGCAGAAACCTTAAACGTTAAGCCAAGGAAAATTCCATTGTCAGCCAAGGAGTCTGTAAAGGTGCCACCCAAAACATCGGTTCTAGTTGCAGTGACTTCACGTAATCTTTTTGATGGCGAGGTCTACGTCCCTGGTGGCTTGAGAGCTGTGCCTACCAGGGAGTATTATGTTGGAGAATGCATAAACAAAAGCGAACGAATGTCTCGCCACAAGAATTTACTGTAAGTACAAACCAAATACTAGTTCGTTGTTTACAATGTTTTGAATATTTATCGCCAATATCTTCCGTTAATTGTTTGTCATCAAAAGTTAATCATTGTACATTGTTTGACCAAAACGATTTGGTTTATAATAAAAATCTTAACTGTGAACAGGTAAAACGTTTACTTGATTTAATAAACTCATTTCGGTGTTGTTTTTCCCAAAATACAAGCGAATTAGGAAAAACCGATACACTTAAAATGTCTATACATCTCAGAGACGATCAACCAGTAGTTTATCGACCCTATCGTCTTTCGCATAAGGAGCGTGGAGATGTGAAAAATATAGTCGACGACTTGTTGAAAAATAATATAATTCGTGAATCGGATTCCCCGTACTCAAGTACAATTCTACTTGTCAAGAAGAAGAATGGAGAAAACCGAATGTGTGTAGACTACGAGGCTTTAAACCTTGAGGGAGAAATCAACGGTCAGGTGGAACGGTACAACAGGACGATATTGTCTTCTCTTTCTGCATCAACGGAAGATGAAGAAAGATGGGATACACACGTAGAAAACATTCGATGGAGGCTGAATTCTACGATGAATTCTGCAACGGGCAAATCTCCTTACGAAATGCTATTCGGATATGCTCCGAGGGGAGTTTGTAACGCGGTTCTGGACAACGAAGTCTGCGTAGAACCACAACGTATCAGTAAACTGTTAGAAACCAGGGCAAAAGTAAAAGCTCTGCTCGACAAGAAACAGGACAAACAGAAGTCTCGCTTTGACGCACGGCGTGTAAAAGCGAAAGATTATAAGGTCGGTGATCGGATATTGACTAGAACAATTCACACAACCAATGACGGAAAAAGTGAGAAACTACTGCCAAGGTATAGTGGACCATACGTAATCGTTCAAAAGCAGGACCACGAACGGTACCTGATTGAGGACCCCGAAGGAACTTCTCCATCGCAGAAGAAGTATCGCGGGGTCGTGACAGTTGACAAAATGAAGGTATTCAACGTAATGGTTAGCTCAGATTCGAACGACGAAACTGAACTGAATGATAATGAAATCGGAAGCGCTTCCCCGAATGTGCAGGAAGACTGATTAACAGAAGTTGTTGATTGGCCCTGCATATAAGCATCATACTTATTTTGTATGTTAACTTGTTTATTTATTTCATATTTTATTGAGTCGTTATTAATGTCGTTGATGCACAACTATATATCTTGTTTCTCTTTACTTCTAGGCATAGCGTCTCTGGAGGAGGCTGTAGCTGATCGCTGTAATTTTATATCTTTACCTTTTTTTTGAGTCTAAACTTGAATTGATGTACTATTGTTTTGTTTACGTACAAGCGAGTCCACAGGGATGTGGATAATGGTAGCCTGGCCGACTGAAAAACGAATACGCCGCCACTGTTGCTAAAGAAAATTATTGTGAGGATGATTCACAATAAGATATACACAGGTTGGTGACTCAAAGCTTTCGAATGGGTTAGATAAGAAATGTAAAATTGGGGAGTCGAGAAATATATTTGGTTGTGAATAGATGTGGTGTTTTATTCGAGAATTATGATTTTTACAACTTCATAGCTAGTAGTGGAAAAAGATAAGTATTATATCAGAAACGAACATGGCAGGTTGAGAGGCAAATTTGTTTTACAAAAACAAAAAATGTGAAGATATAATCAGTTAAAAAAAGCAACACAAAAGAAAACTCGATGAATCGCTGGCTCTTAACCTCTCCAACCTATCAGGTCGACGAGTAGTAGAATTTAATTTATTAGCTGTTGCCAGTTCTAGATATGGCGACAAATCTACCAGAATAATTTTTATTATACTAGTTTCAATAATTCATATTTAATTTTAATGTTCATCAACAATATGTTCTTCGTGCAATTATATAAGCTGCATATTTCAAAAAATGTTTACTCTTATAATATTTTGAACATAGAAAAATGCTGTATTTTCGTGAATTTCTATGCTAAAATGTGATTGTTAATCACTAATTACTTTGTGAAATAATCGATGAAGGCTTTAAAAATTTTGAGAGCAGATAACTATGCGTTTCTTGACGATGAAAATTTTTATCTACTACTCAGTCTGAGCTTAAACGTCCATAATGTATTATTTTAACTTCGGCGGAGGTATTGCGAATGTAACTGTAACTCCGAAATTATGGCAATTAGGTATAGAGAGCATTAGATGAAAAATATTCAGCATTTTTTAAGGATTTCAAAAACAGAACAAAAACAAACGGTAATCTATTTGAAATTAACCTCTGAATAATTATGAATAATTAAGAAGTGTGAAGGTGAAAGCAATGCGATGTTTGTAAGATATAGAAGGTTTTTTGCGCATGATGTTGTATTAGTAGCAGGAAATGAGAAAATTCAAATATGTAGAACGAATTGATGACAGAAGAAGGAATGAGAATAATTACTAAGTAAACCAAAATATTTATAATTGGGAACCACAACGTTGATACTAAATTCGAAATAAATAATATTAAAATAGAACAAGTTAAGGAATTAAAATAATTAGAAGTAAGACTAAACCAAAATCTAAAACAAGAAGCCGAAATCAACGGAAGAATAGATAAAACAATAATCAAATTACCATGCAATTAGTCAACAATTCATCAACAAAACAGGAATTTTTAACCAAACAACAAAAATTAAAGTTTTTAATACTGTTTACAGACCTGTATTAACATATATGGATGTGAGATATAGATTCTCTCAAACTAACAGAAAGGTAAAGTTCAAGATCTATAGAGGATGGACTTAAGACGCGTCAGAATCAAAAACATATGAATAGTGTCGAGCCAGATCAACATTTTATAGTACAACGATAGCTGAGTTGATGGGAACACATACAACGAATGAATAACCACAGAAAAATAAGACAAATACACGAAGCAATAATGCAGTTGAAAAAAAATGGTAAGGCCAAGATATACATGCGACAACGTTATTGGTAATATAGTCCAGTCGGTAGAGGTTCGGACTGTGTCAAAACGTGAGAACTCAGAAATAACTATCCAGTCCTACTTTAAATGGCAAATACAATAACACCTTAAAATGCTGACAAAAAAATTTATTAGGAAAAAAAGTTATTAACTATTTAATTGAAAAATTCCGGTTTTTTAGCGTATTTCTTAAAATAAGTCAGCAGGATGACTTTGTACGAAAGAATGCTTCATATATGATTTATTTGTAATATAAATAGCTACAAAATGCCGGTGGTCCGATTTTGAAATTTTCAACAACAAAGCCGTGGAATGGAAAAAACGGTAAAAAACGTCAATTTTTAAAAGTTGCTGTAAAAATCACAATTATAAACCAAAATTTATTAAACTTTCGAAAATTATAGTTCAATTTATATACAATAATGACGCTAAAGCTGGAATCAGGAAAGCAAAACTTTTTGTTCTATGAGGTTTTATAAATCTACTGCATCGAAAACTTAAGGTTTTGCCAAATTGGTTTGAAGCATCGCTGATACTTGAAATTTGGTATACAAGTAGTGTAAATATGCAGAAACAAATATCAATTTACAAAATTCAATTATCTTCATTTTAACAGCTTTGGTAAGGTTTTATACGTCACCCTACTTTTATACGCCACCGTTTTTCCCTATAGTTTTTGCAATTTTCATCTTAGAGAAATCTCTTTGACGTAAATCGATTCCTTCTATTTATTAATGTATTCTCAACAAGACAAACGAAAATAACGTATTCATTTTCATTTTCGAGGCAAAATAATCTTGGAAATGTGTCATTTCCCGTATTTTTACAACAGCGGTAAATGTACGATTCGGTTCCTTATCTTGGAAAAGATCATAAATTCGATTTAGACTACGGAGAAATTTTAAGAGACAGAAATATATCAAAATTACATTACTATATGAGTAATATAAATTTTAGCGCTCTACATGCGGACTCATATATGATGATCAAGTAGAAGCCGAGAAAAGTTAATAAACAACCAGCGTCACATTTCGTGCGCGTCTCGTGCTGGCCCCTAGGGCCCCTTACATAACGTCAGTATTATTTAAAAAAACAAAAAAGTAAAAATATTGCATGAAAAATACTATATTAATAATTAATAACAACTTAATTGACAAAAAAAACAAAGCAAATTGGAAAATACGGAAAATGGCATATTTCCAAGATTATTTTGCCTCGAAAATGAAAATGAATACGTTATTTTCGTTTGTCTCGTCGAGGTACTCCAAATTAAGTACAGAAGGATTTTTGTACGTGGTCCAAAAGCCAAGAAAGATATTAAAGATTTTGCAAGCGAAAGCCACTTTGAACGCACGAAATCAGATTTCAGTGTGAGCGCACCGGGCTTCCCCCACTCCGCCGCGCGCGCTTCACTGAATTCAATGAATCATATCCGAATATTTTTGTATTGAAAATATAAGTAATAAATATTAACAGCCAAAAATCAGAGTGCTGTAACGTGTTTATTGCGTCTTCCAGATTTTTTTGAGAAAAAACGTATCTTCGGTCCAGAAGGTCGTGACACAAAAATTATTTTTTGAGAATACGTCAAAAAATAGAAGGAATCGATTTACGTCAAAGAGATTTCTCTAAGATGAAAATTGCAAAAACTATAGGGTAAAAACGGTGGCGTATAAAAGTAGGGTGACGTATAAAACCTTACCAAAGCTGTAAAAATTAGGATAATTGAATTTTGCAAATTGATATTTGTTTCTGCATATTCACACTACCTGTATACCAAATTTCAAGTATCAGCCATGCTTCAAACCAATTTGGCAAAACCTTGAGTTTTCGATGCAGTAGATTTATAAAACCTCATAGAACAAAAAGTTTTGCTTTCCTGATTTTGAGCTTTAGCGTCATTATTGTATATAAATTGAGCTATAAATTTCGAAGGTTTGATAAACTTTGGTTTATAATTGTGATTTTTACAGCAACTTTGAAAAATTGACGTTTTTTACCGTTTTTTCCATCTCACGGCTTTGTTATTGAAAATTTCAAAATCGGACCGCCAGCATTTTGTAGCCATTTTTATTACAAATAAATCATATATGAAGCATTTCTTCGTACAAAGTCATCCTGCTGACTTCTTCAAGGAAATACGCTAAAAAACGCGAATTTTTCATTTAATTTTTCATTTAAATTGTTAATAACTTTTTTTCCTGATTTTTTTGTCAGCATTTTAAGGTGTTATTGTACTTGCCATTTAAAGTAGGTCAGCATAGTTATTTCTGAGTTATGAAGAAAATACCACTTACACTGACTTTTCGGTCTCTGCCGACTGGACTAATATACTACAACACCAGTAAAAACATAGAGATAACTAATTACATTAGACGAAAATGGACGAGTATGGGAAATGCTCATATACAATATTGAAAATGTGAACCCGACACCTAATGGATATGTGATTATACAGGGTAGGCCACATAAAACAGTCCACCCCGACATTTAGCATTATTCATTAGATTTTAAGGAAAATGTTGAAACACGTCGATTTTTGTCAGACTTCTCTACCATCAAAATGTGTCCCCCTTAGAAAAAAAATCGACGTGTTTCAGCATCTCCTTAAAGTCTAATGAATGTAGCTAAATGTCCGAGTGATCTGTTTTCAGTGGCCCACTTTTTATATATACTTACAGCATCAAGAATAACTTCAGTTCTTACGTCTGCATCGTAACCAATAACACTACCTGCAGCTTCTACAGTATCTTTTACAATTGTTGTATAATAATGATTAAATCCCAAAAAATCGTGGGTTCCTTTGATGAATTTGATTTCTTTTCTCGTAAACTGGGGGAGTCTGGATTTGGTCATGTTTGCCATTTCGCTCCTGAGCTTTACTCTTTCTTTCACAACTTCAGGCCAATCACCTTTGAATATGGGATGAAAGAACGTACCGCACTGTAATGGAAATGAATTTATATCAAAATTGTTTTAATAGATCCCTATTTTGCAAATAATTTCTTCAAATAAAATATATAACCAGCTACTATTTTTTTTCTATGGCAGCTACATGAATATTTTATTGATTAAAACATAGTTTCACTTTGATCCAGTTATGATAACAGCGTTGTGTTGATTTGGTTATATAGATGTCCAAAATCATTCAACGGGGATGCCCTTTGATTTATTGAGTCAAATGAGACTCTGGTGTTTCGTGATCTTAGAACTGATAGATAATAATTCATAATACCTGGTGTCCCACTAAAAAGTAACACATTCGGTCGGCTTATTACTCGAGAATGAAAGAAGATACCGACGTGCAGTTTTCACTCAAATTCTCATATTTCCTTCAAATTTTTGTTGATAAAGTTGCCAAATGTATATTTTTCCACGACAGCGAAATCATCGATATATGTTTCATTACATGTATACATTATCCGCAACTACTCAAGTTTTTAGGGAAATATTCTAACATGTCATCGCGACATGTTTCAATTTTTCATCAGTTACTTAGGAGCGTTACTTATTCTTCTGCTACTTCCACCTCTAATTCAAAATTATTTACTTCGCAATGTGTTAATAACGCGTCGAATAACCGTTTTCACGTTCGAAAAATTCCTAGTTAAACGAGAATTCTAGTCAAATCTGTTTTCTATATCGATTCACTATGAAGTAAATTTTAGTCAGTCGACAATTATATTTTGTTCACGGTGGTACCCTGCATTGCTGGTAAGTTTTTTCTATTTCTTTTGTAGTTTTGTGCTTACAAATCAATCTATACCGATTTTTATATTGTGTTAAATGATTCCGGTCCTGGCACTGGGTTTTGAAAAGTGATTGAATATTTGCTCCGCAATAAAGCTGAATATCAAATAAATTACGAGTCAAATAATTCCAAAAGTTATAGAAAGTAATATATGAAGAGGCGAAGTGAGTGCACAATAGGAGACA
This sequence comes from Galeruca laticollis, assembly GCA_963921935.1. NCBI lineage: Eukaryota > Metazoa > Arthropoda > Insecta > Coleoptera > Chrysomelidae > Galeruca > Galeruca laticollis. The sequence goes on along the minus strand of OY998175.1, from coordinate 39,975,192 downwards.
GGAAAATCAAAGTAAGATTTTAGCATAGTGAGCATAATTAAGTCTAATAATAAAAATATTAAGTATAAAATATACAGTGAATAAAAAGTTTCCACTATAAAATATAGAAACAAAACACTACGAAGTTCTAATTAGCTGGCAGAAAAACCGGTAATTGCTACACAGGCAAGTATTATTTAAAGACAGGTTTGGGTTTAAATATTTAACAGATAAAAAATAATATAAGATTCACATACATAAACGAAATCGGTCAGCTCTGAGTACACTAAGGACTGAAATAGGTAGGTTCTCGGTACACAAACTACAAAAGGAGGGAATTAGATGAAAGTTTTGGCAGAAGTAAAATAACTAGGAGAACACCCAAGAAAGGCGCAGAAGAAGAGAGCTCGAAAGCAACCATGATAAAAATGATGCAAGAATTGATGAACAAAAACGAGGAAACGATGGATGAAATAGAGCAATTAAGAAAGGGGGAATCATCACCTTGTCGCTGGTGAGAGGGCTCAGTAACCTTATATCCAGGGAGCGATTCCGGCGGTAGCGTTGCTACTGGTAGGGCCACCCATGCCGGTAAGGTCTCGAAGAGATTGAGGTGAAGCTAAGAAGATTCCCACGCAGCATCTGTCCCAGAATGGGCGGCTGCACTGGTGAAAGGCAGCAGTTTCACCAAAATCGGGCTACAGCGCGAGAAGAATGACTTTGAAACGGTGTAGTACCAAACACGGAAAAGCGCAGCTAAATCAGCAAAAACGGTTTTCCCACTGCGGTACAGAAAAGGAACGAAACCCTTACTGAAAATTACTTTCCAAAATTCTTAATGGCAGACAAAAAAGATAAAATGGCCCTCAGCCCGGGGCACCCCTTAAGTGGGGAGAGGGTGTGAAGAATACCCCCGTTGCCTACTATTAGGAATCAGGGAAGCACAGAGAAAATCAAGATATATGACAATACAGTACGTATCGCCACCTCGAACGAACGTAGCTTGTTTATGCCAGGGAAATTGGCAAACTCTGAGGCTGAGATGAGCAGGATGAATATTGATATACTAGGGCTAAGTGAGGTTAGATGGCCTGGTTCTGGAAGACAAAAAACAACTAATGGATATATTTATTATTCAGGAGGCATTGACCCAGGGCATCATACGGAACAGCCATACTCGTTTCGGATAAAGTAGTACAGTCGGTCACAGACTTCATCCCTCTGAGCGATAGAGTGGCTCTATTAAAGTTACAAACAACCCACAGAGATTTAAATATAATCCAAATTTATGCCCCAACAAATGACAAACCAGATCAGGAAATTGAAGAATTTTATAACAGAATAGATGAAGTAATGCGGCTCACAAAAAAGGGAGAGATAACGATGATAATTGGAGATTTTAATGCCAAGATTGGCCGTGGTGCTGAGGGGGATAGCATAGGGCATACGGTCTTGGCGAAAGGAACAGTAGGGGTGACAGACTTGTGCAATTATATGTAGAAAATAACCTTTCAATCGCTAACACCTTTTATAAACAGCATCCAACAAGACTATACACCTGGAGGTCACCTGCAAACAGAGAGGAAAAAATTGTCAGGAATCAGATTGATTTAATTTTGATTAGTCTAAACTTAAAAAGATATGAAATCAACAAAAATCTATCCTGGAGCAGATATCGGCAGTGATCACAACCCTGTCGTGCTGGACTTTAAACTCAAGAGATTCCAGAGAGTTGAAAGAGAAAAAACGTCAAAAAGATAGGCATCGCACGATTGAGCAATCCTGAAAAAAGGAAAGAGATAAGCTCTAAGATCGAAAAAGAGCTAGAAATGGTAGAGGGTATCCGTACGGGAAGAGGATGTTGAAAAGATATGGAATGATTTGAAAACTAAAATAACAAGTATACAGGATAAAGACATTGGATTCATGGCAATCAACAAGAAACAGGAATGGATGACGCAGGAAATATTAGACCTCATGAATGACAGACGGAAGTACAAGGCAAATCCGACGGAATACAGGCGATTAAATAGGATCATTAGGAGAAAGTGTCGGGAAGCGAAAGAGATCTGGATGTCGGCAAAGTATCAAGAAATAGAACAATTACAAGAAAAACATGACACCTTCAATGTTCATAAAAAAGTAAAAGAGCTTACAAACAGATACAGAAAACATCAAGGAGCAATCTTGAGAGATGATAACAACGAGATAATTCTAGGAGTGGAGGCTAAGCTTGCAAGATGGAAGCACTTTTTAATGATGATAGACCTTGCTCCCCACCACCGATAGATCACATATTGAATGAAAAGGCTCCAGAAATAACTAGAGATGAAGTTGTTCATGCAATAAAAGCACAGAAAAAGGGGATATCTACCGGTCCCGACAAAATCAACGTTGAAATACTTAAATTAATTGCAGACAATGAAAGTAGAAGCCTAGATTTAATAACAGCACTATTTAACAAACTATATAGCTCAAGCAAGATACCGTCGGATTGGCTTAAATCAACATTCGTAACCCTGCCAAAGAAACCCAACGCCTCACAATGTGATGACTATCGGATGATAAGTCTTATGTTCCATGTCCTGAAAACCTTTATTAGAATCATCCACACACGAATCTACAAGAAGTGCGAATATCAGATGGACAATACCCAGTTTGGATTCCAAAACGGACTCTGATCGCGTGAAGCGCTCTTCTCCCTGAATGTAATGACACAAAGGTGTAGGGACATGAATGTGAATGTATTCGCATGCTTCATAGACTATCGTAAGGCATTTGACCGAAATTATGAGAACAACCGGGGTTGACGAACAGGACCTACGTTTCATATCAGAAATTTACTGGCATCAAACGGCGGTAGTAAAGATGGAACAATCGACATCGGAGGATATGCAAATCAGACGAGGTGTCCGACAGGCGTGTGTCTTGTCTCCACTCCTCTTTAATCTGTATTCCGAAACTATATTTAGAGAGGCACTGGATGGGGTCCAGGGCGGAATCAAGATCAATGGAACCCCAATAAATAATAATAGGTACGCCGATGATAAGGTTATATTGGCCAGCGATATGCAGGAATTGCAAAGCAGCATGGATTCCGTAGTTCACTATAGTGAGATGTTTGGATTGCATCTCAATGTCTCCAAGACCAAACTATTAATCTTTTCTAAGACTCTGATAAATGCACACCTGCGGGTCAAGGAACAAACAATCGAACAAGTGACCTCAATAAAATATTTGGGAGCCAACATCAATAGTCAGTGTGACCCGAAAAGGGAAATACTTTCAAGGATTGAACAATCGAGAAAAATCTTTGTGAGTATGAAACCATTTTTTGCAAGATTGGACCTCAGCTTGGAACTCAGAATTCGGATGATCAGTTGCTACGTGTTCTCTGTCCTACTCTATGGATGTGAAAGCTGGACACTAAATTCACAGACCGAAAAGAAAATAGAAGCCTTCGAAATGTATCTGTATAGACGGACGCTGCGAATTTCATGGGTACAAAGGATCACCAACGATGAAGTACTCCAGCGCATGCACAAACAAAAGGAACTACTGAACACCATCAACGAAAGAAAAATGCAATACCTGAGTCATGTGATGGGAGGTGATAAATACGAAATACTACGCCTCATAATAGAGGGCGGAGTGCAGGGGAAAATATCAGTAGGAAGACGCCAGAACTCATGGCTAAATGACTTAAGGAGATGGTTCGATCTTTCGTGCTGCAGTCTCCAGAGCTACAATTGCCATTTGGATCGCCAACCTTCGACAGGAGAGGGCGTGGTAAGAAGAAGAAGAAGAAAGGAAAACAGCGAGAACAACAAACGGCTACTACAAATGAAACAAGAAAACCAGGAACTTAAGAACGAAATAAAAACACTAAATAACAAAGTGGAATATCTAGAAAAAATAACTAAAAAGAAAAATTTGGTCATCACTGGATTAGAATTGAATACAAAAGATGATAAGATACTGAAGACAACTATGGAAAACTTTATAACAAAAGGACTGCAAATGGGTGTCAAAATAAGAAGCGCCCAAAAACTAGGTGAAAAGGTTTGCTTAATTGAAATAGAAAATTTCGCAGATAGAATGGACATTCTAAGGAACAAAAGTAGACTCAAAAATTCTCAGGAACATATTTTTATGGAGTCGGACCTTACCAAGAAAGAATTAGGATTACAAAAAACAATTAGAAGAGAAGCCATAAAAGAAAAAGAAAAGGGAAACAATACAAACGTAGGATACAAGAAATTGATAGTAAATGGAATAGTTTGGAAATGGAATGATGATTCAGAGGAATTACAATTGATGACTAGAGAGCAGAACCAAAAAAACTAATAAACAATACATTTCGGCAATAGATGGATAGGCCGAGCTAGTCCTATCAAGTGAACATCGTATTCCCCGGACTTAACCATATAGACTTTTTCATTTCGGGTTATGTGAAGAAAAGATGCTTTAACCTGATCCCCAGAAATCTTCAGGAGTTAAGCAAAAACATAATAAATGTTTTTAATACCATAACACCAGAAATCCTGCAAAATGCTTTCAGTGATTTTTGGCTGGGATTAAGATTATGTAGGGATGCAGATGGAACAACAGATAGTGAATCCCTATAATTAATTTAAGCATCATAGAAATTGAAACCCTGAAGGTCATAAGACAATTAATATTTCAAATTAAAAGTTATTTCAAGTGTATTATAAACAGTGCGCGATGATAAGTATATACTATCCAAATCATAGTTTATGGAAACATAACGTTCAGCCATGGAATTCACCTTGACTGAAATCACGGCACCTTCATCTCTATAGAATATAAACCGTTGACCAGCTAATTGCAGAGAAATAGTAGTTGTAGTCGTAGTAATAGTAAATAACTATGACGTAGGTTAGTGTTACTCAGCGTATACTTAATATATATTTCAACATCGTTATGTAGAATTTAAGTATCGAATGTTTTATAGTTATGTGATAGTGAGTGTGACGTATTCCGCTCAATGTAAGTACAAGTTTTAGTTATGATAAACCCACCAATGATTTATGTATGAAGACGTTTTATTGGTTCCGTTCCTGCTACGAGGTTCAATGGTAGTGACACGAACCTATTCCTGTGGGGAATTGGTGTCAGCACTCCAGGGCACATTCACCACATCACAAACTTATTTATTAAATATATTTATTTTTTGTTTTGATGTGTTTCATGAAGTTATGTTTGGTTCCTTGTTCTTATATCTAAATAAAAATGTTTCTGTTCTAAATGTTTTCTTCCTTTCCAGTTTTCCCGATTCTGTAAATTGTTGTACCCAAGTTAATATAGATTTTCGTGTATAGGCGGAGTTCTGTCATAAATGGCTCTGAATCTTCTCTTGGTCACTTTCATTAATTTTTTCTCATATATGTAATACAACGCACCGCGCCGTTTCTATCAAAGTAAACATTTCGATTAATAAATTTGACTACGTTTGTTTTTATATTCCCATAAACGTATTTGATGATTCTTAATGCTATATATAGGTATATTTTTACCAAAGCTCATTTTCGTGAAAAATTAAAAAAAAGTTACTTGTTACCAAAACTTTTGAGACTTGGCAACGGTGTTTAAAAATTTAGAATATTAATAAGAGTTTCCCTGGAAGCCGTTCAATAATCCCTTGTCTTATTTTCGAGTTATAACGTTCCCAAGCTGTTCAAATGTGATAATTTATATTTGGAAGTTCTTGACATGGTTTCATAAGACATTAAATGCCGATAATGTTAACGTTTTTGGAAAGGGGAAGAACGAACTTTCAGAAGGTATTAAACAATATTGGGTGTTGTAATTAAAATAATCCGATAATCTCGCTTCAAAATAGACATTTGTTTTTTCGGGGCTTTTGTGAAAAAATATGCATTTGGCAAGCGGTAATGAAGGTTGAATACGCGCAAAACGGTCAAAAGGAAGTGTAAATACTGGTTTTCGCATACCTCCTATCAAAAGTAGCCGAACCACCAACAATAAAGGAGTTGGAGGAGCTTGCGGAACACTGTCTCACCTAGAAGCTTGAATTGGTAATAGGCTACAATTCAAATTCTCACCACGTAAGCTAGGGCAGCAAAGATATTAATACTAAAGTCTTTTTATGATTACATAACTAACAAGAATCTCTGTATTCTAAATAGATTCACAAAACCAACTTTTATTAACTCTAGAAGTAAAACACGAATATATATTACCTTATCTACATAAACATTTTGAATATAATCTCTGGCTGGCATGTATCCGACGACACTTTAATGTCGGACCACCGCTGGATAAAATTTGAAATAAAACTGTCGTTCCTAACCTCTACACTCACTCGCGACCCTGGAAAACGGACCGGACAGAATATGTCCACTGTTTGAAAGGGACTCTGCGAGGAGTCGAGGACATGTTGCTCTGAAACCATTCAAAATTCTTTAATCAATGCCTATAAGATGTCTTGCCCCTTCAAGCGACTCGATCTGAATGGAGTATCCACTCCATGGTGGTGCATTAAAATTGATAAGCTCTTGAGGACCGCGAGGCAATCTTTCAACAATGCAAAAAGTACCAGATTCTAAGAGGATTGGAACGCATACAAGTCTCACCTCCATGAGTATAAAACAGTCATTAAACAAAAACAAAGAGAAGCATGGAGAATCAACTGCGAGGAAATCGAAAATTTTCCCCACGCAGCTAGACACTAAAATGCCCTTTCCAAAGATCCCTACCGTCATATCGGTATACTAACCAAAGAGGATGGCACAAAAACTGCCAACGTGAAGGAAAGCATTCAAATATTAATGTAAATTCACTTCCCTGACGCTAGCACCACAAATACGGTAACCTGGGAGGGAAAGGGGAATCACTACCCGACAGACTGGCGTATATTGCGACAAATCGTCGACGCGGACAGACAGAGGTGGTCCATCTCTAGCTGTTCCCCCTTTAAATTTCCAGGAACGGCGGCATTTATCCAGCTCTACTTCAGTGGGGCATGAATGCTTTAATGCCGCACCTTGTAGGAATCCTCAGATCTGCATTGGCCCTGAGGTGGATTCCAAAAGGTTGGAGAGAAGTTAAAGTTGTGCTCATACCAAAACCAGAAAGAATGGACCATCCCGTTTCAAAAGCATGTCGACCCATTAGCCCCACATCGTTTTCAATGAACACCTTGAAGAGGCTGTGCAAACGATATATAAGAGATGTGTAGTGATAACGCAAAATATACCGCATCCTAATCAATATGCTAGATATAGAAGGTGCGTTTGATAAAATTGATAAAATCAATTTTTCTAAAATACCAAATGCACTTGCCGACATGACTATCCCCCGAACCATAAATGGCTCTCAAAGGGAGCAATGAGAATCAGCGTAGACGATGTTACCATCAGAAGCTTGGCTGTAGAATGTTGTCCACATGGAGGGTACCAGCATTTAGTGAGGTGTCTGGTTTTCTTGCCATCCGAGCTGCTTAGGCTTGCATACCTGACCTGACAATAGTTTCTAAATGTTCTATAGAGCTCCAAAGCAGAATTTATCCTCCAGAGCATCTCAAACAACGCGGGCCACCAGATATTGTCGAAGGCGCTAGGTATGTCAATGAAGATAGTTATTATGTATTTCATGTCTGCCTTGTTTTTTATTTCTATCGCCTTGTTTTTTGCGTCATCAGTAGACTTCGCTTTTCTGTATCCTCATTGGTTTTGTGTTTCCCCAATGCGTTCTCGTACCTCATCAAGCCTCCTGCATGAGAGCCTTTCAAATATTTTGCCCATTACGTTCAGTAGGCATATTGGTCTGTACGTTTTGGGGCCTGAATGCTTTAATGCCGCACCTTGTAGGAGTCCTCAGATCTGCATTGGCACTGAGGTAAATTCGAATAGGCTGGAGAGAAGTTAAAGTTGTATTCATACCAAAACCAGGAGGAATGGATCATTCCGTTCCAAAAGCATATCGACCCATTAGCCTAACATCGTTTTCAATGAAGACCTTGGAGAGGTTGTGCAAACGATATATACGAGATGTAGCGATAACGCAAAATCCACCTCATCCCAATCAATCTCGATTTTGTCCTCCCCTTCACTTATTAATACTATATCTTCCTGTTTGTATGTGTTGGTAAATTTTCACTGTCGCAAACACTCGTTTTTTGTTTTCCCAATACGTTTTCGTACCTCATCAGGACTCCTGCATAAGAGCCTTTCAAATACTTTGCCCATTACGTTCAGTAGGCATATTGGTCTCTACGTTTAGGGCTTTGTTGGATCTTTTATGAACTTTATCAAAATTATCCCAATTTTTGATTTCACATCATCAGCAAGCTAAAATCGGATAAATGACAGTGAATTTAGATTTTCAGGCGTTCATCAGAATGATCTATAGTTGCATAATATCTGTTAGGAGGATTCGTCCAAAATAGATCGTCTAGAAATAGTGGAATAGTGCAATGTTTAGGAATATTATAGAGAACTAAATACATTAGTATTGCATTATACTGATGGTTTCAAGCAAAATGCCTGTTGGGGTGTATGTGAGTAAAATTGATCCTCGTAGTCTCAATTGCTTTAGGAATTTACATCATAAATGCCATCTCACCAAAATTTTTATAAACAACATGATGACTAAATTTCTTCACTGGTCAAAAAATTTAGGAAATATTACGCGGTAATATTATTCTATAACTAGTTAATAATAAAATATTTTGATTTAAGTTAAAATTTAAATATGGTAGTGTGAATTTTGGATAACTCACAGACTCGCCACTGGTTAGTTAGCCTATGCAGTCATTTTATTACTTAATTGTCGATTTAAAGGAATTACGATTACCTCAAATTGCATCTGCCTGTTTGCTGCTTCTTTATCTTCCGCCGAGTCGCTATTGGGATGTAACCATTGACAATCTGGGGATATTGACATTTTTGCTGGAAAATAAATGATAAATTTGATAAAGACCAAAGTTGGGTCGAAGGTATATATAAAGAAAATGTGTATATTCAAATATCTGTCAAAATGACATATGTTGAATTTTTTTTTGAAAAGTTCAAATATCGGTATATTTACCAATTTATAATAACAATTATATCAATCTCAATTCACTTATCCTTAATAATGGGAACCAAACTTTCCGAAAGCTTGTAAAAAAACAGTATATATATATATATATATATATATATATATATATATATATATATATATATATCTTGGTTATGCCGTACCGATGAAGGCTAATGAGCCAGAAACATGCATGTCTACGGTTACCACTCATTCTCTGTAACCTCTTTTGCGTGATATGCCCGCTAATTCTGTTTTTGTTTTATATTCCACGCGTTATTCTTCAATCTTTCCATTGATTATTTGTCTATTTCCAGGGTCAGAAGGTTTAGACAGGAGAGCTATAGACGCCTCCGTGTCTCTGTTGGTTGTTGTCTTGAAAACTCGGGATCTTCCATTTGAAGGCGCAAATGTGCGTTTGGTTATCTTGTTGAAATCCATTGTTTGTGTTTGCTCATGTTTCAATTAACATCCTTGCTCCCAAGTTGTACACCTTTTCTTGGTTATGCCGTACCGATGAAGGCTAATGAGCCAGAAACATGCATGTCTACGGTTACCACTCATTCTCTGTAACCTCTTTTGCGTGATATGCCCGCTAATTCTGTTTTTGTTATATATATATATATATATATATATATATATATATATATATACATATATATATGAGGATAATAGTCTTTGCTGACTAGTTAGGAATAAAACTAGTGAATATTGGGGAATTGCAGCAAGAAAATGGAAAAGGTATACTCTTAGCGGAAAATGTCCAAGCTTTCGAGGATGATTGTTCTCATCATCAGGGAGACTAAAATGAAAAACAACAGTTAAATACTGTGGCCAATAAAGAATAATTTGAATTGAAGTTCACAACCACGTGTGTACTTACCTCCGAAGTGAGGTTAGACTCCATCAAGTTGTAAAATAGTAAACTACAGATTGTAAATTGTGAAATGTTTTATAGGAATTGAGTTAACGGAAGGACAACCAACCGCATTACAACACCAAGTGAAAATGTCGCAACATTTTATAAAATGAAATAAATAAATTCATCTTCATGCGTTACTATGTTGAACGCCGGGAGGGAAATGAAATAGTTTCCCTCCAATTGGGATGTAACAAGAGACAAACAGTGCTACCAACAGTCAATTCAGACAACTGTAGGGCAAGGTAACCATTTCAGTAATGGACCCTGTTGTAGGGCCAACAATTGGTTTAATAAGAAGATGTATTATTTTAGAAGAGAGGAAGAGGGAGAAAGAGTGCGAGACAGTGAGAGGGGGAACGCTCTCAAATTGTGTAATTTGAACGTGTAGAACATAACCCCAATATGACTCACACTAAGAAAGAAACGAGAAAGAAAACAGTACAATAGCAGTATTAATATGTAGTAATAATAATATAATATAGTAATTAAGTAAAATTGTAATAATTATATAATCTGAATGTCTCTACCAACACCAAGACATTCAAATTTAAGTTTTTATTATTATTAAGTTAAAGTAATAAGAGTGGTTCTGTTAGGAGCAATATGGTTGTTTAATGCAACCTGAGGAGTACAATTAGTATCTGAGGACAACAAAAATGAATAGATCTCACTCAAGTGATCAATATCAGTTTTCTTATTTATAACATTGTTGTATTGTGGAATAAAAGCCATTTCCAAGAATGATATTTTCGTTCTGTTAGACTCAGTCGCCAACACTTTCACAGACTCATAATTCATCTGATGATCAAGAGAATTTACATGAAAAGCTAACGCGCACCTCTCTGGGTGTAATCTACAGTCACTCTTGTGTGAAACTATACGGCTCGACAGAGATCTCAAAGTCTGTCCGATATACTGTTTAACACAATCTCTACAAGGAATACTATACACCACGTTAGTAAGTGAGGTCAAAGGATTTTTATCTTTTACTCTAGTATAAATCGATCTGATTGGAAGAACAGTTTTATTAGCAATTTTAGAGTTACCACATGAACTGAGCAATCTGGCAAGTCTCGGAGATATGTCCTTAATATATGGCAAAGAAGCAAAAACCGGTCGAGAAGGGGACACATCAATTCCAACATCCGTCTGGGCTAAGTTAGGATGGCCATATTCAAGCAACAAGTCCACAGCATTAGATGTGCTGAATAACATCTTATTCAATAAAGTTCTTGGATAAGAGTTATCCAAGAAAAGGTTAAGCAAAATATTAAGATTTTTATTATGAAAAACATTATTGGAAATTCTGAGTACTGTCTGCTTCATTTCTTTAACCAAATTCACTTTCATGGAATGTTTATGGTAGGAGTGCTAATTAAGATATCTACCAGAGCTGCATAGCTTCCTGTACCAATCTATATTAATTGTATTGTTGTTACGTATAAATTTAGTGTGTAAGAAAGGTACGGAATTCTCGAAGTCTTCCATTTCGATTGTGAATTGGATATTCGGATCAAAGCTATTCAATGTATCCAGAACTTCATCTAGGCCTTCTCGAGGAAATGCCACAATAATGTCATCGACATACTTTTTTATCAAAAACGGAGTGAAAGAAAGTACAGGTATGACTGTATCCAGAACATCGTCCATGACATATGCTGCCAAGATAGGAGAAATTGAAGCACCCTTTGGAGTAACAAAGGTTTGTTTGTGAATTTTGTTATTAAAAGTGAAGTAAGTACTGTCAAACAGAAAAACTACTAATTCAAGAAAAGCTTCCTTCGGGATGGAGCAATGGGCACTGATACGATCCCAACTCTTATCGATTGCTCTCAAACAAGCATCAAGATAAACATTACTGAACAACGAGACCACATCCAAACTGGCCAGAACATAATTTTGTGGATTTAAATTCAAACTACGGAGAAGCAACTGTTCAGAAATACAAGGCACAGTTTAAAACCAAAATGAAACTTGCCCGTGAATATAACAGGAAGTGTTTTTTATTGAAATGTAGGAAATCTGGGATTTTACCTAATCATATAACTTCGGCCATTAAACCGATTGACGACCTCCTGATGACACAGGACGTTCACAAGAAAACAGGGATCGATTACAGGTTAGGGATAAAGCTTCTTAATATTGGAATTACTAATAAACATTCATTAATTAGTAAATTAGAATCAAATTTGTCAACTTTGAAAAGGACAATAGTCTCCTTATCCAGTGAATTTCATTTTCAGAATTTTTCAAGTAAACAACAAGTTACTTATAATAAACTTTTTCACAAGATTAAAAATAATAATATACATAAACTTAATAAATTACAAAATGATCAATTTAAATTGTTGTTAAAATCGAAGGCGGGTTGGTTGAGAAATATTTCTAATACCACTATACCTGATGATATTCCACAGTTTTTAGCTTTGGGTCCCAAGTTTAGTGTGGAACCAGTCATTTTAAAGGATATTTCAATCAAATCAATTTCATCTGATGTGGACTATCTCATCTCCACGATCACAGACTCGAAAATTAGAAACGTCACGGTAGCAAGAGCCACTAATATTATCACTAATTACATACATAAACCTCATTATAATTCTTTATTTCATAACCTTTTACTCAAATCTAAAGCCTTCTTGAAGACGAACCCTCATCTGATTCTCACTCAATCCGATAAGGGTAACGTCACTGTCATTATGGACAAGCAACAATATGTTGAATTGTCTAATGATATTGTTTTGAACAACAGTTCTGTTTCGTAATTTAATGTCTTTTAAACAAAGATTATTTCTATAACGAATAAACTCCCACCTAGATATAAATAAACCACTTACCCACAAGTATTATCCTAGTTATTTCGGAAAACCGGTTAACACAAGTTGCTCTTTACACACACTGACAGCAATGACATCTCGTTCCATTTTTGACGCATGCCTGCTGCGCAACATGCACTTCTCTTCGATAGGACGGCCGTGTAATTGGTTGGCGATAGTTAAGTGGCACATGATCAAGGAGGGAGTATGTCGCGCATAATTCAAATATAATAACAACACAAAATGATAATAAAATAACGACGAAACAAGTTCTTATGTAGAACTTTCATGTGATCCTACTTCCTCTATACAGAGAAAGGGTAACAACTTAATCAAATCATTATTTAATGAACATCATATAGATATGACAGTTAAGAAGAAACTCATGAGCAACCATGGTGTCCCTCCTAAATTTTATTCTCTTCCGAAAGTTCATAAACCAGTTCTCTCTGTGAGACCGATAATGGCTTCGATAGGAGGCCCCACAAAAAATATTGCACAGTTTTGTACGGGAATACTAACAAAAGCGTATGATTATGACAATTTGTATTTTATTAAAGATTCTTTTGAAGTCTCTGAAAAGTCCAATAATTTGGTAATTCCACAAAATTATGTTCTGGCCAGTTTGGATGTGGTCTCGTTGTTCAGTAATGTTTATCTTGATGCTTGTTTGAGAGCAATCGATAAGAGTTGGGATCGTATCAGTGCCCATTGCTCCATCCCGAAGGAAGCTTATCTTGAATTAGTAGTTTTTTTGTTTGACAGTACTTACTTCACTTTTAATAACAAAATTTACAAACAAAGCTTTGGTACTCCAATGGGTGCTTCAATTTCTCCTATCTTGGCAGCATATGTCATGGACGATGTTCTGGATACAGTCATACCTGTTCTTTCTTTCACTCCGTTTTTTATAAAAAAGTTCTGGACACATTTAATAGCTTTGATCCGAATATCCAATTCACAATCGAAATGGAAGACTTCGAGATTTCCGTACCTTTCTTAGACACTAAATTTATACGTAACAACAATACAATTATTATAGATTGGTACAGGAAGTCATGCAGCTCTGGTAGATATCTTAATTATCACTCCTACCATAAACATTCCATGAAAGTGAATTTGGTTAAACAAATGAAGCAGAGAGCACTCAGAATTTCCAATAATGTTTTTCATAATAAAAATCTTAATATTTCGCTTAAACTTTTCTTGGATAACTCTTATCCAAGAACTTTATTGAATAAGATGTTATTCAGAACATCTAATGCTGTGGACTTGTTGTTTGAAGATAGCCATCCTAACTTAGTCCAGACGGATGTTGGAACTGATGTGTCCCCTTCTCGACCGGTTTTTGCTTCTTTGCCATATATTAAGGACATATCTCCGAGACTTGCCAGATTGCTCAGTTCATGTGGTAACTTTAAAATTGCTAATAAAACTGTTATTTCAATCAGATCGATTTACACTAGAGTAAAAGATAAAAATCCTTTGACCTCACTTACTAACGTGGTGTATAGTATTACTTGTAGAGATTGTAATTAACAGTATATCGGACAGACTTCAAGATGTCTGTCGAGCCGTATAGTTTCACACAAGAGTGACTGTAGATTACACCCAGAGAGGTGCACGTTAGCTTTTCATGTAAATTCTCTTGATCATCAGATGAATTATGAGGCTGTGAAAGTGTTGGCGACTGAGTCTAACAGAACGAAAAGATCATTCTTGGAGATGGCTTTCATTTCACAATACAACAATGTTATAAATAAGAAATCTGATATTGATCACTTGAGTGAGATCTATTCATTTTTGTTGTCCTTAGATACTAATTGTACTCCCCAGGTTGCATTAAACAACCATATTGCTCCTAACAGCACCACCCTTATTACTTTAACTTAATAATAATAAAAACTTAAATTTGAATGTCTTGGTATTGGTAGATACATTCAGATTATATAATTATTACAATTTTACTTAATTACTATATTATATTATCATTACTACGTATTAATACTGCTATTGTACTGTTTTCTTTCTCGTTTCTTCCTTAGTGTAAGTCATATTGGGGTTATGTTCTCTACACACTCAAATTTTCCCCCTTAACACAATTTGAGAGTGTTCCCCCTCTCTCTGTCTCGCACTCTCTCTCCCTTTTCCTCTCTTCGAAAATAATAAACCTTCTTATTAAACCAATTGATGGCCTTACAACAGAGTCCATTACTGAAATGGTTACATTGCCCTACAGTTCTCTGAATTGACTGTTGGTAGCACTGTTTGCCTCTTGTTACATCCCAATTGGAGGGAAACTATTTCATTTCCTTCCCAGCGTTCAACATAGTAACTCATGAAGATGAATTTATTTATTTCATTTTATAAAATGTTGCGACATTTTCACTTGGTGTTGTAATGCGGTTGGTTGTTCTTCCGTTAACTCAATTCCTGTAAAACATTTCACAATTTACAATCTGTAGTTTACTATTTTACAACTTGATGGAGTATAACCTCACTTCGGAGGTAAGTACACACGTGGTTGTGAACTTTAGTTCAAATTATTCTTCATTGACCACAGTATTTGACTGTTGTTTTTCATTTTAGTCTCCTTCAATATCATATTGATTTATCGAAACAATTGTCAATTTTTTAGAATTTTCAATAACTTTCATTATATTGTGGAAACTAGAAACCGTGAGTTTCATTTAAAACACTAACATTTTAAAATATTCGTTTCGTAAAATAATACATTTCACACACAAACGGCAAAATGTCTCATTTTACGAAAAGAATATTTTAAAATGTAATATCAATTTATTTAAGCTTTTTAGTAAGTTCGAGTTTTTCATGTTTTTTGTGTCACAACGTTATAACAACTATTTTTATTAATCTCAACAAAATTGCTCTATGATGATGGAAATAAACGTTTCCGAAAGCTTGGAAATATTATAAAGAGTGTACTTTTATTTGCTGCTACCCCAATATTTTGCCAATTTTTTCTAACTGGTCAGCAATGACTTCCAATCTTTATATATATATATATATATATATATATATATATATATATATATATATATATATATATCATCATCATCATCCTCATATGCAGCTTATTCAACCATTTTGTTATGGTGTAGCCTCCCTTTACATATTTATATATTCCATTTCCAGGTGGGCCCATTGTTGTCTATTTCTAGCTATGCGGCCCCAAGTTGATCCTGCGAGTTTCTTTATGTCTAGTCCCATCTTAGGTTGGGGCGTCTTCTTGGTCTTTTCACGCCTCGGGGATACCCTTGCGTTATCTTTGTGGTCCATCTATCGTCTGTCCTTCTAGCGAGATGCCCCGCCCATTGCCACTTTAGGGATCTGATTCTATTTATGACATCTATCATTTGGGTCTTTTGTCTGATCCAATCAAGCCTTTTTATATCTCTCCTTGTCATTCCAAGCATGCATCGTTCCATAGACCTCTGCGTTACCTGGAGTTTTCTAATGATATCAGTTTTCAGGGTCCAGGTTTCACAGCCGTATGTTAATACTGGTAGTACGCACTGATCAAACGCTTTCTTTTTCACACGGAGTGACATTCTAGACTTGAAGATGATAGAGTTCTGTCCAAATGTTCTCCATGCTAATTTGATTCTTCTGTTTATTTCTGGAAGTAGAGAGCCTGATATGTGTATTAGTTGACCCAGGTATATGTATTCCTCTACTATTTCCAGAGCAGTGTCATTAATTGTTATTTCTTGTGCGTTTATCAGTTCGTTATACATTATCTTGGTCTTACTCAGATTTATTTTAAGGCCTACTTCGTTGCTTGCTGCATTCAATTCATTTATTTGTTGTTGCATTTCGCCAGGGTTACTCGCTATCAGGATGATGTCATCAGCGAATCTTAGATGGTTCTAGTATTCTCCATCTATATTCAGACCTGTGTTGTTCCAGCCCAGTTTTCTGAAGATGCTTTCTAGTGTTGCTGTAAATAACTTTGGTGATATTGCGTCTCCTTGTCTAACTCCTCTGCTGGTGGGGAATTCTGGTGTGCCCTCATATATCCTAACTCTCGCTTTGGCTTCCCTATATATATATATATATATATATATATATATATATTTGCTAGGGTCTCAATATATGGCTTGTCGACCCCTTGTTCTGTTAGGGCATTTATTACTGCTCTGGGATATATAGAGTCGAATGCTTTCTCAAAGTCGATGAAGGCTAGTGCTAGTGGTTGGTCGTATTCTTTGGTTCGACTGATAACCTCTTTGAGCAGCATATATATATATATATATATATATATATATAACTTTCGGAACAGAGGGTCATTTTGACATCAGGGCACACCAAAACGAAAAACTGCATTGAAATTTTCCCGAAGTCGTATCATGCTACTCTTCACAATAGTCCTATTTCATTCTGAAATAAGCCTAATAGACAATCAAAAGGCCTGTGATTCCGTATGGCTCGAGGGACTGGTGTATAAACATATAAAGTTAGAAATCTCAGACTACTTTATAAAATTATTTAAGTTCTAACAAATAGAAAATTCCAATCAAAAATACACAACTACACAGCCGGACCACCCAAGCTGGAGTATGCCAAGGCTCTCTTTTATCACCTTTGATATACACCCTACTCATCCATGATCTCCCAACTTCCCCACAAATACTAACCGCTACGAACGCCGACGACACTTGTTTCGTAGCAAAAGCGAAGAATGCAGATCACGCATTGGAAGTAGCACAAACACACATAAACACGAAAATAATACCTGTCTCACACGAACATAAACTAGCTATTAATGCATCCAAAACAGGGTATTTATTACTCAGGAGTATAGCTAGAGAAAACAATTGCTTGCAATCTCATCTTCATGTAGATGGGCATCTCATCATGCCCAACAATATCCTAAAATACTTGGGGTGTACTGTACAAGGGAATACCAACGCAAATGCGCCCATCATGCAACAAGTACATAAACCCAAAATTGCAACGATCAAATTATACGCACTCATATATACACACAGTAAACTCTCAAGTCAAAACAAAATACTCACGTATAAATACATAATAAGACCTATACTTACATATGCAGCCCCCGTTTACTTCACAGGTACCAATCACAACTTCCACTCCCTGCAGTTGGTACAGAACAAGTGTATAGGGATGGCAATCAAACATACCTGTTATACTAAATTACCCAAAAACTCTTGGTTACATGACAATGCCGATGTAACTACTATTAAAGACTTGATAACTAAAATCTCGTCAAACTTTTATAACATTTGTCTGCCAAAAGATCTTCGTAAGAGTCTCATAGGCGCAAATCGCGCAGAAGACATCCAAGATGGCGGGTTTAGGCTTCTGCATGGCTCGTTACTTACATAACAAGGTTGTTCAACTCCAAACCTATATTCTACACACAATGTGTAAATCATTCCAAATAAATAAATAATCAAATATACCTAAATCGTCGTCAGTCATGTTGCCTTCCCTAAAACTACTCCCCAGATCAATTTTGAAACCCTGTTTTTCAGCTGATTTTCAGGGAAAACACAGCCAAAAGAATCTAGGAATTGCAAACATATATCAGGGACAACGTTATTATAGTTAATTAAACTGTATGGATTATGTAGGGAGCCATACAACTACAGACGAACACAGTAACCAGAAGAATCGCCAGAACATCGGCATACAATTTCTCTTTATGTTATTCTGATAATTATTGTAATTCTGAACTAAAATATCAAACAAAATATTTAGAAAAATCATGCTTTGAAACCTGACAAAGAATGCTATGGATTCGACTTATCACCGAGAGGGACGGGGGAGAAAGGAGAATATTGTGAGCTGGAGTGGAGGGAATTGAGGTGGAGGGGAAAATTTTCGGACCTTCGTTTTTATATAATAATAACATTTTTCTTACCTGTATAATCAGGAAACTCTCTCTTGTACATGCGATACACAGCAGCGTGAGCTTTAACTGTTGTATACGCACATAAGTAATCATCTATTCCATCGTTGCTTATACCGGGTGCGTTACTACCAACGCCGTATCCAAGGCGACATAATAGTCTAGGTTCATTCAACGTTAACCAAATTTTAACGTTTGGTAAACTTTTGATGACAATACGAGCGTAGTCAACCAAATAAGGAATCACTTTTGGAGTAATCCAATCATTACCATCTTCAAAAAGTTGTTGGGGTAAGTCCCAATGGTAGAGAGTTGCAATTGGTGTTAAGTTGTATTTCAGCATCTCATCGACGAGGTCTCGGTAGTGGTCAATACCTTTCTGATTGATTTCGTTGGGGTATCCATTTGGTAAAATTCTATAAAGAAGTTCAAAATTCAATTGTGATTCAATTATGTCCAATATTAATAATTATTTTTGTGATGTTGTTTGGAAGTGTTGAAATGAATACACTACTGTTTTTAAATTATTAGTTTATTTATGTTATTGTACGAACTACACCTATTTGAAATAACTAATAAAATAATATTTATTTTCATATCAAAATCCATATAAAACCCCATGTAATTTACAATATTGCAGAGATTTGATTCGATTTTCCAACCAACCCAAATTTCTATCCGCAATATATACCTACAGTGAGCACGTAAAGGTTGGAACAAATTTGTTTATCTCGTTCACTGCCGCCCTGATTTTGTAGTCATCTGTAAGCGACCGATCGACTTATATGCATAAAAATCAGGTTATTTTGGTATAAAATTATCAGAAGATCGATTCTTAACAGGAATTGGACAAAATGGAGGCCAAAATGGCTGACACGTATATGGTGCGTGATCGACCTCATAAGATGTATGAAATCGTAGCGGCCGATCACGCACATGTTGTGTGATAATAATTAATAAGTTTTTTCGTGGATAGGAACAATAACTTGAACAAATTATTATGATTTACTAAAAAAAGCATATTTTTATATACAAAAAAACATTTTTACAAAAACAACAAATTTTTACAAAAATGAACATATATGGTTATACAATTATAACAAAAACAAAACATTATAGTAATAATCAAAAAATTTGCTTCATAATAACAAATTAGAAATTTTTAGAGTTAATAAAAAAGTAAAAATATCGCTCATCCACTGTTCATGCGAAATCTTAGAACATGGCTCCAAACACAGTCCTGGATTTCCAGTACAAATGTTGCAGCAATATTTGGTCATCTTTCTTATTTTGTTTTTATTTCTGCAAATCCTACAATCCTTACGTTGAACCTTTCGATCAGATTTAGGAAGTTCTGATGGAAGGTGCACAGGGGCATTAACAGGTTGTGGAATTATTGCACTCGGCTTTGGCAATAAAAGATCAATGATATTTATTCTGAATTAATAAAAACTGATTCTGTTTATTATATAAAAAC
This sequence comes from Galeruca laticollis, assembly GCA_963921935.1. NCBI lineage: Eukaryota > Metazoa > Arthropoda > Insecta > Coleoptera > Chrysomelidae > Galeruca > Galeruca laticollis. The sequence goes on along the minus strand of OY998175.1, from coordinate 39,955,036 downwards.
CAAGAATTTAACAGTAGTATTTGTAACACGTGTATGCCGGCTTTTTTACACCAACGCAAAGTTTTTCGGTCACAAGAATTATACGAAAGCGTTTGGTCTTTACGATCCACTCCCGACATATGCTTATTATATTCCACAATCGCTTGTGGTTTTGATACCAGCTCACCTCGTTTACTCCTCACTTCTACAAGAGTACCGCTAAACTCTGTGCTTATATATGTTACGTCCCACTAATCGTGTCATTTGCCCATAACGTTGCCATTTACTTCATCGCATTTTTCTATTACTTCATCCTTACGCACTTTTTTTTAACATCAACACAGTTTCCTTTCCGGTTCACTCGAAGAGTTCCCGTACAAAGAGTTTTTCTTTGGAGCAGAGTTGATGCCAGAGATTGACTATTATAAAATTTGTCCAGGAACAACGAATGCCCCTTATCCAAATGGTCACGCATTAACTGTAAAACTACAGTAGCAGCATGACCAACACCACTCGTCACATCGTTAGCACCTGCATAAATCATAAGCTTCATAGTAAGCCCATTTGGTTCTTCCAAGACATAAAATTTGATCCCATATTTATGTCGTTTGCCAGGCAAGTACTGGCGAAAACTCAAACGACCTCTCCATGATAAAATCGATTCATCAATTGAAAGCTCCCTACATGGAGAGTAGACCTGAAAGATACAATCTATAGAGTATTTGTCTACTGGTAAAAAGAGCAAACTTACCTCCATCATTTTTCCATTAAAGTAATCAATAATGGGTCTGATTTTATATAATTTATCTGTTGGATGGACTTCTCCTACGGCAGGACTCCTTGCGAAGTGCATGCATCTCAGAATCAGCATGAAACGATTTCGACCCATATAATCCGAAAAACATTTCAACTTGAAAAATCGGTGTTTTCTCCAATAATTCTGTATACGATTAATTCTTATGGTACCCATATGCAGAATTAATCCAAGAAAAACACGCAATTCTGCTGCGGTAAGCGTCTTCCACTCCGATATTCTTGGTCGAACAGTACCACTAGCAAGAAATATCTCTTCGGCATATAAATTTGATTCTTCCACAATTATATCATAAAATTTATGGTCTACCAGCATGTTGAAATAGTCTATTGGATTATTGCCTGCCGGCTGTTTCTTCAACCTTGGGTTTCCCAGAAAGGGAAGCTGCCGTAGGTTCACTAAAGGAGGATCAGTCCATATTATATCATTTACCACGGGAACGGTAATAACGGTAAATTGGCTCTTTCAAACGCATCTTCACTATCACTATCTCCACTTTCACTTAATTGATATAGTTCATCATCACTAGAATTATTATCTAAGTCTAAACTACCGTCCGAATCCGAAAACGCCGCATAAGCTAGCATTTCTACCTCAGTTAGTTTTTTGGATCTTTGAATGCAATTTTCCATAATTTCTGTTCATTAGAAGAGTCTGGTAAATCACGAGGATCCATATTTTCAAACTTATCAAAAGTATCAAAATTAGGTAAGATTTTAAAACGCGACTACACAACAATTTATATACACCTTGCCTACAAGCCAACACAAGAAAGACTAATTATTAAACGAGCCGACGCTTATAGACAACTTTAAATAGAGACATGCTCATAACGCAACTTGTGCGTGATCGGCCTCTCGGCAAAGAGCCGCATCACGCAAACGCTGCGTGATCGGCAGCGAACGTGTTAAAGCAGACACGTCGATTTAATTTTTCAGTTGCGCGTTTTTTCGTTTAGGGGAATGTGGGATATTTGGGGCATGGGGCACATTGGAACAGTTTGAGTATGGTGCTTTTAATTAGATTTAAAAGTGGACAGTAATGTCAAAATCAGTAATGAACTTGTGTCTCTTGATGTCAGTAGCTGTCAAAGTTAAGTTTAAAAGTACTTAAAAAATAGTGGAGGCTTATGGTTTTTGCTCATCCAAGTGACTATTTCTTGATTGTATTCATAAGGCTGTAAATTGCTGAAGATAAATGTTATGCATTTTTCATTATATACAATATATTTCGTCATGAATTAGTTGTGAAAAGTAGGGTTATGTTCACAATTAACCTGGAACGATTTGCAAATATGACATTTTTTCCGCTAAAAGTTGCTGTCGGGTAGATAGGAACATGGCAAGTGGGACAGATTGGAACTATTCCAATGTGCCCCGTTTAAGTTTGATATATAAATTGATCGGTTTTACACTTGACTATTTCTTCGCAGGATGGTTTGTAACTACAAAGCAAAAACGGCATCAGCATCATGAATAATAATGTTCCCGTAAGAGCAGTCGCAACACAAAGAAGTCAACCCTCTTTAATTGAATAAAAAAATATCGCCAAAATCATGACGCACAACACGGTTCAGAAAATAGCACTGAAGATGATAGATCAAAATCCTGCACATCCAAATATGGATCAAGACAAGTTTTTACCGTCGACGAGGAAGATTATTTAACTCAATCCTTGAACATACACTATGAATTGACATATACTAATGCTATAATATTAGCATAACAGTGTCCTGGAATTCAAATAAAATGAGTGGAAAAGAATAGATGTATAGCATTATGGAGAGACATAAGAAGCTGTCTTTATGAAAACTAGAAAACACCAGTTTAGCCAGAGCGATAGCTTTTACGAAAGAAAACGTCGGTTTGTTTTTTAAGAACTATTTGACACTGCAACATCTTTCTGCCTGATGGAGTTTTAAATACAGATGAAGCAGGTATTTCCACGGTGTTGCAAGCCCCGAAAATTATTGTTCCAGTTGGAAGGAAACAAGTTGGACAAATTGTCTCCAGAGAACGGGGAACCAACGTTACTATCTGTGGCATAGTGTCAGATATTGGAACAGCTTTTCCACTTGTTCACATATACCCCTGGATACGAATTAAGGATGAGTACCTGCTTGTTTGTGCACCAGGTTCTAAAGCATTTGCAATAAAGTCTGGATGCACTGAGTCAGAATCATTTTTAAAACTACTGAAACGTAAACCCAGATGAACTTGAAACTATTTTTTTTAAATCTTGATTTTGTTAATAAATTTTGTATGGATATACAAGTTAACAAATTGAAAAAATGTCAACAAATTTTTTTATCATCACCTTTTTTAAATATGAGGTGTTTTTTAAATGAACAATAGGACAATCAGAATATCGGATTTTTATTAAAAATTACAAAGTATGATATGATTGGAAACATTCTTTTGGATGCAGCGCAATTCCACATTTCTTGCAAACAAAAAATTAATTTTTGTGACAGACGCGGCATCTAGTTTGCTTGTTTTGATACCAAACCAAATGATCCAACCTATCATATCTCGAATATTCATTATGGTTTTGTGGTAGTTTTGAAGGCCCCCTTCGAGAAAATTTCTTCAAAATATTTGTTGCCATACTTCTTTTGAACGACAACTGATCTAATTTACCATTGTTTTTACTATGAAGCTGCCACGCATTTTGAATAGCCATGTCGATGCATTGACAAAATAATAGAAAATACCACGTTTTTCCTCTGATAGATATTCTGTTCAGCCCGATATTTTAATCAGCTCTATCTACTCCTCCCATGTTTTCATTGTATTTCTGGATTTGATAGGGCTGATATATATAAATATGCTTCTCATCAGATCAGTATCGTTTTACCTTATTTATGGGTTGAACTGGCAGGGGATTTGTGGCTATTGATACTATATTGTTGTCGTGCCATTGGCAAACGAGTCTTGTCCCATTTCCAGTCTTATGCGTGAATTTACCCCTCGGTTTCTTTTTCATCACTTTTGATTTGTCCATTGGGTCTGAAGATATTCTATTTTCTCTCATGGTTCCCGTGCACCTAATGCCCCTATCTTTCAGTTCTTCTAGTAACCAATATGAGGTAAAGAAATTATCACCAAATATGTGATAGGGTTTTCACTAGATTTTACTTGATAGAGTATCGACGACACTTGTACCAAGTCCCATGTCCTTGTATTTGTCTGAGAGAGTCGTAGACGAACCTTGATATGAATAAAACCGTACTATGTAGCCTAATCTACTTGTTCCAGTCGAAAATTTATAATCCCCCGGATTGGTTTGCCCTTTATGAATTGTTTGCATCCATGGAGCCCAAAATAAGGTTCATCCACACTGTGATTTTCTTCTTCGGATGCAAACAATCTTCTTCTTCTTGTACAGGTTTTTCGACATCTTCTTTTTTGGTTTTTTTCTTTGTTCTTTTTGTTTTTCTTTTCCTGTACACTAATAACTTCTTCGATCTTAATGGATTCTTCCCAGACAGACGACCAGAGCTGCACATCATAGGACCACCAGGACCAACACATACACCTGCCAGAGGAGAAGCAGATGTACTGGACATCGCCATACTGCAAGACATCGCAGAGGTATGGGACATTACCAACGGAGAAGGAGGTACCAACCACGAGCCAGTCACCCTCACGCTGGGAGAAGGCAAGAGAACAACAGGAAGATAAGTAAAGAAAACCGACTGGAAGAAGTTCAAGTGCAGAGCCGGGCAGAGATTGGACCAGTTACGTTCATCACAAATGCAGCGGAACTGGAAGATCAACTGAGAGAGCTATATGAAGCCATCCAACAAGCACTGGAAGACAACTACAAGACATTCTCCAACATCAGCGACGAACTAGGAGAGCTCCTCAGAGCGAAAAGTAGAGCAAGAAGAAGAGCCAACAGGAAAAGAAACCCAGAAGACTAGAGAGAAGCGAGCTAAATCAAAGAAGAGGTCAACACGCAGCTGAAGCAACATCGACCCAAGTACTGGGAGAACAGACTAGAAGAACTGGACCCGGACACACCAGGACTATGGAAGCTCAACAAAATCCTGAAACAGGACATAAGAGAGATCTCGACGATACACGGAGTCAACGGACTAGCCCATACGGACTAGCTCATACGGACGAGGAAAAAGCAGAAGCCTTCAGAAGAACCATGGAATGTTAGTTCGGCCTGTAGGAGCTCCCAGATGGAGACATGGACTTCTCATACCAAGTCAAAGAAGAATTTTAAAACCAAGGTGACGAAGAAGACGACCACGGAAACCTAGGCTACACCATCACTGAGGAAGTAGCCCACATAATCCAAACCAGATACAAGAGGAATGCACCAGAGAAAGCATCACTAATAACACCCTGTTGCATCTACCGAAAAAAGAGGTAGAGGTATTTGTGAAAGCCATTATCAACAATATACTGAAGACCACGCCCTTCCCAGAGGAATGGAAAGAAGCGGAGACCATCATGCTGAGGAAGAGCGAAAAGAACCCGATATTTCCCCAGAACTACAGGCCTATCCATCTCCTCACCACTATGAGCAAGATAGCCGAGAGGGTCATCTTGAAGAAACTTCAAGAGGAAATAGAAGCCATCGGGATCCTGTCAGGGTAACAGTTAGGATTCAGGAAACAACGAAGAGCCGAAAACCGAGTGCTGAAGATAGTAGAACATGCCACCCAAGGACTCAACAGACACCAAGCAACGGGATGTCAGTAAATCCTTCGACCGTGTCTAGCACGAAGGCCTGATATACAAGATGAGAGAAGCCGGATACTCCAGAGCCCCCACATTCAGGATCAAGCTCGACAAGCCAAATTCGAACTGGGATGGATGGAAGCAGGAGTACCACAGGAAACAGTCCCCTCTCCGGTGCTCTACAGCATCTACACGGCGGATATCTCCAAGACAGACAACACCATGACGGTCCTCTACGCAGACAACACTGCATTCGCAACCAGAAGCACCCAGCCAGCGATGGTATCGAGAAGCCGTGGACCGAATTGACGACTGGTGTACGACGTGGAAAATCAGCCCCAACGCAGGTGACCCAAGCCGTTTTCTTCAGAGATAAGAGGAAGAGACCCGAAAACAACTTGGACATAGCGAGAGAAAAAGTTAGCTGGAGCACCAAAACGAAGTATCTGACAGCCATACTAGACCAAGGACTGACGTTCAAGGACCACGTCGACTAACCTGGTTGACAAGACGAAAAAGGCAAGAGGACGAATGGCAGGACTCATCTGAAGAAGATCCAAACTGGTACTGAAGACTCATCAGGGCCATCCTCATCCCCATCATACTGTACGCATGTACAGCATGGGTATACACGGCAGAGAGCCACCGAAGGAAGCTTCAAGCCCAGCAAAGTATCAGCCTGAGGCAAGCAGTGAACGCCCCTTGGTACATCAGGAACCAGCAGATCTACCGTGTGAAGCCAGGTGGAGATTAGAAGAGCTGAAGACATGCCTCAACATCCAGATGAGGAAGCTGACGAACTATATCAGGTAGGCATAAAATGAAATGTAATTTCTGTCATTCTGACGATGATATTGATTTATCGAAACAATTGTCAATTTTTTAGAATTTTCAATAACTTGTATTATATTGTGGAATTAACTAGAGACCTTGAGTTTCATTTAAAAACACTTATATCAGAGAAGACTACGCAAGGCATCCACGGTTAATAAAACAGCTGGATCGCGTCCAGCAATGAAGACCAAGAAGCATAGAACAAAGAAAGCATAGGGAACACCTATTAGAGGGTCTACCTATCCCCAGAAAGATGAGCAAGATCTCGCTTAAGCAAGTGGATCCACTTTTTAAGGTCGTTCTTAGACAAAGTAAGCCGACTAAGAATTTGCCCCTTCTAGAGGCCGCGAAACACACACACCCAACGTGAACGACGAGAAAAAGATGCCGGAAAAGCAGTAAAGCGCATTGCACTACCCCGAAGAGAAAAAGGGCACAGACAAATACTTTCACAAAAACCCAGAGAAGTAGAATGGAAGAGTCGTCAACAACTACCACTAATGTTCCTATCGGAAGAGGGGGGGTGGTGGTATGCTCTTCCCGGAATGCATCATTCTTGAAGAATGCATTCTGGAAGGGGCAGGTTTAGACAGGTGTTTGTATGTGACTCCTGACGACGCTTCACAGCATATGTTGGGGGTGAGTCAATGCTTCGTTAGAAAATTCAGTGATAATAGTCCTAATATTAACTTGAATATATTTCATGAAAATATCTTTAGTTTAATTGACTCGGGAAGTGGCGTATCAATTTTGGATTCTGATGACGACATTTCGGACTCTGATGACAGTGCATCTTCAGTATCTGAATCTGAAGATGAAGTTTTGGATTCGTATGATGAATTAGATTAACCATTCTCTCCTTAATTCTTATCAAAACATTTTTTGAATTTTTTTTGCTACCTAGGCAAGATGTGTAACACTATTTCATTTTGTACACGAGACAACTTGTTTGTTGCCTCTAAAATAAATAATTTAATCCATTCTGTTCAATATTGTAAAAAATCAAATCTTTCCTATAGCAACAAACCCACAAAATACTAATGTGTTTTTTTATTAAAAAAAATAAGTCTCAAAGTAACTTTTTTCTCTTGAGTACAAGAAGCAAAAATTATTTCTCTTCTAGGGTAACTTCTGACGAGAACAGTCGATATTTGATTTTTGCAGTCAGTCCTCCAGAATTTTGGAAAACATATTAATTTGAATGTAGTCTATATCTATTGTATACCTTTTTACATTGAAGTGAAGTAAATTCATCAACATCAAAACCTACCTGAAGAGAGTCCGTTATTCACACAGATAGTCCGGGGAAGTAAGGTCGAAAAATCTGCTCAATGGAAAAAGTTATCCGTAAATTATTTCTCATTTTTTAATGAAAGTATATCCCCCAACAACATTTTCCTAGTTCGTCTAATAAATTCCACTGACGCTTGCGACGGAGCTTGCAAGCACATCTTGGAACACGTAGAATTCGGGTGTTTTATGCTCTTGGCATTCCTAGATCTGCTTCTACAAAAAAATTGTGGAGGTAAAAAATGTAGAAAATCTTTTGCTCTAAAACGTGACGTAATTTGATTTTCCGAAAAAAATTTTTTCCGTCCTTAAACTTTCCAACTTTTGGATATTTTTTCGAAAATTAAATTGGCAATTATGAATAATTATAACAATATGGAGGTCAAAATATGGATAAACATAGAGTGCAAACCTGTAAAAATTTACGTTTTTTCAGATTTGGAAAATTCAAAATTGTGGCCGGTCAAAATGGAATCACATTTTTTTTTCAATTGACTCTCAAGTTAATTTAATGATAATGATATCGAGACTTGGTTGATTGCAATCGTTAGAGTGAAAGTTATATTTTTATAAATAAAACAAACACAATTTTTCAAAAAAATTTTACATAATTTTTAACAACATTTACCGAAATTTTTTTTATCACGTTTTTTCCATTTTTTCCTTTGAAAAATGTAATAATAATACCTTTTTGCATCATGAGTATATTTGTCTTTGAAAGACGCGCATTTAAAAAAAATTCAGATACAATTTGTAGAAGCTGAGATAAACAAGTGCAAACTCTGTTCGATACTGTGACAATATTAATTAAAATTTTCATATTTTGACCGTTTTGCTCGATTGCAATCATTGATAATCATAATACTATTAGGAAACCAGAAATTGACAATATTATGGAAAAAAACCAATAAAAAAAGCGCGAGTTTCTTTCAACTGAGAACGAGCGCTGACCCCCCACCACTACGCCAAGCAGCTGTCGCACCATAGTGCGGCAGGGCGCACTAAGATTACTGCTCTTTTTCGAATGTACCCATTGACTGGAGAAAAATGAAAACTTGCACTCAAATGGAGTGGAGATTCAGCAATCGAGCGAAATGGTCAAAATTTGAAAATTTTAATTAATATTGTCACAGTATCAAACAGAGTTTGCACTTGTTTATCTCAGCTTCTACTAATTGTATCTGGATTTTTAAAAAAATATGCGTCTTTCAAAGACAAAGATACTCATGATGCGAAAATATATTATTATTACATTTTTCATAGGAAAAAATGGAAAAAACGAGATAAATTTTTTTTTCGGTAAATGTTGAAAATTATGTAAAATAATTTTGAAAAATTGTGTTTGCTTTATTTATAAAAATATAACTTTCACCCTATCGATTTCAATCAACCGCGTCTCGATTGAAAAAAAATGTAATTCCATTTTGAGCGGCCTTTCCAAATCTGAAAAAAGTAAATTTTTAGACTTTAGTCCTCTATATTTATCCATGTTTTGACCTCGATATTGTTATTTTATTCATAATTGCCAATTGAAAATGTTATTTTCGAAAATCTAAGGACGGAAATTTTTTTTTTGGAAAATCGATTTTCGCCACCTTTTAGAGCAAAAGATTTTTTACATTTTTTACCTTTACAATGGTTTTGTACAAGCACATCCAGGAATGCCAGGAGCATAAAACAACCGAATTTTACGTGTTCCAAGCTGTGCTTGCAAGCTCCGTCGCAAGCGTCAGTGGAATTTATTAGACGAACTAGAAAAATATTAGTGGGGGAATGTACTTTTATTAAAAAATGAGAAATAATTTACGGATAACTTTTCCCTTTAATTTATCTAGTTTCCTGGACTATGAAGCCAGTCAAATTCGATGGACAACATCAACGAGACCGAACTCCCTCATCGCTTGAGAATACTATCAAGACGACAATCCTAAACAACTTCCCACGAGCGTCAGAAAGAAGAGTGAATTTCAATTATCAATATATCTTAGCTGAGTGTCCAGGAGTTTTCAGTATATATATATATATATATATATATATATATATATATATATATATATATATATATATATATGTTCTTGAACCATTATTATATTATTTTTTTGAAGTATTTTTCTTGGGAAAGGTTCAGATTAAAACTCTTGTAAGTTAACTTGACGTTTCGCCTTAAATATAAGGCTTTTTCAAAAGTTTTTATTATAAATTCAAAATATAAAATACATAATTTGTAAAACAGTGACAATACTAAATTGACATTAAAGGTGACAAATAGAATAAACGTGGTTATGAATGTTTAATTTTGAAAGTACCTAGTGGCCTGAATCTTCTACCTTCCGCTATGGCTTTGACTATATCTTCTCTCGGTAGGTAAGGTATTTTGTGCGGTGGTACGCGTTGTAGTTTACATTTCCTTTCTTTTGTAATCCCTTTTCTTCCTCCACACGGTTTACATATTTTCAATCTCGACACGAATCTTCTACTTAAATCAAAAGACGGAAGACATTGTTTGAGTCCTGACGATAATGATGGAAGATTTGAACACATACTTAATGAATTTACGAAAATTTAAGACGATAATTTTATGGATGAGAGTTTGAATGATTTGTTTATGTCACTGTTTTACAAATTATGTATTTTATATTTTGAATTTATAATAAAAACTTTTGAAAAAGCCTTATATTTAAGGCGAAACGTCAAGTTAACTTACAAGAGTTTTAATCTGAACCTTTCCCAAGAAAAATACTTCAAAAAAATTATATATATATATATATATATATATATATAAATATATATATATAAAACCAAACAACTTAGTAGGGATGCGGTCAGAAGAGGGCTGAATCAGAAGACTCCTTTTTGACTAGTTAAGCTTACGAAAATGTTTATTTTCATCATCAGAACATCTACAATGAGTGATAAATATGAGTAATGATTTATAAACCATTATAACAAACGATTTGACTTACCAAAGTGAGTTTGTTATAATGGTTTATAAGTCATTAATAATATTTATCACTCATTGTAGATGTTCTGATGATGAAAATAAACATTTTCGAAAGGAGTCTTCTGATTCAGCTCTCTTCTGACCGCATCCCTACTAAGTTGTTTGGTTGTTTTTTCTCTACGGTCACTACCCGAGGTTCTCTTATATATATATATATATATATATATATATATATATACTGCAAACAATCTAGTAGGGATGCGGTCAATATAGGTCTGATCAAAAGAAAACTATTTTTTGCTAGTTGAGCTTTCGGAAAATGTTTATTTCCTTCATCAGAACATCTACAATGGAACAAAATTTTTTTCAAATTAATAAAGCTGAACATATATTTGAAAAAAAAACACAGTTGACTCACCAAAATAAGTTTTGAAAACTGTCCATCAAGAACATCACCGGAGCATGAAATTAATTAACAAAAATCAAGACAAAAACAAATTTCTGACAGTCTAAACATTTAAAATGGTCATATCTACAATATCTTGTAGAACTGTAAAAAGTTTGACCTAACACAACAAGTAAAATAAAATACAGTCAGAATGAATATTAAAAACTATATACCAAGGGAGAAAGGTATCCATTTCAAAGTAAAGTAATTATTAGTTTTTGTCACAAAACAAAAAGAAGACTAATTCTTCTAATGATATTATTAGCAGATTAGATATCGAATATATTTATACAGTAATGGTGTGAATCGGTGTTGTTAAATAATATACAGGGTGATATATAAATGTTGAAGTCAAGATATGAAATAACTTAGTTATTCTACAAAGTTAATAGATAGGTGTAGATTTTACTGAGTCCATCTAGATCAGACTTTTTATTTAGACAGTTACTCTGTGTGCACTCGCTGATAACTCACTGCGAATAACTTAATCTTGCATTGAAACTAAATTATGTTTTAAATAGCTTAAAATTATGTTTTTTATGAAGTTTGAAATAGTTTGAATTTCGTATTTGTCTTTCAAATTTTCTGGTACATCAGAATATGTTATGCTACACTAGTGACCAAACCAAGAAACTGCAAGTATTTTTCATCGCTAGGAATAAAATCTGCATTCTGGTTTATTACCCTGAGAATTGGAGATACAAAAACTGCTTTTGTAGCAGAAAAGGCCATTACCAATGGACTAGCTCACCTTTTGGTTTGAAGACAGTTTCAGTTAAATTTCAGAGGGTATTAGGTAACATATTGAGAAAGTATGAATTGACGAATCATGCGGTTAATTTCATAGATGACATTTTGGTACTATCCAAATTCTATACTGAACATACAATACATCATTCACAGCTGTTATATGCGATTAATAAATGAGGTTCCGGGCTGAAATTCACAAAATGTGAATTTGTCACACATTCAGTAAAATATCTCGGGCACATAATACACCTCATTTTGTTGAGAGATTTCCCAACACCAAAGACTCAGAAACATATCGGGCTACTTATGTTGTAATGAAATTGGCACGGTCCTTACCGACAAGTAGATATGCTGGGATTAACTCAAAAGAATTCAAGGAGTTTTCAAATGAAAACTTACTGCAGCAAATTCGCCATTTTCAAACGGTCTTAACAAAAGACTGAACCAAACGCTTGTAAATAGAATAAAATGGAAAATAAATGATAAGCTGAATAGGGGAGACTGTTGTATACTGGGACATTATTCTTGTAATTGAAATAGAAAATTTGTTGAATAATTTTTAACTATTGCGAACATTCTAATATATTCAAAATTAGTTTGTTTATCAACACCTGCAAAAATTTTAACAATTTTTACATTTCAATTAAGAAAAAATTGAAGGTCCCACTATACACCACTTTCCCACTATGCAACCACCCCATGTTGCATACTGGGAAAGATGCATGTGTATAGTGGGACAATGGTTTTTGAAGCCAAATAAATAAATACAAAAATAAATTTTGGTCGTTTATTGACAAAATAATGAATCTTCTAAATAAATTGAGTAGGTCGCCCAATCGTAATGATAGGAAAACATATCTCTCAGCATAACTTTAACTAGAAAACATAACTTGAGCTAGAAAACATAACTTGAACTTATAGTTTTCATCTTACCTATCAAAAATAAATATATTCGGAGAGGTAGTACAAATGGGAAAGTATTAACTAGGCTATAAATTCAAAACAAGAAAGAAATTAACAGTGGCGAGAAGCATTATTGCATATGAAAGTCCTCGAAATCGAAATCAAAAAGCCACCGCTTAGCTGCTCTTTCAGTTCCACCAGAAGCAAAAGGCGTTGGAAGTTTTTGAATGATATTTTCTTCCGACATAACATCTTCATCTCGGTTTTCAGGAAAGCTGAACCTATTATTTGGATTTTTTTTCATGAAATTAACTGTGTATTTATCTTTCTCTATTTTTTCTATTTGACCAACGAAGTGTTTGGTTTGATATATTGAGTATCTCATTTTGATCCTTCATAAATTCATCGGAGATATCCGCATCTGAATCATCATCACATATTTCAGTCACTGAAAAGTCACTCTCGCTTGAGCTGTCATTTTTTCGCGCGAATAAATTTCTCTTAACTTCCTTGGCCTTCTCAATTCTCTGTCGCTTTTGAGATGTTTTTTTCAACTTCAACCTCAATATTTCTTTCTTCTCTTCAATAATGGGAGTATCAGTCAATACAGTAGGAGTAATTTTTTTCCTGGCACTAGTATTTGTTTTTCGAGGTGCAGCCTTTGCAAATGGTCTTACAGCTTCCGGGGTAACAATATTCTCTTTGAGTGATTTTATTCCAGTGCTGGACATTCCAGAGCAACTTGTAATTGGATTTTCAACAGAGTTATCTGCAGTTGTATGGGCCAATTGAACTGGTTTCTCGGTTTCAATTCGGTCCGACACATAGGAGCCTAAAAAGTCGCAATCTTGAAACATTTAAAGGATAAATGCCAATTTTTTCAAATCCTTTGATAATTTTTTTAGGTGTGAAAGCTAGTGGAAACGATTTTCCAACTATATCGGCGATGTTATAGATTGTCACAGGAATGCCGGGGTTTTGTAGCATCTAGTCATCCATTGATCTGTTGTAGTAGGTTTTGGAAAGGCCAAAACAACTGACGTCCAAAGGTTGCAAGCGATGGCTACAGTGAGGTGGTAATGTAAGAAGAACTATGCCATGTTTTTTGCAATATTCAAGTACCCTAACATCTGTATGACTTTCGTGATTATCAAGAATAAGTAAAATTTTATTGTCATTGTTACAATGTATGGTGTCTGAAACATGCTGTAAGTATTCTATAAAACTACTACCACACATCCATCAACTAGCTTTCGCTGTTCCTTTTGATCCAGGGGGAGCACCAAGCAGCATGTGTGGCTTGAAATGTATGCGTGGAAATACGAAGAAGGGTGGTACAAATGTCCCATTGGCGCATATAGTGGCATACATTGTTACTACTATACCTCTTTCGCCACTAGTAATGTTACCAACCTGTTTTTGACCACATGGTGCAGCTATTTTTGGAGGCTTATGTACAGTAGTTACACCAGTTTCATCACAGTTAAAAATTTGGTTGGGGTTGAAACTGTATTTGTTCAGAACTGTACGCAAGTTTTTGAAAAAAAGTTCTACATTGTGGCGGTTGAAGCTAGTTGCGCGACTCAGACTTGTGGCCTCGGGCGTTCTCAGGCTTATCTTATGTCGGATTCAGAAAAGTTTGAACCATTCTTCCCCAGCGATTTTATCTTCTGACCATTTTCTTGGAATTTTTTTCTTACTTGCGTCGGCATATCTATAAGCCAACTCTCTAGCTTCTTTAATTGTTAATCCGTAGCACATTTGGGATGGACTAACTAAATATTCGCTAAGCAGTTGTTCTTCATCGTCACTGAAAATTTGCTTAAAGCCATGTTGCCTCTGAAAATTTACTTCCTGCGTGTTTGCTTCATTGATGTTATGTTTTTTCAAGTGTTGTAACAATGTATTTTCCAAACTCGAAGTGCCCCTAAAATTAAGAACCGTTAGTGGAATTCCATGACGGAATATAGTCCATTGACTGTAACTCAGGGTCGAAAGATTCTCACTCACCATGAGCGAGGGCTCATAGTTTGTGCCAGGATCCTAGGTGAATTAAACTACCATAAGCGGTTAATAACAATCTATTGCTAATTAAAATGGGCTATACGCCTTACATACTAATGAATTGAACCATGCAATGAGGATAGAATTACTAGCAAAATAATATATGGCCTAAGCAACTGAGTACCCTAATAAGGTTGTACAGCTAAACACCATACTACAACAGTATATGCAAAATAAATCAACAAAGAAAATATATATATGTTACGCTGAATATTCTATACAATGGGAATGGAGTTAATAACAATATAATATATTAATTAAGCATCTGAGTACAAATACTAATGGTTATAAATCTATAAAGTTCTACAGTGGGAGTTGAGTTAGTAACAATATAATATATTAATTAAGCATCTGAGTATAAATACTAATGGTTATAAATCTATAAAGTTCTACAGTGGGAATTGAGTTAGTAACAATATAATATATTAATTAAGCATCTGAGTATAAATACTAATGGTTATAAATCTATAAAGTTCTACAGTGGGAATTGAGTTAGTAACAACATAATATATTAATTAAGCATCTGAGTATAAATACTAATGGTTATAAATCTATAAAGTTCTACAGTGGAATTGAGTTAGTAACAACATAATATATTAATTAAGCATCTGAGTATAAATACTAATGGTTATAAATCTATAAAGTTCTACAGTAGTATATACAAATAACTCAGCCAGGAAAATATATACAGGTTACACTGTATATTCTATACAGTGGGAATTGAGTTATTCGCACAAGAAGCAAGTGAAATAGTGAATTTACAATAAGCACAAAAAAAATTTCTTAGACCTAAACACGTGGTCAATTAAACTAGCTGCGGAATGTTGGCAAGCCGACATCCTCTCTCATAGGAAAAGAAAAATCAAAACCTCACGGCTCGTCCTAAAATATTTTCTTATTTTACAGTAAGGAAGTACTTATCTGATATGCTCGAACGTTGAAATTCGATGAATAGGATTTGGGTGTATGTTACATCTTCCAGGTGAAACCTTCCATAACAGAATTAATGTCCAACAGTTTGGCAGTGGATTACTGTCCAACAGGAAAAATCCCCTCGGGAGAAATCCAACCCAGTCTAATCCCACCAAAACTAACTCCTAAGGTGGATAATACGACTTGGGGCTGGTCTTATTGCCAGACACGAAATATCCGATCACCAACTGGATTTTATATTTAATTCCTACACTTGCCTGGTTGATAACCAAAATTTACTATAAGTATCACAAGTTCGTACGACAATCCAAAAGTCAGAAAAAGAGAGCTGGCGAGCTAATGCCTGCGAATTTATATCATCTCCCTAATTTGTTTTTTTGTCAAAAAATAGCATAGTGACAGTATGACGCTGTCAACTAATCTTCCGAACCATAATCGAATAATCGATTAAAGACTTGACTTCCCTCTTACAACTATTTTAAACATGAATTATATTTTAGATGATAATTACAATTAAGAACTGAATTTAAGACATTATGATTTAATTACTGTTAAAGAAACAAGCAGAATTAATTACCCAACCTGAATAATCGATTATATCGAATGAACTATAGAGTTTATAACTAAAGGACTTACTGTCATAGAAAAATCGTTGATCGGGAGTGAGAAGAACCATAGATAAATCATAGACAATTGTTAGCCAATCGGTACAAAATTTCGATAGTTAAAAGTACTCTGGATTATGAACAATATTTAACGGTGAAAATTGCAAAGATCACATTATGTTCCCTTATAAGTGAACCTTACAAGAGATGAACATGTCCCAAGAATTAACTATATTCGCAAGTAAGGTTTGTACGATTTGAACTAAACATTTTATTTTGTATACCTAAACGTATCAACCATTTGAGACTGTAACATATACCTCCCTCCTTTAATGAAAAATTCGAAGAATTTTTTTTTGTTTTACGACTAAAAAAATATTTACAATATGTACAATTTTTTTTTTCTTTTTTTTAACATTTATGTATCAATCTGTAGTTTTATCGGGTTTCAATTGTGACACGTGCCAATTTCCCCTAGTATTGCCATATTCATCAACCAACTCGTACACATTTACACCTAATTTTTGTTTAATTTTAAACGGACCTGTGTATTTCTTTCCTAATTTAGCAGCATGTTGTTTAGCTGCGTTGGATAAAGTATGTTCTTTTTTCCATACCTTATCTCCTACGTTGTACTGAACCGGTCGATGTCGTAGATTGTATGTATGAGATGTTTTTCTATGCACTTCTTCCAATTTCTTCTTAACTCTTTTTCTAATTTCGGCTAACCTATTTAACTTCTCAGTATTGGTTAAGTCGCCTGTTGTAGCTAGTTTATTATCTTCGTTATTGATTACTATGGAGTATTTTTCTCGTTCTAACTTATACTCTGAACCACTAGTGATCATTTCCATCCCAAAATTTATTTTGTATGGAGAATCATTGAGTACTTCGTGTCTTGCTGTTCTATATGCGCACGCTAGCTGTGCCAAATGGAGATCCCATTTCGTATGGTCTGACTGTACATAACTTGAAATCATGGTCTTAATTACCTTATGCAACGCTGATTTGCTAACTCCAAATTGAAGTGCAGCATTCCTAATATTGATCTCATTTCTAAGAACAGCCTCTACTGCCTTTCGCATTTTTTCAGGTGTATTCTCCTACTCTCAAGAAACGATTTTTTATTTTTGCGGCCCCTTTTCTTGTCCATTTCTGGGAAAAAAAAGGTAATTAGAGAGTTAAACTTGAAAGAAACAAAAATATTCTATTAGAGAGCAAAAAAAAATTTTTTCCCAATATGCAACTCTGCAACAACAATATGCAATTCTGTCCCACTATACACCCGTATACACTTTTTAACATTTTCGGAATTAAAAAAAAAACAAACAAATAACATTGAAAAATAACCTCAACTCACCTTCAAGACACCTTCGGGCACCATTATTCTCAAATACGGAACAAACAAATGAATATTTCTGGCCTAAACTGTGCCCAACGCGTGGTCGTATAAAAAAACTCTGATACTCTGATGCTCACATTAACGAGATTGACGCCATTCTGAAGACTCTAGCGGCGAGTGGCAAGGGTATATCCACTGCGCATATATGATGCAGTTGACACAACTTTTTTCGGTACTTTAAGCGATACCGTTGGCGGACAATTTGAATTGTCCCACTATGGAACCTCTCCCACTATACAACAGTTTCCCCTACAACAAGTGGGACAACAATTGGGTTCTCAAGTTAAAAATTTACCCCCCCCCTTTTTAACCGTGGTAACATAAAAACGAGTATTTTTAGTGATATAACCAATTTTTCTGTTTTATTGTTTAATTTAACACGAAAAAATTGAAATATTAAATTTACTGCATTTATGCAACTTTTAGGGCGTAAACGTCGCTTAACCCCCTAACCGCAAAAGTTGAAAATTGAAAAAAATTATCAAAATTATTAGTTTTGGGTTAATTTTACCGAGAAAAATACGAATTTGATGCCCTTTTGTCGATTTTTTCGATAATGAAACTTCCTGATGAAAAAAATGAAAGGCTGGCCTCAGGCACCCTTGCGGGATTAAGAGTAAATAAATAGAACGAAGTGTGTCATATAAAATGTTTTATTTATAACATCAACGAACGTGAAACGTTAATAGAAACTACACAATAATGTAATACATATACGTACATAATTACGATATTTATTTCCTATGGTGATAGTCATGGAAACAATTTTTGGCAAGCAAACAACATAAATGAGGTCACATTTTGGACAAACACACTGCGTTTTTGATGTTTTGCAGAATTTGCATTTTTTCTTACCGCCCTCTTTATCCAACCAAACAGGAAAATGGTCGTACATATCGTAACGAACATACGCTATTTGATGTTTAGCTTTCATACCAACACCAGCGTAATTACTAGGCTCTGGTGTTTATGAAGGACGGCCAACTGGCGTTTTTCTCTAGAGCTGCAAAGACCAGCAGCAATTTCCTCGCTGACTGGAGCCAGTTGCAACAACTTACTTTTTTGTAGATTACGGGTTTTCAGACGAATGTGGTATCGACCGATAAGGCCGTCTAAAAGATCAACACCACCCATGTGGCGATTGTATTCGCGGATAATGTGAGGACAATCAGCTTCAATCCACTTCTCAACTTTTTTATCATATCTAGGTACTTTGTTTGGCTGAGTCAATGGATTTGATTTAGCAAATTGTAAAATCCCCACATATATTGAGGTAAGTCTGACATTCTTAGTGTCTTTCCCCAACACCGTAGCAATATCTATACCATACAAGGAGCACATATATTCAACAGAAAAATATCTCTCTTCTTTAGCCACATATTAAATGTTCCAAGAGAATAAATACTCTACACTAATAAGGGCAATGATGTGTAGAAATTGTCAAAATACAATATATGATGCACAAAATTGGGTATGGTCTGTGACAATCTAACAACAACATTGCTAGATGCACCAAGATCAGAAGTGCCCGGTAAAACAACATCTGCATTATTAGTGTTTTTAAATGAAACTCAAGGTTTCTAGTTAATTCCACAATATAATACAAGTTATTGAAAATTCTAAAAAATTGACAATTGTTTCGATAAATCAATGATTTTAGAATTTTCAATAACTTGTATTATATTGTGGAATTAACTAGAGACCTTGAGTTTCATTTAAAAACACTAATATGAGCATATTCCACGAAGTAAGGGTCGAGACAGTCAATTTCATCTGCATTATTATAAATTTCAAAACGATACGAAAATCCATGAGAGTCGCACAATATAAATAACTTTATTCCCCACTTATGTGGTTTGTTCTTCATATATTGTCGTAAATGATGAGCTATCTTAGTGCTGCACATCTGTTCATCAACGCATAGTCTAGCAGTCTTCGGAACTGAATTGAATCTTTCGTTGACCATGGCTGCTAATTTTCTTATTCGACAAAGTGGTTCTTACTCTGGCTGTCCTTTTTTGATACGAAGATCCTCATCGGCAAAAGATAAATGTTGCTTGATCGCTTCAAATATCTTTATTGGCATGGTTCGTTGAATTGGAGGAAATGCATTTTTCCCCCAATAACTTTCCATATTTGGATACCGGTAAATAGACATATTGAGGAGTATTCCAATGTAATGCTGAATTTGGATGATATCTGTTTTGAATCTTGAATTGACATCTGCCACATGTGCTGCTCGATTGATTTCATCAACAACCAAATTCGAGATATCGTCAGTAAAAAAATACTTGAAAAATTCCATTGGTGATCGAAGATTTGTAATTGAACTGGGCAATTAACTTTTACCACGGAAAGCAACTTCGTTTATATGTAATTGCATCCGTCTGTTTCGCCACAATGTGCTAGGCAACTTTTTTTCGATTGCATCTAAAGCTGTTCCATTAAAACCACCTGGTGACGGTTCGTTTTGAGGTCCAGTATCCTCCATGACAGGCATTGGTGATCGAGCTCTTTTTTGGGTTTGCCTGTAACCATTATCTCACTAGCTGTTGAAGTTGTTGGTGATATTATTGATGCGAGGGCTGCTGCAGATGTTGATGATAATTCTTCACCTACATCACTATCATCCATTGACAAAATTTCTTCATCAATGCAAATTTTAGCTTGGTTGATTTCTTCTAAACACTCAGAAATTATATTCTCATCAGCTACGTAGTCAGGATCATATACATAATCGAAATCACTATCAGTGTCATTCGAGTAATATGATTCCACAGACACAAGTAAATCCTCCACTTCTTCAATGGACAAGTCTGCTATTTTGAATTGTTTCTTACTGGTGTGATAACTTTCACGTTCCATTCTGCAATAAAATATACGAGTATCAATTTATTATTGGAAGGTACCATACTGTGAAATTAATTCATGGGAAAGTTTTTGTATAAAAATTCAAATTAAAGAAAAATAATATAATTTTACATGATATCTATACCTGACAACAAATACATCAAATAGAATTTTGATACAAACCCTCTGTAGGCGTGACATTGCAAAAAAGTATCTACACCACTTGCATTATTATTTTCTTTCAAACTGAAACAATCCAATAAAGATATATGTATTTTTACACTTACCTAAAAAATTCCCACTAAAATCTGACGAAAACAACTACCTTTTTTTCACTTTCAAAGTTTTCAGTCACACCCGATAATTTTTAGCATACGCACAAAGCGATTGAAAACAAAGAGCTGACTGTATTCGATTTTTTTTATTGAAACACGTCGCATCCACCAAAAGGTTATTAGCCACAATACAATAATGTAATACCATTAGATCTTATACAATAAGTTTATAGATTTTAAATAGCCTATGATTCGCCTATGATGACAGCATTTTCCGAGGAGAACTTGCAAACTGTTCGGAAAATTATTTGTTGCTCGTTCGACTGTGTATTTGGGACATACAATAAGGATATGTTTTATGCTATCTACGACATTACACGTTGTACACATCGGGGGGTACACTATTTGTGAATAAATAGCAATGGGTATATCTTGAGTGACCTAGTCGAAGCCGCGTTAATACAACTTGTATTTTCCTATTTTCAGTAGTGGGTTGCCATGGAGATATATTACTCTTTACTTCCCTTAGCTTTCATCTGGAATTCGACTACTCTCGATCCCACGCACTATACACTTTCATTTTAAAGAATGCTTTTAAATCACTAGCAACGCTTCGACACTCATTTTCCAAATTAAAATTAAAGATCGCGTCACGCGCACTAGCATCTGCTTTGTCGTTGCCTTCGATGCCAATATGCGATGGTATCCATATAAACTTAACGCTTCTCGAATTCAACTCGGCTTCCAGTAATTCAGCCTTTATTGGAGAGCTTTGTATAAAGCAAAAAGTTCAGCAGAGAAAATACTGAGGCTGGAAGGAAGTCTGTATTGGGAAATATTCCCCGAAGTTACAATCGCAGCCCCTACCCCTGTTTCACATTTTGATGCATTAGTGTATATTTTATTGCAGTCACTGTATTGTTGTTCCAAAATTAAATTAAATTTATCCCTTAATGTTGCTGAGTTTACTTCGTATTTGTTAAATATACTTAGTGTTGTATTAACGCTAGGAGTTTTGATAGTCCAGGGTGGAGGATGATCCAAGTCTACAGGAAATACAGGAGGAAAGTGAATGTCCAAATTATTTAGAAATATTCTTATTCTTTCGTAGTAAGGTTTAGCTGTTTGGGGCTTATTGCTGAAGGGGTGTAGATATTTATTGGGGAAGGTGTTATTATAAAGGGGCTTGTTTCTATTCGATGCAATTGAGGTAGTATGTGACAATGTTAGATACATTCTTCGATAATGTAGAGGAGGTTCACCCGTTTCACTATGAACACTATCGACAGGAGTTGTTCTAAAAGCTCCAAGCGCAATTCTAAGCCCATGATTATGAACATTATCATGTAATCTTAATGTTGTTTTAGATGCAGAGGCGTAAGTAATTGATCCATAATATATTTTAGATCTTATTAAACTTTTGTAAATCGTTAGCAGCATATTATAATCAGATTCTCAGTGTTTGTTACTCAATGTCTTCATTATGTTTAGCCTTTTATGACATGATAATATGGTTTGCTTTATAAGTTCTTTCCAAGAAAGTTTTTGGTCCAACGACATTCCGAGAAATTTAACAGATGGCTTGAATGAAATAACTTCATCGTATAGAATGATCTTTGGATAAGATTCTGGAATCCGTTTAGAAAATAGTACTCCTTTTGTTTTTGAAATTGAGAGTTTGTAGCAAGTGTGCTGAGACCATTGTTCTAATTGTGTGCGAAAGGATTGAAATATATTTGTCATTAAAGTGGTATGTTTGCCTTTACAATAAACTACCAGGTCATCTGCGTATAAGCGAGCCTTAAGAGGCTTTGGTATATCTTTGATAATCTTATTTATAGCTATTAGAAACAGTGTTGGGCTAAGTACGGAGCCTTGAGGAGTTCCGTTTTCTTCAGTTTGACTTTCGGAATTAGAATTATGGACTCTTACTTGAAATGATCTGTCTTTAAGGAAATTACTAATAAATCTGAAGGCAATTACCACGAATATTCCATGAGTGGAGTTCTTTTATTATAATAAATCTCTAGCATATGTTAGATGCTCTTTTCAAATCAAAAAATATAGATATACATGATTGCTTAATCGACAATGCTTCATGGATATCAATTTCCAGTTCGATAATATTATCGATGCCGGATCGATTTTGTCTAAAACCATTTTGTTCGGATATTAAACATTTTGATGTTTCTAAAACCCACATTAATCTGTAATTAGCCATTTTCTCCATTAAATTGCACATTGAACAGGTTAAACTTATAGGTCGATACGAGTCAGGTTCCAGACTTGACTTTTGGGTTTTCAGGAAAGGTAGACCGTATGCTGTTGACCATATTGGAGGAAATTTATTATGTTTCCAGACATAGTTGGAGGAGTGTTTTCGCAAATTCATGAAGGTGTTTTAATAATGTGACTGGGATATCATCTGGTCCAGGACTGGCATCTTTCATTCTATAAAGTGTATTTTCAAGCTCCTCCATAGAGAAGGGTATGTTTAGTGGAGAGTTTTCGTCATCGTCTTGAAGTAGCTCTGAATTTTCCGCTACTAATCTGTTTTCAATGAAGGTATTATCATCATTGCGGTTTGAAGACAAACTTTTAAAGTGATTGGCTAAAACGTCGGCCATTAGCTGAGGAGAGGTTGTGACTGCATCATTAATCTTTAGTCGAGATAATATTGGTGTGTACTTTAGTCCTGAAACTTTCCTTATTCTTCTCCATACTTCACTGATGGAAGTGGCGCTGTTTATTTCGGAAACATATTTTGAACATGATGTTTTGATGACTATTTCACTCACCTACGAAATGAACCAATCAGAAGCTCTAGTCAAGTTCGGCTTACCGATAATACCAAACTTGACTCTTGACTCTGATTGGCCTATCAAGTTCGGTGTTTTCAGATTTGTTTACAGTGCATGTGACAGTTAAACGTCAAATATAAGTGATTACGCTGTGCACGCATTCTGTTTGTGAAATAGTCTAATAAAATTCCATTCGTGATTGAATTTATCTCATAAGTCTGTCTTTCATTTATGATCTCAACTGAATTGATTCGAGAAAACACCACTCGTCCTGCGGACTCGTGGTGTTTTCTCGAAACAATTCAGTTTCGTTCAAAAATGAATCGACAGACTTATCGCGAAAATTCAATCACTTGTGGTATTACTACTGATAAGCTGTGCCTTCGCTTTGAGCATTTTGAAATTTAATTTATTGTCGATTGTCTTGTGCCTCTTGTACTTATTAAGTGCTGTTTTGGCGGCACGAATAGACGTATGGCATTCCGTATTTCACCATGGTACAGGCGTGCGTTTTTTGTTTGTCCTCATAGTTTTTGCTATGAAGAGTTCTGCGCTTCTTAGAATAATGCTGTTAAAATTATTCAAACATTCATCAACGTCATCGGTCATCGTATATTCCAGCATTTCGTGGTTGATGTGGAATTCAAATTCTGTCCAGTTTGCAGATCCTATTTTCCATTTCGGAACAAAACTTTCAGAAGTCAGGGCTGCTGAGTTCTTGATAAGGATAGGATGGTGATCACTGCCGTACGTGTACTAAAGGGCTTCCCAAAAAAGGCGAGGAGTAAGTTGGGGGTCGCACAAACTTAAATCAATTACTGATGAGTTCCCAGTGTTGACGTTAAATCTTGTTGGAGAGCCATCGTTAAGAAAGTTAAGCTGAAGGTCCGATATGATTTTTTCTACAATATTCCCTCTAGTATCATTTTGAAACGAGCCCCATATAATGTTGTGGCTATTAAAATCTCCTACTATAATGCGAGGAGCCGGTATCTGACTAAACAAATCTTTCAGTTCGTTGTAAGTTGTAGGAGTGCTTGACGGTAGATAGAGATTACAAATAAAATAAACATTGTCTGATTTAATTTTAACAACTATGGCTTCCAAGTTAGTTGTTACGGGAAATAAACTTGCTTTTAATATATCCTTAACTAATGTTGCTACGTGACCACTCGATATATTGTTGATTGCGACTCTATCTTTTCGAAAGCATTTGAATGATACAGAGTTGTATATTTTTTGACGGTTTATGTTGGTTTCTTGCAGACATATTATGTCCGTAGTTTGTTCAGTAATAATGAGTTGAAGCATAGCAAGGCGATGGAAAAATCCATCAATATTCCATTGTAGTATTGATGTGAATTTAAGGAATTAATTTATATATGTTAGTTCTGGCTTAACTGAGAGGCGTCGCATTCGTCATCTGAGAAATTACCAACGAACTGAGCGAAAATTTCCTTTTTAAGTAAAGTTAGTTTGCGCTTCGTTGATTTGTCTTTTACGTGGGGATATATTAGACGTAGCATACTAGTCAGTGCTAAAATATCTGTAGTGCACTTTTTTATAATAGCAAAAGAGTTAGTTGATCGGAATTGACCACAAATGGAGGAGACTGGTTTTCGATAAATGTTTTGGCCGGTTCAAGTGATTGTATTGAGTTTAAGTTGCTATCTTCATTTTTTGAGTTAGAGTTGAACTTTGGCTTCTTTGCTTTTGACTTGACTGATTTTTTGGTACAGGGAATTCATTGCACTGTGTGATGGGTGGACTCACTTCAGGTGAAACGATTTCGTCAAAATTTCGTTTTGATTGGCTTGTATCGACGGTTGATTGAGAAGTTTCCATAGTTGTAAATATTTGTGGGTTATCAGAGACAGCTTTTGTATTTGTTCGTTGCGTTACTGTATTTGTTTGAGATTGTGTTGAAGGAATTTCATTTGATACATGTGGAAGTACTGTAGATTGTATTATAGATTCAGAACATTGTTTTTTGCAATTGTAGCAGACTATATTGTCTTGAGAAATGAATATTTTGTAGGACGTGTTGTCGAAATCAAGATAAATGAATCTGGAAGCTGTAAGTTGTGTGGGCTGACGAATAATACTTGTCTTCTGAAACTCAATATGTGAGTATATTCTGGTAGAGATGCACCGATTCTCAGGAATGTCATGGGCGAAACCATTTTTTTGTAATTGAGAGAACGATTCTTTCTGCTGGTGATATTAGTTTTATAGCACTGACTACCATTCCATTAACTTCTATTTCATTGTCATGTCATTCATGAAAGTTTCTACTAGATGTTTATTGGATACACACATGCATATCCGGTTGTTTGATAGCCGGGATGAAAAGATTATGTTTTTTGGCTGGATTATGCTACCCAGAGTAATTAGGTAATCTTGAAGACGAGTGTTTTCTAATGCACTGAAGACGATTGCTTGTTCTTTTGAAGGGAAGATGGGGCTTGAAGCTGCTGATGAATAGGTTCTTGAAATATCTGATCTAGACTGAGAATGTGGAAGAGTCGAAACATTTTGGTTGGGGCTCATGACGAAGTGTCCGAAAAATAATACGGCCCTGTCACCTGATAAAACAGGTGTATGGGCCTGCGATAGTAATTATCCAGCTAATGAGACCGGTTTCTTATCAGTAACAAAATAAAATATATGAAACTGAAATTGTTTAATACACAGATATCATACACTTTGTTGTCAATTTTGAAGATACCAGCAAATGCACTTACTGATGTAAAAGTATCCCTGCACAAAATTCACAATTATTACTTTGTTAACGCTTAGCAACTTTGGAAATAATCAGAGCCCACATTGAACACAGATTCTCTGTGACTGTATTCGATGATCGGATGCGATCAAACGGTTCAAAATATTCTATTTCGTAGATCTAGAATTCCTCAAGGCAGACAAATCGTTTTAAACGGAATAAATTTTGTAAAGCAATTTTGGCTGGTCATTACAGTTACGTAGACCACCTTGATGTTTAAAAATGTCAAATTACAAATCGTTCACCGATCACAGATTTATGTGATGATGTGCTGTAATTCACTTTTTATTTAACAAATGGATCAGCGTATCTATCCATCTGTCGATTTTTATTGTGTATTTGAATAGGCACCTCCGATGTTTTGTCTTTATCTAAAATTCATATAAAGGCTTTCTCCTTCCGTGTCTGTAAAATCGGAAGTCATCTGTTGTTGGATCTCTTTATTGTATACGGATATATATTCTTAGTAAGTTAATAGATAATGTCTTGGTGTTAACTTCATGTCACTTAAGTGAAGTCACGATTACAATGGCGGAATATTCAAATAATGATAAAGTTGACTTTTTAATTTGATATATGTGTAAATACAGAACAAATTATCGTAAACTATATAATGCAATGGTTTTAATTTCATTAAATACATCTGTTAATTATGAAAAAACATGAGCTATTTTATTTGACCACCAGATTGCTTATGACTGTATAAATAGATATGGGTAATGATACTGAGCATACAATCACTGGCTTTGCACCGATTTACCTGTTGGATGGTATAGATGCTTCATTTATACTGAATGAACTAAAAATAGAAAAGGAGGCAGGTAATTGGACAAAAGGAAAAAAATAGCATTTGAAACAGCAATTAAGTCACATTAGTATAACAAGACGATGATAGATAAAAAGAGAACAAATTATAATTTTGATAATATAGGTGATACGGTATATGTTCAAAAAGGATACAAATTAAATAGAAAAACATTAGACGAGCTAAGAATTGGCCCGTTTAAGATTTAGGAAAAACTTTCACAATCAACATACAGGATTAATACAGGTGATAATAAATTGAAGTCAAATCTATGCCATACTATGAAACTCATTCCTACTCCTACATAAGAAGAGGATGGACAGATGAACTTGAGGCTATATATCAAACATTTTCTTGCCTAGGGGGGAAATGTAAAGGAATAAGATCTTTACGTGTTGTTTTTCTTATTGCGGCGCGACCATTTCTCGTCTATAAGACAGGTACAATTACTTAAACCTACTCCAAAGATGATGCTGTTTGACGTATTGCTGTCATAAATAATCTATAGGTAAAGCAGTGATACGTTTTTTTTTCAAAAAAAAGGAAGATTCATTTGTTTTATTTTGTGGAGGAATTGAGAAATTGATAATTAACTTTAAATATCGTTTTGTTGTTATTATTAGGTAAAGTAGTATCTTTGTTTTAATTTGTATTAATATAGGTAATAATTTCAATTCCCGATTCCATATATCAAAATAGACTAACTGTCTTAAAAATATATTTATATTTTTTTCACATCATTTGTTTGGGATTTGCCAAAATGCGGTACCTATATGTCATATTATTTGATAAGAAAAACGTAACAATCGCTGAACTAGAAAAATTATTCAATAATTATTTATTTTGAAGCTATATTCGTGAATATTATTGAGTGATAAGAAACGCTTTAGAATGTATGATAATTGAACAAAGTTCACTAGACAAACAAATAATTATTTTTTATATGTTAATTTGAAGTTGAGTAGTTGCAAATTGTTTTAATTTTCCGTTCCTCAACAAAATACACCAAAAGCTATAAGTGATGGCCAATTATCGATATTATGATTACTTACCTGGTCCAGGAAATAGAAAATCTGAACATTGTAAGTCCAAGATTCGCCGCTAAACGAATATCTCCTTTATATTTATGATAAGAGTCACAAGCAATGTCGCCGTTTTTAATTGAAGACTTAACTTTTCCATTGTGAAAAAAGTAGTCCCATATACTTTCACCTTTCCCATCCTCGTTCCAAGCACCTTCTATTTGATAAGCTGCCGTTGATGCACCAAACGGCAAATCGTTTGGAATCTTCTTCTCTTCTGATTTTATTACTGGCACAATTCTGAAAAATGTAGAATAAATGAAGCTTCGTGTGAATACGTTCATCAAAAACTTAAAACGTAGCTTTGAAATATACAAAATATGAAATTTGAATATTGCCACTAATAAAATTTGTCTGCCTGCAATATCTACCTTCCAAAATCAAGTTGTATTAAGCTCAAGAATTTGACATATATACGGCAGAAGTTCTGACAATTTGAAACTAATGACATCATAATATAAATATAATAACACAACAAAACAAAAGGTATATATAAATGACGTGATAAGAATAGAGAGTGATTTTACTGTTATACAAATTATACCAATTGATATATAAAATATGGGAAGAGGAATAGATGCCAGAGGAATGGAAGGTGGGACAAATAGTGACAATACACAAGAAGGGAGACTAACAAGCTTGTGAAAACTTCAGAGGAATTACGCTACTGAATACAGCATATAAGATAATAACAACGTTCATAAAAAGAAGACTGAATGACGCAGGTTACTGAGGTGGAGATTATCAATACGGATTTACAAAGGTAAGGTCAACTACAGATGCGATACTGCGACACTGAGATACTATTCATTGACTTCCAAAGAGCATTTGACTCAATACAAAGGAATCAATTACTGAAAGCGCTGAATGAAATGGGAGTGAATAATAAACTGATAAGATTTATAAAAATGATACTAGACCGAAGCGTAGCAGAAGTAATAACACAAAGAGGGAAAACAAAGAAGTTTAAATATAATAAAGGAGTCAAGCAAGGCGACTCTCTGTCGGCAACACTATTCAACTTGGCACTAGAATATACGTTGAAAAAAATATGTAAAGGAAATTAAAGGACTAGAGGACAAATAATATCATATGCCGACGATGTAGCACTAGTGACTAAAAACAGAATGGTAATGGAAGAAATGTTGGAAGAGATAATAAGGGAATGAAAGAATATTGGACTGGTGATAAATACAAATAAAACCGAATTATTAAGACTCAAAAAGAATTGTGAGAACAAAAATGTGAAAACTGGAAGATATGAATTTGAAGCAGTGGATAGAGTTAAATATCTGGGAATAACAATAATTAGCGATGGAGAGAGAGAAACTGAGATAAGAAGAAGAATCGTAGCAACAAACAAAGCATTTCAGGCTAACAAAAAATCATTAAAAAATAAAATAATTAGCAAGCGCATGAAAATAAGAATATATAACACACTAATTAGTCCGGTGATGATGTATGGGGCAGAAACATTAACTATGACTAAGAAACAACCAGAGAATATGAGAATACAGGAAAGAAACATACTAGGGACAATATTAGGACCAAAAAAATAGGTGTAAAATATAGAAGAATAACAAATATGGAGCTATATCAAAAGATACAAAAAGACATAATAAGAGAAATTGAGGAACAAAGATAAAAATGGTTGGGACACCTATGGAGAGCAGGTAAGAGAGCAATAATATACTCAATGGTAGAGTGGAAGTCCTGAAGTAAGAGAAGAAGGGGAAGACCAAGGATAACTTGGTTGCAGGAGGTAGTAGGTGATATCAAGACTATGGGAATTAGATACTGGGAAGAGAAAACGCAGAACAGGAAGCAATGGCTACAAATAGTAGAAAAAATATGAAAAAGTAAATGTGGTCTGATCCACCCTTAGAAAAGGATCTAGAAAGCTCGTAAGAGCGGCGCTACTCCCACAGGAATGTTAAGCGACTATATATATTGCATTAGCGTCCGCCCCGGCGTCCGTATAAAAAGTAACCACCTTAGCCTCCGCCCAATATACAGCGTGTATATTGGACCACTCAGTTAGCGTCTTTAGCTGCCTCCTTACGTTTAACAACGTTGAGTCTCTTGGTATCGATGGAATGACCCTGATTTTATTGAAATTTTGATATTTTAAGCCGCTATATACTGTTGTTATAGAGATCGCGCTCGAGTTGGCTTCCACCTATTTTACAAAACTTGAGTTATTTATACATATTGAACGAGATTATTATTTCGACCGTTGACCTTCACAGCTGGAAAATTATCTATGTCAGACCGCATATTTCTCTCTAACTTTAAAAACCAATTTATAAAACATATATTGTATTCAGAATTAGTTTTATTTTGTACATTTTAAGAATTGTATTAGATTTTGAGATCCGCGTAACGTATCTAAATGAGATTTGAAATGAAAAACACTAAAACAAAAATAGGCTTTTATATTCTTATTAAATGAATGTTTGTTACATACGACTCTCCGTAATATAATTAATATTTTTTTCTAAAATTCAGATCCTGATTAATTGATTAATTTGCTACAATACTGTCCAAAATAAACGCATTAATTTTTTTAAGCTATTTTTCTTCTGAACCATTGATATGATACCGATTATTTTTTTCATATCATGGGACTATTTCTAAAGCATTACTGTTAGAATATTTTCTGAGAAATGTCAACGTTTTACCTATATACGAGGTTAATAAATAAAGTTGTGTTTTTCCATCTTATTTTGCAACACCCTGTATAATTTATTAGAAACACATGCTAAATCTCATTAACATTGCGAGATAGCTTCATCTTTTCTCGACATTCTCGTGAAAAAGTTATCTGTATATCTCTGTTATCAAAGTGAAAGAGTACGTCCAATGCATAACGTGATTTTATTGAATTGTAATACGCATAAACTTTATTCAGATTTAAAACAACTAAAATATGAAGAAACACATCCTAAATAATCTTAAACAACCCTCTCGTAAAAAACAATGCCTCTATTTTTAATTACCTCTTCACAGCGGCTAGGTATAATTAAAATCAAGCGTCGTATTTGTTCTTGCTCAATTGCACCATAACTATGTCAAGCAAGACATGTGATGGTTGCCGAATCCAGAGTTCATGATCAATAATATTCCCTATACGATTTAGATCAGGGCTGCAGGGTGGGCAATTCATGGTTTGTCTACTAACCACATCCAAATAATTACGGATCCAACATGCAACATGTAGTCGTGCATTAACATTCATTAAAAGAAAGTTATTTCCTATGTAAGGAGCAAAGTTTATTTTACGATAACTTAATCCTTCATTGGATGAAATAATTGCCTGCACACATTCATCGCGGCTCAGATTTCTTGAAATACTGTCCATGTGAATTAACTAACATACGCAAATTAGCAAGACAATTTTATGTGCTTTGGTGTTTCCGCATGCAACTTTTTTACTTATTAACTTGGTTCAAATCTAGAGGTTTTGATGATAAGGTGGCCCAAAATTTAAAAAAAAAATATGTTTCTCTCCCAAATGGTACTTTTTCATTTTGAATTCATAAAACATCAACTTTTCTCATTCTCCCAATTTCTGGATCCCAACCGTATTCAAAAACGAGAGAACATGTTCGGACTTGGAACGAATTATTATTAACTTTCAAACACCATTTATGTGTAAAAAATGTAACATTTGCAACCGATTGTATGTATGAAGTTAGACGAAAAGAATTCGATACAAAAAAATGTAGAGAACATAACTTATAACAGTTGTGTGGCCTCTGTTTTGCTCAATACATTTCCATGCTCTAGAAGTAAGCTTTGTAATTGACTTTCTAATCATAGCTTGGTAATTTCTCAGTTCGTCGCATGCCTCCTTAATTCTCCGTAGAAGGTCATCTCTAGTGTTTACTCCAGTTGAATTAACTTTTGATTTTAAATAACCCCAAACATGGTAATCGAGTGGATTAAAATCGGACCTCCTTGTCGTCCAGTTGTGAGGTCCTGCTCTGCCTATCCAATGAATTGAGAAGTTGTCACTATTACCCTGAAATTAGGTGAAGCCCCATGCCGTGAAAGTATATGCCTCCAACCTCAACTCCTGCATCATCTAGCAATATACACTACACAATGGCTGTACTTTACATTTATCTACATTTATAAAATACTATGTGCCAGTTAAAAAAAAGACGGACAACATTAGAATAGACTTGAGCTAGAGCTACTTATGAGAACTCTTTTCTAAAACCTAAAAGTTGAAGTGTTGTGAAACAGTAAAATTCAAATATCTCGAAAACTGTTAATATTTTGAATATCAAAGAAGTGCACTTTTTTTCTACAGAAATGATGAGGCTATCCAAATTAAATGAGTGAGTTATAAATTTAATGAGTTACAAAAAATGTGTAGTTGATGTGGCGACATCTATGAGTTTAATCAAATCCTCACTCATATTCTTGTTTGTCCTTGCTAAAACATGTTCATATCCAATTTTCAAATCATTATCTCGAAAAATAACTGTTCTATTAATAAAAATCTATTTAATTTTTTTCTATTTAACATTCTGTATCTCAGTATGGAGTAGTCTTAGACCCATTGTTGTTAATGAGAATATTATTCTTTTTGTCTTCTGAATCTGCAGTTACAATTTGGCCCACTACTTATGAATCACCCTGTATATTACTGTATACCTCTTAAAACATCCCAGGAAATACAAAGGATCTGTCTGTTTTTATATCATTTAATTCAACCTGAAATTCATTTCCTAAATCTCTATCATGATTTATTAATTTTGTTGTTTAATAAGGTTATTTGTCACAGAATTCAGTAAAATAAAAAATGTTCACTTTTATATATATTAAATTAGTACTAAAAATGTGATTATTAAAAAGCTATTTTTTCAGTGCCTTGAATTTGTGCAAAATTAAACTTAAATCTCAAGTAGCAAATTAGGTTATTTGAAACAAATTCATGCCATACAACCGGCAACACCGAAAATGGTGTATATGGGCAGCTATCAGGTACTATAAATGGATAAAAACAATGCTGGAGGCCACGAGCAGCGCCTAAGTGATCGCAAAATATACTTCATGCGACTGTGGAGAACCGTGCGGTAACTGCTCAAACTATGGTGTATAAAAAAGTACAAAAATCGGCCGGGAGGGCCTCTGGCTGATATTTTGCTAAACGATAGCAGTGGCCCATACCTTTCATTTGCGATAAGTTCTAGCCAAAATCTACTACTGCCTGTAACTAAATATATATATATATATATATATATATATATATATATATATTTGTAGTATTTCTTAAACCATTATATATTTATCTTTTTTGGATAGTTCTAGGGTATAGGTTTCTTGTGAATGATACGAAAATTTTATGACGACGTTTCGCCCATCATAGTAGGCTTTATCAAAATCTGTTTTATTTTGTGGAACAGTACCTACGAGTGGAAAGAATTAAAATGAAATTTGGTAGCTTACAATGAAGACATTCACAATTAACAATTAAAAATTAAAAGACAAAAATTAAAAGGTTTTCCAGCTCACATGCAGGAATAAAATTTTGAAATTAAGTTTTATTATGGTACGTACCTCGATGTTTACATTTTAATGGTAAAATTAGGAATGGAAAGAATGAAGGTTCTATTATTGTTTTCGTTTTTTTTCCTTTTTGAGTAAGTATTCTGGTTTATGTTACTTAGTTTTTCAATGGCAGAGAGATAAGGTGTATATTAATTATTAAAATGGAATATACGAGGTGGTCACAAAAATTGAAATAATATTCATTGTTTATTTATAGTATTAAGTTGTGATAGATATGGCTTAAATGATTTGTGTCTTGTTTATCATTGACAGTATGCTGTTCCTTTTTTATGTAAATCATTTCTTTCATCAACAGTTTTTGGTAATTGTTATCTTGTGCCAGAATTTTAGTATTTGAAAAGTTAAATTCGTGGTTTTGGCTAGATTCATGTTTATGTAAAGCTGTTGAATCTGCTATTAAAGATAAACCAAACGAAATAAAAGACACGATTCGCGGAAATATTGTAAATCTAATTACCAATCATAAAATCAAAATTAGACACAAAAACACAAAAACTAATAAATTTCAACGAAAAATCAGCAAACAAATTAACAGAGCCAAACATTTTATTAAAAACAAACCAGATATTACTGTTTTAAACCCAGATAAAAGCAACAAAACTGTTATAATGAATACAAATGACTATGATATTAAGATGGATAGTTTGCTTTCCGACAACCAAACATACAAAAAATTACGTAACGACCCTACAAAAATATACCAAGAAAAAAATAATTCACTAATAAAAAAATTCTTGTCTAGAGAACAGATTTCTGAAAATGAAGCAAAAAAATTAATGATTCACAATGCAGTGGCACCAAAAATTTATGGGTTACCTAAACTTCACAAACCTAGTATTCCATTAAGACCTATAGTATCATCTATCCAGTCACCTTTTTACAGATTATCCAAATATTTAAGTAACTGTCTATCTGAAATAACATGCAAAAATAACTATTACATCAAAGATTCTTTTAGTTTCAAGGAGTCTATTAATATAACAAAAATACCAAACACATACAAACTAGTTTCATTAGACGTGATATCCCTATACACTAATATACCGAACGAATTAATAACAAACATCATTAATGAGAAATGGAACTCCCTAAAAGAATATACAACTCTAAATCAAGACATGTTTATTGAAGCATTAAATCTAACACTAAACAGCAATTATTTTCAAAATAAGAACAAATTTTACCAGCAGTTAGATGGTTGTGCAATGGACTCTCCCATATCTTCCACTGTAGCACAACTTGTCATGGAATACCTAGAAGAGAAGGTTCTAAACAAAACTAATATTCCTATACTATTTTTTAAAAGATATGTCGACGATTGTATCACTGCCGTACCAGAAAATCAAATTGACGAAATTCTAGACGCTTTTAATAATTTCCATCCCAAACTTCAGTTTACTTCAGAAACAGAACTTGAACATAAAATTAATTTCTTAGATATGACAATCATGCGACAAGAAAACAATGAAGAACTTAAAACAAAATGGTATACCAAAAACACTTGGTCGGGTCGCTACCTAAACTATAATTCCCACCACCCAAATTCACAGAAAAACAGTGTTATCATAAATTTAACCGATAGAGCGCTAACTCTAACATCACCCGAATATAGATTCGAGATCTTAAAGAAAGTAAAAAAGGTTCTTCATGAAAATAATTTCCCTACAAAGTTAATAAACAGAATCATAAATCAACGTACACACACATTATATAATAGTAACATACCTGATAAAAAACAGATAAATGATAAAAGCATAAAAAAATATATTGCTATGCCATACACAGCAGAATTATTAGAAAAAATGAAATATATCTTAGGTAACATGATATCATTGTATGTCACAAAGCACAACATCTATTATCATCTTTGTTCACATCATTGAAAAGTAAAGTTCCAACTAAAATGAAATCGAATGTCGTCTACTCAATACCATGCTTAAATTGCCCCAATAAGTACATAGGAATGACTACACAATACCTTAATAACAGGCTAAACGGACACAAATACACTAAAAATGCCTCAACAGCTTTACATAAACATGAATCTAGCCAAAACCACGAATTTAACTTTTCAAATACTAAAATTCAGGCACAAGATAACAATTACCAAAAACTTTTGATGAAAGAAATGATTTACATAAAAAAAGGAACAGCATACTGTCAATGATAAACAAGACACAAATCATTTAAGCCATATCTATCACAACTTAATACTATAAATAAACAATGAATATTATTTCAATTTTTGTGACCACCTCGTATATTCCATTTTAATAATTAATATACACCTTATCTCTCTGCCATTGAAAAACTAAGTAACATAAACCAGAATACTTACTCACAAAGGAAAAAAACGAAAACAATAATAGAACCTTCATTCTTTCTATTCCTAATTTTACCATTAAAATGTAAACATCGAGGTACGTACCATAATAAAACATAATTTCAAAATTTTATTCCTGCATGTGAGCTGGAAAACCTTTTAATTTTTGACTTTTGATTTTTAATTGTTAATTGTGAATGTCTTCATTGTAAGCTACCAAATTTCATTTTAATTCTTTCCACTCGTAGGTACTGTTCCACAAAATAAAACAGATTTTGATAAAGCCTACTATGATGGGCGAAACGTCGTCATAAAATTTTCGTATTATTCACAAGAAACCTATACCCAAGAACTATCCAAAAAAGATATATATATATATATATATATATATATATATATATATATATATATATATATATATATATATGGCGGTTTCGAGCCTCAAGTCATGAGTCCACATACCTCAAGCCCACCAAAAGCAACATCGATCAAAGATTGAACCACCCAAGTCAAGGGCTTTTACTAGAGATTCACGACTTGACTTGAATTTCTAACTACTTGACTTGAAATCAAGACAAACTCAAGCCAAGTATTTATTTTTGAAATTCAAGTCGAGTTAAGAATTTATTTTTGAAATTCAAGTCAAGTCAAGTAGTTACATATAATATGGTACTTGTAACTCTAGATGTCAAGCTACCTACTGGATTTATCTTGACCACACTGCGCAAGAAGGGTGGAAAATGTGTTGGAAGAAGGAAATTTGAGGATTGACCAGCAAACTAACTGGACGTGAATCCGATTGAGCACGTGTGAGATATGATTGGCAAAGCAATATTAAGAAGACATAACCTAAAGCAAATTATAGCGGTTGAAGATGGGTGGAACACAATTGCACAAGAACAAATCAATAATTTAATTATATCGATGCCGCGGCGGGTCAATTAAATACTCCACAATAGAAGAAGCCATAGGGACTAGATATTAAGGTTGCTATAGTTTTCTTTTATGTACAATAATTCGATAATTTGCATTATTAATTACATTCAATTTTTGTAATAATTGTTCTTGTCATTTTTTTCTTCTATTGTTATACATATACGTATAATAAAATATATCAAAAGCATTAAAAGATAGTAAAGCAGTTCATAAAATTAATTAGATCAATTTGTTTCCTTTCATTCTAAAAAATGTGGTTATGGTTATATCTTTTATGACTTATTCTAATTTCATATTTACTCAAATAATTTAACTTCTTATGATAAATAAAAAATCCACAATAAGGATAAGAGACCTTTCTTTATCATTTCTACCATCCACCAATTATACCTTGAAATACTTAATTACCCACTGCAATTAGTATTCATTTTTTAATTCGATCATATCTGTTGTCATATTCACCTAATTCGTGTCCTGCTTAGTTAAATATGTCTACTTATTGTAAGAAACAGAAGCATTTTGTAAATGTTTTCATAATAAACAATGAATATCAAGAAATCGTAGAGATAAAAAAATAAAACCAAGCAATAGGAACAGAAATAATACTAGTAGGTAAAGATGTAAGTTGTAAATGGATGAGCCATCACGGAAAAAAGTTCTTGGTACAAGAAACTGAGGGCAATTTATTCATTTCAAATCAAATTCACGGCTTGGTATTAGTAATGCCTAAGAAAACTGATTTATTTAATTTAAAACAAAATGCGAAATATATCTAAGGGGACAATTAATTTATTTGATTATCTTTACCATAAGTTAAAGTAAATTAAAATTATAAACATAAAACATTAACAGAATTGATACATTTGATGTTATGATAATACAATTAACTTACGATATAACCGCACATATAAAGCAGGGCCATAACATTTTCACTAGAAATAGTAGGTCCAGAAAAAATGCTTTCGAAATGTGTTAGAATATGTTTGCAAATGTATGGATATATATACATATTGTGTTGCCCATATCATAATTTATGGGATCAGATAGTCCAGGTAAATGTTGCCCGTACAATTTTTTCAGAAAAATACTTTTCTTAATTTATTGGATTAAATAAACATTATAGCAGCTATTAGTTTGTATTATTTTCGAAATATTGCCCTTTCTTGTCCTATTACTTTATCCATGAGCAAACTGCATTTAATGATTTATGAGTTGACATATCCATATCAAATGTGCAGAAAGAGATTTGATCTCTTGTGTCTCATTCTTTCATTTGTGTCATCGAAGGCATGGATGGCTTTTAAGATTTACTACTCCGAGTGAATGTCTGTAGTTTTGGAAGTTGCATTAATTTCACAAGCACAACCCCAGAATAAATATTCATTCATGATTTAGGGTTTGCTTGCAAATAATAAATTGGTTGATTTTGACAGGATAATCTTCCAAGAAATCTAGGCTCATTTCTAGGTGCTTCACTGTATCTGCATATGGAATTTGTATGCCAATTATTTTTGTTATTACATTCGGTTCACATTTTATAACCACAAAGTGCAATATAAATTCACATTCCACAACTCCAGAGGCTACAAATGTACAATTGACTATATTGTTACTAATATATGCATCCACCAACTTCAAATACTGAGTGTAGAATGCTGAATTCTACGATCATAGTTTGTTACTTGCAAAAATGGGAATAAAATTTTACTCTACAAGCGCTCGCTACCTAGTAGAACCGTCTGGAGTAATTTTGACCATTTGTTTTTATTATTGTTTTAAATTTAAAAAAAGTTACTCATAATTCTTATAGAACTTTAACTCATCACATTTTTCAAGACATCTAAAAAGCACAGGTCACACATTTGATAGTTCCTTGAAGATATTTTTCGCATGTAAATTTGAAGCAAATTTTACATTTGTCGACAGTTTTGTTTTCCTTCCATTTATTGAGTATTTGGCACTTATGCCTTACTATGGAAACGTTCACAGACTGGTCTTCGCCAGACTCTATAAGTCTTTTCTTTTGGCAGTAGGCTCTTCGAAGTTCTTCGGGAAGATTCTGCAAAATCATGTGGCTTTTGTAATAAATCACACAAAGTGCTCTCGAACTTGCCTCTGAGTATTGAAGTATGTCATCAGCATAGCCCATACATTTAAATCCAGGCTCCGTTAGCCTGTAGAACAACTCATCTACTACGAGAATCTATAGAAAGAGAGATATTACTCAGATATTACTCGCCTTTGGGTGTCATGCGAGTGGCTGTAACTGAGGTGGTTTGATTCCCCACCTCAGTGGGGCTAAATATTAACCTAAACAAGACCACAGTAACTCCATATACCCAGAAAAGAACACTTCCAGCTATAAAACATCTATCTTTGAACGGGGAAATAATAAAATGGAAATCTGAAGTTAAATATTTAGGGATACCTCTAGACAGTAAACTTCTGTGGAATAATCATATTGAAATGATTGCTAGTAAAACAGTAAAACCTTTTGATGACGTGCAGATGTCTAGCTGATAAGATAAAATTACGTATGGGGCAATAGTTTGGCATACCAAAGAAAGTCAGAACAGCACGAGGGAGTTCAAAGGCTTGCCTGTGTGTGCATCATTGGAGCCAAGAGAACGTGCACAACTAGGGCACTTGCAATCATTACAGATCTTACACCTCTACATCTGGTGATAGAAAGATCTGCGCAATAGGCAATTCTTAGAATATCTAAGGAAGGTTCAGGCAATGAGAGTATCAAAAATCAGGGAGCCTGGTCCTCTCTGGTCATCTCATCAGCAAATCTTCCCAGTGACGAAATGATCAAGAAAGCTAGTATCGAAAATAACTTCACTACGATGCCAAGTAAGAGGAGACACTGCGAAAGGGAATACGTTACCCATACTCTCGAAGAAAACACCATCAGATGGTACACATATGGTTTAAAAACCACCACAGGAGTTGGCGCGGGAGTATTGGGGCCTGGCATCTGATACTCATTATCGCTAGGCTCCTATCCAATCATCTTCCAGTCATAAATACTTGCGATTCAAAAAATGCGTAAAAATTAACCTAGAAAGAAACTATCAGAAATGTGACATATCGATTCATTGTGATAGCTAAGCAGATATCAAAGCATTGAGCTCAGTGATTCAAAGTTGGTATGAGAGTACCGAAGAAAACTCGATGAATTATGTTAGGATAACAGGGTCTTTTTAGTCTGGGTTCCTGGTAACTTGAATCACACGAAATGAAGAGGGCAATACACTTGTCAAGAAATGAACACGAACGCCCTTCATTGGCCTGGAGCCTTTCTATGATGTAATAAAATGCTCATATAAAAAAGAGTTTAGCAACAAGGAAGAAACCAAAAGAGAAGCACTCTGGTGGGAAGTTCCCGGGCTATCAAAAGCTGATTTTATGTGCTGAAAAATTCCACGTAACTTATGGTACGAATCACCTGCTATTTCTTCCGCATTATTTGCGCAGTATCATTTGGAATTTGTTTCGTGACATCAATTTTCCAAATGTAGGGGTATGAAGCAGATCATCTGTTGAACATTTTTCGGTCAACCTATTTTTTATGCCGTGCAATTAGTAATAGTACAGTGATAAATATAAAAAACCGGTTCTGTAATTGGGTACCATTTGATACTATTATTTATACCTGCAGCATATCTGGTAGTTTCTTCTATTATCTCACTTATTACTTGAGGATTCATAAAGAGGAGGAAATAGTCAATTTCTCAGAACGGCACCAGAATTACATCACTTACACCTCCACAGCAAAGATCAACGTTCTCAGAAAAAGAAAAGGAACAGCCAAAGGCTAAAAAACTACAACAACCGCTTCCCACAATCGTAGACGGAATTAAAAATTTCATGCACTTCATGAACTTCTAACAAAAATGATGTCTGGATTTCAAATCAAAATTATAAACGATGAAAATATTAAAATCTGTGTCCCGGATGGAGAATGCTACCAAACTCTCACTTACTGACAAAGATTACTCATGGTGTGGTGGTTACTTAGAAAGTGCCCCTCGTACGTACTTCTTGAACAATAGAACCGTTCATCTTCGCTAAACACTTACCTCGTGAACCATTCTTTAGGGTTAAATAAATAACATCGTTTTAAAAACTCACTGGGACAAAATATATTTAGAAACTACGTATATAAATTACTAACCATATGTAACACAGAATATAAACGTTTGTACTATGAATAACAATAATAATAATGAATAATCTTCAAGAGAAATGAACTCTCTCTATATATAGGAAATTGTTAGACTAACACAGTCAACGATCCGTTTCTCGACCTTGTTGACACATTATTTATAAAACGGATGTGCTTGTTATTGATTTTACTACACCTTGCCAATGGCCTTCCAGTTCACTGGCCGCTAGCAATATTGGAAAATATTGTCTACTAAAATATAATAATGTCTTTAAAATAATGTCTTTTGGGATCATCACATCATCCCCTCTTGGAAGAGAAAAATTATCCTCGATAAATTTTCGATACTACCTATAACGTTGATAGTTCTCACTAATTGTCTTGTTTTTAAACACTGTTTGTTTGTTTACTGTCTCACCTCACTTGTTTACAAATATTTTCGTTATGGTATTTATACAACCGATTTTTATGAACGATTTGTTTTTTATTGTTTTGAGATATTATCTCACAGTTTACTCCTTTTACTTCCGTTATTTTGAATGGACCTAAATAATATGGATCGAACTTATTCTTTTCCTCATTTTTCAAAATCACTGAATCCCCTAACATAAAGTTTGCGGGTGAAGATTCCTTTCCGCTTTTATTTACTCTAATTAACTTATTTTTTATCAAAAACTGCTTGGCTCTTTCATTAGCGTACTGTAACTTATATTTCAATTCTTCATCATACCTTTAAAGATTGTAACATGGTTCTATTTCTACATTTAAAAATTCTGGTATGTTGGGTTTTCTACCGTATAAAAACTCAAAAGGAGTGTATCCGTGATACGTGTTTGGTGTTGTAATATAACAATATGCAAACATTTTTACAAATTCGCACCAGTTATCTCTAGAATCTTTAATAAAGTTTCTTATGTAGTCATTAAACGTTCTGTGTAATGTTTCGCAACTGCCTATCGCTTCGTGGTGATATGCCGTTGAAAAGTTGTGTTTTATTTTCAAAAGTTCCGCTAAGTTCTTCATTATTTCGTTCTTATATTCCGTTCCTTCATCTGTCCTTATGTCTTTCATCAACCCGTAGTTTGGTATAAAGTTGTCAAATATAGCTTTTGCTATTGTG
The DNA here is from genome assembly GCA_963921935.1 of Galeruca laticollis. Classification (NCBI taxonomy): domain Eukaryota; kingdom Metazoa; phylum Arthropoda; class Insecta; order Coleoptera; family Chrysomelidae; genus Galeruca; species Galeruca laticollis. The sequence goes on along the minus strand of OY998175.1, from coordinate 39,912,648 downwards.
GCTGCCTCTTTGTTAATGACCGGTATCATAACCGCGTATTTTGTTAATTTGCATAATATTGTGATACAATAACGATTCCCATTGTTACTTTCTACAAAAGGACCTATTGTGTCTATATAAATTATATCAAACGATTTTATAGATCCGTGATGAAAAATTTCTCTTTATGACTAGGTTTTGCTTTATTCACTTGACATTCGTGGCAATTCTTCACATACTTCCTTACATCTTTCTCCATGTTTTTCCACCTTAAATTTGCTCTTAGTTTCTTAGTTTCTCCAAACATTGGATCATTGTGATATCTTCCTAGAATCTTTTGAATCTCTTCTTTCTGCTGTATCGGTTTTGGTACTTCACATATACATACTTGTATATTTTTTAACCTTTTATTCCCTTCTTCTATTGTGCACTTTTAGAATATATAACCATTTGCGTATATGCGTATATCTTCATTCTTTTTACTTCAAATTTAACCGACAGCTCCTCAAGCTTTTCCAACGTTCGTCCTAGGTCGAAGTTGGGTATTCCGGTAAATAAGGCTTCACTAAATTTCAATTTATTTTTGATCCGAATGCTCATCCTTAGCGATACTATCTGCGTAGCTCGCTACACCTTTAACGTACTGTATTTCAAAATCGTATTCTTCCAAATCAAGTCTAATTCTCGTGAGTTTCGACGACGGTTCTTTCATTGCAAATAAATGAGTTAGTGGCTTATGATCTGTTTTTACTATGAAATGTGGTGAGCCATATAAGTAACACTTGAAATGATTGATTCCCCAATGAATCGCTAATAACTCTTTTATGATGGTGGGTTTATTAAGCTAACTTTTCTTAAAGCTTCGTGATGCAAATGCGATGGGTAGGTCAATCCCTTCGTAGTTCTGACTTAGTATTGCTGAACATGCGCTAGTTGAAGCATCTGTAGTTAAGATGAATTGTTTATTTAAGTCTGGGTATTTCAAAATTGGTGGGTTGATTAACGCATTTCTTAAGACCTGAAATGAGTTTTCGCATTCTTCTGACCAAACAAATTTCACATTTTTCCTTGCTAATTTATTTAGAGAGATACATATTGTGGCAAAATTCTGAATGAACCGTCTATAAAAATTTGCAAAAAGCAAAAAATATTTTGACTTCACTAGCATTTTTGGGTACTGGATAATGCTGAATGACTGAATATTTTGCTTTGTCTGGTAAAACACCATCCCATCACAAATGATGACCTAAATATGTGACTTCTCGCCTGAAGAATTGGCACTTTTGTGGATTTAGCTTTAAATTGAATTGGCGACATGCGTCAAACACGTTTCTAAGATTGGTTGAGGGATGATTTTCTGAAATTCCTATGACAACTATGTCGTCCATATAGAGAAATGCTTTTTCTGGTGTGAGGCCTGAGAATGCTATTGACATCATTCTTGAAAAACTATTGAGACTTATATTTATCCCGAAGGGTAATCTTGTAAATTAAATGAACCTTTCTCTGTACTAAACGAAGTGTATTTCCTAGACGACTGTTCTAGAGGTATTTGATGAAAACCTGACAAAAGATCTAAGACTGAAAACTATTTTGCTCTGCCTAATTGATCTAAAATAATTAATAATCTCCAAGAGAAATGAAATCTCTCTCTCTCTCTCTCTCTCTATATATATATATATATATATATATATATATATATATATATATATATAACGGATCGTTGACTGAGTTAGTCTAACAATTTCCTATATATATATATAGGAAATTGTTAGACTAACTCAGTCAACGATCCGTTTCTCGACCTTGTTGACACATTATTCATAAAACGGGCGTGTTTGTTATTGATCTTACTACACCTTGCCAATGGCCTTCCAGTTCACTGGCCGCTAGCAATAATTGAAATTAATGTCTACTAAAATCTAATAATGCCTTTTAAATAATGTCTTTTGGGATCATCACAATGGTACTCTTACGGAAACAAACAATACCGTCCTATTAAAGTAAGGGTTATCAATCTCCATCACTCCTGTAATCCTGAAGAAATAACCCAGGAAGTGAGAAGAGGAGGAAACAAATTACTTGAAGTTACTAAAAAACTGGAATACAGAACAAAACAGCCTCTAAATGTGTTAATGCTGTCATTCAGAAAGGATGAAGATATTAACAAAATCTTCAGCATAACGGACATAATGGGTATAAGGGTCCAAATTAAACCAATTAAAAAATATAGATTAGTTCCGCAGTGTAAGCGATGTGAAGCTTATGGTCACACCCAGAAATACTGTGCTAAATAACCTAGATGTGTAAAATTCACTGGAAAACACATATGATTATAACAAGCCTAAAGGTGCAACCCCAAAGTTTATTCACTGTGGCGAAGATCACCCAGCGAATTAGCGAGGCTGCATTGTAGCCAAGGAAATTCAAAATATTGAAAATAAACAATTGAACAAAACAAAATTGCTTGCTAAACCTCAGAGAGATAACAAAGAAAGAAACGAACCTTCAAAACAAAATCAGAGATCCAACCAAAATAAAACTTATAGCCAAGTAGTTACAGAAAATACAATTGAAACTAACAAAAAACCTCAACGTCAGGGACCATTAAGCACAAACATTGACATCATGCTCCAGCAAATCTTGGATAAACTGAACAAGATGGATGAGCGTATAATTGGAAATAATTGTCCAGAAGAAATAAGGAACCTCATTCCGGAAAAACGAAAACTTAGAAAAAATGGCACCTTCAGATAAAACAACCTCAAATAACGCAACACAGCAACTAAAACGAGAAACCCAGCATGTTAAAAATGAATCTATTGGTAACTACTTTAGTGAACTGACTAATGATCACAGGACAGATTATACACTTTGGAAAGCTATCAAACTACTGAAACGACATATCTTACAAAATACACTAATCAGAAATGCAGATAGAACCTGGGCTCGAAACAATATTCAAAAAGCATGCAGATTCAGAGAACATCTACAGACGATCTTCCAATTGAATGATGGAAAAGATCCTGAAGATTGGAATGAACCACAACCTGAAGATGTTGAAATCAGACCTACTTCCCCAAAGGGAGTTTTAAGGAGTATTCTATAGTATTCCGGGCCCCAAGTATTTTTTTAACCTCAGAAAAAATAATTGAAAAAATCTAAAATTGCGCTTAAGGTATCTGATACCTATAGTATAAAAAATAATTATTGTTTGTTAAGAAAGTTTTAAATATAAGTCTGTATTTTTTGTGCCCTATAATCTCCTTTCCTTTGTAAACCGCTTAAAAACTTATATGTAAAGGGCTTTACTTATTATTTAGTATATTGCTTAAATGTTTTTAACCCTATATATTGATAGTTTTAGACAATGTTAATGTAAATGCATCGCTCCTAAACGGACAAATTATCTATCTTAAAGCCAACTTCAACAGTACGCCGCTTCGGAAAACCTCCTCCCCCATTTCAGTCTCAGCGCTTCTGAGACGAATCCACAACTCTACTGGTGATTCTAACATCACCATCAACGTTCTCAACTCCACCGAACGTCCACCCCGTTAGGCCAACAAAACCATTATATCCACCTCCTCTTTCGTCTGCAGGAATATAGACACCACAATCAGCCTCGAAGAATTCGAAGAAATTCTTCACAACCAACATATTCCATTCCTCAAAACTTTGAGAATCGTCGCCAAGGCCACCAACAAGCCCACATCGATGTTTCGCATCGTTACCACCTCCGAAACCCACTACCACCAGGCCCTCACCTCTAGCCTCTCATTTCATGGTCTCCCACATCGGTGCGAGCCATCCAACGCCAATCAGCTACCCCCTGTCCCTAAATATTGCAGTCGGTGCACCCAAACCGCACATTCCTCCGAATCCTGTCGGTCTAAACCGATATGCCCTTCTTGCGGCCAAACAGGCCACCGATCAGAAAATTGCCCCGAGTCCGGAACTCCCAAATGCACAAATTACGGTGGTCCCCACCCCGCCTTCCCCCCTCACTGCCCTCACAGGCTAATGATACCCAAAACCCCACAAGGGACCGCCCCCGTCTCACTTGAAAAACCACCAGTTCCCTTCAAACTCTCTACCGACACAAGCGATTCAATTTGATCCGCGAGCCCCATCCACCTCGTCGGTGCTGCGGGTTTTTCACGTTTTTTCCTGTAGCATAGTGAATTTATTCGCTAGCCAAATGGGCCGACGTACGACGAGTTTTTTGGATTTAAGATTATTATTATGCCAGCCATCCAATCAATTAACATTTCAACAAGTCACTCAAAAATTTATATTTCAACAAGTTGTGAGGGTAGGTCAGTTTGGTAGAGCATAAAAGGGGTTGTTACATATATTTCTTTATTCAATCTATAATAATTATCTACAATTATAACCTAAAATTCTGTACAATAAAGATATATACACAAGGTTTATTGGTCCTGGAGGCTGGCAATCCCTCTAGGGTGGTCGTCGGAATATATTTCTCAGCCGTCCAACTTCCTCACTGGGACGTCAGGTTCCTATAACCAGAAGGGGTGTGTGTGTCAGGGTCGAGATCCCGGCGCTCAACACGCTGCAGGGCTTGACCTAGGGTAGTTGTCGTCCGTCCTAAGCTCAACGCGCTTTAGGACTTCGTCCGATATGCAGGTTCGCTCAGCGTCTAGCCTCGAGTTCAACGCACATCGAGGGGTCAACGAGAAGCGGGATATTTATGTGTTCACGATTCCCAGCTCAACACGCTCCGGAATATAGTGCAACACTTCGGTTGTTTTCAGTTGAAGCGTCCTATCGTTATTCTACGTAAGGTAGAGCTTGCCTGGTATATCGCAGAACGTATACTTTGGTAGTATCGGTCAAGTTATTAGCAGAAAGGCGAAGGTGCTGCCCTCTCGGTGCTGGGTGCCCAACTCCGTCTAGTTTGCTTCGCGTAGAGTTCTGTTTTCTGATTATTTATTGGGGTTATTTTATGTTCAGAACGACTGTGTCGTTACAAAGTAACTTACAAAATTTCATATTTCAACCTTTTAACAAGAATTACAAAATTCATATTTTAACATTCAAACCACCTCACCACAGATATTATACACCTAACTAACTAAATTACTCACCTCGAATTCGAAAAAGCCAGTCACCACCATCCGACATCTTCCACGCATATTTCAATGTCTCCTAGTCACTTTTCAAACAAATTCGAAATAAAACTCAAAAATCCTAAAATCATTCCTAACGCTTCTTATTAACTCTTATGACATCGGAGACACCCAATCCCAAAAATATTTTTTAATTTCCAACAATTTCAATCACCCACCTCGTCTTCTTTTAACTATCCACAACGTAACGTGGTTCGTCTTATTCATATTCGACCTTTACTAGATACTTATAAATTCCCCATCCTACACACTTCTAAAATCACATTCTCACATAAATCACCCAATTTCGCTGTTGATTGTTCCTGCCTCTCTCTCCGGTTGATTTCTGGCAAAAAACTACCACTCACCCACAAAACCAAACAAAACTTCAAATTTTCTATACACTTTTTCTCAAGTTTCCGTACACTTTTCTTAAACTGAATTTTCCGTCTTACTCTAGATTCAAGCCAAGTCAGTACGTGCACACAAACCACCCACAAACACACCCCCAACTAGCCCTGCAGAGGAAATATATCCTATATTAGGGCCAAATCTCAACACAAAAAAACCAAAATTAAAACATTCACAAACCCCAACTCAAAAAAACTTCGAATTTCTCTCTCTCTCTCTCTTTTTTTAATTATAGACATCCCCCTCCAAGGCAGGATTCACTTTGGCTGAAATGTCTTGTCAATCGATAAAACAAAATACTACGTAAAGGCATTTACATGGCCAAATGAAATGATTCAACATCAACTCCTGCACAGAGGTTTTGATGAAACTAGACGGATGCTGGCAATTCTAGCACGCAGCAAACTGAACGGAAACTCTACATCCCTCCTACATTATTTGATGTAGACACTATCCCCTGGATTTTCTCAATTAAATACATCAACAGTTCAATGTTTATATCCCTTACACTAATTGATTATTTAACACTGATTTTACAATGTCTTTAAAATTTCAATATATTTACAAAATTGTTTCCAGAAGAGTTTTTCCGTTCGTGGCTTTCCAACTGAAATTTTATCCAGCCCTCTACGTGGGTGTGCCATCACATCAAAATGAAAAATAAAATCAATAATTACTATTAAAAAATATAAAGATTAAAACTAACTTTTCTGCATCTGTGAGATGCCCTGAACAATATTCTATCATAAGTAACTAAAAATGTAGTATATCTGGATTTATAGGACTTGCTGTACTCGCTCTAGTCAGCTGAAAATCAATAGGGTACATCTGTGAGACACCTTGAATGAGTCACCTTGAAAAATAAACGGTTTTTAAGATTAAAACTAACTTTTCCGGATCTGTGAGATGCCCTGAACAATATTCAATCATAAAATTGTCACTTGTATACACTTCGGGGGATGAATCATGCTAAGAAACCAAAATTTCACCTAAAATAACCAAAAATATAACATATCTGGCTTTATAGAAGCAGCTGTACTCGCTCTAATCAGCTGAAGATCAATAAGGTACATCTGTGAGACACCTTGAATGAGTCACCTTGAAAAATTAACGGTTTTAAAATTTAAAACTAACTTTTCCGCATCTGTAAGATGCCCTGAACAATATTCTATCATAAAATTGTCACTTGTATACACTGCGGGGGATGAATCGTGCTAACAAACCGAAATTTCTCCAAAAATAACCAAAAATGTAGTATATCTGGATTTATAGGGCCCGCTGTACTTGCTCTAGTCAGCTGAAAATCAATAGGGTACATCTGTGAGATACCTTGAAAAATGTACAATTATAAAATTGGTCACATGTATAAACTCCGGAAGCTGTATCGTGCTAACAATCGGAAATTTCTCCAAAAAGGACAAAAATGTGACACTTCAGGTACATTAGCACCCGTTATACTAGCTCTGGTAAGCTAGAGATAAATAAACTTCATCTATTAGATGCCTTGAACAATATTCAATCATAAAATTGGTTGCATACACTACGTATCGTGCTAACAAACTGAAAATTCCAAAAATGACAAAAATTTGGCACTTTAAGTACCATAGGACCCGTTCTACTAGCTTTAGTATGATGAATATCAACAGGGTTCATCTTTAACATACTCTGAATAATATTCAATCATAAAATTGGTCACATATATATACTACGGAGACTGTATCGTGCTAACAAACTGAAATTTCTCCAAAAATGACAAAAATGTCGTATCAAAGTACTATAGCGCATGTTGTACTAGCTTTGGTGAGCTGAAATTCAAAAGGATTCATCTCTGAGTTGTCCTAAACACTATTCAAGTATTTTTTTTTCTATAAAACCGTTTTTTCGTATTGTTCTTGATGAAAAACGTAAAAATAACTCAAAAAGAATTCTGAACATTTCAATTTTTTTGGTGGTAAACCAATGCTTTTCTCGCATATTAGATAGGTTGGGCGGAAAAGTAAAATTTAATTCTCAGAAAGAAAAACAAAATGGTATTCATTCTGCCATTACAAAAATTTTTTTGGGTACAGTTTAGACTAATATACTATTTAATTATTCTAAATAAGATTTAATCAGTAGGTACTGTCAGATGCCAAAAGAAACTATACTATATCCATAGAACAAAGAAAGTTGCCCAAACAACGATAGATCCGTGATCTAACATGCCTTTAGGTCTATTGACTAAAATAAACATGACCCTTACGTTGGCCAATCGAATTTAACTGCGACCGGCGCGGTCGGTGAAATTTCTTTGGCAGATCACATGTACTATTGGTGATAGTGTTTTCGAGCACTCCGACAGACTTTAATAATAATCAATTCATCAGTATTAAATTAAAAGTAGCTTCTGTTTCGCACACCATACTTTTGAAAAAGAAGGTTCTATATTACAAATAGCAACTTCCAGTTCTTTGTCTACACTCAATTCAGACCTATATTTTGTCTTTAAAGCAGCCACCGCAGAAAATCCGACTTCGCAAGGGTAGGATGTTAAAAATATACGAAATGCTCTTGCTTTCAGTGGAAAGAAGGTATCATCACTACCGCCCAAAATTCAAAGAGATATTTATTACTAAATTCTCTCTTGACTTCGCCGCTCGCAGTGAAGTCTATGAAGATTTCTTCTTCTGTAGTTGAGAGACCTTTGGGAGTAGTTCGTAATGGATCCCCAACCCACTCGTAAGCTGCCAATTTGTCGTCAAAGAGTAAATAATTTTTAGAAGTCATATACTGTTCTCCTTCTTTATATGTTTTGACAAACTCAATCATATTTGCAACATTTCTAGATTTTTTTTTCACATTTTTGCTCCACAGCTTCATCACCGGTATCCAACTGTAATGTTTTACTTTTCCGCCAACCTACCTAATATGCGAGAAAAGTATTGGTTTACCCACAAAAAAGTTGGAAATTAGAAAATTTTTTTTGAGTTATTTTTACGTTATCCATCAACAACAACACGAAAAAACGGTTTGTAGAAAAAAAATCCTGTGTGTATGTCGTCGTCGTCGTCCTTGCAAGTCTTGTTAGCACGATACAGCCTCCGGAGTGCAATAAGTCACCAATTTTATGATGGAATATTGTTAAGGACATTTCACAGATGAACCCTATTGATTTTCAGCTCACCAGAGCCAGTACAACGGGTGTTATGGTACTTGAAGTACGACATTTTGTCGTTTTTCGAGAAATTTCAGTTTGTTAGCACGATACAGCCTCCGGAGTTCAACAAGTCACCAATTTTATGATTGAATATTATTCAGGGCATCTCACTAATGAACCCTATTGATTTTCAGCTCACCAGAGCCAATACAACCGGTGCTACAGTACTTTAAGTACGATATTTTTGTCATTTTTGGAGAAGTTTCAGTTTGTTAGCACGATACAGCCTCCGGAGTATATACAAGTGATGAATTTTATGATTGGATATTATTCAGAGCGTCTTAAAGATGAACCCTATTGACATTGAGCTCACTAACGCCAGTACAACGGGTGCTGTGGTACTTGGAGTACCAAATTTTTGTCATTTTTGGAGAATTTTCAGTTTGTTAGCACCATACAGCCTCCAGAGAGTATACGATTGATCAACTTTATGAATAAGTATTGTTCAAGGTGTCTCACAGATGTAACCTATTAATTTTCAGTTGACTGGAGCGAGTACAGCGGGTCCTATAAAACTAGATATACTAAATTTTTGGTTAATTTTGGAGAAATTTCGGTTTGTTAGCACGATACATCCCCCGAAGTGTATACAAGTAACAATTTTATGATAGAATATTGTTCAGGGCCACAGATGCGGAAAAGTTAGTTTTAATCTTTAAAACCGTTTATTTCTTATTTATTTAATTACAAAACGGGAGAAATAAATTTATACACACGTTATATCTATTTACGTGATTTATTAATACACTTAACTATTCACTAATTTATATTAAATACACTGGATATTCATTTACACGCAATTTATATAAAAACTTCTCTACCGTAATTTGGGGTAACTTGAGACACTTAACTTTAAAGTGAAGTTTACGACATACCTAGAATAACTGAATGTTGAAAAACTATTTAAGACATTAGCCATATAGGTAACAATGATATGTTGAAAGAATATGTCATTTTATTTTGTCATAAGTATTTTTTTTTATTTTTTTTTAAGTGTGTCTCAAGTTACCCACTAGAATGGGGACTATATAAAATCAATTAACGGCTCAAATTATGCGTTGTTAGGGTAACTTGGAACAATGGAAATATAAATAGACAGTGTTATGTTAACGTGAGAGACAATGAAAATATTTTTGGGGTCAATGAAAATATTTTTGGGGTCGATGATAATATTTTTGGGGTCAATAAAAACACAAAGAACTTAAAAAATGTATTTAATAATGATTGATTACAGTAATTTAGCTTTAGTAAATTGCTTTCATTTCTGGTATTGAAAAAATACCTCGTTTATTCAGCGCTGTAGGAGGATTATTGCCATCTACAATATCCTGCCAGCAATAATAGAGTTCGTCCTTATGTTCAGGCCATTTCCAGTTTTCTCGTATTGTTTTAGTCATTGCACTTATTGTTGCGCCTTTATCGTCAAGCTTCTCAATGACCCCACAATAACAATTTGAATCATAACGAACTATAACAAAACTGCCAACTTTTTTATTTATTGGCTGCAAAGTAGGATGAGCGTAAATACTCTCCTGGGTATTGTCTTCAATATTATCGTCAATATTGTCTTCGATATGGTCTTCAATATTCATAATCTGTTTCACTCGAAATGAATCCCAGTCATCATCTGAACTCTCTTTAAGAACAACCTCATTATTGCAACTGTCTTCGTCACTTTCACTGGACTCAAGTACTTTACGTGTCTTCTGCCTTTTCTTAGTTAGTTTTTCTTTATTTATGACACTTTGATCTTCCACTAATTGTTTTCTTTTCTTTTTTTCTTGCTTTGGGTTGTCTTCCAATATAACGATATCCTCTTCACAGATTCCTCTACCAGCAGGAACATTTAATTTATTTTTTGTCTGTTTTTATTAAACCATCTGTTTTTTTCCATTTACATTCTTCCAAATATTTTTGAAATGTAGACACTTAGGCGGTATTGTCATTTTCTTATTCTACTGCCTTTTTACCTGTAAATCTCATCAATAACTCTTCTCGATTTAGTGGAATTAATCCTGCCCCTTTAAATCCACTCATAACGTTTTTTGAAATAGTTTCCTCCCCCATTTCCTCTAGACATTTTTTTAACAAACGAGGAAATGTATCTTTTGGAATAATTACACGATTTTTTGCTTTCCATGACTCTAAAGTTTCACGCCACTTAATTTTAAGTGGACGGAAAAATGCTACATCCAACGGCTGAGTCCAGTGCTGTTTGGAGGAAGTAGAATGAAGATAAAGTTGTTTTTTTTACGTTCTTATATTATATATGGGGATATATGACTCGCTAAATTATCCCCAATCATAACTTTCTTCCCCTCTTTATCTTGCTTCGAGAAATAGGGCAAGGCAATTTTTCGAAACCAGTCTTCGAATATCTCCAAAGTAAACCATCCACTCTTACTCCTATTATAAACTGTCCCCTTATGGCCATGTTCGGTCCAGGTATTATAAAGTTTCTCAGCTTTATATGTTACAAATGGGCGGAGAAGTGTCCCGTCCCCGGCATCAGCAAACATCACAGAAGTGCTCGACTTTGAGAAGTCCATAATCCTTTCAGGATGTCGGCACCCTCTTCTAACAACAACTTTTTTACGGCCAGAGTCGTCTGTAATATTTGTTTCGTCATAATTTATGACATAATGAGGAAGAACTCCCTCCATTGACTGGTTTAACTCATCAAAGTACAGATTTATGGCGTTATGGTCGACTTTGGCTCGAGCTCTCTTTATGTTCTGGCACATTTTGTTACTTAATGTGTTATGGTGACGCTTCAAGAAAGATATGAAAAAATGTGGACCTGGCATGTTGTTTTTGAATCTAGATTAATTTCTTCCAAAACGGTCAAGGAAGGCTTTAACAATGAGTCTAATGTCGTATAGTGTGAGGGGGAAGCCCCAATCTTCTGCTGAACATAGACACATTACTAATGCGTTCTGGTCAACTTCATGCAACATAAATGGTCTGCCGACCTTCCTTGTATTTTTCCTTTTTATTGCTCTATTGATAGAGCATCGTGGTATACCAAACTGTTCTTCCGCTTTTCACAAAGAAAGTCCAGACCTGACAGCTTCCACTGCTTTAACCAGTTGTTCATTCGAGAAATTTCGGTATTTACGAGACCCCAAAACTTTTTTTTTTGGGTTCGAACCATAACTGACCTGAAACAATGAAAGTCTGATTAGGAGGTAGGTTGGTACCAAGATTTTATAGTACATAATTTGTGGTGCGGTAACTTGAGACAGTTGTCTCAAGTTACGCAATTAAGGTCAGGTTGTGAATTTATATTTTGTAGCAACCATAAACTTGGCAACGCCGCATTGAAATTTATGATATATCACAATTAATATTATAGGTTAGCTTTTCTACAACAATTACTTGTTTCAGATATTAGTCATAAAATTATAATATAAGTTATGTAATATATGAAATTTGACAATTTGAAAGTTCAATATGTATATCTGGATTTTAGGAGTTTCCTTTTTCAAAATCCTTTTTTCCTGTTTATTTATTTCTTCTACGATTGCCTTTAGCTTCTTTTTGAAATCTTCCCACGTTATTGACATTTAAAAAGATCTACCATTCGTTCATAAAAATAGAGTGCATATTCACTCACAATTTTATACAGTAAATGTTTCTGTCGTCTTCTGCGCTGCTATGCCTCTATTGATGTCTCATTTTAATGCCCTTCGATGTGTTTTCTGTAGGGACCACATGAATTTTAGAATAAACGCTACCGTTATTATATACAATAAGACCATTATTTGTGTTGCAAAATTCACTTGCTGCACTGTGAAATTGTTGTTTACCGTACCAGTTTCTTGTACTTCTTGCTTAGTTGGTGTACCACCCATACTTCTGCTCCTCCAAGGTGCAAAATTCAAATAAAATACCATATACCTTTGCTCGTTCGGATCATCATCAGTTTGCAGGACTATTACCTCATATTACCATTAGTTTGCAGGATTATTGTTGAATATCACCATTTAGTTTGCAGGATCATCACCATTTAGTTTGCAGGATCATCACCATTTAGTTTGCAGGATCTTCACCATTTAGTTTGCAGGTTCGCCATGTGGTGTTTATGTAGCAAGTGCCCCTAGTATATATTTGTCAAGCCATCAAGCCAGTAATCTTCGGGGTTAAATAATACCATTGTTTATCAAAATCGCTGGGATAATATATTTAACACTAAGTATACAAATTACTGACCATGGATAACTTACACTATAAACATTGCTACCATGATTACTCTAGAGAAACGAACTCTCCTCTTTTATAAAGGAAATTCTATATATACATTGTTAAACCAAACATCAGCAGTCGATGATCTTTTATCGACCTTGTCGTAATTACATTATTTATTAGTGTTTTTAAATGAAACTCACGGTCTCTAGTTAATTCCACAATATAATAAAAGTTATTGAAAATTCTAAAAAATTGACAATTGTTTCGATAAATCAATATCATCGTCAGAATGACAGAAGTTACATTTCATTTTATGCCTACCTGATGTTTAGTAGTTATTTTTGGCTAGACCAAGAAGTAACCTAACTTGTGATTGGCTTAATATATGTTTATAGAAAAAAGAAGAAGATGTGATATTACAAATATTGAAGCTTAGATATTATTAGCCCTATGGTGATATCCTGGATATCATTTTTCCAATTAACCCATTAGCGCCCGGAACTATTTTTTGTTTTTTTTTTATTCTACCTGGCTTATATTAGTTGAGATTAGTGTAATAACAATAAAAAAAATAATAAAAAAAATTAAAATTGTTTGAAAACAGAAATATTAGCTGATACCATGTGGTATCACTGGGCGGTTAAGGTACAATGAATTAACCCAAGAAACAAATCTTTATTCGTTTGCATTTATAAAGTTATATTGTGTATTATCTTTGAAAATAATGTAGACACATGTATATATCTATAGAAGTAGTACCTAGGACGTGTAACTGTTTACTCATTTGTATGATATTTGGCGAAACAAGGAACACATAACCCAACATCACACTTTGTACACATGGTTCTTCCAAAAGATTTACAGTCCATACCAGCACAGCGGCGTCTGTTACATGGAGCAACGTAATGGTGCATACCATCAAAAAGTACTGATGGAAGAAGAGTCCTGGAAGTGGAAGTTTTTGCTGGTCCTGGCATTTTAGGAGCTACACCGTAACGCACCAAGTATACCTGTACTAGTTCCCTCCTAAACTGTAGATTTGTGGTTTTACTATTGCGTTTTCTGTATAGTAACCAGGCGTTGTTTATTGCAGCATCCAATATCCATGTAAATATATTCCAGTACCACTTTTTGCTTCTTATGCCAACCCGATAACTGGAAATACACTCATCCATGAGGTCGGTTCCGCCCATATTTTGATTATATTTGGCGACGCAATATGGGCGATCTACTAATATAGTTTTTTTCCCGGCCTGTGAGAATCGTTTGACGGATCCCAATGGGGATACTCCTGCATCGGTGGAAGCCATGGTAACTACAGAATTATCTAGCCATCTCACTAAAAGTATTCCAGAATTTTTTTCCAAGACGTGCCGATATTCGCCCCTCTTTTTTTTGGAAAACGACTTTTTATTGAGTAATGGACATGATTTCGGTATACGGTTTTCTCTTATGGTACCTACAGCACCATAGCCTAAAAATCGTAGATAACCAAATAGGTTAAACCCTGTAAACAGATTATCGACATGAATATTATAGCGTAAATCTGGATGACGTAATTCTTCAAGCATCAGTACTAATGGGGATGCTGATTTCCCAAAGAGTGTCTCGTATTTTTCATTTCCACGAGGATTTTTGCCCTGGTATAGGTCAAAATTCACCAGATAACCCTCTGTCGAGTTCAACGACCACATTTTGTAGCCAAATCTAATTGGCTTGCCACGAATGAATTGTTTACAGCCGTGGCGGCCGTAGTACCGTATCATTGACTCATCAAAGTCAAGATTCTGAACAGGCACAAAATTATCTAAAAATCGTTTTTTAATTTTATCCATCAATGGACGAATCTTCCACGCCTTATCTGAAACATCCATTTTAGTATTGTCGGCGAAATGGAGAAATATTTGTATTTGTATAAAGCGATTTCTCCTCATAGAGTTACTAACCAATATGTTTTTTGCATCTTCCTTTAAATTCCAATACATACGCTTAGACGGAAGGGTATTATAGCCGCTCAAAATTAGGATACCCAGGAAACATTTGATTTCGGCTGCTGAAATTTTTGGATCGAGTTGATTTAAAAAAATTGCATATTTTTGAGTCTCTTCTACCAGATATTCGATAATCTCATTGTCAAAAAACATCTCAAATATATCGACACATGACAAGCTCTCATACTGGGAATAATTTGCCTCTGGAAAACTGTGCCGTCCAGTTTCTAAATCACCTTCGGTCGAAATGCAATCCAATTTTTTATCAAGACGGTCATTGATCCAAATGTAGTTGGGTTGTACATCATGCTCTGTCTGATCGGTCTGACTTTGAGATCCTTCCTGAATCACCTCAGCGGTTGAAGGTAGATATTCCTCAGCTACCGTCATAGGTTCGACACTATTGTTACCCATTCGAGTATTGTCTATTAGTTTGATTTCCACCGGTGCCCGTAGCTGTCTTCCCGTTAGGTTTTGAACCGTACCTCCTTCGTCTTCATCTGCAGAGTCTTCGTCGGTCTCTATGTTACTCTCAGGGGGCTCTTTAAATATTTCATCTACTTCATTAGCAATATTTTCGTCTTCAAAAACCATATCCAAAGCTTCGGACAAAGTTAGTCCTCCTCTGAAATAAAACCGTATTTTATAGTAGTTGAAACGCCCAGTGATACCATTTGGTATCACCGACTTTTGGACACCCTATACAATGTTACTTTTAAAAAATGAGTAAAGTACATAATGTCCTATCAAAGTATACACCAATCCTAATATATTGTACTGCTTTCGTTAAAAAAAAAGTTTAGACAACGTAATAAATTCACTTACGTAAAACGAATGTCCATGATTTGTCGATGTTGGAAAATTCCACAGTAAAAACACGTGTTCACAGCTGCTACGTCCGCACAGATTCTACCGCGATCGTTGTCGTACAACTGATGGTCTTTGGTTAAGCCAAATAGAGAATAAAATTTGAACCCCTCCTATTTGTGTTGGAAAGCCTGTCCCTATAGTTACCGCGGATTTGTCGATACCATACGGTATCACTGGGCGTTAATGGGTTAAGATCAGTATAACTGTGCAATGATATAGAAAACCAGGAAAACTATATCTGCTGATCTTTTCAATTATCACTTAAGAAGACAGTTTATTAGTGGAGAATTCCCTAGGTTTAACTGTTCATTGACAACTTCATATTGTGGGTTTCTTAAATGTCTTCTAATTTCCAGTTCTTCAAGGAAATCCAGTTCTTGTTTCTTTTCACAAATATGCAGCACTTCTAGTTCTGTGTTAGGTGTCAATGAATGATTGGTGTCAAGTAGATGTTTTGAGTAGTGGAATTTATCTGGTTGTTTTAATCTGTATGCTCGTAAGTGCTCACTGTATCGTATTTCAAAATTCCTAAGGGTCTGACCCAAATAGACAGCATTACATTCTGGACATTTGAGTTTATATATACCTGACTTCTTTAATAGTGGTATTTTTGTTTTTACATTTAACAATTTTGTACTAACGTTACTTTCTGTTTTAAAAGAAATTGTTGTATTCGTTGCTGAAGTTATTATCTTTGAAATATTATTAGAAATATTTCCTGCATATGTGATGGTTTTTATAAGTTTTAATTTCATCAGCTTGTTTAGGATATATTAGTTGTAATGCCACTTTTTCCTCTTTTTTACTAATTAGCTTATTCATCATATCTAATGGATAACCGTTAGATGTTGCTATTTGTCTGATTGTATTAATCTCTCTATCAAAATTGCATTTGTTCATAGGAACTGAAAAAGCTCTATGTATCATTGAATTATATGCTGCTAGTCTGTGTGACACAGGGTGGCTAGAATTGAATGGAATTGTCACATCAGTCTGTGTTGGTTTTCGATAAATTGAATAATCAAGTACATTATTAACTCTTTGAATTTTTAAATCAAGAAAATTGATTGAGCTATTTTCTTCAATCTCTAATGTAAATTTAATTTTCGGGTGTAAATTATTGATGTGGTTGAAAAATACATCTAATTGTCGTTCACTACCCATAAAACAAGCTAATATGTCATCTACATATCTATACCAAAATAAAATATTTTTCGAAATATTACTTTCAGAGATCTTTCTTTCTAAATTGTCCATAAAAATGTTTGCTAAAATAGGTGATATAGGGCTCCCCATTGGTAAACCTTCATTTTGAATATATATCTTATTGTCAAAAGTGAAATGATTCTGATTAATGCATACATAAAATAAATTAAGTATATCTGATATTATTCCTGGATTAATATTTTTATCTTCTAGTAATTTCCTTACAAGTATTAGACATTCTTTAGGAGGAATTTTAATAAACATATTAGTTACATCGAACGAAATGAGTTTATAGTTATCTTGCAAGTGGATTGCTTTCAACTTTTTTTTAAAACTTATAAAACCATCACATATGCAGGAAATATTTCTAAGATAATATCTTCAGCAACGAATACAACAATTTCTTTTAAAACAGAAAGTAACGTTAGTACAAAATTGTTAAATGTAAAAACAAAAATACCACTAGTAAAGAAGTCAGGTACATATAAACTCAAATGTCCAGAATGTAATGCTGTCTATTTGGGTCAGACCCTTAGGAATTTTGAAATACGATACAGTGAGCACTTACGAGCATACAGATTAAAACAACCAGATAAATCCCACTACGCAAAACATCCACTTGACACCAATCATTCATTGACACCTAACACAGAACTAGAAGTGCTGCATATTTGTGAAAAGAAACAAGAACTGGATTTCCTTGAAGAACTGGAAATTGGAAGACATTTCAAAAACCCACGATATGAAGTTGTCAATGAACAGTTAAATCTAGGGAATTCTCCACTAATAAACTGTCTTCTTAAGTGATAATTGTAAAGATCAGCAGATATAGTTTTCCTGGTTTTCTATATCATTGCACAGTTATACTGATCTTAATTGGAAAAATGATATCCAGGATATCGCCATAGGGCTAATAATATCTAAGCTTCAATATTTGTAATATCACATCTTCTTCTTTTTTCTATAAACATATATTAAGCCAATCACAAGTTAGGTTACTTCTTGGTCTAGCCAAAAATAACTACTAAACATCAGGTAGGCATAAAATGAAATGTAACTTCTGTCATTCTGACGATGATATTGATTTATCGAAACAATTGTCAATTTTTTTAGAATTTTCAATAACTTATTATTATATTATATTGTGGAATTAACTAGAGACCGTGAGTTTTATTTAAAAACACTAATTTGAGCATATTCCACGAAGTAAGGGTCGAGACAGTCAATTACATTATTTATTGTTAAACCTCGTCATTAATATATTTACAAAACAGTCGTGATTCCTCAATTTGTTAATAACCTTACTACACCTTGTCACTGGCCGCTAGCAATACTTGAAATTAAATTGATTAAATCTAATAGTGTCTTTTGGGATCGTCACAAACCTCTTCGTCGTGGTTTTTTGGTTCCATCATAACCGGTGTACCCTCCTCCATGATTCTCTGTAGTCGTGCTACTGCCCATGGCTTCGCTTCGTGCAGGTAGAACCGTATCTTCCTGTGCAGCTGCCAACACCGTGCTGCCTTCATATGGATGAAGGAATACCTCCTCGCAACCTACTCTAATGGTTCTGTTTGAAAATCCGTTTATAGGAATATTCTATGAGGGTTTAGTATGGTTGAAATGACTAGTTCAAGCTTTAGAAGAAAAGATCTTACATTAGAAGACTAAGTGCAAGTGATTCAATACATAACCAAAGTTAAGTGCGCTACACCAGGAGGAAATCCAAAGTTTGGAATCTCGCACGTCCAATTCAGAAATGTTCCTTCAAAATAATATTTTTTCTTTTTAGAGCTTTTTTGAAGTATGTTAAATTTTATTTGAAACTTTTTATCAACTTCTGCAAATATGCCTACTTGGAAAATTGGAGTTACCTAAGTCTTATGAGACATCTTTTTGATCTGTACCTTAAACAGCTCCATTTTCATTCCTATCAGTAACTGACCGACCTAAAAGTGAAGTTAAGGTATCTGTGTTTCAGCGACTAAAACTTTCAAGAGGAAAAAGTTTGGAGACAGTAGCAGTAAAGTCGATGATAACAATGATGAAATTAGACTGTCAATAAGCTCATCTACATCTAAGGCTGATATCGGACAAGGGCAATCATTACGTTCTTCAGTACTTGTAGACATAGCCCCTGAGGTTGTGCACAAGATTTAAGCAAGTTTCAGATTGTGCAGCTATTCCCGAAATTGAAGAGAATGATGGCTATCACGAAAATGACCTGAGTTGTTATGTTGGATGAGCTCTTCAGCTAACAGTGGAAAAATAGGAGGAAAAGTTGTTAATCTTCGTGGGTGATACATTTTATATTCCAACTTTTTTCCTAGTTTGACAACTCTCAAAGTGTTTTGTAATTTTTTTTAATTCTTACACCTAAATAAAAATACTAGTATAGATTTTGAATATAATGTTATTAGCTTAGGATACGATAATGATCAAGAACAAAGATAAATCAACGTTTTACATCAAAAAATGTATTCGAATATTCTGTAACATCCGCCTCCATTATAGGTCTTTCTCTTAATCACTGGAACAATAATGTACGATCTACAAGCAGATATGTCTTGCTCATTTCGGGAATGGCAAAAATGATTGCTACTACAACGAAGAATACAAAACATCCACTGATTCATAATCAGATACTCAACTACATGGGTATGAACTTTGTGTGTTATTAATTGTGATTTGTTATTTTTGTTTGCGTAAAGTGACAATTTATTTACTTCAAGCTGACTATCCTATTTATACAGGTTGACATTTTTCTCAGCAGTTTTTTATTACAATAACGTTTAAGTTCAAATTTTAGGTTACTGATATATAGCAGGTATTTGACAGATCTGCTCTCAATTCTTTTGATTCAGAAAATCCTTCTTTTGTTCAATTCCTTTGGTCAAATATGATTGCAGTAATGGCAAATGATTTTTTTCTCAAAAGGACAATTTTATTCTACAGAAGTCTCCCATAACGAATATTAGGCCGCATCTCAGATGATGAAACTTCTGTTTCTTTTCTTTTAATGACTTTTTGCGCATGAAAAAGTATTATGTTAATGGGTCAGCACAATGACTTGAATACTCTGTTATCTAATGGAAATGACATATTATTGTTCCTACATGTAGGTGGTATACAATTTTAAATTTAAAGTTCTCATTCATTGAGTCCCTTTTTGTTTCTATGAATTAGGAAAATATTGGCCCTTACTAAATTATTTCGATTATATAATATCGATTTAGATTTATCGTTATTTAAATTGACCAAAAAACTCATTAGTGTGTTATTATCAGCAATGCATTATTTATTACTAAAAGATGATTAAAATTATGATTAGACGCTTCTGACTTAAACTTTTTATCATATACACGTTTAAATTATGAACAAATTATCGATAATGAGATATTGGATTTTTATTAACATAGTTTAAGTTCTATTTCAGAGAATGGCAAAGTGGAGAAAGTACACGTGTTTAAAGGCAGTCGTTACAACTACAATAGCACTCATTACCCAGTCGCTTCTCAATATGTATGATGAATCAGGATATTCCAATATCCAATTTAGAAGTTCTACTTACCGAAGCTTTTTCTCCATTATCACTAATTCAACGCTAAAAAAAGTAGTGAATGAATTTAAAAAATGCCTCATTACATTTGAAATTTCCGAGAAAAATGGGAAAATTGTGGACTTTTTCACAAAGCGTTGACAAAATTGTCCAATTTTGTTATTTTTGTTAAGCATTACTTGAAGAATAAAGACGAAATGTCCCTAACTACATTTTTCATAATCTCAACAATATATCAAACATTGTATTTCTTGGATACGTTTAGTATGTCTTTTTTGGAGATAATCACAGTATTATGTTTTTAAGTGTTCATTCCACCCCATAGGAGATATTTTAGAAACTCAAAAATATTTTCCAGCGATTTTTCAGGGTCATTTTCCTGAAGGTATTTTTTAAAGTTTTACTATGACTATTTTTTGAAATATGGCCGACAGCCGGCGTTCTTAGTTGTTCACCCTGTATTTGCTGATTAGGCACAGAAACATCTATAGGATGTCGCATTTAGATCATTGATAAGATGTTATTTTTTAGACATTGCATTAACATCGACTAGATGTTAAAAGGCATTTCAGAATGTAACAGAAATGTTGTTTTTAGTTCGTTATAAAGACTTCCTTTCGAGGAAGTTCTAGTTACATCACAGTAATGTAAAAAGACAGCGCTTTAACATCGCTGAAAAGTTAAGTTGAAACATCACAAATGTTAACAGCCACAAGCTGGGCATAAGCGGTTGTATAGATGTGCATGTTATGAATACAAGAGAGAGAAAAAAGAAGAACATTATCACAATGTGATGTTGAATTAACATAACTGTAATATGTATTTGCATAGTGGGCAATCTATTAGCTAACACAAAAAAATGAAGAAATAGCACGGTGTGAATACATTATTAATTTATAAGATGTCATAACGACAATTTCAATCGATTAACGTGAAATACTAATACTTAATTACGAATACAAAGATAGCAAAGCCTCAAATCTAAATTGAAACGTACGCCTATTCCCAAAATAAATGATTATTAGTGATACAAATTTATCCTAACATTGGAAATATAATTAAAAACCTGCTTTCTTTAGCAAGGTGGTACCAAAAAAAACTAACAATAAAAACTTGCCGTATGGCTTAGGCGAAAGAAATTTACTTTAAAACAAAATAATTATGTATATGAATAACAACTTATTACAATTCACAAACTGGCGACAAATTAAAAGATTATAATAAATTAATTACCTCCTAATTAACGGCGAGGGTATCTTCTTTTATTTCAGTTCCTAATATATAATATCTCAAAATTATCGGGAATAAATCCAACGGTTCGGTTTCTGAATTGACTTCAGTTCCTCGAGAATATCCAATGCAGGCAGGAATATAAAATTTCAAAAGAGAACGCTAAACTTCTCAAAAAAAACTGCAATAATGGCGGTTCACTCGACCTCAAAATTTCCTATCCTCGCTTAACGAGACACGAAAGGCACACACCCAAAATATCAACTTCATAGGCCTTATTTCGTGATTTAAAATGTATGGAGCTGAATGCGAACTCTAAGCTAGGCAGTACTAAAGACTTTATCCACAATTTCAAACTCCACACAGCCTGCACAAACTAGGTCGGTCACACTTACCGTTCTCTCCTCCTCGACGAACTCAATATTTCCTCGTACCTCCTCGAGTTCCCGTCGGCCTTCTGTCCTAGAAACAACTCAACAACCGATGCTCGACATCGAAAAATAAATTTGTCCTCTCCCTTCAAACAGATTTAATAACTAATGATAAAGCAAGAGAAGTAGTGATTGAATATTCCGATATTTTGATTGGAATCGTAAATAAATAATTATGTAGCGAATTTTTAATTCTCTCAACATCAAAATCCGAAAACCTTGCCAGTGGCGGATCCGCTTGCTGGTAACAAAAATTATATTATAAAAATTATATGAAATTTCATTGAAAAAATATAACGTTACAAATTAGAAACAGTTAGTTTCATTTGAAAACATCGATGAGTAGATTCCACGAAGTAAATTCAGTCATTAGAATAGATAATTATAGAAATATTTCACATAATAAGGAATTAAACAATTAGATAATTAATATGTTGCTTCATTCCTTTAGAATCCATCACTAGGGTTATATATTCATCAAATTAAATAATTTATGCAAAATGTAGGCGTCTATTATAATTATAATCATATTATTTGTGTATGTATACTTACATCGAATGAACTTAAAACGGTGGTTAATGGCACTTATTGTCCTTGAAAAAGTATATTAATTATTTCAACACGATCCATGTTTTAAAACAACCACTATTTATAATAAGAATAAATAGAACACAAAACAACAGATCTTATAGGTACTGTATTGAATATTATCTAGGTTCACAAAATAGTCAGGTACTAATTGTCGTCATTGACATCTAGCGTTTAGTAAAATAGTCACTCAAAATAAACAAGCATATTTCCAAATTCGAAGTGAAATAATTCATTCAGCGCCATCTGAGCGATTAGTCCAGCTTTCACAATACGCCATCTATACGTTTAGTCCCAAATTACGAAAAACTGTTAAATTATTAGTCCATATGGTTGATAGACTATTTCTTTTCTTAGACAATGCTACTACATAGGTTACCCTGGAGCACTGAAATGAATAACCTAAACTGGAACAACTACGACACATTCTAAGAATGAAGCCATGTCGTTAGACAAGAACAACTGCTGAGGGAGGGAAGGCTATCTTTGTTACACTCGTGTAGTTAAATAGCAGAAATGTGATAATTAATTTTAAATTACAAAGAAAAAGTTTTGATGGTAAATACATTAAAGTCCCTTTGTATTAGGTAGAAATATGTACGAAGATGTAGGACAAGGTAACTAGCAATTTTTTAAAACGTTCAATATGCTTTGATATATAAAACAAATTAAAACCGAGTAATAAGGTGAGCGCCCTTAATTTATAATACATGTTTTTCCTTATTAGTTATTTGTTTTCATTCAGGGTAATTATTTTAATCGACTTAGAGCTGTTAAACAAAATTTTGTACCATTAGAAAGTTTCCAAAAGTGTGCAATGAATGAATTCGAATAAACTCATTAATTGAAATTATTTGAAATACCTAGACTGTCTGCAAGGAATTATTGTCATCATGTATGTTTGTAATCAACAATATGCCAAATAAACATAACAGAAGAATAATTTCGCAAAACGCTATTAATCAAAACAAATTAGAAAGAGAAATATTCCCTCCTACGGCATCTGTCCTTGTCTAAAAGTGGCCTCATTTTTTAAACACATTCGACCTTTACGTGCGCGTTCCAGTATATTTATTCAGTTCAGTGCCCTGGACACATATTAAAGCAGATACTGACATTTTGAGCAATGATGCCACTTTTAGTTACAACCATAGATATGTCGATTATAACAAATACTTGTTTAACCTTCATAGGACTGACCGGGGTCCGTTTGTACCCCATGACGTATGTTTTTGCTGTATCTTTGCAAACGCAAATTTTTAAACATTGATCTTTCATCTAGCTGCAGTTTATGAATTATTTTGATAAAATATGATGTATTTAGTAGTTTTTATTGGCTGGTATAAACAAAAAATAGTTTTATATTCCAGGGGTCTCTTCAGACCCCGGTCAGCCTTTTACGTCCGATAAAATAATCCCGGTAACTGTTAGTTAAATCGGGGAATCCCATACATTTAACGTTTGTTTACTCACAGGGAATTTACCCATATAATTGTAAAATGTAAATTACCAGTTCAAATGGGGGATTCCCCGCACTGCGATATAATTTTTAGACTTGAATATTCGGGTTAGTCTCTTGTGATATTGCGAGTAGGGTACATCGTTTTGAAAATGAGTCAGTTTTTATTTACAAACAATCGCAAGGGGCTTACTGACGATGAGATGTTACGTATACTTGAAAGTGATGATCCAGAGTTTGATAGTGTTATCAATGAGGAAACATCGAGTGACTTAGAAGATGGAGACATTGTCTCAGAAGTAGAGGAAGAAAATGATGCAATAGTTGTTGATCAAATATAGAGAAAACGAACCCAGAGGAACCAACAGTTAGTAACAGCCAGGGCATTCCAGTATATAAATCTAAAGATGGAACTAAGTGGTCAAAAATTCCAGGAAACACAAAAGTTAGACGTTCAAAAGCTAATATTCGGAGACATGCTCTAGGCCTTACAAATTACAGTTCTGATATCTCAAGTATAAAAGACGCTTTTCTTCTTTTCCTATCTCCGGATATTCTGAACATAATAGTAACCGAAACAAACAGAAAGGCACAAACATATTATGATGAATGGAATATAGAAAATCCGAATAAAATTAAAGTTTTTGTACCTGTTGATTCTACAGAGATTGAAGCTTATATTGGACTGTTGCTTATTCTTGGCGCACTACACGGATCGAAAGAGGCTATCGATATGCTCAGGTGTCAAGATATTTCTTACTGTCGTCCTATAATTCCTGCTGCAATGTCAGGAGACAGATTCAAACAAATTACTTCATTTTTACGCTTTGATAATTTTCAAACAAGACAAGAACGAAAATTAGTAGATAAGCTAGCTCTGATAAGAGATATATTCGATATTTTCACTTCTAATTGTAAAAAATCACTTAATACTGGCGACCATCTATGGGTAGATGAGCAGCTTGTACCATTTAGGGGTAAGGCACCATTCCGAGTCTATATGAAGAGTAAACCTGATAAGTATGGAATCAAAATATGGGCTCTTGTGGACTGCACCACTTCTTATATTGCAAACATGCAAGTTTATTTGGGTAAGTTATTTGAAAAGCAATATAGGCAAACTTTATATTCCTATGTATCTGTTAATTTTTAGGAACACAAGGTAACAAAGCGGAGAACAACCATTTCCGAACTAAATCACATAATAGTAAACATCTCAAGAATATGTAACGAAATCGAAAGCTTAAACAAAGAAACTCAGTTAGTTTGAATCAGATGACACACAGGCATACCCCAAAATGAAAAAGTCGACAAACTAGTGAAAAGGGCCACAGACAAGGGAATTGAAATTCACAATTTCAAAATCCCGACAACAGATATGCGACAATTGGCAAAAACTAAACTAACACTTGCTTGGCAAAAACATTACGAGGACTATAGGGGAGGTCAAAAGTACAAAGCTATTGAACCAATAGTAAAACATAAACCTTGGTTTCATAAAGACAGCGATCGGACTTTCATAAGAACTATTACCAGAATTAGATCGGGACATTGTTTAACATCCGAGAAAAAATTTAAAATGGACCTTTCTGAAAATGAAAGCTGTCAATGTGGATAAACAGGTACACTACAACATTGTTTACTAGAATGCAATATTCACTAGTCGGCAATATCAAAATTTTATACATCTATTGCAAACATATCACTTTTGCCTGCTAGTTTGGATACAATATTAGCGTCTGAAAAAAATGAGATGACAAAACCATTATATAAATTAACAAAAGAAACTTACATAAAATTGTAAACGAAGTAAAATGTAATTGACTGTCTCGACCCTTACTTCGTGGAATATGCTCATATTAGTGTTTTTAAATGAAACTCAAGGTCTCTAGTTAATTCCACAATATAATACAAGTTATTGAAAATTCTAAAAAATTGACAATTGTTTCGATAAATCAATATCATATCGATTTATCGATTTATCGAAACAATTGTCAATTTTTTAGAATTTTCAATAACTTGTATTATATTGTGGAATTAACTAGAGACCTTGAGTTTCATTTAAAAACACTAATATGAAGTAAAATGTTGTAAAAAAACATAAGCACAAAAAAAATGCATAAAAAAATACTTGAACATAAAAAAGCATGACCATTAAAAAATCATAAGCATAAAAAAAGTATTTACAAAAAAAGCATAAGCATAATTAAAAAAAAATCATAATCATAACAAAATATATATGCATAAACATAATAATAGTAATAAAAACATATGTGTATGTAAACTTATATATGTTCCCCAAAATTTAATAATCAAATAATAAATTAGACTGGCTTTTGATTTACTAAAACCAGTGCCATCAACTTGACACATACACACCCTCACACACACACACACACCAATGTAGAATACATTTTTTAAATTATTATGTTATTTTGCGCTTTTTGTAATACCAAATCGAAAACGAATAGCTTGACCTTGAGTTCCTGAATCAATTAAATTTTTGTAGGCCAGACCAATTTTTTCTTTTTGGCCGGAATTTTGGAGTCAACAGTGGAATCGGACTTTTGGAGTCCGGAATTTTGGGATTTTTGGCATTTAGGAGTTATCTGCAATATTATCTAAATTCTGGAGCCTATCAATTATTGAGATTTGTAGTTCTCGATACTACAGACATTGTGGAGCTAGTATTATTCACTACTAAGGACATATCACAACAACGGATTATAAGTAAATATATGATGTCATTAAGATGAAGACGAATGACAATTCAAAAAATCTAGTGGAAGCTGCAAACTGAGTTATGCTAAAAATATACAATCGTGTTAGTAGCATAACCTGTAAGAATAGACGTACTTAATCTTTTATCATGAAATAAAACAATTTTAATTAAACGTTCACTTAATTTTTTATTCATCAGTTCTAATTCAGTTTCCTTCAATGACATAATCGTCAAGATCTGTCGGCTTCTCGACATTATTTAATTTTTTGGCAAGGGACCAATACCTTTTCCTTAAGAAATGTGCACTGTCTTTTGGTTGACGTTGCCTTGTGAAAACTCCTTTTTTGTTTCCTCCGACTCTTCTAATATCTAAAAACGCAAAATAGATGAATAACTAAATAGAAAATGAGATAATGATGAATTACAGCAGAAATATGCTTGTTAATTTATATTTATTATCTAGTCTAATCCATCATTTACTTTTAAACAGTACTAAATTTCTGTGTACGTACAGAGCATTTAAATGAAAACTATCCACCCTCTATACATATGAGGGGGCCACTTTTATAAAAAAATGGAATAATACGTCAAAAATCGTATAAGGTTAACGTCTTTCTGCTCATATTTACTCGTTATCACTAGCCCCCCTCTTCTCCCTACGGCAACCCCCTCTATTTTTGTATTTAACACAAATTTCCCCGCATCAACTACCAATAGTTATTATGTACTTTTAGATTGTCTCAAATATCTCCGTATCCGTAACGAACTGCGCAGGTGTAGACTCGTTATGGCTTAGCCGATACAATACGTTGAACGGATTGTTACGTGCCTTCTCGGTATACGTAAACGTATCCGTTCCCGACCAAAGTCAGTATTCTGTGCTATTAGTGCTATTTTACAGGTCTTCTTTGATATTGGTTTGGTCTGATTATCAACACAAAGTTCATTTTTATTTTTATTTTTCATTATTTTCTTACTATTACCAAAGAATAGTACTTTTGACCATCCTGGTTTTAGCACGAAACAATACGTTATCTGCTAAAAAGGTTTTTTTGAAAATTTGTTTACGTCAACGTAACTCCAATGAGGATACAAATACGTGTAAAAACTTATGATAAGCTAAAAGTGTCTATTGGCAGGTGGGACAATACACAGTAATAAATATTGCAATAGTAAATAGTAAGGAAAAAATTAGATTCTATAGAATACATTAATGTCTTGTAATGAAGTTACTTTTTTTTGTTCCGGTATCATTTGATTTATTTAGTTTATTTATAATTAAAACATGTAACCTGTTACTTTCTCCTCACTCAATTACTTTAATTTTAAATATTGTAAGGTAATGAATTGAATTTTATCTGGAAGAACAATTTAATTACAAGTTCGTTTATTTATAATATTTGGGCCGTCCGGTATATATACATTTTCATTTCATTCCATTAAAACATTTAGACCGTCCGGTATACCTATAGAAATTTTGGTTCAAAGTAATTAAATGTTTGAGTTTTTTTACCAGACATCTTTTTTCAAGCGATTAGTGAAAGTGATAAATACCGAGACCGCAGTTTGAAAAGGACTTTTTTCACTTTTGCTTTTTCCGCTCCCGTTTGCATAGTGAATAAGAAGTGTCCGTAGAATTATAGTGAAAATTTGTTAAGTGCTTAAAAAGGTAAGATTTTATTTTCTTCCATATGTATATTTCCGAAATAAAATTATTTTCAGTGTAAAATTATAATTGATAGTTGAATTCAATATATTTCGTATAAAAGAATAAATTTGTTAGGACTCCCGTAGTTATACGATATTCATTGGTTTTATTATATATTTTAATTTTGTATAGTCTTCAATAAAGATTAAATTGTAAACTATACGCTAGTTCCAGTTGTTGGTTATTTTAAAATTATATTTGACTTAATTCATTCGAAGATATTTTCAGTTTTTTTTAGCATCAAGTTTTTGTGTAAGCTTTCTTTATTCAAAATTTTTTTGATTGCTCTTTTATTTCGTTAATAGAGTTTTGCATTTGGTTTCCGAGAATTATATTTGATTACTGGGTGATTCGAAAGTATTGCTCAGGAATTAAATAAATTCTGGTAGAAAATTCAACACCTCGCCGACCTTCTCGGGTCTTGTTGGACTTTCTTTCTGTTTATGTAGTTCTGATTTAGTTAATAGGGTTTCCATTTGGTTTCAGAGAATTATATTTGATTACTGGGTGATTCGAAAGTACTACTCAGGAATTAAATAAATTCTGGTAGAAATTTCAACACCTCGCCGACGTTCTCGGGTCCTGTTAAACTTTCTTTCTGTTTATTTAGTTCCGATTTGGTTAATAGGGTTTTCATTTGGTTTCCGAGAGTTATATTAGATTACTGGGTGATTCGAAAGTATTGCTCAGAAATTAAATACATTGTGGTAGAAAATTCAACATCTCCTCGACCTTCTCGGGTCTTGTTGAACATTCTTTCTGTTTCTGCCGTCCAGATTGATTTAATAGGTTTTCCTTTGGTGTCCGGGAATTATATTTGATTACTGGGCGATTCCAAAGTATTGCTCAGGAATTGAATAAGTTCTGGTAGAAATTTCAACACCTCCCCGACATTCTCGGGTCTTGTTGAACTTGATTTCTGCCACTGCCGTCCAAATTTAGTTAATAGGGTTTTCATTGGCTTTCCGAGAATTATATTTGATTACTGGGTGATTCGAAAGTATTGCTCAGGAATTAAGTAAATTCTGGTAGAGATTTCAGCTCCTCGCCGACCTTCTCGGGTTTTGTTGAAATCTCCTTCTTCCTCCGCTGTTTTGAGTTGGTATAGGGTTTTTTCTTTTCAAATTTCGTCAAGCCGCCAATTAACCCTGTATGCACTATTTTGGGAAATACTGCATACAATAACCCCGATTATAAAACCACTATAAAACCACTAAGATATATATTTTCTGATTTCCATCGTACATGAACCGTTTTATACATTTAAGATCTTCTTAACAATTTGAATCAACTTTGATTCTGAAAATTTTGTCAAGTATCCACATCTCCCACCGTTCAAGTCAGTTTCCGTTGTTTCAGTTTCCATTTGTAGATTTTAGTCTTCCCAACTGGTTCGTCTAATTTTGAATGATATTCAGATACGAAGCCATTTTCTTTAGGTAAGATATAATGTTTTATTGATAATCATTAGAAATAATATGGACAAAATAGTTTCAATATACTGTTATCTTCATATATGAATCATGATGTTTTACTCAGGAATGTTTCTTTTTAGCTTCGAAAGACCCGCGGGCTTATTCTGTAAAAACAACAATTATTTTGCAACTAGCAACCATTGCACAACGGTCGCACAATCAGTCGCAAAATTTGGTATTCTGTAAGGTATGTAGTCGCGTCGCAATTGCTGGTTGCTGTCAAGGTGCACTTTTACGTCATGAAACTAGCACCACTTGCAATCAGGTAGCAATGAACGGTATAAATTGTCTGTATAATCAGCTGATGAACAAAAAAAATTTAAAAAATATTTAATATGCATAAAAAACCAAGAAAGCGTCGAAAAATCATCATTTCTGAAATTGAACACAAATTTTAAATATATTATTTTGTTCGATGCAATTCTTTACATAACTAAAAGCAGTTGAAAATGGGTTTTCCAAATACTTTTTCAGATGATTTGTTTAAAAAAAGGTTAGTAAAATAATTTGAGAATGGGTACTGCTACTATTAATTGTTTTTGACGTACATACAGAAAATGGGAGAATACAGAGTTTCCAATAGCCAGTTGGAAGAGTTGCTGGACTATTTAACTAGTCATCCTAATCTGGCCAGAGGGGTAGGTCTTGGGGCAAGATCTAAGGAGACCATTGAAAAAGAATGGAATGATCTTGCCAAAATGCACGAGCCATTACTAAATACGTAAAAACAAATAATAACTATTATTTCTTTTATTACGGTGGTAAGTAATTGTTATTAAATATTAGGTAGTTGTGTCCACTTTTCTGAGGGCAGTTAGTAACCCCACTAAATTACTATTTGTACAAATAAAACATGTTTATTATTGACAAATTGTTATAATTTATTATTTATCATCTATTTCTATTAAGAAAACTTGATTTAATTATCAAACAACTCCACTACAACTACTATAATTGTGATTGCTATTCAACAGTTGCAATCGCGTTGTAATTGCTAAAAAATTGCTTACAGAATACGTATTTTTCACATGAACAACTGAAAAATGAGAGGCAGTTAACAGATAAATTGCGATCGCGGTCTCAGTTGCTTCTTCGAGAATACGAAACCTGCGCTTGACAGCTACAATTACGCAATTATCGGCAGTTGCAAGTTACAGAATAAGCCCGCCGGTCTACTACTCATTTTGACAGTCCTATTTTTTTATAATAATTAAGAGTTTCATTTATCCCCCCCACTTAGAATATCACTTCAATATATTATATATATATATATATTATATATATATATATATATATATATATATATATATATATATATATATATATATATGTACTATATATATTTAACAAGATGTACGACATGTGAACAACACGCTACAAAGAGATTAGTGGGTGTTGCATGCAAAAAGAAAAAGGGGGCTACTGAAAAGAGTGGTAACCACAGACATGCATGTTTCTGGTTCATTAGCCGTCCTCAATACGGTATAACCTTGTAAGGATGTGAAATCTGGGAGTAAAGGTGTTGATGAAATATGTTGTATTTTAGAATTTTTATTTTATTTCTGATAACGCAGTTATAGTATGAACTATTTTTCTTGATAATTTGTTAGAACAACGATAATATTTTACGATTTGTATCACAATGGAGACTGTATCCATCAAAAGAAATAGTTATAACTTACCGACGATTGATTCAATAATGGTGCGAGTTTCTTTGCTACAAACATAGTTTTTGTGCAGTGGAGGAGAACGTGAAAATGTCTTTGTAAGTTCCTATAATTGTTCATTGACATACTTTATTAGAAATGAGAGGGACACCTTACTCATTTTATATACTATTTTATCAAATTTGGAGCTACTTATCATTTATATCAACGAAATAAAACTTGAAATCAGCTCTGTGAACAAACAAACTACTAATGAACTAATGGATAATTGACTTTTTATTTTTACCACAACCAAAAATAACCAACATGATTTTCAATTTATATTTGTAGTTTATCAAAGATTATAACCTACATTAAAGTAAATGAAAAAGACGGCATACAGCAGAATCCAAGATGTGTCAGTAGGTAATATGCGAAATATACTGTAGGCAAATTTTATTAAAAATAGGAAAATTTACATAATTATGCGAACTTCAAACAAAATTAAAAATGGACAACATTCAGAGAAGTCATTAAAATTAAATTAATGTATAATTATAAGAAAAAGAAAGAAAATATGGACTTCGTCGTACGACAGAATCCGTCTGAAGCAAGAATTCCAGTATTTGATCAGTCATAATAGGAAAAAGGGCAATGGAGAGGACCGAATGTGGACTAACGAAAAACAACTTTTGCTTTCTGTTAGTCTGCATGATAATAATTATATACTCAGAATTCATTTTGATTCAAGACAAACTAGCTTCCTTAGTTCTGGAGTTATACCGGAAAAATTGAAAATTTTGAAATTCTTCTTTTGTCTACATCTTTCCAAACATGCGAATAAAATTGTATAGAAAGTATCGTACAAATTGGACCACCCACAACATTTTATTTTCAAATACGGATCTGCATTTTTCATTGCAATTTTTTGTATGCCAATAGGTATGTTTCATATTTGCGTAGTATTTTCATCTGAATTACAGAGTGTTTTGAAAATATTGAACTATTACCAGAACACTTTTAACGTCTTTTCCATAACAGCTGTTATTGAATAATATCAGTGAGTAAGAAGTGAATCAATGCCAAGTTAATCATACAACAAGAACTTGTTTAATTATTGAAGATTGAAATTTTACCGGTATAGTTAAATATTTCCAAAACACTCTGTAGTTTAGATGTAAATACTACGCCGATATGAAATATTACTCTTGGACTTAGAAACAATGCAATTAAAATTATAGATTCGTATTTAAAAATAAAAACTTAAGGGTGGCCCAATTTAAACGATACTTTGTATACAATTTTTTTCACACAGGGCATGCCACAACAATGTTTAGTTCGAATACAAAAGCTTTTTAACCTGTATCCTACAGAATAATCCACGTTATACATCCAAAGAAATTATTTTTTACTTTCTAGCGCATTTGAATGAAAGTTAGTCTTTAAAAAGTTTTTATATGATTTTATTTCATTCGTCAAAGATAAGACAAGGATATGATAAATGTTGTAACATTGTTTTTCTTAGAATTCAAATTTAAAAAAAAAAACATTTATGTAGTTCCTTTTGTAACGACGAAGTTCGATAAGTCTCCGATTGAACCGCAAATCACAGAGAGATGTTTAAATACCTGAAATGTTCATCCCATGTACCCTTACAAATCACCCAAATTTCAAATCGTCCGCTCATTTAATAACAAAGTAGCGTGCTGGCTAGTAATTTCGTTCGTTCGTTTCCTAAGTAATCTAAAATATTGTAGTGGACGCTTCGTCACTCCATTTTAAGACAGAAAGTTCTTATAAACATGTGTGATAAGTCTTGTCGGTATTGAGATACAGGGTGCTGAATTATTGTATTATTTCAACTCTGATGTTTTATAACTCAGTCGGTTATGCCTGTGGAAAAGTGCCGTGTTTTTTTAATTGTACTTACTCCCCTCCTGATTTTTACTAATTGAGGTGGCTAAAATTTTTTATTAAAAATCACCATAAAAAAATTCGTAGCGGCTCCGTTTATGGATTGGAAAGAACTAAATTAGTAAAAATCGAAAGAGGGAAATGAGCACAATCATAAAAAATACGGCATTTTCCACCGGCATTACAAACCGAGTCATGGAACATCAAACTTGAAATAATAAAACAATTAAACACCCTGTATCTCATTAACGACAAGACTTACCACACATGTCTATAAGAACTTTTCCTCTTAAAATGGAGCGACAAAGCGCCCAATACAATATTTTAGATTACTTAGGAAACACCCGTATATAAAAAGAGCATAAATTTATTTGGAATATGTACTGTTTATTTTTTGTACGAACATTTGTATAAGTTTCATTAAATATTTTG
This sequence comes from Galeruca laticollis, assembly GCA_963921935.1. NCBI lineage: Eukaryota > Metazoa > Arthropoda > Insecta > Coleoptera > Chrysomelidae > Galeruca > Galeruca laticollis. The sequence continues at coordinate 39,878,511 of OY998175.1, read as the reverse complement.
TCTATTCTATCTAAAACGCACAATAGAGAAGAGCTTTAATTATGATACTGATCTGAAACCTTTTACAAAGTCATGATGGATTCCTCACTACCTCATTGTCTCTTTAGATTTCTTATTCTTTTGATATTATCTTCATTAGCGTTACAGCTAAGTCTAGCAATTCAAGTGAATTCAAGACTTTTCTTTTTGAAATTCTGTTTGAAAGTTTTCCTTCAAAATTCGGAGCCTAACTTTTCACGGGTTTCTAATTATTCAGTAGAAAAATTTACCCATTCGAAAATTAACCAGAAAATGGAGTAGTAATTTCACTTAATCTCGTGGTTTATGTAGGAAAATTCAATTCATTTTCCCCTTATTTACAGAAATTGTGAATTGGATACTTGAGTTGAATTTATTAAAAGCGCTTAGGAAGGCATCGCACTTGTTTCCCGGAATTACAGCTAAACAGTCATCAACGTATCTTTTAAAAAATGTTACATCAAAATTTATATCAACCGATACTTTTTCCTCTATATATTCCATAACGATTTGCGCTAGACTTGAAGAAATTGGAGATCCCATTGTACATCCGTTTAATTGTTGGAAAAAGCTGTCATTATATTGAAAGTAATTATTTATTTGTATAAGCATAATGCCTTCTAGAAATTCGTCATAATTAAACAACATACATCACTAAATTATGACGAATTTCTAGAAGACATTATGCTTATACAAACAAGTAATTACTTTCAATATAATAACAACTTTTTCCAACAATTAAACGGATGTACAATGGGATCTCCAATTTCTTCAAGTCTAGCGCAAATCGTTATGGAATATATAGAGGAAAAAGTATTGAATGATATAAATTTTGATGTAACATTTTTTAAAAGATACGTTGATGACTGTTTAGCTGTAATTCCGGGTAACAAGTGCGATGCCTTCCTAAGCGCTTTTAATAAATTCAACCCAAGTATCCAATTCACTTTAGAAATCGAAAACAACAACAAAATAAATTTTCTAGACATTACACTTATAAAAACCAATAACAAAATAAAAACCAAACTATATATAAAAGAAACATGGTCTGGACGATATCTAAATTATAACTCATGCCATCCCAAATCACAAAAAACAGTGTTTTTATAGGATTAACGGATAGAGCTATAAAATTATTTTCACTTGAATATCGTCCTGAAGTAATGAAAAAACTCAAAAATGTTCTGAAAAATAATCAATATCCAGAAAAACAAATTAATAGAATCATTAAACAACGTACATATAAATTATACAATAACAACATAAAACCAAATATACAAATAAAATCAAGCCAAGAAAAAACCTTACACAAATCAGTTATCAGAAAAACTTAAATACATTTTATCAAAACATGACATCAATGTAAGCCATAAATCCCGCCACACATTATCGCCACTTTTCACTAAACTAAAAAACAAAACCAAAGAGAATGAGAAATCAAATATTATATACTCCATACCATGCATGAATTGTCCGAAGAATTATATAGGAATGACTACACAATAATTGGAGAGCAGAATTAATGGTCACAAATATACAAAAAATGCATCAACCGCTTTACACAAACATGAAAGCACTGAGAATCATGAATTTGATTATAAAAAAACAAAAATTTCAGCTCAAGACACCAATCATCAAAAATTATCAATTAAAGAAATGATACATATGAAACAAGATGTTTTCTGTGAATGATAGAAAAGATATTAAAAACTTAAGTCAAATTTATTATAAGCTGATTAACTAATTTCATTTCAACCTACCTCGTATGGTATCGTTCCGTTGATATTCTAAGGTGAGTACATCGATTTTAATGCTATGTTTTTATTGGTGTTTTTAAGAAACCTACTAATGTTATGTTTTTATCTATCTGCTGATATTTTAATCGTCCCTTATTTTTACAATGGTATTGTTTTTGAAAATGCTTCCAAAGTAGAAGCATAACGTTGTATTTTTCATAGAAAAATGTGAAATATGTATAATAGTTTTTTAATTATTTCAAACAACCTACGAACCCAAGAAAATAAACTTTACAATATTATATATATATATATATATATATATGAGATGTACGAATAGTGCGTGACATATGAACAACAAGCAACAAAGAGGTTAGTGAGTATTGCACGCAACTAGAAAAAGGGGCTACTAAAAAGAGTGGTAACCGCAGACATGTATGTTTCTGGCTCATTAGCCGTCCACAGTACGGTACAACCAAGAAAGGGTGTGAAACCTCCTGGGAGCAAAGCTGTTGAATGAGAAAATATAACAGAATTCAAATGTTGCGTTTGACTATCCTGTTGAATTCTGCTATATTTTCTCATGTTTCATTCAACACCTTTGCTCCAAAGTTTCACACCCTTTCTTGGTTGTACCGTACTGAGGACGGCTAATGAGCCAGAAACATGCATGTCTGCGGTTACCACTCTTTTCAGTAGCCCCTTTTTCTACTTGCGTGCAATATTCCCTTTGTTGTGTTACACAACCTAACACCCAAGAATTAGAAAAATATATTATATATATATATATATATATATATATATATAAAAATATATGTATATATATTTTCTTTGTTTATATATATATATATATATATATATATATATGTATATACCGTACTATGTATGCCCTTCTTCTCACAGTCGCGAACCAACACAGATGTATGTGTCGACAAAAGGGTCGTCACGTCACGTTCTTTTACGTGGTTTTAGCCAGGAACGTAGTTGTTGTTCTCTTCGAGTAACGTTGAGACTACTTATTCGATATTATTATTATTTCGTATGAAACGTAAGTGTATAGTAGAAAACTGCAATTTTATATCATATAAACACACCTCGTATATGAAATTTTTTATTATATATATATATATATATATATATATATATATATATATATATATATATACACATATTTTCATTGTTTTTATAAATGTGGCACCTCAAGATTTGTTTAGGGTGTATAGTTTTCATTGATAACAATATATGCTCTGTGTAATGAAATGGAATGGTCTTAATAGGCTGAAAGTATTCAGAAGGAAGTCTTGAGTGAATTTTCGGGCAATTACAGTAATTTTAATATTAAATAAATATTCCTTTTTCGTCCTTCCATTTCCATTTTTTAAAATCATTAGTGCATATCATAAAAATTATTTCTTTTGACTCTTTAATGATAAAGTCGAAAATAACCAATATTGGCAACCAACATTAATATATTATTCACTCTATTAAATGGCACACTTAAATATACGGACTCGACCTGCGCATCCACCTAATCCTCACCAGCATTGGGGGAGTTTAGTGATGTTGAGAGTTTCTTACTGAGCACATGAAGAAAATCGCGCGAATTTCTAACCTGCGAGTATCGGCATTACTCATTTTTGTTGTAGTTTGGGAAGTATAAATTGTTATATTTTGTATTTTTGTGGTAAGTTAGGTGGTATTAAATGAAAAATTAACTACAAAACCTGTTTTATATTGTTTTTTAGAGAAGCGAGTTATAAACTGATCTCAAAGAAGAAACAAGAATTTAAAAAAATTTGAAGAGCTGGAACATGAAGATTTACAAGGTAGAATCATTTTCCCAACAAAATCTGAAATTATAGTGGTAACAGATCAAATATTTCTCGAAATAATTTTATATTCTGGAATTCCAATACATTTTTCATATAAGGCAGATAGGCATTTTTAAATAATATGAGTTCGAATATCTCAATCACAATGATTAAAAAAATATTTTTCAAAATTTACATACCACTTGCAGTTTTGAAATCAGCAAAATTCCAAATCAACTCTCCAATGAACCAACCCTCATTCCTCATTTGGTCAAATGCCTTAAAATATTCTGACATCAATTTAACCTGAAACTCTTCAGACCACAAAAATGTCGGTAACTGAAACAATTCAGAACGAAAACTAAAAAAAAAAACTTTGTAAAAGGGTGACATCTAAATGAATGGATTGAAACCGAATTATTTGGACCTATAAAAATTTATTGAATTCATTTGTCAAAGATTTCTCATAAAAATATTTTCTTTTTTAGAATTGTTCAAAAATTGTCTGATTCAGTGCAATTGTTTTGCTAACAAACAGATGAGTCTCGATATATATTCACATATGATGATTCGATGATACTTGATAAGCCTGATTGACTCCAAGCAGACAGGCAAAATAATAATGATCATCCAATCGTTCATATCGCTCTTTGAAACAGATCAATCACATAATTTAATTCAGATAATTGAAAATTAGAAAGTTGCTCAGATTCTTTGACACTAATCCAACCAGAATACGTGCTGAACTCACACTTAACTCGTAACCACAGATGGTCAAATTGACTCCGTCTATGTTGCCAGTTTCTAATATCTCCCCACCTCCGTCAGCTTCAGGCTTGTGCGCTTCAGTACCTTTCCAGCTCTTAGTATCAAATGGTTCGCCCAAGAAGTGTGTTGGTCAGTTGTCTAGTTATTTGTATATGATTTGTTGAATATTCAAAGGGGTCAAAAAGACGTCAGGTCTCAATATAAGTAATAATTTTTGTTTTGTCATCAAATTGACTTGCTCATATTATTTAGGCCATAACAATGAGTGAGGATGAGGAACCTGCACCCTCAAAGAGAGTAATATATGGAGATACAGATTTTGAGGAAACTGTGCTGAAATGGGTAGATGAGGCTAGTTCAGGCAAAAGTAGCATAGAATCCGATGCTGACACTGACACTGAAAAAGAAACAGATAAAGAGTCTCAGGATACTATAACAGAAGATGAAGAATTACAGCTTGAGGAACCACATCCTTCAACTAGCACAAATTATTTTTATGGCAAAAATCGTTACAAATGTTCTAAGGTGCCTTCATATAGGAAAAACGTATCTTAGAACATGTATGGAATACCTTATTTAATGATAAGATAATTAACGCCATTCTTCAGTGAACAAATTAACGCATGTCTAGAATAAGATCAAAATATAAAAATGAAACTAGAAAAGATTTACGTGATTTGGATATCGTAGAGCTTAGGTCTTTCATAGGTTTGCTATTATTCACTTCAATCTTCAAGTCTAATCATGAAGATTGGCGGTCCCTCTTCGCTACTGATAGATCAGGTCATGACATATTCAGGTGCGTTATAAATGCTAATCGATTTGCAATAATTCTATCAGCTCTAAGATTTGACGATCCTGAAACCAGACTTGAACGTTGAAGTCATGATATTCTTGCCCCAATGTCGGAAATGTTTAATACATTTATTAGTAACTGTCAAAACGTTTACAAATAGGTTATTATGCACGTGTAGACAAAATCTTGGTTTCATTTAGAGGCCGCTCAAAATTTAAAATGTACATGCCTCAATAACCATGCACATATGGATTCAAAATAATACCTCTCTAACGGATGCAAAAAGTGGATATTTATTAAACGTGTATATTTATAGTGGCGAAGATTCGGATGGTTGGGGTGTATTCGATGATCTACTTATGCTAGCAAACCCAATTATTTGCACAAATCGAAATATAACCGCTGATAATTGGTTCTCCTCTATACAGCTGATAGATGCACTCAAAGACTTAAAACTCACGAAGGAACTCTAATGAAAAACTAGAAGGAGATTCCTCCAGAATTCCTTCCAAAATCGAAGAGGGATGTAGGCTCATCTTCATATTGCTATACCAATAACAAAACAATGATATCTTATGTGACAAATAAAATGAAGCTGTCATATTAGTTTCTTCAGTTCGTCACCAAGAAGGCACTGACGACGGTAAACTAGAAATAATCTCTTATTATAATAATACGAAAGGAGGTGTGGCTAGTTTGGATGAAAAATGTAGTATTTATTCATCAGGCCGAAGGACAAGGAGATGGCCCTTAGCTATATTTTCCAGGATGGTTAATATTTCTTCTGTAATAAACCTCGACCCCTTTTGTCACCAGTGTGACAAATGTCTAGTTCACAATGAAATAACTGCTGTTACCAAATTTTAATAAAGCAGCCGAGCGTGAAAAAAGATAAAACCAGTCCGATTTAGGCTGGGGACTCCTGGACTTAAAACGGTGTAATTACCTTTGCCAGGCCAGGATTGATCTCTCTGTTCGGCCTCGCATTCAAAAGCGCTGCACACTCTAGAGGGAATATCGGGGTAGGGCTCTGAATAAAGTATCGGAACCCACAAAGTTGTATAAAAAAATTTTTCTCTGTATAAAATAATCCCAATATCAAAACAAATATTAAATCCGTCACAATAAAAATATTACCCACTTATCTATAAACTTATTCAATATGTGCGAGGGCCGTATGATTTAGCCCTTATTCCGTAAACTGACCTGCCTCGCTGCGAGAAATAATTATTAATATTGACAGAAATACTGTACAAATCGACTGCCGCTAATCTCCATGTTTGTTGCAAGTCATTGTACTTTATGTAAACAGAAAGTGAAAGTAGAGGAATTTAAAATCCTGCTGATTTATGAGTAATAATTCTTATCGGCAACCAGTTCAGTGTGTATTACAAAATTTGAATAACCTATAATGTTTATTTATTTAACTTGCTATGAGGAGATTACCTAACCACGTCTGAAAAAACCAAAATTAATTAATTGTAGCGAAACTTCATTGATAACGTGACTTTACGGAGACAAAATCATACGCTCCGGGCACTTCATACTAATCACAATTAATTTTGTTTTAACTCGTTCTTACGTCTATCTACGAGATGAGTGCGAATCATGTGACACACACAAAAAAAAATTAAATAATACCTAAATCCTGTCAAGTTTACATATACCCTAAAGAAATACACAACGTTCCTACAATATTGTGGAAAACCTTACTATATTATCTCACACGATAAAATCATATTCTATATAACGAGCGGTGCCCTAATTATGAGCCCGGACCTGCAGTTTTGACTGAACCTGCGAACTTGTCCAATAACCCCGTGAAATAAAATAAAAAAAACTGTTATATGTTCTACCTATGCATATATTTATGCCATAAATACCAAGTTTAGAATCAGCGCAAAAAAAAAAAAAAAATTCCCTATAAAAAAATCTCAGCCTCGTTCAAAAACTTACTGGGTGGAAACTTCCCTTGTCCTGTCTCCGCTTACCGCCTGTTTTCACTATCTATCTAGAAACTGCGGATGACGCTAAATTTCTAGTAACCGGTGTCGAGCTATGCTGGATTTCGAGCAGAGGTAGAGTTTTCCCGTTTTTTGCCACCGCAGGGGGACAGTGTTCACTGTCAAGGATATCTGAATAGCCCTTTTACGCCCTGACACAACGGAGAGAAACTTCTTCCTACGAAGCCACAAACACTCAAAACAAAAGAAATCTGATACCCGTTACCGTGACAGGGAAGGACTTTTTCACTTCGCGATTTCCGCCCGACTCTCTGTTCTGTCTGCTTTCAACTTCGTTATTATTATTCTCCCAAATTATGTTCGGGGTTTTTTTGTTGACTTGCAAATGTTCCATTTTTTGCTTTGAAATGGCCTCAATTTTCGTGACCAACTAGTTTGTATACAAAACAATCATTTAAATTTGATCTAGTAAAATGTTTTTTAATGTTGCAAATTGTTATAGTTCTGGCTATTTTTGCTAGACAAAAGTATGTCGAATTCTACTTTTATTATATTTGAAATAATAAATATATTTTACCGTGTGTTCTGAAAGTTACTGATTCAAGTTTTTTCTATTTGATATTCGCATTTATTACACTTTTGTAAACTCCTATATACTTCATCAGTCATATAGAGATAATCCGAAACTGACCAGATTTCACATCGTTAAACAATTAGCAATGCAAATGGTTAAACCGCAAATGGAACGCAGGCTGCTGCAAAGAAAATTAGAGTATAATGTAGGTGAAGAAGAAAAATTTGAAAACTTCGAAGACCCTGTAGAAGATGCCCTGCGAGGAAAAGAAGAAAGACATCCAATTGTTACATTATTTATAAAATTCCCATTTGTATGGAATGTACGAAGAGAGTATGTGTAGACTGTGCTGCTTGAGATAGACGTCAAAAGTATCTGTTGCAGTTTTCTATATCTTAAGTTGTTTTGTTAGTTTCACCAGTTAAAAATGTTTGTTTGATTTTATACTTCCCTTTTATGTTACAATATGAGAGTTTTTTAAATAGCTTTTTCATGTACAATCCATAAGATGATGATACAATGCAAAACTAAAGTACACCTTGTTGTATACTTTTTTCTTTTTAAATAAATGTATTCAATCAACATTAAATGCTCAAATAATATTATCTTGTCACAATTGTAAATATTTTACTTATTTTCGTTTTTAATGTTATTATACATTAGGGGACATTATGACCACCCATTTTTGCTACCGTGATATTGTTTGTACGTCTGTGGTTACGAGTTAAACCTTTCGTGCCGACTTTTTAGTTTTTATGTTAGGTCATTTTTATATTACTGAAAACGTTAATTGGGCTCACAAGTAGACATTACAGCAGCCATATAATTTTGGTATGGCTGGTTTTATTCTTATGGCCGTGGAACCTATATGTCCTTGTAGTATTATACTACGGGACATATATGTACCTATAGTAATTTACTGTAATGTACATCCTACTGATAGTGAATAAATAATATTTTGTACATAAATCAAAACAAACTTTTATTGCTGTTAATATAACATAAGGCAATATTACATTTGACACATGATATTCGAGTTCTTTTTTCTATTTTTTTCTTGTGACAGGTGTGAGAGGTGGCATCTTCTTCTAGTAGTACCTTGGACAGGTAAATGCTCACTGATATCATCGTTCTGTTCATCGATATTAGGCATTTCAACTTCTGAATCAGAATTTTTATCGACCCCAGTGTCTTAATTTCTTCTATGAAATACTCCTTCGATATTAGTTGTAGAAGTACAACTTTCATTACTAACCGACCCATCATCATTTTCTGGCTCATATTCTGATTCACTTTCTTCATAAGATTCCGAATCAGAATCAAAAGCACAGTCCGCCAACTCCTGCTCAGTTAGAGAACGTTTTTTGAAATAAATATTTATAAATCATCATCTGTCCCACATAAAAGTACTGTTGGGACGTATACGTCCCATAACCAATTATTATCGAAAATACGTGTGTTAATCTTTGGTAAATGGTTTATAATGATTTAAAATATTACAAAAAGTAACCCTTACCTGTCCCGTCTATCCATTATATACCACAAAAACAATGAAAATAACGTACGAACCACTATCAAAACGTGACTATACAAACAGCTGTCTGCTGAAATTATGTGGTTATCTGTGAAACTGGTTGCATAAGTATTTTACAGTAGAGACCCAAATACACGAGTGGTATCACTTATTCCAAGTTTATAACGTTATTAGGTGCCATCAGGATTTTTTTATTCTTGACGGGACACGTATGTCCCATTAGGCACGAAAGGGTTAAATTAGTTTAAGTGGTTTCTAATATGAATATTTATTAACTATCGATGAATTTGAGAATCTTGACCTTACAAACACATCTTCGTCTTCAGGTAATGTGGAACCAAATCTCTTAGATATTCGTGCCCGAAGGGAGTTTTTACCAATTGAAGATGTACTTCCTGATTTACCTATCCCTTCTCAAGTGGAAGGAATTGAAATAAATAATGAAGCTGCAGTGGGAAAAAATGTATACGCTGATAAAGACAAATACTGCGCTCCATTTGTACCTGTTGTTTTTTGTGATGCTCTGAAACTTTTATATGAAACCTCTAAATACAACAAATAAATTAATAACTTTTAGAAAGTTTCTGGTGAAGAAACATTAAAATATATATAGTAGATAAAACTAAAACCTTTATGCCAAACAAAATTTGAATTGAGGAATAAATGAAAATAGCGAACCAGGTCCATCCAAAAATTGGTATAAGTGGGTAAGTCATAAACGCATATATAGGTTTGCCTGTATTGATGGGAATCCACTCATTACCTGCTTTGAGTAACTACAGATCTATTATAGGTAGATGCCATATCACAAGTAATGCCTTCTAAAAGATTTAAGAAGCTAATTGAAAACCTTCACATAAACGACATTGCCACTGCAATTGATAAAGGTCAATAGGGTTTTGACAAAATACGCAAAGTTTTGATAAACTCAATACATCCTTTAGTTCGTTGTACTTCATTTTTGTCTGTTGACGAGTCCATGTTAGCAGTTAAAGGAAGTTCGTCCCTGAAGCAGTACTTACCAAAAAAGTATGGTGCTTGGCTGATTCTACGACATGATAGATTTGTAAATTTGAAATTCATACTGGTAAATCTGATACTCGGATCTTCTAGGAGAGAAAGTTGTTACAAATCTTATAACACCACTGTTTAGTAGCATTTTATAATTTCCTTTCGTCAGTAGCCTTGATGGAAAATCTTGAAAAAGATGGAATATACGCAGTCGGATTAGTTCGGCCAGATAGAAAAGATCTCCCAGATATTTAAAAAATTAAGAAAATACCGAAAATGTTATCGAGAGGTGAACTTATTATAATTTTAAATAAATTATTTGCCAACTTAATATATATATATATATATATATATATATATATATATATATATATTGTCCAGAAGCGGTAGCTGAATACAATCGCTAGATGGCAGGCGTTGATAAGTTTGATCAGTTGCATGAAAGATACTCAAATGGATACTGATCAATTGAGTGGTGTCATCGAATTTTTTACTATTTACTTGGCAATAGTTAATTCCTACAATATTAGAAACGTTGATAAAGATAATAGAATGTATAAGCTATCATATAGATTGAATTTAAAAAGATGGCTAGTCAAAGAGGAAGCGAAAATTCTAATCAGTACCATTTGTAGCAAACAAGAGACTTGTTCCAGATAAAGTCAGGCTAAATGAAGTCGGAGGTCTAATTATTGTTTTATGAATTTTTATCTTGGTGTTTTTGCCTAGAAATTTACTACTCAATAGTTTTTCATTTGCCTGGAATATCCTGTTTGCCGCCATACTTTTCACAATAATTTCCGCTTTTCCATCCCTATCGTTGGTTATTGTCACCTCTGGATATTTTATTGTATTGACTTCTTCAAACCTCAATTCGCCAGTTCTGGTATTACTTTTCATTAGTTGTTTGTTTACGCTCATTATTCTTGTTTCAGTTTCATTTATTTTTAGGCTAATTTTTTTAACTTCTTCCACATTTTTTCTTTAATCCCTCTGTTTTTTGCTACCATCACTAAGTCGTCCGCGTATGCTATCAATTGCCCACCTCTTGCTCTTATGTTTCATTTTTCCATATTTCTAACTACATATTCCAACGCCAGATTAAATAGGATTGTTGACAGAGACTCTTCCTGTTTGACGCCTTTGTTAATTTCAAATCTGTCCATTCCACCTTTCTGTGTTTTTACGGTAGCTGTTGATTGTTTCATAGTCATCCAAACTAACTTTCTTAGTTTTTTGTTGATCCCCATAATTTTAAGTGCTCTCATTAGTTGTCTATTTATTGAATCAAAGCCTTGTTCAGAATCTATAAATAACATCTCCATTCCGATTTAATGTTTGTACGTTTTTTCCATTATTTCTTTCAGAATATGAATTGCGTCTATAGTTGATTTACTTTTATTAAACCCGTATTGGTATTGCCATAATATTGTGTTTATTCTGCTTGCTAGTCTTTTTTGGATAGGCGTAGACAGTATTTCATTTGTCGTGTTAAGTAGTGTAATCCCATATAGTTTGTCAATTTCTGTTGATCCCCTTTTTTACGTATTGTTACTATTTGACTTAGCCTCTACTCTTCCGGCATATTTTCATCCCTCCATATATGTCTTATTAATTCGTATATCTGTTCTGTTAGTTTTTCTTCTCGATAATTAATTATTTCAATATTTAATCCGTCACTTCCTGGTGATTTTCCCTTTTTGCTTTTACTGATGGTTTCTTCGAGCGTTGGTTCTGGTATTTGATCTTCTCCTACTTTTTGATCTTCCAAAAATTCTTCCAGTATTTCCGTTTCTGTTAATTTATTCCTAAAATATTTCATCCAGGTTGCTTTATATTCTGGTTCGTTCGTTTTCTACTACTTTTCGGCTTCTACTTTCTCTAATGTGCTAACCACCTATTCTCTTTTGATTTTCCTTACTGCCCTTTTGCTTGTTTTCTTAACCTGTCATATCTGTTCTTGTATTCGTCTTTATTCGTTCTAAGCCATTTGTCCCAAGCATTCCGTTTCCTTTCCACTATTATTCTGCACTTCTCATTACACCAACCAATTTTTGGTCTGTTTCTTATTTCCTATTTTTTCTTTTGCCGCCGTTTTTATACGTTCATCTACTGGCTTCCATTTGTCTTGCACTTCATTGATTTGCATTCTTTTTTCCATCTCTTTCAGTAATATGTGCTTCCGCTTTCCATATTCTTTTCTAGTTTTTATATCTTTTAACTTTGTATTACATAATTTATACATAAATTGAACAATTTAAAACGACAATACAAAACATAATATACATAAAACTGCTAATTTAAATTAAAAAAAAGTTACTGACTTAAAAGGTATGACTTCATGCCTTCTTGTTCATAGAAGAGAACGTATGCTTCCCCACTGACTAAAGATTTCGATGATATTGATGACACCCTTGAATCATTATATTCGTGCCACTGTCCAGTGTAGGAATGTCGGCAGTATGCCGTGTAGTGACCACTGTAAGTGGTTCCGCTGTGATTTGATATAGCGTAGAGGTTGTACCTACAAGGTGCCACATTATCAGCTCCGTAATGGATCATATCAAGCCCTTCTATTGAAAAATCTATTGTAACATTAAGTTTTCGCCTAAATCTTTCTGTCGGCGAAAAGAGCTTCAGGTGAATAACCAGGATTTTCGGAAATTTATGAATGGAAAATGATTTAGTGCATAGTCTTCGTTCCTTACATTTCGAACATGTCGGTTTCTCATTACAGTCGAGCGATTCTTCTCTTGTAAACGAATCCAAACATTGTGGAAGACGTAATTGATCTGTTCTTTGGGGTATGGGAAGGGATAAATCCCAAAAGGGATCAAAGGTAACAGAACAGTGACCACAATATGTACACTTGAGTGTAGATTTTAATTGACATCTACGATTTTCATCAATTTCTGTTAATATGGGTTTAGGTTTTTCATGTACCCTGTTGATATCTTCGTGAAGTCCTTCTAATAGGTAACGAAGGAACTCCTGCGCATTTTGTTGAGCAAGTCCCATGAACCTTGGAGCGAATCGCTGAATCAGACTTTTTAATGATACGGTGTTAACCACCCTGTCCGAACCGTCTTCAGACCAAAGCTCTTTAATAACTTCAGCAAATGCTTTAATTAGAGCTCCCTTCATGCTGGATATGCATGTGTTAATATCTCTCATGTATGTATCTTTACTCAAATATTCTAATAGCCACCTTGTGTTCGATAGGCATTGGATAACGCTATTCATGAAACATGTGTTATCGATATTTTTGAGGCCATTAAGACCCAGAGATTTTTGGGAAACACCCTCCAAGGACCTAATCGTGGAGTAATTGTTAACAGCTATTTCGCAACCATTATCAATATCCGAATAATCTCGGATTCTATTACTGTCTCTCTCAATTGATCTACGTGATAAGGAATTTGACTTGATGTTATTTGCTATTGAATTGGATCGAGAAATTGCGGTTTTGGTAAGTTTGGGAGATGTCGATAGATCGTTGGTCTGGATCACTTTGCTAATACATTCCTTGACATTCTTTTGTTCTGCTTGAGTGTCATACCCTCTCTGAAAATCTTTGGTCGAAATTGACATGTACGAAGAGAAGTTGTTAACTTTCGAATAATTTGCAGAGAGGGAATGGCTGCTTCTTGCTTCTTCAGTTACCACGTCACTATCTTCCATTGACCGTACTGAAAAAGAACAAGGTGAATCAATCACTTGCAAATTAGATTTGGTAGGAGACTGATGACTAGCTCTCGGCTTGTCTCGAAGAGATTTTGGTTCCGTACTGAAATGAGGGTTTTGCATGATCTCATGCAAATTATGTGATGGAGGAATAGTTCCAAGAACCGAAGAAGCATTACCACGTTGAATAGCAATACTAATGCTCTCTATCAAAAAAGAAGTAGAACGGTTATCTTTCGTTGCTTGGCCTAATCTCCTTCCGAGTTCATGAACAAATAACAGAGATTCCATGCCATAAACACCAAAAGTTTCAACTGCTACTGGATGGAACAAATTGTTGTTACCAAGATTTTTGTATTTTTTTTGTTTCAATTTTTCGCCAGACACAGCTGCACTTCCAGCTGACTTGGAAGTTTTGTCTAGATGGGAAGCCGCTACAGTGTCAACGCAAGTGAAGTCCCATACTACAGGTTTACCGTATTTCCAGGGTATGAGAGACATACCATCGGGTCGTTTACCATCATCTCGACTGGTACCTAAAGGTTACAAAATTGCAGGAACATCCGCTGACACCAAAGCCCGTTCCAATATGTCATTCACCTGGTAATGTCGAGATGTACGCCCTGCACTTCTCTTGCAACTCAAACCATGTACACCTTTCTCATCAATTACACTACCACAAACACAAGTATGAAGCACACATATTGATGAACCCATCCTAAGCCCTACTTTGATTTTGAAAGATTCATCGTCTAATAGCGTTCCAAGAGATGCAACAGGTAAAGCATTTAGCCAAGCACCTGACTGCTTTCAGATGAGCCTTATCATATACACTTGTAGATTTCAGAAGTTTATCAGTTATAATATTCAGAAGAGGTCGGTCCCATATTTTCTGTATATTCTTTTTATCTGTGGGAGGATCAATATTAGTTGCGGCTTGCCAAAGTAATTCACCTTCAGCATAAAAATCATCTTTGATATTGATGAATATAGGAGGAAGCATGGCATCAATGAGAACAGAAACACTATTGACTGATGAAAGAAAAGCTGGTAAAGCTAAGGAAGAAGCCGAACGTAGCCCTAGTCCGCCAAGGTGTACAGGAAGCGTTGCTTGGAGCCTTGAATCATTATTGAAATAATTGTTTGTAATATTTCATTCATTACTTTTTTGAATGAAACTAACTGTTTCTAAATAATTCCACAATATATTGAAAAAAAAGTAAAAATTCTAATAATTGACAATTGTTTCGATATTACTATCATCGTCAGAATGACAGAAGTTACATTTCATGTGATGCCTACCTGATGTTTAATATTTATTTTTGGCTAGACCAAGAAGTGACCTATCTTGTGATTGACTTAATATAAATGAATAGAGTGAAGAAGGAGATATGATATTGCAAATATTAAAGCTTAGATATTATTAGCCCTATGAGGATATCCTGGATACAGTTTTCTCATTTAAGATCAGTACAACTGTTCAATGATATAAACAACCAGTAAAACTGTATCTGCTGATCTTTACAATAATTACTTGAGCAGACAGTTTAAAAGTGGAAAACTCCCCAAATTTATCCGATAATTGATGACTGTATCTAATTAAATTTCATACAATTTATTTATATATCAACTATTGATCTTCCTTTTTATTCTTTATTTCAAAGTTGCCGTGACCATGTAGTCGTTTGTCAACGCAAGCTTCCCTATACGTCCTTACGTCTATGATTGCTGATTGATTTTTTCTTGATACTAAGACATGCTCAACTTTGGTTATGTGTTTTTTGGTCTGGGGATCTCCAGGTAACGTTATGCTATTTTTTGTGTTGGTGTTTCGTACTGCTTATCACCATGCCAGTGTACGCTACGAAATTAGAAAGCCTTTGTCCGTTATCGGTTTTTTCATATATGGTATGTTTGCGAGCCACATTCTTTATATGATCTTCTTTGCCAATCTTTGCATTAAAATCTGCCAAAATCACTACAATATCTCCTTTATGTACTTTCCTAATCTCTTCCCCAATTTTTTCAAAATATCTCTTCTTCTTCATCTTTTGCTGTTTCTGTTGGTGTGTATACGTTTTGGACTGATAAATTAAGTGGTTTCCCTTCAATTCTCAAGAACGTTATCCTTTCATTTATTTCTCTGAATTTCATGATATTTTCTGTCAGTTTTTTTCCACTATAAATGCCACTCCATGTTGTCCTTGTTTTATGCTTCCTCAGAATAATAGTTTGTAGTCTTTTTTTTTTCAATTATTCCCTTCCCTTCCCGATGTAATGAATGCGAATACTAAATAGGGAAAACTTAAATCAGTACCTTTCATAACACACGGTAATATATATTCTATCTCAAATATAATAAAAGTAGAATTCGACATATTTTTTGTTTAACAAAAATGAGACAAGACCATAACATTTTGCAACAATATAACAATGAACTAGGGTAAATTAAAATTATTGTTTTGTATACAAACGGTTAGTTAATAAAAATCGAGGCCACTCTAAAACAAAAAATGCAATCTTTGCAATTCAGCACAAAACCCCGAACAAAATTTGGGGGAATGATAAAAAGCAAGTTCAGAGCAGACAGGGCACAGAGTCGAGCGAAAAACGCGAAGGGTAAAAGTCCTTCCCTGTCACGGTAACGGGTGTCAGTTTTTTTAGTGTTCGCGGGTTCATAGGGAGAAGTTCTCTCTCCGTTGTGTCAGGGCGTTAAAGCGATTCTCAGATATCCTTGACAGTGAAAGCTACCCCCATGGGAACGCAAAACGGAGTAAACTCTCTCTCCGACCATGATCCAACATATCTCGACACTGTGTGCTAGAAATTTAGCGTTATTCCGCCGTTTCTAGATAAATATCAAAATCCGTCAGTGAGCAGAAACAGGAGGAGGGAAATTTCCACACAGTTTTTGAACAAGTCTAAGATTTATTGGGAAATATTTATTCATTTTTTTTGGGTGCGCTGATCTAACCTTTGCATAGATAGAATATATAAGATTTTTTTTCTGTGTTATTGGACAAGTTCATAGGTTCAGATAAATCTGTAGGTCCTGGCTCATAATTTGTGCACCGCTCGTTTTATAGATATAATTTTATTGTGTGGGATATTATAGTAAGATTATATTGTAGGAACGATTTTTTTGTGTATATGTAACTTAACAGAATTGGGTATTATTTTTTTGTCACATAATTCTCGCCCACCCCGTAGATAGGTAGTTGGTGCATTTTGAAACGAGGCCAATTTTAATTTACATCGTTTGCCTGGAGCGTATGATTTTGTCTCCGTAAAACCAGGTTATCGTTAAATTTTCGCAGCGATAAAGTAATTTTTTTCTGAGATGCGGTCATATCATTTAATCATCTCTAGTCGATTAATTAAAAATTATATTTTCTTCACGTGGAAGCAAAACTGGGAACACTGAATTTTTGTTAATACACACTGAACTGTTTACCGATAAGATTTATCAAATCAGCAAAATTTATTTCGTCACTTTCCCATTTTATTTACGTAAAGTACAATGACATTCGACAAATATAAAACTAGCGGTGGTCGATTTGTACCTTTTTTATAGTAAACAATTATTCTCGCTGTGAGGCAGGTCAATCACGCAGTAGAGGCGAAATCATAAGGTCCGTTCACATATTGAAAATTTTGTATATAAGTGTATATCAATTTTTTTGGGTCATATTTATACAGTGAAATATAATATATTTTTTTATAATTTGTTGGTACCGAAACTTTATTCAGATCCCTACCTCGACTTTCCCTCTAGAGTGAGCAGTGCATTTGAATACGTGGCCAAACAAAAAGATCAACTCTGTCCTGGCAAAGATAATTAACCGCTTTACGCCCAGGAGGTCCCCGCCTAAATCGGACTGGATTTTCTTTTTTCAGGCTTAAATTAATTAAAATCCAAGAATAAATTATGCAAAGTGGAGAAAAAATATTTTCCTACGACCACATAGGAAAGTGACATATATCACATTGTCTAATTCTATGGAAAGTGGTCTTTATTCATACGCGTACGGAACAAAAACTTATCCATACGTGTACGGATAAAAAAGCTGTTAAATTGAATGTTGAAATGCTAGTCTCTTTGCCCCGCAAATTTATGTATATGTCAAATGCGTATTTCCTAAGTAGATTTGTACATAGATTTTAATTTATTTATTTCATTTAAAATTAAAAAAAAAACCTACCGAGCCCGGGTTCGAACCTTAGAGTAATACTAAACATAGAGAGGGCTATTCATTCATACACACGTTTATTTTTGCTGCCCACAATTCTAAACGCCAGTAGTGAAATAATGAATGAATTACAAAAAGTGGGAATGGTATTGTTGATACTTGGCCTTGGTAATTTCGGCTGATTTTCTGACAAATTTGGCACCGACGAACCATGATAATCCAAAAATATTAAATTAATTCACTTAAAAGTTTATTTTGTCACTTAAGGTCTTGAGAAACACATCAAAACGAAAGAACTAAATGTTTACTCTTTAGTCGTAATGGCGCTCGTATAAACAAACCACGTTTGACATTATTTACTACAATACTACCTCGTATTTAAAATGACCGTCGATCACACTCTAGCGATATTTGCATCTCTCTTTATATGGTGATTAAACAAGGACAAAACTACTAAATAGATTACTATTGACACATTAAACAGGTACTGAAATTTTGAGTAATGTTGCCACTTTTAGTTATAACCATAAAGGTATCTAAGGATACAACAAATACTTGTTTAAAATTTATATAAGAATATGCCTTTATTAAATAAAATTCAAGTATTATCAATTAATTTTAAAAGCAGCGACTCAAATGCATAAATTGTGAATATGGCAAAGCAGTGGATATGTCCACAAGTGAGCTTAGAACGTGACTCAATGTTTGGGGCAGGAAAAAGTCAAAACAAACATATCTATTTAATTTGTTAATCTGAGGTTCGAACCACATTACTGTTTGTCAGAAATCGAGTGTACGGATGCTTAGCCCGCTCGGCCATTCCATCGCTGTTACGTTGTGTTCTTATCAAAGATACTTATAGCGCTAAGAAAATATACACAACAGTTTATTTATTCTGAAAAATAAAGTGTGTTTACATCGAAATATCTTGGACTTTCATGTTTTTAAAACAAAAAATATCCGTTTTCAGTTATTTGGAGCGTAGTTTGAACAATGAATCCTTAAAACAGCTAATTAACATTTTCAATCCCCTACAGGTTGTCAACATGATAAACGTCGTGCTAATAATTTTTTTTTAAAAGTAGGCGTCGAAAAATTCATCTAAAGTGTCAAAAGTTTTTTTACAGTGATTGTATTAAAATTATCTGTTGATTATCTTCGTACAACTGTACAATACTTGATAGAAACCTAAAAAAAACTATTGATACGGACGACAGTAGTAGCGATAGTGAATACGTGGTCGTAGGAAAAATAGTATACATAACTTGTGCGAAAGTGATTTTTCATACTCGTGGGATTATCTCACACGGCTTGCGCCTCGTGAGACAATACTTCCTACTCGTGTGAAAAAGTCACTTTCCGCACTCGTTACGTAATATACTATATGTACTTCACGGAATATAAGTACATTTTCTAGTCTTGAACTTTATTGCCAGTCCTCGCTATCGCTCGGGCGCAAAATTGTCCTTGACTAGTAAATGTTACTTACACCCCTTGTAGTATAAATGACTATTATCTAATGCTTTCTAAATATCCTTATGAAACTTGTTTTTTTAATACGTATTGAACTCATCAATAACATATTTGAACACTCTGTGAATATCGTTAAGTATGAGAAATAAGCGGATAGCTAATAGACTTAGATCAGTAGAATAATGTGGATGCGGAGGATTTTAATGAATTTGCAGTAATACATTTAAATAATAATGGAAAAATGGGTCTTACACTATGGTAACCTTCTAAACAATCAGCACCATACTCCGTCATAAAAACAGGTTTATTATATTTTCTGTGCCAACCTTTTACTTGGTCAGTAACTGTTGGAGTAATAACATCTAACTGGCCGGCGTATTCGTACCAAGCAGCATATTTATTAACGCCAAGGATATCCAAAAATTGTCCCTAAACATTATAAAATTATTTCATTAATTAGGAAAACTGACAGGTCTGGAATTTGTGATTCTCTTTTCACTTGATTAAGAATCAACTTACGGAATGGTCTACATCATATCCATACAAATTAGCAATAGTAATAGGCCTACTTCGATCAAATGATTTGATATGTGCAGAAATATGTCTAAAAACGAATAATTAGAATTAGAAACCCCAAAAAATAATAAAATAAGCACTTACCGATAATAATCTTCAGATTCTGCTACTTGAGTTCTAGGCTCGTTTGCGATAGACCAAACCACGACACTTGGTCGATTCTTGTCTCTACGGTACAACTCCGTCAAAGATCTTTTATGGTTTTCAAGTAACTCATCGTTGTAATTCCTAAAAAAAACAACCGATCATGCAATTTGGATAGCCTACAATTGGAACCTAGAAAATGGTTATGGTGAAACATAAAAATCATTGACAAAGCTGATCCATTTTAACTGAAAATCTGTCCTGTCTAAACTCATACTTATTATGTAACCAAAGTGGTGTATATTATCGTATAAACACATTCTCATAAATATTATGACTTAATTATCAGTAACTTCGACCTTAATCCCGACCTCAGCCTCGATATTGACCACGACCTTAACCTCAACATTGACCTTGTAACGAGTTTTTTAAGCATTTCCGATGGTATTTTAAAACCGACTGTAGGACGGATCAGAGGCTGTTGCCACCAGCCGTCTCCCTTTCGGAACGGTAATAATTTTCTCTAAATTACCTCGATTTATTTTAGTTCTAAATTATATATAGTTTTAACTGAACGGCAATTTTGAAAAATTGAAAACCGACTGTCGGACCGATCAGAGGCTGTCGCCACCAGCCGTCTCCCTTTCGGAACGGGCGTCGTTGCCTCTAAATTACCTTTGATTTATTTTAGTTCTAAATTATATATAGTTTTAACTGACAGACAATTTGTAAAATTTAAAACTGATTGTGGGGCGGATCAGAGGCTGTTGCCACCAGCTGTTCCACTCTCGGCCGGTAATAATTTCGTTTCATTTTTATCTATTCTAAGACACAGTTGTTTTAATTTGCTTGTATTTGAGTAACCGCTGTCATATCTTCCGACCAAAATTTTAGAATAATTATAACCGATAATTTGAAAACTTGAAAACTTATTGCGGGGCAGATCAGAGGCTGTTTCCACCAGCTGCTCAACCGTCAGCCGGGAGTAACGTATTTTATGTTCATTCATTTTGTTGAGAAAAGTCTATTTTCTCCTACAATAATAAGATTCTCAACCAAGTCTGAGGCTGTTGCCAAGGGTTGATTGATAATCTAGTTTATGATCATTAGTTTTTTTGTTATAAACTGGTCCGGTCGCATTTTCCCACCTATCCCGATTGACCATCCCTACCGCGAAGATAGTTATGTCCCGTTTACTACTGTGATAGGTAATTTGTTCTACTGCTGCTTACCACATAATTACAAACTGTTTATACCGCTTCCGCTGTTATTAACAATTGCATTCGCTTGCTTACACCTGGTTTATTGTATCATTTCTCATATTCCTTAAAACCGGCAATTTACGCATTGTGCATAATAACATAAGACTTGAACATACTGTATATATTTAACTGATTCGGTACCGCTTGAAAGTACTCAGAAGTTGTTTTAAGTGTTATTTTGTATATATATTTTCAATAGGACTTTTAATATAGAAATCAATACAATCAGTGTTTTCTTCATATCCCGTAGCATCGCCGTCTGAGGGTTACAGTTTTGTAGACGTGTTAAATTCAACGAGACCCCTGGAATTTTCCGTAACCTCCATCTGAGGCTATCAACGGGCCGTGGAGTAAACCACGTGAAATAATCTAGCGCCCGAGCATTTGTTCCAAAAACTTTGCATCGAGGGTGTCCAAAGTGCCGCGTCAGCTGATAAGAACCTGCTTGAGGTGTAGGACGTAACAGCGCGTCACAATCTCAACAGAGACCACAACCTTGACCTCAACAGTAACCTTATCATCAACGTTAACCTTGACTTCAAAGTTGACCTTGACTACGACTTTGACCTCAACGTTGACCTTGACCACGACATTGTTCCCCATCCCTAAAAACCAGCTCATCCCACCACCCAAAACCGGTTTGACTAGTTCCCCCGTCACCGAAAACTGGTTCCCCCGCCACCACCGACATCCGGTTTGACCAGTTCCCCCACCACCCAAAACAGGTTCCACCACCCGGAAGTGGTCCAGAACTGGCTTACATCTAACTACTATCAGTTTACAATTTAATCAAGTAGTGGGCATAACAGCGAAAAAGTGAACATAAATTATTTAAAAGTGGATTAATTGCATTTAATTAGTGAATTATGTATACAAATTAGTTGAATTTAAGTAGTCGAATGTGTAAATAAGGAGTCCATAAGGAAAGTATTTTAAAAAAATATTATATTGGTGTAAGGTGTGGGGTAATGTAAATAAATTGGTATGCAAAATGCCCAAGAGACTAAGTTACCTGAAAGTGACGGAACTAAAACAGAATTAGATAATCGCGAATTGGAAATGTCCGGAAAGAAGAATTAAGTAGTGGAAAGACTCAAACTTTTTTATTCAAAGACGATGCCAACACCTTAATTTGTTCAATTTCTGATATGAAGAGCGATATATCTGCTATGAAGAACAGTATTTCTGCTAATATGGACGAGAAGATTTTAACTACGAAGAATGATATTTCTTTTACGAGGAACAGTATTTCTGCTAATATGGACGAGAAGATTTCTGCCACGAGGAACTATTTTTTTGCTATGAATATCGATATTTCCGTTATGAAGAACGATATTTATGCTAATACGGATGAGAAGATTTCAACTATGAAGAACGATATTTCGGCTAACATGGACAATATTTCTGTCGATATCTTCTCAAACGACTTTGCCGCTGACGTCGAAAATGAAATTTCATCTTTAAAATCGGATATTTAGAATAAGAGGACAACGATGGACGAGAAAATTAACTAGTTGAGAGAAATATGGCAGATTTAAGAACCAAGGCACCAGAACAAAAGAAGATCGACACAAAATTTCCGGTCATTTGTAACAAGTATGGTGATCCTCCAAGGTCTGTTTACGTAATGACGAGAAGGAAAATGAGGGCCATAGTGCTGGTACTAGCGGTTTAATCATTTAGACGTTAATCGAACGTGTCGGATAAATTACGTGTGTTGAACGATTTGTTACACAAAAATTCTTTCATTTTCCGATAGTCGATGAAAAAAGAAGTAGGCGGTAGCGTATTGCCATAATTATCCGGTGTGACTTGAGCCCGCCATACCGACGAGAACACATTGGATTTTTGGAAAGTATATGATACAATGTGACCGTTATCATATATTAGGGGGGAAAAGCTGTGCCATACTTGAGCAGTTAGTAGTTAATAGTGTCTCAGTGCAACTGTTAAGAGAAGCAGTACTACCAGCGAAGCGGAGTTTTGATAAAGCGATCGGATGGAGGTTAAACCGGCGAAAGCTTATCAAAAGCCAAAAACAGCGTTGAAAACGCAAATAGTGTTTTTTTAACACTTTTTCTGTTTATGAAAATTTTAAAATTTTTGTAAATTTTCAAAATCGTAATTAACGGATGTTTTGTATTTTTTAGAGATGCCGAAAAAGAAAAAAAAGCGACAGCAGCACCAGCAACCAAGCGACAAAGAACATGGAGACGACGACACCAAAATCATCAAGCAAGAACCAAAAAAAAGATCAAGATGATGAAACCGCACAAGAATTCGTAAAAAGGATGTATGAGAGAGGCGACAGGTAAAAACAAAAAGCCGTAGAAGCCACAGAGAAGCGGAGGATCTCAAGAAAACCATCCAGCGCATGTAAGCGAAGATAACAGGACTGAGGATTGCCATGGAGAACATGGCAAAAACAATTAAGGACAAGGAAGGGGAAAAGAGAAGCCGATCAGAAAGCGTCCGAAGGAAGGCACAGAGGATAGAATCCCTCCAAACCCAAGAAAGCGATGCCGACGAGATGGACCAGCGAACTACAAGAGATGCCCACACGCCCTAAACAACAGGACGACGAAGAAACCACCTCCAGCAGGAACAAAGTCAGGAGTCAGCTACGCCCAAGTGATAACCAAGAAGACGACGACGAAGGACACCCCGAAGAAACGAGATATTCTCGAACAAGCGACAAGGCTATTAACCCAGCTAATATCCTAAAGTCACCTTTGAGAACCTCGAGAAGATGCGCCTACGAGAAAGCTCGGCACATCCATAAAAAGATGAGCCGAGGTCTCAACTAGGTCATCAAAAACAAGTGGATCAGCTCTATAATGTTGTCTTCAGTCGTAACAAGTCAGCTAAGGATTTACCCCTTACAGAGGCAGCGAAAATATACACACACCAGAATAAAACAAACAAAGTGTGAAGACCGCCGAAAATATAACCATCGCGGTTACACGGTAAAAAGAAGACGGTTCGACCCTAGCCAATAGCCATTTTGGCCAGGGAAGAGCGGCGCGCAATAAACGCAAACTACGACTGAGGATCCATCAGATCAGAGGGGAGGTAGACGGAAGGTTCTTCCCAGGATGCAACGCTCTTGAGGGTTGCATCCCGGGAGGAACGGGCTCAGTACCGCGCGTGCGTGTGTGTGCCATAAATTTGATTTATTGCTATGTACTTGTGGGTCGCCTGACAAGCAGTTGCTGTATACTTGCGTTGCCATACATTGCGCCTTACAGCACGATGGGCCGAAACCTCTACAATTCGAGGAATTGTTCGAGCGGTGGTAAGAATATTAAAAAACATAACATCTGGTTATAAAACAAGATTGCCCCCACATAGGTGTTTGAAACTTCGTATTTATGTTCTTTGAACCTCAAACTCACAAGAAAAATTAGTTCCATACTGGTACAAATCGTTCGAAATACGCATAAAATATTGTACACATTCGCCGCCTCCCACAGGTATGGGATTATCAGACTTCTCAGAACTGTTAAAAAAATTATAGGGCGGTACGCATTTTTTGCAAGATAATTACTCTTTTGCGGCGGTATGGCGGCTATTTGGAACCGTCGGAAAAGTATGGTATGGTGATTTTCGTGAATGGCTACTCGTTCAATTGGTTTCTTTTAATTAATGTTCTCTCGTCAGTATGGCAGGTGGGTAAGTCACACCGGAGAAGTAGGCATTAAGCTACCGCCTACTTATTTCTTCATCGACAATCGGAAAATACAATAGAATGTGTCTAACAAATAATTCGACACTCGAAATCTATCCGAAACGTTCAATTAACACCCACGCGATTGGACCGTCGATATCAGCGCTATGACCATAATTTTCCTTTTTATCATTACGTAATTAGACCCCTGAAGGGTCGACATACTTGGTACAAATGATCGGAAATTTTGTGTCATAATCTCCCGGTCTAATATAAAACCCTGGAAGCCAGAAACGCGTCCCAGGATAGAAGATAATAATAGTTTTGTCCGAGTCAAGGCCCCACATTTCGACGGAAAAACGTCGTGGTCCAATTATGAGAAACAGTTTGAAGCAGACGCTAGAGCGAATAATTAGGGCAATAAGGAGAAAACAGTGAACTTTACCATCGCACTTCGGGGAGATGCCTTAGAAGTACTTCAGACGACACCTCTTGAAAAAACGGATGACTTCGAGCAGGTGAAGAAGAGATTGGACATGCCATATGGTACCAATCCAAGCTACAGAAACGTGATGAAACGCTTCAAGAGTATGAAGTAGATATTGCCCGACTAGTTTGATTTGTGTATCCATCAGTACCAAGGAACATGATGGAATGTTTGGGCATCCATGCCTTTATCAAGGGCCTTCGTGACCACGATATGCTGAGGACGCTTCGTTTAGCCCATCCCAAAACATTGGTCGGTACATTGACTGCTGCTCTCGAATATGAAGCAGCCACGGAGGTTTCGGGATATAACAAAGTTAGGACCATGCATGAAAGAGATGCTGAGGATAGACTGGATCAGATTGTCAACTTAATAAAAAGTATGGTAGACAAGATGCTGGAATTTTGACGAGCTAGAGCATGGACCCAGTTCGTGTAAGCACCCCAATCACAGGGAAAACTCGAAGTGGTTTGTCACTCCCTGTCTAGACGGTCGAGCCCAGCAGACTGTTCTTACTGCAACAAGACGGAATCTAAGAAAGCTGCAGTTACGTGAACTACAGTACTCAACGAAGAGTGGTCGCCTACCAGGATCAGAAAAGATCAGGAGAATGATCCTCTCCTAAAGATGATCCGGCAAGGGAAGGAATAAAAACCGCAACATAACAGGCAAGAAGTGTCAAGATTTTGACCGAAACTCGAGGAATATTGGGCTCAGTGTGACTCCCTTGTCCTGGAAGAAGACCTGTTGAAAAGAATCCTTGCAAACGATGATTATTCCGAGAAAAAAGGGCAACTAGTTATCCAAAGATCGAAATTACCTGAGGTATTGATGAAGTTACACGACAGTCCATCAGGAGGTCATATGGGAGTCCGTGAGAGGTTTTATTGGATGAACAGTTCAAACAATGTGAAGAACTTGTACTACGAGTAGTGGACCACATCGTAAGAGAAAGGAATCCATCAAACAACATAATGTTGGAAGCCCTGTTTTAGATATCACGAGAACATTTCCGACGACAGCTAATGGTGATGAATACATTAGTAGATAGGCTATACGGATATGCAATGTCACAGGTCTCCAATATCCCGACTTTTCAAAACCTGTTTGTTTTGACAACTGATGCTTCCAATATAGCCAAGTGCTCTGTATTATCACAAAATAATCATCCAATCTCTTACTACTCCCGCACTTTAATTATTCAACTATCGAAAGAGAACTTTTGACGATATTAGATTCCTGTAAACATTTACGTCCGTACTCGTATGGTCAAAAATTCACAGTCGAGAGTAACCACAATCCCCTTGTATGGATTTGGAAAATTAAAGATCCACATCCCGATTAGCCCGATGGCGACTGAAACTTGAAGACTATAATTTTGACGTAAAATACCGAAAAGGCAAAGAAAATCAAGTTCCCTCCTGTCTTTCTAGACTACAGGTCAATGTACTTTCCTCTTCTTCTATATGTGTAGAACCTCCAGACAATTTTGACTTAGACGAATTTCTTGAAGATTTCGAGGAAAACCAGTCTCTTAGCGATTATACTAATCACCCTGCAATCGAAAATACAATTTCCGGAATCCCTATATCTGAAGATCCTATCAATTCTGCTACATATCAAATTCTTATTGTCCCTAACTACAGAGAATCCATTATTTATAAAAAATGTATTAATAAACATAGGCATACCGTAACTCTCACTGATGATTGGAGAATGGGGATATCTGGTGCTGTTATACACGTACCACATGAATTTCGACCTTTTATTTGTGAATACTTTAAGAAAGATTTTGACACGACCGTTAAGGCCATTTTTCTGTAATAAATTACTACAGGACATAGAAGAAGAACAAAGACAAATATAGTGTGTAAAACAGTATCATACCAAAAATCATAGCAGCATAGTTGTAACCTATATACACTTGAAAAATCAGTTTTATTGGCCCTCAATGCAAACTACAATTTCAAATTTCATTAACCAATGTGAAATTTGTTTAAAAATAAATATGAACGACACCCTTATAAATTACCTCAATTAGGTCCATTATTAGGACAAAACCCTTTTGACATAATCCAATTGATTTGTTCCACTGTAATAAACATTACTGCTTAACAATAGTCGCTCGTTCAACAAATATGCCCAATGCTATAAAATTTCTGATAAAACTTCTGTTCCAATTCTAAGCAAATTAAGACACTATTTCTCTCATCATAATTATCCGAAAAAAATTATTTGTGACAATGACACTGAATTAAATTCTGTTGTAATTAAAGTATTTATGAAACTTCATAAAATTGAAATTCATTTCACAACAGTCAATACCTCATCTTCTAATTCTCCTGTTGAACGGTTCCATTCTACCCTAATAAAAAAACTTAGAACATTACGAGAACAAAATTCAGAAGACCACCTTCACACATGCCATTTTAATTTACAATCAGTCCATTCATACTGCTACTAATTTCTCACCTTTTTCAATTTTCTATGGCCCTTATGCCGAAAAAACACATTTTAATTTGGATGTCCCATTATACGAAACATACCATCAAAGACATAAAGACGAACTACAACCCTTTATAACTGACCTATATAATAAACAAAAATAAAAACGTCAGAAAATTTTAGATAAACAAAATGAAAAAGCCGAATAAATTTCTGTAATCGATCCCTCTTCCTCTCTCTACGTAACCAGAAAAAAACATCGAGCTAAATTGAGTATCCCTTATTCTAGACTACATCCGAAAAAACAAAATGAAACAAAAAATAAACGGTTTTAAGGATTAAAACTAACTTTTCCGCATCCGTGGCCCTGAACAATATTCTATCATAAAACTGTTACTTGTATACACTTCGGGGGATGTATCGTGCTAACAAACCGAAATTTCTCCAAAAATAACCAAAAATTCAGTATATCTGGATTTATAGAACCCGCTATACTCGCTTAACTGAAAATCAATAGGGTACATCTGTGAGACACCTTGAACAATATTCAATCATAAAATTGATCAATCGTATACTCTCTGGAGGCTGTATCGTGCTAACAAACTGAAACTTCTCCAAAAATGACAAAAATACCGTACTTAAAGTACTGTAGCACCTGCTGTATTGGCCCCGGTGAGCTGAAAATCAATAGGGTTCATAAGTGAGATGCGCTGAATAATATTCAACCATAAAATTGGTGACTTGTTGAACTGCGGAGGCTGTATCGTGCTAACAAACTGAAATTTCTCAAAAAATTACAAAATGTCGTACTTCAAGTACCATAGCACCCGTTGTACTGGCTCTGGTGAACTGAAAATCAATAGGGATCATCTGTGACATGTCCTCAACAATATCCAATTATAAAATTGCTGACTTATTGCACTCCGGAGGCTGTATCGTGCTAACAAGACATGTTAGGAAAAGTGGCCGACGACAACGACGACGACATACACACAGGATTTTTTTCTAAAAACCGTTTTTTCGTGTTATTGTTGATGGAAAACGTAAAAAAATTTCAAAATTCCAACTTTTTTTGGGGTAAACCAATACTTTTCTCGCATATAGAAAGGTTGGGCGGAAAAGTAATATCGACAAGACGAATAAACAAAATACAACAAGTACACAGTTAAAAGTTGCTAAAAGACTTCGTAAAGTGAAAAAAGGGATCTTATAGAAATACCTTCTTCACAGGACGACCCTATCCCTGGGACATCTTATCAAGATACAGGAAATCCCCAATAACGGTTATTATGCAGGGGAACTTGGCAAATCAAATGAAATTAACCATTATCATAGACATATTGTACACATTAATTTAGAGAAATTAGCTAACACTAAAAATAAACCCCAATGACCTATTCGATTCACCCTTAGATAGCGGATCCTTAGCTTCTTTGAAATTTCAATATAATCACCTCCTAAATGAAGCAAAAGACAATCTTCATAAAATAACTCGTGAGCATAAAAGAGGATAGTTTAACTTTCTAGACACATCAATTAAGTACGTAATAGTTCAGGAGGAATCGGCGCATGAGTACCGAAAACTATTCCACCTCAATTTTTTTATGCGATCCTCTTTCAATTGCCCTACTGATGATATAAATGCATGTTGCCATGGGGCAACCTAGTGCCATATTGTTTAAACCGAAATTGTTTAAGCAATTGGAAAGAATTGTTATTTTTCAACCGGACAAATTTTTTTTATATTATATATTGAAATACAAATAAAAAAGGTTCTATGACTTTTCACGATAAAGTTAATATTTTTAGACATATAAATTTTTAAAGGTTCGAAAAATCTCAAATTTGAGTACTTTTGACCCATGAAAAATATATTAAAAAAATAAAATATCAATAACAATTTTTTTTTAATTATTTATACAATAGTTAATAATCTTCTTAATAGGGATTTAAGAAAATTTCATTGTTTATACCTGTTTTTTAATTGTTAATTTTGCGCGCTCACAAGTATGCGTCGCTACCAAAGTTTACAGAATAAAATATTTTATTCTGTAAACTTTGTCGCTACCTTTAAGTATCGCCGTCTCTCTCTGACTCATGCGCTGCATCGACCTCTCTGTGTCCTGAATCATCATTTATCATTTATTTAAGAAACCATTAACTTCATCAAGATTGGTAAAGAGAGCAATGTTATTAATAATTAAATTGTCTACAATTTGTTTTTAACAAAAGTAATTTAAGTATGAATTGGAACATGTAATTAAAATTACTTTTTTGTTATTATCATACTAATTTAAGCATTTTTATCAACAATAATAAGATATAATGGTATTTGAAAAATTTTGGAATCACAATTATATATAAATAATAAGCTTTAGCTCAAAACATACATTTGGATAAATGCATTGAATCCGGAATATAAAACATTAGATTTTACGAATTTCGCATACAAACTAGAGAATGATACTTTGCTAATACCTTTATTTATAAACAAAAACCCCATTTCCAACTGATCAAAATCCAATGTTTTATATCCCGGATTCAATGCATTTTTCCAAATGTATGTTTAAGCAAAAGCTTATTATTTATATATAATTGTGATTCCAAAAAATTTTCAGATACTATTATATCTTATTATTGTTGATAAAAATGCATAAATCACTATGATAATAACAAAAAAGTAATTTTAATTACATGTTCCGATTCATACTCAAATTACTTTTGTTAAAAACAAATTGTAGACAATTTAATTATTAATAACATTGCTCTCTTTACTAATCTTGATTAAGTTAATTGTTTTTTAGATAAATTATTAATAATGATTCAGGACACAGAGAGATCGTATGCAGCGCATGAGTCAGAGAGAGACGGCGATACTTAAAGGTAGCGACGCATACTTGTGAACGCGCGAAATTAACAATTAAAAAACAGGTATAAACAATGAAATTTTCTTGAATCTCTATTAAGAATATTATTAACAATTGTATAAAGAATTTAAAAAAAATTATTATTTATATTTTTTTAATATATTTTTCATGGGTCAAAAGTACCCTAATTTGAGATTTTTCGAACCTTTAAAAATTCATATCTCTAAAAATATTAACTTTATCGTGAAAAAGTCATAAAGGTTTTATTTGTATGTCAATATAGAATATAAAAAAAATTTGTCCGGTTGAAAAATAACAATTTCTTCCAATTGTTTAAACAATTTCGGTTTAAACAATATGGCACTAGGTTGCCCCATGGCAACATGCATTTATATAATCAGTAGGGCAATTCAAAGAGGATCGCATAAAAAAATTGAGGTGGAATAGTTTTCGGTACTCATGCGCCGATTCCTCCTGGACTATAACTGGAAATCCAGACAATTACGACTTAGAATTATTAAAAACACGTATTACTGCAATAGAACTCAAAGAAAATTAAATTATAATCAAACTTAACAAAGAAATCTCTTTTGGTCATTCCATTGATACAAAATTTTATAACCTTTCAAATTTAATAAACAATAATAGTAAAGTAATTGTTGTTGCAGTAAATAAGTTATCATCCGATTTCAATGGATACGTTGCACTTCATAACGAAATTCTCAATCTCCAAATTATAAATGAATTCATTTTAAAACTAATTATAACCATAACCTTATCCCAACTAGACTTTTCAAATATTAATTTCTTCACTTTATACGGACTGGAAACATTAAAACAAACACTGTTAGAAATATATTCTCAAAACGTCCTTATAATCAGCGACGAACATCCTTACCAACTCATTGAGCCATCAAAATCTTTAATTTGTGTTACCACCAAGACAATGCTCATAATATTAAAAATTCCGATCCTATATACAGAGGCTTATCCCACATTTAGAATCTACCCATATCTAATAATGATAACATAATGATACTGCCTCCTGCGCAATACTTCGCAAATGGTAAATGGTACGAAGCCTGCAACAATCTAACCGAACAAATAATCTGCACAAAACCTGTAAAATTTCAGTGCCAAATTCCAAATATAGAAAATTGTACCAAATCAATCTCAACGGAGAATTTTTCTCAAGAAACGAGAAAAGTAATTTTATTGTAAATAGTTCACCCAATAAAGATTCAAAATAAATAAATTAGCAGAAGTAGCATCTTAATGACAAATGAGCCGATTGTCATAGAAGGAATACAGTACAACAGGAAATCTGTCCAAGAACTCCCAGTGCCGCAAGTAGTCCCAATCAAACTGTATCCGGAGCACGAAATCAAGATGGAAAAACTCCAGATTCCAGAGACGCACGGTCAACTTCAACACAACGAAACAATACATCTTCTGCCACAATTTTCTGCAGTGCTTAGAATTGCTTCCTTCATTATAATTTCAACTATTTTAGGCATTTTTATAACAGTTGCTGTGAAGAAAAGGAAGAGAATCTCCAAATTCTTATATGGGCCCAAGCTACAACCAACTCAAATCCAGATTCTTCAAGAGTTGTTCTCAGAGACTTCGAGGACGAAGTCTGGACTAAAGGAGGGAGGAGAAATGTGAATTGACCCCGACAATATCCCATGGTCAGCGAACTCAAAACAACAAGCAACGCGGTCAGCAATATCAAAACACCGATGTAATAAATATAGGTTGATGACTTTGTAAAATTCATTCATTCAATGATTTTTATTCAATCCAATTTTTCTATTCACTGTTATCAACAGTTTATTTATTGCCAAGTTACTTTTGCATTTTCAGGTTTTATTGTCAATACAATTCGAATAAATATTTTTTTAAAAAGTTAAATGTGTCTCGACGACTATTTCTATATCATCAGTAGGACAATTTGAAGAGAATTATATAAAAAAAAAATATGTTGTAATAGTTTTCGATACTCCTGTGCCTGTTCTTCCAGAACTATATCTCTTTGATGATACTAATTACTATTTTTGTTCATTCATTGTAAAATTTAAACAACAAATTTAGAATTCAAGGCCCGGTTATGAATATTTGTCAAATAATCTGACGTTTTTGTAATTATCCTATTTTTGTTTATTTGATGATTAGTGAACTTATTGCTAGCGAATTTGAAACTGTTTTAAGTAGCATCCTTTGTTGAAGATTAATTTTCTTCAAGTTTAAAAAAACATTCAGTCATAGTTAATATATGCAGCATTTCTTTAATTTATTGGACGTTGATTACGTCACTAAATGTTGATATTTGGGTTGCGCTAACTGCACCTAGAAATAGGTAGTCTATACTTATAATTAAATTCATTTAAACACACACAAACATTAAAAGACTTACTCCGTATTAACGGCAGGTACTTCATCCAAAATCATTATTCCCAATCTATCTGCCATATCCATAATTTCTTCAGCATAAGGATAGTGCGAAGTTCTGTAAGCATTCGCCCCAATCCATCTGATTAAGTTGTGATCTCTTACGACCAACGGTAGGTCCAAACCTTTTCCGCGGATATCCGAATCTTCGTGTCTTCCAAATCCTCTAAAGTATATGGGTTTGTCGTTTATTGTAAATGTGGTACTGTTCCATGCCAATTGTCTTATTCCAAAATTTTCCGAATAAGAATCTATTCGAGTGTTATCGTCTCCGATCAATTCGACCTTGAGGAAATAAAAATATCATTCTAATTATAGTAACATTTAGTCCTAAAATCTTTATGTATATCATTGTGTGGATAAGTATAAGTACTCTGGTCGGAAATATTGAAGTAGATATATAATCAACTATATCGTCACTCATATAGTAACTATAAATTCACGTCTAAAAAAATTGTGTAAAATTCAACGGATGACTCACACTGTAATCATAATATTTATATACCTCCTCGGTTTTCTGTTATCCTGATACAAAATCGGCTTTTTACTGAAATATCGTAAATTATTTGTTGAAAATACTAGGTTTTTCGTTCATTTAACGAAATTAAGATTTGGTATCGGGATACCAGAAGAGCGAAGAGGTATACTATCAATTGCTCCTGTTAATTTGTATACCTCCTCGCGTTTCTGTTAATACAAAATCGGATTTTTACTGGAATAACGTAAATTATTTATTGAAAATACTATGTTTTCGTTCATTTAACAAAATTAGGATTTGGTATCAGGATAACAGAAGAGC
This sequence comes from Galeruca laticollis, assembly GCA_963921935.1. Lineage (NCBI taxonomy): Eukaryota > Metazoa > Arthropoda > Insecta > Coleoptera > Chrysomelidae > Galeruca > Galeruca laticollis. The sequence goes on along the minus strand of OY998175.1, from coordinate 39,844,314 downwards.
GAAGAGGTATACTATCAATTGCTCTCGTTAATTTGTATACCTACTCGCGTTTCTGTTATTACAAAATCGGTTCTTACTGAAATAACATAAATTATTTGTTGAAAATACTAAGTTTTCGTTCATTTAACAAAATTACGGTTTGGTATCAGGATCACAGAAGAGCAAAGAGGTATACTTCAGTTGCTCCTGTTTATTCATATACGTCCTCGATTTTCTATTATGCTGATACAAAATCGGATTTTTACTGAAATAACATAAATTATTTGTTGGAAATACTAAGTTTTCGTTCATTTAACGAAATTGGGATTTGGTATCAGGATAACACAACAGCGAAGAGGTATGCTATCATGAGTTATTGCTATAGTAGCCTAAAGCTGCGTCCACATTATGCCGAACGACAAGGTCGATCGGCAAAGTTTATTCAACATGTTCGAGTTTCGACTCGTCCACATTGTAAATGTTAAGTTAGTTAGTACAGGTTGGCAAATTAATTTTGGCAGTCGGTAGTTTGGCAGCGTCCGATGCGTTGTAGCAAAGACGTATGCAGACTGCAAGAGCTCAATTCGCTGGCAGAATTCGTAAGATTAGTTTCGACAGTACAGTTCATAGAAAAGTGTTATTACCGGGGTTGTGCAATAATAACTTGTTATGGCGACTCCAGAAAGTAAAGTTGTTCATATACAGTTGAGTGAGCAGTGTTGTGAAATAATTATGAACGTTTTAAATACCATGACCGAAGAGGCAAACAATGGCAAGTCGACAATTCCATTAACAAAGGTAAGTTTTAATTATGGCAATAACATTTTCAAACCAAAGTAATTACTTAACAAATTTACACTCGATAGTAAATTTTTTAAATCGATTTTCGTACATAAAATATTTATTTGTTAAACGATTGGAGAAAGTGACATTAGGGTGAGACAAAGTATTTTATGCACTCACGTCATCATGACAAACAAATCGACGCCATTTTTTGTCCATTTAGATAAACCTGAATGAAACATTTTTTGGTTTTTGCATGCCTGCGGCTCATGCGTCGATTTTCCAATCCCTGAAAAAAAGCACCACCTTATGCACTTGTTGCATAAATAACTATTCTGTTTCTGTCTACAGGGGTATATAAAAGGGCACATGTTTATTTTGTGTAAGATACCTATTCAAATATAATATGTTTTTAGCTTATAATTATAATTATTATACTCATTTCATACCTATCTCTATCACGTTTCGGTTTTATTATTTGTTTTGAACCATCTTCCGATTTTAGTTACAATTGGGGTTTGGTCATATTAAAATATGTTTGAACTAAAATCTAAAGATCGTTTAAAACAACTAATGAACTGAAATGTAATATAGAATTTTTGAATTTAATACTTTTTTAAATGGCTGAAAACCACGAAAAAAATATTTATTCCGAAGAACGGTCACTGAAAACAAATTCAACTACTTCCTCAGTCTATTTGTATAAAAATTCACATCAGTAAAACTTTTAACACAACATTTGTATCGACATATTTTATTGTCAGGTCATTGAACGAGTTTCTGCTGCAACGAAAGTAAGCCAAAGAACGCTTTCCCGTATTAAAAAAGAAGCTCTGGCAGGATGTAATGCTGACACTGATGTGCCTACTGAAAAACAAAGAACGTCCAGTATCCGTATGGATCAATTCGACAAAACTGTGCTAAGAAGGTGCATCATAAATTATTACATATCCGAGAAAAAAGTTCCCACGTTAGGAAATGTACACCAAACCTTTGCAGATAGTTATGGCTTTGCAGGAAGTCGCGAATCTCTGCGGAAACAAATACATTCTAGGGGTTTTCGTTGGACCAACATGGGAAACAACAGAAGTTTATTAATGGAACGTCACGGAATCAGACATTTACGACTACTATATTTGAGAAACATAAAAAAGTGCAGAGAACAAAACAAATCTATCATTTATATGAATTAAACATACATTCATTTATGTCACACGCACCTTAAAAGATGTAGCGATAAGAGTAACAAAGGATTAAAAAACCAGTTTCAAAAGGTAATAGGCTCATCATTGTACATGCAGGAAATGAAAATGGTTTGGTATCTAATGCTGGTATTATGTGGAACTCTCAATAAAAAACAGGAGATTATCATAATGAAATGATGTACAAAAATTTTTAGAAGTGGGTACAAGAAAAATTTATTCCAAACCAACCAAAAAACGCTGTTGTGGTAATTGATAACGCGCCATAGCACAATGTTCTAAATGAAAAATTACCTACGACTGCTTGGACTAAACAACAATTAAAAAACTGGCTTTCTGAAAGAAACATATATTACAGTGAACAAATGTTGAAACCGGATCTTTATAACCTTGCAAAATGTACAAACCACAATATAAAACTCATAAAATTGATGAATTAGTTATTCGATATGGATCGCAAGTTTTAAGGCTACCCCCTTATCACCAGGACTTAAATCCGATCGAAAGTGTTTGGGCGGCACTTAAAGTATATGTGGCCAAACGAAATGTTACCTTCAATTTAAGAAAGGTTAAATAATTTTGTAATGAATTTTTTGACACATTTTCTGCAAATGATTGGAAAGTTAAATGTGACCATGTTAAAAACATTGAAGATGAATTTATGAACAATGAACCACTTTTAGATATTGTTGTAGATAATATTATTATTAATTTGGCCGAAGACGGAGATAGCGAGGATGATGGAGTTGATATAGAAAGTGATTTTGCAGAATCATTTGTAGATAGGCACTATTATTTTACTGTTGATGATCCCTGTACAACTAAAACATATTTTTCATTATAGTGTTTATTTGTAGGTGGTATGACTGAATACATTAAATGCAACAAATGTAAAAATGTAAATAGGTGTTATAAAATTGTAAAAATTAGAGACGAATTCCACTAGAGTAATATAATATTTGTAGCACATCTGTACATAGCTCTAAATATACAATGATTGACGGCACCCAGGACCAAGATTTTTTTGTTTTACCAGTCCTAACTCTGTAAAAAGTGGGAAGGGATGTTCTAATTTCATAGTAAATATTTGCAAAAAACCCAAAAATCTACATATGAGAGTAGAAATATCTACCACAAAATAGGTTTATTATTTTATTTATATTATTATTAGTATAGTTATTAGACCATATTTAAAGGCGATTTCCCCAATTTCTTTTTCAAATTTTATGTACTACATATTATTAAGAATAACACTTTTAGAAAGCTTAACAGGTAGGTATGTCATTAACTATTACTACGAACATATAGGAAAAATTGTTGGCCATTGTTGAATTTAGAAAGTGGTTTAACAATCCTTATGATATGGTACGCTTTATCTACAAAATCTACTGATTTCCAAATTTATATACAAATAAACCTCAATGACGAACATTATGAAGGGACCACTTAAAAGACATTAATTTGAGGTGAAGGTGAAAGTTTATGTCTCTTGGAATCTATTTATTATTTATTATTTACATCACATAATATGATAAAGGGTAATTATAGAATTCTCCGTATGGTTTTTGAAGTAATAAATAATTATGTACAAAAAAACCCAATTTTCGTAGAAAAATCTAATGGCTTTTATTATCCTATTCATTCAATTAATAATAAAGAACACATTAATGTTATTTCGTTTTGTAAACTCGATTTTATATAGCATTATACATGTGCCACAATTTATTATTTTTAAATCCAAATTCAAAGTATTGTGTTACCCTCGGACGTATTAGCGCCTCACAACCCTTAAAACTTTGCATGCGGAATGTACGTCGCCTGCTCTTCCCGGTAACTGCGTTTACAACGTTGTCAAGTTGTATGGCTTTCTCGCGCATCGTCAACTGCCAAAATTAATGTGCCAACCTGTATATGAGGACGTATTGACCAACGTACATCGCCGCTCTATTACAAATATGGAAATATTTGAATTGGATTTGTTTTATTAAAATTTTGAATTATGAGTGATGCAGAAAGCGTTGTAGTGGCAGTTGCCGCTGCAATCATCATTGCAGTTGTTGGAAACCAGCAACGGCGTTTTCGTCGCCCTCGAACGTTTTGGATACGAGCCAGCCTCTGTTTTATATTTTTTTATACTGTTCATCACTTGAGTCCTACAATCCAGGACGATCACGATACAAAAATTATTGCTCGCTCTTTACTACAATTCATATTGAGATATACTAAATTAAAAGAGTGTAATCAATCCAAAATATACCTAATCCAAGAAACAAATAAATATACTCTGCACAACAGGCAAAACTAACAAAAATGTCTTCGTTTAGTTGTGTTTTTAAATTGTAAATGTATTTGTTTTGTATCGGCTGACAACTGAAATGTTGAACAACATGCTTCGACACAGTCAAACTATTAATGTCGATTCGACTTCGTTTTAAGGCTGGGACACATATATCATACACTTCATACAACTGAGAATCTTGTATGAAACTGAATGAATTAAATGAACTGTAATAATAGATACATACCTTCAGCGTATAAAGATAACCAGGATCATCATGCATTAGATAGGGCCACCATAAGTTCGCGTTAGCTATCTCTATTTCACCACTACTTCCGGTACTCGTTGCCACTTCTTTCTTATCTCTATCTAATACTGTTAGCTCGTAAGTTACCGGAATATCATCTCCTGCAATGTCTATTTCATATGAAACAATACCTACGATAAAATATATATATTATAATTAATCGATTTTTACTGATGAGAATTTGATATATTTATTTGTTTTATTTATTTATCAATATTATAAAAGTCGTGGTCTTGTTTATAATGTAGATTTGACTTTCCTTCGGCTAGCTCCTAATAAATATAATTCAATGTTAATTTAAAAAATTATCATAAAGTCGGTAGCATGAAGACTTCTCCCTTTGAGTTACGGACGCACAAATATAAGTATAATTTAATTTTGAATGTCTACTTCTTTGATAGACATATATTACTTAATTCAGAAACAAAGTCTTTCCTGAATACATACCTTTGATTTTAATGATTTCAAAATTCTTGTATACATTGAATGAAGTAAGTAAAATTTTTTATATTTGTTATGGACATGAATAAAATAAAATACCAACACTTTCTATAAAATGATTTAATAAAATGTTACTATCAAAATTTGCATTATTTTTAACATGAAATCTTCCTTATACCCCTCCTGCATTCCATCCAGTCATGCGCACTGAACACCTTGGATAATTGCGTCGGCGCATAAGAGAAATGTGTGCTCTTATAGAGATACACGCAACACTGAATGTGGATTTACCGTCAACGTTATATGTATAAACTGTTTAGACACTACTAACGTTCATATGTTTGGTGAAGTTATTAATATGTTATTTAAATATTAACTATACAATTACACACACATATATATATATATATATATATATATATATATATAAAAGCAATATGAATGAATTAATATGAGGATAGTAATGGATAGAGAAAGTTAAACATGCATCAGAAGAAAAGAAGAAGACATGGAAATTATATGAACATATGTACAACGTGAACAATTGATGATGTGATTTTATTTAACAAGTAAGTAATATTCTATTTATTATTCAAATTGTATGGATATCCATAGATATCATATGATATTCATCATTTATAAAGTTTTGGCCTTTTTTATGATATTATTTAAACGTTCAAAAAATTATGTTTTATTGTTCACTAAGTTCTTTTGGAATTCCAAATTCAATACTCAAAAACACAGACCTTTTTTCTCGAAGCTTTGGTACCTGAACTGCGCTTATGTTTATAGTGCGCTTGTGTTTATAATTCTTGGTGTATAACAGGTGATCTGTAATATGTACTATAGTCGAAAGTCGAAATTGTGTAAAGTGAGTCAGAGCTATCTAATCAACACTTTGGTTAAAGCGCAGTTGCCATATGTATTCTAGAGAGAAATGCTGTATTTTATAAATACACTTCAAATCCATTGTGTCAATATTTCAGGTACAAAAGATGCAATGTAATTAAGTCAATACCAATTTAACATATTTATTTCAAATTTCAAGCAGACTAATAATAATTAGTTTACTTGAAATGTGAAATAAAGTGTTTATGTATATTTCTTGAACGCAAAGTTTGTTGTGAAAAACTCGCCGATTTGACAATGTTGGAGAGTCGCTTCAATGTTCCGGCTTTGAGAACGAGATAGATAGATCGAGCTACGCGAATGAGACAGTGATAGTTAACAGTTATGTGAGGTGTTTATTCTCTTCATGAGCGTAACATCAGTATTTGTGTTGTGGTTTTGTGTGATAAATCGGTTATTATTGGTATTTATTGTAATATTTATATCGGTATATTTAGTGACAATAATGGCGGAGTGTAGCGGTGTTGGCGATAAAAAACGGCGTCGTAACAATTTAATTCGGGAAGAAAAAGTCCTCATATTAAATGTGTACGAAGGACTGCGTGCCATGGACAAACAGTTGGGTGTTAGTGACGCTGTGATTAAGTGCAGTTATTTAACTAAAGTTTCTGAGAGTACTATATACAATATTCTAAAGAAATCGCGGGACGGATCTTTGACAAGAGAACGAGGTGAAAACTGTAAACCGGAAAGTAGGGGAAGAAAGAAAATTGTTTTGGACGACCAAACACGGAATGCTATACGTAGGGAAATACATTCTTTTTATTTTAGGAATGAAATCCCCTCGGTAGCTAAATTGAGCAAGGTAATAGAAGCTGATGATACTTTACCAAACATCAGTGATAAAGTTTTGAGACGAACTTTAAAATTAATGAATTTTCGTTACCAAACAAGAAGTAGAAACAGTGCCTTAATTGAACGAAATGACATTGTGGAATGGAGGAGAAATTATTTAAAACAGATACGACAGTTTCGTAACGAAGGACGGCACATATATTATCTTGACGAAACATGGTTAAATGAAGGCCACACTGTGTCAAAAGTGTGGCAAGACATGAATATACGAAGCAATCGACAAGCCTTTATGGAGGGTTTCTCTTCCGGTTTAAAAGCTCCCTCTGGGAAAGGACGTCGACTGATTATCACTCACATTGGCAGCGAGGAAGGATTTGTAGAAGGTGGATTACTAAGTTTTCAGTCCAAAAAAACTGTCGATTACCTTGAAGAGATGGATGGTAACCGGTTTGAAACATGGTTTAGATCAATTTTAACAAAGGTAACTCCTGGTTCAGTGATAGTTATGGATAATGCTTCATACCACTCTCGTCGACTGGAGCAAATACCTACTTCAGCTAGCCGCAAGAGGGTTATAATTGATTGGTTAGAGAGTAAAAGCATTCCGCACAACGAGGCAATGCTAAAAGTTGAATTGTTATCTCTCGTACGGAAACATAAAAGCAGTTATATTAAGTACGTTGTCGATGAAATGGCGAAAGATTTCAACGTCTCAGTTGTTAGACTTCCTCCCTACCACTGTGAGTTAAACCCCATCGAGCTGGTTTGGGCCCAAGAGAAAAATTATGTTGCGAGAAAAAACAGTACATTCAAAATGGCTGACGTTGAGAAACTGTTTGACGAGGCGCTGCATACCGTTACTGCTGAGAGTTGGCGTAAATGTATTCAACACGTATTAAAAGAAGAAATAAAGTTTTGGGATTTAGACATACGTGTAGAAGTAATGACGGAACCACTCATTATCGATATAGGAGGAGAAAGCGATGATTCTGAGGAGTCGTCAGGGAGTGATACCGCTTCCAGTTAGTCAGACATTTTACAAGTGACCTCGCAACATACCTATACTTATTGGTAATTTATTTTGGTCTTGACAAACAACTTTTTTTTAGTTTTAGTAGTAGTAAGTTGGAATTGACTTTTAAACATTTTTTTATTTTGTTTTAACTTACTTATGAACAACTTGTGATAAGTTATTCTTTCAAATGTTAAAAATTGAAATTCCAGATATTTCAGTATTCGCACCCTTAAACTATGATACGCTCATGGAGTTCACTTTAAATCGGTAGATAACCGATGACGTCACTTTACAGAATTTCGACTATCGACTTTTTTATATACATCTTATTATAGCTCATCCTTAAAAATGTGTATTATTCTTGGTAACACCCTGTATATAAATAATGATACCTACCATAATAATTTCGTATTTCTGTTCTCTCAAATTTAAACGCCAGAGCGTACAAGAACATTTTCTATTTATTTTTTATTTAGGACTAATAAGAACCCTTCAAAAATGATGCGCTCATGAAGTTCGCTTCTGCAACTGATTTTATGGACAGTAAGAGCGATGAGTCACTTTACAGAATTTCGACTATCGAGTATAGCGTCCCCCAAATTCTTGACGATTTCTCATCGGAGAAATGCACCTTTCTGTTCACTTCCGTTTATACACACAGTTTAATCATCGTTAATATTACTCTTTTCATACATTTATTTGGCTTAAAACTTTTATTTATTATTTTATAAAATTTTGTAGAAGAGATTTATATAGAAGCCATCATTTTCACAACCCAACCACGATTGTCTTTTTTTTATCAAATCAACAAACTTTCGGCTCATCAAGTCCATAGCCTGCTTTTCCGTATTTTTGTCACTATAATTGTTGACTTGAATGTTTTTTTAATAAAAAAGGAAAATTATTTATTTCAATAGTTCTGGAGGATATGAACACTTATTGATATGGGTTTATATTGTATTTGAGATTATATAAAATGTCTTGTTCATATATTATAATAACAAATTTTGTTATAATTCCCTATCACAAATTCTACAACCTAAAATAATTATTCATACATATGTAATTGTATAGTTTTAAATCTTTGAATTTTCAGTAATTTTCTCTTACATAAACTCTTAGTTATTTCCAAATTTGTCTTTATTGTTCTACATTCAATTAGTAACCAACAAATTTAAGTTGGCAAGAAAATAACTAAATTTGATTACTTCCTGTTTATAAAGATTATTAAATTATTATATTTCCTTGACAGATACCTTGGCTCTGTTCCGTATGTCACCAATTATAAAGTTTTCTTTCAATTCTTTTTTTCAATTTTAAACCTTTACTAATATCATCAGTAAATATAGATAACTAATTAGTGAGTTGAATATAAAATTTTGTTATTTCAGGTTACAAGTAATACTACATTCAGTTTATCCAGATAATCACGTGGCTGCGTTCAGAGTATTTGGATACATGTTGACATTAACTTGACCTTGGATTAATTGTTAGGGTAAAAATTTTATACTTATTCATACAATGTTGTTGTTATAATTTTTATTCATTATCCTTCAAGTCCTTTAGGTAACTGTTTTTCTCAATATCTAATAATATATTTGCTTACTTCATTATAAATTTTTTATATGAAATCTTAATTTTTAACTTGGTTGTGTCTAATGATACACCCTACGTATTAATATAACATTTTAATGTCTGTTCAAATTTGTGAATAGTTTTTATATAATAGAGGACTCCTCTACTTCAAATACATCTTTGGAATCACCATAACAAAGTAGTTTCCGCTTTGTGACGTTACTCTTTTAAATGAAACTAACTGTTTCTACTGAAACGCCAAGTCTTGTTGTTTTTTTCTTTTTATTTTTCCGTATAGTTATGTAATGTATTTTAAATATACGCACACATTTTTGGTCACGTTAAAAATCTTTTTTCTCAATAGATTTCCGTCCCTTACCGTGTATTTTCTTTAAACAATATCTCGCAATAGCATTCCCATGACGGAATTTTTGGAGGTTTTTGCTTTCCTGTTAAAAAAGATTTCCGTGATTTTTTTTTGTTAAGGACTAGTTCTGTGATAGGCGTGATGCTAGTCTTGTGACTAAACTATGTCCAAACGAAACTGATTTCTAAAGGTGCATAAAGCAAGAAAATCTCAGAAAATTTGAAATATTCGCCAGAAAAATTTTTGGCTTTTTCGTTGAAACCTCAAAAATAAAAAAGAGATACGATAAAAAAAATAATACATCAAATGTATTATACACAACATAATAGCAAGGATCCAAAATAATGTACTCTAGATACAACAAGAGAGAACATAAGGCATACGAAAAATAAAGATATTAGTGCTCTTCCACAATGGTTAAGATAAATACAGAATATAGTGTATAGAGGTACTATGACATATACGATATAAGAAAAGCAAATTCTACTAAATAAAGGCACAAAATACCTTATTAATTAATAATTTAATATTTTTTAAATGCAAATTAAATGTTTTAATTTAAACTATTATCCTAATAAAATCAGTAAATTTCAAGAATATCTACCAATTTTGCAGAAAAACAGCACTTTCACAAGTTTTATTATCACATTTTAATTATGACAAAAAACACGTTTTTAATTTGCTATGATATTGACGACTTAACGATCCGAACCTAATGAGTTCTGGCTCGTGAATCTTTCCCATCGAAGTATTAAACGGGTACCTAAATACAAGAGATCCTTTTGACATAGATATAAAAAGAACCTTACTAAGTGATTACAAAGAACATTCCGAAAATAAAAAGGCCATTATAGAAAACAGAAATAAAACGAGACAAACCCCCATCTCATACAAAACCTCTACTCAAGTTTATACTAGAAAAACATTGAAAATAAATAAATTATTGCCAAGATTTCTACCCAAGACAGTACTCATAGATAACGCTATAACGATAGACACCCCGACAGCCACTGTTCATAAGAAAAACATAGTCAATACCAAGCACTGACTAAAGCCATAGAAGACGGCCTCAGCTACCCTTATTTTACCAGCTTACAAAATTTCGATCAATCCCATCAATTTCAACTATAATCAGACAAAGAGAAAATACCATCAATTTATCCAATTTCAAAAAGGAAACGAAGACTTCTCAACAGCTTAGGAAGTATTATAAAGTCTATCTCCGGAAACCTAGACCAGGAAGACGCCGAAATTTACAATACAGCCATACATACACTTCAAACAAATCAAGAGAATATTATAAAAAACGTAAATCATCACAGGAGCTTAAATTTAAGGATTTTGGAGAAGTTTAATGAAACTGTGACTCTTCTACCATACAACCAAGAAACTATTTTCGAAGTAATAGAGCAAATCAGTAAAAACCTAAACAAATTTGTATTCGACTCCAACCACTATCTTCAAGCCAGAAATATGCTGGATGAATGAAACATATCCCTCTAAATTATCCTTCAACTCCTGAATGATCTAGAAGGGGCAATCACATTTTTCAGACTAAACACCCTTCACAATAGTGTCTTGAGAAAAGATGAATTAGAATGGTTAGTGACAAAAATGCTGGACCACAGCGAAGATCATCTCTTATATACAAAAGACGAAGACATCCTTAATTATTACGATATAATAATCGTAGACGCTTACTACACGTACCACACTATCGTATTTATTCTACACATTCCCATTTGATATCCTAAGACCTTCACATACTACCACCTATTCCCAATACCAACCCAAAAGTCTACCATAATTATTTCTCCAGAACCGTACCTTTTGGTCAACGAAGATATCTTCCAATCCTCCGAAATTCCATGCAAAAGAACCAGTGCCGAATATTTATGCAACGAGAATGCGCTGAAAACAACAACGAAAGACGAAGACTGCATCAACCAGATTCTTCAACTGAAAAATACAGAAGCCTCTTGCAACTATATTCCAGCGCAAATACAGAACACAATCATCCAAACTCTATCGAACTCCCACTACGCAGCAATATTTACTGGACCTACAAAAATAACAACTAAATGTTCAACAACGAAGCCAATGGTTCTGCAAGGAGTGTACCTGATCGAACGTCCACCAAACTGTGAGTTCAGAACACTAGAAAAAGGTTTAATAATTCCAAAACCACTATCGAGGGCGAGCCATTAACGTTACCACAAATTAAAACAAGCAACATATAAAAACCACAAAGGCTAGATTACCTGTGTGTTACGGCAGCTATGGAAGTCTTGCTGAATCTACCGCCACTACGCATCTTCGTACAAGGCGAAGCCAGATCTGTAATGCACAGATTAACACATAATCAACAGCACATAAGCCATAATCATAGTGCGGATTAATCGGAAGCCAATCGCGGAGCTGAAAGCGAATAATTTAATGGGGTAACCCATTGATGCAACAGTCACAAGATACAGCTTTAATAATAAATTCAAAGTAACTATACATGGTAGCGGAGACTGTATGGGGGGTGTACCCATACTGGCGGAAGCTACATGGTTCACAGACGGCTCAAATGCATGGGAAAGCGTAGTTGCAGGAGTAAGGGGGCTATAACAAGGGATAGCTTTCCCAGTAAGCCTAACAATAGACGTCACAATTTTACAGGTGGAAATGACGGCGATCCACTACTGTGTGGATGAAATCCAAGGGCAGAAAAGAACCTATAGTCTAAGAGCTGGCTACGAAAAAGTGAACTGATAAGGTGCATTCATGAATTTTGTATAAAATGTCTCCTTGGTACCCGATAAATACGTTGCCGTCAGAACGCTCTCCCGGGGCGGGAGGCGTGGGTGGACGGTCAAAAGTGCAGTCCTGAAATTTAGTAGAGTTATAGTTTTTTACTGTAGGAATCGAGGAAAATTATTGTCAGAAGTGTAGGCCGGGACTGTCAGAAGTCGACAAAGTTGTAAAAAAATTGTTGAAGTTTAAACCACAAGGTGCAGTTCTGACAATTGCATTTTTATATTGTTTATGGCTTACTGAACTTGTATATAAATTGTCAGAAGTCTAAATAATGGCTAAGTACATGGAATTAACTGTATCGACCTTTACTTCGTGGAATATGCTCATATTAACTATTAACTAGATACCGTGAGTTTCATTAAAAAACATGGAAATTGATAATATGGCCGGATCTCGTTGAAGCGGCTATCGCGACGGAAAGCAATCTTTCGTAGCTTGTTTCAAATTTAAACCACAAGGTGCAGTTCTGACAGTTGCATTTTTATATTGTTTATGGCTTACTGAACCTGTATATAAATTGTCAGAAGTCTAAATAATGGCTAAGTACATGGAAATTGATAACATGGCCGGAAGTCGCTGAAGCGGCTATCGCAACGGAAAGCAATCTTTCGAAGCTTTTGTTTCAAATTTAAATAACAACAAGGTGCAGATCTGGCTATTTCTTGTTTTTAATTTTTACGTAGTTATGTAACTAAGTATGCAATGACAGAAGGCTAAGGAAGAGAGATATTTAAAAGAAACATAAAAATCGTGATTCCGAGTAAGCGCTATTTTTTAAAACTACTCACTGGCTATAAAGACAACGGACTGTTTAATAATAATTCGTATTCAAACAATTATAGAAAGTAAATGAATAATACGAAAAATAAAATATAATCGACAAGTTTTGATCGATTTTCGATTTTCAAGACCTATAAATCCAGTTTGATGAAATATCTGCAAGTCGAAACGCATACCGACTTCGTCTTGATCGACGGATTTTTTTAATGCATTGCATGAAGGATGTTCCTAGAACATTTGAAGGTACTTCAAAAAAGATACTGCAAATACTAACGAATTACAATGCTCCAAATATTCACCTGATTTTTTATCGATATTATCAACCATCGATCAAATATTCCGAACGTTGTATGCGAGGAAGACAAGAGACTGACCGTGAGTACGTTATCTCTAGTCCGCAGCAAGTAAGGCCTCCCGAATTCGCTACGGAACTCCGAAATGACAACTTCAAAACAGCTCTGGTTTTTTTCTTGATAGATTATTGGGAAAGCGACAACAAAGTGATTAAAACGGAAAGCAATGAATTTTCATGTCCCTGGCACGAAGAAGCAGATACCAAAATTGTATTTCATATCATGAACATTAATTATGCTGCCAACATAACTGTTAGATGTTCGGATACCGATATTTTAATCATTTTGCTGGGAAACATGCACCATCGAAAAACCCAAAGTAACATCTGTATTGACTGTGGTGTATCGAATAAGAGACGGATAATTGATGTTAATAAATTATCTGATTTTCTGGGAGACGATTTATGTAAAGCGTTACTTGGCTTCCATTTCCATTTACAGGTTGTGATTACAACCCTGCATGTTTTCGAAGAGAGAAACAACGCCCCTTTAAAATCATGTCACAATCACAGAAGTACACGAAGGCTTTTTCAGATCTCGGAGATATATCGTGTAACAAAGATGAAGTTTCTCAAGTTTTAGAAGTATACACGAGCCACTTGTATGGAATCACTTCGAAAAAACAATTGCAACTAGTAAATAGTACTCGATTCGAGATTTTTTAAAGAAATTATAAAATAACAGATGTAAACGAACCATTTCATAAAAAACATTAAAAAAATTCGATGCATCAAGTTTGCCTCCTTGTCAGTCGGAACTACGTCAGTAATTTGAAAGGGCGAGTGTTCGAATTTGATTTGAATACCAAATTCTCCTGTGATTTTATTTTTACTTCCCCTGTATAACATAATTCATATATCTTGCACAGACCTTGAAGAAATATATCATAATTCTCAAACATTTAATTTCGCACACATCCACAAACTTCCATTTCAATGATCACACCACTTGAAGAAATATATCATATTTCTAAAACATCTAACTTCCCACACATCGACAAAATTCCATTTCAGCACTACCATATTATACAAAATATAGACGATTATTGTTCTAGGAATTTTTCCATTTAAAATCTCAAACTTTCTCACCCACCAAAAAAGACACACACGTGTACTTCCCACTCACTTTAAACTATCTATAAATAGGAATAATATTATATTTTCACCCACTTCCCAGACACACTTCTCAGACACCCTCTGTCATCATACAACGTGGTACAACAAGGTACCTGATTTCATAAAATCACCCGGCGTTTGTGTCCTTAAGCTTTAATCATTTCATAAATCATCGAAGTATGTGCAAAATACTTTCAGTTATCGCGTAAATAATAAGTGAAGTCTTAATTGTCGACGCAAAAGAAATAAATTATAACTTCATGACAATATAAATCGTAACGTGACATAAGTGTTTAATTTCATTCTACGGTTCATCGTTACTTCAGTGACAAACGGCCGTAGTGGTCCTTCGCCAAACCAGATAACCTACATTCCCTCTAATTAACCCAAAGTAAAAGGGTTAAATTAGAACAGCGAGATACATCTCAAATGTATGGAGAAATGCTCACCTAGAAGTTCCAACAGAACTCGAACCTACAGATTGCGACTGGATACAACAAGTCTCAACATATGAATTTAAATGGTTTGAAGGACCTCAACTACCTTTAACAGTCAACGATGTTGTCCGAAAAGACGCAAATGAAGACTCTGGAACTGAAGGTTAAATAATATTCTACTACATGATTAGTATATTGAAAAAAATATTCAATTTTAATGTTAATAATTTATGTTTCAGATGATGAATCAGACATTGAGTATGCTAGTGACGAGGATGAACATGAGCAGTCAGATTGCGAGTGTTAATTGTTTTTTAAATATATTTTTTACAAATTATAAAACAATATTTATGTAATTATTCATACTTACATTCCACTTTCTCTACTATTAATACAAATATATTAAAAATAACAAATTGCCAAAAGTACAGAAATAAATTAGCGCTTACTCGGCATTATACATCACGATTTTTATGTTTTGTTTAAATATCTCTCTTCCTTAGCCTTCTGTCATTGCATACTTAGTTCAATAACTACTTAAAAATTAAAAACAAGAAATAGCCAGATCTGCACCTTGTTATTCAAATTTGAAGCAAAAGCTTCGAAAGATTGCTTTCCGTTGCGATAGCCGCTTCAGCAACTTCCGGCCATGTTATCGATTTTCATGTACTTAGCCATTATTTCGACTTCTGACAATTTATATACAGGTTCAGTAAGCCATAAATAATATAAAAATGCAATCGTCAGAACTGAACCTTGTTATTTAAATTTGAAACAAGCTACGAAAGATTGCTTTCCGTCGCAATAGCCGCTTCAACGACTTCCGGCCATATTATCAATGTCCATGTACTTAGCCATTATTTAGACTTCTGACAATTTATATGCAGGTTCAGTAAGCCATAAGTAATATAAAAATGCAATTGTCAGAACTGCACCTTGTGGTTCAAATTTCAACATTTTTATAACAACTTTGTAGACTTCTGACAGTCTTTAAGCCCCGACCTAGACTTCTGACAATAATTTTCCTCGATTCCTACAGTAAAAAACTATAACTTTACTAAATTTCAGGACTGCACCTTATCATTTTTTTCTAAATATAAATTTACGACTGACCGTCCACCCACGCCTCCCGCCCCGGGAGAGCGTTCTGACGGCAACGCTACGTACTTATCAGGTACCAAGGAGACATTTTGTACAAAATTCGTGAATGCACCTTATCAGTTCACTTTTTCGTAGCCAGCTCTCCGACTACTATAATTCAATTGCCATCTTCACACACAATCAAGCGACGCTTAAGGCACTCAATTCTCTAGAGGTCAATTCTAAACAAGTATGGGATTGTGTGTGTGCTCTAAACATGCTGGGTGACCGAAGTAAAGTTACGGTGGCCTGGGTACCGCGGCACGAGTGTAATAAGGGCAACGAGAAGGTAGAAGAAATGGCTAAGCAAGCTGCGTGATTGCCATTCGATGGACCGGAACCCTTCTGCGGCGTTGCAAAATCAGTAACAAAAGCGGCCACAAAAAATGGGTAGAGCATAATTCTAGGAACAAAAGAAGACGACCCAAGCTTAGAAAACGGACAATGAATATTGGTACATGGCACGTTCAAGGACTCTCCCAAAAATTGGACGATGTAATATCCGAAATAAAGAACGCAAAGATGGATATAGTGGTACTGACCGAAACAAAGAAAAAAGGAGTATGCTCAGAAAATCTAGGACAATATGACCACTTCTGCTCAGGGGTATCAAAATACAAAAGAGCCCAGCAAGGAGTGTCTATATTTATTCGTAAAAATCTGAGAAGGTGCTTCACATCCTCGCAAGCAATCAGTCAACGAATCATAAAAATGAATCTAAGTATACACGGAAATAAAGTTACAAGCATAGGAGCGTACGCTGTTAATGATGATGCCTTAGTCAATGATAAAGATGAATTCTTCGAGCAACTGTCATACGAAATCTCCAAAATTGGAACATCCCGAGAAATAATACTGGTAGAAGACCTAAACTCTAGAACGGAAAAGAAACAGCAAGATAAAATAGTGGAACGATTCGGAGAAGACACTGTAAATGACAATGGAAATAGACTCATCAATAGACTCATCAATATGTGCGACCAAAACAACCTGCGAATTCTGAACGGCTTTTCTCAACATCGAGAAATACATAAGTAGACCTGGGTGCAACACTCTAGAAACCTAAAAAATATCACAGATTATGTGATAGTCCGGCAAACTACAACACTGAAAATTCAGGACGTTAGAACCTATAGAGGCGCAGCGTGCGGAAGTGACCACCATCTTGTCAAATCCAAAATACTACCCTTCCGTGTAACGATGGAAAAAACACAAGCAAACAAGAACAAAGAAAGATAGAAATTAGGTACAACATAGATAGCTTTAACCAAGATAGCGTAAAGGAATTTTACAAAAAACGACTTGATGAAAAACTCAAGAAAGCTTTGAAAACACAGAAGATAAATACGTGTAACTTGAAAGAAGCTTCAAAAACGCCGCACTGGAAGCCCTGGGAGAATACACAAAGCACAATCGAAGAACACCATATTGGTGGGATGAAGAAATAGAAGAAATGATGAAAATAAAGAGAGACAAATACAACAGATTCCTCAACAAAAAGTCGGATCAATATAAAAAGAATACAAAACAGCCCAAAGGAAGGTACGCACAGCTATAACAAAAAAGAAGAACGAAAGCTGGGGAAGAAACTGCACAAGATTCAATACATACCTGGGAGGTAATAGAAGTACCGAAAGCTGGAAAATGTTGAGATCTCTTCGTCAAGAAAAGACGAAAGATATTATCTCAACAATAACGTTACAAGGATGGGATAAATACTTCGCGAAACTGCTGACTGAGCAAAGGACACAATATCAGCAATTACAACAGCCACAATCCGACACTTAAATACGAACCACAGCATCCCCACTTAGAATCAACACCAAATAAGTAAAACTGGTTTGTAAAGCACTGAAAAACAGAAAATCTCCAGGCCCCGGTAATATCCCCCCGGAGTTACTTAAACACGGTACAGAAAAGCTATATCGACAATTAGCGTGCCTGTTCCATAAATGCATTAATGGAGAAAGTTTGCCATAAGAATGGAGAACGTCGTACATAACAACGATACATAAGAAGGGAAGTAGAGACGTCTGTGGTAATTCTAGAGGGATCGCTGTGCTTGTTACTATTTCGAGAGTCTATGGTAAGCTACTGAAAAAGAGAATTGAGGATGAATATTATGATAGTGAGGCCGAAGAACAAGCTGGATTTAGAGCTGGTAGATCCACTGTGGATCACTTATTCACAATAACACAGAAAGTTAAGACAAAGACGGCACGGAATCAAGAAATACACCTCCTTTACGTAGATCTCAAGAAAGCGTACGATAGTGTATCCCAGCTAAAACTGGGAGGTTCTCGAGAAAACCAGCATCAGCATAACATTGATAAAAGCTGTTCGAGAACTCTATAAAAAGAACACAAGCCAAATAAAGAAAGGGCAGACATTATAAAGGGGTTCAACATTAACAATGGTCTTAAGCATGGTTGTTGCTTATTACCAACTTTGTTTAAAATCTATTTAGAACAAGCTCTGAAAACATGAAAAAAAAGGGCGAACAGATGGGAATACCACTGAACGATCACATACTATATACTCTCTGCTTCGCTGATGATCAAATAGTTCTAGCTCAAGACTACGACGACTTAGGATACATGACCCGTAAATTAATTGAAGAATACGATAAGTGGGGGCTGGAGGTAAATCTTCAGAAAACGAAATATATGTGCATTGGTGGAAAACAACAGGACCTTATCTTGGAACAACAACATCAGATAAAACACTGTAAGAAATACAAATATCTTGGAATACACATCACAAATGACGGCAGTTTGGATGAAGAAATCAAACACACAAACAACCAAGGAAGACAAGCAATCAGATAACTCAACAGCATTTTGTGAGATAAGGCAGTATCAAAACAAAATAAGCATAGAATTTACAACAGCATAGTGAAAAATGTCATCAGCTATGGTAGTGGCCTCTAAAGGAAAAAATTCGTAAGCCTTTTGAAGCCACCAAGATGAATTATTGGAGACGCGCCGCCGGAAAATCAAAACTGGAAAGAGTGAGAAATGAGAGAATTCGAGAAATTATGAATGTTAAACACAAAATGACGAAAGACATACAAATTAACCAATTTAGATGGTATGGTCACGTTCAAAGAATGGCGGAAGACAGAATACCAAAGAAAATACTAAATTGGACACCACAGGGAAGAGAGGAAGACCCAGACTGAGTTGGAGAGAAGGAATATATAGAGACATCAGAGAAAGAGGAGTAGATGAGAATCTCTGGACCGATCGATAACAATGGAGACTGGAAATCAGAAGACGGCGGAGAACGTTATAAACTGATTTATATATATATATATATATATATATATATATATATATATATATATATTGTATTGGTTTCTATATTTATTTATTATTTGAAACTGAAAAATCATTAAGCATGTATACCAACTCTATCAAAGGGTAGGGTTCAATTGCGTCAAATTTACTCTAATTATTGGATTGTGAAATTAAAATGAACAAACTTATGATTTCAGGAATTTTTTAAACATAGAAATTTATAAACAGAAAATGTGTACAGATATACTACAAAAAAATAAACTACTATTACTATGGAACAATTAAAATGTTTTTATAAATAAAGGCCTATTTTGATTTAGAGATCTCTAATATAATATTTTAAAACGGTACCTTTTATTTACTAAGTTTGTATCCACTCCAAACTAATCTTCACTCACAATTTCTTTATTGTCGTACCATTCAAATAAAGAATCCTGGAGCTGAAGTAATATCACCATCGCCCATCATCCACGGATGCACTACTGCAGGTACTACTCCAGAATTAAAATACGAATCGTACTCTTCTCCTCGATAACCTCAGCTACACTTTTTATCTACAACCACAAATCCAAGAAGTGAACTTTCATCTTTCCTTTCCAGTCCTTCTCAAATCTCCGATGTTTTCTCTACAGCATATATAGAATTGCACCACGGATCAAAACTGCAATTAACCCCCTTGCGGAGATCACTTGACGTTTATTTTCTACGAAAACTTTTCAAAAGTGAGTTTAACTGTTTAGGCTATATTTTTTATAAGTTTTTCTTTAAATTTTACCACATTTATGAGTAAAAATATAATATTCTTTCCCTTTGACGTTTTCCAAATCAACTGATGTTTTTGATTCCTATCATAATCTATCTCGTTGCGGGTTGCTATCGAAACTTTTCTATATCGTATGAATTGTATAAACATTGTGTGATTAACGACGATTCGCTGTTTATATTACAATAACCATGAATTTTTAAGCCGTATATGAAACATGAAAATGACAGTTTAGTATTAGAGATTAGAATATATACAGATGAATATTTTTATACATATAAATATTAACATAACTTATTTACTGTTTATTAAAAATTCCTGAAATCCCTTGCATAAAACAACATATTTACTAACTATATGAAAATTTGACGTGTTTCTTTTAAATTATTTCAAATTTCATTCTAATTTAGACGGATTCTTTTGAAATTATATCATGTACTGAATTATTAGTGCTAATTTCCGTTGAATCTGAATCAGATTTAAATATTTTCGATTCTGATGGTTCAACGAGTATATCGTCTGTTTCAATATCTTTGGTCAGATTTTCTTCAGTATTGTGGGATTTTGTTCACTGTTTTTACTATCAGCATCTAAAATTGATTTAGACATGTTTTTTTACAATGTATAAATATTCGTTAAAATGATGGCTAATAAAGTACAAGATGGAAAAATCAATATGACTTATTTCACTAATACTATTGGAATTCACCAGGCCAAAGACATGCGACATGAAGTTTAATTTTTCGACGAAATTGGTTGTTTCGGACGATATCGAAACAATTGTCAACTTATTAGAATTTGTATAATGTTCTCAATATATTGTAGAATTATCTAGAAACAGTCAGTTTTATTTATAAAAGTACTAACGAAACAGTTTATATCAGAACATTCGCCAAAATTCATGGCAGACATGATAAGGGAAGACAGGAAAACCATCAAAGCTGTTGTGAGGCTGTTAACATACCGTTATAAGCTTAATAGGCACCTAAAATTGATGAGGTTGACATAGGAATCCTTATGTAGATTCTGTCGATCAGAGGAAGAAACTGTGGAATACATTATATGTCACTGCGACAGTTTAACAAGCGTGCGGTTCTTGGCACTAGGCATGGTTGGTAAAGTCACTAGCAAGGAACTGCATGAAAGATTCAGTCTTTAAGCGGACAGGCTTCATAATATACGAAGAATAAGGCTGGAAATTGTAATCAAGATTCAGAGGACCACAATCGATCTGAAAATGTCGTAGCGAAATAGGCCATAAGCCACCTCAGTGAAATCTATCTATCTATCTTTCTGAGCAACCAAGGGTTTGCCGAAATGACATGAGTCGACAAGGAAAGGCCAATTTTGAATGAATCATTTACCATGCGGAAAGTCTGTGAAAGTGTTCCTCGCAAAATACGGCATCACGGTGCTGGAATATCCACGGTACTCGCCCGACCTTGCCCCTTGTGACTTTTTCTATTGAATAAAGTCAAGTCGGTTCTGAAGGGGACAAGATTCTCAGCCAGCTGACAGAGGAGGACTTCCAGAACTGGTTTCAGCAATGAAAACGTATGGAGTACTGCAGTGATTGTCAAGGGGAGTGCATTTAAGGCGATAAAAC
This sequence comes from Galeruca laticollis, assembly GCA_963921935.1. NCBI lineage: Eukaryota > Metazoa > Arthropoda > Insecta > Coleoptera > Chrysomelidae > Galeruca > Galeruca laticollis. Next base: position 39,822,368 of record OY998175.1, on the reverse strand, counting down.
TTCTGCTGTAATTGGTGACGAATAAAAAAGTGTCCAGCTATCTAATAGCCACACCCTGTATATTTGATTCCAGTGTAGGGGATGGTTAAATTGAGCAATCAACAGACATAAAGCAAAAATTTATATAATCTTCTGATTTCATCATTGTATAACGACTATAGACAAATTTATAAACTTATACAAGAAGTTACACTTGAATCAATTTTTTATCATACAATTAAATATTTATTTACTTCACTACTTTGTTTATCGTTAGGATATATAATTTACCTTTTGTTCCTTGAACTGTAGTCGTAATATGAATGTCGTCGATATAGGTGAGTGGTGTTGTATATAAAATGACAGGTCGATCAATGCCACCATAGTTAAAAAAATCGAAAGTGTACGAGAGCATCTTTCTTCCACTAAAACCATTAATAAATTTGCATTAATCATGTTTTATTCAAATAAGATTAAAAGCTTATATAATTATCAATTAAAGATTTTTTTATTATTAGCCTAAATGGCTTTCAGTACTTTGCTGGTGATGTAGAGTTCCACCAAATGGAATTTACAAAAAATCAAAACTATATTGTAAATACTCACCTGGGTAAACTCGAAATAGAACCTTGGGGAATACTGCTACTATCAAGCGTAGTATCGACAATCACTCTCAAAACATTTTCTTTATCTAAATTTAGGTATGAGGTTATATCACTAGCAAACGGTAAATGTCCAATCTTGTGAGTTATCGCCAATAAACCATTAATGTACTAAGAATTAAAATATTAAAATAAACATTAAAAGCGTTATTATGGAAACAATTTATGAAGTTGTCTCAAGTTCGAAAGTTATCGGAAATAACTTTCACAAGAGATGCAGGCATATTAAAACATGAGGTGTCCCAACTAAAATTCACAAATTTACCAAAAAAATTTGTTTTTGATTTGATGCAAAAATGTTACTTGAAATAAGCATGTGCAATTGGTCCTGTGCCATTGGGATTTCTTATATTTACTGTTATTTTTTTTTCACAATAATCTAAGCGGTTTTCTGAAAAAATGTCGTTAAAAATAAAAACAAAATCCTGTAAAGTATTGATAAAACAACTCACTCTGGTTTCAATCAATAATGATTTATTCTTCCCGTCAAAAGATATCTCTTAATCTTCACAATATATTTTTAATAATGATTCGTAGCCCATTTACTTGACTTAACCAAAACTTCTATCTATTTGTTTACTCAACGCTTTTTACACAATATTTTATACAGTGACGGGCAAATGTGTGGAACCAAGTAAATATCTCTGGAATTATTAGAGATATCAAAATGAAATTTGGAAGTGGGCTACTACAGTAAATTGCCTATTTGTTTTCATATCTTTTAACAATTTTGAACTTCCGGTTTTACCGGAAGTAATGTCGATTTTAAAATTTGCAATGGAACACCCTGTATATTATTTTAGTTTCTGATGAAACATTTTATTACGAATACAAAAATATCGGCTTCGATATTTTTTATTTCAATGCCTACCGAGATAATAACAGAAAAGTAGGGTAAAGTACCCAATCATTGGCACTTTAAGACACCGACTCGGGCTTTTGCCGTACGAAAATTTAATAACAAAGCGTGCAGTTATTAAACTCAACCTTAAGTTATCAGTACATGTTTTCTTATTCAAGAATATCCTCAAAAAATTATAAAATACAGATAAATTTAGTTTTTTATATTAAAATGCCAAAATCGCCCATTTTCCTAATATTGTCACCAAAATTCTAAATATTGGCACATGTTGATCTAAATGTTGGCACAGTATCAGTATTTTGGAAAAAATCGTAATTGAGATTGGAAGTAATAATTAGTAATTATATAAAATGGAATTTATTCGAGCAAATCTACCAATATGTTACAAAACACACAACAAACCAAGTTTTTTCCGATTGGGAAATACAAAATCTGCTTTAAAGTTTAAAAAAAGTAATTTTGATTTAGTTACATAGGAATACGAAATAAAAGTAGGTAATTTTTACTGGTCTTATTGTCCAAATTGGTCTAATAATTACTATACTCCAGATTTTCCTGAAATATTTTCGGCATGTCGGGTCAAACAAATGATGCACTTAAACTTTTCCTTATACAAGTTCTTTTTGTTTAGACACTTGACATGAAATGTTCTTTGACAAGTTTGGCATTGAATGCCAATATTCGTTAAATATATGGCGTTAACACATATAAAACATAGTCCTTTAGTTGCAGCAATATTATTTTTTGGATAAACATCTGGCTCGCATTTGTCTTCCATGGTAGACGTCAAATTTCTTATGTGAGGTGGTTTTTGTTCTCTTGTGACGTTGTGTTGGAAGTTTTTGAGTACTTGATATAAGAAGTGGCTTAGTTATTTCACTCCTAGGAGTTTCATCGTTTTCTTTAGATTTTAATGTGTCATTTGGTGTAAATAAAGTTTTTCGAGATACTGTTTTACCACCTTGTTTTTTATTTACATTATTTGTTTTGACTTTTCGCTTTTTTATTTCTTTATTTTTGTTGAGTTTATTCTGCTCTCTTTTGGCTTTATTTTGTGCTTTTTTCAGTTCTTCCTCTTCCTTTAAGAGAATTTTCTCTTGTTGATTTTTTTTGTACACTGTTGAAGAAATAACAAAACTAGATCGTTCAGTATTACGATTTCCTTTTCTTACTGGTGTTTCTGGTACATTTAAAAACTGATCAATTGGTATATCAATGCCATTTTTCTGTAATGAAGTGTTAATGTCGTCTTCCTCACTCTGTGTTAAAATTAAACTTATTTCAGGATCACCAGTAGATCCATTTGCTTGTCCTGAAGCAGTAGAGTCGTTCTCATTTAACAAAATTATTTGGTCCATATTGAATATTTCGTTTTCATGTTTTGGTAATACAATTTCTTCAGATAAAAGAACATCTTTATCGGCGACATTTGCCGTCGCCAAAATTTCAGTATGTTGAGCACTTTCTTCGTCCCGCACTATGTTCTCAAATAAGAATATTTCAGGTTCTCTGCTGGTATTTTCCTCAAATACAATAGGCATGATATTAATTTTAACATCCGAAAAAAGATATGCCTGTTGAAACTAATCTTTATTATTGTTAGTGCTGATATATTCATAAATTTGGCAAATAATGCTAAAATAATTACAGGAACAACTACTACTGATTTTATATTTTATTTATTTTTGCAAATCTTCCTGAAAGAATTGCAAAATGACTCCATCAGTATTCAGTTTTTTAAGTTTTTCACTTGTAAAAACTTCCTTTGCAAGCGTATTCTTACCAAGACATTTACTTCAGATACTTCTCAATGTTTTGAAACCACCCTCGAATATCCTTTTCAGCGACAACTGAAGAAGCTGAAGTGACACCTTCCGCTGTACGTTCTCGTAGATTGGGATGACGTTTCATAAAAAGTTTATACCAATGAATGCCAGGAAAATTGTTCCTTGAAGGGAGTTTGTCTCTTATTATTATCTAGAAACGACTTAACCGTAATTTGGAGGTCACTTTGGCGTCTTGGAAACCCCTTTCTATCATTGTCTAGAATCCAGTTGACTATTTTTATTTCCTCCTCTTTCGTGAGGTAGGTACTTCTACCTTTTTCAGGTTTTGTAAACTTGCTACCAAGTCGAAATTGCAAGGTAGATCGTGGAATTCCGTACTTCTTAGCAACGGACTTTGTTGCTTTCCCCGGATTCAATTTCCTGTAGAAGAAGAAGAATAAGATTTTCTTCATTGTAGGAAGAAACACTTTTTTTGTACCTGCAAAACATAGGTAGGTATGCTTTTTACTATAAAATGATTCAGTTTAAGATTGTTAAACGGTGTTGAAAAATGATAAAAAATACCCATTATTTGTAAAATTAGACAAAAATTACGGTGACTGTTGACTATTTTTGATTTAGATTGCATACCGTATTAAGTATAGGAAATTTTATAATTGTTAAATTTTAGTGCATTTTGCTTGCACCAGAAAATAATATTCTTGGCATGTTTCCAATTATGTCGGTACGGTGCCAAATATAGGTTTTAATAACTTTTATTGTTCTTAATGTTGGCACCCTAAATTATATATATATTTTTTGTACAAATAATTTTAGCTCTTTTGTTGATTTAAGTAAACCATATTTACTTTCTAAAAGTTTTTGTCTAACGTCTAAATAATTTTTTTAATAAAATCGCATACAATATTATAAATCAGATTTCTTAAGTACTTGCTTAGCAAATCCAAAAAAACGAAAACAGGAAAAAATTATTTCCATACCTTTTTGTGACTTTGCTGGATAAACTGAAAGTGGGTTATGTTATACTTTTTCTGTTTTTATTAGATTTTTTAGGCATTTTGATCTAAAACAAGAAATATACACAGTGCAAATATTTGGAACTAAAAATAGACAGAGCACCATGTTCTTTGGCACAGGGTGTCAATAATTCCAAAATTGCAAATTATAGTTCTAATAATTGGCACACCTTTTATTAATACTTAAATAATTAAAAACGACTAACAGATTAAAATAATCATTATTTACTACCTTAAATAACATATGTAATATATAAGAATAATTATTAAGTTGTTTTTTAAACCATAAAAGTCTATTTCAATTCACTCACATGCTTATTCTGATATCAAATTCTTACCGTTTTACTGGAAGGTCGCATACACTTTAAGAAATTCACAACAAAACTAATGTTGAGTACAAAAAGTAATAGGTGTATGCATTTTAGCGTAGTTGCCAGATTAATAGTATATTATGAGTTTTTGACAAATACGTCAAACGTAAACAAACTTTTAAGAAATGCAGGGATGATGCCAATGATTGGAATGGTGCCAACATTTGGGTATGTTACCCTAACTAAGGAAAGGAAAAATTTGATGGTAGCTAGTAGTCCATGAAAGTCATTGTAGAAGTGACAGTATTTGTCAAAATAAGTTATTAGTATTTGTATTTGAACGTAAAAAGATTGTATTGTTTTAATTGGATCGTAAAATGGCCGAATTAAGTGAAAGAGAAAAAGAAAAAGGACGCATCAAGAAGTTTGTGACCTTTTTAACATTGTTCATCCGAATGCACAAATATCATGTTCAGTAGTGACGAAAACTCTGCGAAGGTACCACACAAGTGGAAAAGCAATTTACCAAAAAGTGGACGGTCAAAAAGTGCATGTAATGAATATGTAGCTCAAAATGTTGCTATATCTTTGGAAGAAAATCCTCACTTATCCACTACCGACCTCGCCAATGTGCATGGAATTAGCCGTCGTTTAGTAAGAAGGATATTAAGGTGGGAAAAATATCATCCATACAAAATTCGCCTCGTTTAAGAACTATCCGAAGACGATTTCGACAGACGTTTACAATTTTGTGAAACGATGATGGATATTTGCAACCGTGATAATAATTTTATAAGAAATGTGGTGTTTTCAGACGAGGCTACATTTTGTTTAAACGGTACGGTTAATCGACATAACTGTCGCTACTGGTCGCAAAGTGATCCTCATTGGGTACAAGAGGCTCATACACAACATCCCCAAAAATTGAACGTTTGGGCCGGCATTTATAACAACAGAATTTCTTACAAGAAATTTTAAACGGAGATAGGTATTTACAGCTCTTAGAGACACAAGTAATTCCGGCATTGGAGTTAAATGGACAATTACCAAATAAAATCTGGTTTCAGCAGGATGGAGCACCACCCCATTACGCTCGCATTGTTCGAGATCATTTAGATAGGACATTTCATCACAGATGGATTGGAAGAAGGGGTACTTATGAATGGCCTGCACGACGTCCAGACCTTAATCCACTAGACTATTTTCTGTGGGGTTATTTAAAGTCTAAGGTTTATGTTGATAGACCAAATAATTTGCAAGAATTAGCTGCAACAATAACTCATGAGATCCAGAGAATTCCACCAGCAGTAATAGCTAATGTTACTAGAGAATTAACAAACCGACTTGCCTATTGTCAAGAAGTAAACGGTGATCAGTTTGGGAAATTTATAATATGTACAGGATTGGTAAACATAAAGAAGGACAAACATTACCGAGGTCAGTTATTGTTACTTTTGTGTCACTATTGAAAAAGAAAGAAATATTCAATGCCAGAACAAACTTAAAGGGTTCAAATATTTTTATAAATGAAAATTTAACAGAGGGAGCATACAAGCTCCTGAAAGCCGCAAAAGCAAAATATGGAAATCGATCAGCATGGTCTATGAATGGCAGAATTTTCGTGAAGTGTGACAACGCTGTCAAGCTGATTCAGAATGTGAAGGATTTGACCAAGTAGAAGACAGGAACTATTATCAACAACGATTCTTTTTTGCAGGACTATTTTTGTTTTGTTTTGTTGTCTCTTTTTCAGTTTATAGAATAAATTGCTTTCGGCTAAAGGCCCCATTACACGATGGGAAAGGCTTATTGTAAATTAAAGTTTTTGAAAATAGCTTTCACATATTTCTTATTTCAGATAGTATTAATACGTTTATTTTTTCATTTATAATTTATTTTTAAGATTTGGAAGTAAAGATTGGAATTGGATTTCTTTCAAGTAGGGTGCACTTCTTTATTTAGAAACAAAGTATGTTTTTTTTTTCACATGGCTAAAGAACTTACATGAAGAAAAATTACTATTTTAACTTGTTATCTAACATAACTAACTGACTTGTTAATTGAAAATATTTGTTATTGAAGTATTTCGTAATGGATTGTTGTTTAGTTTTTGATATGAAATATCTTTATTAAAATTTCGCTTTACGGCAGTAATTCTGATTTTTAAATTAAATTATTTTAGGGTAGAGTGCGAGTTCACATAAGACTCAACATGTCGAAACTTATTAACATTTATTTCCAAAACTGTAGAGGATTGAACACTAAATGTTCTGAATTTCTTATGAACTCTTTGATTGGTGATTTTGATATAATAATAGCAGTGGAAACATGGTTACAGGATGGAGTGGGTGATGGAGAGATAATAGATTTAGGAAGGTACAATTTGGTAAGATGCGATAGAGATTTAGAAATTGCAAATAAAAAAACCGGCGGAGGTGTTTTTCTAGCAATTAAAAAACAATATAAAATATTAAAAGTTATTAAAAAACAAACACTTTTTGAAGCAGTTATAGTTGAAGTTAAAGCAAAAGGTTGCAGGCACGTTTTTTGTGGGGTATATATACCTTCTGGAAGTTTAATTAACGTGTATGAATCAGCTTTTGAATTTTTACAGAATAATATGAAAATATCCGATAATGTTTACATTTTTGGAGATTTTAATATACCTGATATAACTGGAATTAATTTTAATAAAATCATATCAAACGAAATACTTGAGAGTTTTCGTGATTTTATGGATTTTAATGGCTTCACACTATATAATAACATAAAGAACAAGCATGGAAGAACATTAGATTTAGTAATTTCTTCGGAGAACAATTTACATAATTGTACAGTTAATAGAGATTTTGTGCCATTTGTTAAAGAAGATGAATATCATCCTGCTCTTGAAATTTGTATAAAATGTATAACAATTGGGGGGACGGGTAAAACCATGAATAATATTGCTGAAGATTGTATAAGATACAACTATAAAAAAGCTAACTTTCTTACCTTAACGGAGCGTATCAGGGACGCGAGTTGGGATATGGTACTGAACGAAAATCTAGATGTGAACCGAGCTTTGAATAATTTTTATAGAATTTGGAATAACATTATAGAGGAATGTGTCCCAAGATATGTTCATTACAAAAAATCTAAAATGTATCCCATTTGGTTCACCAACGATATAAAAAGTACTTTAAAAGAAAAAGAGAGGTATCGAAAACTGAAAAATATTTCCAGTTATTTTAATGATAAATACATAAAAGTGAGACGAAAAGTAACTAAGCTTATAATAATTGAAAAAAAGAAATATATTAATGAATTAGAGCAGGAAGTAACTTCTGATATCAATAATTTTTGGAATTATATAAAGAATAATAGGAAAAACTCTAATAGTGGTAAATTTATATATAACGGGGTAGAGGTAGCAGAGGAAAAAACTGCAGAAACATTTGCATCATTTTTCGCGTCAGTGTATGCTGACAAAAAAGCCTCTTACAATTTGCTCTTGGATTCTGACTTAGATGTAACAAATAATACATTCGTATTGAATTCTGTTAGTGAGTTAGAATTCGATTTGGCACTAAAAAAGCTGAAACCCAAAAAGTCGGAGGGAACTGATGGAATACCACCATATATACTAAAGGCATGTGGCGAGTGGGTAAGTCAGCCTTTGATACATATTTATAACCTTATTTTAAAAACTAGTATATTTCCCTCAGTCTGGAAAACCGGATTGGTATGTCCCATATTTAAGTCCGGTGATAAAATGAACATCGAAAACTATCGACCTATTTCAATTATGTGTGCCCCTGCCAAGCTTTTTGAACAGATATTATATTGTAAATTGTATACACATGTTGAAAAGTATATAGTACCTCATCAACATGGATTTGTCTCACAAAAATCATCTAATACAAACCTGTTTCTTTTTAGTAATCATGTATTTGAGTCATTGGAATGTAAATCTCAGCTTGATGTTATATATACGGATTTCAGCAAGGCATTCGATAAAGTTGACCACGACATATTGCTAAGGAAATTGGGTGGTTTTGGATTATCATATAACCTACTTTGTCTATTTAAAAGTTATCTAGAAAACAGATATATAGTTACTAAATACAACGGAAATGCATCGGGGAAATTTGAGGCAAATTCTGGAGTGCCTCAAGGTTCCAACCTTGGGCCGCTTCTTTTTGTACTTTTTATTAATGATTTGCCTAAAGTACTAGTATCTTCAAATGGCCTTATATTCGCAGATGACTTCAAAGTATTCAAAAAAATAGAAACAGTGAGAGATTGCGTTATGTTACAGAAGGACATTAATAGGGTGTTTGAATGGAGTTATAAAAATAAATTAAATTTCAACCTACGCAAATGTTCTGTTTTAACTATAACGCGTATTAAGCAACCGTGTCTCTTTACTTATTTAATGGGGGGTCAAAGCTTGCAACGCTGCACTGAAATCAAAGATTTAGGCATAACTTACAACAGTACATTCTCATTTACCAGACACATTGAAAATATAGTGAAGTCAGCTAATAAAATGTTGGGTTTTATAATAAGACAATCTGATATTTTTACTAATTTTAATACACTTAAACTTTTATTCTATAGTTTGGTTAGGAGCAAGTTGGAGTTTGGCTCATTAATTTGGTTCACGGAACCTCAAAGTAATTTGAATAAATTAGAAAAAATTCAAAATAAATTTTTAAGGTTACTCTATTTTAAAAAGCATCACGTGTACCCTGACTACCAGATAATTAGAAGTACAACTCTCAGAAATGAATTTAAGATATTATCCCTTGAAAATAGACGACAACTAGCAGTATTGATATTCTTATATAATATTATAAATAATAGAGTTAACTCCCCTGAGCTTTTGTCTTTGATTAGATTCAACGTGCCACCTAGACGAATGCGCCAGGTTACAATGTTTAATATTCCTTCATCATTCAACATCTCGAGATCACCTACGGTGAACATGTTTCGACTTGCGAATCGATTCAATACATTGATGGATCTAGAATGGACAGTTTCTACCATAATTTTTCGCAAAACAATCTTGGAGCAGCTAATCTTTATATCTCTATGAAGAACTTTAAAGGTTGTGTCAATCCTCATACAGTTCAATTAATCTTGGATAAACTATACGAATACAATTACATGTTTGTCTACTTTTTGTGAATCTTATAAATTCTGTAAATTCATTTTATTACGTAAAAATGTATTATTTTGCACAATGTATCGTATTACATATTTATTCATGTAATAAAACCGTAAGGTTTGTATGAATAATAAATAAATAAATAAATAAATAAATAAATAAATAAAACATCTAATACATTAATTTTAGTTTAGTTAAGTTTCAATGTTTTGAAAATCACTAAGTTTCAGTTAATAATTATGATTATTTCTTTAATGGATATTAGATTTTTCCTTTCCTTAGTTACTTTTCTGTTAATATCTCGGTATGTATTGAAATAAAAAATATCGAACCCGATATTTTTGTATTCGTAATAAAATGTTTCATCAGAAACTAAAATATTATACAGGGTGTTCTATTACAAATTTCAAAATCGACATTACTTCCGGTAAAACCGGAAGTTCAAAATTTTAATAAAATAGGCAATCTACTGTAGTATCCGCCTTCCAAATTTCATTTTGATATCTCTAATAATTCCAGAGATATTTACTTGGTTCCACACATTTGCCCATCACTGTATAAATATTAAATATAGTTGTGTTGTATGTCTAAATGCTGACTCTAATAGTCCTTGACCCACATATCTTTTAATGTTTATGACTAACTAATTTAATATACAGGGTGTTACATCCCTCTCCCCCTTAGGGAGAATGAATTATGTTTGGCCAGCCTTAAGCCATTCATCTAAGAGTTTTTTGATTACGCGGAAGAGTTTTGGTTAAGGCAGATGATTCATAGAGCTACGTAATGGATCTACAGAATATAGTTAATTATTAAAATTGATATTTTAGCTCCTTAAAAGTAAAAACATGCATGTTCAACAAAAGAAAATAATGAAGAATTAACAATTGTAAAAACAATATTGCATAAAATAGTTAATGGTTAAATGTCCTAGTTTTTATTAATCACTGTTCTGGATTATATACTCGTATATCCAACCGATTCTTATGTACAGTGGAATTTTTCCGTCCCCCAGCGCTATTGTACAGTTTGGATCTGCAAATTCTACTACCAAGTACGGACCACTATATCTTTCACAGAATTTTGTTCCGTTTTCTTTTTTTAGAAGAACGAGATCTCCTTTATTCACCTTAACATAATTAGCTGTTTTATCCCACAGTTTTTTTCTATCTAATTTAATTTCACATAAAATGTCTCTAGCTCTGTTATGACCTACTTGCAGTCTATAACGAATTTCCTGCTCATAAGCATTATTGTTGTATTTCGGTTCTATTGTATTACCTTTTAGTTCATCTGGCAGTGTTGCACTTTTGCCGTATAGTTGTGATACGTGCTAGGGGTGGTATTAAAACAAAATGCATAATATTGACACCACGTATGCCAGTTTGTATGCGCTTCGTTTATACAGTGTCCGTAAAGTATGTAACAAATTCATTTTCAGCTAAACAGCCATTTTAAGAAATACTCCTGAAACACGTCGATTTTTGATTCCAATTTACCGTATTTTAAAATAATAATCTAATATACAGGGTGAATTACTTTCGAGTAATGACGTCACCGTCATTTTTTTTAAACGGAACACCCCCATTTTGTCTCAATTTCCGTATTACTCTAGCTGAGCTGATTCCAAAAATGTATCACATGTTGATTCCAATTGGTACAGGGTGGGAAAAAATAGTTTTGTGTGTGCTCATAAAGTAACGCGTAACATTCTTTATTAGTAAAATTAACAATATTATCAAAAATACTTATTGTCTAGCGGACAGAATATGATGAAATAGATGACTTTATAAATGTTCGAACTGCAGCTCTTGCTGTATTCGACAGTAACCCAAACGGTGTACAAATTCTTGTTAAAGCTTGTTTATTGTTGTCCGAATTCTCTCTTTTAATTCTTGAATACTTGCTGGTTTCGTTTGATACACAACATTCTTCAGATGACCCCACATGAAATAATCCAAAGGATTGAAATCTGGTGACCTCGCTGGCCATTCAATAGGTCCACGTCTACCAATCCACCTGTTAGGAAAAATTTCATCTAGGTACCTTCTAACATCTACAGCATAATGTGGAGGTGCACCATCCTGTTGGAACCATAAACTTTCATCACAACCTCCAGGATTACGTCTGCTGGGAAACAAATTACGTAAAGTTGGTACGAGATACCCCTTAAAAACTCAAGGTACGTTGCCCCGTTCAAATTACCTTCGATAAAGTAGGGTCCGATGATTCGATTTCTTACAATTCCAGCCCATACATTTACCTTTTGCGGGTATTGTGTATGATGATCACGCATCCAGTGGGGGGTTTCTTTTGCCCAGTATCTACAATTCTGATGGTTAACCTCGCCATTTAACGTGAAAGTGGCCTCATCAGAAAAAATAATGTTTTGTATCAAGAGAGGGTCTCGGTGACATTTATCCATCATTATTTCGCAATATTGGATTCTTTTATCGGGATCATCTTCGTTTAATTCATGTACAAGTTTGATTTTATAAGGATGCCATTTTTCAAGCTTTAATAATTTGTGTACCGTTGTTTTGCTAACACCGATATCGCGACTAACTTTACGTACAGAAGTATGCGCGACATCTTCAAAACTAAGTAAAACATCTAATGCTGTATCAGCATTTGCAGAGGGACGACCTGATTTGCGTACACTTTCAACCGTATTTCTGGATATTTATCATTAAACAAATTGCACACTTCCATCTGAGTTCGCGATCTGTCTCCATAGCCAATCATCCTGAGTATTTCAATTTTTTGTTTTACACTTAACTCCATTTCTAAATCAAATTGAATTTAAGCAATAATTGAAACATTCACGAATACCAAAAATATTGTAGTACTAAACTGTCACTGAACATCAATAAATTATTAAACAAATAATGACATTTTACAAATAACTAGACGACTATGTTTTTTTAAAATTGATAAGACATAATTTCTTCCATATTCTGTCTGCTAGACCACAATTACCAAACATGTTTGGAAGCAGCTCATTTTTATTAATCTAAAAATGTAACATACTACAGGGTGTTACATTTAAGCCAATTGCCGCTAGACAATAAGTATTTTTGATAATAATGAAATTAACTGTCTCGACCCTTACTTCGTGGAATCTGCTCATATTAGTGTTTTAAATGAAACTCACGGTTTCTAGTTAATTCCACAATATAATAAAAGTTATTGAAAATTCTAAAAATTGACAATTGTTTCGATAAATCAATATCATCGTCAGAATGACAGAAGTTACATTTTATTTGATGCCTACCTGATGTTTAGTAGTTATTTTTGGCTAGACCAAGAAGTGACCTAACTTGTGATTGACTTAATATATGTTCATAGACAAAAGAAGAAGATGTGATATTACAAATATTGAAGCTTAGATATTATTAGCCCTATGGTGGTATCCTGGATATCATTTTTCCAATTAAGATCAGTATAACTGTGCAATGATATAGAAAACCAGGAAAACTATATCTGTTAATCTTTACAATAAATTATCACTTAAGAAGACAGTTTATTAGTGGAGAACTTCCTAGATTTTACTGTTCATTGACAACTTCATATTGTGGGTTTCTTAAATGTCTTCTTATTTCCAATTCTTCAAGGAAATCCAGTTTTTGTTACTTTTCACAAATATGCAGCACTTTTAGTTTTGTGTTAGGTGTCAATGAATGATTGGTGTCAAGTAGATGTTTTGCATAGTGGGATTTATCTGGTTGTTTTAACCTGTATGCTCGTAAGTGTTCACTGTATCGGATTTCAAAATTCCTAAGGGTCTGACCCAAATAGACAGCATTACATTCTGGACATTTGAGTTTATATATACCTGACTTCTTTAATAGGGGTATTTTTGTTTTTACATTTAACAATTTTGTACTAACGTTACTTTCTGTTTTAAAAGAACTTGTTGTATTCGTTGCTGAAGATATTATCTTTGAAATATTATTAGAAATACTTCCTGCATATGTGATGGTTTTATAAATTTTTATTTCACTAGCTTGTTTAGGAAATATTAGTTGTAATGCCACTTTTTCCTCTTTTTTTCTAATTAGCTTATTTATCATATTTGATGGATAACCGTTGGATCTTGCTAAACTTAGACAAATAGCAAGGTCCAACCTAACACAAAACTAGAAGTGCTGCATATTTGTGAAAAGAAACAAGAACTGGATTTCCTTGAAGAATTGGAAATTAGAAGACATTTAAGAAACCCACAATATGAAGTTGTCAATGAACAGTTAAATCTAGGGAGTGATCCACTAATAAACTGTCTTCTTAAGTGATAATTGTAAAGATCAGCAGATATAGTTTTCCTGGTTTTCTATATCATTGCACAGTTATACTGATCTTAATTGGAAAAATGATATCCAGGATATCACCATAGGGCTAATAATATCTAAGCTTCAATATTTGTAATATCACATCTTCTTCTTTTTTCTATAAACATATATTAAGTCAATCACAAGTTAGGTCACTTCTTGGTCTAGCCAAAAATAACTACTAAACATCAGGTAGGCATCAAATAAAATGTAACTTCTGTCATTCTGACGATGATATTGGTTTATCGAAACAATTGTCAATTTTTTAGAATTTTCAATAACTTTTGTTATATTGTGGAATTAACTAGAAACCGTGAGTTTCATTTAAAACACTAATTTGATAATAATGTTAATTTAACTAATAAACAATATTACGCGTTACTTTATGAGCACACACAAAACTATTGTATTTTTGTCCACCCTCTACCAATTGGAATCAACATGTGATACATTTTTGGAATCAGCTCAGCTACAGTAATCCGAAAATTGAGACAAAATGGGGGTGTTCCATTTAAAAAAAATGACGGTGACGTCATTACTCGAGAGTAATTCACCCTGTATATTAGATTATTATTTCAAAATACGGTAAATTAAAATCAAAAATCAACGTGTTTCAGGAGTACTTCTTAAAATGGTCTGTTTAGCTAAAAATTAATTTGTTCCATACTTTACGGACACAGTGTATAACTTCGAACATATTCATTGTACACCATATAATTCCATTTACAGCCCCACCTATAGTTTGACTGTTGAAATGCTGCGTTTGATTGAGAGTTCGAAATGTTATTTAAAACATCGTTTTCATATTCTAGTCCCATGTCGGTTCTTATCTCCTTCATGAGACCATATATCAAGATGAATTTCGCAAAAATAGCTTCTGCAACTGTTACAGCCTCTTTATTTGGTATTGGAATCATTACTACATATTTGGAGAGTTTACATTGAATAGTTACCGTATGAATTACCGGAATTTGATTTAGTGAATGGACCAATAGTTTCGATACATACAATATCAAATGCTTGTTGAGGAGTAGGAGTTAATACTAGTGGTTCCACATGCTTTGTTTTTCCCTTATTTATTTGACATTTATGACAAGTTTTTACGAATTCAGCTACATACATCCTTTGACATATTTGCCCATTTATAATTAGCCTTTAACTTGTTAATTAACCTTTTTTGACCACAGTGTCCTCCAAAGAGTGGATTATCATGGTATCTCTTAATTAAATCTAACTTTTCATCTTTGTTCACAATTCGTGAGGGTACATCACATAACACAATTGATATGTGTTTCGAAATTTCATTTCCTTCACTTTTGAACTCCTGTTCAGTGCATTTTTTAGATATAAAATCATTCGTAAACAGTTTCACCTTCCTAATGTTATTTTTAACTGCCAACCTATCTAGTTGGTACAACGCTTGTCCAAGCTCAAGGCTGTTTTCTGCAGTTTGCACTACTCGTTCCTGCATCAGCAATTTACCCTTATGTTTCACGATCATTTACAATGATGTGGGATTCTTTTCGATGAATTGCAGAGTAGGCAATGTCAACACCTCGACATTATTATTCACTTTTGAATCTTTTAGATTACTTGATTCAATCTTTTGCAATTTCACATTATTTGTGTTAATTTGTTGCTTATTTCGGACCATTGATCTTGTTGATGCTAAAATTTGTGAATTATCCAGTTGCATTTGCTTTAATTCTGATATAGTTATTCGAGAAAGAGAATCGGATACGTTATTTGTACCTTTTATGTACTCTATTTCAAAGTCATATCCTTCTAGATCTAATCTAATTCGTGTTAGTTTGGAAGAAGGGCCTTTCCTTGCGAATCAATGTTGGAATGGTTTATGATCTGTGCACCATATAAGTAACATTTAAAATAATTTATTACTCAATGAATGGAGGTTAATTACTTTGATAGTACAGCTTTGTTGGCCAGAGGCAAGGGGCCAATTGGTCAGGCTTATTTCAAGTAACATTTTTGCATCAAGTCTAAAACAAAAATATACATTTTTTTTGGCAAATTTTTGAATTTTATTAAATAAATATTTTTATATACGTTTTAAAAAAAAGTGTTGAGTACAAAAATTGTAAAACGTGCTTTTTGCTTCAGATCAAAAACAAAGGAAGTACGATTTTTTTCAACTTTGACAGGTCGCCTTTTGTTTCTACTGTGCATATTTGGCCCGTTAACGAACTCGTCCAAAATTTTGACCCAAGTTATTTTTGTAGCGATTTTGGTTTCTATCCATCAAAAACCGCGCCCTCTATCGTGCTTACAAATTCCATTATTCCGCCTACATAAGTAAATAGAATATATTTTATTTTGAATTTTGTCGCGCTTCGTGTAGTAATAACCTTAAATACATTTTATTACTTCACCTTATGTATAGTATATGTGATAACTACCAAAACCGTCAATAAAACTTTGCGCGATAATCTCAAATGACTCTAGAAAGAATAAAGTTTCCATTTAATAAACAATTAAAGTAATAGAATCTAAATCACAAAAAAAATTTAAATCATGGAAAATACCATGTCGCTTATTAAATTCATCCAACTTTGTATATTTTCAGTTATTACTCATACAGAATCATTCTTCAAAATAATTCTTAATGTATTCACTGAAATTTATTCAGATAAAATTTTTATATATAGGTACTGCTATATTATTGATGTTTATATTATTATTAATTTTTATTTAATTATTTATTGTATTTTAAATTCTAGTAGCACAGATTTTCATTTTCATTTTATATTACAATTTTTTTAAAATATAGAAAAAGATATCCAATCTCTTCAGTCTATTTGTGGGTTCAAATTATATTATATACTAAATTTTTACATATTATGTAAAAACTACTAATTAACTATTTCTAATATTAAATACATTCAGTCCTCAAAATTGTCCTTTTCTAACAAATCCTTCTATAGTCCGTTTCTAACTTCTCCAGTTTACACACAAAGAACATTCACATTGTCCCAAAATTGTCTCTTAACTCCTCCAGCCCCTTCAAACATGTTCACTACCTAATTTTCGTTCTTCTCTGTCCCTCACTTATAAATTTGTTTTACTTTTTAATGTCTATTACTTCTTCTGACCAACACTTCTTATCATAAAATATTTACATTCCTAATCCTCAATTTTACAATCTTAAGCAAACTTAAAACACATTTTCCAAAATTTTTATCTCCTACGTGACATTCCTCTCTTGAATTTTTAACTTCATGTCACCAATGTATATTTTTGGTTATGGAACTGTCACATTATACATCATCATGCTATTAAAAGTTTGTAACAATAGTGAATCATAACAAATACCTCAAGGATTAGATAAGATTTTCCATTGAAGATGAGAAAATCTTATCTGATACTTTTAAAATTTATATGTTATGCTTGGCTTGTCTTGAATCCATAAATTTCAATAATAATTAATATTCACCTAATCTTATCTTCATTAATATACTTCAATCTATAACTGTTCACATTATTTTAACTGTCTATGACATATGGTCCTTCAAAGATAGGTAATAACTTTGCACAAAGGTTTTGTCTATCGTCTGTCACTCTTTTTGCTTTAATTTTTACTAATTGACCCTTTTCAAATTTTATTTTATGCATTCTTTTATTTTACGTTTAACTTGTTCTATTATTTCTTGTAACTCTTTATTTTCCTCTTTCACCCAGTGTCGTAGCGGTTGTTCCCTTCTAATTAGAGTGTGTGGAGTCATTAATGTCACAGTATTTGTTAGCTGGTTCAGGAAAGTTTCTACTTGTGTTATTTTGGTGTCCCAGTCTCTGTGATTGTCTATGGAAAGTATTCGAAGAAATTTTATGACCTCTTGGATGTAACGTTCGCATGGATTTGCTTCAGGATGTCTGATGCTTGTAAAGGTGAAGGTGATGTCATTTCGTTCACAAAATAGCTTGAATCTGTCATTGTTGGAGTAAGTCGCGTTGTCAAGTATACATTTTGTTGGTTTTCCTATGTCTGTCATGTAGTTTTGTAAAAAATTTGTATTGTTCTAACGTTAGTCTTTGGGCAAGGATAAAGTTTTATATATTTTGTGAAAATGTCTACAATAACTAGTATATATCTGTTGTCTCTGTTCGTCACTATTAGTTCACTGATAAAGTCTATTGCGATACACTCTAGTTTTTTAGTTGCTATAATATTCTTAGGAATGTTAACACTCCATCGGACGGGCTAAGCCTATCAGTGCATAAGGTTTTGAAAATTAGCAATAACTTTTTAATTTATGGCGTTGGAATATTTATATCCTATATACCTTTTTACTATTTAAAATGAAGTTTACAGCATAAATTGTGTTAAAAAAGGAATCCAACGTTTTGCGTTATAGCGGTGTTTGCACTCACAGGCTTAACCCGTTCAAACGTGTATTCAATTACGTAGCATACTCTAGGCACCATCTATGGTAGAGATATTGAATTATTGTACTTTAGAATCTATATACGAGATGCGATAGTGCTTGGAGGATTCCCTCAATTATAATTCATGTCCCGTTTCTGTTAGTTTGTGTATACAGATACATGGTATACTGTGATTTGTGCACAATAATACTGAACATTTCTTCTTGTTACATGGTAAGTGATTTTCATATTGTTATATCTATAATATTTTTAGAACATTAATATTTTATTATAGTGCTCAATTATAATGGATACCTATGAAAAGCAAATTGAACGTTTGATGAAACTTTATGAAGATGTTCCAACTGACAAGGAAGGGGCTGCAGATTCAGACAGTTGAACAGTGGACTCAGATCATGTAGAATTTAGTGAACATTACACTGACTCTGAGACTGAAAATAATGAGAGGGAACAAAATGAAATAGAAGCAACAAATGCAGACACTGATGAGCCAACAGAGGATCGGCGTTTGTATTATCATGCAAAGGATGGGCGCAAATGGTGAAAATTTGGCGGTGCACGCAATGTTCGCACAAGAAGAGAGAATATTGTCACGCATTTACCTGGGCCTCTTCGGGAAGCAAAAAAATGTTAAAAAACTTATTGATATTTGGCATCTCTTTTTTGATGATATCTTGGATATTGTTGTGAGGTATACAAATTTATATATTCAAAAAATAGCATGCAAGTACCAGTATCCAAACGATGCAGCTCTGACGTCAAAAGAAGAGATGAAGTGCTTTTTTGGCTTGCTTTATCTTGCCGACACTGAACGAGCAACTAGACGAATTTTGGAGGAGTATTGGAGTAATGATGGAATGGGATCGGAAATATTCGTAGCAGCAATGTCACAAAGGAGATTCCGATTTCTTTTGAGAGTCATCAGATTTGATGATACGACAACGAGAGCAGAGAGGCAATCTATAGATAAATTGGTGCCCATAAGAGGAATATTTGAAATAAACAATAACAATTGCCAGCGTTATTATTCGATAGGGGAGTACGCCACATTAGACGAAATGATGTTGCCTTTTCGCGGTCGATGTGCCTTCCGCATGTTTATGCCTAAGAAACCCAGTAAGTACGGCATAAAAGTTTTTTCATTAGTTGATGCTCGAACTTATCATACATCAAAATTGGAAATTTATGCTGGTGTGCAACCAGAAGGGCAATTGCAGGTAGACAATTCAACTAAAGCAGTGTCTCTTAGAATGTTTGAACATATTTCGAATTCGGGACGAAATATCACTATGGATAGGTGGTTCAACAGTTATGCTCTGACTGAAGAAGCTTTTACACAACATAGACTAACAATTGTCGGAACACTAAATTCACGAGCAAAAGGTATACCACAGGAATTTAGAGAGAAAAATAAGCGACCTATTCCTTCGACTGTTTTTAGATTTGGACCATATATGACTTTAGCATCTCATGTTCCTTAAAAAAAATAAAAATATTCTAATGATAACTTCTTTCCATCGAGAAGGTGTAATAGATGAAAGCACGGGTGATGCACAAAAACCTGAAATCATTACATTTTACAACACCACCAAGTGCAGGTTCGATGTTGTTGATAAAATGATTTCGTGATATAGTGTGGCAGGAAATACAAGAAGATGGCCGTTAGTGATATTTTATGGCATGCTGAATCTAGCGGGTATCAACGCATTTATCATTCATAGAAGTAATAATGAACCTGAATCCCAAATAAATCGAAGATTATTTTCAAAACAGTTAGGGTTAGAGTTGGTGAAAGTAAACATAGCAAAAAGAGCAACTATATTAAATTTGCCAAGAAATACAGACAGACGGCCGCTAAATTTGCAGGAGTGAATATGGTACCACCACAGCATCCCCCTCCAAACAAACGAGGATACTGTAAATATTGTAAAAAACGGCAAACAAGATACTTTTGTAAGTTTTGCAAATCTTGGCTTTGCATGGAGCACATTACTGCCTGCTGTGGTGAATGCGCCGAACGGAATCAAATTTGAATTTAAGGCATCAAATTTTTTGTGTCGATTTATTTTTTAATTTGTCTTTTATTTTATATACTTATTTATACCTTTTTTATTCATGTGTACCCGTTGAATATAGCTGATTTTAGTTTTTTCATGTGAAACAATGTCATAAATAAAATGATGTGTTATAACTGTGTTTTTCTTTATATTCCGCAATTTTTTTTTTGTTAAATCGCCTACAATAAATATAATGAAAATGAGAATGAGTATCAATTTAACCAATCTGAAAAGATTTCGTTAAAAAAAATCAAAAAATGACCTTTTTGATATGTAATTTGTTTTTGATATGCTCAACCCGTCCGCTAATGTAACTACCTATCCGCCCGTCCGATGGAGTGTTAATATTGACAAAAATTTTCCCTTTATATTTTTGACATATTTCACATGTACTAGTGATTTGTTTGATTATTTGTAGGTCCTTTTTACAATAGTAATTTTCCCTAAATACTAGCCATACTTTCCTCGTTCCTGGATGTCCATTATTCTTATGTAAATTTAATAATATTTTTCTTGCTAATTCATTTTTTATTACATATAATTGATATTTATTTATTTCTTTTATCCATATATCATTAAGTTTTTGACATTTTCTAACCTCTCCTACTTCTAAATTTTGTTGGTCGTTTTTAATTTCCTGTAGGGAAAATATTCCTTCGTTTTCTATTAAAATGTTTACCCCTACCTGTAAACTTCTGTATTTTTTAACTGTCCCGTCTGATCTTGTTAGTGTGTCTGCTATTATGTTGTCTTTTCCCTTTATGTATTTTATGTCAAAGTTGTATTCCTATAGTAGTAATGCTCCCCTATGTATTCTGTTGTTTAGTAGTTTGTTGTTCATAATGTAAAGACATGTCATCTGTTTCGAGTAAAAACTTAGATCCAGGGAGATAAAACCTGAGCTTAGAAACACAAAATATTGTGCTGGCAAATTCTAACTCTGTTATGCTATAATATTGTTCGTAAGGCTTTGTGGCTCTAGAAACAAAGCATATTGGTACTTCTTTTCCATCTTGCACTGGTACAAGAATCCCTGCTAATTTATTGATCATCTGTCCTAAGTATGAATGGTAGAGAATAATTTGGATGATATACTTTTAAATTGTTTGCAAATTCCTCTTTTATTAAGTTAAATTCTTTTTCTTGCTCCTCATTCCATTTCCAACTGGTTTGTTTCTTCAATAATGCTATCAATGGTAACGTTTTTTCACTGATATCTGGCATAAGCTTCTTCAAATAATTTATTATACCTAGAAATCTTCTTAATATTTTCAAGTTTTTTAGCCTTTTGTACTATTTAATAATTCTAATTCTTTATTCGTCCATACTAATCCCCTGTGAATCTAATTTGTATCCTAAAAATGTTTGCTCGTTTTGAAAAAATTTGATTTTTCCAAATTTATCTTTAAACCTGCTCTGTCTAATTCCTCTAATAAAATTTTTATATGTTGCAGATGTCTATTCATATCCTTGGAATAAATAAAGATAGCATCTATATAATGAAGAATGAAGTCATTTTACTTATCAAGAATTGAATGAATAGTTCTTACTAAAGCTGAACAAGAGCTTTGCAAACCGTATGGTACTACTTTGAATCGATACAGGACTCCATCTATTGAAAAAGCTGTGTAATCTCTACTACTTAAATGCAATGGGATTAACCAAAAACTGTGCTTTAAATCAATTTTTGTGAATATTTTGGATCCTGTGATGCTACCAAATATTGCTTCGATGTTTAGTGGTGCTTCGTAATGTGGTGTTGTGTATTTGTTTATGTTCCGAGCGTCTAAACATAGCCTTAGTTCACCATTACTTTTCTGAACAACTTGGATTGGATTTATAAATTTAGAGTTGCGTTTTTCGATAATATTTTTCTCTAACATATTTTGTATTTATATATCGACTTCTTTTCTGTATTTATACGGAATCGGATATGTTTTGGATTTAAAATTTTGAATTCCTTTTACTTCAATTTTATGAACGTATTTGTCAGTGACTCTATTTTCTTCGTTAATTAGTTCTAAGTTTGCTAAGTAAATTTAGTAATTTTTCTGTCATATTCTTACCACAATTTATTTCATAGTCTGTTACATCACTTGGTTTTTGTTCAATTTTCAAGTTAATAACTGTTTGTACTGTTTTCTCGATTTGTTTTGTGAGTCTTATAAGTTTTACTGTTTCGTCACCTATCTGTATTTATCCTTGTTCATAGTCCATTATTACACCAAGTATGTCTAGCTCGTCTGTTCCTATTATAGCATCGTATAGCAAATTTTCTAATAATAAAAATTGTATTGTATATTCTTTGTTGTTAAATGTTATCGTACCACTTATTCTTTTATTGACCTTATATAATTTGTTATTATTAGCACCTACCAAAACTAATTTTGGCATTGCATAGCAATATTTTTCTAATTTTAAATATCTTATAATTTTATAGTTTATTAATGATATTTCAGAACCTGTGTCAATTGATATTTCTAACTTGTTATTGTAAAATATTCCTGGAATTCTTATTAAACCTTTATCTATTTCTAATTTAAGTTTTTTTTCTATATCTATAAATTATCTAGGATGTTGATAAATTCCTGAGCAATGTTTTCTAATTTTATTATTGAATCTTGGTAGGTCTTTTATTGAAAATGTTGTTCATTTTGGCTTGTGTTACTGTGTGAAGGTCCTGCTATGTCTTGTTCTTCCCTAGTTATTCGTTGTATTTTGTTTACTTGTTCTGTTCTGTTCTCCAGGCTTTGACTCATGTTCAGTCTATAGTCATTGTCATTTCTTCGTGTTTCATTTTGTCGCTCTTCGCTATGCACTCTAGGTCTATACTGTAAATTATTATTTCCATATGATCGATTATTATTATAATTATTATTTTGATATCTGTTGTAACTTTCATTATTATTTGCACCATTATTATTGTAATTCCTATAGTTCTGATCATTAGTGTTATATCGATTATTATTCTTATTGTAATTCATATTAGCTCTATTATTTCTATCTGCGTTTGAATACCTCCGATCTTTATTTATATATCGATTTTGGTTCTTAAATTGGTTATTGTTGTCTCTTTATCGATAATTTTGATTATACCTCCCATTGTTATTATTCCTCTGAGCATTATATTTATTATTACCATTAAAATTATTATATTATCTTCTATAACCTGTATTATTCATATTTTTATTCACCCTATTACTCAGATCATTATAACTATTTCTTCTTCTCTCTTGTATGATCAAAAATTGATATATACTATCCATATCTTTGAAATTATATAGCATCATTATCTCTTCTAGGTTGTTATCAAAATGTTGGATAATTAAATTGACAATATATTCTTCTGAAAATTTACAATCTAAATATTGAGAAGTACTGTACAATTGAATAGCATATTTATGGAATGAAGTTCCACGATTTGGATTATATTTTCCAGCTAAAACTTCATCTTTAATGATTTTCTGTTGTAAAGGACCCCCAAAATATGTTAAAAATTATTCAGAGAACTTTTAAAATGTATTTGGCTCTGTTTCTTTGTTATTGAAACATAATAATGCTTCATCTTGTAATTGGCTCCTTATTACTTCTTTGAAATTATTAAAGGTTACATTATCAGAATATTTATTTTTAAGAAATTTTATAAAAGGTTCTGGGTGTTTTATATTACCTGTAAATATTAATTTATTATCATTCATATTTGTGGACATTGTTCTTAGAATAATTTCTTCACAACTGGTTTGTTTTATTTTGTTTTCTGTTTGTGTGATTCTTTGATTTATTTCTGTTACCTGCCCATTTAAATCTTGTTCTTGATAACTGATTCTATCATTTATTATTTTAATTTCACGTTCCATCTTTCTCTCCATTTTTTCTTTTTCCTTTATGCTTTCTTCCCTGTTCTTCAAGACATCGATTTCTATATTTCTAAATTTTTCTTCGACTTCTATCTTCTCGTCTGTTTTCTTCCTGTTGCTAGCCATTCCAAGGACATAATTCTCCAGTGTGTTGTTCATTTGTTTCTTGATCTCTTGGTATTCTTGATTTATTTTTTCTTCTTGGGCCTTCAATCCTTCCTGAATTATCTTTCTTCCTTGTTGGATTAAAATTTTTAATTTTCTATGTCTTCACTTCTTTGCCTTTCCAATTGCTCCATATCTTCTTTTCTTACTTCTTGTATAACCTTTTCTAGTTTTTCCATGTATTGTCTATTTTTTTTCTAGAAATTCCATGTCTTCTTGTCTTTTTATTTCTAAAAGTTCCATCTCTTCTCTTCTTTCTTCTCCTCTTTTCTTCTCTAGAAGTTCCATGTCTTCTTGTCTTCTTCTTTCTAGAAGTTGCATCTCTTGTCTTCTTTCTTCTCCTCTTTTCTTCTCCAGAAGTTCCATTTCTTCTCTTCTTTCTTCTTCTTTCATATTCAAGAACACCATTAAATCTTGCACATTGATTTCCTGTGGTCTTCCTGCCTTTTCTATATTTGCATCTCCTCTTTCTAGTAGATTTTCTTCCAGGTGTTCTACCTTTCCATTTCCTTCTTCTGTATCTGTGTCTGGTTTTCTAAGTTTGCTGCCCTTTCTGAAGTTTCTTTTTGAATCCATTTTTATTTTGTTTATTTGAATTAACTTAAATTGTTATTTTTTTACTTTATTTCTATTCAATTTTTTTATCTATTTTTCAGGTTTTCCAGAAATGCCCTAAACGTTGGTCGCCATTTGCTATATTATTATTAATTTTTTTTTCATTTATTATTGTATTTTAAATTCGGCTAGCTCAGATTATTATTTTCATTTCATATTATAATTTTATTAGAAAAAATATAGAAGAACAATATCCAATCTCTTCAGTCTATTTGTGGGTTCAAATTATAGTATATACTAAATTTTTACATATTATCTAAAAACTACTATATAACTATTTCTAATATTAAATACCTTCAGTCCTCAAAAGTGTTCTTTTCTAACAAATCCTTCTATAGTCCGTTTCTAGCTTCTCCAGTTTACACACAAAGTCCATACACATTGTCCCAAAATTGTCTCTTAACTCCTCCAGTCCCTTCAAACATGTTCACTACCTAATTTTCGTTCTTCTCTGTCCCTCACTTATAAATTTGTTTTACTTTTTAATGTCTATTACTTCTTCTCACCAACACTTCTTATCATAAAATATTTACATTCCTAATCCTCAATTTTACAATCTTTAGCAAACTTAAAACACATTTTACAAAAATTTTATCTCCTACGTGACAGTTCCCAACCTTCTGACATTTTTCCCTCGAATTTTTAACTTCATGTCACCAATGTATATTTTTGGTTATGGAACTGTCACATTATACATCATCATGATATTAAAAGTTTTATTTTAAATAGTGAATCATAACAGTACATGGTTATTTTCTAACTAATTTTAAGCGGATCTTACAAATCATTTGGCAAGAAAAAATTATAAGACTTGGCTAAATGTTTGCACCCTTATACTGTTAATCTAGGGACCAGACGCAATAAAATTAAAGATAACGTGCTTACTGTGCGTAATTTCCACGTTTGTAGCTCAAGCGACAAAATATTATTTTTACTAGTTTTGGTGTATAGTTATACTCACAACTTGTGCTGAGTAGCAAACTGAGCCAAATCGCAGCCAAACTCTTCTATATTCTCTCCAACTGTCAGGTACCAAAAATGTTCTTTCATAGACAACTGCTCCCAAATGGTCACGCACCTCTGGAGTAGTTGGGATATCATTATAACTTGCTGGTACCGGCATTAAATGAATATCTTTGTCATTTGTAGTTCCCTACGGAAAATAAAACTCGTGTAACTTCAAACTTATTTTTAAATATCTATAATGTATATATCTTGTAGTTCTTTAAAAATAGTTACAATAAATAACCGAAAGCTTAGAATTAACCGAAAAGAGTTTTCTATCTTTACATTGCCGCATTTTATACAATAAAAGTTTGAACTAACTAGTAACGGCAACGAACTATTTTCTTATATATACAGGGTGTGGCGCGAAAAGTTATGATTTAAAGTAACGGTGGATACAGTTATGTTAAAGATCTGAAGGTTTTGGATGACGCTGAGTTCAAATATAATGTTGTCCTGAATGTGGCACTTCCGGTTATACTGAAAGTAGACGTCAACTTTGTTATTTTAAATAGAACTATTTATTTTCAAATTCTACATGCAATTTTAGATGAAATTTGTGCAAAATGTCCTATACCAAAAATGAAATATTTTCGAGATATTTCGATTTTTTTCAAACTTTAGAAAAAAAATTTTGTCCACATTGAATAACGATATCTTCGTTAGTAACGAAGCTAGTGACGTGAAATTGTAACCAATACACAGCGCTAGTCCGTTAACTCCATATATCCAACTCATTGATATGTATTTCATACATGGTGTTTTAAACTTAGCCGCTAACATGCACAATTTAAATCATTTATAAGTTTCTTACTAATAGAACACCCTGTATTTTATTACATTTTCCGCAGTATTTTTTAAAGCCAATTCGTTTGGTATCGGTATTATCTAGTGTTGGGAAATACGGTGATTTTCCGGTAATCGGTGAAAAGGCGACAGTGATTTCTAAATCACCGTGATTTTAAACGGTGATTTGAATCACCGCAGTGACTGAGTATAAATAGCGAAGACCAATCAAAATAAAAGACCAGCGCGCGATGACTGGCGACGCGTACGAATATATTATTTATGCACCACTTATCGGGTTATTTAAAAACAATAAATATTATACTGATTGACAATTAGCAATAATACGAAATCGAGATCGGCACTTAATTCGAAGAAAGATTAATATAAAAGGTGTAACATAAAAATTGCAATTAGCTTAATATCATTTAATTCTAAATTGAGAATTTCTCATGAATATGTTGCCATATTATCTATAGAAAATGTATCAATTTTTAGGGTTTATTCAAAACTTTTGAAAAGAAAAAAAATGTCTTGCTTATATTACATATTGCATAATAATTGTCACCCTCAACAGGTGTAAAAAAATTCCAGATTTCACTGGTTTTCGCTTTTTTAGACATGTTCTAAACTGGAAATAAAAGAAAAATACTTTACTGTAGATTTTTTATCTCTCTAACAACTAGGTTAAAGGATTTTATAACTTTGTATTTGAATAGACAAGTCATATTTAACTTTTTGTTTGATAAAATTGGACAGGATAACCCCGAAAACTTCTTTTTTGCCCCTTATCCCATTGTTTTGTTAGAACGACGTATTAGTTCAAGACATGCCATTTAATTACCAATTCATTCATATTGTAACACGATAGTGGATTTCTTGAAATGGTTTACAAAAAAACAATACAGTTTACAATTCTCGCAATAACGTTTACAATTTTTGGCCATTGCCTAATAAAGTCACTAAAATTCTTGCAAAAAACAGGCCCTCTTCATATACAGCACAGAAAGCAGAGATTAACAAAAAAATGAAAACATTTATTTTATCTTAAGGCTGTTAGGCGTTCGTGAAATTTATTTTAATATTTCTCTTCGAAAGGAACAAAATAATTCACAAAAAAGCGGCACGTTTACCATTATCCGTATCAGGTCGGGCGACATGTTTGTATCATTCTTATACTTATATTATCGATACCAATTGCCGCCTTCTCATTCCGTAAAAGCAAAAGTCTATATTCCAAATACCTGTAATATCATATCGGCTTAAACCACCCTTTTTATTTCACCTAATATTTGTAAATAATGATATTTTATATCGATTTTCGATCGGCGCGGTCTTCCAATGCTAGAGTCGATGATCGATGATGCCGATATTGCAGTACTCGGTTGAAACTGAATCCCCGATCACCGCATCTGCGAGAAATGAGTCACCGGTAGCGCCAGTGATTTTACATCCACCGGTGAAATATCGTGGTTACCGATATATCGACCTAGACTAGATAGTTCATTATCGTAGTAAAAACATAACCACACTTATTTATTCCAACATTAGCAAAGGGTAGGTCAGGAATTCCATTATTTATGGTGATATTTCATTATTACTGGAAAGTAACCAATAGCATGAAAGGATTATTTATTTTGGATATCATTATAAACGTTGACTAAGTAGTAGTGTTTTTAAATGAAACTCAAGGTCTCTAGTTAATTCCACAATATAATACAAGTTATTGAAAATTCTAAAAAATTGACAATTGTTTCGATAAATCAATATCATCGTCAGAATGACAGAAGTTACATTTCATTTTATGCCTACCTGATGTTTAGTAGTTATTTTTGGCTAGACCAAGAAGTAACCTAACTTGTGATTGGCTTAATATATGTTTATAGAAAAAAGAAGAAGATGTGATATTACAAATATTGGAGCTTAGATATTATTAGCCCTATGGTGATATCCTGGATATCATTTTTCCAATTAAGATCAGAATAACTGTGCAATGATATAGAAAACCAGGAAAACTATATCTGCTGATCTTTACAATTAACACTTAAGAAGACAGTTTATTAGTGGAGAATTCCCTAAATTTAACTGTTCATTGACAACTTCATATTGTGGGTTTCTTAAATGTCTTCTTATTTCCAGTTCTTCAAGGAAATCCAGTTCTTGTTTCTTTTCACAAATATGCAGTACTTCTAGTTCTGTGTTAGGTGTCAATGAATGATTGGTGTCAAGTAGATGTTTTGCGTAGTGGGATTTATCTGGTTGTTTTAATCTGTATGCTCGTAAGTGCTCACTGTATCGTATTTCAAAATTCCTAAGGGTCTGACCCAAATAGACAGCATTACATTCTGGACATTTGAGTTTATATATACCTGACTTCTTTAATAGTGGTATTTTTGTTTTTACATTTAACAATTTTGTACTAACGTTACTTTCTGTTTTAAAAGAAATTGTTGTATTCGTTGCTGAAGATATTATCTTTGGAAGTAATATTTCGAAAAATATTTTATTTTGGTATAGATATGTAGATGACATATTAGCTTGTTTTATGGGTAGTGAACGACAATTAGATGTATTTTTCAACCACAACAATAATTTACACCCGAAAATTAAATTTACATTAGAAATTGAAGAAAATAGCTCAATCAATTTTCTTGATTTAAAAATTCAAAGAGTTAATAATGTACTTGATTATTCAATTTACCGAAAACCAACACAAACTGATGTAACAATTCCATTCAATTCTAACCACCCTGTGTCTCACAGACTAGCAGCATATAATTCAATGATACATAGAGCTGTTTCAGTTCCTATGAACAAATGTAATTTTCATAGAGAGATTAATACAATTAGACAAATAGCAACATCTAACGGTTATCCATTAGATATGATAAATAAGCTAATTAGTAAAAAAGAGGAAAAAGTGGCATTACAACTAATATATCCTAAACAAGCTGATGAAATTAAAACTTATAAAACCATCACATATGCAGGAAATATTTCTAAAAATATTTCAAAGATAATATCTTCAGCAACGAATACAACAATTTCTTTTAAAACAGAAAGTAACGTTAGTACAAAATTGTTAAATGTAAAAACAAAAATACCGCTATTAAAGAAGTCAGGTATATAGAAACTCAAATGTCCAGAATGTAATGCTGTCTATTTGGGTCAGACCCTTAGGAATTTTGAAATACGATACAGTGAGCACTTACGAACATACAGATTAAAACAACCAGATAAATCCCACTACACAAAACATCTACTTGACACCAATCATTCATTGACACCTAACACAGAACTAGAAGTACTGCATATTTGTGAAAAGAAACAAGAACTGGATTTCCTTGAAGAACTGGAAATAAGAAGACATTTAAGAAACCCACATTATGAAGTTGTCAATGAACAGTTAAATCTAGGGAATTCTCCACTAATAAACTGTCTTCTTAAGTGATAATTGTAAAGATCAGCAGATATAGTTTTCCTGGTTTTCTATATCATTGCACAGTTATACTGATCTTAATTGGAAAAATGATATTCAGGATATCACCATAGGGCTAATAATATCTAAGCTTCAATATTTGTAATATCACATCTTCTTCTTTTTTCTATAAACATATATTAAGCCAATCACAAGTTAGGTTACTTCTTGGTCTAGCCAAAAATAACTACTAAACATCAGGTAGGCATAAAATGAAATGTAACTTCTGTCATTCTGACGATGATATTGATTTATCGAAACAATTGTCAATTTTTTAGAATTTTCAATAACTTGTATTATATTGTGGAATTAACTAGAGACCTTGAGTTTCATTTAAAAACACTAATATGAGCATATTCCACGAAGTAAGGGTCGAGACAGTCAATTTCGTTGACTAAGTATTTCGTATTAATTTAATTAGATAATAAACGCAGTTTCATAAATAATAAGTGTACTTCTAAACATTTATGAATCCTTCTCATTAAATTATGTCTAGTAATTCTGGAAATGTGGTCGGGTGTTGGAGAATTAGAAGCAAGTAAGAGTCTCTGCATCATAACTTCCTTCGTCGTAACAGGTAAAATACTTGATTTTTAATGTTACCCCAAAATCTAAAGTAGCCGAGTCAGAATAGCGAGCTGGAAAACGAAACGGACCCTGAATGGAAATCCATCTATCATCAAACATGTCGTAGATGCTGAGCAACACGCCCAAAGTTATGAGGAGGTGCTCCATTTTGCTGATAACAATCTCTCTCCATTTCATAAAGTTTATAACGCCAATCGTATTGCTCCTTCTGAAATGTGGCAATATCTTTCATCATTTGAATTTTCATCATAAAATTATAATGCTTAAACATTTTATCGTCTTTTATTGCACAAACAACATTGAAACTCCAACTATAACTTTTTTCGAATGGGATGTAATTCAATATTCTGCGTGGTATTAGCCAGGAATGTAGTTGCTTTTCCCTTCGAAGAACGGTCAGGCTAATACGTCGAAATTATTGAAATTTCGACTAAAACAGGTGTAGTAGAAAATCGAAATTTATATTTCACATGGACACCTCGTATTTCATGAAATTATATTCATTTTATTTAATACGGTCGCATTTATCTGAGGTGTTGGTTCGGAACTGAAAGTGAAGATAGCGCCAACTGACTACTTCTCGCTTGTGTAACTACACGAGCCAAGGAGAAGTTGTCGGAGGACGTAATCTTCAGTTCAGATTACAGACTGTGAACTGGAAAGCATTACGGCACTCTTGAAGAGACCCAAGAAGGTCGAAACGCGTCAGTGTACTATGCTCTTCCGCTATCAGTTGCGAATCACAACAGATGTCCGTATCGGCAAAATGGCCGATCGACGTCACGGTTTTCGAAGGGGATGTAATTAAATATTCTGCGTGGTATTAGCCAGGAATGTAGTTATTTTTCCCTTCGAAGAACGGTCAGGCCAATACGTCGAAATTATTGAAATTTCGACTAAAACAGGTGTAGTAGAAAATCGAAATTCATATTTCACATAGACACCTCGTATTTAATGAAATATATATAGGGGCAGCAGCATATAAAAGTACACTCTTTATAATATTTCCAAGCTTTCGGAAACGTTTATTTTCATCATCAGGGAGCACTACAAAAGATAATAAAAACGTTACAACAACTTAATGCGACCAACACCACAATCCGTCGAGCCAAAACAACCCCAATCGCAAAATCTTTCTCTCTCACAAAAAGCAGCGAAATAGTCAAGAATGTTCCATCACAACAAAAAGCACTGATGGCGACACAAACATGAATTGTCAAAAAAGGTCAAATTGTGACAAAATTTTACCCGACTATAATAATGAATAATCATGTACGGAATCAATTATTTTTAATAACAAAACTAATACATTACATGGAAATATTTAGTCAAAGAGTTTTGAAAACTATTATTAATTATGCAGAAAAACTAGCTATTCAAGCACCACAAACTCTCATCTCTCACTTACGAGAGTGTATGTTACAGGAATCAACCAGCTTAAAAAATATATTTTATTTAATATATGTATGTGATAGAATTATTTCTTTTTAAACATTATCAAACTTAACAAAAATCATTAAATTGGGTATTATGGCACAACTCTAACCGTTCCATAACAAATTACATCTATTTTAAAAAAATGCATACTCACATTATGTTGAGATTAATAAAAATAGTGGTTATAACGTTGTGACACAAAAAACATGACAAAGTCGAAGTTACTAAAAAGCTTAAATAAATTGATATTACATTTTAAAATATTCTTTTCGTAAAATGAGACATTTCACACACAAACGGCAAATCCATCTATCAAGTTATTATACGAAACTAGTAATTTTTTTGTTGATGGTAGGTACACATTCCAATACGACAAAAAACCACAACAGGTGGGGGAATAAATTGAATATATTTACATAGATATTTTTATGATAAAATTGAAGAATTATGTAAATCCCGAATCATATTGAAATTTTGTTGTTTGTCAACAGACAGTAAAAAAGAGTAAATTTCACTAAGATTTTTTATATCTGATTTTTTATTGATAGTATTTGGTCCCTGTGCGATAAAAGTCATTTCGAAAAAGAGCCTCTTATTATAATTATTTTCCATTGTTAAAACCTTTACATCAGAATAATTCATATGATGGTCCTCAACATTCACATGTTCTGCCAGAGCACATCTCTCTGGATGCAGCCGAGTGTCAGACTTATGGGACGATATCCTTTGGGATACGGTCCTAGAAGTCTGGCCAATATATTTATTATCGCAATAACTACATGGTATAGAGTAAACCACATTTGAGAGAGCTAAGGTTGGAGTCCTATCTTTCAATTTGCTAAAAACAGAATTGTCAAAACTGTACTAAAAGCAATCTTAACGTTTGTAACCTTACATTGTTGTTGTTATTCCAAGAAGTGAGGTTACATTGCGAAAGGTTCGCTTTTCGCCGGAGAGCATAAGGTCATGAGTTAGTGAGGAATATTTGAAAGCTTGTCCTTTATTATTTTTTTAAGGCGCCACTTGATTAGTAGGACATTCAAGAAATTTACTGATCAACCAAGAAACCAATAATGTACAAAAAATTAGCTATTGTAACTTTTCAAATATGTTATTTATGTCGTTTTGCTTTTACGTTTGTGAATCAAATAAAACACTTTGTTGCCAAGGAAACAGTTTAATTAAATGGATGGTACCTTGAACATATGCTGTAATAACCTGTCTCAAAAATATGAGGTAATCAACTCTATTTATGAAATGATAATCAGTTATCAATGATTAGTTAATTTAAAATGTTTAACAATTTCTAATGTTATCAACTAACGGAGATCAAAATATACAATACACTAAATCTTTAGCAGCACGTAAATGGTATACCAGTTACCGCTTTACAACAGTAATAATTAACCATATACATACAAGTAGGTCAAAAGTATCTCTAATATAATAAGATTAAACTGAAATATAATTTCAGTGCGATATACAATAACAAAGTTGATATTTCAACTCTAAAGAATTGAAAGAAGGTAATGTTAAAATTGTGAATTTGATAGACGTCTTAATAAAGTGTAAAATTACTAAACAGTAGAATATAAAAGTTAATGTGTGATTCAACGTTAAAAAATGAAGTTATAAAATGAATAATGTGCTCAAAGTTCAGATAAAAACAAATAAAACTTTAAATGTTACTTGCGGTTAGTGTCCAAACTATTAGACGTCAATTGGCTTAATTGACAAGCAACATCTGACTTATGGAACAAGATTCAGCCATGCGGTTAATAATCGATGAAATTATTCGGCAGTCGTCATCAACAAACATAAGTCCAGCTTCGTCCTTTGAACTGGAAACGCCGTTAGAAGCTCTTGTCGCTCTATAACGTTAATCGTAATCCGATGTACGAAATATCTCAACAACCCTGGACGGAGAACTTTGGTCTGTCAGCTATCCCTACGAGAATATATACCATAACAGGAATCATCCGAAATTGAACCTTCTTAAAATCTGTTCTTGATCATCCTATCATTGATAACCATCACCCATAAAAACTATCAAACCATCAATTGGCAAAAAAATATTGTAAAAACTGCTTGTAAAAACTATGCAGTATAGAAAGAAACCCTAAAAAGAAATTGGGGGTTATAGCCGTGAAAATATATACATGATGAAAGCTTACCTTGTTACCAAGGGTTTTTCACTACTATAGTTCCCAAAATATATGGATTAAACCATGTGCCACCGGCCATTTTATATACTTACGACTTGTCCTCATCGAGACCCCAACTTAATCGTTCGACAAATATCAGACAAGTGCTTTCAACAGCTTCCCTTTACTTTACAATTGACATCAGCAAACAGTGTTACCAATGGCAGTCAAATAAAATCCCCACATTAATTAATAAAATACTCATGGATTGGTTAAATCACATGAAGAATATTAATAAAAATATTACTCTAAACACCCATTTAATTATTTACATCCCGTTATTCCAGGATATGCTTAAATAATTTTAAAACCCATAGTTAATTCCGTTATGCAACCAACTATACAGAAATGTGTATAAATCTGCATACTCAGTGGGTGGCTTAATTGAATTAACGTACCTCCGTGAGTTACTCATAATATAATACAAAAAAGCATTGTATTTTTATCATGCTACACGTTACTAAGTTGTTTAAAAATTCTACAAATTTTAGGGGAAACATCCCTTATGTAAGGTATGGAAACATAAAATGGATTATCTACTGCAACCACTCCAGCACTGGTTTGGACACTTTCAACTTGGTTGTTATTGTTAATATTGCTATTATTGATGGCTGACGTATTGAATTAAATTTTTCTTACTAAAGTCCTAGGATAAGAGTTATCAATGAAAAGGTGTTTTAAGTTCTTATCATGGAATGAAGGGTTAGAAATGTTTAATACTCTACTCTTCACTTGTTTCACCAAATTAACCTTCATAGAGTGTTTATGATAGGACCAGTAACTCATGTACCTCCCTGACGAGATTGGTTTTCGATACCAAACTATATACATATTAGCAATACGAATAAGCTTAGTATCTAAAAAAGGTACAGAGCATTGGTCATCTTCTACCTCAATGGTAAATTGGATATAGGGATCATAGCTGTTGAAAACAAATAGAATTTCATCAACCATGTCTCTAGGTAAAGCAACAATCATGTCATCGACATACCTACTTTTTCACGAATAATAGGGTGAACGGTAAAACCGGGATTACAGTATCCAATAAGTCATCCATCACATAACAAGCCATAATAGGGCTTATGGTAGCAACCATAGGTGTACCAAATTTATGTTTATAAAAGTTGTTATCAAATGATAAATAGGTGTTATCAAATAGGAAAGTTATTAATTCCATAAAAGTGTCTTTATCAATGCTATAATGACTGCTAATATCTCCCCACCTCTTACTAATTGTAACTATTTTTGTTTGGTCTTTTTCAATTGTGTCTGGAAACCATTCGGGGATGACGTTCAGAGCCAGGGTAGGGTGCACCAGGTGTTCGTGGGGAGTTGGTCGGTGCCATATTTGATTTCAACGAGCCAAAAAAAAGCCGTAACGATTTTCGGGTGTTTTTTTTTCAATTATGTCTGGAATACCCTCGGGGATGATGTTCAGGGCCAGGTTAGGGCGCACCAGGTGTTCGGGTGGTCGTTTTCAAAATTTCGGATTCAGCGCACACAAAAAGCCCCCATAAGGATTTTCGGTTCGTTTTTATCGATAATTCCAGAAAAATTCTCGAAGATGCCTCGTCCAGGTTGGGGCCCACCTGGTGCCCGTGGGTTGTTCGCCGATGGTATATTCGAATTCAGCGACCAAAAAAACCCCCGGCTACCCAGTTTCACTCGTCTCTCGCATAAAGTTCGGGATAGTCCCCGGAGATGAGGTTCGTCGGCGTTCCTGAGCTCCAGGTGTTCGTAAGGTCAATTTTAACATCATAATCGTGATAAGCCACCTCGAAAACCCCCGAATACCCGACTTGAGCCAATTCTGACTCTTATTTACGAAGTTATTGAATTTGCCACAATGCCTCTCAAAAAATGCATTTTTTGCATGCATTTTTGGCTGCAGCAATGCAATTTCCGGTTTGTAATAGGTACAAAGTGGGTACGAATGATATAAATAATTTTTGCAAGCGAATGCCAGAAACCGCATTCCGATACGTCCTATCCTAAGAGATTTCTTATCATAATGCTTCATTAGCTCGACAAGCCCGAAGGCATAAAAGACGGTATACGTGCTGAGGTAGTTAATGCTATAACAAATTTTAAAGAAAAACTCAGACGTAGTAATCATCAAAACAAAAAGAACAAATACTTAAATGAACTTTGGCAAAAGACAAAAAAGTTTGTCCGTAATAATCCTCAAATAACAATTTTGAAACCAGATAAAAGTAACACTAAAATATGATTTAACCAAAGTAAAAACAAAACATTTTATAAAAACTTAAATCACCAACACAGAGTATAAAAGTTTAAGTCATATACAATGCAATAGCGCCTAATATCTACGGACTACCAAAAACACACAAACCTAACATGCCTCTAAGGCCTATTGTCTCATGCATACAATCTCCTCTTTATAAATTATCTAAATATGTATCTCGTATCTAGCTAGCTGTATTTCTAATATCAATGATAGAAATGAATATTACATCAAAGATTATTTTAGTTTAAAAAAATTCATTGACAATATAAAAATACCAATCAATTATAAATTAGTATCACTGGATGTTTATCATTATACACAAATATACCTGTAGAATTTGCTTTAGAACTAATTGAAGAATAATGGAATCTTCTAAGAACACATACGTGTCTTTCTTGTGAAGAATTTATTAATGGAGTAAAAATGGTATTAAACAACAACTATTTTCAATATGAAGACAATTTTTAGCAGAAAACTGATGGTTGTGCAATGGGTTCACCAATTTCCTCATGTATAGCACAATTAGTTATGGAATTTTTAGAAGACCGTGTTTTGCAAAACTCTTCTACATATTTAATTTTCTTTAAACGTTACGTAGATGACTGTATATTAGCTATACCAGGAAATCAAATAACCAAGATATTACATGAATTTAATAACTTTGATTCAAAACTTCAGTTCACATATGGAATAGAGATAAACGGTTGCATTTTTTTTAGTTTAACACTAATTAGAAACAATAATAATACATGGACAGGTAGATATACAAATTTTAATTCGTGTCACAATAAAAATCAGAAGAGGAGCATAGTCATTGGATTAATAGATCGAACCATAAAACTATTTTCTCCTGATTATCGTACAGAAATTTTGAAGAAGGTGAAAGAAATACTGATAGAAAACCGTTATTCACAAAACCTTGTTAGACACATTCAAAAACAACGAACATTGAACTATTACACCTCGAAATTTGAAACCAAGTTAAATATCCCACAAAAATATGTAGCATTCCCTTATACAAATGATTTGTCAGAAAAATTAAAATATTTATTTAAAAACAAAATATTCAAGTATGTGATAAGTCACACTACCGTACATCAACTGCCTTCAAACCTTTAAAAAGCAAAAACCCAATTAAAAAACAATCTAACTTAATATATTCTATTTCTTGTCTTAATTGTACAAGAAAAAAATATCGGAAAAAACACCCAATACTTAGACAATCGAATAAATGGTGAGAAATACACAAAAAATGCTTCAACTGCACTTCATAAACATGAAACAAATGGAGAACATGAAATCGATTTTCAAAACACAAAAATTATTAACAAAAACCAAAACATAACTAAACTCAAAATTAAAGAAGTGATTGCAATAAAAAATGAACCTGAAGCACAGAATGATAAGAAAGACATAGAAAAATAAAGCAAAATTTATTTTACATATATCCTCATGATTATATAAAATAAAATAAACCAATAATAGAACTAATATATATCCATAAACATTTTCGAACACTCTATTCATTAAAATATTAGAAATAAAGTAAGACGCATTATATTAAAGATAGTTGTCAAGGCACGTACTCTTTTGAATTCATAATTACATTTATTTTTTTTGTCACTTTTAATGTCAATTAAGTATTGTCACCGTTATACACATTATGTATTTTATATTTTAAATGTATATTGAAAACTTTTAATAAAGCCTTATATTTAAGGCGAAATGTCAAGTAAACCTACAATAGTTTTAATCTGAACCCTTCCCAAGAAAAATACATCAATAAATAATATAAATCATATATATATATATATATATATATATATATATATATATATATATATATTGGTGAGGATGTGGCAATAAGACACCAGAGTAAATTCTTTTAGATATTTATTCCCAACCTTCCGAATAACTTTAATTCATTTTCAAGGGCTAAAATTGATTGGTCTATGTTATCATTATTAACAATTAAATAAAATAATAAATACTTACATAAAATCTACCGGGAATTTTGGAAAAAGTTGTAAATTTTTAGAATAAATTCTTTTAAACATAAATCAAGGAAAAACGCAAAAACCAATATGACAATAAACAAACTATTTGCCACATCCCCACCAAAATACACATTACAAATGAGTTTGCAAATATATTCATTCAAATTATATATATATATATATATATATATATATATATATATGTTATATTCATAAATTCACGTTAAACTTTTTAAAAACAATTTTTATTGAGTTACACAGTTTTATGTTATATAAAAAAGAATTAATAGGTTGAAATTATAATTGTAACTAACTAATTTACATAAAGTCAAAGAATTTATAGAATTTGTTAAATCAACGTCAGCGTTTATTTTCATGGAGAATTCGATGTAGCGTCGCTCCCATGAAAGTGCAGAAATCATTATTTTTCTGTAACATAATATTTGTGTTACTTAATGTGTTTATTTTATAAAAACGCAACGTAGCATCGTTCTCATGAAAATACGGAAATCGTAATCTGATGTTTGACATTGCGTAACATTACTTAAACATAAGCGTTTTTTCCTATATAACAACTCCCCCCTTAATTAAAATTGTTGTTTAATAAACAACAATTTTGAGAATAAAAACCAAAATACATAAAATATAAAATAGACAATACAATATATACAGGGATTTCAAAATTAAAAGGAAAATACGCAAAATACAAAAAATAAAAATATAAAGGTATACATTAAACCATGAAATTGTCAATTTTCGATTTCCACTTCCTCAGGGTCTTCGGTGTCAAGTTTGGGTCTTCTTTTTGGCAGAATGTTATGAATTTTGATAAAAACATCATTTGGTTGGTCCGGAACAGGCTTTCCTGGCGATTTGTTGAATTTAATATTTCTACACTTATAACAGGTGTAGAGGACGATCAAGGCAACGATGAGTGAGATCGTAGTATATGTGAACCACGAAATATTTTTCTCAACAAACGGTTTGTTTATGAGTTCATCCAAACTTTTTGAGTATTGGTCCAGTTTGTGTTTTGTCACTTGCAGATCATTCAAGTTAATGTTATTAAGATCTAGTGGTTCTATTTTGGGTACTTCTACTTTGTTTGGAATGTCTAGACAACAGTTGTAATCAACCATTACGGGATGAAGTACATGAGGAATGTTTATAGTTTTTCTGGTACTAGCTTGTATTTTAGTAATGCCAACAAAAGCGGAACATCCTGAGTATAGCTGTAAAATGGAATTTTCATTTACGGTTAATGTTTTCGTTTTTGTGTCCGGAAGACTTATGGTCACGTGTACCGGTTCGGAAATCGACACTAGCCACACGTTTTCTTCGAGTTTTTGCACATTATAACCTTGTCCGTTGACTACCGCACTTTTACAATTCGCAGGAAATGTCTTATATTGTCTTAACAAACGGGCTTCACATATCGCGTTATCGTCTATAGGGTACGCGTAAACATCGCGACAAAACTTTTGATGCGTAGATAATTGTTTACACTTTTGTAAATCGTGGATTGGAATGTAGGATAAAGAATCATCATCTCGCGCTAAATATTTTTGTGAAAATAATAAAATGTGGTGAAATCTAGTTCTATTATCATAAATTGGTATTGGGTATAGGTGGAATAAAGTAAATGCTTGTGGTTCAATCAAAGGTATTCTAAGAACGAAAACAAGATCTGAGTTTGTTTGATATGCTTCGAGATCGATTATTTCCAAATACTGTGAAATTTCAGAATATTTTATTGGTAGCGGTAAACCTTTCCTTACTGTATTTTCTGATATTTTCTTAAGAGCAGTGATCAAATTTTCTGGTTCAATAATAGAAGTATGAATTATTTGAAGCTGTGCAAAAGTGATAGAGTTTAGAATATCATTAATAGTATTTTCAAGATACGAATAACTCTCCATTAGTTGTTCGCAAATTTCAAAGAAATTTAATTTGGCTTCGATAAGCGCAATTTCGTTTGTTGATTGTCGAATGGTGGTTTCAATTTTTTCTATATCTGAATTAAATATTTTCTCATTTAATTTTAATTGTCCTATGGTACTGTTGAGATTTGTTATGACTGAGCTTGTGATTGACATTTGATTTTTTAATAAGTTGTCTATCTGGTTTTGATCAGTTTTTAATTTATTAATATAATATTCACCGTCAGACGCATCGAGATTTCCGGTTATTGATTTAAATATGGTGCCAATACCATTAATTAACCCTCGTTTTTGTCTCTTAACATCGAAAGATATTTCACTAAATTTATCGCCAATAGATTTTGTAATTTGTTGCAATAATGCCAAATGTGATTTTACTTCGGATCGGAAGGATTTCATACTGGAGTAGTTTGAAGTAAAGGTATTTTGAATTGTGTCAAGAATTCTATTATTTCTTTCAAAAGTTTGTTTAAAAGCTGATATATTTTTATGCACTAATAAAGTCCATTCGTCATTCGAAACCATTATTTTGGTTTCGTCGTGGTAGTAGATTCCAACTGTATTGTTTATGGGTTCGATTTT
Source organism: Galeruca laticollis (assembly GCA_963921935.1). NCBI lineage: Eukaryota > Metazoa > Arthropoda > Insecta > Coleoptera > Chrysomelidae > Galeruca > Galeruca laticollis. Next base: position 39,780,911 of record OY998175.1, on the reverse strand, counting down.
ATATTGACATGTTGCTGTTCCGATCAGCAGCAGAAACCTGAAAATAAGTTAATTTTCAACATAGGGTTTCATAAGATCGAAATTTCTTTTGATTTGTCATTTGTTTCTAAATTTAATACTGTTGCGGAATTTCTGTGTATCTCTAGTATTTCAAAAGGGCCATTAAACTTATTTTCTAACTTGTTTTTTATTTGAGTTTCTTTTACGTAAACTTTGTCACCTACTTCATAATTTGTAGGTCAGGATTATTTTCGATAAAATATTTTTCTGAAGGTTTAAATAAATCTCGATTTCTGTAAATTGCAGCAAATAAGTATTCACTAATACTGTCTGGATCCCATGGTATAGCAATAATAAGGTATTTTCTATTTTTGACAGCTTTACTGCTAAGTACATTAATTTTTGCATAAGAAAAGTCGGGGTTTTCCTCAAATATATCCTCAATTATTTTTTCATGAAAATCTTGTAAATTGTTTTGTTGAAAAAAGGTTAAAATGTTTTTATTTTGTTTGTCTAGTAGATGATTATTGGAATATTCTATTTTAGAATAGTCAATCAGTGATTGTGTTTCATAAAGTTCCTCAAAAGACAAAAATTCTTCTGCAGCGGCATCCCAGTCAATTTCAGGTTTATTTTCAGTTTGTTGGGATGGCCCTGCATCTTCAAGAGCGGGATAAATTGGGTAAGGTAAATATTTGAAGTTTCCTAATTTTGAACGAAATGAATCAAAGTCATTTATGTGGTTAATTTTTATTCGAGAAAGGGCATCGGCATTTTTATTGGATTTGCAGATTTGAATTCAATTTGATAGTCGTATTCCTCTAATTTGAGGCGCCATCGTGCTAGACGACTACCGGGGTCTTTTATAGAGAATAACCAAGTAAGTGGACGGTGGTCAGTTATAAGGGTAAATTTTCGGCCATATAAATAGGGTCTAAAGTGTTTAACTGCCCACACAATTGCCAAAAGTTCTCTCTCTATCGTAGAGTATTTGGTTTCTGCTTTGCACAATGTCCTGGACGCATAGGCTATCGGTAAATCCTTACCTATTGGGCCTTGTGACAAAACCGCACCGATTGCAAATGCGCTAGCATCGGTAGTTAAAAGAAATCGTTCTTCAAAGTTTGGGTATATCAATATCGGAGTAGAGGTAAGAGCATTTTTCAATTCTTGGAATGACTTTTGACATTCGGAGTCAAAATTAAATGGGACATCTTTTTGTAAAAGTTTTGTCATTGGTTTGGAAATTTTAGCGAAGTTCGGTATAAATCTTCTGTAGTAACCAGCGAGTCCCAAAAAGGATTTTATTTCCTTTTGGTTCATAGGTTGAGGGAATTTTTGGACGCATTCAATTTTTGCCGGAAATGGCTTAACGCCATCTTCCGTGATTAAATGTCCAAGGTAGGCGACTTCTTTTCTCAAGAATTCGCACTTGTCTGGCTGAAGTTTTAAGTTAGCTTTTTGAAGTCTCTTGAATACTTCTGTTAAGCGGGTAATATGTTCTTGAATTGTCGGTGAATAGACGATGATGTCGTCCATATAAACAAGACATCGCTCGTTTTGAATTCCAGCAAGGACATTGTCCATGACCCTCTGGAATGTTGAAGGTGCATTTTTTAGACCGTACGGCATTCTGAGGAATTCGAAATGTCCGTTTTCAACTGTGATGGCGGTCTTTGGTATATCTTCAAGCATTATTTCAATTTGATGAAAGCCTGATGCAAGATCTAGTTTCGTGAAATATGGACACTTACCAAGCTGGTCCAATAAATCTCCAATGTTTGGTAACGGGTATTTGTCGTCTACAGTAACCTCATTCAGTTTTCTGTAGTCTACGACAACACGCCATTTTTGTTTACCTGATGCGTCGAGCTTCTTGGGCACAACCACACGGGCGACGACCATGGAGAATTGCTGGGTTGTATAATGTTTTGTGAAAGCATTTTATTGATCTGATCTTTCACCTCTTGTTTATGAATTTGGGGATAGCGATATGATTTTACATAAGTGGGCTTAGAATTTTGCGTATCTATGGAATGTCTCCTTCTAAATAAAAAATGTGAGAAAAATCATGACAAAGTTGGGAAATTAAGTCTCGTTCTTCTTCATTAAGATGATCAAGTCTTAGTTGATTTTTTAGTTCCGATGTTCTATCGGTGCACATTTCTTGGGTAGTTAGTTGAATATTATTTACAGTATATATTTCATATGGTTCTAAGTTAAGTTTTGAAAATGTTACAGTTTTAGATATACAATTAACATTTAATACTGAAGCAAAAAATTTTTTTTTCCTTTTTCATTTATTTTAACTAATGCGTTTGGTAGTTTAACTTTCTCTACTTCTTGACATACCAGTATAGCATCAGTATTAACTAAATCCAGTGTATACGGTATGTACGATTTACCCTTTCTTATCTTCTCTTCAAAATTTTGGAAATTATTTCCTCTTACCATTAAATACAAAACATGTCCACTTAAGCTTGCTTTTCTTTTATCGATAGTATCTGTTTAAAAGACTTCTATTTTATTAATTATCTCTTTTTTTAGAAAACTTTTTGACTTCTTGACAGCTCTTTCAAAATTTTTTCAATGACACCATTTTATTTATTTTTAGTCACCTGTATTTGTATCTCTTGGTTACCGCAACAAATGAGAGAGTAGTCATTAGACATAGAACAAGTATCCTTTCTTCTTACTCATCACTAACTTTTTCCTATAACCTCCAATTGTCACCATTTGTCACCCGCACTTGACAAATATAAATTTTATAACATACTCTGTATGTTCTGGTAAATTACTCTACTTTCTTATAATTACAATCCTACGTAATGTATAAAATAATTTACAATCAATAAAATAATCTTCTAGACTTTGGTCAATGACTTGTGAAGGTATGTTTCTTTATGACTGTACCCTTTTGATTTCATTTCAATTTCAAAATCTTTACCTAACTTCTGATTAATTACTTAGCTATTTTCAAAATTTCTACAGTGTGTGCCAAATTTATCTAATATTTTATAAATCATTTATTGTTATTTGGTACATTATTCTATCTAAAATTTTCTAAGACAATTTATTTGTCTTAACATATATATATATATATATATATATATATATATATATATATATATATATATATATATATATATATATAAATGTGTTAACAACATTTTAATACAAATAAATATCTTATTCATTACGTCATATTTGAATGTTATGTACAAAATTACCTAAGTATGTGACAGTTTAAGTTTAGACGTTTCTTCTTATGAGTTTGAGTATTTAAACTATTTTAAACCTCAGGTCTGACAACTTGTAAACTTCGAGTTACTAGCTGTTACAACTGCACGCATTTTGTAGAATAAACTTTTTTTGTACAGTGTGAAAGTTTCTGCTACAAATATCTATAGCAACCACACAGGGTGATTCGTTTAGAATTATTAGAAAATCTCACAAATGAGTTGGGCACAGATATCTTATTTAGGCTGTAGAAATATATTGAAAAGCATTTTTAGTTTTAAACTAAAAAAACGTCTTGAATATTAAATTGTTTTTTTTTATCCTAACATTCCATTGTCATATCAATTTTCATCATTCGTAATTGTCGCATGTGCCTTTTTTATTTTTATATAGAAAATGTAATTCTATACAAAATATGGAATACTTACCGATAATCCAGTACTTTCACTAAAACTTCCATTGGTATTCAAAGAAAATAACCAAAGTCCATCCAGTGACTGCAGTTCCCTTGTCTTCGATACTTTAGGATAGAGAATGCCACATTCTACATAAAATGGCAAAAATAATAAAATGAATATTGATACTATCGTCACCATCATGTTCAGATTTTTCTTATGAGTACAGCGTAATCTTACAATACAAGTACATATGTATATAGTTTTTTGTTTGATAAGATAAGAACTCTTGAACTTATACCTACTGATTAATTAAACAAAACATGACACTAATCCAACCTAAAAGGTAAAAAGATTCGTCTATGTTTGACTGAACTACAAGGGATCTATTTGTCCGCTAAATATTTGCAGGAAAAGCTATAGATATGAAAATTTAATACGAAGTAATTTCTACCCATTTGCATATACAACTCTTTTATAAAGTTCTCACTCCACAACTTCTGTGAACATTTTAAATGTAAATACATTATTTTGCTTAGATCAACAAACTGCTTTACATATGGATCTTTTTATTTTTATATTTACTAGAGGACCCTTGCTGCTCCGCAGCATTAGGATAGACTATCTATGAGAGGGTGTGATTATTACATAAAATCATTTTACAGTACTTCCTTCCAGACAATATTAGCTGTGCGTCGGCCGCAGTATTTGGAAAAAATTGAATGTAAAGTTGATTGTGCACGCATAACTTTCCTCAAACTCAACGAATTTAAGCAGTTAATAGCTCAAAAGAAAGAGATTGATCCACAACGTATTCTGAGAGTGAAACAAGATCCTTTCATTAGAAGAGGAACTAAGAGAATTCGAATCGCTTGAGTGAATGTGTCCCATCAGAAATGTACAGGGAAGAATCGCGTTTGAGTATAACTTGAGTAAGGTGGGAGTTGAGTAATTATCAATGATTGATGACATATCTGTGTCTAAGTACCTTTCATTTGAAGAAATGAAGGAAATCGGCTGGATAGAACGGCCAGACTGACTTCAGTTTTCATATATTTTTTTAATATATAAGATACTAGTGTTTTTAAATGAAACTCAAGGTCTCTAGTTAATTCCACAATATAATACAAGTTATTGAAAATTCTAAAAAATTGACAATTGTTTCGATAAATCAATATCATCGTCAGAATGACAGAAGCTACATTTCATTTTATGCCTACCTGATGTTTAGTAGTTATATTTGGCTAGACCAAGAAGTAACCTAACTTGTGATTGGCTTAATATATGTTTATAGAAAAAAGAAGAAGATGTGATATTACAAATATTGAAGCTTAGATATTATTAGCCCTATGGTGATATCCTGGATATCATTTTTCCAATTAAGATCAGTATAACTGTGCAATGATATAGAAAACCAGGAAAACTATATCTGCTGATCTTTACAATTATCACTTAAGAATACAGTTTATTAGTGGAGAATTCCCTAGATTTAACTGTTCATTGACAACTTCATATTGTGGGTTTCTTAAATGTCTTCTAATTTCCAGTTCTTCAAGGAAATCCAGTTCTTGTTTCTTTTCACAAATATGCAGTACTTCTAGTTTTGTGTTAGGTGTCAATGAATGATTGGTGTCAAGTGGATGTTTTGCGTAGTGGGATTTATCTGGTTGTTTTAATCTGTATGCTCGTAAGTGCTCACTGTATCGTATTTCAAAATTCCTAAGGGTCTGACCCAAATAGACAGCATTACATTCTGGACATTTGAGTTTATATATACCTGACTGCTTTAATAGTGGTGGTATTTTTGTTTTTACATTTAACAATTTTGTACTAACGTTACTTTCTGTTTTAAAAGAAATTGTTGTATTCGTTGCTGAAGATATTATCTTTGAAATATTATTAGAAATATTTCCTGCATATGTGATGGTTTTATAAGTTTCAATTTCATCAGCTTGTTTAGAATATATTTGTTGTAATGCCACTTTCTCCTCTTTTTTACTAATTAGCTTATTTATCATATCTAATGGATAACCGTTAGATGTTGCTATTTGTCTAATTGTATTAATCTATCTATCAAAATAACATTTGTTCATAGGAACTGAAAAAGCTCTATGTATCATTGAATTATATGCTGCTAGTCTGTGTGACACAGGGTGGTTAGAATTGAATGGAATTGTTACATCAGTTTGTGTTGGTTTTCGGTAAATTGAATAATCAAGTACATTATTAACTCTTTGAATTTTTAAATCAAGAAAATTGATTGAGCTATTTTCTTCAATTTCTAATGTAAATTTAATTTTCGAGTGTAAATTATTGATGTGGTTGAAAAATACATCTAATTGTCGTTCACTACCCATAAAACAAGCTAATATGTCATCTACATATCTATACCAAAATAAAATATTTTTCGAAATATTACTTTCAAAGATCTTTCTTTCTAAATTGTCCATAAAAATGTTTGCTAAAATAGGTGATATAGGGCTTCCCATTGGTAAACCTTCATTTTGAATATATATCTTATTGTCAAAAGTGAAATAATTCTGATTAATGCTTTCATCAAATAAATTAAGTATATCTGATATTATTCCTGGATTAATATTTTTATCTTCTAGTAATTTTCTTACTAGTATTAGACATTCTTTAGGAGGAATTTTAGTAAACATGTTAGTTTCATCGAACGATATAATTGTGGACAATGAGGATTTTTATGTATGATAGACCTCTTTTCGTAATCATTTAAAAGATAATTTGAATTATTAACAATATCCCTTACATTATTAGAAAACTTCTTTGTTGGGTCTGCTTTAAGAATTTTTACATCGCTGGATTCTATAAAGTTATATACTTTGGAATTGTAATTTTCAGTCGTCAAAATGACAGTAGCGTTCCCCTTATCAGATTTTGTAACTGTTAGGTTATTATTCTCAATCTTCTTTTTTATTGCGTTTAAAACTGAAATGTCATTTTTTGTTTGACGTTTAACTTTTGAAGGTTCAATATTTTTGATTAAATTTGCAATTTTTAATTTCTCATAAAGAAAATTATTTGAATTAGATTTTAAAGCTATTTTTGACTCTGTAGCTATAATTTGTTCAATATTATTCGTAAATTTAGGTGGTATGCTGTACTTTAAACCTTTATTTAAAAATTCTATTTCACTATTCGTAAAATTAGTGTCTGAAAGGTTTTCAAATCGTGGTGCAAAGTGTGTTGGTATGTAGGTACTTACAGTTTCATGATGTTTTGGGTATTGAATTTTATGTTGTGTGTGTTCAAGATTCTGTAGCTTCTTTTCTCGTTTCTTAAATTTCATATGCTTCATCGTGCTGACATTTTCTCTAATTTTGTCATCCAAACATTCAAATTCTACTGGATGTAATTGGAATGTGAGTTCTGAATGTACAACTTTTATGTAGTTGTCTAAGGAGTCTCTAACTTTGAATCATTTCTTACATTCTGATTTTATCCAAACTCGTTGAGCACATTTTATAGCTTTTTGTGCTTGTGGTGTTTTAGTGTGACATTTTATATTCACATAATTTGGTATTACCTTTTTTCTAAGGCATTCTTGGTTAAACCAAATGTTTTGTGATGCTTTGTAACGTTTTTGTAGAAACTATTGGTACAGTCGGGTCAAATCTTCTCTCGAAGATTTTTTAATGAAATTGACTGTCTCGACCCTTACTTCGTGGAATATGCTCATATTAGTGTTTTTAAATGAAACTCAAGGTCTCTAGTTAATTCCACAAACAAACAATGACATTTCAGTTTTAAACGCAATAAAAAAGAAGATTGAGAATAATAACCTAACAGTTACAGAATCTGATAAGGGGAACGCTACTGTCATTTTGACGACTGAAAATTACAATTCCAAAGTATATAACTTTATAGAATCCAGCGATGTAAAAGTTCTTAAAGCAGACCCAACAAAGGAAGTTTTCTAATAATGTAAGGGATATTGTTAATAATTCAAATTATCTTTTAAATGATTACGAAAAGAGGTCTATCATACATAAGAATCCTCATTGTCCACAATTATATGGAACAGTTAAATTACATAAAATAACGAAACCAATTAGACCTGTAGTCTCTTATGTTAATGCTCCTAATAATATATTGGCAAAGAAGCTCAACAATATACTCAATACTTACGGATATGAATCTCAGTACTCAATCAAAAATTCAATAGAACTAATCAAAAAGTTGAAAGCAATCCACTTACAAGATAACTATAAACTCATATCGTTCGATGAAACTAACATGTTTACTAAAATTCCTCCTAAAGAATGTCTAATACTAGTAAGAAAATTACTAGAAGATAAAAATATTAATCCAGGAATAATATCAGATATACTTAATTTATTTGATTTATGCATTAATCAGAATTATTTCACTTTTGACAATAAGATATATATTCAAAATGAAGGTTTACCAATGGGAAGCCCTATATCACCTATTTTAGCAAACATTTTTATGGACAATTTAGAAAGAAAGATCTTTGAAAGTAATATTTCGAAAAATATTTTATTTTGGTATAGATATGTAGATGACATATTAGCTTGTTTTATGGGTAGTGAACGACAATTAGATGTATTTTTCAACCACATCAATAATTTACACTCGAAAATTAAATTTACATTAGAAATTGAAGAAAATAGCTCAATCAATTTTCTTGATTTAAAAATTCAAAGAGTTAATAATGTACTTGATTATTCAATTTACCGAAAACCAACACAAACTGATGTAACAATTCCATTCAATTCTAACCACCCTGTGTCACACAGACTAGCAGCATATAATTCAATGATACATAGAGCTTTTTCAGTTCCTATGAACAAATGTAATTTTGATAGAGAGATTAATACAATCAGACAAATAGCAACATCTAATGGTTATCCATTAGATATGATAAATAAGCTAATTAGTAAAAAAGAGGAAAAAGTGGCATTACAACTAATATATCCTAAACAAGCTGATGAAATAAAAACTTATAAAACCATCACATATGCAGGAAATATTTCTAATAATATTTCAAAGATAATATCTTCAGCAACGAATACAACAATTTCTTTTAAAACAGAAAGTAACGTTAGTACAAAATTGTTAAATGTAAAAACAAAAATACCACCGCTATTAAAGAAGTCAGGTATATATAAACTCAAATGTCCAGAATGTAATGCTGTCTATTTGGGTCAGACCTTTAGGAATTTTGAAATACGATACAGTGATCACTTACGAGCATACAGATTAAAACAACCAGCAACAACATCTACTTGACACCAACCATTCATCGCCACCTAACACAAAACTAGAAGTACTGCATATTTGTGAAAAGAAACAAGAACTGGATTTCCTTAAAGAAGACATTTAAGAAACCTACAATATGAAGTTGTCAATGAACAGTTAAATCTAGGGAATTCTCCACTAATAAACTGTCTTCTTAAGTGATAATTGTAAAGATCAGCAGATATAGTTTTCCTGGTTTTCTATATCATTGCACAGTTATACTGATCTTAATTGGAAAAATGATATCCAGGATATCACCATAGGGCTAATAATATCTAAGCTTCAATATTTGTAATATCACATCTTCTTCTTTTTTCTATAAACATATATTAAGCCAATCACAAGTTAGGTTACTTCTTGGTCTAGCCAAATATAACTACTAAACATCAGGTAGGCATAAAATGAAATGTAACTTCTGTCATTCTGACGATGATATCGATTTATCGAAACAATTGTCAATTTATTAGAATTTTCAATAACTTGTATTATATTGTGGAATTAACTAGAGACCTTGAGTTTCATTTAAAAACACTAATATGAGCATATTCCACGAAGTAAGGGTCGAGACAGTCAATTTTATATAAGATACTACCAAAACTGCCATCTATGGATGTCAGTAAAACTTTGCGCCATGTACACGTCTCAAGATACTATAGAAAGAATAAAATTTCCAATTAATAAACAATTAAAGTACCTAATCAAGTTTAAATCACAAACATTTCTGAAATCAGGTAAAATACCATATCGTATATTAAATTTATCAACCTTTTTCTATTTTCAATTGATACTTACAAAGGAACATTCTTCCAAATAATTCTCAATGTATTCAGATAAAATTTTTATATATACATAGTTATTTTCCAACTAATTTTAAGCTGATCAAAAAAATCATTTGGCAAAAAAAATGTATAAGACTTGGCCCAATTTTTGGTATAAGGCCGTATAAGGCCTTCTACAAAGATCACATTTTATTTAAGACGATTCAACTGTTACGTATTGTTTTGGATGAATTGAATATAAGGTAAGTTCATATAACGGTTGAAAAATAATTTAAACTATATACAAATGCAATATTTTTAGACGGACACGAAGGACTACCTTGGATGTCTTAAGAGACCGAAGTAACCCCTTTGAGATACCAGTGTAAGTGTTCCGGCAGATGTATCGAGTAAACAGTGAAGCTAGTAATGAATTATTCCGGGACTTACCATTTGTGAATCGTGGTAATCGAAATACCAGAACACCACCCATAGTTACCCACTTTTGCTGTATTTACTGAGACCTGTAGTTGGAGCAGCACCAAATACACCTCAGGGAAGATACACCCATTGACATCAATAAATTAAGAACTGCATTGGAAGAACCAATGGAATGCTCAAAGCTGTGCAATACGATTCTGCATTTTGGTCGAGAATTGTATATGCTTGTGTCATGGTCCACAACATTATTATAAGGATGATATTGGCATGGACGATGTTCATTTATTAAATAGGATTAATAATATAGTTTGGAATCGAATTATAAATAATCTCTTTAATTGAGCAAGATTCATTGTATATTTTAATACAATAATTGAAGAACAATTTTCTTAAGTTTCTTGTGTTATGGCTCTTACATGGTACCATTTATAAGAATCACAATAAAAAAAATCAATTATTAAAATAATAATTCAGAAAATTCACAATTTCCATTTTAATACGATAATGTACAAAAAATTCAAATTAACTCTTTTATAGAAAGAAAATTGAAATTGTTTTAGCGAAAAATTTGTGTATGTTATTTTACTAAACATAACGACAATGCAAGTTTTTTGAAACCTTACGTAGGACAACTTTTTATTCGAAGTGATAGATTAGTACTCCCCAAGAAAAGTAATAGAACATAATTTAACAACTTAGGAAGTACTACTCTATCACTTCGAATAAAAAAAACTCTGCATGGTCTAGAACATAAAATGCAATTACCTAACATAAAATTTTATATCTAGTAACTTTTTTCGTAAAATTATTAATAAAACAGTTTGAAACCAAATTTGAAACAGCAAGTAAAATAATACTAGACTCAGGTCGTGGCGGTAACTCTGCAAGAGAGTATTAAATTCAATTGCAAACGACTTTTTAAAGTGCAATTTTCTGATATTTTCAGAAATAAAAGTACTTTTCTCTTGATCTATATTGATATTTTTTGACAACTGATAAATATTGACATTAGGTTATTGCGTTTTAGGATTTAGAACATGTAGAAATGAAGAATAACTTAATAATTAAGATCAATAACAAAAAAGTTGACACCAACTTACGGACAATCGGGCACCATGTAGGCAATTTAAGAATATGAATCCAAGTACAACACAAAATCATAATCACGATACTTGACTTGAAGATTGAATTAATGCAGGTTTAGCATTTTTTCCTCTATTATTTTTTGTAATTTCATTAAGGATTGTTATTTTTCCACTTTCATTGTTACAATTACTTTCTTTTAAAGTCTTGCACCCAAGTAGTTGACGTTTTTCTTTCTTTGATGGTCTTTTAAGTGACTCTTCCTAGTAACCAATCATCCTAAAAGCTATCCTGTTTCAGGTCAAACTGCAACCAATTATTTGATAGGTTCGTACGATTTGGTTAGTATTTTTGAATAAACATTTGCCCCTGCAACCTATTTAGTCCCAAAACCGCCTGTAAATCCCACCGTATGAGATCAACATCTTTATCTATAAGTACATTTTATCCATTTGGTATGAATATATTATCGAAGTGAATCGTTGCTTGTGGAAATAAACTCGTTAGGTCGTGCGTAATAGCATATTACGTATCACGCTCAGAAAAGTGGAACTTAACGTTGGTTAGTTTGAATTTAATTTTTATACGAGTCAAGTAAAGTCACTTTTCTGACGAGGTGCGTATACCATTTTTTCGCATTTTGTAAGTAATTTATTATTTTGCATTTCATACTAAAATCTCAAAAAACGTAGTAGTATGACTTCTCGGTAACGTAACAATATAAACAGATGTTTTTTTTGTGATTGACAACTATGGACATCATCCAAATAAAATCATATTTTAATTTCGGAAGAATTATGGAAATGGCTAATGAAAACGACTTTAAAGATATCCTGGATGCGGCCTGCGAGGCTTCTTCTAGTTTGCTTCAAGTTAAATCCAAGGAAAAATACGAGAAAGCATATAATATATTCTGCGAGTGGAGAAACACCAAGAATTTAAAAGACATTGACGAAAATATGATACTGGCATAGTTTTAAGAGAAGGTAAGCTATTTTATATGGTAAAAGTGTGGTATATGGGTACTAAGTTTATTATTTGCTTTAGGTAAAAGTTCTCAAAGCTTCCAGTTTGTGGTCTACGTACTCTATGATCAAAAGCACAATATTTATAACCGAAAATACGGATATTCCACAAAATAAAAAGTTAATCGCTTTTTTAAAAAGTCAAAACAAAAAAATATGAACAATGGAATATATCACTATGTTTTTGAATGAAGCTCCAGACGACACGGTTTCTGTTACTGAAAGTGGTATTAAGTTTCGAGCTCAATGGCGCATGTCGGTGTGCAGAACTATGCAGCTTAACAACTGAAAATTCAGGAATAATGCTTACATGATACCAAAACAATGAAAAAACGTGTATTTACCGTAGGATCAGATGGCAATGGGTATGAAATTTACCACAAGTATTTACTGTTAAGACTCAAAACAGTAAGGCACAGTCGATTTTTCCTGTTTTATCGTCATGACAAATATACAGAACATCCAATTGGCATCAATACTTTCGCAGAAATCCCATAAAAAATTGCGGAATATCTAAAACTTCCTGATGCTTTAAGCTACACCAGTCATTGCTTGAGAAGAACATGTGAAACTTTTTTTGCTGACAATGGCGCGGATATTTAGGATCTCCACCGGCATGGGGATGGCTCGTGGTAAACATTTTGAGATGTTCTGCAATTTTTTAAAAAAGTTTCCCTTGTAAGGGGGTTGTCTCCTATCGGCATTACGCACTAATTTGTTAACAAAAACCTGTTTCTTATAAATTAAGTCTATTCGACATTATTTCTGGTTCGCAAAAAATATTGTTTATTTACGATAAAAAGACGATGATGTCATTTTTAGTTACTTTCCTGCTTATCAGAATAAATATTAATTTACCAACCGTGAATACAATTTATCCTCAACAGCCAGGGCAATTTACAGCTAACGGGTTGGCAAAATTTCAAGACGTTGTCAAATCAACTGGTGAAATTCCCCAGTTTGTTTTGACGTTTATCGACATTCGATCATCGTCTAATATTTAGAAGTTTTTTTGGTGCTATTAAATTCATTGTTTCTTCAAGATTAAAAAAACAATTATTTTCATAACTAATTATTTAGGGAAATCTGCAGTGTGTGGTTAATAAAATGCCGAAGCAGCTGAACAGAAAATGTCAAGAGATGGTAACATCTTTGTTGACGTATTTTGAACGAGAAAGCCGAAATGGGGGCCCGCTTCTCCCGCTTACTGCTGTAAGAGACGTAAGTAATAGTATTCACTATTTGTATTATTAATTATTAATATTATTGTTACATAATTAAATGTAAATGATTAATTTTTTTAATGTTAGGTTAATTAAACTTGATAATATATTATTCTTTCATAAATTGAAGTAATTATATTGAAGAGAGTTGCAGAAGCTTCACAACTTAGCGTTACCACTGTTAACCGTATTGCTGCCAAGCATAATAGAGGTGAACAGCCTAAAAGCCCACCTAAAAAGAGACAACGCATAAAACCTATTGTTGAAATTGATAACTTTTATCAAAATGCTTTCCGAAATGTTATATACGAAATGTATGGAAACAGTGAGTATATTGAATTTACTGTTTTATTTTATTCACAATTAACTAACACAATATTTTTTCAGAGGAACACATAACCTTGAAAACTTTATGAAACAAATTCCAAGAGCGTGAACTCTTCAATGGTTGTTTAACATCATTCTGGAATATAATCAAAAATATTGATATGATATTCCTTTTGAAAATACTTTCCTCAAAACCCAATTATTGAATTTAGTACAACGGTAAGTTGATATAAACATTTTTCAATATATTATGGTAATACTTAGATAACTTATTTTGTTTAAATATATGCATTTTTGTAGGAATAAACCACCAACAGTATATGAAGCTGACATATTATCTGAAAAATATGGTCACAAAGTGCTTCGACTTCCCCCTTACCACTGTATGTTCAACCCAATTGAACATATTTGGGGCATAGTCAAAATTTTTTATAGAGATCATGTAGGAACTGATGGTTCTTCAACAGAACAAGCAATAGATGTATGGAAAAAGTGTTTAGAAAAAGTGACTACTGATATTTGGTCAAAGACAGTAGAGCACGCTAAAAAAATTATACAAGATGGGTGGAATAGAGAAGTAGTGTGTAAGTAGATGAAGATAGTGATGATTTTGTAGTTGAGTAGTGGAAATCTTGTGTTTTATTTTTTGTATATTTTTATCCAATTTGCTTTATTTCCACCTTTTCAAAATCATCATTCATATTTTTGCCCTACGAAGCACTAATCACTATTATCAAATTAATTAGGTACAGTTATTTTATAATACACAAATTAAAACAACGACCACAGTATCTCTACATAAATAATACTGATAAAATGGGAGATTTTTGATTTTTATATCTTGTGACAAAATTTTATTTTGTGTATCTATATTTATCTTTTCCATTCTATTTTTATTATTTTTATCGTCATTATCTGACGATTATATTGAAACAAGTATATTGGCATTAGTTGGAGAGGTTGGTAGAGAAAATATTTTTCGAACTCACGGAAATTTTTGAAGATCATAGAAAAAATGATTGACGCAGAACTCCAACAACATTTACGTTTGACGAGGTCTGCTTATAATGATTTATTTAACAAAATTGCCCATTTGCTGAAAAGCAACAACACATTCAAAGAAAACATTGATCCTAGTTTACAGCTACTATCAACTCTTTGGATTTTGAGCACTCCAGATAGCTATAGGTAAAGTAGGAAAAATTAATAAATTATGAAATATTTACATTGATTTTATTTTGCAGAAGCATTGCAAGCAGGTTTGATATGGCAAAATCCTCTCTGTTTGTGTCAATAGAGAGAGTAATCAATGCAATTATTTCGATTACCGACAAAAATGGCTAACACTAGAAGAAAGAACTCAAAGTGAGGAACACTTCTATTCTATGTGTCAATTCCATGGTTGTATTGGAGCAATCGATGGAACATACATTCCCATAAAAGCACGTCATGAAAATCCAGAGACATACATACATAGAAAATGTTTTTATGGTGTACCTTTACAAGCCATTTGTGATAGCAAAAGAAAGTTTTTAGACATTTTCTGTGGTTATCCCAGCAATGTTAGTGATATTCGAATTTTTAGGAATTCAACCATATTTAAAAACTTCATAAGACAAAAGATGTTTATTTTCAACCAAGCTGTTTCATAATCGGAGATAAAGTATATCCAGTATATGATTAGTGTATAGCACCTTATAAAGATAGGGGATATTTTCATCTTTATCAAGTTTGATTCAATGCCCAGCTTGCTAAAGCCAGACAAGTTATTGAAAGGGCATTTTGTCTGTTGTTTGGAAGATTCAGAAGAAGAAAATATTTAGACATTAATCGTACAAATGTAATTTCCCACGTTGTTCAAGATTCGGTAAGAAAACTTTATAGCTACATTCTTACTATAGATATTAGAACTAGAGTCACAAAGAAAACATCATAAAATGAATCGTACAATTTTTGTTCCTTCTGAGCATATTCAAATTTATCATAAAAATATAAAATATTTTTTCTACGACCATAAACAAAAATGTACATTTCAAGTGCGTCTTCGATTAAGGAACCTACCACATTGTAATACAGATTTCCATTTCCCATGGGCTAGCTGTATCTAAATACGTATTTCATTTCTCCCTCGATTTCCCCCGACTATCATGCCCCACTTGACTGTCATTATATTAACGAATTTTTTGGTCATATATATTATAATATATGATCGAGTCATGTTTGTTAATGTCTATCTAATAATTTGACATTTCACATCGGTGTTTACAAAATTCGTTTGTAAAGAAATATTATAATCGAAAATGGGTCGCGATAGTGAGGATGGTTTGACATTGACATGCTGATCCAGATATGTAAACTAGCCATTGCTTCAGAAGGACATCGGTCACTATCCTGGTACATGCAGGAGGTGATATTACTCCTTTAAAGAGACACGATAATTGATAACTTTTTCCGCAGGTGAATTATAACGATTTTTCTGCATAAAGTGTTTTTATTTCCGAGTTGTCAAAATTTTGAACATTATTTGTTTCAGGGCGTAGGGAGATACATGTACAGGGTTATTGATTATAATTTGACCACCCCTTTATTTCTCTTATACGTACAGATACAAAAAAAAAGTTCTAAATAAAAGTTGTAGGAGTATAAATGCATTTTAATAAAATGTACTTTGCACACCAATAGCGTTTTTGAATTACGGGGTATAATATGAAAATATATATTTTTAAATAGAACGCCCTCTATATTATGACATGTTCGGATAGGGCCTTTTTTATCATAACAAAAATATATACTTTTATAGGTCTAGCTTTCATACTTTCCAAAATATTGGACAGTAATCTCCTAAAGTATTTAAGTTAGTATTTAGCTAAAAAAAGTAGTGGGCTATGCATGGCTTACTGCACTTGTTGATATTATCTGTCAAAACTAAGTAACTTCTAAAGTAATAGACAGTAAATGTTTAAAAAATAGGCGAATGGGTGTGACATGAACAAAGATCATAAAAACAATATAGTGTTTATTACGAAATACAATACAATAGCAAACAACATAAAAAGCAATACAGTGTTTATTACAAAATAGAAACCGATTTGATATTTTCATAAATTTTAATCAAACTAAAGTAAGTGCTCAAAATAACCGCCGTTAGTTTCATACCGTTATCATAGTTCATACCTTCTTAAATTTTCTATACAGTTTAAAATTTTATTACTATTTCGATGGTTAAGAAGTTCAATTTCAGCTTCAATTTTCTCTCTAATTATTGCAATACTGTTACTGGTATCGGAATAAACATTTTCTTTTAAATAGCCCCATAAAAAGCCATCTAAAGGCGTTAAATCAGGACTATTTGGCGGCCATTGAATCGTGCTACCATTGTTGCGGACTCATTATGTAAGTGTTGTCGCACGTCTCTTACATTATGCGGAGGTGCTCCGTCTTGCTGCCATATTATGACATTAAGCGCATCTTCTGGAAATTCCTGAAGTAAATCGTCAACTTGTGGCAGAATGTCATCGAAATATAATTGACCCGTTAAAGTGAAATTATAGAATATTGGCCCAACTACTTTACCCCGAAAAATTCCACATCAGACATGAATAGATTTCCTACTTGATTTTTTAATTTGTTCAATTTTGTATTTCCAAAAACTTTTTCGTTCCCACAAACATCTATTTTTTCTGTTAAACAGACCTGATGTAGAGAAACTTGATTCATCGGTCCAAATAATTTGTTTAAAGTATTTTCGTTGTCGTCTAAATTTCTTTGTTGACACAATTCCAATCGTTTTCGCTTAGGTGCTTCACATAGTTCCTGTACTGGTAAAATTATGTAAGGACGTAGTTATTATTTTTTAGTGTTTTTTGAACTTTATAGTAACTTGTCTGTAATTCGCCGGAAGCTTTTTTTATACTACTCTCTGCATTCTCTAAAATAAAAATAATTGATGTGTCCTATTCTAAGAATATATTTTTAGGTAATTTAATAGTAACTGAATAAAAATATTATTTTACCTTCAAAGTGTAACAGTATATTCAACTGTTCTTCTTCATTTACTATGGCAATACGTTTCTTTCTCAAGAAGTTATGATAGACATTGACGTGATGGTAAATATTTACAAATGTGTTTAGACTAGAACATCGTCGATTTGGATACAACTGTAGATATTCTCGTCTTGCAGCACGTTTATTATTGTTCTTTTTGACATATACAGAAAATATTTCTACTTTTTCAGAAGCCGTTTAATCCATTTTTAAAAAATATTATTAGTTGTATTTGTTACGTTAGTTTATAATTTTGACAGATAACATCAACAATATTGCATAGCCAACTACGTTTATTAGCTACGGACTTAAATACTTTAGGAATTTACTGTCCATTATTTGGGAAAGTATAAAAGCTAGACCTATAAAGGTATATATTTTTGTTATTAGAAAAAAAAAGCCCTCTCCGAATATGTCATAATATACAGGGTGTTCTATTTAAAAATATATATTCTCATTTTATACCCCCTAATGCAAGAACGCTACTGGTGTACAAAGTATATTTTATTAAAATTCATTTATACCCCTACAACTTTTATTTGAAACTTTTTTTTTGTATCTGTATGCATAAGAGAAATAAGGGGGTGGTCAAATTATAACCAATAACCCTGTACAAGAAGAAAAAAATATATGGGTCATTAAAAGGGCTAAGAGCCAGACTTAATAATATCAGAGAAAAAATGCTCTAAACCATGCAACAATGACGGCAGGAAAGTTTATAATAAAAATTGTTATGTAAAATATTAGTTTGGTTTATGATGGTCGTAGAAAGAGTATAGTGTACAATTAGCATGAAATGACCCATTTCCAACTCGTAGGTATATGAAATTTTGTATTACTCGCTAAGCTCGTACTACAAAATTTCATATACCTATTTGTGGGAAATGTATAGTCATTTCGTGCTCATTGTACAATATACTATAACGTATTTGGTGAACAATTTTGGTTTAAATTCTGAACAAGGAGATTTATTCAAATATTTGATCAATATTTTTCATGAAATTTTTTACTATTTAAGGCGTAAACAATGTCCCGTATATAAATTCGCATCTGGTAATTTTAAAAATTTAGCAATTATTTTTGTCTGATTACCAATTTTGTTAATATTTTTTGGAGACCTCGTAAAGCATACAAGAAATTACAAAGGATCTGGGTTTGTTCATCAATTAAATTAATTTGAAATTCATTTTCTAACTCTTTACATCATTTATCTTTAAAATTTTCAATTTTTGACGAAGACGTACTCCATAAATTCCTCAAATAAACACTAACTACAATTTTATGAAAATTACTATTTATAATACAAATATCAACAATAAAAATAAACGCATGAAGCGGGGATTGAACCAACTATATTCTCTTCTGTATACATTTAGAGACGTGCGTTAACAAACTGATCCATCACAAACTTATATGAAATGAACGCAATTTACGGTAACTTGAGATGTCAATTACTTTTAATATTTATCATTGTTTTTTACATAGAGTATGTTGTCCAAAGGGTTGAGAGCTTATTTTTATTCGATATTTCATTCATATAAGCAGTGATAACATGTTCTGATAATATTTTTAACTCCGTTTACGAGATTCATATTTACTTTTTGATTTTTGGGGTAATGATGTGTGTTATACATCTCCTTTGCAGCTAAACGAATATCTGATGGAGTAATATTAATGATTTTTGGTTCATCACTGGAATAACTCATTTTACTAAAATATTTTTCTTGATAACTAAAGAAATATTGTGACAATTTATCTTGACGTTACATTGAAATTGAAAAAAAGAAGAGTTGACGGGTACTAAATGCAAATGCTGATTGGTGAATTTCATATACATTCTAGGATATAAATGAAATCATATGCGTTCAGTTAACCGAAATGGCCACATTTCCATTCTGTAAATTGTGCAGAAAATGGATAATATACATGTGGGTGTAGAAAAAAATGTAAAAAGTCTCGTTGAATTGTTACAAGCTCATTATATATCCTCCAATAGTTAGGAATTAGGCTACTATACCAAGAACACCAGTATTATTTACAGTAAATTGTTTGTTAAATATACTAAAATCATTTCAAGAACCTTTTCTTCTTCTTCTTCTTCTCGTTCCTTTTTTGGGCTATATCCTGTGGGATAATTTACCCAGTTTTATACATGTGGGGGGAAAAAGTCTTGCTCTTGGCAATATTTCCCTCCCTCTAGAATGGATATCTTCCTTAAACCAAACTGCACTACTGTTTAGCATAGGTACTATGAGTTTTTGCACTTTTATATTACTTATGGTGAGTATTGGGGTATTAGTAAGGTAAGACTTCACAACACAGGAAATTAACTTTTCTCGCTTGGGGGTAGAGGCCAAGCTTGGACACACCCAGAAATGCTACCTCGGATATAGGTGGAGAAACCCAGGTCTATAAAAGAGAAGATTAAGTTAAAGGGATATTTTAAACATAGTTATAAATTGGTGTATTATTGATAATCGTTCATCATTTAAATTGGCTAAAATTGTACATATATCAAATGGCGCGCTAAGTTTAGTTTTGCATAGCTCTATGTAAAGGTTGAATTGGTTTGATATATTAATTGGACATTCTAGTATTATGTGGTTAAGTGATCCTATTTGCCCACATTCACATAGTGGGTCGTCTTTAATTCCAATTCTAAACATATGGAAAGGAGTTAAACAGTGTCCTGTTCTCATTCTTATAACTGTTGTTAAATGTCTTCTGTTTTTGTATTGGTATTGGTTAAACCAGGGAGATTTTGGTAATTGTTCGACAACTTTGTAATAGAACGATTTTTTATTCTGTTTTATGAGGTTCTATTCATTGTTCCATTTAGCCCATATGCTGTTCTTGATATCTGGGAGGTAGTTTTGATAATTCAGTTTTATATTCGCTGGAACTGTAAGGGAACAACCTGTTTTAGCTAGCTGATCAGCTTTATGGTTTCCTTTGATTTCAGAGTGACCTGGGATCCATGCTAGTTCGATATTAAAGCCGTTAGTATTTGCTAGTATAATTCCTTGTTTAGTTAATATTGATGAATGCTCTATTTCTTTGGAGAAAGTTGGTTTACATATTTTTTGTAGTGCAGTTTTAGAGTCTGAGAAGATTATGGCATTCGTGGTGTTAGTTTTTAAGATGATTTGAAGTGCATGGTTGATGGCAGTAATTTCTCCTAACCATATTTGTGTGAATTTTGGTAGCCTAGATGAAAATGCATAGTTGAGTTCTTCACAGTAAACACCAAACCCTGCAGTGCCATTGGAATAGAGAGATCCATCTGTAAATATTCTTGTATGATCCGGAAATTTGGATATAATTTTTTGGTACTGAATTTGTGCTAGTTCATCAGTTTTATTAGATTGAAGATTTGCCACATTTAATGGAGTTAGCTGAATTTCTAGGTCAAATTCATAGCAAGGTAATATTTCTTTTGTGTACATCATATTAGTAGATGGTTGTAGCCGGTCAAGGATTTTTATTAGATTTGGTTTTTCTTTGTTAGTCCAATATCTTGAGTTTTTGCTTATGTTATTAAGCTTCTTTAGAATATTGATTATAGGGTTATTGGATATTGCCAGGTTTTTTATTAAGTATTTGGAACTCAGCCATTCCCTCCGATATTTGAGGGGCATTTCACCGTTTTCTGATAATAAGGCTGGGATTGGTGTTGAATTCATGTTGCCTGTAACTATTCTTAATCCCTGGTTTTGAAGTTTGTCCAACGTTGTTTTATTCTTTTTTGTGAGGGTGAAAATCTGGCTACCATAGTCCATGTGACTTACTATTGCTTTGTAAAGTATTCTCAGTGTGAGGGGATCACAGCCCCACCAAGTACCGCAGAGAGCTCGCATAACGTTAAGTCCTTTACATATTTTTGTTTCTATGTATTGTATATGTGCATTCCATTTAAGGTTTTGATGAATGTACATACCTAGGTATTTAACTTTATCCACCCATTCAATAGTTTCAGAGTTTATTTTTATTTTGGGGATAGATCTTTTTATGATTCCTTTACTAAACATTACTGCATGAGATTTATTGGTTGATAGTTTGAGATTATGTGTGTCTAATCATGTGTTGAGTTTTTCTAAAAATGTATTTAAATTATTCACCATTTGGCTCACATTTGATCCACCAACTATCAGTACCATGTCATCTGCATATTGAATAAGATTAACATTTTTAGGGAGGATATCATAAATAGGTAGGGTATAGAGATTAAACATAATTGGACTAAGGGGAGATCCTTGGGCTAGACCTTGATTAGCTGGCAAAGGTCCTATTGTTTGTCCTAAGTTGTCTTCGACGAATATGACTCTGTTATTTATAAAAGCGTAAATTAAGTTTATTATATATTTAGGTAGGGCTAGGTTTATTAAAGTTTTGTACAGAAGTTGAAT
The DNA here is from genome assembly GCA_963921935.1 of Galeruca laticollis. Classification (NCBI taxonomy): domain Eukaryota; kingdom Metazoa; phylum Arthropoda; class Insecta; order Coleoptera; family Chrysomelidae; genus Galeruca; species Galeruca laticollis. The sequence goes on along the minus strand of OY998175.1, from coordinate 39,758,683 downwards.
ATTAACTGTGTCATATGCAGCTGAGAGGACTAAGAAAACGCCTATGGTATATTCATTGGCTGAATAATTTATAAGGATATGAGAGGTTAGAAACGTTAAACAGTCCATACAACTTTTATTCCTTTTAAATCCAAACTGTAGGGGATTGAGTAATTTTTTGTTTTCTACATACCATTCCAGCCTGTTTTTTATTAGTGATTCTAGGAGTTTACCCACACATGAAGTTAGAGCAATTGGTCTATAGTTCGTTGCTACTGATTTGTCTGTGTAGGGCTTTATGAGAGGAAGAATAATTGTTTGCTTCCATGTGTGTGGAATGGTAGCAGTTTGCATGCAATCATTAAAAAATTGTAGTAGATCCTTAGACAAAGATGTTGGCATGTGCTTAATCATAGAGTATGAAATTTGGTCCATACCTGGTGCAGAGTCTTTTTTTGACTCTATTGTGAATTTATATTCCTGATAGGAGAATGGTTCAATTTCTGTTGATATGGATGTTTGTATGTTTTCGGTAATGATAGGTGGGCATAAGGAGGATAAAATTTCTTGAGCCAGAATGCCAGGTGGAAGTTGATTTGATAGGTTGTTGTGAGGTGTACGATTTGAAGCTTTATTGATTTTATTCCAAATAATTTTTAATGGAGAGTTACGGTTTATTTTTGCACAGAAGTTGCGAAAACTGTTCTTTCTTTTGGACTTGAGAAGTTTTCTGGTAGAAGCAATGGTCCTTTTAACTGCTATAAAGTTTTCTATCGTAGGGGAGTTGGTAAATGTTTTAATTGCAGATATTCTGCAGTTGATGGATACTTGACAGGAGTTATCCCACCAAGGGATATTGTATTTTTGGTTGTGTTTGATTTTGTAAAATGGTATTGCCGCATTTGCTGCTTTTATAATATTATCTTGGAATGTTTCATATTGAAAGTGGGTTAGGGGTTGGGGGGTTGTACAGAGGTGTTCATATAAGGTGTTCCAGTTATCTTTTTTATAGTTTCTTTTTGTGGTTACTATCTGATTGAGGTTGTCTTTATTATTGGAATAAAGTTTGCAGATGGTTGGGTAGTGATCACTACTTCCAGGGTCTAGGAGGATTTCCCAGGTAGCATATGGAGTTAACTCAGAAGATATTAGGGTAACATCCACCACAGATTTATCCTCACTCGGTGAAGACAATCTGGTAGCCTGTCCATCATTTAGATATACTAATTGGAGTGACTCTAAGGAGTCTATAATATTTCGACCATTATTACTTATTTTCTTGCTGCCCCATGCGGGGTGATTGCAATTTAGATCTCCCATAACAAGTAGGGGTTTCTTGAATTGCTGAATAAAATGGATCCAATTATTTACTCTGAGTATTGAGCTTGATGGGCAGTATATATTTAGAATATTAATGTTATGTTGTGGTAGGTGTATTGCCTGTGTTTGAATATTTATATTGTCAAAGTTACTTTGGTAGGTTATTGGGATGAATTTGATGGTATTTTTCATTAGAATAGCTGTTCCACCGTAGCCATCGGCTCTGTCGTTTCTAAGAATTTGAAAGTTTCTGCATGAGATAATATAGTTTTGTTTTAACCATGTTTCATTTAGTAGGATTATATCAGGATTATGGTTTCTAATGATTACTTTCAAATTATCTGTGTTGGAGTTGTATGAGCGTATATTCCACTGGATTACAGTTAGTGGAGTGAATGCGAATAGAATTCAAATATTACACAGGAGATCAGAACATGTCCGTATCGGGCAGGTCCATATAATCCGCTGAGGTATTTTGTTTTTTGGTGTATGGTGATAGAGGTGTACATGTTTGTGCTGTGTTTATTTCTGTTAGCTGACTCACTTCTTGCTGGGGTGTAAGATAATTATTTGAAATCAAATTTCCTATAAACGTTAACACAAGCTCTCTGTGGGATTCTGATAAGAATGATATTGCTTGTACTACATCGAGTTGGAGTTTTTCTTCTTCCTCTTTTCTTGCTAATTGTTGGGGCTGTTCACTATGTGTTGTCGTTTTGTTTCCTATCTCTGATCTGCCATTTGGATTATTTAGGAATTTGGTATGTGCGGCTTTGTCGTAGCATGTTTGTCTTTTTCTTTTGCTGTTTGGGGGTGTTGTGGCTACTTGTACATAAGATGCTACTTCGGGAGTTGTGGATATTGTTGCTAGTCTCCTTTCATGTACTTGAATTGAGTTGGCCTGTTCTTTTGAGTTTTTTTTTCTTAGAGTTGGAAAGTTTTCTAGGTCATTTTTTGGTGGGCTGGTGGGAGAATTGGATGGTATTTGTTGGCTAGCTTCGTAATATGAGATGTTTGAGAATGCCATTAGTTGTTTAATGTCTTTTTGTCTTTTTTGTTCTTTGCATATTTTATCAACTGATGAGTGATCATTATTTTTGCAGTAGATACAATATAAATTGCAGCTTGAGGCATTGTCATGGCTTTTACTGCAAGTTTTGCATTTTGCTTTGCCTCTGCATTGATTTGTGCTATGTCCATAAAGTAAGCAGTTATAGCATTGAATTACAGGGCTTATATATGGAGTTACCAGGGTTGGAAGGCCATATACTTCCACTTCTCGTGGGATGATTTTTCCTGCAAAAGTTAAACACACTGTGCCTGTGGGGATGTACTTTATATTTCCATCAACGATCGCTCTTCTATTCATTCTTTTGGTATGTAGCACCTTACAATTATTGATGTTTGTTGTTGTAAACTGAATTATTTCTTGTTCTGTAAGGGTCATATCTACAAATCTTACAATACCTTTGCTTGATACATTGTGACTTGGTATATATACTTCATAACCCAAATTTTCCCAGTCTTGCTCATTAATAAAGCTGTTAGCAGCTTCTGCATTCTTGAAAGTGACTCCCATTCGGTTTTTACCCTTTCTGGTGAATTTGATAACATCTTGTAGTTTCAAGTTAAAGATAGTTTTGGCTATACTCATAATATGTAAATTACCCACATTACCTGACTTTCCCTGAATATATACTTCAAACGGGGGAGAGCTATGTGAAGTGTATAAGATTTTTGTTCTATTAATTTGTGATATATTTTGGTTTTTGTCATTATTTTTGTCAGGAGGTTCGGGAGGTTTATCTCCCGCCATTTGACTTACTTTTTTCCCCTTTTTTTCTTAGTATGGGTTTTGTATATATCTAATAAAAATAAGTTGGAATTTACTTACTTAGGTCAAAGGAAAAGGATTTGACACAAAAAGTGGTTAGTAACTCACCCTATCTACTATAAACGATTAAATCACACTTATATTCAACGATAAATCCGTATTCACAGTTAAATTCACTCAATCGACGTAAGATTTCACCTCGATCCGCTTTTTCTTGGAAGAACAAGCTCAAGAACCTTTTAAGAAACAAAACAAGATACAATCTTACCAGGTATATGGCTTCAACCAGAAGTATCTATAACTTACTAAATCTAAAATTCCACTACCAAACATGAAAATAAAATGATTTTCTAACTGAAATAAAAGCAAATTCTCAAACTAAAATACATATATAATTCAATGTTTATTTTGAGAACAAGTTATAATTAATCATGTATCTATCAATTGTCAATATCGTCACTATCAAACTTCAAAAATCAGTACAAATGTCCCTAAATCCCATAAACATAAGTGACTGCTAAACCAATATTCGAAATCAGTTTGACAAACAATTCTAAGAATCTAATAGATTTAGGTGGAAATTTTCGGTTTACAAAAAAAATTATTTTTCTTTTTTTGCTATCCATGTCTATGGAGTGAGAAGATTACCGTATTTTACGGATTTTTAAGAATTTTCCCAAGTAAATTTAAGGAGTAATTGGTGATAGAAGCACTTTTATGTACTCTGAAGGGTACTTGCGGAAATTCAACTAAAACTAGAAATTCAATTCACCTTGAGGTCACCCGACACCGAAGGTATGTACTTGAAGTAATACAATATCTGCACCTAGACATAAAATTATGTATTTTAACTTGGCTGATACTCTATAAACCAAAGATTCAAACAATTCTAACATTCACATCAAACATCTCATCAGCAATTGCGGATTTTGCAAATATAATCAGTTTAGCTTCTCAACAAAATATTCAATAAAATCAGATCCTGAAGTAACACTTCATCATCCCATTAAAGTAAAGAAGTTTCAAGAACGATTCAACTTATTAACTAATTCTACAAAGCAAAAGTCATACTTTTCAGCAAATTTCAATAAGTTAACTTTATTAATTTGTGAACAATCTTTAGACTATTGTATGGAATTCAGGTCAATTAGGTATTAGAATGTGCTTAGTATGTCGGAAATATGTTTGTGTCAGAGTTTCACAATGAAATCATAATGTATACTTAGATATTTAAAATTTATCTAGATAAAAGTTTATAAATCAATCGAAGATATCATGAGACATCGATTAATTGATTTACTTATTTGAGTTGAAAATATATTTTTTTGTTATTACCTAAATCATGTCAGCCATGAATAATACCGAATTATTCTTTTTAGACCTCTTTCTCATACCGGTCATAATTAGAACTTCTGTTCCTATTTATTTCTGGCAGTACCTCACACCCAAGATTCAAAGATACTTGCATACCTCAGGGGCTTGCATCTGATTGTCGGAAAACGACTTTTCCATCCTCATAGGAGTTCCGGAAGCTACGGTAACAGCTTGCAGCAGTGCTGAAGGAATCATCCAATGTGACTTATCAGCTAAGCTTTAGTTATAAGTTGTGTTTGTCTTATTGTTTTGTTACCTTTTCTCACACCATTTCCACACACTTTTGAGCTTCGCTGCTTCCAAACATCATCCCCCTACACATCCCAACACAAACAACCCTCCGGTTATTTTCTAGCAAAAAGCCCATTCAATTCCCTCAAAATTCCACACACCTTTTAAAAATACATTTTCTAGACACTTCTTAAATAAATCATTACTAGACACCTTTTTCCCCCGTACTCAGTTTCTCGGTCAACGCGTTCAAAACCACCCAATACACCCCATCCCAGCCCTGAAGAGGAAACCAATCCTACACCAGGGCACCACAAGAAAAGTTCAACTTCACCCAAAAACACTCCACCCAACAGAAATCTCACACGAACTTCTCTCTCTCTCTCTCTATTGTATTGTTTGTGGACTAAACCACACTTTCAACACATAGGTTAACAGACACATAGGGAGAAACAATCACAACATTTAACATTAAATTCTGAACTCACAGTTTATATTAATTTTTACGTTGGAGAACTCTTTAGTATATAAGCTTCTTATTATAGGGACATCGTACCTCACCCTGAAAACAATTATTCATTGTTGCATGGTAAACTATTGTTGTAAACGCAAAGTATACTCTGCGGTAGATATTCTGCATATAGAACAGTAATTGGGGCAATTCTGCCACGCCACTTTGTTATAGTCTTACACCTGCATACCTGTTCTTCATTCTATAAAAAAAATACTGTTCTAAAAACCATTCGAATTTCTAACCTCATAGATCTATCGCGTCGCCTCTTCTTAGCGGTTTGTTTGAACTGTACGGCCTGTTCCAGAACACGCAATTCAGCCACTAGTGGCGTAAAACAAAGTTAAGCGCTCCTTCTCGTATTGCGCACGAGTGCTGCTAATAATTATTACAAAGGGAGAGATTAAAATGTAACCAAACTACTACGGCGTTTCTTCTGTAACCATTGAATAATCGATCCGTACCCTTACCCTGAGAGAAAAATTTAGGCAAATAAAGTCGCCTCTTCTTACCCTCTTACCTCTCAACATATTTATATATTTTTCTCAGTAACAGAATATTAATTTATTATTTGTAATTTGGTAAACATAACCCAAACTTCTCAATCATGCCTTATAAAATTTAAAGCGCATGCGGGTCAATTTCTACCGATGTGTCGACTGGGTTAAATGGTTATGATCTGTGAATGGTTGGACGATTGGTAAAATTTACCGTTGTAAGCATCTGATCGCATAAAACGCGCCCGACGTAACATCTGAATGCACCCTTACATTTGACATAACCAAATGACATTTGTATTGTAACGTCAACTGACGCTGTTGTGAGGGACGATACAATTCGATGATTTTAGTAACGGTGCTCGAGAACATCATTCGCAAATAGAGCATTCTCAGGCTTGCGTATGCATGACGTTGGGAACGACGTCAATAATAACGCCCCGATTCGAGATTCAGGGCATATGTGCGGATGAAACTCAATCATCGATCACCACACCTGCAAGAAATGGATCACCGGAGTCAACATTGATTATCTTTCCGAAATATCGAAACCACACATGACCAAGGTTCAACTTTAGAAATATTTTAACAAAAGTTACAACTTTTATTTTTTAGAACTGAATATCTTTTTAATAAATACATGGAAAATTATCATTGATGCTGCAACTGGAAGATCATATATGAATTATATGGCAAATGTATGCATACTTTGCTCGTAGATGATATACTTTCCAATGAATTGAAAAATATAGAATTGCGGGGAGAGGGAAAAGACGAAATTTTCGGTATAAGAGTGTCTGTCGTCTAGCGCAAAAATATATAAAAGAGGGCGGAGTCGAGACGTGACATGGCGCGAGTGACGAGCAGTCACTCTTGATAATAGATATTGTATACAGAAACAATATTTAAATTTGTATGAAGATGATTACAGCTTGTTTATTTTCCTTTTAGCGTGAACCCTTGCAGTGCTCTTGAAGATGGTTCTATAGAGCATAGAATAAGGTATAAGGACCTACAGTTCGTCATTTAACTCTCTTCTATGTAAAATAATTAAATGTTAATTCGAATATAGAATGATTGGTTACTGTTTCTTGTATCTTATCCATAGTTTTTCATGAATGAATATTTATATTAAATTAATCAAGCTTATCATACAAGTCTTTTATTTTTGAATAAATATTTTTGCCCTACGTGGTACGGAACAATGAAAAAGAAGAACTGTCAATCTAACATCAGATTGACTTTTTAGTTTTCGTTAAGTAAAGGAAAAACTACAGCTTGGCAACATCAGAATATTTTGTTTTGCAACGTCATCGCCTTTTTATCGTAAATAAACTACTTTTCTAACAAATTATGTCTTATAAATTAAGTCTATACTACGTTCTTTTTGGTTCGCAAATGTTATAATCACGTTGTCATTAAAATTGTCTATTTCGGAGAACTTTTTTTTCCAATTTATTTCTTTTTGAGGGTTTGTTATCTATGATTTGGAGAAGTCCGTTGTAGGTAAAGGAATGATATTGACAATTGGTCGAGTATGGACTGAGCGGATTCTACCGTCTTTACCATGGGTAACGTTTATTATGCGGGCTAAAGGCCATCCTAAAGGAGGGGAGTCGTTTTATGTTTTCCAGTTAAAACTTTACTTTTTTAAAAATTATTTAATTACAATTATTACACGTTATTAATATTTATTGAAGTTAACAATATGAAGTCTATAATCATTCTGAAAATAAAATGATGATGATGGTTCGATGTAACAATACCATATTAGGTGACGAATTCAGCTGACGGGACATATATCTTTTCATAACTGTCGCCATCTTTGACTAGGACCATGGTTCCTATACTGAGATTTTTTAATAGGGTAGTCCCATTTGGGACGATTTTGTAATTGGTTGAGGTAGTCGACCGACCACCTTTTCCAGAAGTTTTGTTGTGCATGAGTACATTGTTGCCAGAATTTTAATCTATTCGTAGAGACTGATGATAAATCTTTATCGGGTAATGACATTAGAGGTGCGCCGATGAGGAAATATATTGGGGTTAACGGTTGCAAATCAGTAGGGTCAGTTGACAGGGGATGTAAGGGTCTTGAATTGAGAATGGCTTCTATCTGTGCTGAATTGCTCGAAAGTAAGAGTCTGGGTAGAGAGTAATTTTATCAAATGGATCTTGACACTTTTGACTCCTGCTTCCCGGAGACCACCCCAACGTGGGGATCTGGAGGAAATGAATTTCCATTCTATGGAAGAAGTAATTAGATAATCGTATATGGGAGAAAAAGTCTTTGTCAGGAATTGAGATATTTCTATAAGATAGTTGTTAGCACTGTATATTACAGATGGAAGTCTTCGACTAGAGGTGAAGTGTTTCAATGAAGCTATAAAAGAATCTGTGGATATGTCGGAGACTTACTCAAGATGAACGATTTTAGTCGGGAAACATACAAATAAGGCTATTTAACATTTAGTTATTGGGGCTCGTTTAAGATTAGATGATTTTATTGAGACGAGACCGGCGAAATCTATCCTAGTAGTCTGGGAAGGACATGAAGGTCTTACACGACGTGAGGGTAAATCGGACATGATTTGTTGAGCGGTTATGGCCTAGAATCTGTGACACATTGATACATTTATGTTTCTTTATAATTTAATAAATTT